>CM069311.1:25360280-26711530 GCA_035609425.1 Epinephelus awoara
TTTGTATGTATGCTCATTGTTGTTGTTTTTTCATGTGAAACACCAGGAGGGAGTGATAATTGGTATGTGTCTGTATGTGTTTGCAGCATCTACCAATAAGGATTGAGCAATGTTACTGCGTCTGCTTTTGTCGCCAAGACCTCGCTCTGCTCTGCCTGTGTCTGTCTCCAACTTTGGCGACTGGTTTGACCAAGGAGATTTGAATGACAGCTAGCTTGACAGCAGTCTTTTTTTTGGTCAGCAAAGCTGGATCAAATATTCTCCTCCTGAACTTCTTGCTGGTCCAGAGGCAGCATCTGATGTTTCTGCATCAAGTCACTCATCGTCATCAGCCCCGTATTTTGACCTTCATGGTAAATACATTAAAACAGCTTAGGGTGCACACATGACTTAATCCACTTCGAAATAAGGAGTTAGAATAGATACAAATTGTGTATATGGAAATAAGATTAATTATTTAAGATTAAATATTCACATACCTGAGTACCAAACTAAATTATGAGGATTATTACTTTATTATTTGATTTGGGGTTGTTGATAAAAAAAATCTTGCCAATAATTACATTTCAATACAAGACACCTCTGACTACATACAGACCCCAGACTTAAACAGTCTATAATAGCTACTTTATTATGTACAGTGCACCTGTACAAATTAATACAATAAAATGTAACACAACCATTCTTCCATGACAAATGTCTTTATGAAGCTTGTAATGTTCTGTTTTTCTGTGACATTGTTGGAAATGTTTGAATTCAATTACATGTTCATTATTAAAGGTGGTTTTGTACTGGATTATATTATAATAGGAGGTTATTACTGTTGTTGTTGTTGTCCAGTGTAGTAGTTCCAAGCACCAGCTTAGATGTGTAATTGTGCCTATATTTTTCATACTGTGATATATATATATGTATATGAATATAAATACATATGCCTAATACATACTGTATGCGTGATACTGATTTCTGTCATATGGCTCTGCACTATAATGTGACAATATTTTAGAAACCACTCTATTGTCCATAAAGATGGATAATAGTTCATTAAATCACACACACTCACAAACAGAGCACATAACCTCACACAGTGTGAATGAACACAAATTTAGTTTTTGAGCAGCTGAGTTGGTCAGCTTGATAACATAGCTACATAATTTACTGTGTATATGTTCCTTTAGGTGCTATTTACATTCTTGAAATTTTGTGTGAGCCAATCACCAGTCATGTGATGACATGCTCAGAATAATGTGACACATATTACATTATATTGATAACCACAACCCTCTTATCACAGTCTCCTATCAAGATAATCAATTTTTATATTTAACTCCGCTTCACTGTTTAGTATTGGTTGTCTCATCACATGCGGGATCAAAATGGAACATTACTTTTTAGTTATGGTCAGCAGTATGAAACATTCCTCAATAAATTAAATGCAAAATGATCACAATGTCCCAGGTTCAGATCTGGCTGAACCTTTGCTGCAAGTCATTTCCGTGTCCCTCTCTCTCCTCTTTTCCGAGCCCGATCTCATTACGAAGTCGTCCAAATCAGCTGACTCTGCAGTACCTTGTGGCGTCAGAAACCAACGGAAAAGGCATCCTTTAACGTCGGCATGATATGCGACCGGTTGCCGTTATAGTTTCACGGCAACTGGTGGAAAGCAGCTGGACAGAGACGAAAGTTAAGGCGGCCAAGATCGACTTTCACCAGTGAGAGCGGTGCTAACATTCTGCAAGATTCCAAAGCCAAACCCTGTTCTTTTTTCCTAAACCTAACCACGTGTGTTTGTTGTTGAAGGAAAAACATGGTAAATTTGCTGTCTTGGATCGACATAGTACATTTATTTCCTGTGAAAACAGAAGTGTATCATGAAAGAAGACAATGCATGTAAACAGAAATTGACACGGCGTCTGAGAATGTCAACAACCAATGCACCCAAGGTACCTTGCACATCGTATGTGGACGTTGAAATTCGATCACCAAAACGTCAATATGTGACAAGGTCAGAGTGAGAATGTGTTGCCTTTCCTGTCATCTCACTACTGTTGATTCTCTACTTCAGTCATAAAATGCCCTAAAAAAGAATCTATGCATACGTATTTTTTAAAAATGATGTTACAAACACACCTCCATCACCATATCTCCAAAATATGATGCAGCTCAGCAAATATAAATGACAGAATTGAACCATCAGTCCTACTAATATGTGGTCTGTCATGGAGCTTCAGTCTACTGTCTGTATCACAAATAATGGCCTTCCCTCTGTTTGATGAGCGCCAGAGTCTCCCAAAAGATCGCCGGCCAGGGCTGACTGTTTGATGAGGAGCGATTTGCAGGGCTCAGGGATGAGCTTCTTTAAAGCCCCCTGGGCATTGACTTTGGTCAACACAAAGAAATCCCTGTTAAGATACTGTCCGAGAGAAAGGTCCAGCTCTCTCTGAAGTGATTATAACCTAACTGCTCTCTAAGCAAGGCCACAGAGACCAAGTCAAACAGGCCTGTGACCATGAGCGAAAGCCGAGTCTACACACGAAACAGCTGGATACGAGTCCTTGTGATCAGCCGAGGTGAGCAGCGCGTGCACTGGGGATTGAACTTTGATCACGACAGGATTAAGCTTGAAACTGAAATGTGTTACTCACACACACTGATCAGGCAGCAAGTTGAAAGACGCTGTGCATTAATGAGTCAGTAAGTGGTAGATGTGTCCAGGCTGCATAATGAGAAATAATGAAGTTATCAAGGATGAAAGACACAGACACACCGGACAAAATTCATAACATCTGTATTTCATAGGTCCAGTCAAAGGGAATGTTCTGTGGTAAAAAGGTGAGTAAAAAAGTTATTTTTTCCATGATTGGTTTCTTTGAAATACATACATATATATATATACACACACATATATATATATATATATATTTTTTTTTTTTTTTTTTTTGCTGGGCAGACACTGTGCATTTTTATTAATCGTTTAACCGTTTTACTTTGTGCAATCTTAATATTAACAGACAGTAAGAAGGAAAAAAGAAAAATGCAGAGCCTCAGATGGCTGGAGGATGGAGACAATATGTTTTGTTTGTTCTGCAGTGAAGTTCAGTTTTCTCTCACAGCTCAGTCTCAGTCACGACGACAGTTTCAGCCACAACATGTCACTTCTCTAATAATATTAAAACAAGCTCAGTACAGTTCATAACGGATAGTTTGACAGCAGCCATGTGGGAAATCGGACTGCTCAAATTGCAAGACAGCCGACCCAAAATTTCTGACATGCCAGAAATCCAAATAGCCCGACAACCAGATCGTTGATTGTTCAGGCAATTAATCTGGCATCGTGACCCCCCCCCCCCACACACACACACACACACTCACACACACACACACACACACACACACTGCACGTCAAATGAGAAACCGATCTGGCAGAAATCCGTCCTGATTCTAAAATAAGTCGAGGGCGACTGTTCCACACAGTGTCTGCCCGGCTTAAGGCACAGGCTGAATAAACATTAAAACGTGTTCATATTTGTTTTCTTTCATTCAAACCGAGAATTGTTTGTGCTCCATAAAAACAATACTTAGTACAAAACACTGTTTAAATAATCAAGAATGTGAGCAATAGTCTTTCACTTTCTGGTTGGTTGATCCTCTTCACTTGTCTTCTCATAGTACAGCACAGTTTGGGCTTCAGCACTTGAGACAATATGCCACAGTATTGTATTTACAGGGACTCAGCATTGACTCTTCCTTTGGAGCCAGAAGATCAAATCTTTACGTGTCTGACTGACAGATTATGGTTCTGGCTTTCCAATATTGTAGACAAAGGACACATGGTATATGTGAGGCTTTGAGCTTGCGATCCATAAATATCCAGGTTTAGATCTTATAGAATTCACCCCCACCACCTTCAGAGATGTGTAGTACCTCTGTGGCGTCAGTCCTGTGATTCTCTGGTCGGTCCAGCGGAGCAGTTTCCCCTACCCGTATCTATCCAAGTCCTGGGCTTCAGTCGTTCAGAGCATCTGTTGATGCTGTGGGAGAAGAGCAGTGAGGTTGCTGGTACAAGAGAACACAGCAGGGGTAGGACAGGACAGTCTCTCTGTACCACTAGGACTGTTTGAGTCGTTTTCTCGGGGGACCCAGGAAGGGGCACTGAGCGGAGGCCAGGCAGTGATAGGCCTCTGCCACCAGGTGTGGGTGAGAGGTCACCATGGACTTCCAGCTCGATGTCTCCATCACATCAGCTGCATGACTGAGAGACAAAGAAGGCAAAGAGAGTAGAGGAAAGTGTGGAAAATGTTTATGGAAAAAAACGAAATGGACAAGTGCACAAATAAGTTTCTCGAAAGCTTGGGATTCTATGACTCCATCTGTGTGGAGTGCAGCTCTGAGACATTAAGGATTTGTCATACCAGCTGGCAGAGCTGTTATTTACTTTATATTTTTAAATATTTAACCCCACAGGTCATTTTGTGAGAGAAGTAACATCACACAAATAAAAGGCAACGATCATAAATATGCAGGCACTCGATGAGAAAGTCTGTCATATCACATCACATCATTTTAATACTTAAGTCTTTACAGTTCAGGGGAGGTAAAGCTCTACAGCATTTCACACCATTCCACAAAAAAGTGTGAGAAAAGTGAGAAAAGATAAACATAATTTTGTGTATCAAATTATTATTATTATTATTATTTAAATCTATTCTACATCGCTTATTACTTCACAGCCTCTGAGATTTATTTTGCAAGTCCAGGTTGGGTAGACCTACTCTACACAACCAGCGATTCGCTCCGATTCATTGCGTATGGGAAGTGACTGATTTGCTGCACAAAGCATGCTGGGATACCTGCAATGTGGACTAAGCTAACAGTGTGACAAGAGGACGTGACAATTCAAAAATCTGAACAGCGCTCACAGGAAGACGTGTAAAACTAGAATTAATGCCTCACAGTGGTGTGGCTCTGCACGCCAAATGTCTCACCTTCTGAGTCATGACGTTGAATAATGGCCAAAAAAGTGTTTCTACAGAACTTCATGAGGTCACTGTGAAGTTGACCTTTGACCATAATTCACACATGAACTCTTGAGGTATGGCCAAAAGCATGTTTTGTGAGGTCACAGTGACCTTTGACCACCAAATTCTATTCAGTTCATTAATAAGTCCAAGTGGACGTTTGTGCCAAATTTAAGGACATTCCATTTGGGCCTTCTTGAAATATTATGTTCTCAAGAATGAGACAGATGTAAGGTCACACTGACCTCTGACCTGTGACCACCAAAATCGAATCAGTTTATCGTTGGGTCCAAGTGGACATCTGTGCAAAATTTCCCTTGCGAGGTTCTTTAGATATCACGTTGCCTCTGACCATGGCTATAGCTGGCATGGAGGCATAAAAGTAAGTTTTTTAGCAAATGTCTTAATACTGTTTGTGTGAATCAGCCATTTCCAGTTGACTGTGTAAAAAATGAAGGAAATGGTTTTGTACTGTCGCTTTTCCATAAATAAAACTCGCTCGTGCGGAGCTGGATGAGAAGGGGGCGGGGATTGTAAGATGGGCACCAGTTGGGCATGAGTTTATGCAGTGTGCATGCACAGTTATATTCCACTGCATTAAAGTGGGATGTATTGATTTTTTTTACAACATTAAAATACTGCTTTGAATGCAGAACACTGTTTTTTTCTGCTTTAGTCATAAATATAATGCGACCAGCAGATATCACTGTCAGTTTATATCAAGTATATAAGGTGGTGCAGGAACAGAAAGCACAGCACTGATTATTAAGGAGGAACTACTCACATTAATTACTCATTCCTAATTTGTCTTTTGTTTCTGTTTGCCGTTAACACTTACTGGTACTTTTTAAGAAGTTTTAATTTCTTTGGATTTCCCTTTGGTTGTGCAACTTTAGAGCTTCAGCAATAATTAACTGATGGAACCCAGAAAGCCAAAACAATTGGGTATGAACTGTGTATTTAATTGCTGATGAGTTTTACTTGTGGTCATCATCACCCACAGATGTGAGTTTCCAGCAGCGGACCCTGTGGCGGTCCTCAACCTCCTGACGCCCTCAGGGTGCTGTGCTGCACTATCACGCACACCGCTGTGTGGCCTTTAATGACATTTTTCATGTTTTGTTGTGCGTAAATAAACAACAGCATGTGTGTGTGCGAGGTCACATGTGTTTGTGTCTTGGCATGGCTACTCTTGGCACTTTGGATGTGTGTGTGTATGTGTGATCATATGCTGCCCACACAGCAGCTCCAGACCTCCAGCCAACCTCTGACCCTATCCTCTGTGGAGGAGCTGAACCCCTGCTTACAGTAATGGCTAGTGTGCTGAGGCTGAGGCAACAGGCCAGCGGAAGGCACGAAGAGAGCAGTCACAGCAGGAGGAACCGGCAGGAAGGAGGAGGGATGGACCGAGGGAGGAGAGAGTAAGGCAGCCGTAGTGACCAAAGAAGAAATAAATAAAAAACAGGGCGGTGAGGGAGAGTAATGAAAGTCTGCAGAGAAGGACAGGAGGGACTGAGGGAGGCAGAGGAGCCGTGATGTGATGGTAAATTAAAAAAAGGGCCAAACTATGACCTCCAGTTGGTGGTAATCTTAGGGCAAACCATCACTATCACTATCTTTTTCTGCCTTAAAAAAACCCTCACTTCATATTACTCGTTGTGTTTGCACTACTTACTGTGATTTATCCTATGAATTCACTCTGGCCTGAAGATTCATGTTGGGCTTAAAAAAAAGTGGGTACATTCTTTGCTCTAAACAAAGTGGATAAAGAGTGTCTGGGTGGCTTTACTCTCCGCTACATCCCTGGGGAGGATGAATAAATGAGACAGAGGTAGGATAAAGACGACTCCTATTGTCTGGACTAAATGACTGTAAGCTGCTTGTAAAGACTGGTCTGAAAAGAGGTCGAGGTGCTACTGGGGGGAGGATTATTGGTTCCTCTGTGTCGCCTGTTTTCTATATTCGTCCTCTAAATTGATTTTTGTTTTGTTGCTCTTGTTGCTGTCCATTGTGTCCGCAGGAGGAGGGTTGATAACGCTTTGCTGGCCAGGAGTCCCCCGTGGCCAATTTTCCCACCACCACAACAACGCAGTGGCAAATTAAACTGTCATAACGCCCGTAACCACAATTAATGACTAGGATTAAGGGCAGAAATCTGCATTACTGAACACCTTTAGGCATACATGAGCTCTTAAGCACAGAACAGGAGGGGGAGGAGAGGGGAGGGAAGACGGGAGTGAATGAAAGAGGGAGGGAGATGCAGGAACAAGGCCAGGAGATGGAGTAAAGCCGTAAAGAGAGGACAGAGGAGTGAACAAAGGGATGGAAAATGTGTCTGGCTTGGAGATAGAGGATTCAGAAAACAGAGAGAAGGTGATGAATTTAGGTAGTGACTGTGAGGAAGCTTTTTGTTTCAACTGGGCTTTCAAATACTGGATCAATCACCTCTCCATGGACATAAATAGCAGTCATTGATGCTAATAGGCCCCATCTTACCTAAACAGGCTGCCTGCAACGTGATTAACATCAGCAGCTGAGCTTTATTGCTAAATGGCCCAATATGATACGGCGGCAAAATGGTCTGATCGGGGGATTAAATTAAATTTCCTCTAGAGACAAAAATTGCTCCCACTGAAAATTAATGACTTCCTTTGACGAAAAGCTAAGTGTACAAGTGTGTGTGTGAAACGGGGGAAAAAACATATTTGCATAAGTGTGGAAGTAGCTCTTAAGATGAATGATGTCAGTGCACGCGTGTAACTCACTAGTTGATGAAGTCCACGGCCTGAGTCTTGAGCTGGTCGGCGCTGTGCAGATCGGCGAGGATGAGGATCTCTGCGGCGTTCTCCACGCTCAGACTCGTGCACAGAGCATCCTCGCACATCACCTTCAGCCTCTCCAGAGCATACTGCCAATGACAGGGAGAGCAAGAGAGAGAGAGAGGAGAAACAGCAGGTAAACTAGATTACTTAAACAGCGCTGCCACAAACAACTGTTGTTGCACTGTGTAATGACACGGAAATACAGAATTACTCCACCACAGCGGCAACGAGACTTAGATTGGATAAGAAAAAATATGGTGAAGAGAAGCAAAAGTGACACTTACGTAGACTGCTGGGGGAGCGATGGTGGGAAAAGGGATCACTTGAGAAGTAAAAAATAATTTCCACTGAGTTTGATTACAATAGGAACAATAATCTTGTCTCACATTCATTCTCACTTCAGGATGAGTCATGGTGGTTCAGCAGAGACTACACTTCAGCGAGTATTTATTAACACTAATGATGCAAAGGAGTTAATTTAAATGAACTTCCACCAAAAAACACTTGTGCTAGAATGTTTGAGACACGTCTCACATCTAGTGCACAAAACAAAGTGCCACCAAACTCGAAATATTGGTTGAAAAGAAAACACTTATTTGGAGCTGCAATTTTGCACTTGTCATTAAAGCGTGACGGCTGTAAGAGAGGTGATGAAGTATCAATATTTCGCTCCTGAGACAAGCTGTCAACTTTCAAATCAGTGACTGACTTACTATGTGGAAGACTGTTGGTTGTTCTTGAATCTTTTAAACCATTTTTATAAGATTAATGCTGCAAGCATATAAATAAACCAAGCTAGCATGTTCACAACAACAAAATTAACATGCTGATGTTTAGCAGGTGTAAGGTTTGCTTGGGTCCTGCACTGGGTGGGGCACCCGCAAAAAAGGTGATTCACAGGTGGTAATTTGTCTGAAATGTATTTGCAGGTTTAGTAGTTTAGTTAGTATATTAAAGAAAGGAATTTCATGTTTTAACGTTAACAGGGACATGGTTGTGGTCTTAGTTAAGAAGCGGGTCTTGAGAATCAGACTTGAGCAGGACTCTGATGTTTACACTGGTCACAATCTTAGTTTAGCATGTTACTATATCAGTGTGTGCTGATTAGCGATAGGTACAGTTGGGGCTGATGGGAATGTTGTTGGTTTTGCAAGTATTTGGTCACAAACCAAAGTTTTTGCAGATAAAAATGTTATCCAAACAATAGCATAAAAGAGTCAAGGACCAAGGTTGTAACAATTCATACTGTGGGGGGCATGAATGTGTGTAATAGAGTTTATCCAAACATTTCACTCAAAAAAAAAATCCTTGTGTTAAGATATCTCACCAAAAAGCAAAGAAGCCAACCTCATGGTAGGTAGTAGGCCTTATACTCTGGGACCATTAATGTCTGCACAAAATTTCATGGCAATCCATCCCATAGCTACTGAGGTATTTTTAGTCTGTACTACAGTATTGGACCAACATCGCCATCCCTTAAGACACGCCTCTATCATAGGTCTAACAGGCCTCCTTAATAGTGTATAATTGGCTGCTGTAGTTAAAACACGCAGGGATGAGCCTGTTGTGAGTCATTAAAAGATGGAAAAATACAAATCAAGTTCTGCAATGAGCAGCTCGATACTATTAATGAAGAAAATGCAATACGCTCTCAGAAAAATGAAAAACAGCAAAACTGGAAGAAAAAGAAGAGTGGAGGAATAAAATGTGAGTAAGGACAAATAGACAGGAAAACTTGAGGATACAGGGTCAGCACAATCAGAGCAAACAATGAGGGATAGGATTCACTGTAAGTATGTGTATCTGTATATCTGTATATCTCCCACAGGTATAGGTACATGGGACAAAGTGTGTTTCTGTTCAGTGGTTCAGAAGCATTTGGTTATTTTTGGAGATTATTATTATGCACACCAGCTTCTGTATAAATGCACATAGTAACAGGTGCGCGCACGCACACACACAAACACACACACACAGACACCCACACCCACTCTCTGTACCTTGTCAGCTGCAGCCAGCAGGTCATCAGCCATCTTGTCCAGGTTGGGGGCCTTGCCTGTGTAGATGAAGCACATCATCTCTTTGAAGACATCTGGCTCCACGTCATTTATCTCCACACGGTTCTGAACGGGAGGAGAGGACAGGAGAGGAGAATACACACAGGGTTTAAGGGAATAAAAGGCAAGAGAAGAAAAAGACAGATGCTTTGACAATCCTTCAAAACCCATGCGCAATGGCAGAGTGTTTTTTATTTTATGTGAATATCCGAAAACCTACCTGAATTAAACTCCCTCACCTTGTTTAGCACACACACAGGGACAGCCATGCAGCGATACAAAACAAGCTCCAAGTGGCAAATAAGAAAAAGAAAAAAAAAAGAAACTTGAAGAACCTTCTGAACAGTCTGAACACGTTTCAGCAAAACTACATTCTAGTACATTATTTTATTCTTTTCAGCTGATTCCTGAAAATTAATCCTGAGCGTTCATTCCTTGACAGTGCCTGCAGCCAGCAAAGTAGGCTTTATCACTCGCTGGCACAGTGACGGTAACCTGAACCTTTCCCTCCGCACTGAGAGGCAGAACAAAGCAGTAAACCAATTATAACAGTGCTTTATCGTCACCGCGGTGACCAGCGGCGTTTTAGCGGGGTCAGGCTGGGTGTACCAACAGCTTAGTGCATTTGTGTCAACTCTGACCACTCAACAGCAACATAAACACACCGAGAAATAATGGAGGGAGAGTATGAAAGCAGCCAGGTCGAGCTTACAGCATGCAGCGCCCTTTTACAGGAATACCAATAAAACACATACATACACAAAGGCATGTGAGCACACACAATCAGCATGAATCTTCAACTCGCTACATAATGCACGTCAAAATCTGCATATTGTTTCTAAATTTGCCTCTTGCTTGAAAAAATAACATTTCTCATCACAGCCTGCAATAAGGAGGAGGTCTGACATACAGGAGATGAAAACTTGACTAATTAGAGTGTGTGTTGGAGTGTTAATGAAATAAAAACAGCAAAATAGCACCATGTTGGAAGTCACATGAGAAAACCTAACAGGGCTTCCTTCAGTATTGCGAAGGCGAGCTTTCAACAGTGTCTCATAAATAGACGACGCTCCTGTAGTTACAGTGTCTGAAGCTGCCCTCTATTCACAGAGCAGTCCTCTATTAGAGTGCTTCTTTATGAGCTCATTTGTCTCTCCTATATAGAGTGCTGCAGAGGAGTGTTAACCCATCTATCTGTTTTCTCTGAATCGTATGGGGACGTGGCCCACCAGCTCTCCCTCTTTCTGATGAAGACGCCCACTTAAACAGCAATTAAGATGCATTTCCTGGCTCTGTGCTTTATAATTTCCCCATCCGAGCCGTGCAGGCATCAATATTCCGCTGACATGACGGCTAAATCACCAAGGTTCAATCTCACCACCTCCTACCAGATGAACACAACCAACTGTGGCACGCGAGGGCAAACACACACACGGAAAGATGCACACATATGAACACATACACCACAGAGGGCACATTAAAAAAAAAAGATGAACACATTGCATGCAGTGCTGAAAGACTTACATTTACACTGAAGTACAAATACATGAAATCTAAAGATAAAATACATAAAATATAATAAAATAAAATAAATAACCCTCTATTTACCACACTCACAATATCAGCTGCACTGAGGTTATATAAAACACAGGTTTCAGGGAGCTTTATATAAGTTGTTAAGAGAATATTTTAATGCTGCAGTATACTGAACACCAAGGTTAAGAAATTCAACAACCTGAAATCAGCATATTTATAAATGAGCATGTTACTGTAGGCAGAAACAAGGTATTCTAATGAAGGTGTTTCGCCTCTGAACACACCATAATAATAACAGTGAGCAACTGTTAAGTGAAGCACACACAGTGGATGAAATGGTTTGCATACAGTTCTGTATTTAGCTTGACATAAAGGTATAAATTAACTGCTGCATGGAGACAAAACATTTTGGTGGCTTTTACTTACGTTTAAATTTCCACATGTACATCTTGAAATGTTTTGCTTATTTAAAAACATACTTTTTGAATTACTTAAAAAGTATGTTTTTATAAGACGCATTTGTACCCTTACATTTTTATGCCTTATAACTGAGTGCAAACTACTCTTGGAAAAGTGGATGGTGCAACACAGCTCATGCTCATAAGCTATGATAGCTTCCCAGATTTTGGATCCTCCATCTCTTAAAGGTCAGCACTGTCAAGGAATCCTGCTATTAGTGGCACAAACATGCGTCCAAAGTTCCCCAAAGTTGGACTCTACAGCAAAAATCTATTGCTCTAAATGCTGAGTGAGACCCAGTGCACAATGGGATTTTGCCACACAGAACATCCCCCTGGATCAACATCCCACATAGCACTCCTGGACCAAAAAAGCAATCAACCAATCACAGCCATCTGACATTATCAATGTGCTGCTTAATAGGTTGTAGCTGCCTAGTTAGCTTGCTGAGTAGGTAGGCTATGCTAAGTAAGCTTGCCAATGGGCTAGAATATTGTTCAGTAACAAAGAGTAAGGATGATATAATTTTTCAGTTGCAAATTCCTGCAATTAGCACATTCTACCTAATTTATTTCATGTTGATCCTGCATAGATTTGGTTAGGCTTATCCGGGACCATCATCATCATCATCATACCGATTCTGGATTATTTGTTTAGTCGGCATCAACATAGCAGTGATGGTCCTGGATTAACATCAGCGATTCTGTATATATACTGTGTATTGCATTAACGTAAATTTCTTTGTAGAAAGGTGCTTTATGAAATTAAGTCCATTTACTTTAATTAGTTTACAACGCAGTCTTGCCACATCCAATATGGCGGTGACGTTGACGTAGGGCTCAGCGCTCGATGTGGCGTCTACGTGTGTCTATGCTCAGGATCAATATGGCAATGATGTCCCTGGATCAACAAACAAATTATCCATCGTCAACATGGCAGTGATGGTCCTGAATCAACATGGCAATCTTGCAAAAAAAAAAAAAAAACTATTTTTACTAGGCAATTAAAAAGAACAGAAATTGTGTTCAGGTCTTTGCAACTGCAAAATAACATTATCTTCACTCTTTATGTCAATGAATAATATTTTAGCCTATTTGCAAGCTTACTTGTTAGCATAGCATACCTAGTTAGCAAGTTTACTCGCTAATATTCTAGTTTATCAGCAAGCTTACTTGTTAGCATAGCATACCTAGTTAGCAAGCTAACCTGCTAATATTCTAGTCTATCAGCAAGCTTACTTGTTAGCATAGCATACCTAGTTAGCAAGCTAACTCGCTAATATTCGAGTCTATCAGCAAGTTTGCTCATTAGCATAGCATACCTAGTTGGCAAGCTAACTTGCTAATATTCTAGTCTATCAGCAAGCTTACTTCTTAGCACAGCCTACCTAGTTAGCAAGTTGACTTGCTAATATTCAAGTCTATCAGCAAGTTTACTTGTTAGCATAGCATACCTAGTTAGCAAGCTAACTTGCTAATATTCTAGTCTATCAGCAAGCTTACTTCTTAGCACAGCCTACCTAGTTAGCAAGTTGACTTGCTAATATTCGAGTCTATCAGCAAGTTTGCTCATTAGCATAGCATACCTAGTTAGCAAGTTAATGCGCTAATATTCTGGTCTATCAGCAAGCTTACTTGTTAGGATAGCATACCTAGTTAGCAAGCTGACTCGCGAATATTCCAGTCTATCAGCAAGTTTTCTCATTAGCATGGCCAATCTAGTTAGCAAGCTGACTTGCTAACCCTGCAGCAGCTTAAAAGTATTTTGTTCAATGTGACTGAGGATTTTGTTTGATTATACTAACTTCAATTTAGAAAATTAGCTTAGCTTTGAAGAAGCACAAAGGGATTTTGAAAGAAGCACAAGAGCAGCACACTGATGATGTCAAAGGGCTGTGATTGGTCGATTGCAACGCTGATCCTGGAATGCGATGTGGGATGTTGATCCAGGGGCATATCCTACTTGGCAAAATCACGTTGTGTGTTAACAAGACTCTGCAATAATGATATGTAACAAAATATGTTAAATGTAACATAGAAACAATGGTGCCCAACATAGTATGTGCACCAGAGAGCACTGACAAGTTTATTTTCAAAGTGTAAAATGTGCAGCTGTGTGTATCGTGGTCACAACTGTTGAATAACTACATTTAAGTGATACATGTCAGACATATTTATATTATGTACTAACATTCAAAAACAAAAATTGTGCAATATCTTGTTTGATTTGTTCAGATTTTCAACTCTTAATTATTGATATTTGTATCAGCCTCAAATATGCAGTAGTTGGAAGCTCTAGCGTTGAATCTGAAAATGTCCAACATTGGTCCAAAAGAAAAAAAAACATGGCAGACCACCAACATCCTCCTCCTGCCACAATCCCATCCTCGAAATACTAGGATGATTGTGCTGAGAGCAACAGACAGTTGTTTCACTGCTATTGTCTCATTTTGTCTACGACCAAAATCACAGGCCTCTAGAATCATTTCAAAGGTGCTACAGTCACATAAAAATTCTTCACATGTTGGCTTTAAAGGAACCAGATAAAGAGATGCAGTTGAGAAGACATGAAGGAACATGTGCAGACACACTTGGATGTTTTGAGAGGTGAACACTTCCTGACGCAACGGAGAGAAAGATTAGAATTTAGACATTCGGCTCGCCACCGAGGGAGCAGGAACAAGAGAGTCAAGTGCTCGACTCACCTTCTTACTCTCTTCCATCTTGTGCTCAAACATGGCACTGAACACCAGCGAGCGAGCTGAGACAGACAGAGAAACACAAGACAGACAGAGAGAGAGAGAGAGGGAGAGAGAGAGGAAGGTTTGTTATTGTGTGTAATGTTGATGCATGTTGAGGTCTCTGATATCCGTTAACAGCCTGCCACAGGGCCAGAAGAGAGCGAGGTGGATGATTGGCAGCAGTGACAGCAGTAGAAGCATCATGTGGAAAAAGTCGACTGCAGCTCCGTCCTGCTGACAGATTCATGACGACCTCTCAGGTGTGTTTAGCCACATTCTAATACTGATAGACTGACTTCAGTGAAGCTTGTTTGATACAATATGCTTTAATTAAGGTCCATCTTCCTGTTTTGATAATGTGGTTGCCTGCTGCCGCTCAGCACAGACTATTCTACCATGCTAGCATAGAGGACTGGCTAAGGCTTATTTAAATAATAAAAAATACAGAAAGTTTTTAAAAGGAGCAGAGGTATTTTAAGTTGTTTTTTTCCCAGCTTTTATGTCAAATCCAAAATTTGCTCTGTCTCTTGCTGTGAGAGGACACTGTTCAGCACAAATCCTCTAGTGGCAAGGACAGTTCAGACTATACTTCCATTAAAGTGAAGACAAAAAGCAAAAGAGCTGCTGATTAAGTCCCTCAAAGTAAAAGAAAATAGTTAAACAGACTGCAATGAAAATGCTATTTTCATAATCCAGTTTCACTAAACAGGTGAGGTGACCAATAACTCGCTGAACAGTGTGTTTTCCCTCTTACTACTCCAGACACGACCCCAGCTGGAGGGGGTTATGTTTAATCTTCAGCACAGACTGGCAGCGCTAACAGTCTGATCCAACCACAGCACTTCAAATTACATAAATCAGTCCCACTTCTGTTACTCGAAATCACTGCTGTATGATAATTCTGCATGCTTAAAATAATCACCACATCTTGTCTCTGCAGTTCTGCTCAAGGCAACAACACTGTATTTTCTCTCTCTTACCATCACGGCCGTGACATGGGTTAGTTTCGGCACAGGCTGAACCTCGCAGACAGAGTCGGCATCTGAACTCGATTATTGTTTGATTGTTTAACAGCGGAGAGAGAAAAGTGTCTATTAAGGACAGACCTTTAGCCTCTACGCCTTTTACTAACAGTGACATATCAACTGGAGTCGTCCTCTTATATGGTTCACTTTGTTTGATTTTGTGCTCACTGGGTAACTCTTTACATTACTGTTCACTAATGAATGCTTAATTAACTAGTCATTAAAATTTAACAAATGTTTCAACACATTATTAAGTGTGTGTCAAAGTCAGTGATATGCTAATTAATTTAACCACTTAATAATGAGTTATCAACCTCTGGGCTAGCTACCCATTTAATTACTCATGTGGAAACGTGGTGCCATCCATCAACTCTGCACAAGCCACAAATAAGTACAATACTGATGATATCAGTAAAACATGTAATGAATAAGTTTACAATGGGACCTGGTGGTTATAAGGTTAGTACCTGTTGCTTCAGTAGTAACTCAAATCATCAGCTCAACAAACATCACACCGCTCAGCATTCAGCTTTCAAAGCTGAGAAACAAAACCTCCTGGTAATCACACAACCTTAAAGGGACAGTTCACCCCCCAAATCAAAAATACATATTTTCACTCTTGCCTGTCGTGCTCTTTATCGGTCCAGGTTGTTTTGGTGTGAGTTGCTGAGTGTTGGAGATATCTGCCCTAGGAATATCTGGCTTCTCTGAACTAGATGGCACTCAGTCTGTGGTGCTGAAGATAATCACAGTCCTTGCTGAGAGCAGTTTCATGTAGGTGCTACGGTCGGGAATCACCAGAAGACCCACGATACCATATTATCATGATACTTCGGTCATGATACAATGTTTTTGTAATATTAAATGTATCATGATATGCTGAGTATTTACGATAAAATATATAAAATAATATAAAATAATATAAAAACTTTGTCAACATTAGATTACCTCACAAGATAAAGTTTTCAGTCTGTTCACTTGACTTGAATCATTTTTATTGCAGCAAAATGTGATACAAAGCAGCGAGACTAACCAACACCATCATAAAAAATCTGTCAGAAATGCTGCATACACCTGACAAGCTGAACTGCTGGCTGATTTAACACCCTCTGCGAGGTTAGATTAAGTGTGTCAGCAAAACACTTCACATGCAGGTATCTCGCTAACTGAATGACAACACCCAAGATAGAAGCGTTGTCTCTTACAACGTCAAGGGTTTTGTCGACAATTCCCCATTCTTGAGCTCCATTTTGTAGAAGGTCTGCAATGTTTGCTCTGGTGTGACTTTTGTGTACTGCTCTAGTTTGGCAAACATGAGATAGCAGTCGCCAGTCTTCTGTGAGATAATGTGCTGTATTAGTCACAAATGAATCCACTGACTCTGAAGTCCAGGTGTCACAAGTTAATGCCACCCTTCCTGCTGTACTCCAAAAATTCCTTAACTTTATACCGCGTTTTTCTGGAGAGCTTGGGTACGGCTGTGTCAGTGGAAAAATGTCGGGATGAAGTCACATACCTGGGTTCCAGTGTTTTTAACATGTAACAAAGGCCTTTGTATTCCACAACACTGTATGGACGCAGATGGTTACACATGACATAGGTGATGGACTGTGTTATCTTCTCTCAGAGCTGGATGGTAGTTATGTCAAGCTAAGTGTGTCCAGTGTTGGTTGATTTTTTGGCTCAGAGGTTTAAGGGTTTGCTTGACCGTCAGCAGCTAACGCTGGATGGTGGAGTTTGAAGTGAGCCTTTATATTTGTAGTATTCCCAGAGTATTTTATTCTCATATGACACTGCTTACAAACTGCATGTGCCATATCGAAGTCCTTCTTTCTTTCCGTGCTAAAATTCCAAAATAAATCCAGATGTTTAATTCAAATGCAGACGGTGCATTTCTGATTTCTTTCTCTGGTGCCTCCATCTTTGTTTTCATGAACTTCCTTCCCAATGGCACTGACTGAGACCTCTGCTGACCTCAGCATCATCTCGTGAACCAAAAAAGCAATTGATTTTATTATTCTTGTATCAAAAGTTGTATTAAAATGTGTATTTGCAAAAATGAAAAATGTATATAATAAAAGACTTGGTGTCCCAAACTTTAGGGAAGTGCTTTTCAGCCCATAAAATCCCCACTTAATTTTAAGAGCTGTGCGATGTACACTTACAAACCCATCTCAGCTGAGGGGAAGGCTGAATATGTACTTTTGATTTCGGGGTGGACTCTTCCTTTAATTTGAAGAAACAAAACAAGCTGTTAGCTTTTCATTTACGTTTTCAGGTAAATCTATTACATTGTCGAGGTATTTCTGGGTAAGAAAAATCCTAATTCTCTTTTTTAATCTTAAAAATCCAATCATAGATGTTACAGGTCTTGCTTCAAAATCATTTTTTTTCAGTCAGGGTCATGGGGAGCAGGCTAATGAAGCAGTGGGAAGAGTAAAGTTGAAGAAGCTTAAAAGTCACATCTATATTATAACTAACTATTTGACTCTCATGGTTATTTCAGGCATCAGTGAAACAGAAGTAAAAAAAAACACTTTCATATACTTCTCTGCTATTTCTTCAGAGCTAATTTGTTTTGTTTACACAAGAGGCGAGGAAAGCTGGCCAAACAACTTAAGGTTTAAGACAGTTGATGAAAAAACAAACTTCTCCAAAGATTAAAATTTTGCCTTTGAAAAATACAACAAAGCATCCTGTGATGGGATCACAACACAGCGATCTGTGACATAAGAAGAACATGGGCCGGGGCTTAAAGTGGGGGGTGCAATGGCCCCTTCCCTACTTCCTACCCTGCTACTTCCAGTCCCTTTGCTCGACTATCTTCGAACTTGGCCTCCATTGTGATCTCAACTACACATGTCAAGGTTTGTGGCTGCATCTTGCACAGTTGCAATCTACAGCAGTGACAATATCTGTGTACAGACAGACATAAAAACACCTGGCAAAATACTCAAAACGGCTTCTGTGGTAGTTCCCGCTACAATAGGTGCCATCAGGACCACATTTGACATGATGACACACACAAACTCACAAAGTGAAAACGATACCAGCTGTTGCAATGCTGCCGCGCTTGGAAATAAATCTACATGACTTTAGAACTAAAAAGGGACTTAGTTTGTCTCAGTCATCCAGGTTATATGATATCTAGAAGTGCCAAGTTCAAGACAACTCAGCATGCAGTGGATTTTTGGTTCTTTGCAGTTGCCTACAATTATATTTTGCAAAAGTCAGACTCTATGTCAGAGACAGGAACATGTTGCTGCCAATCTTTTTGTCCCCTAAGTCAGCAACTTAGAAAAGTCATGTATTAACAACTGCATTCTGGACCACTGAAACTTAGCAGTGCACGGGCAGGTAGGACTATGGGGACAAACCTACAGTAAGTCTGTCTGGTGCAGCTCAATACTGGTGAGCTCATACTGCAGCAACAAAGAGAAGGGGCGGGCGAGAGAGAGACGGAGAGAGAGAGTCATAGAAAGTGAACGGCGGGAGAGGTGAGGGGAAGTCAGGGGGAGAGGAGAGTAGACAGAAACGGGGAGTAAAGGGAACTGAGTCAGATTTGAGAGGAGAGAAAAAGATAAAGGAGACTGAAAGGAAGACAAACAATGAAGGGATGTGAACACAGAAAAAAAGAGAGCAAGAGAGGCAGGAGAGAGGAACGATGAAAGGAGGAGGGCAACAGTGAGGAGAGAAAGAGACAAGAAGGAGCATGAAAAGGAGAAACATGAAAGTGAAAGAGGGAATATTGAGAAAAGGTAAGAAGGATGTAGAAACAGAAAAGAAAGAGAAGGTAAGAGACACAGAGAGAGGACCAGAGTGGTGGTTTAAAGATCACATGGCCAATGTGGAGCCAATTTGAGTTGCTCTCCCTCCTTCGTTTGATCCCTCTCTGTCCGTCTCCACGGCGATTAACGGCCGGGAGAGTTGTCACGGGAACGGCCGAGAGGGGGAATAACGAGGAGGAGGGACGTCATCTGGACCAAGTAGAGCAGAGAGAGAGAGAGGGAGAGACAGAGAGACAGAGAGAGAGAGAGAGGGGAAGACCCCAAACCACAGCAGCACATAATTAAAATGGCTCCTCACACACACATTTCAACAAATCCAATAATGAACAGCCTCTCCTTCTCTCCACAGAGACACACAGTTCACCAGTTTCCTCAAACCTTTCACTATCTGACGCTGTCTGTCATTAAAGTGCCAACAAGTGGTTCACCGCGCGCCATGTGTGTTTGTGTGAGCGTGAACACAACAGGGTGTGGTCTGTGTGAGGACTCTATGAAGGCAGACAGGTGCAGGAAGTGCCAGTAAGCTTCGGAGCCTTGTATAGTTTGTATGGATATTCAGTGTATTCAAATGTAACCATCCCTGTGGCAAACAAAAATTATTCATTGAAATTAAAAATTTGATGAAGTATTTCCCCCGGAATTTAATTCCTGTCACAGAGGAAAAGCATCTGAAGCAGCATTTAGACCGAATCCAAAACTCTGAAGTGAAACCCTGGGTAATGACAAACATTAACTTCACCACATATATTAGTTTGGAAGGTATCTAATCTGAAACTATTAGTCAATCCACAAACACCAATTCTGATAACTTATTACCTTAAGTCTTAACATTTGCTGGTTCTAGCTTCTAAAATTCGAGAATTTGCTGCTCTTAATAGCTTTATACAGTTGGGTTTGGCACAAAACCAGCAATCTAAAGACTTTTTCAGAAATTATGAGTTGGCAGCTTGTACTATTTTCTGACATTTTATAAACAAAAGGATTGATCAATCATCTAAAAAAGAATGACATAATAATAAATAATAAATAATGAAAATGACTACAGTTCAATGAGCTGTACCTGACATCCAGAGAATATCAATTACTTAGTGATACTAGATACTGGGATTTCTGACTTCTCTACAATACCTTGAGAAATATTGATATTCAACACCATTTTCTATACAAGTGGGAAAAACTGACATTGAGGGCATTAAATTGAACAAGGCTATAACATGACGGCTTCTCTTTTCCTTATTAGCAGCAGAAGACAACAGAATGACTGCAGTAAACACAATAATAAGAGAGAGTGAGAAAACGCAGCTCGTTCTGTGGCACCAATACTGTGGCAGGAGCATCTGACTCCTGGTGCCAAAATGCTTCACTGAAAGGTTCAGGACATGATTTGTACCTGCAGCAGTTGGGAGGTTTTAATGAAGAATACTGATGCAGTGCCCTTTTTTTTAGATGTTACAATTACTTCCGCTGTTATTGTCAGCATACTGTTTTCAGCGTTGCTGCATTGGAACTATGTACTTCCTTCAATGACTCTGCTTGGTGTTATCTATTGTGTAAATGACATATTGTGTCATCGTCTTTGTTGACATATTGTGTACGTCTTTGTCTGTGGAAGGGGAAACCCTACCTATCCTATTGATACTGCAAAAAATTGGTACTGAAACATCCAGAATTGAAATGTATCAGTAATTCAAAATTTCTGACAACAACACTATGATTCAGTGTCTCTGCTGGGATTGTCTGTGCATGGCTCTCAAAATGGAGGTAGCTGAGCCAGCAGCTAACAGTGCTAACAAAACAGTGCTAACAGAGCCAACAGTGTTAACTCAGGGGGGACCTGAAGGTGGACATTACGTTTCAGTTCCCCCAAAGTGGGTGTGGACGACATTAGCAGCAGTAACTGTTCGGTGGCACTCAGCTAGCCAGTGGGATACACACACAGGGACTCACATGCACTCACACGTATGCATGGCTGGACTGGCTACCACAACTTCAGACAGAGAAGCCTGAATTACAACACACACAGATGTAGCAATACTTCAGTACTCCAATATAACTGGAGTATGTATAATGTATAACTTTACATAGCAAATAGTTGTTTGCTGCTGTATTCAAGGTCTGAATTCATACAGCTCCTATTATAATTCTTTATGTTTAGTCTAACATATGACAATATACCAGTCTAACTCTGGTGTATAAAATGCATATAAATGCCAGTATTCATGTATGTATATGACATAACTGTAGTTAACTTCTCTAGTAGTCTGTGTGCAGCTCTATCTTTAAGAATTTAGACTTGAATGATGAAAATCTTTAATGTTCTCCTATATACATCATCTGTTGAACTTGATCATTGGTATTCTCTTCTCATAGACACCATAAAATCGGAAGTCGAACACCTCTGCCTGACTCCACAAAGTTTTTACCGCCTGAGTGCAAACTATAGGTTTTTATCCATCACTTTTTTCCAGATGTCATGAATTGAAGAGGATATTCTCACCTGCCAGGATGGCTTTGTGCGCCTGGAATTTCTGCCCGGCGACACACAGGGAGCAGTCAGTGAATCTTGAGTTTTCCCACAGATCTCCAAGCTCCTCAGCCAGCCTGCAGTCAGGAACCTTAACCATGTTCATTGTGTTCTGGCCTGAGACGTTCACAGAGTCCTGCACCACACTCACCTAAAAAACACACATGAGTAAATGTAAAATTCTTTACCTGGTCTGCACACACACACACACAAACACACAAGGTTTTCATTTTAGAGTGAGCTGCTCCTTTAACCCACTCACTGGTTTACAAAGGGGTAAATAAATAGCATGCATTGCTCATGAAAAGAAAATAAATCGGGTAATAAAACATGCTGTGAATGATTAACGTGGGTTCTCTGCCTCTGTAATCAATACATCACACACTCAATATGCAGGCTATTCAAAGACAACGTATTCTTCCCTCTTCATCCGATCTGATCGGCCATGCTTTCAAACAAGCTAGAAAATCGGCATTGAAATCAAATTGTGTGTGTGTGTGTGTGTGTGTGTGTGTGTGTGTGTGTGTGTGTGTGTGTGTGTGTGTGTGTGTGTAGGTGTGTGTGTGTGTGTGTGTGTGTGTGTGTGATGTATGTGTGCATGAGGGTTGTCTGTATGTCTTCCCTGCTGACTTCACCACCTGTTCCAGACAATGTCAACCAGACTCATTTATCTCTCAACAGGACTCACCGCGCGCACACACACACACACACACACACACACACAAACACACACACACGTGAAGGCTCATGAGCACAAACAGACACACACATCCTCACACACACCCACACTAATTACTAAGTAATTTCCGACAGCCTGGGTTGACTGACTTGCAGTTTTTCACCTGCTTGCTGTGCCATCTAATCAAATACCAGTGAGTTACCCACGGCCCTGCTTGGAAAACAGTTAGTTAATTATTTAATTATGTGGTAAGTTAGTTACAGGTAAAAGCATTACAGTAATTTCTGGTGAAAGAAATTCTAGAGTGGTCCTCCATGGTTAGCATTGATAGTACACTGAAATGCGCAGGGTTGTACTCAAGGTTCTTGAAGATATTTATGTAGTAACAATGTAGAAGATGGCCTATTGGAGTGCCTCTATTTCTTGAATGGACATACAGTAAAACTCTTATTCAAACAATAACTGTCTGAGTTGAAAAGACTCCGTTTCATTGTAAATATTAAAAGGTGCACAACTGTGTTCTGAGCAACATTAGAGGAGAAGACAAGTGAGCACTTTATATGAAATGCTATATATTTTTTATTCAACATTTATTCATACTATACTATACTGTACTACATTACACTTTATACTTCATCTTATATCCCATGCTGTGTTATACGGAGTTATATTATACTATAGTATGTTAATATCTGATACTGTTTGACTACACTATATTTCTATTATATTCTCTATATTAATACCGGCAAGTATCATTACATAATTACAATATAAATCAGTCTGGTGTACACTGCTGACAGTGACTTGCTGCTATTAGTCACACAGTTGACACGTTTAGACGTTCTGTCTTTATAAATAAGGTGTGGATATTAATTTAAAATTGATCAAGTTTAGAAATATCAATTTACAGTATTCAAATTCAAGCAAAACTCTTGTTTGCAGTACAGTGAAAGCAGTGAATCAATGCGGATGATGCTTTACAAATGAAAAAAAAAATATATAAAACTGGAAATCATGTCTAACAGCTCTCCCTGGGTTCTTCTCAAAAGTTTGCCCCTAAAAGACAAGGAATGGAGAATCTTTGCTGCTGCTCCACAGACCAGTAGGAATAAAGGGCAGTAAGTTATTAAGTAAGTAAGTAAGTATTTGACTAGGGCTGTAAATCACCAGTTCCATCACGTTACAATATTTTATTGATTCTTCTGACAATGATATGATGTTTGACAATATTACAAATTCTGCCATGATATGATTTCGATTCGATGCGATTTAGGGGTCTGCGATGGATATGAAACATTATTATCAGCCCATTTAACACAGTCACTTACAAAAGAAGCTGCCACCCCTTTCTGTTATGCTTTTGGCCATAAAAGATAAAAACAACACATGCATAATGTAAATTACTGTAACCACTTAAGTGCAGTAAATTTTACATTAAAGTGACTACGCTAACAGACATAAAACTGCACATTGGATAAGTTAGCCTTTAGGGCTTCCTGACAAAAAGCCCTCTCTGGAACAAATCTTTGCATCTTAACCCAAACCATCATCTGTTTCCTAAAACTTCAGGGCTATCTGGCTAAAAGCCCTGAAGGCAAACTCCTCCCAGCTATAGCAGCTATAAAACATGGATTAACAACTACATCGTTTCACAAGAGAATCAAATTGAACTCAGTAATAACTGTCAAGGTTCAGAGACAAAACTTTTTTTTTTTGCTTGTCACTCATTATTAGTTTAAGCATGTTTACACTGCATAAATTAGCCTAGTGGCGAGCGAACTTTTTTCCTCTATTCATGGCTTAACAAATTACATGTAATGTTATTATTTTTCCTACTCATCTTTGGTTTAAATCACTGTATCTCCTAGCAGAACAGTCCGGCTGCATGTACGTTTTTTTTAGTGAACATTATTAAAACAGAGAAGCTAACGTTGCTGTTGTGAGGACCTAGCAGAATGAGATGCCCATCCAGGCAGGTAACATTATGTTGTGTTTTATCTCATAACAGCATTGTTTACACACACCATGTGCTCTGTCTGTGAACCTGTATTTTCCCCGAAATCCAAAATATTCTTCTGATTTATTCCTGAGTAAATACAATTATCCTTGTCGTCTTTCTCTTGGCTGTTTGTCATTTGCCTGCTGCTGCTGTTTGTCAACACAGACTTTCAAAATAAAAGCATATCCTAAAGATGACGAAATAGATAAATGTTTACGCTTTGCATCGATAACATTGGACCGTTAGTCATTTAATCAAAATATCGTTCCAGATCGATGGATCGTTGCACCCATTATTTGACATATCAAACTGATTGAAGAAAGTACCTATTTGTCATGTGCGATACACTTGAAATATTTGACAGCCATAAAACAATCCTTTTAATTATCCTGCATTTCTTCATTGAGGAGCATTCAGGTGATCATTAAAGCTATAGTTGGTAACTTATATGAAAATAACTGTCATATTTGCTTAAAATGTCACTACATTCACACAGATATACACATAATCATATAGGATAGATAATCTATCATGTCCCTCCTCCTCATCCTACTCCTTTTTATGGCATTTGCTGTAAAATGAGGAAGTCTGTAACCCAGCCGTCATGCTGGACACAGTCAAATGAAGCACCACCCTCTAATAAAACCAACTTTCCCATTTTACAGCTAAACAGTACACTTAAATATGTTTCAGAAAACATCTGAGGACTGGCAATGCAAAACAGAATCTTGATTCATATTTGATCAGTGCTCCCTATAGTTTGACCACAGTTCACGAGCAGTAATTGACATGACTGACAGCTGCATCTTCGGCTCTGATTGCTTGTTTTAGTTCACGTGTGGAAAGAAGCAATTTGAAGAGGCAGAGGAAAATGATCATCTGTCTCATGTACTTCCATATGTATACAGTGATAATTGAAGCAAACATGGCAAAAACTTGTTGTTTGTTTTTTTTATACAAGTGAGGAATTGTAGCTTTAAAATGTTTCAAATGAGTGTAACCAGTACTACTCTAACGTGGCTGATTAAGTAGACTTGTTAAGGAGCATATGACTGTAGCCACGACTGTACAGGAACATTAATTATAATTGTTAAATGATTAAAAATCTGTCAAAATGTCAGTCTGTCAAAAGTGTAATAAGCCTCCAGCAAAATATTGCTGGATAATATGCTTTATTTCTGCTGTATTTTCTTTCCTGATAATGTAACTACATTAATATTATTAAAACTATAACAACACAAAACATCTAGTATGTAATTATGATAGTGTCAATGTAAAGATGTCATACTATGAATAGTATTCTTTAATATACACTTGTGTGTTTATATAATGGTCCCAATTAATTTAAAGTGTTTTTTTAAGTTTGCCTCAAATACCATTGTGTCATACAGGGGGCAGTTTATTACAAAATTAAATCTCAAGATGTTGATATATTACACTGTTTCATTGTTTGTTTGTTTTTAAATTCTGCACAATTATCACTGATCAGAGATAGGGAGAAAAAAAACCTAAGGATAATCTCGGTTGTCTGTTTTCATTGCTGACAGCCCCTGAATACACTCAGTATACTGTTTTCATGAAAAAGGCTGAAAATCCCCACAAAGTGACCTTGCTGTTAAAGCTTCAGGGAGGCTGACACCCAAAACCCCACAAAAAAAACATCCCTCCCCATCCATCCCCAGCCGTCCATCTGCCCGCCTATTCGTCCAAAAGCACATCCATCCACCTATTCAACTCACACAAAAAGAGTCCTAGAAAAGGAGGAGAAGCACATACAATAGACAAGTGCGTGGCAAGCAGGAAATTGAATGTCAAGGAGCCTTGTTTGCTCCTGATGGAGGTTTGAGAGTTAGCCTGAAGGGGACAGAAAGACAGAGCAAAAGAGAGACAGCAGGAAAGATAATAAAACAGAAGAAGAGAGTGAGAAAAAGGAGAAGAGAGAGGAGGAGATATAGGGATAATAAAAGGCAGGGAGAATACAGATGCAGAGATACCAAGAAGAGAATAGAGAGGCCATCACACGTACAGGGAGGTGGGGATGGGTGTGTGTGTGTGTGTGTGTGTGTGTGTGTGTGTGTGTGTGTGTGTGTGTGTGTGTGTGTGTGTGTGTGTGTGTGTGTGTGTGTGTACTCACCAACATATATAACAGTGGACTTGAGCGTCGTTACACAGTCACTAACAGTGGACTTGACGGCCAACAGGGGACATTTTTTAAGTCCCCTATTGGTTATGCTTTAAATCGTGATAAAATCATGTCTAAACTCCTCTGGTAATTTTTTTTTAACTTTTGCCAAGTGGGGACCTGAAGGTGTGTGAGTGTTTAAGTGCATACTCAGCAGTGCCTCTGCTGGCTGGAGCCAGGATTTTAATGCCTCAGTCACACACATCGCTTTTTAACACTCCCCATAGTGTGAATGGCTTGCAGCCACAGAAAGTCTATTGGTATGTAAATGTTCTATTAAACTGCCAACTTGGTGAAGCAACTAGTCCCCTGACACATGATTTTTTTACATTATGTTTTTGTAACAAAATATGAAGGCTAAGCTTTGATGGAATTTTTATGCTCAACACTACAAACATAAAGGGCTACCCAAAAGGCAGCACAGTATTTATGAATCTAATAAGGATGAAAAATAGAAAAAACTAAACAGAACAAAAAAAACAAAAACAATTATGTAATCATTTCCTTTCACTTTTAATGAATAACTAAAAACTAATTTGATATCACACTTTGACTAAACCTGTGAAGTTAAGTCCAAAAATACTCACCTGACCGTATTTTCACAGGCACTCAATGTCAATAATATTTTCAATACACTTGTACACCACTTTACATTACTTTCAATAATTACTAACTATTCAGTGGTAGAAAACTAAAAACTTAAAAAGAATATAATGTAATTTTGTGCTCACTCTACACACATAGGATTATACTTTATGAAACAACACAAGTCCACTGTTTGCTGGCAAAGAATGACACAAGTCCACTCTTGGATAGCATAGAGCGATAATCACACTCCAGCATGGATGAATTAAAGAAATTAGTCAAATTAGCAATGCTTATGAGAAAAATATAAAAATTTCTACATTATAGCCTCTTGAACCATGATATGTTTTGTTTTTGTGACAAATCATGAAGGCCCAACTTTGAATTTGTTTACCAACTACTCAATGTCAATAATATTTTCAATACACTTGTACACCACTTTACATTACTTTCAATAATTACAAACTATTCAGTGGTAGAAAACTAAAAACTAAAAAAGAATGTAATGTAATTTTGTGCTCACTCTACACACATAGGATCATACATTATGAAACAACACAAGTCCACTGTTTGCTGGCAAAGAATGACACAAGTCCACTCTTGGATAGCATAGAGCGATAATCACACTCCAGCATGGATGAATTAAAGAAATTAGTCAAATTAGCAATACTTATGAGAAAGATATAAAAACCTCTACATTATATGATGTGTTTTATTTTTGTAACAAATCGTGAAGGCCCAACTTTGGTGAATATCCTTTACTAGCTAATTTCAAGATTTAGACTAAGGGCCATCCAGAGAGCAGCAGAATAATAAACAGAATAAAGAAAACAACTAGTATAACTTTTATCAGACTTTAAGTGGACATCAGAGTGGACCTAAAAAACTTGTTAGTCAAAAAGGAAAACCTTCCTCTTCCTACTTTTCACAAGCACTGGATGTCAATTAAGTAACTTTTTGAAAGTGACTTTGTGCTTAACCCAAACCTATAGGATAACAGAATGAGTACTTAAAAATCTGAAGGAAGGAAGACTTTAAAAAAGCTGTATTTATAGGAATACACTTTGTTTTGTATTTGTATGAATTGTGTATAAATTAAAATTTCTGGAAAATACACATTATGTAGAAATTTCACATTGCATGAATCTATCTTGAAGAGAAAAAACAATCTATTTGGATATGAATCAGATACCATATTGTAGTCAAAAATGTGATATTTACACTAACTGCTAATGCCTCTCTTAGATCCATCATAAAAAAGACCTCATAGGGTGCTGAAATATTCAGTGTCTCGATGGAGTTAACCTTAATCCTCTCTCAGAATCAAACAACAGGATGCAGACCTTTAAAGAAGACTTCATGTATGGAGTCTTGTTTTGAAGTTTGACTCTATAACAAAAAAGATAGATTTTATATATTGACTCAAGTCCCCTTTTTGCTGGTCCCCGCTTGAATATGATGCAGCGACATACACACTCCTTCATGGGTGTGAATAAAGTGTCTGGCTCCTGTGAACAATACTGAAGTTAAAATGAATGATTCAAGATTTAAGATTTGCAGGAAATGTCACCCAAGCCTGCATGACTATGCAAATTCAAGTAGACCAGACACTACACCAAGTATCAACCTGGAAAACTTAGGTCTCTCATTTTGATAAAAGTCAACTCTTAAGCTCGAAATGACACTGACTTACAAAAATTACTGCTTAAAAGTTTTTATCTTACAATGTATCTAATACTAAGGATGGAAAAATATTATTGCAGCACGTCAGTACAATGTGATGCACTCACATCTTACACATTAAAGTCTGATGCATGAGTGAATCTTTACACTCTATTGACTTTGACTTACAGCAGTTATTTCTGATATCTTAGCGTATCTACTACCAAGGACAAGGAAATATTGTTGCTGTCTGTCATCATAAGAAACTCAGTTTTCTAAATTCAGGCACTGTGTAATTTAACTTGTCTTCTGTTATGGTAATGAGCATTGAAAGGTTCAGTGTCTGTCATGATGGAGTTAACCATTGTGTGTATGTGTGTGTGTGTGTATGTATGTAGATGTATATATATATATATATATATATTTATATACGCCGCTGTTGATTACTATCGAGCGATATTCACACTCCCTAAGAACGTGCTCCAAATTATCAGATATTTAAGTATATGTGTTTAATACCTAGCTGTCTACAGGTTTGATAGGCTACATTATGCTGTCAGAGAAAATGATATGTGTTGCCATGGGAATATGGAAAATGTTTGGTCTTGTTTGCTACAAGCAAAATTTGCTAAAGTTTTTTTCGTAATTAATCAATTAATTGATCATCAATGTTACCAGTGATCAATTGTCAACCCTAGTCAATACCCTGCTACAGTGCATCTATGTATGTAGATTCTTCATTATATATTTACATTTATGATTACACATTACTCGTCCAGTAACATTCACACACTGCTTTTTAGGAAGTTACACATGTTTAATTTCAGTTGATGATGTGAACATAAAACTGCCTCTGATGAGTGAGTGGACTGAGGGGTGCCAGTCTGTGATACTGAATATCTGACAGTCAGTATCAGACCTGGATTGTCTGCGGTGTGGGGGATGGTCTCCTGTTGTGAACGATGGTCGTTAGGGTCTTTTCACCTTCAGGTTTGCTAGCCTCTCATCGACAAGATGATGTTTCTGATTCAGAGTGACAGAGGCATAGGTGATCAGGTGAATAATGTGTCTTAGTTTAAGATATTTTCTAGGTGCTGTGGAAATTGAAGTCTCCAAACTTTTAAGACTGGGTTGGCTTTGAAATGGTACAACTCATGTATGGAGCAGAAAAGAAACAACTAAAACAATCAAACAAACAAAAACCAATCACAGTTATTACATGGAAGCTTCAGGCCAAATCTAAAGTGTCTGTCCAAAAAATTTTTATACACAGAAGGTTTCTAATGCATATCCATATTAAATTCATCATTATATATTTGGTCCTCACCACTGAGATGAGAAAATATCCCTACTTCACACTTGTCTGTCCTATACATTAAAGGCTAAAAAGCCCCAAAAAATATCTTTAACAAAATATAAGAACAAGCTGCATAAATATGACAATAGATAATCATAGAGGAACATTGGCATAGTGAGGGAAATGCTACAGGAACTGCCAGGATGTATAGTGTTTTTTGTTTGTCATAGTTTTCAGTCACGTGACATGCATGGTGACCTGGAGGGCAAAACGATGGGCCAACATGACGGCTCAAACTGTAGTCTCCATAGGCACGCAGCTCAAGCCAGTACAATTTCCTTATGTTTCAAGCCACAGATATTTGAAGAAGGGCTGTGGCATATCATACCATCCACTATAACCCTGGTATAAATTTTTACGTCATAGAAAAGTGTCCAATATCACTGATGTAGCAATTGTTCCGTCGTGCGCACAGCAAAAACAGAAGTCCAAACATGTTTTAAGGCCAAAGCGCCTTGAAGTATACCCATTGTTGAGCATCAAATGAAGACCAGAGCTGTTTTTCTGTACCCACATATGTGTTTGTGGAGAGCTAAATGGAATTTTAAAAAAGGCATGGACGTTGGGACAAAAAAAATCCCTCACCTTACACTGCTGCCAGGATGAAAGCGTACAAAAGTATGGACAGTCATATGTATTTTCCTGGATGGATCAATTGTGCTGCTGTTTGGGAGACAAAGGGCAAGAAATTCTTCAGTGTTAAAGCAGAGTACTAATTACTTAATGTTAGCTATCTAACATTAATCCATGAATTATACTAAATTTTAGAGACAGCTGCCACTGTTTGCCCTCCAGAGACAACATGGTATGTTTAATGGCACATATCCACAAACTAGTCTTTCCTGAGTTTTCTTTGTCAGCCAGGATTCTGTAGAAACACTTTGAGACAGTTTCATAAGCAAATGAAAACTCCTTGTAGTTGTAAAATACCCATAAAGGTAGAAGTTTGCAAAATCAGTACTCAAGCTAGTTTTTAAAGCTTACATGCTCCCATAAATGCATTTAGTGATTTTTATGATACGTCAATATATATTATTACTATGTTTTAATTTTGCCGATCATTCAAGTTACACATATTTTAATTTCAGTTGATGATGTGAATATAAAACTGCCTCTGATGAGGGAATGGACTGGAGGGGTGCCATTCTGTGACACTGAAACTCTGACAGTCAGTATCAGACCTGGATTGTCTGCGGTGTGGGGGATGGTCTCCTGTTGTGAACGATGGTCGTTAGGGTCTTTTCACCTTCAGGTTTGCTAGCCTCTCATCGACAAGATGATGTTTCTGATTCAGAGTGACAGAGGCATGGGCGATCAGGTGAATAATGTGTCTTAGTTTAAGATATTTTCTAGGTGCTGTGGAAATTGAAGTCTCCAAACTTTTAAGACTTGGTTGACTTTGAAATGGTACAACTCATGTATGGAGCAGAAAAGAAACAACTAAAACAATCAAACAAACAAAAACCAATCACAGTTATTACATGGAAGCTTCAGGCCAAATCTAAAGTGTCTGTCCAAAAAATTTTATACACAGAAAGTTTCTAGTGCATATCCATATTAAATTCATCATTATATATTTGGTCCTCACCACTGAGATGAGAAAATATATATATACTTAAACTTTAAAACACCATTGTTGTGAGGAATTGAAAATATGAAGAACATTACATTTGTTTAAACAAAGGTTTAAAACTAACATTATGCAAAAATATGACAATAGATAATCAGAGAGGAACATTGGCATAGTGAGGGAAAGGCTACAGGAACTGCCAGGATGTATAGTGTCTTTTGTTTGTCATAGTTTTCAGTCACGTGACATGCATGGTGACCTGGAGGGCAAAACGATGGGCCAACATGGCGGCTCAAACTGTAGTCTCCATAGGCACGCAGCTCAAGCCAGTACAATTTCCTTATGTTTCAAGCCACAGATATTTGAAGAAGGGCTGTGGCATATCATACCATCCACTATAACCCTGGTATAAATTTTTACGTCATAGAAAAGTGTCCAATATCACTGATGTAGCAATTGTTCTGTCGTGCGCACAGCAAAAACACAAGTCCAAACATGTTTTAAGGCCAAAGCGCCTTGAAGTATACCCATTGTTGAGCATCAAATGAAGACCAGAGCTGTTTTTCTGTACCCACATATGTGTTTGTGGAGAGCTAAATGGAATTTTAAAAAAGGCATGGACGTTGGGACAAAAAAATCCCTCACCTTACACTGCTGCCAGGATGAAAGCGTACAAAAGTATGGACAGTCATATGTATTTTCCTGGATGGATCAATTGTGCTGCTGTTTGGGAGACAAAGGGCAAGAAATTCTTCAGTGTTAAAGCAAAGGAGAGTACTAATTACTTAATGTTAGCTATCTAACATTAATCCATGAATTATACTAAATTTCAGAGACAGCTGCCACTGTTTGCCCTCCAGAGACAACATGGTTTGTTTAATGGCACATATCCACAAACTAGTCTTTCCTGAGTTTTCTTTGTCAGCCAGGATTCTGTAGAAACACTTTGAGACAGTTCCATAAGCGAATGAAAACTCCTTGTAGTTGTAAAATACCCATAAAGGTAGAAGTTTGCAAAATCAGTACTCAAGCTAGTTTTTAAAGCTTACATGCTCCCATAAATGCATTTAGTGATTTTTATGATACGTCAATATATATTATTACTATGTTTTCATTTTGCCGATCATTCAAGTTACACATATTTAATTTCAGTTGATGATGTGAATATAAAACTGCCTCTGATGAGTGAGTGGACTGGAGGGGTGCCATTCTGTGACACTGAAACTCTGACAGTCAGTATCAGACCTGGATTGTCTGTGGTGTGGGGGATGGTCTCCTGTTGTGAACGATGGTCGTTAGGGTCTTTTCACCTTGGGCTTCAGGTTTGTTAGCTAAAATATTATTTATTCTCAATTCTCAAGTCATCATGTAAGAGTGTGAATATTATCCCTAAGACCCTAACGACCATCGTTCACAACAGGAGACCATCCCCCACACCGCAGACAATCCAGGTCTGATACTGACTGTCAGATATTCAGTATCACAGACTGGCACCCCTCCAGTCCACTCACTCATCAGAGGCAGTTTTATGTTCACATCATCAACTGAAATTAAACATGTGTAACTTCCTAAAAAGCAGTGTGTGAATGTTACTGGACGAGTAATGTGTAATCATAAATGTAAATATATAATAAAGAATCTACATGCATAGATGCACTGTAGCAGGGTATTGACTAGGGTTGACAATTTTAAGCACTTTCCTCAATTGATCACTGGTAACATTGATGATCAATTAATTGATTAATTACGAAAAAACTTTAGCAAATTTTGCTTGTAGCAAACAAGACCAAACATTTTCCATATTCCCATGGCAACACATATCATTTTCTCTGACAGCATAATGTAGCCTATCAAACCTGTAGACAGCTAGGTATTAAACACATATACTTAAATATCTGATAATTTGGAGCACGTTCTTAAAATTATCTCCGTTATATTTCAGATCTACATCCATGAGGGAGTGTGAATATCGCTCGATAGTAATCAGCAGCGGACCTGTGTCGTATTGTTCAAACAAAGATTATACATATATATATATATATATATATATATATATATATAAATGTATATCTATATATATCTATATATATATATATATATATATATAATCTACATACATACACACACACACACATACACACAATGGTTAACTCCATCATGACAGACACTGAGCCTTTCAATGCTCATTACCATAACACAAGACAAGTTAAATTACACAGTGCCTGAATTTAGAAAATTGAGTTTGAGTTTCTTATGATGACAGACAGCAACAATATTTCCTTGTCCTTGGTAGTAGATACGCTAAGATATCAGAAATAACTGTTGTAAGTCAATGTCAATAGAGTGTTCTTTAATTCATCCGTGCTGGAGTGTGATTATCGCTCTATGCTATCCAAGAGGGGACTTGTGTCATTCTTTGCCAGCAAACAGTGGACTTGTGTTGTTTCATAAAGTATAATCCTATGTGTGTAGAGTGAGCACAAAATTACATTACATTCTTTTTTAGTTTTTAGTTTTCTACCACTGAATAGTTTGTAATTATTGAAAGTAATGTAAAGTGGTGTACAAGTGTATTGAAAAAATTATTGACATTGGGTAGTTGGTAAACAAATTCACCAAAGTTGGGACTTCATGATTTGTTACAAAAATAAAACACATCATACAATGTAGAGATTTTTATATCTTTCTTATAAGTATTGCTAATTTGACTAATTTCTTTAATTCATCCATGCTGGAGTGTGATTATCGCTCTATGCTATCCAAGAGGGAACTTGTGTCATTCTGTGCCAGCGAACAGTGGACTTGTGTTGTTTCATAAAGTATAATCCTATGTATGTAGAGTGAGCACAAAATTGCATTACATTCTTTTTTAGTTTTTAGTTTTCTACCACTGAACAGTTAGTAATTATTGAAAATAATGTAAAGTGGTGTACAAGTGTATTGAAAATATTATTGACATTGAGTAGCTGGTAAATAAATTCACCAAAGTTGGGCCTTCATGATTTGTTACAAAAATAAAACATATCATGGTTCAAGAGGCTATAATGTAGAGATTTTTATATCTTTCTTATAAGTATTGCTAATTTGACTAATTTCTTTAATTCATCCATGCTGGAGTGTGATTATCGCTCTATGCTATCCAAGAGGGGACTTGTGTCATTCTGTGCCAGCGAACAGTGGACTTGTGTTGTTTCATAAAGTATAATCCTATGTGTGTAGAGTGAGCACAAAATTGCATTACATTCTTTTTTAGTTTTTAGTTTTCTATCACTGAATAGTTAGTAATTATTGAAAATAATGTAAAGTGGTGTACAAGTGTATTGAAAATATTATTGACATTGAGTAGCTGGTAAATAAATTCACCAAAGTTGGGCCTTCATGATTTGTTACAAAAATAAAACATATCATGGTTCAAGAGGCTATAATGTAGAGATTTTTATATCTTTCTTATAAGTATTGCTAATTTGACTAATTTCTTTAATTCATCCATGCTGGAGTGTGATTATCGCTCTATGCTATCCAAGAGGGAACTTGTGTCATTCTTTGCCAGCAAACAGTGGACTTGTGTTGTTTCATAAAGTATAATCCTATGTGTGTAGAGTGAGCACAAAATTACATTACATTCTTTTTTAGTTTTTAGTTTTCTACCACTGAATAGTTTGTAATTATTGAAAGTAATGTAAAGTGGTGTACAAGTGTATTGAAAAAATTATTGACATTGGGTAGTTGGTAAACAAATTCACCAAAGTTGGGACTTCATGATTTGTTACAAAAATAAAACACATCATACAATGTAGAGATTTTTATATCTTTCTTATAAGTATTGCTAATTTGACTAATTTCTTTAATTCATCCATGCTGGAGTGTGATTATCGCTCTATGCTATCCAAGAGGGAACTTGTGTCATTCTGTGCCAGCGAACAGTGGACTTGTGTTGTTTCATAAAGTATAATCCTATGTATGTAGAGTGAGCACAAAATTGCATTACATTCTTTTTTAGTTTTTAGTTTTCTACCACTGAACAGTTAGTAATTATTGAAAATAATGTAAAGTGGTGTACAAGTGTATTGAAAATATTATTGACATTGAGTAGCTGGTAAATAAATTCACCAAAGTTGGGCCTTCATGATTTGTTACAAAAATAAAACATATCATGGTTCAAGAGGCTATAATGTAGAGATTTTTATATCTTTCTTATAAGTATTGCTAATTTGACTAATTTCTTTAATTCATCCATGCTGGAGTGTGATTATCGCTCTATGCTATCCAAGAGGGGACTTGTGTCATTCTGTGCCAGCGAACAGTGGACTTGTGTTGTTTCATAAAGTATAATCCTATGTGTGTAGAGTGAGCACAAAATTGCATTACATTCTTTTTTAGTTTTTAGTTTTCTATCACTGAATAGTTAGTAATTATTGAAAATAATGTAAAGTGGTGTACAAGTGTATTGAAAATATTATTGACATTGAGTAGCTGGTAAATAAATTCACCAAAGTTGGGCCTTCATGATTTGTTACAAAAATAAAACATATCATGGTTCAAGAGGCTATAATGTAGAGATTTTTATATCTTTCTTATAAGTATTGCTAATTTGACTAATTTCTTTAATTCATCCATGCTGGAGTGTGATTATCGCTCTATGCTATCCAAGAGGGAACTTGTGTCATTCTTTGCCAGCAAACAGTGGACTTGTGTTGTTTCATAAAGTATAATCCTATGTGTGTAGAGTGAGCACAAAATTACATTACATTCTTTTTTAGTTTTTAGTTTTCTACCACTGAATAGTTTGTAATTATTGAAAGTAATGTAAAGTGGTGTACAAGTGTATTGAAAAAATTATTGACATTGGGTAGTTGGTAAACAAATTCACCAAAGTTGGGACTTCATGATTTGTTACAAAAATAAAACACATCATACAATGTAGAGATTTTTATATCTTTCTTATAAGTATTGCTAATTTGACTAATTTCTTTAATTCATCCATGCTGGAGTGTGATTATCGCTCTATGCTATCCAAGAGGGAACTTGTGTCATTCTGTGCCAGCGAACAGTGGACTTGTGTTGTTTCATAAAGTATAATCCTATGTGTGTAGAGTGAGCACAAAATTGCATTACATTCTTTTTTAGTTTTTAGTTTTCTACCACTGAACAGTTAGTAATTATTGAAAGTAATGTAAAGTGGTGTACAAGTGTATTGAAAATATTATTGACATTGAGTAGCTGGTAAATAAATTCACCAAAGTTGGGCCTTCATGATTTGTTACAAAAATAAAACATATCATGGTTCAAGAGGCTATAATGTAGAGATTTTTATATCTTTCTTATAAGTATTGCTAATTTGACTAATTTCTTTCATTCATCCATGCTGGAGTGTGATTATCGCTCTATGCTATCCAAGAGGGAACTTGTGTCATTCTGTGCCAGTGAACAGTGGACTTGTGTTGTTTCATAAAGTATAATCCTATGTGTGTAGAGTGAGCACAAAATTGCATTACATTCTTTTTTAGTTTTTAGTTTTCTATCACTGAATAGTTAGTAATTATTGAAAATAATGTAAAGTGGTGTACAAGTGTATTGAAAATATTATTGACATTGAGTAGCTGGTAAATAAATTCACCAAAGTTGGGCCTTCATGAGTTGTTACAAAAATAAAACATATCATATAATGTAGAGATTTTTATATCTTTCTTATAAGTATGGCTAATTTGACTAATTTCTTTAATTCATCCATGCTGGAGTGTGATTATCACTCTATGCTATCCAAGAGGGAACTTGTGTTGTTTCATAAAGTATAATCCTATGTGTGTAGAGTGAGCACAAAATTACATTACATTCTAATAAAAATAAAATAAAAATAGAATTTCATCCAACCTCATGAATGAGTCTAAAATGAATGCGTTGAAGATGCCTGAACAGCCACAGTAAAGTGCAGTAGATGCATGCTTCAAAACCTGTCTTAGATTGACAAATGTTTTTTCTCCACTTACATTATTAAAAGGATATACAAATAAGATATAAACCAACCATCTCTGTAATGCATACATCAGCATCACACACAGGTCATAAAAATGACCAGCAACACAGAAGAATATGAATTCCCCCAAGAAACGTTTAGAAATTGAAATTAAAAAATGTCTTCATGATTGTTTTAATATGTGTATCACAGAGAAATGTGTAAATATTGATATCATTAAAGTTAAATCTGTTTTTGAAAGAAACAAACAAAGTCTTTGCAGTAAACAAACACTGTGAAAGACTGAGTACAGACAGTTACAGTGAAGCATATGGAGGTCCCCTCTTTGATAGGTAGACATCGTTCAAGGTTCCAAGTCCCCTCTTGGCAATTTCTTTAAAAAAATTTAAAAAGCACATTTGCAGTAATATTATGGTAAAAGAGCTTAAAAGTTAATGTTCTATTCTATTTTTGTATTTTTAAAATGCCCAGAAACTGAAGTCCACTGTTGGCTAATGTAACCCGATAGTGCACTGTTGGTCAGGTATGCTTGTCTGTGTGTGTGTGTGTGTGTGTGTGTGAGCTATTGGTGGGATCTACAGTTGGAGATGGCCTCTCATAAGCAGCAGCTCATTCCTGGCAGAGAAATGACAGGGACACAGTGAGAAGAAAATGTGACTTTTCTGAAGGGAAGAGCATTCACGATGTGTGTGTGTGTGTGTGTGTGTGTGTGAGTGTGTGAGAGAGAGAGAGAGAGAGAGAGAGAGAGAGAGAGAGAGTGTGTGTGACAGTCTGGTTTCCACAGCTGGCTCTATTAATCACACCCCAGGGGGATGCAGGTCTGACTGACTGACATGCATCCATCTCCTCACACTCACATAGGAATGCACATGCATGCATGCACGCGCGCGCGCACACACACACACACACACACACACACACACACACACACACACACACACACACACACACACACACACACACACACACACACACACACACACACACACACACACGAGGAAGAGACAGTCCCGCTCACAGACACTGGCATTCATAAAACACTGATTAGCAATACAGAAGGCTTGCTAGAAAGGGAGCTGCTGTGTGTAGGAAAGGAAAGGGAGAAAAACAACAAAAAACAGAGGAGAGAGGCAGACAGACGGACAAAGAGACAGAGGGCCGAGGACAGAAGTTCAGTCAGCTCAAGTTGGAATGAAAAATGGCTTTAGGAGAGGAGGAGGAGGGCAGCGAGCCCAGCACTGTGTCCTGAGTACACACTGAAAAAATAAACAAGTGCTGAAAAGCGAATTGGAAGGGAAGCCAGCGAGCCTGGTCAATGCGTTTCGGTATAAATAGCCCAATTAGCATGGCGGAGCCGTCGCTGGGCTCTCAGACGCAGCGTGGCAGAGCCGGTCTAATTACTGGCTAACTTGACCAATTATTCCACTGTTTAACCAGGCAGAAACTAAATCGCAGCACCTGGTTATTTAGACACACTGGCTGCCCTGAAAGTCTTCACGCCATAAGCTGTCATCTTCAGTCATTGTCAACCTCCTCCTCTTCCTCCTTCATACACTCCCCCTCATCCTGGAGGATTGTACAGGGATGTGGACGGTTTTGCTGTATTTGTATTTACAGAATGGAATGTTAGCTTCTGAAATTAATTTAAATGAACGGCCTATATAACAATTTGTATTTCAGATTACACAACAAGTTCCCACAAGCATCTACAGTCATGCTAGCAGCTCTGTGAGGCTACAGGATCAGGCGAAGTATGTTTCAAACATTCTACATCTTAGTTTAGCACAATAGCATGCTAAGATTTGTTAACTGGCGTGCAACAAGTACAGCTGAGGCTGTTGGGAATGTTATTAGTTTTACAGGTATTTGATCAATGGCGGTTTTAGGGGAGGGTCAGCAGGGGCCAGTGCCCCCGTAACTCGGAGTCCTCCCGACCGCCGAGCCGCTTCTAGGCCACGGCTGGTGGACCTTACAGCTTACATGGACTTGAATCAGCCGGATCGTGCACACCACGGATCCAGTGGGTTGCCATAAATGGGCCTGTCCCAGAGGCATTCAACTACCAGAGGGCTTTTGAAATCTTCTTTTCAAAGTTCGACAAAATGAAATGCTCTGATTCAGGGTGCCATACTTGCATACTTGCATCTGACCTGATGTTGACGCCAGGCAAGTTTTGGGCTCACCAAGGTCATTCAGAACCATCCAGTAGGGGCTATAAAAATCCTTGAAAAATGTCACTGTAATCCAGCCGGCAGAGTGGAAAATATCTTAGCAAAATGTGGGACTGACCACCCGACTGACTTTTATTCATTCCCCAGTGGTGATAATTATGATGATGATGATGATGATGATGAGAGAAACACACTCTGTTTACAACCTTAGGTAAAGAATAACAGTAATGAAGAATCATAGCTGTTATATCACCACAATCATCATTTGTTTTGGTAATTAAGTTCCCAGGATAAGTACTTACTAAAGCGCTCGCCTCCCAGTTAGCTCCTCAGACATCAAGATGGATCTGTCGTAAGCTCCCTCTCAACCCTCCAGGCAACGCAGAGTTAATATTGAGTTTCGGTACCCAGATGATTTATTCATAATGCATCAATCTTTTTCTGCCTGTTTATGTGTTTGTTTATGGATTTACAGTGTTTTGCCATGCGTGAAATAGTTTGAAATAAAAAAAAAAAAAAGTCAAATCAAATGAAATTCATTAAGTTATGGAACACTCGTTCTTTTACCTCCCAAGTCTCATTTTTCTCTGTTCAGTCACATGCATTCTGAAACATGTAAACATGGGCAGAGATCACACAAATGGACACGTGGACTCGTTCATATCTCATCAAACTTCACACACCCTCATATAACATACAACATTTGGTGCAGCTGTAAAATTAAAAGTGCTTTTCTTTTTGGGGACAAATTTCTCTCATGCTGTGACATTAGCATGAGATAATTTGCATGAACCTTATTTGAATTTGCACATTCATAGTTTTACTGACCTGATTTTGGGCAGGCTCCCGTGTACTCTGATTCATATCACTGCTGACTTCATGGGTAACTAAACAGCACTCAGCTTGAGTGTATGTCTCATACTTTGCTGTATGCAGCTGTCATGATATGCCGGGCCCACATGTCAGTTTCCTACTGCACATTTTCATGACTGTCAACAAATGGTGTTCAAATTTAAAGCAACTTAAAAGCATGCTAGGGTTGCAATTATATCCCCATCCTTATAATATGCGTTAGTTACAACTAACATTGAAACAAGCACCTGTTATAGTGGGAGAATAATGGAGAGCTGCTGACAGGCAAGCACAATGTGTAATGATCTTGCCAGAATACAGAAGTTATATGTGTTTTTATGACAGATGACCCATCTTTTCACAGACTTGTGTTTCATTTAAAACATTTTTTGAGACATTCTTTCTACCGAATAAACAGAAACTGACAGAATGAGGGGAGAAAACCCTGCCCAGTTCTGCTGGCAGAGGCAGGGTCCGACAGTAAGTTTCAGTAATGGCTGCCAGGTTGGCAAACAGCTATTGCCAGAATGGTAGCTGTATTTTAATTGTTTATAATTAGAGTGATAACAGCCCAGTGTAATTGCACCCCATGTTTCAATAATAAAAACTGATACCAAGATTAGCTCAACATATTTAATTCCATCGTGCACCTGCTGCGGCTCACTGTCAATATTTTATTTTGAAATTCACTCTCTGCTATTCATTATCTTGTGTGTCTCACAATGTTTTGGTGAAATTACTACTTGTCTCTCATTTAGTTTTGGCTGTCTCAGTATTGGGGCTAATGTGATGTGAGTTATACTTTGTTGTTGACAGGTTATCACTAGACTATTTTACTCCACAGTTAACTTCCAGTTTTTATTTCTGGCTATGTAAATCAATGCAACTGCAGTGCTCCCATTACGCTAGGTAAAGATTGTATACTCTGAGCACTGATAGCACATGAAAAATGTTTCACTGAATTAATTGTATTAAACCTGACTGTGTTTCAAATCAAACACCTTATTAGTCTGTATGATGTTGCTACTTGGGAGGAACAAAAGACAACAAAGTAATATAATTTCCTTTTACAGAGAAGGAACAGCAGAGGGTGTGCAGTAATGTACTGCATCATGGCTTCATCATGGACTTCATCATGTTTTTAATGGAATTTTGATTGCAACTCAACCTGAATCAAATGTTTGAGGAAAATACTGCACTTCACATATTTTGTCACACACTGAATAAAACAGACTTAAAGGAATACTTCGCTGATTTTCAACCAGCTTTGTATCATAACAATGTTGTAGTATGCGTAAATGAACTGTGGTAAACTCAGATCAAACTGTAAGACTAAGCAGTGCTATTCAAATATAAACAAAGATTATGTCACTGTATTGCTTATTTCTCACCTAAATTGTCCCTCTGAAACATATTTTAGTGCACTGTTTGGTTGTAATATAAGAATTTGTGAACACCATACTGTTTCCTGTTTAGCTAAAATGGAGGCTGAAAAAACTGAGATCAAACAGTAAAACTAAGCAGTGCTGATAAAATATGAACCAAAATGCTCTTACTGTGTTGCCTATTTCTCACCTTGAATGTTTTCAGAAACATATTTTAGTGCACTGTTCAACTGCAAAATGAGAAAGTTTGTGCCCAGGCCACCATGTAGGAAACAATCGACCATAATTCAAGATTGTTTATTATCATTTTGACAGCATATTGTTTCCTGTGTCAAAACGAACATGCTCGCATTACATCCCCCACCAGTGCAACGTTTATTGCTCCGGTGCAGTGCATTCTGGTTGTTGAAGGTTTTCTACTTCTTGAGCAAAAGCAATTGCATCAACCCTCTAAATTCCTCTGGTCATAGCATCAATGTCAAAATTATTTGCTTTCTACTGCATAGACAGTAGAGCTGGGTGATATGGACAAAAATTCCTATCTCGGTATTTACAGGCTGACTGGCCATACAGAATATATATCTCGATATTTTCTACAAAATAGGCTGCATGTTTTCAGTTGCAAGTCAAAGCCACATTTGAGATGTCACAAGCAGTTTTTTAAAAACAGACTGTCATCAAAATAAAATGCAAAGATAGGGATTCTTTCCCCCTGTGAAAATATGCAGCTGCACAACAGTTACACCTCCAAAACACTAGTTGACGGCAGGGTTTCTGTGAAGTGCTGGAGAGTTTACCTCAAACACACATCATGTTTAATGTGTGCTTGAGGTATGTCTTGAATCAACCAAACTTTACATAAATACACTAATCGGCTTAATTTTAACTCGCAGCATAGACAGATAAAGCACTTGTCTTTTGCTGGACACATTTTCCCCACAAATACAACATGCTAACGTTATTAGCACAACCCTATGGCATTTTACATTGTATAAATTAGGCTAGCAGACTTTCCTCTACTCATATGAAGCCAGGGACAACAACATTTCACAAAGGTAATGCTACAAAATTGGATTCCATTACAACTCACAGGGTTAGACGACAAAACAACTGTCTTACACTAAACATGTTTTCCAAACAAATATAACATGCTAACATTATTAGCACAAGCCTATGGCATTTTACATTGTCTAAATTAGCCCAGCTAATAGCGGAGATTTCCTCTACTTGTATGAAGCCAAGATAAATCACACACAAGACTTAAAATGCTATTTTGTGGAGGCTTTATTGTCTTATCTGTGAAATTTAAGTAGATAAAAGCTTTGTTTCCACTTACTGGAGGTCTGTGTCGCCATGACATGTAGTTACCTTTCTGGGGAGGGGCACATCAGGCTTCAGCTCTGAAAAGTGCTGCTGGAGAACTTATGAGCGAGTGAGTGGAGCGGCACTGTGTGTAGAGTGTGAACAGAGGACAGAGGAGAAATATATTGATATATCGCACATAGGCGTTATATCGCCCACCTCTAATAGACAGCCTAGTTCTATGAAAAGACCATCTCCCCAGCAGTAAAATATTTTTTTAACAAGGTGGGTCTTTACCTGATGAATCAGACAAAAGATAAAGTGACCAGTAACTCCTAGTAACTATTTTCATTAAAATCACATTAATGCACACTCAACATATATATATCTACAACAGCTTAATTGATCTGTGATCCTTTAACTTGTCCTCTGAACCCTGCGAGCACAAAGCTCATCATCAGCTTTTTATAATGCATGGCTCACCCTCCACTCTCCCACCAGCCAGAGTAAACAGGCTCCATGTCACAGACCCACTCTGCAGCTCTCTTTCTCCCTCTGCCTTTCTTCTTCATCCTCTCTCCACCCACTTTTGGATGTTATTGCTCACGAAAATCAGAAACACTCAGAGCAATGACAGGATATTTCAGTCAGGAGACTCTGATACAGGATTCAGAGTTAGCCGCCCTCTGGCAGCTGCAAAAGGTGACTGAACTGATTAAAACTGAGAATAATAGCAGAATCTGATTTGTTCCCGACACCATTAAACAAACATAGCCCCAAATCCCAACGCTATTAAATAAAAGTCAAAAATAAACACTGCACTCACTCTCCTGAAGACAATAGCTGGAACGTTTTTTAATTACAGGCTATTTATTTCATCCAAGCTGGTTTTAATTGTATTTCAAGAACCTAATTCAACCTATAAGACGCTTTTACAGTCTCTGTCCTAACAAGATACTGTTTGGTAGGTCTTTTCTTTGCAGCACAATATGTGATGTGCTTTGTATTTGTGGTTTTGTTTTTTGAGAAAACAGAAGAAAAACTGGGCAGATAGCCTGACGCCGAGCTGGAGAAGAAGAAGAAGAAGAAAAGAGCGCCACATCACAGAACATAACAAAAACCATAACAAAAACCACATAACACTCATAACAAATAAAAGACTAAAGTCTGCAGATGTAAGAAAAGAAGCAGCCACAGTGAGCTGTTAGATGAGGAGCTGCAGGCTGCACACCTCCAGCTCCTCAGCAAGGTAACCAACTTTACTCTGTCCCGCTGTTTGTGTGGAAAACTACCCATGATTTGTGAAGTGTGAAATCAGATCACTGGTGACACATGGTGTGATTGAAAAAAAGGCTCATTGTTGACTGATTTGCATTATTTAAATAATGTGAGTTTTTTGGTTACATTGTAAACAAATACACCAGTTTCTCTCCTTTTGATATTAAAGTTAGCCTTTAGTATTAAACTTGCTGTTACCACTACTAACCATCAGTGATGTAAAATCAACTAGGACCTTATCTGACAGGGGAACTATTATGATTTTCCATATTTTCTGTCAAATAAATAACGTTACAATGTCAGGTGTTCATAAAAAACATGGCCAAAGTTTCAAATATTGAGGTGAATATATATGGAGGTAATCGCTGTGAGCAAAAACCTCAGGCTTCCAACATTAGTTTTTGTGTTGTACAGTTGAAACACATTCTAACACATTGTTAATGTTGCGAAACGGTTGCGGTTAAATTTGGGCAATAACTTGGTCAGGTTTAGAAAAAAGATAATGTTAGTTAAAAATGGTACATTTGTCGCATACTGTAATGTGGTGTAAATACATGCTTGATGACCTTACGTAAATTGTGTAATGTGACATTAAAAAAAACATTGATTTTGGTTTCACACAGGACATGAACCGTCATCTCCTGGACGAAAGCTCGGATTTGTTTTCTTTGACCCATCCACCTCCTCTCCCTCCCACCCTATGACTTTTTTTTTTTTTTTTACTACGTCAGTCAGGTGAAAGCCTGGTGAGTATCATAAAGATGCCAAAGTGTCCCTCTGGTGGCGATATCACACACTAAAGCCCCATTTCCACCAAACACTTTCGGTATGGTACCTTTGGAACCAGAAGTACCCTACAGTAATGGTAACTAGACCCTAGCGTTTGTCACTGCAAACAGTACTCTTAAGGCCCGTTTCCACCGAAGAAGTTCCTGGTACTATTTGGGGGCAGGAACTACTACAGGAACGTCCTCTCGCTCGGCCCTCTCAACCGCCGTGTCTCCACTGAGAGAGCGGAGTAGGAGGAAGGTTCCTGTGAAGTTACCAGGCTCTGGATGTGATGTAATCGTTACGCGACCATTTTGACCTGAGCAACGTAGCGGCGTAGGGACGCTGTTAGCGGTGTCTGTAATAACTCACAAAGTGGCCCGTGAAATTTTTTTTTTCCAGCGGATGTCTTAGTTACAACACGATTGAGCTAACTGGAGTAGTTTCATGTCGTATCCAACAACAGGAGGCATTTAACAAATGACGTCCTGATGTTAGCTTTGCTGCTGCTGTTAGCTGTCCCTGTCAGCTGCAGCTACTGATGCTAGACATCGTGATTTCCCAAACTGAATAAATACCACACACAGCAACACAAAACTGCTTTGCTAGCTCAATCATGTTGTAACTAAGATATCCGCCGGAAAAAATATGTTTTTCACGGACCGGTTATTGAGTTTGTTTACATGGCGGTGGAAGCTATGAACGAGCTAACCCTCGTCTGCTGAGTTTTAAAAATGCCGGCTATTTTGTTGCTTTCTGTTAATGTCACATCCCGCCTTGAGTAAATCCAACCAGCGCCAAGTAACCCCCAAGCCCCACCCAGGAGTCTTTAGGGCCGTTCTGAGTACCTACCCCGAAGTAGGGACTTGTTTAGCCCCTGTAAAAGTTCCGGAACTCTGTCCTTTGGGGGTGGTTCCTGCGGTGGAGACACGCACCAACGGCCCCGGCCCCGTAAATCTACCCCGAAGTTCCTGCGGTGGAAACGGGCCTTTAAATGTAGGCGGGGTTGTTGTCACTCACTGCTCCGTCCAGCACTCACTGTATTTTCTCATTATCGGTGACACAGATGGAAGTCTGCACCTCGTTTATCATCCACAGAACGAGGCTGCACGTCAACATTTTCTTGACAAAATAAAACAGGTTGCAGTGAGAGTCTCTCCACAGGACATTTAAAAATAGTGGGTTTGTGCATTTAGTCCTTCTCAGGCAAACTCGGGGGTTTAATGTTGCCCACAGAAACGACGCTCCGCAACAGTGATTTTTTTCTGCGAGTGAGGATTAGAATATATGCTGTTCACATAACCTAGTCGAAATGAATATATATAAACACTTGAAGATCCACTCATTACTAAAAGTGTATGTCATATAAAAACTAACGTAACAGTCAAAGTTGTCATATTCAAGGTGTGTTGATTGATTCATGTCATCACCTCCAGCATTACAAGTTAACGTTCCACCTTAAAAGTCACCGGCAGTCCGCCCAGTGAATTAAGTTCAAAACATCCTTTCGTTTTACAGTTACACTTAACTAATGTATAAAACTCTCCACGGTGTGAACAGTGGTTACATGAGCCTCAAAACCAGCCACAACTCAGCCCTGAGTAGAGTGACCATCCGCTATTGACCAATCAACAGACTGCAGTGTTCACAGCTCCACCTTTTAGTCCCAGATCTGTGTGCTAGGTGGTTGGATGGTATGGAAGGGTCCATTGGTACCATCCACAACTTTTCGCAATGGAAATAGAAAAAAAGCATGCCGAACTGAACTGAACTGTGCCATACTGTATTGCTCGGTGGAAACGGGGCCGTTACAAAGCTGTGATATTTGCCACCCAAGGATGAAAATGGGCTGGTTGTGAGCTTTTCAGTCTGGAAGCTTACAGACACAGAGACACCGAGAAACAGAAGACCCAAAAACGCTGGCCAATCAGAGCAAAGTGGGCTTTTTCAGGAGGGGGGCTAAAACAGACAAGAGCTAAAATGGAGTCTTCTCAGACAGAGGGTGGAGTGTACCAGTGCAAACAGTATGAGCAAAATAAAGTGGGTTTTTTTTCTGAAGATTAAAACATCTAAACATGTTCTAGTGGAAACCCGAAAGTATGAACATACAAAATAATACTAATAATAATACTAGGTCCCGTATAAACGACTTACTATGTGACACTAGTTTTTTGCCGAGACCTGAAATCTTTAACTAGACTGTCATGATTCTTTACTCAAATTTAATCCCACATTATCGCACCACTGTATATAGCCATTCATGTGTCAGAGCAGTCATTTCAGTTGGCTGTTTGCAGGGACCCAGCTGTGTCCATTTCAATGGCTCAGTCCACAGACAGGCGGGCCGGCCTGCCATTGACACAGAGGTATTTAGGTAAATCTGCACAGACAGAGGCATATTTCATGCATGGTTTGAAGTCAAGCTGCTGAACGAGCGTCGTGGCTGGCCAACCTTGTTCTTACACATACACACGCAGACACAGGCTTCCAGATAAAGAGTTTCCACACACACACACACACACACACACACTCAGTATCACCACTGGCAGTGAGCATGAGCCTCTGCATGCCGTCTGTAAGCACCAGCCATTTGGGTCTCTTTTTAAGTAGTTTTGTTTTCTCTGCTGGAAGATCACAGACAGTAAAGTGATAGCTTTGAGACTCTGAGGCTCGATCTAAAGTGCTTGAAGGAAATGTTTGGACAAAGAAAACAAATAAATAAGCAGGCAAAAGTTGCCTGTTTGTTCAATTTCTGCCGTCTTTACTCTGGGAGAAGCAAAGGGCTTTTGATGGGATATAAAAGACCTGTTGATGTGTTGCTGGTGCAGAAGTGTTGCAAAGGCAGTATCAATTAAAGAATCCATTGTGGCTCAGAAATGGGTGCCAACAAGCTATCACAGTAAAAATCCCACTGCAAGAAAAGGATCAAGCTTGCAGTCTGCTCATTCTCTTGCTATGTCACAGTGTCTCAATCAGCATTTGTATTTCCATCTCTTTGATTAGGTCTCCAACTCCCTTTTCTAAATGATCAAAAATCACCTTGCCCTTTTCACTTTTGCTCCCAGTTCTGCAAAAACAGAATATAAATACATGTTTACCTCATTTTCCAGAAATGAAAGATTGTTTTTGTCTTCCCCTTTTCACACAAACCCAAATCTCTATGTGCATCCTTTCTCCCTCGCCCCACTCCTCCCACCACTGCCTCTTTATCCTGCTCCGAGAGCTGGTTATGTGTGTGTGTTGCTCAGTGTGCAGGGAGGGAGCAGCTGGAGCATCTGCAGTCGTCTCCTCTGACAGCAGCACGGCATATGGCAGGGCCCTGTGAAGGATGGGTGCTGTCACCCGGCAAAGTGCTTACCCACCGACAGAAGAGGCGAGCCGCACTAACACCATGAGGAAGAGGAGGAAACAGCTGAACATCAGCGCCCCACTCATTTATTCTCCCACCGCCACCTCGCCCCAGGAGAGAGGCGGTTGAGGAGCCTTAAAGAAAAGACCTCCAACCGGCAAGCGGTGGCCAAGGTGCCTGTTGAAATGCATTTCAGTAAATCACATTAAAGATCGTCTATTTGCAGAAGATAAACCTAGTGAGAGGAAAACAGTGGCCCGTCTCCAAGTTTACACATGCAGGCGCTGATCCTCACATATGCATTCATCATCCTTTTGTGTGTCACACAGGGGTGCATAGGACTGGTTACCATACAGCACATTAATGAACTAAAATAGAATGCATAGGCACAGCTTTTGGCCTCTTCTTCTGCCTCACATGTAATTACCATTGTGAATAAGGAGGTACTTATTTTCTCCAAAAAGTACATTTTGCAAAAATGTACATCTCTTCTCTGAAATTGAATTACAGTTTACAAAAAAATACATTTTGCTGGCTCTTAACCTTCGTCCTTATGTCAACTGTTCAGTCATCTCTTGGTAAATATGTGCCATTTTTTATTCTTCCCTCTTTTTTCTCTTCCTGATAATCCATCCATTTTCATCCGCTTGTCCGGGGCCGTGTCACAGGGACAGCAGGTCAAGCAAAGCACCCCAGACTGCCCTTTCCCCAGCGACACTTTCCAGCTCCTCCTGAGGAATCCAAGGCGTTCCCAGGCCAGATGAGAAATGTAATCCCTCCAGAGTGTTCTGGGTCTACTCTGGGGCCTCCTACCAGTGGGACGTGCCCTTAACACCTCAACTCACCCCTTTCGACGCAAGGGGCATTCCGAGCTCCCTCCGGATATCCCAGCTCCTCACCCTATCTCTAAAGCTGAGCCCTGCCATCCCACAGAGGAAACTCATTTCAGCCACTTGTATCTGCAATCTCATTCTCTCAGTCACCACGCAGAGCTCATGACCATAGGTGAGGGTTGAGACATAGATGGACCAGTAAATCGAAAGCCTTGGCTTCTGGCTCAGCTCCCTCTTCACCACGACGGTCCGGCGCAGTGCCCACATCACTGCAGACACCACACCAAACCGCTGATCCATTTCACACTCCATTCTACCCTCACTTGTGAACAAGACCCCCAGATACTTGAACTCCCTCACTCAAGGCAATTAGTCCAAACCCAGAGGGGGCAATCCACTTTTCCAGTAGAGAACCATAGCCTCAGATATGGAGGTGCTGACTCTCATCCCAACTGCTTCACACTCAGCTACAAACCGCCCAGTCCCTGCTCACTGTGTGATGAAGTCAACAGAACCACATCATCTGCAAAAAGCAGAGACATGCATATATGTATTCAATCAATTTTTATGTGGGGCGACTAGCTAACTGACACAAGAACCAACTTGAATGTCAGCTTGTCAGTTAAAGTAGCTAACAGAGTTATGTTATAGCAGGAAATGTACATTTTTGGATTTAAGCAGCCAAAAAATATGTTAAAATTTCCAAACAATGTGGTTAAATCTGATTAAGTTTTTTTTTTATCAAAAAATAATAATAATAAAAACTGAAAACAACCGATCAGAGCAGAGGAGTTTCTAACGCAGCTGTCAATCACTGCTCGTGAACTGCTTTCAAACTGTCAAACTAGGCAGCACTGAAACTTGGTCCGGCTGGTGGGTGGTGCTCGGTACTTCAGTAGATTGTTTCCAACACGGCAGCCTGGTCACAAACTTTCTCATTTTACAGCTAAACAGTACACTGATATACACTTTTGAAAACATTTGATGCCAGAAATAGGCAATACAGTAACAAAATCTTGATTCATATTTGATCAGTGCTCCCTTACTTGGGAGAGTTTGACCGCAGTTTACGAGAAGTGATTGACATGACTGACAAATGTGTTACAGACTCCTCGGATCTGAGAGGTAGTTTTCGGTGCATGGGAGCAGACTCTAGCAAATGCCATGAGAGGCAGTAAGGAGGAGGGTCATGATTTTTTCTATTTGTCTCACGTATTCCTTTCAGAATTTCAGCAGTCCGACAAAAAGTTATTTTAATAAAAGTAACCATATGTAGCTTTAATCTGTACCTCCTATAATCTGTGTGATCCTCTCTAGAATGAATATGCACTTACTAGAGAGGTGCAACCTGCAGATACTTATACAAACAACATGCAAACGTGTGTGGGGTAGAATGCGTCACACCTGCGCCTGAAAAAACGCTGCAAAAGCCTTTGTAAATATGGCCCTCTGTTCCTCCCTCTGTGGCACTTCACAGTGATGTTTGCTGAACCTGAAAAAGAAAACTCCCTTCATCTCCCCTCTTTCTATGTGTATATCAGTAGTTGTCAACTTCACAAGAGACTGCAACTTGAATGGAAGGAGAAGTAAAATCAATCCAATATATATGAAAGGCCAACATCATTCCATATTGGCAAAACAATGTATCAGTATTAAAAAAAAATTAAGTAGGAACCTTTTGGATCTGACAGCGATGTGACCCACAACAGGTGATCCTGATATATCAGTTTGTCTCTAGTTGATATGAAGACAGATGCTTGGGAAATGTATTCAGATCCTTTACAAATGTAAAAGTAGTAATACCACATTGTAAAAATATTCTACAACAAGTTAAAGTGCTGCATTAAAAACCTTAGTGTTTCTTTAGTTTATAATCACCTAAAAATAGAAATCGTGTTTTCGTTACATTAGAATGAGCTGTTTATATCTACAATGGGATTGGGTCTTCATTCACTGCCATGTTTCTACAGTTGCCCAGAATGGACAAACTTACACTGGCTTAAGATAGGTTTGTTTGCATTTTAGTTAGAAGCCCATCTGTGCTGAGCAGCGACAGAAAAACACAGATTTGTAATGTGAAACTGCTTTAGTCAGTGTTTTTACAGGTTTAACTCAATGGGTCAGCTTGTTTTGGAGAGGGAAAAAACCTCTGCGGATAATTCAGCTCCTGGTAAATGTCTGGATCTCAAGTTATCAGAGTAAAAGCACACATTAGCATGAGGTGGGCGAGCTGCCTGTCTCCCTCATGCCAAACAGTGTCAGAGAAACTCCTATATATAATATGAAACTGCTTTATTCAGTGTTTTTACCTGTTTTAATCACCTGGTTCGTTTGTTTTGGAGAGGAAAAGACCTCTGCTGATAATCATGCTCCACCTGAACAAAGACCATTTGAAGGAATTGTACCAGGGGAAGTTTAATCTGGTTGCAATCTACAATCCTCACCACCATATGCCAATAAATCCCCCTGAGTATGTAAGTATTATCAGAAAAATTTACTCAATGTACCAAATAAAAGTACTCATTGTGCAGTAAAATGTTCCCTGATCAGTGTTTTACCTTTATATGTGAGGCTTTTAGATTAAAACTGCTCATACATGAAACTACTCACAAGGACGAGGTTGAGTTTTTCCAGTGTACCCTTCCTGGCACTCTGAGCATCACAAGCAGAGTGCCACTGACTGAGCGTTTCAAGCCAGTTACTGCTGCACTTTATTGCTCTAGATATTCAAGGGTGTGTTAATTTGCACTCTTTCATATACTGTTGGATAGTCTGAACTGCAATGTATCATATTTTATAAGTTCATTTTATGTTTGTAGTGTCACTGTCTTGTAGACAAGAAGGGTATGAAAAATTGTAATCTGAAAAGTACCAAGGGCTGTCAGACAAATGCAATGGACTGGAAACTACTTGCCTCTGAAAGTAGTGGAGTAGAAGCTGCATAAAATGGAAATACACAAGTGGACTTATTGACTTATAAATGGACTTATTTACATTCCACCACTGAAGACAGAAAATAGACTAAATAATAATGAACGTAGCTACCATGACATCACTTATTGGTTTGTGGACTGCCGTTCTGAAGCCTTGATTTTGGCATTTCAGCCATTGCCATCTTGTTTTTTTGGAAACAGAAGTGACCATACTTGGACAAGAGGCTGGAGCTGTGGATGAACGAGGGGCGGATCTGACTCATACAGTGCAGTGACGCCTTGCAGTCATGTGTAACTTTGGGCCTTGATAAAATGTAAGCGGGTGAGTTATAAAACAATTCACCCCTGAACAGTTGTCATGAATGTTGAAATTGGCCATAAAGAGCAAATCTGTTTTTGTACCAGGCTGTAAAGCTGTTTATTTATGCTGTGAAGTTGAGAATTTTAACACGGGGGTCTATGTGGACTGACTCACTTTTGCAGCCAGCCTCAAGTAGTCATTCGATGAACTGCAGTTTTTGGCAGTTACACATTGGCTCCTTTTTTCCAGCCTCAAGGGTTGCCGCTTGAGACAAATATGTAGCCTATCAGTGAAGTGGAGTAATAACTGATACACTATGCTGTGTCTGCATGGCGGAAACATGTCAGGGTTTATCCTCCATGTTGCCACAGCTGACTGGGGAGGAAGAGACGGTCTCTTCTGTGAAATAAATGTGTCCGACAGGAGTAGCTCTCCGACTGCACTTCTGGCTGACTAAAGGTGGACCGGCGTGTTCTTCCACTTCTCAGCAGCCAATTTAACATGACTGACAGATAAGTTTCAGCATAAACTTCTCCCCTCCAAAAACAACCCCTTCTTTTCCCTTTAGTCAGTCAAAACAGACTTCCAGAGTAGTAACCCTTACAGTGTCAGTCAACATGACTCTGCCTGCAGGCAAATCACGACAGCACAAAGTTGTTGAGATTTTCCGGGAGCCGTAGGACCCCGCATGTGCGCCTGGAATTACTCTAAAAACTCAGAGAGCATCTGCATTATCTATAGCATGAACAGTTAGAAAGCGACGGTCTGACCTTATAGTAAGAGGTTACCTGTGCTGCTGACAGGGAAGGAGAGAAGATTTAACCTCTTTTACCTCTGCGTCTCATTAGAGGAGGAAAGAGAAAAGAATGTAAAAACATGTCTCATCCACGTGAAAACATTCTCTCTAAGTGAAATCCAATTCAAACCATGTTAGCCTTTTGTTTTTTTATCATCCTGTATCATCTTTTATTTTTCCTCTTTTGTCTGCTCCTCACCACCGGTGGCTCCATGCCTCCCAGTGTGCCCCCTTTTCCTGAGAGAAGGCCTTTCCTTCAAACTCTTCTCACTATGCCTCCTTCCCCTCCTCCTTTATCTCCCTTTCAGTCCCTCTTGCTCTCTTTTGACAGCTAACGCAGCACCTTTAATGGGAGCTATCCCCTCATTAAATACCTGCAGGTGTCTGCAGCGCTTTGGCAGGGACGAAGAGAGAAAGAGAGATGGAGACAAAGAGAAAGACAAAAAGTGAGAGAACAGCGCCTGGTGTTGTTCAGGCCCTCTCCAACATGACATACAGTCATATTCCCTGTGCCAAATTTGAATTACTAATGTCTCTGGAGGCAAATGAACCAAGCACAGGGACCAAGGGTCAGGAGAAAAGGTTGAGCCAGTATTCCCCTCCAACAGTGATCTGGCCTCTCCTCATAGCCTTTTCGCCTCTTTGACACTCTACTACACAGAATAAAAGAGGAAGAAAGACGAGAGCTGAAGGAGGGCAAAGAGAGAGGAAGGAAAAGTAGGGAGGCTGAGCAGAGGGGGGAGACGAGAGACACCAGGGAGTGGGGAAGGTAGAGTGCGGGGGGGGAAAAGTAAGAAACTGTGATGCTCAAAGTGGGAGGCAGCCAGAGATGAAAGGAAAAGGGAAAAGAGGAGGAGGAGGAGATTGGGTTTGAATGAGAGATAAGATGGAGGGGAAAAAGAGGAAGTGGATGAGAGAAGAGAGAAGAGGGAGAGAGAGCTGGGCTCTGGGGCGATGGGGCTCTCTCAGATGCAGGACGAGACCATCTGGACGAAAGCGGAGCCAGGTCTCTGACGGTAAACACTGGGCTTCACTTTCACATGGAAAAAGACCAGGAAAAGAGATTCAAACACCCATTCTGCACTTTCCTACCAACATCCACCCAAACCCCAACTCCGCCAACCGTCCTGCCCACGTGTTGGTGGAAAACGCTACCAGACCTCACTATTGGCAATCTCATCGTTTACTGCACACAACATCCCACTAGCAGAGTGCCTTTTTTTCTCTAACACACACATGTTTTAGAATTGATTTAAAAAAAATCGCTGCCTGTCTATATATCAAGTCTCTAACTTGCTTTAAAAATACGAACTCAGTGACCTCTCGGGTCATCAGGGGCTGTTCTGCTGAATGTTTCCCCGGGTAAAAAATGGTAAAGTCGAAGTTTTTATGCAACACGCATCTGTAGAAAACTTGTACAGCACCTGGGACTACTCTTAAATCTTTAAAACAACATAAAGAAAATGTTCTCTGCCGTCTTTCTTTATCTACTTTCTACTCCCATTTCTGCTTTTTCTGTTGTACATAGCTTTTACTTTAACCACATTGATTTTTCTTTGTGTGTTAATATGTTATATAAATCAGGTTTTGCCTTGCCTTGCTTGTTCATCAGCAGAGCTGGCTAATTGCCACAGTCCAACAGATATTTACGGGGGAGGAAGTGGCCACGGAGGACTTGAACCAGCAACCCCACCTCCTCCCCTTCAGGAGAGTGGATGCATTCAGTGAGAGAAGACTCTTCAAGGTAACTAATCCCTCTCTCCTGCAGCTCATTCTCTCCAGCAAACAGTCTCATCCTCAGAATTATGTCCCAAAGAGACACGCCTGCACAAACACACACACAATGTATGCATAAAATACTCCTACACACACACACAAACACACGCGCACACACACACACACACACACACACACACAAACACACACACAGACACGACTCTACCCCCCTATCCCACATGGCTCTGCAGAAGCAGCACTGCCCCTCCTACCCCTCTGTCAATAAGCCCAGTTTGGAAACACTTTAAACAGACTTGCACATTGCTCCGCTACAAAAAGGGAAAACTTCAAGACATGCTCTCCTCCATACCCGCAGGGTTAATTAGAATTGTTTTAAACAGCCACTGCCATGCTTTTTAAACATTTATGGGTGCATGCATTACAACTAAGGCATTAACATATCCAGAAAGTTTAACCTCTTCTCTGCTCCCTGGCTCCGTTTTGAGGAGCAGAGGGGAACGAGAGAGAGAGAGAGGACAGTTGACCTCTGCTGCCCCCTGTGTTACAGCTGAAAAACAACAAGGGAATTTTCAATGAGGAGCAGCTGCCGACTTCGGATCAGAGGAATCGGAGCCAAGCCACCATGCCGGCTGAATGACAATCAGCTCGCATGTTAGTGATGAGAGAGAGATCTAAACCCAGAGGCTATGTAGTACCAATAAAAACATACATCATTCACTAACTGGGACATACAATGAGCTGTAGTGTTGAATAAAAAGATGAATACAGGAATTACAGTTGCGATCACTCCGAGGCAAAAGCACCAATAAAAACAATGAATTAAGATATTTCAACAGTATTTTTAGATTCTATTACAATTATATATTCTGGGGGAATCCAAGTGTGCACACGATTCAGCATTAGTATGATCCAATATCACAATTTTGGTTTGTCTGCAATGTTGAAATATGAGTAATAATTTTCATCTAGCAATATAATCAGGATTATCTTTTTTGAGTGTGCAGCCTGCACTGAGAATTTGTGTGGGAAAGATTTTGAGCTTAAAAATGAAGAGTGTGAACTCGGTGTAACAAATAACCTGAGTTCAGGTGAACTTTCTCAACCTTTACCTCACAGAAAAGTGTCAACTTGTCGTCTGGCAGCAGACCGTTGGCCTCGTCCAGCAAGAAGTCCCTCCTAATGAACTTTTTGAAACCCCAGTCCTTCCCCTGGACAAAACGGTACGCTCTCTGGCTCTCTGAAAAAGAAAACACACGGACAAACAAGGAGAAACAAGATTATTTGGGAGACTTTCACAACGTGATTAAGCCCTGCGTGTGTGAATGTGTGTGCGACAGAGAAAGTTTGTTATGAGTCATGGCCATAAGCAGCGGAGAAACAATGGCGAAAGAGGCTGGGTGCAGGAAGTATTGCCTGCAGGGAGCTTTTAACACTTCAGAAGAAAACAGAATCTCTCCCTCTTTCACTCTCTGTATCCTCTCGCTGCCACATAAAGACTAGTGGTAAACATGAGACAGAACTGCTGTGCCTCTTTGGCCAAGAAGTGAGAAATTGCAGGGATCAAAGCAGTCCAATTATCATGTGTTTATGGAGTGCCAATTATCTCTGACAGTGGCAGGAAGGATTCTGTTACACTCAGTTGCACTACAAAGACACAGGAAAGGTGCTGGAGTTCTTGTGTGTACAATAGTCACACTGTGGGGGCGGTCACAGCTATCTACAGTCACCTAACAGTCACAAATGTTCACATACAAGGTCAAAAGATAATGACTATGGACTATGACTGCTGCAGAGATCACAGCAAATTAAAGCTAATTGCCGATAGAAAGGAAGCGAGGCACTCACACATAAATTCTGCAAGTAACTGGAGCTCTGTTGGAGGGATGTAACACCATTCTTTGGAGAAATTACATCACTCGCCATTTTGTTAATGAGTCGAAAATGCTTCCTCAGGCACTGCTCTGGGATTTCTGAATGTGTTCAGCCGAGACAAGCTTCAGACCCTTTCTGAGTATAGAGATGTCTTTGTCCATTCCTATCAGTGTAGACACTCCTCGCCACACGGTGAGCGTAATAACTTAAGGCTGCCTGTGTCTGTTATTATCTAGACTGTCCTATAAAGGCTAAAATGGCATCAATCGATGCAGGAACACCAATTCACTATTCAAGTATGTGAGTACGATGGTAACATTTTAATTATCGAGCACCAGTGCTGTACAAAAAGGAAGAGGTTAAAAGAATAACATATGCGCACAACAATACCATTACAGGAGAAAACAGCACCAAAAACAAACAAAAAAAAGAAAAAACACAATGAGCAGCATCACAGCTTAAAACAGAATACATGATTCAAGCACAAAAACACTGTAAAAAGATAGGTCTTCAGCTGTGACTTAAAACCTTCAAGAGAGTTTGCTGACCTGACCCCCTGAGGTAGACTGCTCCACAGCCTGGGAACAAGGACAGCAAACACACAGTCCCCTCATGTTTTCAGTCTTGAGTGAGGTACACCAAGCCTAAAATTGATCAGCAGCCAATGAAGCAACATCAGAACCGGGGTGATGTGAGTGTGATATGAGGTCTTACTGAGCAGTCTTGCTGCAGAGTTTTGAACTAACTGTAACCATGAAACAGCGTCGTGGCTTAGGCAGGAGTGAAGAGCATTACAGTAGTCTAAGTGGGAGGACACAAAAGAGTGGATCATCGTTTCTAACTGCTGGAGGAATAGTAGGGGATATCAGAAATAGGGGATATTTCTGATATCAAAGTAGCAGGACTAAATAACTGTCTTGATGTGTTCATCAAATCTGAGCTGATAGTCAAGATTGACTCCTAGTTTTTTAGCAAAAGATTGTCCATTTGTGGCCGATGAACCAAGATGTTGGATGATGTTTTTAGATTTAACTGGGGAAAATTTTGAGACATTTAGTTACCTTGGTAAGACACTTGTGCAGAATAGGTGAGACACGTGGTAAATAAGTGATGTAAAAGGTCACGGGGCATAATGGAAAGGTAAAGTTGTGTATCATCAGCATAGCAATGATAGAACATTCAACGAAACTGATGGATATAAGTGCCCTTGGGGGAGCATTTATAATAAAGTAAAGTATTTTCTTTAACAGACATGATGTATCTGGATAATTGTGTTGAGAAAGAGCAGAAACACAATCCAGGACCAAATTCACTATTAAAGATTCAATCACCGCAGGAGGTTTTGCAATATCATTTGGCCAGACTGGAACAGTGTAATAGTGATGTGTCCCCAGTCTCCATACCATAGATAAATCAGCAATTTGTACTTGAATCAAATCAGAAAGATCACATGAAAACCGAACAGGAATTTACTAGAGGAGGATGTAAGTATTAAGAGGGTAGTGAGGTGCCTAGCAGGCTGGGATTTGCAAGAGATGTCTGATTTCAATATGTACATGAGGATTATTTAATGTAAATGTTATCATATCCTTAGAGGCATGAACTAAACAACTATTTGATACTTTTAAAATGGAAAACAGGATGAGCAATGAGCAACTTAAAAAAGAAAATAGTCAAAATGAAAACAGCTGTGTCGATCCCGTGCCTGCTTGAGCAGCCTGAATTCTCACCAAAAGACACTGCATAAATGTTTTAGCCTTGATATAACCAATATCAGTAAATATTCTCATTGTCTTTTTCTTGGCTGATTGCACTGTGTGCCTTTTACACCGCCAAAAACTGCAGTTCAAATGCAGGTGAGTATTTTGCATTTTTGTGTCATTTATTCATCACGCCAATGCTGTGTAAAGGCATTTATTCAGGAGATTTTAGAGACTCCAGTTTGTCATTTAAGAAATTTAAGACTTCTACTGTAGATGCAGACAACCTATATCCATGCACATTCAACTCGTGTGTTAATACCAGATGATGAAATATAATAAAGAAAACCCTTCAGTCTTCTTCAGGCCTGGTTAAAGGGCAGGGGATAGTGAAAGATTCCTGTTAAAAGTTGACTGAAACAGGCTATAATCTCAATACTGTCCCCACACACACAGAGGTCATCACCTCTCACCTTTATACATCAGCAGTTTGTGCAGACTACACGTGTTTAGCCCCAGCAGTTCAAACTGATATCTTTTCAGGCTGCTCTTGCATAGAGATCCCAACAGGAGATCTGCTGACAGATCACAGTGGGAAACACTAAGATGAAGTGTCAATGCTGCTGTAAGATCCTGTGTCAAATCCCCTGTTTGGATCTGAGGGAGCTGGCAGCCTAAGAGGGGATTGGTGGAGGAGTGCAGTGCATATGCAGTTATTCCCACCACTGCTCATGCAGGCGGTCCTTCACTGTAATCCCCAGCCCCCGGGGACTGTGTACGCAAAGGCGCTGACAGAAATCACCATGCAAACACACACACCCATGCATAAGCATGCATGCAAGTACAAAAATTACAAATCCTTGCATTCTGCTTTTTCACAGCACTGTACTTTATTCATTGTTCTGACACTGAGTGTAACAGAGACGGGTGTCAGTGCTTCCAAAATAAGACTGAGTTTTATAGACCAAAGATCTTTCAACCAGAGCCGAGCAGGTTTTAAAAGAGAGTCAAACTTCTGCGGCCTTGGTGCACTGTACTATTTGTGGCTGGGTAGACACTAAGTAATAGAAATACTACCTGAATCCTCTCAAGGGTATGAAGAAAAAATCTTTCTCTGCTGACTTTCACCTACTCTTTCATGTCCTTTAAATGTGTTTGATAAGACCTAGCATGTGAGACCCAGATGAAGTCCCAAGGCACAGACTCTCCTTGTGAAGTTGTGTTATTTGGGTATGAAAACAAGACTCATAGTGATGAGTGAGGACTTCCCCAGTGGCAGTATCTAAAGCCTAACTCGGGTGTGAGGAGAGGGGTTGGCAAGAGAGTGAGATGTGGGGTGGGGGTGGGGGGTGGAGGGATGCAGCCAGGAGGAAGAGGTGAGGAAAGGTGAGAGGGAATGCTGAAAGAAGCTCCAGCGGACTAGTGGGGAGGGAGAGAGAGGTGTGACTTCTTCAGTGCTTACCCGTGACAGCGAGGTGCTTGTGTGTGTGCGTATGTGTGAATGTGCACATGCATATAGGAATCAACGATGAGGGTGTGTGTGTGTGTGTGAGTGTGTGCTGAGCTCAGCTAACGCCATGCTGCCATTTCTAGTGGGGCATCAGAAACCTGCACTGGCAGAGAATCAACTGCAGGTCAGATCGCTGGTGCTCGCTCTTTCAGTGAGCCGGCCAAGGTGGCGGGGGTACAACCACTCTGCCAGAATACCAAAAAAATCTGGACAGCGGTGGAGGGGGTCAGCACAACTGAGATGTGAGAGTATGAAAAAAAACACGACAAAGATTAAAAAGCGTAGACAGGGGACTGTGTTCTTTGTCAAGCACACATCATAATTACAATGGAACTTGTGTGAAAAATCACAGTTACAATATATATAGATACCACTCAATAATAACAGATATGATTTTCAAGTTTGATAGTTCCCCGGCATTGAGGAGTGAAGTTTCTCACCCTGCCAAAAAAAAAAGACTGAAGGTGACGGGAAAGGTGAGAAAAACGAGGTCTGAGCTGCAGACAGGGAGAAGACAAGGAGAGCGGGAGCGACGCCATGGTGTTTAAGTGAGCGGGGCATCCATATTCAGGCGGAGGGCCCAGGGGCACGGTTGGCACACAGAACGAGAAGGTCGCCAGAAGACGGGCTGGCATGTAGAAAAATAACAGCCGACACAGCAGCCAGAGTCAACATCTCTCTTCCTGTCTGTCACTCTTTTGGCCTTCTCTTTTCACACATTCAACTTAAGCAAAATCCCTACACTAACCACCACTCACAACCACGCTTGCATCCATTCCCCACTCTTTCAAAACATATCGACATGAAAGGGCAATTAGCAAAGCCATTACCTGACCAGTCTATACAACTGTGTATTTATCTGACTAGTAACAGAGTTTAAAAAGCTAATATAAAACTTTATTCCCTCCACACATTGATTCATATTGCATAAAGCAGACAGAAAAACATATAAACATGACACACAGTCTTTCCAGGAAGAAAATCTAATCTCTATTGAAGATTGAGCTCTATAAACTGGTGTCAGCACAAACATGTCTATTGACATCCTTTCCACCAATGTCAATACCATCTGATTATGTAAAGACTGACCAATAGCTTCAACTCTATTAGCCGTGCTCCACTCACCCACACAGAATGCCTGATCACCTCCATCAGTCACTGAGGGCAACAGACTCTGACAAGCTCACACACAGAGCTTCAATTAACTGAAACCAAGAGAGGAAAAAACACACTGAATCTCCAGCTAGAAAATATAGAAGCAGCCCACAGCAAAAACCTGCTGTAACTAGACTCTCCGGCCAACTCATACACACATAAGCTCACTTAGCCTTTGGCTACAAAACAACAAAACCATTGTCTGTAGGGGAGACTTAACAAGGAGACTATTTGAATACAAAACAGCTTGCGGCAGAGGATGAGAACTTTCCATCTCTCCTCTCCGAGCTGTCAGAACAGGAGTCTGCAGGGGGGCAGATGTTTTCTCTGGCAAAAGGAGAAGAAGGAGGGGGCGTGTCAAGAGACAAGTTACAACCCACCCAACAGCCTCAGAGGAGCGAACCAGCACATTAAGCCAGGGAGAGAAATGATGTGGCCAAGCCGAGAGTACGAGCGTACGGTGTGTGGGGGGGGCTACCACTGCTGCCTGAATCTATCTCCATTAGCAAGTAGGGACCATCAGAGGATCCAGACACAGACACACACTCTCTAGTGGGGGGCTCAAGGGCTGACTGATGCCGATGTGGTGTTTCATCAGATAACGTCAAGCTTTCCAGTCAAAATCTGCCATCGTAGCACAGCTTTCAAATGTTGGACTGTGTTTTTAAACCTCCTCCTTAAAGTACTGCAGGGATATCCTCAACTCTCAATATGCACATGCCAGTCAACACAAATCAAAATTTATATCTGCTCAGAGAGTCCGGGTAAAATTAAACAATGAGTGTATGGCCAATGCTTTTGCATTAGCCTGGCTTGTAAGCAAGCGATTGCCTCATCCAAGAGCTACAAAAGACAGAAATTCAAACCGACACGTCAAACACAGACTTCAGCTTCTCAGTTGTTCAGCTCAGCACTGAGAATTTCCATCAGCAGGATTCTGACATTTGCCTTCGATAGCAATGTTACTCTGCTATATTTCAGTACAGTGTACTCACTACAGTTTCAAAACATCTGTGTCTTTACTGATTATCCACTCAGTCTTCTACCTAACTATTGCTGTTTAAAGTACTCATAAAGTACAAGGCCCAGTATGCATTGTATTAGAAATTGTTCCCATAGGGACAAAGTGTATAAGCAGGCCAAGCAGTGGCCTGCCACATAAACAGTCCACAGCCACCCAGCTTTCTTAATTAAGGCACTTTGTTTTTATTTGGCCTTTTTTGCTACAGGCCTGGATTAAATTGGATTCTAAATGATCCAGAACCGATAGAGCAATCTTTACTGCCATATTCTTAGACGGAGTGCTCACTAAGCTGTCACAAATATGCTGGCAGTTGGGTAATTTTCTCCTGTGACAGGGCGAGCGAAGTGGAGGGCCCAGGTCTCCCCAGGGGGATTGTGGGAAGATTGGAGGAGGGCATATGGCAAGAATGGGATGGGGTGTGCACCATAGAGCACACCATTTATAGGCGAAAGCCCCTTGAGACACAAAAAGAGAGGAGGAGAGGAAAATGAGATCCTCTTCACTTCACTTGGTATTCCCCATATTCAGGCTTTTCTGGGGTCATTTAAGAGAGCAGTGCTCATGAAATGGCCAAGCAGTGAAGTCACACACCTCAAAGGCCTGTTTATTACTTATACCTCAGGCAAATCTTCTCCACAATACCTTATAGCCACCAGCATACAGTATGATAGCCAGGAGAGGAAGCTTTAAGGACAATAACCACAGCGAGGTTCAGCTTTCGTGAGCCTGTTGCTGCGAGTTAAGAGGTGGTATTGCAACATTACAGGGCAGAAGTGGAATAAAAAAGGATAAAAGAAAAAGAAAGTGACGTTGTGAATGTGAAAGAGAGCTGAGAGAGAGAGAGAGGTCTGAGTGAGCAAATGAGGGAGTGAAAGTTACACACGCGGAGGTGGGGGTGTCAAGTTCACATGGGGGAATGTTTCTCAGCAGGAAAAATGATTTCCCTTTCTACACAACCTGCACCGCAGGGGGGTTGTACACAGTTTCACCGCATACGCCTCCGATTCAAACACACTTCCGCCTCCCACCTCTTCTCTCCTCTGCCTCCCTCCCACCCGCCCCATCCTCCCTCCTCCACGCTTCCTGTACAGTATGCTGCAGGGCACTGGGAAAGAGGGAGGCAGCCAGAAAGCCTGATAACCAGGAAGCGGTCACATCTGGCCCTCACTAATTCAATTCCACACAAGTTTGCTTTTTCCTCCCCATAACATAACCTAATTAAAAAAAAGCAGGAATTGGAGGCACATTCATTTCCAATTCATCAACAGGGAGAGAGGCGGACGAAGACTTCTAAAAAGGTTGGGCCTTTTTTAATTAAAATCAAAATTGCCCCACGCTACTTTGAATTATATATTTACTAGAAATGAATCCAACCAGCAGTGATTACACAAGCCCATATGGCTATCAATACCTCACATTATTAGACACACTTGGACTATTAGACACACTCCCCACCTCCTGCATTTACAAATTTCAGTGCCCCAAAGACACAGGTGTGACAGGAGTTTTTAATTTTGAACCTCTCCAACTCTGAGATATTCTCAGGTTTTTTGCTGAACATAGACTTATATGCGAGTCTGAATAGTGTTTCAGTTATTAATGCCAACTTATTTCCAAGTTAAGAAAAATATAGAAGTGACTGACAGTCAGGAGAAATGAGGACCCATGTTCCAGAGTGCTGGGGTCTCATTCATAACGTGAGCACAAACGAGGCCTGAAAGCAGCGTACAGCATCTCCCACTAAAAAGTTGTGATCTAGAAAAACAAACTAGACAGGAGAATGTGCGTACCTGTAGGGAAACTCTGACCCGTCTGTACGAACATAGTAGAGAAAGGGGAAATCGTCGACGCAGATGGTGAGGTGGTAAATTGAAGCCAGATTGTTGAAAATAAACAGGAGAGAAATCATTATACGTAGAATGATGCCTTTCACACATTAAATTACACTTCACATCACACGTCATTTAAAGATCCACTTTCTTAAGAGGAGCGCAAAGGAGAGAGACGGAGTGTACGCTGCTGTCAGTCATGGTCAGCTGTGGAGCACACCACAGTTGCTGACATGCACACATCAAATAGCATGTAATACCTGCATAACAGAGCATCAATGGTTTTCAACAATACCTTCTAATACAGTGCATATATCACAGAGTGTGACAAGTTTTCGTATTGTTTTTGTGTGTAAAATCACTGCAGTGAACACGGCTGTGCTGTCACTGGAGACATCAAGGTGGCTGCCACACACACATGTGGATTGTGTAAATTAGCAATGTCTGGGAATAAAGCCAGTGACAGCTCTTGTGCAATCATTACATATATCTTTATTCTGAACATTATACAGGCCAAGCTTGCCTTAACAAACTTAAATAAAAAAAACTGTGTTCGCCTTTCAAACCTCTTCAAATGACATCTCAGGGTTGGGGATAACAGCAATTGTCGTGGTCATTTTTGCATGCTGTGAAGTCATCAGTCTGATTGCTATAAACACTTAAATACTACACTGGCAATAAGCTGTTGCCATGATTCACTGTAAAGAACCACTGGTCAGCAGGTTAATTTCAATGTATCAACATTCTTGAGTAGCTTAGCATCGACCATTTATGGTTGAATGTGGGCGTGTTGAGGGCGGGACATGAGGCTGATCCACGTATGGAATATTCCAAGTCGATTAAGGATTTCTAAAAGGCAGGCATATGCACAGTTTTACAAACAGCTTGTCCGCATTCACACTTTTACTATGGACCCTACACATTGTCTTATAAATTAGACCCCTGGTCAGCATCAACTGATTTTGGTCACACTTACCCATTGCTTTGGTCTCCTCTCCCTTGGCATTGAGGATTGAAAACTTAAACTTGGCGCGCACCTCGCTTTTTGGGCAGCTGACTAAGAGCAAGTAAAGTGACAGATAGTCTTTACTCTCCTCATCCAGACCTTTAGGGTTCACACGCAAACACCTGGAGGCAGGAAAACAAAGAAACATACCAATCAGACAGATGAAACTAAAGTGATGCTTTGAATCCTGGATGCATTGTGTACACCATGTTTGTATGCAATAATAATATTATCCTATCAATAATGACACCCTGGCTATTAGAATGTATGTCTGAGTTATTCTGTGTCTGTTGTCGATTTTGCATCCTTGACTACACAGTCAGATCTATTGATTTCATGCACAACCCTTCACTTGAGCCAAAGTGATGGTATGATAGTATTGATTCTGCAATGCATGCTACTATGTAAGATGTATCATTACATCTGTGTAAATGCAGTGGAATATACAACCCTGAATAAGCCTTTTTTTTTTTATTACAAAGCTGGAATCAAATCCATGCTTTATCTATTCACTCCATAATGAAAAGATTTTAGTTTCACAAAGTTTTATAGGCAGCTGGGACGAAAGCACGTGGACCAAAGAGTGAAGAGTCTGAGCCTTTTTCACACACAGCAATATGAGCATGAATGCCAATATTTCAATGTCAAACAGCAATAAACTGGCAAAAGCACAACATTCCACAGGTCAAGCATGCACGGGAGAAGAGAGGAAACGGCTCCACATCAGCAATGCAACAGAAAGTACCTCAGTGCTGCTGCTGTATCGATATGATACTGTACTGTTTAAGCATCGCAGCTGAAACCGTAACACAACATTGATTACTTAACCCCCTCCCTCTCCCTCTGAATAGGCATGCAGCTTTCTAGGTAACCTTCCTGAAAATAACCGAGAGATAACTCTACTAAACCTACTGCAGATTCAATGTTCCACTTTCTTTGGGAACAAAAATACATCAGGAACACAAACAATATATTTTACCCAGGGTATTCAAAAGATTTGCTGCGTTCAGTACATTAATGCTGCGGGGGAGTCACAGTCTCTTTATGTTTACATAGAGCAGTTTCATAAAAGAATCCTTGTGCTTTTGTAGCATATGGGTTTTTTGTTGCGCAGGCTTTTATGTGGTTTCAGAACAGAAAAATGAAACACATCACCATGTGAACTATTACTTAACATGTGAAGCATCTGGAAGCTAAGTTGTTCTGCTAAACCATTTGAGACAAATACATTTTACAAACAGTAACAATCCTAATGAGATGGAGCTCTTTAGACACAACACTGACAAGAAAAATCAATATCTATACATTTATCCTGTAATGTATTATTCATGTAGATGGCAATCGCCCAATAGCTCTACTCAAATTAACCCTATTATAAAAACTATTGGAGGGTAAAAGAAAAAAGGAACTGACTTTACATTTAAGATTTTTTGTACTGACAATATACTGCCGAATGCATAGGCCATAGGTTTTTTTCCAATGCTGTTGATAACATATCCTACATTGAAAAGTTCTTGGATCCGTGTAAGTCTTTTCATTACTGTTGTTGTTACAATCTGTGCTCCCTTGCTGTAATGCCTAAAGGTGAAGGGCTGACCTGCAGTGCACTCTGGAGCTCATTTCTTTAACAAGCATCTATGAGAGCCCCCAAGACACAGGCAAAAGAGGCAAGAAATGCCACTGACAGTGAGGGGTGACACAGAGGGCTTGAAAAGACCAGTCACAATTGTTCACTTAGATAAGATGAAAAAGCAGGTAAATGGTTTCGTCTGAGCACTTACAGGAGGAAGTGGACTAATGGCATAATGTCCAAAAACAACTTAGGTTGATGTGGTATTTGAAGAAAAAGCCAGCCCATTCTCGAAAATTGCACATCTCTATTTATTTCTAATTTAAGCAGGTAACTTAACAAACCCAGGCCCACTGTTGTGTGTTATTTTACCCGAGGCTACAGCCACAGTCATTACTTTTAGCCCCCTCCAAATGGCCATGTTTTTGTGGGAGATACAAAATCTGTTTCCCCGCTCTCTGGAAGCTCTTCTGTGAACATGAAACCATGGCATTTTATGACACTGTTCAATATCAAAGTGCAAGCGGCTCTTGTATCTGTAGCCTATCTCTAGTCTACTTTATACTTAAAGGGGACCTGTCATGCTCATTTTCAGGTTCAGACTTGTATTTTGGGACTCTAATAGAACATGTTTGCATGATTCAATGTTCAAAAAACTAGAACATCTAGCATCACCCTCTATCTGAAATGCTCTGTTCAAGGGCCCCTCCTGAAAAAGCCCACTCTGCTCTGATTGGTCAGCGTTTCTGAATCTTATGTATCTCAGTGTCTCTGAACAGTCATTGTGTCATTAGTGACACTTTCTACCGTAAAAAAAAATCACTAATAAGCCTCTGAACGCAACAGGACATGTTCCAGCAGGAATATGATCCAAAATCGGGGAGAAATTAACAACATCAGCAATCAAGACTACAAGTTTCTCTGACATGACATGTAGCTATAAGTAACAGCGTAGGATACGAAATGTAAACACGCACAGTAGTGTGCCTGGACCAGATGACAATGGCGTCAGCTTGTCTCGAAGGTAGAAAAACATGACAAAAAATACAGACAAGTAAAATAGGTCCCCTTTAATACAAACAGGGTAGCTGCGTATGTTGATCTAATTTATTATCGTAAGCAAAAGTTCTCACTGATGTCTTCAACCCATCAGCCCGTTGGAGTCTGGCTGTCACTGGAATCAAGTTAAGAAAGGTCACCAATACGTTCTTCACCCCAGCTACGTTATTCAGGTGTGATAACTAATCCTTCAGTGTTCTAGGTCTCAAACCAAGTCCGTCATAGTGTTGTCAAAAATAGTGATTCATTGATTCATATTGATGAAAACTTTCAGTACTCATTTCCTGCAGTACTGATACATTGAGACAGCTTCACTTTCTCACTCTCTCTTAATGTTAATGTTTTCTAAAGTCATTCTGCTGTTCTCTGCCACTAACCAAGAAAAGAAAAGTCATTGCTGTCATGTCCTAGCCTTGTTATATTTATTTTTATTTTTCCTGTGTGTCAGTATTTATTAAGGTATTGCATTCAAGTTAGAAATTCCAGTTTTGTATCAGCACTAGTCCAACAATATTTTCCAGAGCAAACCACCGCAGACTGACATCTTATTTCTCCACTAGATGTTTGTTTTAACAAGTAACCAAAGCCTTCTTTCCACTGTCCTACATTGTATGAAGGGAGTAAAGGAGGAAGTCAGGCCATATAGTGGAAAGACCGACAAAGACCATGGAGGGAAAAAGGTCAAGGGGGTGGTGCACAGGTTAAACATACACAGGACATTGACCCAGGGGACTGTGGGTTATGTCGTGTGTGAAACCAAAAGTCAGCATTGAGTTATTTTAAGTCATGCCACATCATCATTATGTCAAGTAGATGACGTGATCAGGCCAAATCGTAATCCTTCTCCTAACCGAACCTCGAGTGCAGTTAAGATATCACATAAACCACTGTATGAGGACACCTTGTAGTGTGACACAACAATATTTGGAGCAGGTCCTGAAGTACATTTTTTTATGGGAGCCACACCCATACTGCCTTGCCACTGCAGACTGTTGACTACCTCTGTGACCTCTGGTAAAGTAATCAGCAAGGCCTCCCCAAAATTTTTGCCTCTTCTACAGAGGACGTGATGACAGAAATTCCTAATTTAAATATGAATACTTAACTAGCTATATAATTTACATTCATTTCCTGTGTTAGTGTGCTTAATTTTGTGTGAATCACATATACGTGCATTTGTCCTGACATTAATCATGGTTATATTTTTCACTCTGAGCCTATTACAATGTGAGGGAGTGAAGATACAGCCAGACTAAATTCAAGCATGACTAAGTGCTACAAAAATTATTATTCCAAACACACGTGAGTAAATGTGAGTGGTGATACAGATGAGATGAAGGCACACTAGATGCCACTGAAGCAGGCAACTGGATGCTTCAATCTCTTGAAAACAATGTTGTACCTCTCAAAGATGCAACAAGTGGATAACGCTTAAGAGAGCTGTTGGAGAAAATGTTCCCCGACAACTCCTTTAGACCGAGAATGTTGCATCTTGAATATCTCACCAGCCTTCACTTACCATTTAAGTTTGTCGTTGGCTCCCGAGGAGAAAGTGGAGCTTTTGATGACCTCTCCCATCTCCTCGCGACAGAAGCTGAAGTTGTTGATGGTCCACATGTAGGAGAACTTCACCACTTTGATCTGTATGAAAAAGACACAGGTAGCTGAAACAACATCTCCTTTTTTATATATATTTATCTATTCTATATGGGTAAGTGGTGTTTGGTCAGCCCGGACTTCAAAACCGCACATCAAAACTGCCTTTCATCTTAATAAACACCGACAACAAACGGAAGGAAAGAAGAAAGGATATTGTAAAAGCGGCAACAGGGGGAAAAAAACAAAACAATTTTGCAGGAGGAGATGAAAAAAACAGACATCATCAATGACATACTTTATGTGCCTTGGCTCTTAACAGGAAAGTGATGTCTGAACTAGCAAAGCCTGCAATGAAACAAGCATGATTTCAGAATATAGGTAACCTTTAAGCAAAGCCTAAAATGAAAACACAGGCTTGTAATATCGAATCAGTCCGGAAAACAGAGATGTGAATCATTCCACTCAACTGCTCATTGACCAGTCACATGAAATATGAGGATTACTGGTGTATATATTAAGTGATATTCTTCTGTTTTGATTGACAGGCTTACTTTCAGATGTAACGGCCATGTCCACTGAGCAAAAGTGGGCACCACAAGCCTTCTTTTTTACCAAGAAAATACATATATTTGATGGCAATTAGCTCCTTTAACATTATGCAAAAACTCAGAGAATACAAAAAAATGGATTATCAGTGTTAGTTATGCTCTCCACGCAGAAATGAGCTCCTATCTGAGGCAAACATGCTTCTACACACTCCCTCCTCACCTGAGTGTAACACCAGCTCTCGGCCACAGGACCACTGGATATTTCCACCGGGGGAGGGGGGCTTGGGGCTCTGGACATTGCCAGCCTTGATGCAGAGATGACCTGAATGGAGCCGGAGCACCAGCCAGGTGTGGGGAGAGGTGCTACGGGGTGTGCAGGGGAGGGAAGAGCCAATAATCAGTCAAGCTGGCCGCCTCTTAAACAACACCTGCCGTACGGAGAGCTGCAGAGAAATGAATCCCGTACAACAGGACGTCCAGACTCCAAAATAGCTACAGGCGCTCTGTAGGGATACAAAAACACAGTCATTAAAATAGACTTTAAACTAGTGAAGCACATTACTGTGAAAAGCTTTGACCTTGTGTGAGTGCCCGTGTGTATGTATCTGTGTTTGAGCATGTCAAGGCAATTGCTAATTGAATGGTTAGTTTAATTGAGTGGTATTTCCTAGTAAGTAGGACGTAAGGGGTCTGAATTCATTTGCTTTAAAGGAGGCTTCAGTATTCAAAGCACAGCAGCGGCGCAAGCTCTGCTTCACTGGGGGAAGCCTTCCTTTATCTGCGCGTGGTTTCGTCTTTGTTTTGCTTTGAGAGGAGCAGAGCGCTGTGCCAGCCATCTGATTCCAGCCAGGCTGCGCCCGTCCACCGTGGCTCTAAGTGAAGTGCAAGTCTTTCATCTCAAGCTGCCAGTCTGTACTCACACAAACACACACACAAGGTCATGCAGTACTTTTAAAAGCCAGTGCTGGCTAAGAAAGGTCATAGTTGTTTTTCATAAGAAGCTATGCATCCAGTTTTATTTTCATTCTGAAATGCTGCAACTGAGATTTACACTGCAGTCGTCACATCACTCCTCACTTTCTGTTTGTGGCAAAGGGAAAGTTCCTCATTATTTCAGTCTAATTTTTGGTTGTTTCCTACACTAGCTATCTCATGGGACTGAAAATCTTTGAAAAGAAAAAGAAAAGAAACACGTGACAGTTTGGTTTCAAAGCTTCATTTCTCTGCTGCCTAAATCTCTAATTTCCGCTGGTTTCATGCTCTGCTCCTCTCAAGTTCCTCTCCACACATTTCATACCTAAGTCGGCGCAAGGTCTCAGGATCTGGCTTTTCTCACTCAACCTGCACTTCTCCCCCGATCTCCTGCCAAAGAAACCCTTCCACTCTGCTGCTTAATTAGTGGCTGATTGAAAGAGAAGTTCAGGACCTGAGAAAACTTGGCAGAAACTGAGTATCAGACCGAGAGCGCAGTGAGACAGAGCGAGAAATGAGAGAATGGGTGAAAAGTGAGACAGACCTCTGTCTTTGCAAGTGGATTGGAGACAGGAGAGGCGACCTCAGCAGCTCCAGACCCAGACACGACTTAATTAATGTTTAGAGATAACGCCTGCATCTGATCTTCCTCAATCCAGTGCCCCCCTTTTCTTCTTTTGTGCTATTTGTATCAGATGAAAAACACTGGTGGCATTTTCGCTCAGTAAAACAATAAAATATTAATCATAAAAGTTGGGAGAACAAGGCTGCACTGATTTGCAATTTAAATTACCTGAGACTTCCCGGCAATTAATTATAGTCTATATGAGTGAGTGAGGGCGTATACACGGATTTTTCGCACACGTGTGTTCCTCTCTACGTGTTTGTGCCATCATTCAGGCTTTGTTTCACAGCATATCTGAAGCACAATTTACCAAGTGCTTTTCTTGTATCCTGTCCCTTAAAGAGCAACATGAATGCCAAGTAATCACAGGGAATCAATTTAAGAAAACATGACAACACTGGCAGCACTGCTAACAGCCTCACAGCTTTCTAAATAGACCCAGATGACACTTAACCAGAATAAAGCTACGGATGTTTTTTTTCATCCTTTTCATGACAAACATCAAGAGCAGAGCAGCAAGAGGAAAGAAGCAATAACAACTCTGAGAGATGGAGGAGATGTGTGCTAATCATAGGGCTCCCTCAGAAGAAATGTCTTCAGACAGTTCATTTGTCATGGGAATCAGGTGATGACAGCATGAATGGGAAGAATGACTAATAGGTGATAATGCACACAACATAGAGAAAATAAATATTGTCACATTACTTTGTACGGCAGGCAGAGATTTACAAAGACTGTGTTCACCCAAAGGCAATTAAAAGACAAAGTAAGGCGGTAATGGAGGTGCTGGGCTTCAGATAAGGGACTGTTTGTTGCTGCTACTTGGGCTCCATCAGCACCTCATAGGCTGGATAAAAGGCACTGGAAATAAAGATGAGGGTAAGGCAGAAAGACAGCAAACTAGTTCAGATTCTGCACAGTGTATGTCTCAATCTCTTCACTTGCAAACACAGCAAACTAAAAAACAAAAAACAGTGTACTGCATGCATACAGTGGCCCTGCAGTAAATACAACATTGTGAAGCCTATAATGTTCCGTTGTTGCTGGGATACAACACTACAATATCTGATGGATGGTGGGCACCCAGTATCTCGATGGGTAGGGCTGGAGTCCCATGGATGAAGGCAATGTCCTTCGTGCAGCTGCTGCAAGTTTGATTCCAGCCCACAGCCCTTTGCTGCATGTCATCCCCTCTCTTTTCCCCTTTCATACTTAACCTGTCCTGTCCATTAAAGCAAAATTCCAAAAAAATCAATCCCCCCCAAAAAAAGCTATATCCGATGGATGGCGATATTCTGAAGTGCATTATAGTATAGCAGAGGGTAGGGGTGAACGATCAGTCAAATTCAAATTGATTTTGCGGTGTAACAGAACGCCATTGTCAAATCGAAAAGCAGCTGTCTTTTTATGCTACATAATCTAATCACACAGAGGCTTGGAAACACCTAGCTCCACACACTACCATATGTGTTGTGACATATGCGAATGAGAGCACATGAAGAAAACAACTTGTAAAGTGCAATGCCCAAGATTTGATGCTCGCTGTACTAATGTGTGAAAATGGCCACGGCTGGGTTTTAGTGCGTTCCATATGCTTAAATATTACATAATTGTAAGGGTAGTGTAATGTGTGCATAGCGAGTGTGGTGGACAAGTGTTGGCGATCAAAGCAGAGAACAAATTAGTGGTAAAGTTGTTAAGTGGTAGTAAATGTTTTTTAATAATGAAAAACTTAATATTAATTTGTTTAGAGAATCTGTATTCACTGAGGAAAAAGTACAGTGGGCAGAGGATATATGGACTAAACCAAAACTGCGTACTTTTACAAGGATAAAAATTGAATATGGTACAGAGAATTATGTTGTATATAATTTGTCAAAAAAGCAGAGATCTTTATGTGCCCAGCTGAGATCTGGCATTTTACCTCTGGCTGTGGAAACTGGACGGTATGTTAATTTAGAAGAAAAAGGACAGATTTGTCCAATATGTTCTTTAAATGATATAGAAAATGAGTTTCATTTTGTTTTCTACGGTCCTTTATATTGTGAACTGCGTTAAGTTTTGTTTAGTAAGACAAGAATGGATGTTGATGTTAAATATGGATGACGCACAAAGACTGAGTTGGCTGTTTACACATGAAACATATAAATTAGCCAGGCATCTGGAGAAAGCTTGGGAGAAGAGGAAAAAAGCTATTTATAATTCATAGATATATAACAGTTCTTTTATATTTATTTAAATTGTCTGTGTTTCTTTTCTTTTTCCACATGTTTTCGTATATGTAAGACCAGAACATGTATATTTTGTAAATAATGTGTCTTGTAATCCCATATAGGATTGGCCACATATATGGCATGACACGGAAATAAAATATAATGAATGAATGAATGTACAATGTAGGTTGCTGTTTGTCCATGAATAAATGCTCTAGGTCATCAAGACCAAGTAAAGTTCCTGTGTCTTGTTTCCAATCACTGAAGTGACGGAGGGTCCCCCCCGACTTCCTCAAAATTTGACTTAATTTTGATCTCAGCTACGCACCTGTAAGGTTTCGGGACTATATCTTGCAAGTTGTGATGCTATCACAGACAGGTAGACATATAAACACCTGCCACACACACACACACACACACACACACACACACACACACACACACACACACACACAGACTCACAAATCAGAAACAATAACAGCAGTTGTGACATTGTAGAAGATAGAGGAAGATAAGGAACTTTTAAAACACAAACTGACTTGGTTTTATTTGCAATATCAGTCTACAAAATCATAGCTACACTATTTCCAATATCATTCAGCCCCACTAGAAAGTGTATTTATTTTTAAGCCGAATTGAACATCGTGAGCTTCACAAAGACTGCATTCATTTATTTTTTTAATTCAGTTGATTAGATTGTATGTTAATCTTTAACAAAGAAAAAAAATATTTAGTATATGCTGTCAGGCTGTGACATATTTTTTTGCTCTAAGTATTTCTCAATGAATCATTTATATGCTTAGTCTGTAAAATGGCAGAAAATAATGTAGAGAACAAAACTATATACATTTTAAAATGATATGAAACAGAAAAAAGCAACTTCAGAAACTGGAACAAGAGCGTGTTTGGCAATCTTGCTTGATGGATGACTTTAACAATTATCAAAATTGTTGCTGATTAACTTCCTGGTGAATGACTAATCCATTAATCAGCCAGTCCTAATCAGCAGTAATATGATGTACATGTTTCCTAAATTATCAAAAGATTTTGTAACAAACTAACTGGTTCATTTGAGAAGAATTTTTATTGTAACAAATTATTATTCATTAAAGATATATAACACTTGACAATTACTTTGACAACATGCTGTGTTGCTGTTTCCGCTGTATGAACAACACAAGTTTCATACAGCTGAAAGTCTCACCATCAGCTGCTTTGGCTGAACTGGGACTTTGAAAACCGCAGAGCAGCCATAATAAAATCAGGAAAGAAATAAATGTATATCATATTTGTAAGTAGAGGGCCACCCCCATCCCACATCCTCGTCACGTGCCTGTTTTCAGAGACGGGAGTCAGATGAGGAAAGTGAGACCTGGAGCCCATTTGTATTCATTACAGAGAGACAGTCTGCTCTCCCTCTGCCAGTCCAGCCTCCATCTCTCTCCATCTCTCTGTCACACACCTCAACACGCCAGGAGGGGAGTCTGACAAACCAACAGACAGATAGATTCAACTTCCTCTGTATAAACAAGAGCTAAGCGAGGTGATGGCGCATCTGCCTCCCTCATCAGCACGGGAACCGGAGGCTACTGGCCAGCCGCACTACGTACAGTGACCACACCACGAGCTTATCATGTTACACTCTGAGTCAACACATGATGCTCCGCTCATGGTGTAATAAAGCTTGTGCTGTGATATTAGCTCCATCTGTAAATTTTTACATGGTGATAGCATATATATTCGGCACATATGCTACCTCCATCTGCAAATCTGATAATGTGAACAGCTTACAATGCATATTTACACTCGAGGACACATTTCTGTTCATTTGTTTTTCCATCTGCGCTCCGTGACAATCTGAATAGCTGTTGATGCACATGTCGCCTGCGGAGCCATTCCAACCTGCAAGTCTGTCTGTGAAGACAATGCATATTTAACTGCTCTATTTTCAAGATGTTTGGCTTTTATTTCTATCTTTAGCAGATTATCTTCGCAAATTTTATGATGATACATTTTCACCTTTCTAGGGTGACAGTCTAAAGCAGAGAGACCACAGGTGCAAATAATGAGATAAGTTACAGCCAAATTCCATTTAGCTGCTTCAATTTCAGGGTCCTGATATTTTGATTGCTGTCATGGCTTAATGGGACGCTTGAATAGAACAGAGTCATAGTTAATGTTATTAGTTGAGAGATATTTCAATCAAAACTGACATTGCCATACAGCCATACAGTGAGCATGTTTCCTGCTATTGTTTGATGCCCACTTATTTGATAATGTGATCGATTGTGATGATGATTGTGTTGCATCATACCCCTCTCTCTTCTAATGTTTCCTGTCTGATCTCCACTGTCACTATCACATAGTGGCAACGTCCAAAAACACAACTTCCCTGCATTTACTATTCCTAAAAATAAAAAGTCAGTGTAACGAGTCCTCCCTTTAAGGCAAGTGCAGGCCCTGGTTTTGCCCTGAAAAGTTACATTCCTCACAGTACATTTTCACTGTTAAGCTGCAGACAGTATAGCTGTCAGAAATGGTGCAAGAACTAATCGGATCTTTTATTAAAGGTTCAGTGTGTAAGATTTAGTGGCATCTAGTGGTAGAACTGCAACTTCCTCTCTGTGCCAGATCTTGGAGAACTATGGTGGCTGACACAAAAACACGAAAACAAGAAAACACAAAAACATAAAAACACGAATGGCCCCATTTAGAGCCAGTGATGGATTTGTCTGTTCTGGGCCTCTGTAGAACAACATGGCGGACTCCGTGGAAGAGGGGACCATTTGAGAACCTCGTATGTAGATATAAACAGCTCATTACACAAGGATTCTTGCGAAAAACTGAGTAATTCTTACAATTACTTTGAGGTGGTTATGAAGTAATGAAAACATAGTTATGAATATCATAACAGCTGTGGCTCAGGAGATAAAGCAGGCTATCCACTAACTGGAAGACTGATTCAATCTGTGGCTCCTCCAGTCCGCATTTCGTAATATCCTTAGGCAAGATACTGAACTCTGACTAGTATAAGATAGACTCTATAAAAGTATCAGCATTAAAATATACTTAAGTATCAAAGTAAAAGTACTCACTACACAGAATGACACATGTCAGAATAAGGTAGATTATGTTTTAGGATTATAATTACTGATGCATTAATGTGTCCTGCCTGAAGGATCCCTAACATTTTATTTCATTTCAGCCTATAATAATACGTCATAATTAACCTGAATCCTCAAAGTAACCAGTAATTAAAATTACAACGCATGAGTAAATGTACTTTTTTACTTTCCACTACTGGCTGTTGCTGATGATGATGATGAAAAGCCCTTTACATGGTGTTTTATCAATGGATTTGTATGAAATAGTTAACTTTATCCCAAAAATCCTTTAGTATGGCCATATGGCAGGGACTTCAGGCGACCAGGCCTGCTGTGAAATAGGAGGTGAAGAGTGACAGAAGAGAGAGATGGAAAGCCTTCTGGAATTCATTACAGCTATTGCTGAGACTCTCAAAAAGAGAAAATAAATGCATTATAAAAAAGAAGAAAAAAAAAACCCAGACACACATTGTACAGTACATGCGAGCACACAAGCACTGACAAACACACGCACAGAAACACACACACAACACAACATGTCACCATCTAAATTCCCTTTAACTTGCAAAATGAAAGGGAAACATCAAATACAGAGGACTTCCCACCAGCCTCTCCCTCAGGGACCCGATTCCTGCAGAGGGGGAGAAGAAAATGGGTGGCACGGTGCAGAGACACCACCACCAGGTGGACAAGGGGTGGAGCTGTGTGATTTGGCTGCTGCAGAAAAGGAAGCGATCACAGCAGGGATCCTGGAGTGTTTAGAGGGTCACCTTGTGCGACAATAGGCAGCGAGCAAAACAGTGAGAAACAGAGACGGGCTGCAGAGTTTAGAGGGACAGACTACAAAGACTGAAAACATGCCAAAAAGCTAAGGCTAAGTGACAGAGTGTTGCAGCTTTGAGCGTATGCGTGACGCATTTCTGAACGTAAATCAAACGCCCACATGCTAGCTCACTTTTCCACAGCTTAGAGTCAACGCTGTGCTTTCTTAACAATCCCCCCCACCACCATCACCAGCCTCTTCCCTCAAGCTCTGGTGAGAAATCTGACAGAGGGTTAATGAAGCCTGTTCATTATAAGGTCAGACAGCATTAAAAGTGGACGGGAGCTCCAATGAAAGCTTAAAGGGAGCATGTGCAGACGCATCCGGGGGATCAGCAAGATTGATCAAGTGAAGTAGCTGACTCCCATTTCTAAAAATCATACACAGCTGGCTGGAGGCACACTTGCTGTCAAATAAGCACACACACACAGGGATCATATGACGGAAGTGATTCCAACTCTCTGTTATTAGAGATTCAGGAGTTTTGGCAGCATACATGAGAGAGGAAAGTAGCGCCGAGGTGTCTCTGACATTAATGGCAAGAAAATCTAGACTATATGAGGAGCTGCCGCAGGTCAGACTGGCAAGCAACATAGGCAGAGGGAAGGAGAATTTCCCCTCTCAGGAGTGAGTGAAAGACACACATGTGCAAACATAGCCGAGTGTGGAGCATGTATGAAAACATGTCTGCTGTAAAACAGTGTCTGTCCATCTTGCCCGCGGCATTGCTGATAGCCCTGACACTCACTCAGAGAGTGAAAAAGAGGGTAAAAACAGGGATAAGAGAACGCCAGGAGCAGCGGGCACACATGCATGACAGGGCTGAGCGCAAACTCGGCGGCGGGTTGGGGAGACACTGGAGTGTGTCGGATCCAGGGCCGCAGGAGGTGTGATGGATTAAGAGGCGCTGGCAGAGACAGAGGCCCTCCCACCGCGGAGCAAACCCCAGTGAAACAACATCACCATCTCTCTCCATATCACTGATGGTCTCCTCTCTCAATCTCTTTTTTTTCCTCTGCTTTCCCATTTCTCCCCCTTTTAAAACCATCACCAAAACTCCCCCATTTTCTCTGCCTCCCTTAAATGCAGTCACGATTGCCATAAAACCAGGCAACCATGCAAGCGCCACACTTCTTGCTCATTGCTTTAGTTCCTCGTTTTGATCACATTTCCTACTTTAGAAGATAAAAAAAATGAGAAAACTATTAATTTGTGGAGCTAAGATAACAAAAATTACCATAAGTAGTCTTACTTTGAGAAAGTGAGATAGCTTGGCCCAAATTATTAATGTTAATATTCTAACTGCACTTCACAGCATTAAGTATACATATCGCTACTATGGTTGGTAATATTAATTAACTTAATTCTGGTGTCACTTTTACAGATAAGCAGTTGTTGCATTGATGTTCTGTACTACATTTCTAAGAGACAGTGTTGCTTGCGCTTTGATGTATGACAGTTCCCAAAATACATCCAAACTATTAAAGTGGCACAAGTATATTCATGTAAAATACAATCATGTCATTTTTGCATGGGGGCGAACAGTTAAATCATAACAATTTGTTTACTCTATACCTTTTTAATTAGTCAAACTAGGCTTGGGCGGTATCGAGGTCTTACAGTATACCAGGGGATTATGAAAGACTGGAAGTATGATTTTTAATACTATAAAAAATACAGGCACTCCTCTTTCCATCACACTGATACAGAGATGCTGTATTGAGGCGATTCAGTGCACAGCACGTGCCACCAGAGGTCAGTCTGTGTTGACGGAACAGACAGCTGAGCTGAGAAAAATGGCAACTGTGAGTGGTGGGGATAACGTTACAGGACTAGTAAAAAGTCAGCCAGCAAATGCAGAGAGAGACCACAGGAAAAAACAACATATTTCACATCATAATCTGTTAATTAAGGGTTTATTTCTAACTAAAGTGAGTAATTGTTGGAGCAATGGAAAGACTGAATAAGACCATTCTAATGAGTTTCATTGTCTTTCTGTGGAGTTTGGATGAAGTGTGTTTTACAATGAGTTAGAAAGTCAAGGCTAGTCCTGGTTCAGTGAAAGAATTAAATTTAAAGAATATGCCCATCAGCCAAAGCATTAAAACCACTGGTGAGTTAAGTGAATAACATTTATCATCTTGTTACAGTGCAATGTTCTGCTGGGAAACCTTTGGTCCTGCATTCTTATGGATGCCACTTGACACACTCCACTACTGAAACACAGATGCAGATCAAGTACACCTCAAATGGCAATGGCAGTCCCCGATGGCAGCAGTCCCCCAAGCAAGACAATGTACCATGCCACATTACAAAAACTGCTCAAGAATGGCCTGAGGAGCATGACAAGAAGTTCAAGGCATCAACATAGCCTCCAAATCCCCCAGATCTCAATCTGATTAAGCATCTGTGCGACATGCTGGTACCCCACCTCACAACCCACAGGACTAAAAGGATCCTCTGCAAGCACCTGCCCTGATGCCAGAAACTACTGGACACCCCCCTGTGTCCATGCCTGGAGAGGTCAGAGCCAAGTTAGACCCAAGGAGGCTTTACAGTAGATCAGGAGTAACTTTGGGGTACCAGCACATTCCACGAAAATGTAATCAGACTGAAGATTTGGAGGCCAGGTCGATGAACTGAGCTATTTGTCACATTCCTCAGGCCATTCCTGAACAGTTTTTGCGGTGTAGCATGGTGCATTGTTCCGCTGGGAGGGGCACTTGGTCTGCAATGGTGTTTGGGTGGTGGAGCGTGTCAAGTGGCATCCACACAAATGCCAGGGCCCAAGTTTTCCAAGCAGAACATTGCATTGTGACAAGATCAGTGTCCTTCACTTCACTGGTTTCAATGTTTTGCTGATCAGTGTATTTCCTTTCTTGACATTGACTTTTATCACCTGTAGCTCAGTTTTTACTTCTTTTTTTTTCTAACACAAATACCGTCATAAAGCGTATATCCACTGAAAAATCAGGGCAATATGGGGTATGAAAAAATAGATACCCACTAAATTCAAACATACATGCCAGATAGGGAACAGTGCAATCACTGAACTTGGTGACATGAGAGGAAAAATCTCAATTGTAATGCAACTTCATTTTTCATCATTTGATATAATCAATGGCCCACAATGGCTAGGCACTGTCTTTTAACCCAATGTAACTGTAAGGCTGAAAAAGACAAAGAGAGTATTTTGTCAGCACTGGGCCCCTGCCATAATCCTTTCTTCTTCTACCCCATTGCTCCATCTTCCCCAAACCTCATCATTTCTCTGTTGCTGCAAAGCTGACCGGCTGCTGTGTGACTACGTGTCTCAGTATAAAAAGTCCAATCCTAAATCTACACACAAACATAAAGGCAGTTTTAACAAAATATCCACCAGCGCATTTAAACAGAGTTGTCCTGATAACGATAATAGAAATGCCTTCCATACTCTGTAAAATGCTGGACCGGGTATCGGCAAATACATGAATCTATCCCATACCACGAGAATACAAAGCAGTTTTACACCAAAAATTAAAAATGATAGCAATAATTTCACATCTTACAGGGTCAATAGTATACAGCTGTTAAAATTTTTGTTATATTAATGGTATTGGATCGGTACTCAGATTGGCCAATTCACAAGTTCAGGAATCAGGATCAGGAAGGAAAGAATTGTACTGAAACACATCTACATTTAAACTCTTCACAAGTCATTTACTTTAACTTCAATCAAAATGTGGGTATCTGTAAAGTTCCCATGTATAGTCACAAAGCTGCAATCTGTATATGCATGAATGTCTCACAAGTACACAGTTTGGTGTACTTCATTACACACACAAATACCTTTATCGAAATGACTTTTGGTCTCATCACATTACACATGCTAATCGGTCTATCTGCATACTCTTCTCTTAATATTTTGCACGCTCAACTTGAAACATCTGAAATTACATATTCAATAAGACCAACCTGCGAGAAAGATAAAGGACTCATTTGACAAACACAATCTTCTAAAAAAAAAACCCTGCCCAGCTGCTGTACTCACTTGGCAGTGGTGTGTGTGCATAAACATAATGTAATGCCATCCTGTGAAAAAACCCAGACTGAAGCTTTAAGTCCCACATCTAAAGCCTTTCAGTCTGCGCTCTTGCGATTTGTCCTTACACACTACTCCAATGTGATCAATTAGCCCTCTCATGTGACAAAACATACCAACACTTGTAGTGTTGGTATGTGCAGACACACACACACACAAACACACACACAGCAAAGAGCACAAAATCTACTGTGAAAATTTGAGACTTGAAAAAATAAAAATGATATACTCTGAGGCAGACATCAAACCACAGTGGGCCCATGTAGCCAAGATAACAACAGAAAAGTGCTTTCTAAATGACAAAATGATACTGGCTGCAGCAAGTCCACAGCTCGCTCTCGCTCTGTGTATTCTTCAACACAGACGCCCAGTGAAACACAGCAAAGTCAGTCTAAACATCAAAATGAAAATCTTTTTTGACAATATATCTCTTCCATTCCCTGAACAAAGCTGCTAGAAAACAATATCTGTTCAACAAATGTTTGCATGCACCCACTGAGGTACAGAGCTTCTTTCACCTTCATCCTCACGACCACTGGATGTGCTCTTACGTATTACCCTGCCTGTTTATTTCCTGCCCTGCAGAGGCTGCTCCGCATGAAGTTTGATTCTCATGAAGTGAGCCGAGCCTATAGCAAAAGGGAGGAGTGAATGGAGGGAGAGGGAGAGGGAGAGGGAGTTTGTTTTGTTGCCGCACTCAGTGCAATGATGCAATTTATAATTAAAATGCAAATAAAGCGACAGGGAGTCTCTCTTCACCTTGTTTTCACTTTACTCCAACATTCTCAGGGGAGGCCCATCTCTGCCTGGGATCAATGTATCCAAGCCAGTAAATCAATATTCATATGAAGTACTGGAATCAATTTCAGATTTAGGCTAGAAGTACAAGTGACTGCATTGCCAAGAGAAAACTTGAGATGCATGGACAGACACATCCAGCCTGTGGCTATAAAACATTTTTATACTTTGCTATGATGATGTGTGAAGGATCTTTAAAAGCTCACATCCCTAAACTGAAGGCTAAAAGCAATTATTCTGGCAACAAGAAAACACAGGCCCGTCTGACACATCCGCCAATGGCCCGTCTCTGTTTTGACTATAGCTTATCACAATAGGTGGCTCAAACATCCCCTAAGCTTCAATCTCAACAAACAACAAAGACAAACGCAGTGGAATGAATCATTTGGGGGAGTTTTATTTCAAAAGTGTGCCTGACAGAGAAAACAGGGGGGAAGTGGAGAGGAGGCCTTTTTTAGTGGTTGTCCTTCAGCGTGACTTTGTCATGTAACACATTTCCAGCTCAATTATCTGCATCCAGTGGATTTCAAACACATTTAGCAAGGACCAGAGAGCTTGGTAATTAGCAGGAGCCCTGGCTCATAAGGGGGGCCAAAAACAAAGCCTGTCTTTAGCTCTATCTTTATCCCCTCCACTTGTCTAATCTCTTCTGATCCTTCTCTTATCACAGATTGTGTTGGACATCATGCATGCACTCAGTCAACGCCTTTATAGGCCAACAGGTTTCAGCTTCTATAGACCAAAGCATGATGCAAAATGAGATATTTGATTCAGAAGAAAAGACAACAAGGGAACCTGACTGTGGGTTATCAGCATACAATACCAGTACCCTTAAAACGATACTATACCAATTGAGTACTTCATTTGACACCGTTTTTTCCTACATCAATCTATACCCCACTATGTGAATGGAGTTGAGCGTGTAGTAAAGCCATACTTTTGAACATTTCAGTGGCATCTCGGCAAACTGAACTGCCAACTCTGTCAAATACGCTGCGCTTCACTTCACCACACCACAGACTATATGGGCTATAGCTGCTGCGGTAGTGGGCCAATCACACGGTGCATTAAATCGAAGAACCCTTGCAGTGACTGGCTATGAGCACACCATAACAAAGCCACACAAACAGTCATTTTTTCTAGATTTGGGTACAAAAAGGATTGAATGCAGTTATTGTTTGACTGGAGAAGCTTCAATACCACTTGGTATTGGCTTATTTTGGTCGACACCCAAAATACCTGAATAGTTATTCATGACGATACTGTGCGCACCATAAAATACATTTGCTTAGATATCAGTTATTTCTAAAATATTGAGCCAACTACAAATGGTTTCTTATATCCCAAAAAATGTACAAACACACAATGTATACTCACAGAGCATTGTAATGAGGGTCCTCACTAATCTTTGGTGAGACCAGAAACCTTTGCTATTCCTAAGAATGCCTAATAAACCATCAATGACTATAATGCACTCTGAGTCCAGCCTGTTACGTTTCTGATTTCCTAAGAAATCAGAACTTGTAGTTGTGATGACATTTCCCACAGAAACACAGTGCACTGCGCAAAAAATCGATTCAATGTCCAGAGTCATGACATGATTAGAATTTCTAATATAAAGGTTAAGACCATGTCAGACCTTGGGCACCAACCTCCTACTTTTGTTGTTTCCATTTTAATTATGGTTTGAAATCATGTCAGCTTGCTATGACACAAGAATGTCGCCTAAGGTAAAACAGTTTTCATTCTATCCCCAGATACATATAAAGGCTCATTTCAGTATGGGACAATTGCACCCCTCCCCCCCGCTCCTTACTCCAGCGCTTTGTCCAGAATTGCTCCCTATTCTCTATCAAGTGTTGTGTATTTACATTCAGCCATTTCATTCGAGAGTCTGAATTCTATATCTAACATTTATGTACTATAAAAAAGCCATAAAAGAAAAATCCTCGGTGGAACACACAATGCAGAACTGGATAGTTCACTGCCGCTCCTAAGATGACAATGGTTACATAAAATAATGATGCATGACTGTCTGAAGTCTTATAATAGAGCAAACCATTGAGTGTTTATTATGTTACATATGTAATGAATAATGGCGGAGTAAACAAGGGAGGGATTACAGACATTGTGAGGTTTTACTTCCTTCTTTTCCCTACATTTTCCTCTCATCATTTCCTGCCTTCTTTCCAACAATTATAATGATGAACTGTGCCGGCAACTTGGGCTGGGCAATATGGCGTTATCTAACGTGTGATGGTAGAAATGTGTCTATTGGAAGAGATTTGGCAATACTGTTTCAACCATGGAAAATATTACAGGCATGGATGTATAAGCAGAACTGGATACAGCGCTGGAGGCTTACCCCACTCATTCCTATGAATGTTGCCCAGTGGTGCATGAAGCCTAAAAAAGTTTAACTGCAGTATGTAAAATTACTTGGTAGGCACTGCACTTCACACTGTAGGGCCCATACTTTAATATTTTTCCTAATCTTAGGATTTAGCCCTCCACTAACTTCAATGGGGATAAAATGATTAACCATGCGGCTCTTCAGGAAATTTTATCATTTCGCGGAGTTGTAATGTTAAAAATAATGTATCCACTGATTTTGACATCTTTTTCACAATGTAAGTAAATAGGAAGAAAGTCTTTTTGGGCCACTTGGCATCACCTGACAGTCTTGATTCCACAGTTTGGCCGCTACGAAAGTTGGCCTTGTAGTCCGGCAAACTTCCTAGTTCTGATTCGGGCAGGCTATATATCAAATTAAGGCTAGATTTTCATGTGATCACATGATTTACGCATGATCTTGTGATCATCTGCCTTGCAAGGTGATGTGGTTTAGGCAGACATGGAGGGGGAGAGTGAATTTGAAACAACTGAAATTACTGCTCTCAGGCCCTTGAAGAATTTTAGTTTTACTGTTTTGAGGGGGGGGTTAACTCAAGTGCTGTCTGATTTGAGGCATTTGTTCTTTGAATCAGATAGGTAGTTGAAAATGGATGGATGGATGGATGGATGGATGGATGGATGGATGGATGGATGGATGGATGGATGGATGGATGGATGGAGGTTCCAACTAAAAGAAGAAAATAACCAAATGTGATAAAGTACGGTATGGTTATATTAAACCATTTCAAAATTGAATTTACAGATCAATTACTTTGTCATGTTACAGTAATAAAAAATTACATAACACCATGACCATATTGCACGCCCCTACCAGCAACAGGAAAGTCACTAAATTTGTGAGATGTCATCAAGAGAAATAAAGGAGACAAAGGAGTGGTGTGGATCTCCATAAAATTTCACTGTTTTTGAAGGGAAAAAAGAACAAAGAGAGACATCAAATAAGTATATCCTCAAATACAGAAGGCATGATTGACATAAAGGTGCACCAGGTTTAGTATCCTGTTTCAAGACACCGTCAATTAAACACCGTTTTTGGTAAGTAGATGTGTCCCGACTGTTGGTCTTCACATTAGCATACGGGAATTCAAACCCAAGTGGACTGACACACACACACAGACTGAAGAGGAGCCAATTAAGATCAACTGTTCACTTAACTTGTCATACTGTCATATTGCTGTGCCCAAATACGGGGATCAAGGGCAATCTAATGCCACTGGGGGGAGAGGCGGGGTCAAAACTGGCATTTTTCCACACAACAGCCTATCGTCACCTCAGGGGACAATATTCCTGCTTCCTACCAGATGTCATATCTAATCTTTCTCCCACATTTGAGACCAATCAGCAGTAACCGCCAAAGAAGGGAGTTGCGGTACAGGGTCATTGTAAGCGGGGGTCCTGGATGATCCTTTTGTTGAGGCTGTCCTCCCAAGAAAAAGAACAGTATTCTTTGTTTCAGCAAGAATACCAAAACAATATTATGCTAACGTTTAAGTGACAAAGCCTTCTAGAGGCCATGGATAATCACTGCTGACCATCAGGAGCAAAGGAAAAATTTAAGTGACGTTATTGCAGAGAAACAAAGGCGGTGTAGGAGGAGGTCAGGGTGGATGGATGGGTCATCAAAACATGATCTCCACTTTTACCGCTGTCTGCCATTTCTAGCAGACCATCAAGGTTAGTTTCTTTTACCATGACAATGATTATTGTGGCCATGACAACAAAGTTCCCCTAACCTTAACGGGCTAGTAGTTCAAACCCAAATCATGTTTCCTTAACCTAACTAGATATTAGTTTCAACCAAAACCCTGATTTTTCCCTTTTTGTGCCTGGGCCTAACCAAACCAACCACAGCTCTGTCTGATGTATTATTATCACATACTGTATATACATAGAGACCTTTCTATGTGTTGTTCTAGAGTAAATGTGGTGTTCATTAGAAGTAAAAATATAAATATATCACACATACAAGAACTCAAAAGTCAGGCAAATTCTAAACTGATGTTTGAAATGGTGCCAAATATGCAATTAGTTGTGTTTCCATCAGCTCCACAAAGGTTAAGAACTTGGCTTCTGAATGTAGAGACTGTAGGGATACATCAGCAACAAAAGGTGTGAAGTCTTCAGTAACTCAGATAAACAAGGCAAGATGTTATTCTTTTTGCTGCATACTAATAGGAGGCTGTATTTCATAACAGCCAAAGATGGAAACAGACATGCACAAAGCAATAATGTAATTCACTAACTCTTATTATTATTAGTCTTTCTAAACAAGGTCCATGCACAGAAAAACATTCATCTCAAAATGACATGATTTATGGCAGAATTATATTAGCAAATTTCCATCTGGGCAGGTACACACAGAACAATTACCTACTAACACTAAATATTCATTTACATGCAATACCATTACATAGTATCTATCACACAAACAATTAAACAAACAATCCACAAGCACAAATCAACATATAAACAGCAGCACATAAATCCAGTACAACTATAAAATTACAGTTCATTACAGTTAATGAACGCGTCTGAATCACAGTCAAATTAATGTCAACATGACTAGTTGCTTAATATTCATTTTTTTTGTACTGTGGGAAAAAGAATGAAAGTCTGTGGAAGTTTACAGATCAGCTGGATCTAATCTATTCCAATGTTTTATGGCCGTAAAACAAAAAGCAGATTGTGCAACAGCAGTCCAGTGCAGTGGGATGTTTAAGAGTGGAGAAAAAAAAAGGTCTTTAATGGTGAATAAGTAGTGTTATGAATTATCTTGAACACCAATCAAACTTCTAAAAAAATGAAAAAATAAACTTAGAGGTTGCATTTGGACAAAATGTTGAAACAACAGAGATTTTATGATTTCTTACCAAAAACATTTAAGGCTTGGTTAAAAACAATCTCAGTTGGTTTCTGGCCTGGGACCAGCAGGATATACAATAATGAAAGTGTAAAAAATATATCTAAATTTGACAATGTTTCAAATTTTAACTCCTTTTTCAAGTCTAATTAGAATTAAAAATCAAACCTAAACATGTAATCTCATCATTTGAGTTTATTTTAAACCTTAAAATTGATTTTTAGTCCTGCAGATACACGGTTGGGTTTTCTTTATTTTTAAAAATACACCGTCACTGTTTTTATTATATTCAAGGTTAAATACAAGTCACCGAGGCATTTAACAACTTTATGAAGCGTTCATGAGAGCTTAGTGACTACAAGTTCAGCATCTTTATAATTCTCTATTTTTTTTACATCAGAGCGACTGGAACAAATCACAATTTCCCCTCCGAGATAAATAAAGTATTTCTGATTTTGATTCTGATTCTAATCTCTCACGAGTGTATACAACTGTGTCATCAGCATACAGCTTAAGTTCGACAACATCACAAATGGATGGGAGGTTAGACTGGGCCTTGTGGCACTCCCATTGTAGACAATTTTATTAGTAAAAATACATAATTATACAAACACATTGTAAACACCCTACTGGTATTTTATATTTAAGTAATTGCGTGAATGCATCCAGCTCATTTTTCACATCATTTGTAAGCTAAGAAAAATGTTCACCAGAGGGTTTTTCATTTCTATTCAGCTTTTCTCATTTACTATACAGAATCCACATATATTCACTTACACTGTATGGAAACCCAGGCACAGTCTCACAGTTCGTTGAGTAGATTTGGAGACAGGGAGACAGGTGCACACGCTGCTCTCTGTCTTATTGCTTTGCTGTTGCTCTTTTCAGTGGAAGGAAGGGAGAGGAAAGGTAGCTGCGCTAATAAGTTCAGTTCTATCCATCGGTTGCACTTGGTACGACAAGGGTTACTCCTTTGTGTGCCCCGACGTCACTCTGCCTCCCAATTACCACATTTACACACACATACACACACACATGCACACATTCATTTATATTCAGGGAGAATTTTAAATGCTCTCCATTAAATTCATAAAAGATGGATTGTCTTTAAAAACCAAAAGTGATCTCCTCACCTTTTATACACTGTTATCTTTACATTAAAGAGCACATACATTATACAGTGAGGGCTGAAAATGAGCTGTCCCACTCTGAAAAGTGTCAAACCACAGTCTTCGTAATAAAAAAGGGAAATACCAGTAACACTAAGGAGGAAAAAAATACTGCTGGTCAGATGAACCATTAAGAGTGCAAATTAAAAAAAAAGGAAACTTAAAAATAGATTCATCAGCAGAACTTGCCTCAAGCAATACTGATCGAACTTCACTGCTTTTTCCACCACAAATAAGTCGGATGAATGAGCATGAGGCTGAACTTGTTTCTCACAGTGTTTCCTCACATTGTTAACTAATCATGCATAATTAAGGAGTAAAAGTATATCCCATTTATGCGTATGTAAATGTGGTTTCAATGACACTACTATACATTTTTAGCTGTAGGTGACTTTGTCTTTAGGAGAGGCGACATTAAAAATGCTAAAATCTCAACAGCATCAATATTTACATATAATTTTCAGGTGACATTTTCAATATTCACTCCCTGGAGAACCCTAGTTGAGATAGTGGTGGGCGTTGAGTGCTTGCATTCGTACGTCTCTGTTTGGCTGCTGGCACCTAAATGCCAACCTCTATCCTTGCAGTGCTGAAGTGGAAAAGACTGCAAAGTTGCAGCCACAAGCTGATGCCCAACAACTGTGAGTGTGTCATATCATCTGTATTAATCAGCCAGCAGTCTGATTCGAAATCGGTTCATTACCTGCACACATGGAGCTCATAGAAAAGCCGGCATGGAAGGAATCAAATCCGAACTCCCACAACACGATTAAGATAAGGCCCTCAAAATAACTGCTGGTGTTAGTAAAGGTGACAAAACCCTGTATGTCATCCTCCAAATCCAAGCTTTTCTAATTCATGTTAAGGTTACATGTGTTCCCCTCAATATTCTTTGCAGCGCTGAGCCTTTGAAGGGTCATCAGATGGTGGCCAGTGCTGCAGTCGCTTCTGAAAGCAGGAAATGCCACGCAGATAAAGCTGCTAGACTACCACAAACGCACACACACACACACATTGACATTTCAGATCTCCACAGTGAATCTGGGACCGTGACCAACAGTTATGCTCCGAGTCCAAGCCTTCCTAATTCATCTCCCTCTTCTTCCACTATCTCTGAGAGCACTCCTGCCACTGTACCAAACTTCCAGCCCTAAAACCCATCTTCTCTTCCTATTATGCCATTTTAAATCACTCATGTTAACTATTCAACACGTTTCATCTTTTGTCTAAATGGCCCTGACAAATCAGTCGCATCATGCTGCCTTTGGTGGCGACCCCCTCTGAGATTATCACTCTCTAATGAAGTCATTTGAGTCAGGGAGGCACATTCCAATCTCTGAACGGCCAATCAAAAGCACCAGAGAGACTTTCTGTGCTCCGGCAGATGCCAAGATGGTGGCAACAACAGAGAATGATGGACAGAGGGACGGAGGCAGATAAAGAGAGAAAGAGCAAAGTGAAAAAACACAGCAGTGGGGAGCCAGACAACATTTATCTTAGAGCATGCTAAATACATCAGAAATACATAAACAAAATTAAGAGGCTGTAAAAAAGAAAATGGATCAAGCGAAAATGAGAAGGTGAACAAACCTGCCTTTTTCTCACACTGATGTAACTAAACACAAACAGGTTTTTGTCCACAGAATAATATGACCAATGAGAAACAGAGTAAGAAATAAAAGAAGTAGGAACATCCTGACAGACACATACTGAGAAAGCAAAGCAAACAAGGAAGACAGATGTCAAAACAAATCAGATTCCAGTCCCTGTAACTTCAGATAAGCAAGATGGACTTGTCTCGATGAAGTTACTGAAGTAACTGAAAGAGGTGTTTCTTCAGAGTCATTCAAAGAATTTCCAAATGCCAGTATTTTTTATGTAGTGTTGACTGTGAGACACTATCAACCACTTGCTTACACCCATGCATGTTCTGCATTTTAGAACAATTTACTGTTATTTTCTCCCAGACAGCTGCACCGTGTTTCAGTTTAAAGAATGCTTTAGACATCCTGGTGTGGTCATTTGGTGGCATTACTACACATATCTACACTATAACAGTTGCAGAGATGTTATTAAGAGATAGCCAATGTGTGAAAGGAAGAAAACACACATAGTGAGGGAGGAAAGGCTGAACAATAGGAGATGAGGAAGGAAAGAAAAAAAGTGTGAAAAATTCTTGGAGAGCAATAAACAGGCATGAAACTGTCCAGTCCCATGGTACATCTATATTGTACTGGTCTTTTAGTATGTCATGGAACGGAATTAAGGCGACCATGTAGAGGTGTCAGGCATTGATTTTCAAACAATACTGTGACCATTATTAAGTGTACAGCTTTTATATGATGTGAATTTGATATGTTGGTGATTCATTTGTTAGTTAAAAGTGCAGGAGCACACATTTCTTCTTGTTTTTAGTTTAACAGGCTATTTGTTTAAGGAATACTTCATTGTCACACCATGTTACTTTGAATTTGTGATGAAAACTTGCTGTTCTCATGTGCCTTGGGACCACATTTACCAACAGCAAAACAACATCAAAACATCAGTTTAAGAACTCTCGCATAACTTGTGCAGTATAATCCAAGTCTGATGTATCCACTCATATGCTCAGTACTTTCCAAACACATGCATTTTTGCTTAAAAAACAACCTTAGTATTTATACTATTCTATCTTCAAAGCCAAACTCCAATAATCACAACAGAAAAATATATGTGTTCACGAAGAGCTGAGTATACGACTGGGTAAATGAGACTTGAATACTGCACGAGCCGTGTGAGATTCGTTGATAAAGTTTTGCTGTTTGCTTTTAAATGTGGTCCTAATTAATCAATAAATCAATGTGTTCACCGTTTCCCATTGAGGCATGCGAGAAAAACAAAGTTTCCTCCACTAATTCAAGGTAACACAGCATGAATCATTGATTTACAAATCACTTTGCGGGTAAAGTATTCCTTCACGCCTGACAAACAACAATTCCAAACTGATAACTTGTGACACAGAACTGTCTGTGCATTTTAAAAAACACGAAGATGATGACGAATAGAAGGAGATTTCCCTGTGTACAATGAGTCGTTTTCACTTTAGGCAACACTGTGGAAGTCGGCATGGAAAAGCTTTCAGGGATGCAGCTGCTGTAGAAAAAAGAACTAAGTGTTATGACAAATTGAATCTTCTGTTGTACATTTGAGTTCAAGTAATTTGTGCTCAGTTGCTTAAAGTGAACGCAGACACTGAAACAATGTGATTTGTAATAAATCAGGGCAGATACTAAAACAGCAGTGTTTTAGCAAGCATCTAAATCAGCACCAAGTAGTTAAAATATAGTGAGTGTAGAGTAAGCATAGGGTGACACTGAAAAGAAGTTACAGGGTATTTGTAAAAAGTTTGATATTATGCATCCTTTATAAAAGGTAAGCTTCAAATGTGTGGACTATTACTGATGAACTAACAGTCTGGCTGAACTCAATTTAAACTTGATGTGCATAAAAGCAAACAATCAGACAAGGCACACTGAGCAAACTAATTTGCCTCCAAGTATGGCATTGGATAAGCAGTGACGGTCCACCTAGTGTCCTTGAGTGACCACAATTTACTGCACGACTGACAGCTAACAGTGGCAGTCTGCAGTGTCATGAGAAAAACAAGAAAACACAAAGACAGACTGCAACAAAACGAGAAACGTAAGAAAAATAAAGGCAAGAGGAAAGCAAACAAGGCAGCAAGACAAACATGAAATGAAGATACATGAGCGGTCCCATCGAAAGGAACCCTATCGCAGGAAAAATATAAATAAAACACAATCATTGACCAGCTCTGCCACACTTAACAAGGAGCTCGGAGAGACGAGGGAGGAGGAATAAGTGGAGGGAGCCGCAGGGTTGCCGCGGCAACTGAAATTAGAACCTGGGATAACAAGAGAAATGAAAATGTGTGGGACAACCCAGGTGAGACACACAGCGAGGGGAATTAGAGAGAGGATTCAAGAAAGGACTCATGGAGAAAAAAAACAGAGTTGCCTTTATTCCTGTGAGCAGCGCTTATACAACAGCGTGATAAATACGCACGTCAAATCTTAAAAGGAGATGACAGCAGCCCATTCAATGTAATACATGAAGAAGCCATAAATGTGCTCTCCTGCGGTGTGACATCATCTAAATAAAAAACACATACTTGCATACTGCAGCAGGATTATTGGAGCCGTGTGAAAATTGCAAGATTAGATAATTATAGATACAGTGTTTGAAATAATTCAACTTCCACTTCTAGTTATTAATTAAGTCAATTTTATTTGTATAGCCCCCAATCACAGCAAGTCTCAAAGGATTTCTAAACGCCTACACTATAAAAATAAATGAAATCGACGCCTTTCAACCTCAGACCCTCACTGAAAATTAGGAAAAACTCCCACAGAAGCGTCATTAAGAAAAAATAAAAGAAACCGTTAACACAGCTACTTATCAGTAAACAACAGACAATGATTTTTACAACACTGCGATAAATTTGAAAGCACCCATCTCACCACAGCTGACAGAAATGAATTTAGCTGTGAGCACGCATCAAGCACCTTTCTCGGTCTGCTTAGAGGTTGCCAAGAGAGAGATAATGCCAACTGGAGGCTGGCAGTTTGTAAGGTCTGAGTGTTAAGACCTAAAATGTCAATATTGGTCCCAAGGGAAGGAATAATTAAGGCGTAAAGATCTAAAAGGCTTGTCACATATGGCTGGCCAGCTGTCACATCTGTCTGTTCATATTCATGCCGGTAACAACTGGGCCTATACTAAAGCAGCGGCAGCAGTGTACGTAATGGCTGAGCATTAAATGTCAGCTGACTGAGCTACAACTAAAGGCTCGCACACCAAATGAGGAGAAGCCTGGCATTTAAAACAATACACAAGCTCCACTTCTCATTTTAGATGCTCAGTCCCGAGTGGGTTGTCTCAAAAAGATCGACTCCCTGTGGTTCTACTTCACACGTCCCCAGTGTTCAGTGTTAAGGAAGGCAGCATTACAGAACCAACACAGGAGCACAGTCTCTAAGAGGAAAGAATTTGTTTCCGCAAAATTCCTGCAGGATGTCAGAGAGAAAAGTTTCCCCTTTTAATTGCAACAAGGTGACAATCTGTTCACAACTGGAGGACCTTTAGGTGCTAATTGTCAGCAAAGGTCTGCCCTGCTGATGTGTCTGTGAGCAAGGCACTGAGCCACTGGCATGCTTCAGGAGAACTGTGAAATTGTCCTCATGAGAAGAATTACAGCGCTGCTTGTTTGTTCCACGGTATCACTTTTCTGGCCTTTGCAAACCTTACTCAGCTTGTTTTGGTCCAAATCAGAGGACAAGTAGTTGCTTTGTTGCATTCATGCATTGGCTGCTTTTATGATAACCATACGCAATTTTCAACTCAGCCGTAATCTATCAACAAAAGCCATGCGGCAGGCAAATTAGTCCAAACAAATCCAATTGCAGTCCGTGTCGCTTTAGCTCACAGCTTTGTGGACTTGCAGTCTTGCCTCTTTGTTTGCACTGAGCTTTAACACTTCTTGTCTGCTCTTTTGCAGAGTTTAGAAATGTATTGAAAAAGCATTTCACTGCATCTTGAGTGCAAGTTTGCCCTTGGCTCGTTTTGTTTTGCTTGGTTTTTCAAGTATGAATAAGGACAGGCTATCTGGTGACAACATTCGTCTCCTGATGGCCATAAAACTACATTTCAGGGTCACTTCTAGTAGGTGCAGGTCTAACTTCTAACAAACTGCCCTGCAGTTCATTGGAGGTCCATAAGTTTAGATGTCTCTGTGCGGTTATTATTTGGGTTTATTTAGGCAGCCTCTCACCTGCCTGAATAAAAGAAAGTACAAGCCCAAGGGTTCAGATACACTCCTTCAAAACTGACTAGTGCAAATACACCCTGGCTAAGACCACAACTGGGATGGAGTAAGGCGGGTTTGGGTGGGTGTATGCTGAGCGTCTCCTTCTGGGATCCCTGCTGTGTTTAAATGCAAAAGAGGACGATATGTGAGGCAGGCAGCTGGCAGTAATGACTGACAGGTCAGGTGAGCGCCGTGGTCTGCTCAGGCGTGCAGATCCAGCTCCTCTGACTGATCTGAAGTGGCTTCAATTAACTGAAGCAGCCAAGTGTAAGGGAGGGGACTGGGGGGGGGGAGGGGCCCCAGACAAGCCTCTTGACAGATTTTGGGGGGGGGGGGGGGGGGTAAGATGAGTGGGGGGGCTCTGACAGGTCCTCTAATGCCCCACCAACTCCAACCTTTCTCCATCTCCTCTTAGCTAATTACTAAGTATCCATATGGAGACACTTGTCACTGTGATCACAGCAAATTGGCTGTAACTGCAGGGTCAGCAAGGACTGTCTTTCACTTGCGTCCACAGGCATCCGCACACACATCTAGTCCAAACACACACAATAGTTTCTATGATTTTCAGTTTCCTGAGAAAACAGAAATTAAGTCACAACCAGGAAATCCAATATCACAGGCACTGCCTCACGTACATGTGCACAACCATATTCATCTTGAATCTGCAGGATGCTCTGTATGTATGATAATATAGAAAGGAGGTGATTAAAATATCCCAGCATTTCTCAACAAATCCCACACACAGATTTAATTTTCATGGATATACCCGACAACGCTGATGTTAGAAGACACTGCCAAGTGAAATGCTAGTTTCACTTTGAATATGTAAAGGTAAATCACACTCCGAACGTGGGAACGTGGAGAATAGATTTGAACTGTGTCCTGGAATTTCTCATGTCTTTACATTTGCCTTTTAAACCCAAAAAAAAAAACAAGATTCACTTTGTTACATGTTTGGTGAAACAATGAAACTGCCGGCAAACCTGTACATGCCAGCAGGCCAGTGTGTCACATCAATAATGCACAATAATCTAATATTTTCTACTCTCAGCACACACAAAAAATGTGTGTCTTATGGCCTCTAACTGAAAAGAGTGTGCTTTATTACTCTGTCTTTTCATCTAGCTTTTGCTCCTGCTTTCTTGCTGTCTTGCTGTTCTTGCTAGTTTTACATTACCTAATTAACATGGAAAAGTTTTTTGGGGGGAGGCATGAAATACACAAGCCCACATAATTTCCCCTGAAGGATTTATTTTATTGTTCCTTTTTTTTTTTGCCCTCTCATGTTAGCACATCCTCCATGCCTCCGCCCTCATTTCCCCTTCTAAAAACCTGCTCTCCTTCTTTTTTTTCTTACTTCTAAGTCTTTTATTAGAACTATGTGCAATTTTCACTTTAAAATGACGACTGAATGCTACCTGAAACTTCTTACCTAGCTGCCATTTATATGATCAAGTGTCTGCTGCATCCTCTGTTCTCTCGCTACTTGGTATTCCTCTACTGGTAGGCTTTAGATCTTCTGTCACCTTCATTCTTTTTGAAGGTTTGTGTTTTTCTATTCAAACCATCTACCTCATTTCTCATTCTGGACCATCAATTTCCTCTTACCCACTATTTGGTTCAACGCGAGCCATCTGAGAATAGGTGTACACATCTCAAAAAGCAAAACAAAATGTAGTTTGCATAAGAGGAACTACTGAACTACAACCAAGTAGCTCATTATTTTCCATGACATGTCTGCAAAGTAGACTATCAAAGACAGCCTAAGTGCCATGTGCAATTGAAAAGCATGTCAAACAAATAAGCATGTAAATTACATTAACTGAAGACCTATTACAATATTGGTCTGGGCTGCCTGGGCTGACAAATCAGTGCTGAACACAGCAAAAGGGAGAACTAAGTATGAAATGGAGTAGTTACAAGCTAGTTTAAGACTCAAATTGCTTAAACTAAAACAAGGCCTTAAGTTTAAAACATTTTAAGACTTTTAAAGGATCATTTTAAGTCAAATGTGTTTATGTGTGTCGCTCTAACATCCCCCCATTCAAGCACCCCCCTCCTTCACAGTATATGCCACTTCCAAATATTGGTACAGACCAACACCCCGCTTCCCTCCCCCAGAATCTCACCCCATTTGGTACTCACCTAGATCAAAGTCCCTCGCACATCTGTTCCGCTTGCTGCTGCCACAACTCGCCAGCTGGACTCTGTCCGTCAGGTCTCTCTGTCTGTAGGTGTGTCAGTACTGCATGTCTGTCCAAAGCCTGAGCTTCTTGGCAAGCTGCAAGCTGCAAACGCAAACAGCGGAAAGAATCAACAAGACTGTAGTTGTGAGAGCGAGCGTGGGTGTGAGCCAGTGCCTTATCATATTCTTGCAAGAGACTCCTTGTCAAGTTGACTGTTTGTGCGCGCATCTGTTATGTAGGAGACTTGAATGCAGAACATTTTCAAGATAGAGTGTGTGTGCTTTAGCATTTGTGTGTGTGTGTCTGTGTGACAAGATATTACAAAGACACATGTTTTACGAAGAGGTAGTGAGGTTTACACAGCGAGGCGGAACAAAGTGGAACAGGGGCCCTCCTTACGTAATTACACCCGGCATTAAAACACTAATCCAAACACAAACTGTATCTGGACTGTATCCAAACAGCAAACTAAGCTAAGCCACAGGTGTAAACAGAGCCATGAAGGAATGAAATCTCATTTCAACAAATCAGACAAAGGTGCTTATAGCAATAAGACATAAAGCAGGCTTAATGCCTCTTTAATACTTCTTGGGGCATATTTACACTGACCCATAAATATGGATAAAAATCTTTGTGGATATACAGTAATTCAGATGTGCACGCTGCATGTTAATGTGATATATAAAGGCCCACAGAGACCCTAATAACAGTACAACCATCTGACAGAACAGACCAACAGTGGCACTCAACTCCAGCATAGAGGTATGCTTTGGCAGTCTCATTAAAATCCTCCAACTCCAATTCACTTTCAAATACCACCTCTACCTAAATAAACATGACCGCCGCTTACTCATACTCCACATGCCTGCCAACCACAGACCAGCAGGATTTCACAGAGCCGACTGGTTGTATGTGGCCAACCATTATTCTAGGAAAGTCTGCAGTTTATTGCAAAATGACAAAAGCTTAAACAGCCGCAGTGATGCTCGTTGGGCTCACAATACAGCCGATTCATAAAGATGCCTGACATTTAAGACATTTAAAGTAGAAATAGCTGGCTGATTTGAGTCAATTTTCTTTTATACCCAGCTCATAAAGTAAAAAGCTGCATTTTAAATCAGCCGTGAATGACTTGAAATTATGGCAATAGCTACAGAAAAGTGAGTTACAGGTTGCCTCAGTCTTTAAATAAATTCTGACACAAACTAAAACTCTACTTGGCTCAGATTTACTGAACAAAGAATAGGTTACTTTTTACACTTAGGCTTTTTGTATTCATGCCCAGTATTTAAACTGCCTGTGGGCTTTTACCTCAGAGAGGGAGAGGAGATGATCTACATGAATGAAATGAAATATCTTAAGATCCACATGTTTACACATACATTCCAAGGAAATGTCAATCAGATGCAAAATACAGAGGTTGAGCCCTGAGAGAAATGTCAAAAAGGTAGCCCGTGTGTGTGTGTGTGTGTGTGTGTGTGTGTGTGTGTGTGTGTGTGTGTGTGTGTGTGTGTGTGTGTGTGTGTGTGTGTGTGTGTGGGCCACACACCGTGTGATCAATAGCTCACCTAAAATGAATATGTGATCACTGACTCGACAAAGCAGGCACTCACTCCAAACCTGACAACAAAATAAACGCATCCTCGATCAATAAGCCCCATTTTAAAAATCAATTTAATAACAACCTAGTTTTATAAAACATCTTCCACTGACAGTGGAGACTGACCATCCTGCTTAATATAACACGCCTCCAATATTGCTTTTGATTAGTGACATTCAGCAGCCAAAGATAAGACTGTAACTTCAGTAATTCTTCTTTCTAATTTCTTTCCAGCTTTCACCATTACACAGTGCAGTGTATAGCTTATTTCAACATGGTTACAGAAAGTACTGGATATTTTCACATAGCTGCACAGCTTTGGCACACAGCTCTCTACATTAATACCTGCAAACCAACTAGTTTGAGCTTACATACGGGCTTCCCAAAGTTTGGATGACTTAGTGCCAATTTCAGGAAACAGCATATGACCGAGGGCCACACGGAAAAATGCAGCTGCAAGTTGTCCACTGAAATCACTCATTTTAACTAATAGCACTAGCACAGATAAAAGAGAACTACCGCAACACTACTGAGGTGCCACTAGCTGCCATGCAATCAGTCACTTTCTATAAGCTATCATTCCTAACCTGACAGATGCTTTTTAGCAGGGGTGGGCATTTTAAGTTATTTCCATATTCAAGTATTCACATTATATTATTATAGAGTCCTCGAGTAAAAATCTAGAAGAATAGTTAATAGTAATAGAATGTAAATTGGCCAACAATGCAAAACAAGTGCAATTAGACATTAATTTCTTGAACAATCAGGCTTAAGTTAGTCTATCATTCCATACATTCAAAGTTAATAAGAAAAATCAGCAAACTTTCTGTTGCTGCTGTTACATAGCTTAGACGCAGCGCTGAAGGACCTCCTGTCCTCAAGTGGACCTACTCGAGTACTCATGCCCATCCCTACTTGTTACGGGGGCCCAATTTGACGCAGTAGCAGAGTAGTATATGTAAGCTACTGAAAATTAAAGTATAAATTGACAGGCATTTCATGTCTTTTTCAGGGGCTCCACAAAGTGCTTCTGAGGGCTGTCATTGGCCCGTGGGCTGCACTTTGAGCAACTACAGCTTATGGTTACCTCTATTTGTTGCACTAAGACGTTGATAATATTGAAACAATTGGTCTACTGATTGATAAGTCATAGAACAGAAAATTAAAATCTGATAATCAATAATCATTTAATGTATCACACAAAGATTCCAAACTGATAAAAAAAACATCACCTTCAAAAAGAGTGGGAACTTCTGATTGTCATTTCTCACTGTTTCTTTCACATTTTATGGTCTTATAATGAAAACCATCATTAGTTTCAGCCGACAGTCAGAGCTCAGTGTTTTGCCAGAGATCAGATCATTGGAACAAGTTCTAAATTAAGACTTCGAGAGAGAGAATAGATTGCTAGTGTTTTAGGAAGGACTTTCTTTTAAGTGGCTATATGTTTACACATGTATAATAGATCACATGACAACTTGTATGCGAAAGGTTTTGATTTGAGCCTAAAACTTTACTGTCTCAGTTCACTCTCACCGCTTTTAAAACATCATTTTCAGCTCTAACAAACAACTGCATGCTACCTGTTGCACACATAATGGCAGGCAGACAAAGTTAGCTACCAGCAGGTGAACATAATGGAATATCTCAAAGCTAAAGAGACTCTTATTTCCCTCAGGGGTTGTTGAAGAAACTATAATAATAATTTAGTATTGTGTTCACAGCTTGTTTGTGCTGCCCTCAAGTGGATAAAAAATCAGTTATTGCAGGGGAGATAATATTCTGAACCATCACTTCTTCTTGCTATAATACTATCATGATAGAACAATCACCACAGTAATGATAGTGTCCAACTTCTTCCTTCCTCACTGTTGTTTTGGAACTAAAAATGCTCATTGTTTTCTTGGCCTATACTTTCTGTGTCCAATATACACACCGGTCAGAGGTGTGACACTGGGTTGTGACCACAGAAAATGAGGTATGACCTGGAGCTTGTAACAACCCCATCAACAGTTTAGATAAGCAGGATGGGACGCGGCCTTCATGCCCTCACTGTCTTCTCTGGCCTGTGTCATTTGCCCCCTCGCGACTCCGGCAGTCTCAAGTGGTCAGTTAAGACGAGGACGGCTGACAATAGACAAACCAACCAGTCATGCCACCAAGGCCTGACGTGTTGACCCCAGCCACGTCCGAGCATCATGAGACAGCACAGTCTGCATGGTAGAAAAGAAAGAAAGGAAAAGGAGGATGGAGCTGGCAGCCAGGGAGGGCAAACAAAAATACAAGAACAGGGAAAATAGAAAGCAGAAAAATGAAGAGCCGACAAGACGCAGAGGGGGGAGCGGCAAGATGAAAGATGGGTCGATGTACAACAGGCTGATGAAATAGAGCGAGAAAGACAGAGGGAGAAAGGAGTGGAACAGCAGCTCAAACAATAGTCAAGAAACAGAGGAACACAAAAAAAAGGTGACACACTAAAGGGATAGGAGACAAATTAACGGAGAGATGGGGGTAGCCCAAAAAATAAAATAAAAAGTCAGACTCAATTCCTCTCTTAAAAAAGGGGAGGAAGAAAGGTTGGCTCCTCTACGTCTCACCGCTCCTAAAACCTGCACAGATTTTAAAAAGACCAATATGTAGACAGGAACAAAACGCCAGGGGGGTTACATCAAGCGCCTCACTACATTCAAAAAGAGCCACAGAGGAAGAATAACTGACACAATTAAGAGCATAACTGTCATCACAGCCAATCAACCCAGTGCCGCCCACACACGGGCACCGAGCAATAGACACATCATGAGGAGGGATGAAGAGATGCTAATTCCCCCTAGCAATGCAGCACTGACTACTAATAGTGAGCAGCAGATACCTTAAAGGCCTAAAGGCTACAGCATTCTAATGCAACAGAAACACGAGACGCATGTACGAAATTGCTCCATCACAACACGTTCCTGGCTCCTTTGCATCCTGAGAGAAAAGCTGACATTTAAATATAATCCTGCTGACATGCAAATCAAGTGTAGCCAATTCCATAACCCACGTGCACATCAGGAGAAAAAAAAAAGAAGATGTGTGAATCTAAAGCCAATCACAGGTGGATGCACACCCTCACTCAATAAAATACAAACTAAATTTAATAAGCTCTCAAGCTCCTCCACGGTGACATTTCCTCTTCCATTTCTCCATCTTTTACAACTATCATTCACCCTACCTCCATTTCTCTTCCCCCCGCCCCACTCCACCTTAACCTGCTCGGTTTTTCATTCTAAATCCACTTCTCTGCCTCCATCTTTTTCTCTCTCCATCCAAAACAACAGCCATTCCAGAAAGAGGGCCATCAATCTTCTTCAATGAGACCAGAGTGCGAGGGAGTGCCAAGGCTAGAGCAGATTACTATCTCTCCTTACCACCACTCAACACTGGATAACATATAGAAGCAGAGGATGGGCAGACGCAGAGGCAGGGCGGGTTGAGAGCGAGTCAAAGAAACAATCTCAGATAGCAGACGGACACATTAGATCTTAAAAGCCTCAAACAAACTTCCACCCCTGTCAACAGCGGAGGCCTGTCAAGTAAAGAAGCACAGCGGCTGAATTAAAAAAAACTCTAATCCTAACTGGCAACTCCAAACCTGACCCTTGATTTATTTCCACAGAGAGCTCCGCTAATGGAAAGACATGAGCTACACTGCAGCTTTCATCTCCGGTAAACAGCTGGCTTTGGTGGAGGATTCGAATACATTGGTCATTATTATATTTTTTTTAAAATATGATAAAAAAAAAATAAATAAAAAAAACATCCCCATCTCCCAAAGCCCCAAGGTGACCTCTTAAAAATTGCATTCGAGAAGCAGGCAGAGATTTTTGCTTGATAAAATGACAATAAATGACCAACTGTTTGTGTTGATGTTTTCCAGCATCTTATGAAATCTAAATTGAATATCATATTAAATCAATTTGATTTAATGTTTAGCTTTAAATCAACTGAAATTCAAACACATGTATTCACCTTTTGTTGGCTGAGAAGGCAGAAACACTATTTTCAGTGGTAGACCAATTGATATTCACAACCTGCGGCGACAGCTTGAAAATGACATGAATATAAATGTTGATTAAATGTATCTGACACACTGAAGTAACAGGTGTAGCCTTCTTAATTTGCATACCTTAGTTTTCACGTGTGCCGATTTAAAGCTATTATTCTGATGTGCTTGAGATGTTGACATGACATATGTATGTTTGTTGTCGCTAAGTTTTACTTCGAGATCCTTCTGAAATTGATGTGATGTAACAAGCCCAAATTTAAATTGTTTGTTTCCTGGGTAAGTGCTCTCCGCAGCCCGTGTCTGTACTCAAAGACCATTTGTGAGGGAAGAAAACCACTCTGTAACACCACAGTGCATCACCAGAACTGCAACTAATGACTATTTGCATTGTTGAAAAAGTGGTCAATTATGTCCAATAAACCGACCAGTTGTTTGGTCTATAAATGTTAGAAAATGGTAAGAATATGTTAACCAGAGCTTTCCAAAGCCCAAGAAGACATCATCAAATGTCTTATTTTGTCCATAAACCAAACATAGAGGAGTAAAGCAACCTCAAAATATTCACATCTAAGAAGCCGCAATCAGAGAATTTAACAAATTACTCAAAACAATTAATTGATTGTCAATTTAGTTGGCTATTCATTTAATAGTTGACAACTAACCAAGTAATTAATTCATTGTTGCAGCTTAACAACGGCAAGTGGACAGTTAAACTGCCTTGAGAATCTAAGGCTGGTCAGTTTAAGTCCAGGACAGATAACGCAACAGAGTGTGGTACTGTAGGTGGAGAGGTGCCACTTCACCTCCTCGAGCAAGGCACTGAACCCCTGCTATCTGGAGCACCGACTCAGCCTTATCATTCTGGCATCTCTCCACATCTCCTGCATGTGTGTGTATTTCCTATGTGTAATAAAATAACAGCAAAATCCCGAGAGAGATTAATACAGTACTTCCTCTTACATATTCAATCAACATCTGAGAGACTCGCTCAGCAAATCCACTCATCATACTTCACAGGAACCAGATCCAAAATGGAGTCCAACCATACTGACTGTTTCAGCACTACTGTGAGTAAATATAAAGGAGGTGGGGAACATGATGGAGCAGATGATGTTTATGTTCTTGAAAAGATACCCCAAGCAAATAGTTGTTGGTGTGTATATGAATGTGTGTGTGATATAGAAAGTGATAAATCATATTAGGGATGTCACGATACTAAAATTTCAAACTCAATATCGACACCCAGGAAAATATTCAATACTCGATACCATTTTTGATACAGCAGCAAAAAATTAAGAGGCATGTAATTTTTTAAATAAAGACCAGAACAGTAACAACCAGAAACAAGATCTGTCCATACAAATATATTGATCTACAGCCCTGTTTATTTTCTGTGCTTCTGGTGAATTGGCACCATATTTTCAGTGCTGATCAAACAGAGTTGGTAGTTTAGGCTCAGGATGCTCCTGTTTCTACCTCACTATGGCCCTCATTTATCAAACAAGCGTAGAAACAGGTGCAGATCTGAGCGCAGGATTCATCTTACGATAGGACACACGTGATTTATGAAACGTTCGTATCTGACCAGATGATCATGATCAGGCCTTAATAAATGAGGCGGCTGAAATCAATCGTCATTGGCATGTCACGCCCTTAAATATTCGTGGTTCAGTGGCCTCGTCCTGTGAGGTCACAACATGGAGAGGAGAAATATTGCAAAGAAGAGAAACTTTTCCAAGCTGGAAATCGACACCCTCACGTCTGAGGTGTAGGTAAATAAATACGTGCTTTTTGGAAGTTTAAAAACTGCCATTAAAGGAGCTCATAAAAAAGCTGTCTGGAAGAAGATCATGGAGGCAGTCAACAGCGTCGCCGTCAACAAACGGAATCCGGCTGAGGTTTGAATAAAATTCTCAATAACTAGCCTATAATCTAATGATGATAATAAAAAAAATAATCTTTTATTCATCCATAGCTTAATAGCCAATGCCTGGTAGTTGATCAAGTCACAGTTATTTACGTTTAGGTGAAGAAAAAGTGGTGAGACTTAAAGCTGCCAACAAAAAGCCAATACGCAGACTGGACGAGGCCAACCAGACCCCAGCCTGACCCTGACAGGGACCGAGGTAAGAATCTCCTCACTAATCGGGTTGAAGTGGTGGTGGTGGAGACACAGGCGCACTTGCGCCGGAGCAGAGCGGTAACTAACAGCCCTCCTTTTGCTTGTATTAGTTAATTTAACCTGACAGTACACTATTGTCCAAACAAATAGGCTTACACATGTTACACAGGTATACATTTTTATTGTTTTGCTTAAATGCTGTTTCAGAGCCGGGTACCAGCAGCATGGCGTCCAGGTCCTCTCCCCAGAGCGGTCCCACCAAGCCAGGCAGGCGAGTGCACGCCCTCCGCCTGCTGGGCCAATCATCACGGCAGAGGTCCTGGAAAGGCAGACCGAAATATGCCGTTTATTGGCTTCAGTTAGCACGCTCGAGACAATTAATAACACGCTAAAATAAATTAACTAGAATCTCAAAATAAATAAATAAATAAAATGTTTAAATGACTAAACGTTGTCCATTGTCTGTATTGAATACTTGCATTACATTACTGATTAAATAGGCCTACTGTAGAGCACTTACTTAACGTTCAGGTATACCTTACATTTTAGAAGCGATGAATGAGGTCCTGTCTCCTCCGTATAGCCCCCAGTGGAGGCTGTGCTGGCCACGGTTCCCTGGGCATTGGTTCATTTGGCTGCGCTGGCACATCAAACTGCGCTCCATTCCCCTAAAGCAATATTGTGCAAAACTGCACAGGCCAAAATGATGTCGCACACCTCTTGTGGGGTATACAGTAGCGTTCCCCCCGCTAGTTCAAGACAGAGCCACCTGCCCTTGAGCAACCCGAAGCAGCGCTCCACCTTGACGCCTGTGCATGTGCGCGCACTGTTAAACCTGCGCTCCTGCTCTGTGGCAGGGTTTGCCAGTGGGGTTATAAGGTATTGAGGGGATAACCTTTGTCACACAGAAGAAGAACCATACCAAAATGTTGTCATTTAATAGCCTACTTTGTTTAGATTTATTTAACGCAGTTTACTTATCGAGGAGATGACTCCGGCTCTGCAGTGCGCCGTCCCGTAGCCATGCGCCCACGCTACTGTTATGGAATATAACAGCCCCCCCCAGCCACTTGGCTACCACGTTAAGTGATAGCCTGTCATCACAAATTACCTGTAAGTTAATAGAGTGGTAATTTTTGGGATTGATGAAAGCGTAATCATTCATGGCTATTTTATTTCATTTAGTTTTATTCATTTTGGGAATCCTTTTTTAATATGTACTGAATATGTGGCTCCTTATGCTTAGATGACAAGTTTGAGGTTTGTTTAATAATTATTTTCAGACTCAGCCAGATCTTGCTGTGCTGCACCACAAATCCACACTGACTCAAACTTGCGTACACGAGCTGAGACGTGAGATTTGATCGTACCCTATGCTCACGTCCAAATTGATAAATGCAAAAGATGGCGTGGAAGTGAGCATACACCCACTGTTCTGGCGTATGTTCGTTTGATAAATGAGGGCCTATGTGATCAGAGAACCAGGGGTTACGGGAGAAACCAAATGTTTTTTCAACTCCAAACTGTGACTTTACAGTTAACATAACTTTTCAGACACACATAATTGTGTTGTCCTGTTAAACTAACATTGTCTATTAATGTTACAGACGGGCACGACTGATAAAGTTTTCTGCTTAGCTCCCACATTAACGTTAGAAGTCATATTTTAGTTTGATGCTGGCGACACCAGCTGCTCAGCTCCTAGTGAGGGGAGGGGCTGTACCTGCCGTCTGCAGCGTGCTGTGTTCACGTCACTAAATATTTCCAAAGAGCGCTTTTTCCTTTATCATTTTGACCAAAACTGGCTGCTCTGATCCTCCTGCAGCCGCGCTGGCCATATTACAGCAACAGAAATGTGTGCATGCATGCACAGCGACGACAACAAGCAGGGTTGCAGCGGGGGCGTGTCCTGCCTGCACAGCACGTGTCCATCGGACCCGTCGCGCGCACCCGACAGGCGCTGAAATGGCGTGCACTGTTAGTATCGATACTGTTGTAAATTAGTATTGTATCCAGATACAGCGTTTGAGTATCGATACTTTTGACAACCCTAAATCATATACTTGCAGCTTCGTGATATTAAAGACTCTAGAAAGTGTGTGAACGCGTGTGAGACACAGTGTTGACACTCACCAAGGTGGAAAAGCCAGAGCCATGGCCTTGCAGCTGAGAGGAGTTTTTAACGAGCCGCCTCACTGCCCTGTGTGTGTGTGGCAGTGGCAATAATCCACACGCGCACACACGCTGTGCAACACCAGTAAATCCAAGTCCAACTGTGTGCTTGTACTGAGGAAAGCCCATGAGAGAAAGAGATGGGATACACGGCAAAGTGTGGAGGAGAGATTTTGCATAGAAAATTCTCCTTTTAGCAGCTAACACAAGTGTGGTGCAGCACAGGCTCTGTGATCTCTTATTACGTATACAACATGGTCTTCTCAAGCAACCATGTTCAATCCAAGGACACAACAAGACCACCAAGTCAGCTCTGACAGCTACATCCACAATTGAACATGATAGGGCTAATCGCTATGCAGCTTTCTCGCTGAGGAGAACCTACATGGGGGAGTTTTGTCAGGCATAATAAACTCTCGATGCATTGTCACAGCTCTGTCGAGGAGGAAGGTTAAACTTAGAGCTGTCTGTAAAGCTGTCCCTCTGCAGCAGCAGTGCTCTGACTGGGGATCAGCGTAGTGTGGCTTCTGTTGGGCCTCTGGGCCACACAGCGACGGAGAGGAGGAGGAGGAGGCGGTGGCAGTGGGGCTCAGCCCGGCGCTAACGACTTTGACACTACCGTAATCACTGATAATTGATTCGGCTGGTGAGGAAGGTGTAACATTAAAAGATAAAAACGGCAGCGGTGGTGTCAGCGCAGCGCGGGAGCTTAATGTGAGCTGATGGGGCCGACGTTGCCTGTCACACGCCGTCTAATCACACGAGGAGGGACATACACATATCATCAAATCACTATCAGCCCTGGACCCGCTCAGCACCCTCAAAGGGGCTTTGATCAGCAGCGGCTAAAGGAAGCGAGGGGGCAAACAGGCCAAGGACGGCGGGGAGATCGAGGATGGAAAGAGGACAGGCATCCTTCGCTGTTACAGGACGGCCTTGAGATATCACATGACAGGACAGAAACAGCAGGGAGTATCAATGACAAGCACCCAAGGTTCAAACAACTTATTGAGCTTAAAGTAGGCGATAACCTTGTCCAGTCCAGCGACCATAATGAACACAGAGAGTTGATTTCTCTTGCCTGTGATTTTATTCAGATTTAATTTATAACTGATATGAGTTGCTTCAACTTTATGATGACTTGGCTTGTGCAGTTCCAGACGCAAATACTAAATATCATTGAACACCGATATAAACAATGACTGCAAAATAATCAGCAACTTGATGACAGATTCATTTATCAAGCAAAATCCCCCCAAAAAAAAGAAATCTGAAAACTTCACCTTGAGCTTCGGGGTATGGGGTGCCGTTTGTAAAGTGGTTCACGCTGAAAATAACATCAACATCATCAACAGAAAACATCATTTTGCCACATTTAGCTTCAAACAATGTTTAAAAAAGTGTTGTGAATTTTTAACGTCACCTTTTACCACATTTACAGCAATATTTGTTAACTTAGAAATATATTAAATAGTTAAATCTAAATATTAAATGTGGCACCTAAATATTAAATCTAAATCTAAATGCTAAATCTAAATCTAAATGTTAAATCTAAATGCTAAATGCTAAATCTAAATATTAAATCTAAATCTAAATCTAAATGTTAAATCTAAATGCTAAATCTAAATCTAAATAACTAAGACATCAGCTGGAAAAAAATATTTTTTTCACGGACCGTTTAGAGTTAATGAGTCATTACAGACACCGCTGGCAGGGCTAACAACTAACGGTTAGCCCCGCTAATCTACGATAACCTTGTTATTAATTTCAAAACGTGCACACAGAAATAGTAATGTTTGTTCATTCATTGTGTTTATAGACTTTGCCAACATCAGATTAGTCTAAACAGTGATATAGTGACATGAAAAATGTGAGATATTCATATATATATGTAGCTAAACTCTGCTGGTTTTCTACCCGGAAGTATTTGTAACAACAAGGTGATTCCCTTCGAAGGGACACTAACAACTGAAAGTAGGCTACATGTCAAATAAAATTTCTCCAAACATGTTTCTTGTTATTTTAGGTAGTTATTATCACGCTAATGTATGTTCAAGTGTTCATTTCCCCCGATAAGTTGGTTTTAATTCGTTATTTGATTCGATAAACACAGTCTGACCATCTCAAGCTTTTAATTTGGTACTTCCGGTGACCGGCAGTGTGAATTTGCATATTAGCTAAGTATTTAGTTTCATCTAGAACATTTAGATTTAACATTTAACATTTAGATTTAGATTTAGCATTTAGATTTAACATTTAGATATAGATTTAGATTTAACATTTAGATTTAATATTTAGATTTAACATTTAGACTTAGATTTAGCATTTAGATTTAACATTTTGATTAAGATTTAGATATAATATTTAGATTTAACATTTAGGTGCCATATTTAATATTTAGATTTAACTATTTAATATATTATATTTCTAAGTTAACAAATATTGCTGTAAATGTGGTAAAAGAAAACACTTTTTTAAACATTGTTTGAAGCTAAATGTGGCAAAATGTTGATGCTATTTTCAGTGTGAGCCACTTTACAAACGGCACCCCATACCGAAGAAATTAAGATGAGCATTTTTCACTATTTAATTATGATTTACATACAAAATAATCTACAAATTAATTTAAAATGACAATAAGTCACTACAATGACAGTGAGCTAGCAAACAGAAAACGACTGCTGTTGACTTTAGCCTTTAGCTTATATATCATGTACTTTAGATAAATAGCTAGATAACTTTCCATGCAAATGTAAATCTATTTGTCATTAGTTGTATAGTTGCAACACACTTGCAATAATCAAAATGGACCATAACATTCAGCTAGTATTGCAGCTACACTTCAGCTAATGTAATTCTTATTAGCTTATAATGAAATGACAACTACAGTACTGCAGCCCTCTCATTTTTCAGAGTCAATAAGCAAATTTTTAACCTGCTCCACCTGTGATTTGAGCAGACCCCTGTTTCTTAACATGGTATAACATGGAGCGCCAATTCTACTCACCCTCACAGCTTTGTTATTAACGTGTAATGGAGACACATGAGGTAAGTCTAGTAACGGTGACTGGGGTGTGCCTATCTGCTGAGTGAGCTGATGAAGACGGAGGGCTCCCTGCAGCCTTACAGTCAGAGCGCTGATAAATTGGCCAGCCTCCACCCTTTCCCCAACTGCAGGAAGGATGTGTGTGTGCATGAGAATCAGCATGGACGCCTGCTAGACTGGAACTGACAATATTAAGTGGCGGTGCCACAGTTTTCATGAACACAGGGAGGCCAGGAGAACCGAGGGGCAGGAAGGCCTCTATTATGTCACCTGACAGTAGACATAAAGGGAGCCAGTCAGACTATCTGTCCTCCTCTACAGCACCAACTGACTCACCTTTCCCAAATTAAAGGTTGCTGAGTGAGTACAAACAGCATGAGATAGACAGACACACAAACACACATTTCCACCTTGAGCTGCAGATATAAACACACATCAGCTCATGTTGAAAATGGCTGGTGGGAGATCAAAGATTTTACAGATGTTTAACAGAGCCATAGGAGCTCCTTCAGAGCTAGACCGCCAGGGTCGGATATCATACAGAGGAGCAAGGGAGGAAAGAGGGAGGCTGAGAGGGAAAAAAGGGAGTAATGGCAAATAAGAGGGGGAAAGGGGAGCAGCAAAAGCCGCAGGCTGAAGACGGTAGGGAGAGAGGAGGAAGACAGGCATGAGGAGTAAGTGAGAAAATGCAAATGAGAGGCTGCTGAGCAAAAGAGGAGAGAGAGGAAGGAGAAAGTGAGAGATTACTATAGGGACTGTTGGAAGAGAATCTGAAGAGCAGAACAAAGCTGACAATGAAAAAAAGTGTGTTGGAGGGGGGGGTTAGAGAGCACAGGAGGAAATGGCAACACATGAGACATGAAGAGCACGCATCACGCCGCCTTTTGCAGCTAAAATGGACCACGTGCGTTCTTATATGTCCTTCAAAAAGTAGTGCTGGCGGCTGAAGACATCACAGCAAAATATGTTCCAAGAAACAAAATACAGAAGACACAGAAAATAAAAAGATGAAGAGCGGTAGCAAGAAAAAGGGAGAGAGGTATAATAAAAGGATGGGGATGATCCCAAGAGAGGCGACCCATGGCATCTGTTTGTAACAAGCCAGAGCCACAGGGAGGAAGAGGAGGAGGAGGAGGAGTGTAGGCAGCGGACTGAGAGGTAGCTCCTCTTCTCAGTCTCCCGCTCACTGGCTGTCCTCCACCAGCAGCTGGAGGCTAAACTTAAGCTCCACCAACAGCCACTAGGGAGAGAGAAGAGAGGCCTTGGGAAGGGGTCATTTACAATCATAAACCAAAACAAAATTCAGGGACGCACATCTGCATCATTAGCAGAGGAGCCAAGAGTCCCCTGATGTCTGCCCACAACAGATCCCTCAGAAATGTGGCCACCACAGTGCCTGTGCACACAAACATCGTCTGCACAATTGCCATAGAGCGATGTCAGCCTCCTCTTCATGAATATTCATCTGCCTCATTAACACTCAAGTGGGGAAACACAGCATATTGCATGAGACTCCCGTTACTTGGAGAGAGGACGAGAGTTGAGGGAGGGAGAGGAAAGGGGAAGAAGAGATGGGACACATGGCGACTGTAGAGGAAGCAAAAGGGAAGAGAGACCGAGTAAGAGGCAAAGCCTTCTTTTCATTGCCAGCAAACTTTTTTTGACTCTCAAGAGTGGAGGGAGGGTGGGGTGTCCTATATTGTTCAGGGAGCCGATAGCCTCCTGTCGCTTTTCCTTATGAAGCCAGACTAGGGCAGTATGAAAGCAGCGTCAGCAGGAGGAACAGCACAGCAGGAGCGCAGGATGGGAATTACAGACCATTTTACCCTGCAAATCCTCCAGCAATAAAAGCTTTAAAACAGCTGCAATTTCTCTGCTAATGTGTCGCTGTTCACAATAACTGCTAAACTGTAGCAGCACGTAAAAAGCCGGGCTGTCTCGTACACAGACACTGATTCTGTCAGTCCACTCAGTCAGACTCTTTCTCTGAGCCACTTGCCAACAGACACACATGCAGACAGATACTACCACACATAGAGAGAGGATTATTTTCTCTTTATGTTGTAATGCCAGTGAATCTCTTAACAGGAACTGCCAACAGGGGAAATCTCCCATCCTGCAGCTGTGTCCTCAGAGAGACTCTGAAAACTGTAGAAACAGAAGACTCTATTTCCTTGACTTTTTTTTTTTTTTACACGACTTTGGTTACAGAGAGAGACAGCCACTGGGGAAGGAAGAGATGAGGCAAAGTCCGGCGATGCCCAAATTTTTTGCCCCACCAGAGTCACTCCTGTGCTTTAAAGGGCACTGACAAATCCTGCGGTACCATAATTGGACCAGGTCTCTGGAAATCAATAGTACTGCTTACATCAGGGGCCTCCACCAAAGCTATTTCATATTCCACCTTCTACACACAGTTTCTGACAAAAAAAACCCTTCAATTTCAGAACAGTATGAACTATCGATTTTTACTCTCCCTCCGCCTCCTCCTGTCCTCTCTCTTTTCCAGTCCCCTACTGTTGACACGCAACTCCTTTCCCAATGAGAGTTTTCTGTGGAGGGTGGAGTGGTCCTTATCTAGACCATTTAAATCCTTTACAAGTGGTTTTATTTCCATTGGTTTGGGACAAAATCCTCTACACGAGATGTTTCATGAATCATGAGGGCAACTAAAGTCTTTTAGTTCTCCATCTGTCAAATAATCAAATGCAACAAAGACGAAGACTGCAGCTACTTACTCCTCTTTTTAGATTTTTTAAATTGTCTGCTCTTTCTATTGTGAGCTGTCCAACCAGAGAGGAGAGGGCCATGGACTTGCTGGAACACAATGTGACCCAGTTTCCTCCTGGAGATTAAAAAAGTATTTCTGATTGTGATTAAATTATTGTCAGATATTACTGTGAAAGCAGCTGTAGCTGCACAGGAAAATTAGTTGCTTCTGGTTGCTGAGACAGAAAATATGGTTCCCACCTTCTATGCAATACAGTGGTCACCTAATATTTTGAGTAATTAACTATGTAGTTATACTGTACATCAGCTTACTGTGACATAAAAGAATGTTTAAAACATTGCCCCCAGAGAGCAGCAGAGATTCGTCCGGAGACTTCAAGTGTCTTTGTCATAATTTTTCTCACATCCTTGTGTTGAGCAATTATCAAACAATTTGTTGCTACAGATAAGGCATGGTCATATATATGAGGTAGTGAATTGCTTTGATAAAAGCTAACAGTCTAATACGCAGGGGCATGCAAAAATTTGGGCATTTATGGTCAAAATTTCATTCAATGTCAATAGTTAAAAGATGATGAACTGATCTCCAAAAGGCATTAAGTTAAAGTTGGAACATGCTTTTCAACATAAATGAGCAAGATTAGAGTATTAGAGTATTTTTAGAGTGAAAAAAAGCATAGAGCACCATGAAAAGGTGGGGCACCCAAAGGCATTTGAGCTTTCAGACAACTTTTAACAGGGTCTCAGACCTTAATTAGCATGTTAGAGCTATGACTTGTTCACAATCATCATTAGGGAAAGGCCAGGTAATGCAAATTTCAGAGCTTTATAAATACTCTGACTCCTGAAACCTTTACCCGTCAATCAGCAGCCATGGGCATTTAGAAGCTATGATACTTGCCAAAGGGGGCGCTACTAATTACCGACCATGCAGGGTGACTAAACTTTTGCTTCAGGCCCTTTAAATTTTTTGTTATTTTGAAACTGTTAAAGATTAAAATAAAAAGTAATCTTGCTTGAAATAATTTTCTCTCTTTTGGAGATCAGTCCATTAACTATTCACAGTAAACAAAATTTTGACCATGGGTGCCCAAACTTTTGTATGTTACTGTAACAGTCATAAACAAAACTAGCCTATGGGGCATCGGTGGCTTAGTAGTTAAAGCAGGCACACACAAGAAACTGGCATTTGAGAAGGATGAAGGAGGCAAACCCCCCCTACAATGTTTCCGCAGCAAGGCCGTTGGGCCAGGTCGTTGTATAGCAGTAATTGCCCAATGATCAGCGCCACTAGCTAGCTCCCACCAGACCCGATTGGTGTGCACATGCTGTCAGCTGAAGAGTAGCAAAATTGACAAAGACCGACATGCATAACCGGTCAAAAACGTTTTCTGCGGTTAACCAACTGTCAACAGTAGCTGCTGATATCCCCTATCTAAACTCCAGTTTCTGGCTCAATGTCTGTATTGGACACACTGCAGTTTTCACTTTCTCGGACTGGACTGTCTTCACTTTTGGCTTAAACACGCTTTCCTGCTGCCATCAACGGTTTACCTAAAAAGATATCCTTCTCAAATGCCAAATCAGGCAATATTTCCACCATGACAGAGCTTGATCTGCTAATCAAACCATTAGGGTGGGTCACCATTTTCCCAGCTTTAAATGCCAGATAATATCAGCAGAACTGGATCTGACTTTCGGGCAGTGACACTTTAACCAACTGTGTTGTCATTCATTCATATTCAGATGGCTTTCCTGGGTCACGAGTTGTGCTGAGCAGCCTGGCAGAGACCGGGGACCTGACCAGTTCAAATCACAGGTCCAAACTCGGCAGGCATGCATGATTTAAATACATCTAAATGGCAGATGGCAAGAGAGCTGGCTCGTGGCTGGCTGCGAGACAGAAGCAGTGATGTAGGAGAAGCAGAGGATGAGGCTGCGTATTAGAGTGAGGAATGGCTTGGCTTGTCTTTAAGATTACTTTTCCTCTTAAAACATTCACTTCATCTGTGTCACTCCTGCTCCCAACTTGTTATTGGAAAATAGGAACGCTGGAAAACCATTCGAAGCCAGCACTGTCTGCATCAGTCACACACTGACACACACATACACACAGAAAATACATTTCATCCTCCATATCCGAAACAGCCAATAGCACTGGCAGGCATTTGCGACCCCAATCCATATTTCAATTTCCCTCCTCTCATGCAAACTAATTCAATACTTGTTGCCTTCCCTCACAAGCGATCTGCAATGTGAGAAATGAGCTTCTTCTCATGCTGCATCTATAAAAGGCCCAATCAGAGACATTTTTGAGTGGGCCTCTGCCTATATCAATTATGTCTTAGTAGGTCTGCACACAAGAAGAATCTTGGAAGCAATATTAAAGGATAGAAAATCAGTGCTTTTCAAAATTCTCACCACACTGTACTGAAATGCAGATCACTTTTCTACGTATTTTCTGCTCTCAGAATGCATTCAGCCCACATTAGCTACATTTAAAACTCATATTTTACATCACACACTGTCAGCGCTTAAGTCAAGAGCTTAACTACTCATGTTTTCAAACCAATTAAATAAGCATTAAGCTAACAGTAGGATGTCAGTCGAATGAGAATTTAAAATATGATATACTCTAATTCAAGGTTTGACCTTTGAAGTGGAAATCAGGTTAAAACAAATAATGCACATTCATTTCTTTTCCACATTCATCAGTTCCCATTTGTGAAAAAAGCCTCACAAAGCCAGACAGAGAAACGCCAAAGCTGTAGGCTGTGATGCCATCGGCCAAAACTTTTTGGATCTGATCCACCGACACAGCTCAGGAGCCAGACCGGCCATGGTGACGATGAGCCCAACTGGAGGGGGATTTACGTATATTCTCTTAATCAGGCTCATTAGTGGTGGAAACTCAGTAAAACTCGATTCGCTTAGAGATCCTACAATGGATTTCTGACGGGGAAACGATTTCTAATGACTTTTCCCTCTCTGACTGGTGTTTGATGTACTAACTGCTGTGGTGTTTTACACTGTGACGACCTAGAAAAGACTCACACATCTTGACATCTTCGCCTGCAGCACCATCAACAAAGCAATTCCCCGACACCACACAGCCACATAAGAATACGTGTAAACAAATGCAGTGCAGGGCTAGCTGGGTGCAGCCGAGTCAAACTCAGAAATGGTGCAGTTTAGAAACATTTTCTTAGGTAGAATCAATCTACCAGACTTTAAAGTAACCCTCATTGTTGACTTGTTATGTCTATGGCAGATGGTACAATATTGATCTTTACTTTCATTCTCAATGCATTCTGCAGGAAAATACATAAGCTTGTGTACAAGTACTGGTATGTACACACCAACATACCCACACCTATTTGACGTTGTTGATACAGGAAAAGATGAGTAACAACATTTGCTCCAACTCTGGCACCTGGCTCCACTTTTCCTCACAACTCTTTGGCCATGTAAAGGGAGAAGCAAGCAGGTAATAGCGACAAATTTAAGGGCTTAAACGGCGACAGCTTTACGATGCCTGAGCGGCCTCTATGACTCCATTCCTGTCAGATTCTATTAGCTTGGCCTCCACCGTGTGTTTCGATTGGCTCTTGGCCTATTCCCAGCAGTTACAGAAGCACCTCCCGTAAATAAACCAAATGGCTGCTTCTTGTAGTGTATGAAGAGGAGCGGGGGGAGGCTCTGGGCAGCTGGGCGCTTGTGTGTAAAGAACATCTGACAGAGTGGTTGAATAGTTTAATATACAGCAGCAAGCCGAATGGACACAGTCGACTAGAGGGAGAGTTCGACACACATCAGCCTGAGAGTTTAAATTTGACTAGTGCTTAAAAAGAATACAAGCAGCCGGGCGAGAAAAGCACTTCTAAATCAAGACAAGTGGCCTCATTCCACTCCCCACACACACTCCTATAAACAAAAGAAAAAGTGTGACTATCTGCCAGCTGCCAGGTGTAAGTCTAAGGAAAGGCCACCTGTCTTATAACTGTTTTTGATGCGTACAGCTCGGCAATACGAAACTGAGCATCTGGCCTGTCCCCTCCAAACTGATCTTGTTAACAGCATGCAGATCTGTGTTCCTCTTATATGGAATTTATTTCACCCAAATAGGTTTTGCCCCGACCAAAAAACATAATTTTGTGCTTATTAATTCAACCAATCAGAGCTTGGGAATGCACTTTTGCCAGTAACTCTCGACTGCCAGATGTCCACTGGGTATTTTCATAAGGAGCACACAGTGTTTCCTTCAGTTTGAGCATGTAGCCTATTTGTTGTCATCCATAAACTGAGAATCCTTTGAACTATTGTGAACCCAAGTCACTCGTTCTTTATAAACCAAACACCCCAAGAGTGAAACAAAAAGAGGCAATAAATTGTGGTAACAATTATTAAAATGCAATGCTTGACAAGCTCCAGCTAAATTAAGTTTTTTATGGCTTTGAGATGGCCTCAGAAAAACATTCCCTTGCGCAGATGAAAAAAAAAAAGAACAACTGGTGTGCAGCTCAGTCCAGGCTGCTCGCACAATGAAATGACTATGACTATCAGCAACATGCTACTTTGAATTTTAAAAAGAAAAAATAAACAAGAATAATTGAAAAACAAATCTATTTGGGAAGAATACAGAGAGGCATAAGCATAATTTCTTATTCAATAGTCAAAGGCACATTTATGACAAACTGTATAGTGAATATTATCTGCATATATGACTATCACAAATTTTTATGTGCATTTCATTGTTTTTGTATTGTTCTGTGTGGGCCTTTGCCGCAGCATGAAAAGCACAAGAGTATTCAATATGATGGCTCTGCTTTATTCAAAGCTGTAGTTGGTAACATCTATTAAAAAAAACAAACCTTTTGCCATATTTGCTAAAACTACACAGCACTAAATGAAGATCATACTCCTCTGCCTGCCTTTTAGCACCTCTAACTGCCTTACTGTATGTGAATGAAAACAACCAATCAGAGCCGAAGAGTATCTAACGCAGCTGTCAATCATGTCAATCACTGCTAATGAACTGCGGTCACACTGTCAACCATTGCCTGTTTCTCACTTATGTTTTCAGACAACTCATTCTCACTCCCGGCTCTTAAAATACTGACACCTGGGCAAAATATGACACCCTAGATACCCCTCCTTCGTCATATTTGGACGCTCAGGGATAATGCGGCAATTTATGCTTCTACACGCATTGTGTCTTTTCAAAATAAACTTCCATTCTCAGGAGGAACTTACAGTTTCTCCTCGCTAAAGCATACAGTCTCATTTCAAAATATATATACAACCTAAGTAAAGAAAACATTGTTTTTAGGTTTCGGCACCAAAGGTACGTGGTTAGGTTCAGAAAAACATAGTGGTTTGGCTTAGATTAAGTATGTTTGTTACCTAATGTAATATCACGCGACATATGTCACTAGCATAGTATTCTACACATACTAGCACCCGACGTTGTTATTAAAATAACTCGACTGTCTTTTTGACCGACAGCATACACGAACAGCAGCATTCCAGATAAAAGTCTGGAGTTTGTTTGATGCGCCAAAGTAGACTTTAGCGAATACCAGAAGCAGTTGGAAGAGGGACATGAGTTTTTTCACCGTCTATCTGTCTCACGTACTTCTTTCAGAATATGGTATGATGATTCAGGCGTGATTTTTTTCACGGTATGATAACCCTGTCAGAAAATATCGCGTTTCCACATTATCATGGTATTACAGAACTTATATGATTATCAGTGAGAATGACCCTTAAAAGAATGAAAATGAAAGGGTAATTGTTGGTTAAACAAACATTTTACAACCTACTGATTCTTGAAACCATTTTGTTAATAGAAGTATGTGTAAAAAGTCTCCCCTTAGAAATTAACTAAGATTAAGGGGAGATTCAATGTCTGGTTGTTGTTGTTTTTTCAATTTTGTAAATAAGCAAATGTGTGTGGTATGCTAACCGTCAGCTTTTATATTACAGTTTACATTGAAACCGATATATCACTGCAACCCTAGAGTATAGTGACAGTTTCAGCTCATATGACACAAAGATATTTTCATAAAAGTTATTAACTTAAGCTTTAAGTTCATCAGTGAGCCAGCATGTACTGTGCACGTGGGAAGGCCCTGAAAGCAGTAAAGCAAAATGGCAGTCCTTGTTCATAATATTAATTACACATGGATTTCTCTCTATATCATGTTGAAACCCCTGAGGTAATTAAGGCCTATTGTATTTCTTCTGTACTGTAGTAATTTTAAAATTTAACTTGAAAATTTACAAGGTCAGCCAACTTACAAAGTGTTGCCTCTATATATCATCGCCCATTTTGTACAATGTTACACTATTTATGGTCGATTATCGCTCTAGTCAATATGTCTTTATGCTGACATTAGACCTTTTTTTGTGCTGAGTTCAGGGAATCTGGACTGTCGACAACTGTGACTTACATGACTGAGTGATGGCCTGAGAATGAAGGACTGTATTTTATATACGCCGATTGAGCTACAGCTTAATAAAACTTTTCACTAACTTTCACACCCATATAAGTCATGACCATGTCAAGAATCCCTCCTTACCACCAGCTATGTAAAGAATCTGTGTGGCAGTATGAGAGGAGCAGGAAAATGAAAAGAATCCAAAGCCAGCCGACAATTTATCTTTGAGATTCAAATACTTTCACCCATAGACTGTTGTGAATCAAACAAGACTCCCATTCAGAGCGTTTTTGAACTCCCACACGCCTCCCTGCACATGCATACAATTCCAGCACAGCTGAGCAGAAAACACTGTGGGACAAACCAGCTGAATTTTTAGCATGCACTTAGACTCATACAAAATAGACAGCAGGACTTTCACTTGTAGCTTATGCCACCAATCAAAAGTTGACTCATTTGTTTATGATCTATTTTTCTAGTTTAAGACATTTTCAGTCTTGTAACTTGCCTCTATTGTGTAGATAAGTTTTTAAAATTTATTTGGTCTCTGATTTGTTCATTTGTTTTGAATGCTTTCAATCTGTAGGCATGCATCGCCCTGATAAGCCATTCTCTTTATTAGTGCCATTTTAATATTCAGTGTTTACAGAATTAGTTGCATTCATTCATTTAATCTTAACAGGCTGTCAACTCAGTTTTTATTGCCACACCATCCCCTGGCATTACAGTATTTTACACAGAAATATTGGCAATCACAGAGAAGCATACAGATTTTAAATTTTGGGTGAAAGACAGCACTGTTATTGGATCGGTACACTGTAACAGGGGAGAAAAGATTGGACTGGTGCATCCTTGTTAATTTGTTTTGTGGAAAGTGGTGTTTTGCTTTTCAAACTATAGCAGTTTGCAGCGATGGGTGTGACTAAATACATTTACTCAAGTACTGTACTTGAGGACAATTTTAAAATACATGTACTTTACTTGAGCATTTCCATTTTCTGCTACTTCATACTGCTACTCCACTACAGTTTGGGTGCAAATATTGTACTTTTTACTCCACTACAGTTATTTAACAACATTAATTTCTAGTTACATTGTAGATTCACATTATTAATACAAATTATACATCAAATAATAAAATATGATGGATTTTTTTGATGAATTAAAGCAACACAACAGTATGCTGCAACAATAGTGATGCTTATATATTAATGCACTAATTTTACACTAATTATAATGCAGTGATATAACATGCGTTATACTGAAAAGGGACATTTTGCAAATTGAGTACTTTCACTTTTCGTACTGCAAGTATTTTTTGACACTAATAATTATGTACCTTTAGTCAAATAAGATTTTGAATGCCGGACTTTTAGTTGTAACCAAGTATATCTACAGTGTCATCAATCAAGCCAGAAATCTTGGTATAGTTCTGGACTCAGACCTAAATTTCAATAGTCACATTAAGACAATTACTAAATCAGCCTACTACCACCTTAAAAACATAGCAAGAATAAAAGAATTTCTGTCTAAACCAGATACAGAAAAACTTGTTCATGCTTTCATTTTCAGCAGGCTGGACTATTGTAACGGTGTCTTCACAGGCCTGAGTAAAAAAATCAATCAGACAACTGCAGCTCGTCCAGAACGCTGCTGCCAGAGTCCTCACCAACACCAAGAGAGTGGAGCACATTACACCAGTGCTTAAGTCACTACACAAATCTTGTTATTTGTCTATAAAGCACTAAATGGTCTCGGGCCTAAATACATCTCTGATTTACTTGTACGTTATGAAGCATCCAGACCCCTCAGATCATCTGGAACAGGTTTACTCAGTGTTCCCAGGATCAAAACCAAACACGATGAAGCAGCCTTTAGTTTCTATGCTCCCCGCCTGTGGAACAAACTTCCAGAATATCTGAGGTCGGCTGAAACTGTCAGCTCATTTAAATCAGGGCTTAAAACATTACTATTTACTGCAGCTTACCAGTGAACTAGATATGTAACTTATTGTTAGGATAATCTGTAGCTATTGTTTTTATATTTGTCTGCTGTTGCTTTTGCTTTATGTTTGCCTTTTAAATGCATTTTCTGCACTGTTTTTAACTATTTATTGTCTTGCTTTTAGCTTTTGTTTTTAATGATCTATTGTTCCTTTAATGTTTTCTCTTGTAAAGCACATTGAATTGCCTTGTGTATGAATGGTGCTATATAAATAAATTTGCCTTGCCTTGCCTTGCCTAGTGTTGCTACTTATACTTCTGATCTGAGTACTTCTGCAACCACTGGTAGTAAGTATGTTTCATGTTTAACAAAAGAATGATTAAATTAAGTTGATTCTGTGGATTTTATTGGTCACAGCTGCTTAATCAAAAATACAGAACTCATTTTCCCTTTGGCTTGAAACCACTTTTATTTTGACTACTGTGCTGCAAGTATACGTCCTGCATTTAAGACTTTAGTTAAGTAAAAGTACAAAAGTATGAGCATTTAAATATACTGGAAGTAGATTTTCAAAAGTGAAGTTCTGATTATGCAGGATGACCCATTTCAGTATAATATATATTTTAGTATCTTTAATTATTACCTCATGGTATTACTTTACAATTTGTTTTATATTTTACTATTATTCTACAATTATTATTGATGCATGAATGTGTAGGCATCACTAATGTTGCAGCTGATAAGGGCAGCACTGATTGTAACTACGTTTTGTACTGCAGGGAGGCTCACTCCATGCAAGTACATAATATTTTATTAGTTGATTATAGTGTGTATTAATCATCTTAGTCTGCAAAGTAACTACAACTGTCAAAATAAATGCAGTGGAGTGAAAAGTACTACATTTACCTTCAAAGTATGGCTGAGTGAAAGGATAAAGCAGCATAAAATGGAAATACTCAAGCAAAGTACAAGTACCTCAGTGGAGAGTAAATGTACTTAGTTACATTCCTCCACTGCTTTTCCTGCATTGCAGTCGCCTTTCTGTTGGATTCCTGTGCTCTGCTGGTTTGTACAGTATCACGGTGCAGCCTGCACTGCGCATGGAGATGCAACAGACCGGGGGTCACTATTTGTCAGGATACTTAGGCTGAGGCAGACATGTTCCCTTAAACTGGGCTCATTATTTTGCATGTGTCTGTCATCATTTTCACACGAGTAATGTCTTCTTTGACATACACATACGACCAACAGACCTCAGTTTGACACAGCAAAGGACAAAACGCACCGGAAAAGTGTTCAGCACAATCTCGACATCACAAATAAGAAACACGAGCCGTCTCTAACCTGCTATCATTAGCCAGCTGGCGGCTAACATTTAGCGCTGTAAAAGTGCTCGCAGCGTTAAACAAGCCCAAACTCTGGTTATGCGGGGAAGACAGCGTTACATACAAGCGATAAGTGTAAGGAGAGACGATTGTGTTGCTTAAAAACTCACCTTTGTTTCGCTGTTCTACGAAAAGGATAAAGGATTTTTGACAGGAGCCGTCACTGCACTTCCGGGTTAGTCTGTGACGTGAGCAGGCGCACCACCAGCGGCTGGCCATGCTGAGATTGTTTTGGTTTTGAACACTGGTGTTCATGGAGATATATTTGTCTCAGTATTTTTTATGTGAACAGACCGACAGTCCCTGTGCTAACGTGCAGTCTGTAAATATAAAACACCTTCCACAAATACAAAAAAAAAAAAAAAGATTTCGCAACAAACATATAACAGATCTGTAAATATACAAACAAAATCCAGAAATGAAAAAAGAAGAATCAATGTGTATAAAATGCAAATCTGCAAGTGTAGAACTGAGATTAATAATTTAAAGAGTGGCTTCACAAATATCTGGTCGAAAGTTGTAGTGCTTTTTTTTGTGTTTGTTTGTTTTTTTATTTAGCTGCATTTTATATTTGCAAAATAGTTTGTGTTCACAAATCTTTCTTTGCATTCGAGGAGAATGTTTTATATTTACAGATTACACATTAACACATCAGTTCACACAAATGAATACTGGAAAATAAATATATTTATTTATATTTATTTGACTGTCATTTGACTTTTTATGTCACATGTTATTCATTATTTATTGGTGGCAATGGTGCAAAGTAACTAAGTACATTTTCTCAAGTAGTGTACTCAAGTACAAATTTGGGGTACTTGTACCTTACTTTCACTCCATCACATATATTTGACAGCTGTAGTTATGTTGCAGAGTAAGATTATTAGTAATCGTATTCCTAATTACATTTTAATCCATCCCTAAGAATAACAAAAAACCCTCAGTTCTGGTAAGAGTTAGAGCAATTTTTTTGTTACTTATCTTCTATTAGATAATTTTTTAATTTTTCTTTCTTTTATTTTTTTACTGTTGTTGCTTTATATTACAACTCTTGAGCTGTGTATGTTCATCTGTTTGCATAGACCAATTAAGTTTTTAGGGGGGAGAAGAACATGCAAAAAGATGTTTTAAGCCTACATGGATACCATATTGATTAACTTCATCTTAGAGGGAACGTGGTAGAGCCAGCACAAATTTCAGAGATACGTGGTTCACTACAAACATATAATGATCTTAAAGAATATGATGCATTGCTGTAGGTTACACAATCGAATGGTGAAAGGAGTTAAATTAGCACAACCTTAAACCTCTACAGCTGAGAGTAATCCAGAATTACCATTACCAGACCATAAAACACAGACAGATAAAATTTTATTGCACAGCAAACATTTATATTTACCTTAGATACTTAAGTAAATTCTGCTGGTACATACTTTTACTTAAATTAGGTATTTTATGTGGGCCTTTTACCTGTAATGGAATATTTTCATAGTGTGGTATTATTATATTTACTTAACTATAGGATCTGAATACTTTGTCCATCACTGCATTTAACCCTTTATATCAGTGGTGCACAAATGGTGATTAGTTTAATTTACTAATTGCTGCATGTCAGTCCCCACTCTCTCTCTGTCTCACCCCTTCACTAACTGTCCTGTCATTAAAGGCAAAAAGCCCACAAAAATAATCTTTTTTTTATTATTATTTTTTTTTAAGTGAATTAAGGTGAAACTTTATTGACTCTCAGGAAGGAAATTTAGCGTTACAGTAAGAAATAGACCAGAGAGCAGTGGTGGAATAAGTAGTCAAATCCTTTCTCTCTGTGTAATATTAGAAAATCGTATTTAAAGATGATTGAATGTAAAAGTATCATACATACAGTCTTTTCATCTGAAATGTAGTGGAGTAGAAGTGTGAAGCAGCAGAAATAATTTAACTCAAGTAAAGTACAAGTATCCCAAAAGTTAAGAGTCAACTAGTCACTTAAGTTAAGAGTAAATGCAGGGGTCATAGTTGGGGAAAGTGGGACTAATTACCCAGGGCCCCAACAGGAGGGTGGATTTCTAAAAGCCTGGAATATAACGTTTGGTTTTATTTGCAGTTTTTTATTTTTAAGTTATTAGTGCTGTAACTACAGTAGATTAAAAATTTCTGAAGAGTTCGGTTGAAAGACTAAACTTTATGTTACCCCTTAAAGACGCAAAAGGATTTAGTCCACTAGGATTTGCTTTAAGTCCCTACAGAGACTGCTTATACTGTACATAGGGCCAAGAATTTGGTGCTACACCCCTGAGTAAATGTACTAGTTACATTTCACCACAGGCAAAGATTTAGATACAAACAGGATATGGATTAATCAAAAAACATACACTGAAAAAATGTTAGACAGCTCTATAATTACACGGCATCTGCTAACGTGTGCATAAATGTTATGTACATGCAAATTGGAAAGTTCAGTTTTTGAGATTTAGGAAACAAAATAATAAGATTTTCCAATAGTTATGAAAAGACTTTTGGTTTCAAATAGTCTCCACAGTGAAGGAGAGGAGCAACAAGAGAAGGACCCAAATGTAGACAGTCGAGATATCAGTGGTTTTTTTGTTTTTTTTTTAAGTTGAAAGGCTTGGATGCAGGTAGAAGCGGAAATCAGCAGGTATTGGTCCTGGTGACCTAAAAGCAAGCACTAAAGGCGACTGAGCAACATGGCAATCTGACATGGGAACATCGGTAGTGGACTGGTATGACAGCGCCATTAGAAAGTGAGATGCAGGTGAAGAGGTGGGCAGGGAAGGCATCTGATGGATGGATGGAAATTGGCAATAAGTGGCCCGAGGAACAGGGAATGTGGCTGAAGAGGAGCTACAGAGACACAAATATTTCTCATATGCATAAGAACTGGCCATTGGCAAATTGTCTTCCCTGGACCAAAAAGATTATCTGTCGACATGTTTCACTCAGAGAGAAGTCCTTATACTTGATCATGAAATCATTAAATGATCCAGATGTTGAAACAATATGCACATTAATATGTATAAAATGTGATATTTCTTGTTACATGGAGGACAAAATGCAGCCAGACATCAATGCTGAAAACACGTCTAAATTAAAAATAAGTCTGTCTTGATTGCAGCATGCTGTGCCCATTTTCCTTTTGCAGCTGGGTGCTTGGTGATTTATTGTACAAGCACACACAGATAGATTTTATTCGTTTGTAACCAATGATTGCTGCATATAATTACCACAATTCTGATCAATATAAGTGTAAATTTCTGTTTGTTTGTTTTTTTCATTACAAACCATATTAAATGCAACAACTTTGCCATATGTGTGGTTTTTGTGAAATATTGCCCAGGGGAAAATGGGTCATCACATCAGGATACAGATGCAAGCAAACCATGTGAGGTAATGTAACCAGCAATTAAAAGCGTACTGAGAATAATGCAAAACATGAATTATAGTGCAGCGTCTTTGTGAAGATTTACAGCTTCACCGGTTTGATGATATGACATGAAAAGATGTGCTATAATATGATTATGATCTTGACGCCAGCATTTAAATTGGCTCTGAAAAGAATGGTGCACAGGCTTTTTTATGTTGCAGATGTGAGTAGGCAGTGTTGCAGATATTAAGTCACCGCATGTGGGTAGCTGCCCATGTAGGGTAGCTTGGCAATTTTCGCAATCTTATAAGAATATCATAATATGATTTTCTCTTTTGAAGATTTAAATCATATTCATCCAACTTCAACAAAAGCACTTGGGATGCGCCGTGGATCTGCTGTGATGCTCATCCAAAAGGTTGTCTGGTGGGATATTTAGTTTAAGGCAAAGCAAATTAGAAAGATAAACAAAAAAGGAAGAGGAATCTGGCAATTGAATAAAGGGAAGAAGTTGTTATGACACCTGGATTGTTTTCTTCTCAGGAATGTTTGATCTCTTGAGGAGCACAATGCGGCAGGGATGGTATTGATAAGATCTTTTCACAGGTGGAATTTGCTCCTCTGTTGTGTGAAACACTCCCACAGTTATGAATTATATACATCTGTGTTGACATTCTGTGTTGCTACGCCAGCATGGGGAATAATAAACCAATTTTTTTTTTCACTGTGTTGTTTTTTAATGTACAGTGCATCCCTACATGATTCATAACATGGAATTTTCCCAGCTGGTGGGATGCTTCAGTACATGAAATTGTATTACTGTGTGACAATCCCAGCTTACTCCACAGGTCTGGCACTGTGTTCAGCCATGGCTCCACTCTGGAGTTTAATGCAATTATAAATAAATAAGCATGTGGTCGGGAAGAAGACAGGGCCCTATGGGGACAAGCTGAGAGAAAATAGAGGAAGTTTAATTAAAGCTGCAAACCACACTCCCACACAGACACACACACACAGTAATATAAGCAAAACAATACACACAAATTATGTTTGTGCGTGTGCGCTTCACTCGCCTGTATGTATGTTTGCATGTGTGTCTCTAGCTACAATATACAATGATACAAAAGAGGAAATTGCGTGAGTGTGCATGCAGTGCGTGAGAATCTACTCACACATGCTCGCTTTGGTGCCTGCATCCAAGTGTGCACGTTTCTACAGGCAACACAAGAGGAGGGAAATGTGAGTGTAGAGTAATCCCGTGTTTTATTCAGGTAAAGTCCTCTAAATTTCTTTATCACACAGGTTTTGGTGTGTTACCCTCCTGCCGACAGAGAAGAGGGTGTTTTGTGTGAACCCGACAATCATACTCTCGACACAGCCACGGTAAAATGATTCGCAGCTATGTTTTTGTTACATTATTTTCTGCAAAATGATTGAACTGCCAGTCTCCTTGTAATTACCTAAGGGGTTAAGGCAAAGGCACAGCCAGTAAAAGGCTGATGAGGGAGTATTGAATTTGCACTTCAATTAGAGTGCTTATAAAGTGTGGATTACACAAGGACTCCAGGGCCACCGCTCTCACTCAATTACCAGTGTACTACGGAAGGAGGGACAGCAGGCAGGAGGGGTGGACAGTGAAGGCATTGGGGCAGGGGAGCAAGGTGGCAGAGGAAGGCATGAAGAAGAAAAAGTACAGGATGTCTGATGCTGGTGCTTGTTTAATCAGGACTCGTCCATGCACAGGCAAGGACAAACAACTGGAGGGAGATCCATCCATGTGTAGCTCAGGTCTCCCTCTCTCCAACTTCTGGCCTCAACAAGGACATCTGAAAAAAACATGCAGCCATCTGAGGTACTAAACTTCCCCGGCGCCGCACAGAGTAGCACTACGCTGATTCGAAATGCCTCCGTATGTGCATTTATTTCCATTTTTCTGTGTTGTTGAAGCAAGTCTCCTTCAAGTTGAAGGGGCTATACAGAGGAATCTGTTCAAAAGGAGCAAAATAAAAAACAACCCCAACAATGTGTCTGAGTCCCTGAGTTAATTCTCAAATGGATTATTGAGCCAATGAGCGAAAATCACCGGCCATTTAGAGTGGATTTGTCTGCGAGGCAGCGATAAACGACAGCTCGCTTTTTCTACGGCTTAGCTCCTCGATTCTGAGAAGGAGATGCTTGAAGGACATGCTTTTAGAGTAAACAGGCCAATGGCAGGGAAGGGAGAAAAAAAGGGAAAATTTCAATTTGATTGCTTGGCTGTACTTATAAAGACAATGTGAGATGATATGAATGTGAACAATTAATTGTTATAGAGCCTCATGAAGAGTTCTTGGTAGTTAATTACTGGTTGTGATGTTTGCATGAGGCACAGTGAGATTTTAAAGATTTCAAAGTGAAACTGTGCAGAGGGAAAAGAGGGGTTTTATTATCACTTTTACAGTATAATAAGTTAGAGGCTGCACAAACACAGGGTGACAGTGTTATAAGATACATACGGGGAGGGTAGCTGAATTCAATTTGACAGTGTTATAAGAAGTAACTGGCAGTTGCGTGAATACAAAACTCATGCTAATTGGATATGTGGATGAAGAAATAAAGAACAACCTAATAGCTCGCCGCAAAAAGGGGATTTTATGTGTGCACGCACCTTTAATCTCCCAGACTCCAGCAATTTTCTGTCTGTTCAGATCATCTCCTTCCCTTCTACCTTTCTCTCCCTCACTCTCTCCCTCATTGCTACTGTCAACAAAGAATGTGCAGGCTTCCCACAGGCCCTAAAGGAATCTCTCACACTGCACTCACATAATCACTTCAGACCCGGCTGTTTAGGCCGACATCTCCATTGGGACTTACCAGCCGCTCGCTGCAGGCCAAATCAGACCGCTGAGAAAAAAAATAAATAAATAAAAAATCAACTGCAACAGTGAAACAAAGAAGTGCAAGTCAGACAGAGGAGCGTGACCAGTCTGAGAACATCAAGCACTCGTCTTCTGGTGGCTGAATGTCATACTCTCCTCCTTCAGTAATGGGATGATTTGGTGCCCTCCTGTATGAAAATGATAGACTTTAAGCGGCTTCCTTTGTGCACACAATATACACCCACATATTGTGCACGATCAGTGTGCAATGTGTGTGTGTGTGTGTGTGTGTGTGTGACAGGTCAAGCATGTCTCTTTCACAGCCGTAAGACCAGTTTAAATTCCATCATCCTTTTCCAAGACCAAATGGGATCTAGAGCTTCATCTACTTATATCAAAGAAGCTGGATTTAATGACATGTTTAATGACTCCTTACGTTGGCAAATGAGCTTTATTTGAAATCTACAGTGCCGTCAGAAAGAAGCCTTTTCTTCTCCAATTAGAGGCATCCTTTGGAAGACAGACTCTCTGTTCTAAACGAGAATAGTTTTTTACCAAAGATGGAGAAAGAGGAGCTGTTGACGCTCGGTCCCTTGCTAATGTCAGGCTCGAACAGACTGGAAATACATTAAACTATCAAGGTGGGAAAATATTTTTAACAGTGGCAGGCAGCGACTGAAGCCTCGTGGGAGTTGACAGCTTATGAAAAAGAAAGTTAAATGCATCTGCTGGCTTAGACTCAACATCTCCCCACTGTGTTTTATGGATGGTATCTTCAATTCTTATTGTTTTGAATATATTTCTTTTCCCCCACTTTTTTGTGTGTGTAGTCAGACTTGCTTTTTGCCAATGCTCACAGCAAAGGTTAATGATGTTTTCATGTCAACATAAATGCTGCACTGGAAAGTTGCATGCTTGCAAATGTGTTGCTCTGGATGAGGCAGATTGTTGAAAGTAGCACATCCTTGCTCTGAGCGTAGTTTGCCTCAGTAAACCGAATTATTAATATCTTAATTAACAGTTACACTATCAAATGTGTGATACACATAACTGAAATGCAAAATGCTTGTTTTAATTCAGGCTGTCAGAGGCTGAGCTATGCAATTCAATTTGACTGTCTGAAAGAAAGTTAATTCCCCTCCAGCACTGACTTGCATAGAAACATTTACATAGCATAGGGCGATGAAGAAGCTCGAAGGTTTTCAGAGTGAAACTATGTGGAGACACAAGTGCAAATTATAGGTCCAGGGTGTAAGATATGGGGACATCTATTAGCAGACACAATATATAATAGTCTTAACGATGTTTTCATTAGTTTAGAATCACCTGAAAATAAGATATCATTTTGTTTTCATTAACTTAGAATGACTTGTTTATATCTACATACAGATAAGGTCCTCTTCCACGGAGTCCACCATGTTGTTCTACAGTAGCCCAGAACGAACAAACCAAACACTGGCTAATGTCAAAATGCCAAACTCAATGCTTCAAAATGTCCACAGACTAACGTGTGTCATCAAAGAGACCATTATTTGTATAAGTCTATGATGGAAACACATTGCTTGGGAAATCAACTACTTTGTTGTGCATTCAAGCATATTAAAACTGCTGAGTATGTAAATCATATGCTCAACTAAACTCTCACAAGCTTTAGGATTGTGAAAAGTAAAGGTCTGCTACTTGCGCATGAAAAGCCCAACACCCCACAAACCCTACACTTCCCATAATATAGCTTCATAGTGTCTTTTATTCGACCCCTCCTGTCTGCTCAATGCCGACATCTTTAATTTTTCACACTCCGTTTGTAACACATGGTTTTCTCTTATGAATTTACTGTCTCAAGCCTAAGCTAACTGCTTCGGAAAGCTTCCTCCAAAGCCAAAGAAGATGTGTAAAATTATTAGAGTGCCAGATGGATAGTTCAGATTTTTTGAAGTGGGGTTGTATGGGGTACTCATCCATAGACAGTATGTTACATACAGTAGATGTAAATCAGCATGCCCCCAGTTTGGAGCAGCAGACTGGAATTCGCAAGTGAAGCTACACAATCTGCTGTGGAGGGGTCAGCAACAAAATGTATTTTACCCACCTAAAAAAAAAAATCAATATCAGTATAAGTGTATGCTGTGTTGAGAGTATGCTTTCCCTTAATGTCAGACGATTTTCAGCGGGAAAATGAAGCCATTATATCGCTTTCCTTAAAGCCAGACTCCATTGAGGAACACAGTAATCTATCACTGCACAGGAGCTGTTGGACTAACACCACCTCGAACAGTTATTCCATTTGTGTTATTGTGTGACTTTGGTGTTTAAAAGGGTTAGTTCAGATTTGCCAAGCAGCAGCACAAGCAGCTCCCAAGTCTGTGACAAGCACACAGATGGGGAACTGAAGCTGTAACGACTGCTGCGTCAGAATGGGCTTTCTGATGGAAAAATAAAACATTAAAAATGCTGTCAATATAGCATACGCTTAAACTAATATTGATTTTTTTTTAGGTGGTGGCTAAAACACATTTTGTTGCTGACCTCCATCCACAGCAGTACATTGCTTAGCTTCCATGTCGAACTCCAGCCTGCTTTTGACAACTGAGGATGTATGCATCTACTGTGTGTCATATACTGACAATGGATATGTAACCCTTACAACAGCACTTCAAAAAATCTGAACTATCCCTTTAATATATTGGGCATATTAACATGAAAATAACAACCAGATACATTCAAATACTTAATAGCAGAAAAACAAATACAAAACCTTTAGGGATGGTTAAAATGGTAGCATATATCAACACTATATTAGACTTCACCTCATTATTTAAAGACAAATCAAAAATATCAAAAGAGGGCCTTGTTTGTGTTTTTCAAACTGCAGTCGTTACTTCCACTAAAGTAGTTTCTGAGACAGGAAGGACACTGGCTGTCTTTCAAAGCTTTGACACACTTGGCTCCATCTCAGACATGTTGCACTATTATTCTGCTTCTAATTCAGGAGATAAACAAGGACATGAAACAAAATGCCAAGAAGTCACAGCATGACGAACAAACCGAACAGCTTTCTGTCAACAGACACGCTATTCGTCATTTCGTTTAACCACTTCATCTCCGCCCTGGTAGTGTATCTGTAAAGCAGATAAAATCTGCTCACTGACCAGCAGCCAAAGCACAGTGGAGTCGTGCAACACGGGCTTATCTGTTTTCCTGACACAGCTGGAGCATAATGACCCCGTGCCACAGGTCGAAACATTTTTTCTGTCCTCCATCCCCCAAATGAGGCTGCCTCTGCTCATTAGGGAGCCTGAGTTTTAAAAACACAGAAAAACAACCAGTGCCGTGGCCATTAAAGATGCCATCGACTTTTAAATTAAGTCTCATAAAGGGCCTATCAGTGTGAGGGCGGTAATGTACGACGGCGTAAAGCCAGTCCCATCCCATTTCTGTGTTCTTTGAGGCTTTAACAGATCTGTTCTCATTTCACGCTATTAGAGAAGGTCTGGGACTGTTAACACTTAACATCTCAGCAGTCCCAAGCCTAATTTCTCATCATGTGCCATAATCCAACCCACCATTTCATATTCATTTCTTTTTTCTTCTAACCCCAGCCAGCATGGCAATGAAAGTATATTTGTAAAGCACCAGATTAAAGGAAAAAAATGTCTGTTTTATGTAATGTGTACCTTTGTGGTTGTTTTGTGTCTTTCTGAGGTAATTCTGTGTCCTTTTTTGGTAATTTTGTGTCATTTTGTGGTTGTTTTGTCTGTTGTTTTAGTTATTTTGTTTCTCTTTGCAGTTACTTTTCATCCCTTCAGGATCGTTTTGTGTGTTTTTGTGGTCATTTTTGCTGACTTTCCAGACAGTACATGTTAATTGAGTGAAATTTTGCAGATGAAGGCCAGGGGCCCCTTGACACTTTGGGCCCCAGGGTCTGTGTCTGGTCGACCCGTTCAGTAATCCATCCATGGTCATTTGAGGGGTCAAATATTCCTTAAAATTGTTAAGCATCAAAGGGCTTCCAAGTTGCTTTAATCATTTCCTATATTAACAATGGATTATTTAACTGCTTGTACATGTAAGGGATTATTCATATTGAGAACCTCAAAGAGAATTGCCATAAAAACAAACTTGGCAAATACTACTGCTTTGTCAGTGGATGTCAGTGTCAGACACCAAAGCACAGAGACAGTCTTCGAGGCAGTATGACACTTCAGTAGCACACTAAGTGTAGCATACAACTAGAAACACAACTGCAGTGATAATACTGCTCTGTGTGGTGCTGTATCTCTTTTGGATCTGAAAACAGGCAACACATAGGCTTTAAAGGTAATATGTCAGGGTTGTGTTCCCAGCTTTGTTTTTGCTGCTCCCAAACGGTCAAAACATCAGTTATTGCAGGTTTAAGTCGACATTCAAAATGACAAAAAGAAGAAGAGTAATAACTGATGGAAGAATTAAATAAAAAAGAAGTGGAAAACTAGGTTTATATCTACATTTAAATGAGCTCAGCGAAAACATGCCACACAAAAGAGCCTCAATTATATTTTTTAACATACACAATTTGCCATTTGTTGTTTCTGTCTATCCTCAGACATTTGCTCCAGATATGTAGTATGTCCTTAAAAAGTTGCTTCCCAATGTTTTTTATGGTTCCTCGCAACAGTAAGCAAACCAGACCCAGACAACCTGAGATGTCTGGAGGGGTTGTAGTGAAGAAGCAGGTCACAGATGAATATTTTGGCCCTAAATCTCTCACTGCTTACAAACAAGAACTACTGGTATTTTAAAAGCAATCCTTTGACATTACAGGTAGCCTGTGCAGAGTGCAGTGATCTGAGAACTGTATTGTGCTTTGCTCTGAGTAAATACTCTTGCCCCAGCTGTCTGCTTTTTCAGAGAGACCTGCATACACCATTATACTTGCCTAGCCAATGGAAAATACAGTCCTGGATGGAAGTTTTACTTGCTTTTCTTTCATTGCGATATTCTTGATTTGGTTGTAAAAAAAAATTGGGTTTGAGTCTATTAGTACTCCAAGCTTCACAACTTGTTTTTTATGCTATTTAGTTTTATTATGTGGTGCAGCTAAGTTGTATCGTTTTTTGCAAAAAAGTGTGTTTGTATCAGAGACACATAAGTAAGAGGCAAAAAAAAAAGAGATTGGGACAAAAATGTATGACCTGGATCACTAACTTCAGACTCCCAGACCACCAAACAGTCTTTGAATCCTTCCTCTGATTCCCTCTGTAGAAGAATTATCCAGAGGGAGGGAGGATGATGTTGGAGGACTTTCACTCACCTCACACATGGGGCAGGTCACAGTGACCTCAAATATCTACAGATAAAGTTCTGAACAGCACCGGGGCGACCAGGGTGCTGTCACAAGATCGACCTCCTTATCTCCAGCTGGCACAAGATACCATATCTAATGCTACATCCAAAAGATGTTAGAAAGTCGGAAAGTCCAACTTTCTACATTGGGGAAAGTGTTGTGGGACACTGCTACTGCAAGGAAGTCCAATTCAGAAACTGGGTTTGGTTCCTGTAAGATTTCCAGGATGCAATTATCTGATATCATGTCAGCCTGCCCATGTATAATATATACTGTATATGTAACTTTTAACATGATTAGAATCCCCACAATTAGCTTTTATTTCTAGCAGGTAACTCGTTCAGAAAACACCTTAACTTGAAAATACAGTCTTGTTTATGTTGACACTTAACACAAGCTATCAGTCCAGTTTATGTCTTGTGGTTATTATGGGTGTGACAGTACACAGAGGACATGATTCAATTCATACCCCAGTTTCGGAGTCAAGGCCAAAACTGATTTTTGCACCATTTGATGAGCTTGGTGCTGCAATGAATGCCCATGTGGCCAACAGAAATGAAGCAGCCAGCCAGCAAGATAAAATGAAGGAAATGCTAGTATTGTGTGTCTAAATTCCCTGAACTGTACAACACAAGTTTGCAGGAAAAGGGGAGGAAAGCCCTCTCTTGGAAACCCGTTTCCAACCAAGTAAGTGTATCATATGTGTTTTAACAGGTGGCTTGTAGGCAGGTAGTATGTGTAGCCTATATGAAAAACATTAGGCTTTTAACATTAAGCTTAGGTTTGTTGCTGGCGACAACAAAATGACATAGTCCTGCTCGAAGTTTTGAAAACTCTGCCTATTGTTGCTCTGTCTTTCAAAACAAAACACTTGGTCAAATGTGACTATTTTCTATTGTTGTTGTGGCCACAAACCCACAGGCAGGTGTTCTAGCTCTGTAGTTTCATTCATTTCAACATATGGTAATGTGACGCATGAGCACATGTTGCTAACAGTGTACGGCTTAAAAGTTTCCAGGCAGAATTTGTGCTCGTGAAGTTTGTGTCCGCATTACGTGCATAAATCTACATACTTTTTATTCTGCATGCGCCTGACCATGACTGTTCACAAACCGTTACAGCCTTGGTGGTTATAACTGTTTTTTTTCATTTTGTTTTTAGTGGAAGTCACAAAGTTTAACATGTTTGCAACCAAATAACCTGAAATTTCCAACTTCCAATTTTCATCATCAGATTTGTATCTGACCTTCTTACCCACATTACAGTGACAATTTAGACATAAATGAGTATGACAAAACAACCAGAACACATAACATCCTTTGCCCTCGGGGGGTAAACTCCACAAAGCAACAATTGTGAAATTAAAATTGATATGAAATCATTTCTAGTGCTGTAAATCCCAACCAGTTTGCAGTTTTCTGCAGCTTTCAGTGTCTTTCAGCTCTTTGTTCTGCTTTACTAGTCTGTCTGGTGGAGTCATTCCAGCTCTCACTGGCCATCCATAGCTGCTCAATGACACTGTATATGCTCCCTCTTAGCAAAAAAGGCTGAGAGTCAAAGCTGAGTGGCCAGTCACAAAGCTGAATATATATTTTCCTGCACACTTTGCAGTCCAAACTAGGGCTAAAATTCAAACAAATACCGGACTTAAAGTTGACGAGAAAAATGAGATGCCCGTGTTGCTGTGCGTGTGCTGGGTGTAGAGAGTCATTCTTTACGCACATTGATTGCAAAAATCTGGGTTGTATATTGTTGAATGGAACAGGAGAAAGTGTTTGATGGTATGAGCTCTGAATCTTGGTCATGACTTTTGACCCCTGCAACTCATTAAAAGAGCTGTTTTCTTTGCAGGATACAGTATGTAAATAGATTTACAGCGCTTTGATTAACACACTCTGATACTCTCTTTGAACCTTAAAAGCATAAAAAGTAAGTCAAGCTCGTGTTTTGCTCTCATATATTTGGAGAAGGAGTATGGGGTTTATTCTCTTCCTGAACACATTGTGCTGCTCCACTAATCAAAGACCTTGAGTACGGTCCAGGACATTATCTTCAACCAATTGCATAAAGGCAGGAGAAAGAAGGTAATGGGGTTGGCAATATAAATCAGTGCACAAGAAACTCTATTATTGGTAAAGTAATAGGGACCGACGTTGTTTGTAAGCTTCAGCTGTTTGCTTAATTGCAGATTTACGAGCAACACTGGCTCTCATTTACATATGTAAATTCTAAGCAGGCCAACAGAGCTGTTCTTGGCAATGCTTCTGTTTGCCTGCAGGAGGAGGAAAAAAAAGGGGGCTGTGTGGCAAGAGAAAGAGGGAGAGAGATAAACAAACAGATGGAAACTAAAATAGAAAACAGAGATGGAAGGGGTTGTTTAAGAAGTGATGAGCAGAGACGGAGGCAGAGCTCTGGGGTGAAGCAACGGTCTAGCAGAGGTGGTGGCTGGATGACGGGGGGAGGGGGCTTTGTCAACACGAGGAGCTCAGCACTACACCTGAGCACACAGCGACTGTCTCCACTTTCCCCTACATATGGCAGCAGTCAGGACAAGTAAATAAAAAGGGCATGTTGCTCTTTCCTGTAGGTTAAACCAGAGAGCGCCCCCACAGGTTGTCTGACAGTTGCAAGAGTCCTTAGGGCACATTCCCCGCTAAGTTCAAGGACTCTCAGACTCACACTGATGTACTCAGATGTGCACAGATGTTGCGGTGCCTGAGACTGTGATCTGCTAGCATTAGTGGCACTGTGTGTTACTAATGCGTATAGACAGCTGGGGACAGTGGGAGCAGGTCCCCAGCGCTTTACCTGCTTCCAGACAGCATGCCATCAGCTAATATCACCGGGGCAAGTGTGTGTGCGTGTGTGTGTGTGTGTAAAGGAGAAAGTAGGGCCAGGTAATAGTACAACAGCGGAAGACGGCACTTCTCACAGTCCATAAATGAGAGAGCAGAGAATTTATCAGCCACACTTTGATCCTCATTGTTCCAGTGGGACATCAGTGAACAGTGAGAGCAAGCCAACATGGGAACGTGCAGAAAGAAAAGAGTTCACAGTTCAAACTCAGCCATCTGAGAGAAGAAAAAAAGCTTTGTCTAAAGGAAAATTTGGCAACATGTCATAGAAATAAATGCTCGGTTTTTTTCTCGCCTCATCCCTGATTATGAGTAGCAATCTCTACGCCTGATTATATCAATCAGCGACAGAGATGATATAACATAAAATTGAGTCAACCTATTCCCAGTTCATGAATATACATTATTCCGCCAATCATCCGCTGTTTGGTTCGCTAACATGCAGGAGTTTATGCCTTTTACATTTACTGTACAACTTGATGGGTAGTACTGTCCACAGAATCTGACTAAAAACAAACATAAAATGTTATAAAAAGTAACCATTTCAAGCTACAGATGGTACCTTTTATGAAAATAACTTGCTATGACTCACAATATTCTGAAAGAAGTGCATGAGACTCCTCCTCTCCTCCTACTGCCTCTAATGCCATTCGCTAGATCAGACTGCAGCACGGTCAGCAACAACCAGTCAGAGCCGAGGAGTCTGTAACGCAGCTGTCAATCATGACAATCGCTCCATGAACTTCAGTCAAACTGTCAACCTAGGCAGTGCTGATCAAATATGAATCAGGATTCTGTCACTGTATTGCTTATTTCTCACCTCAAATGTTTTCGGAAACATATTTTAGTGTACTGTTTAGCTGTGAAATGAGAAAGTTGGTCCAGCTGCTGTGATTATTGTTTTGTTTAACATGGTTTCCCCACATGAAAGAAAAAAACTGAAAAGGGGCTGGAAGAACATTTACTCTTTCTCCCTCATTGAGAAATTCTAGATCTGCTTTATCAAGCGGTGGCACGGTGCTAAAACAAAGTGTGGCGATAGATCTGGCTATGGAAGACTAGCCCTAGGTTGACCAGAGAGACAGCACTATGAATCAAGAAGGCTAATGGTGATCCTAGAGGAAAGATCTGAAAGTTTCAGTCTAACGCCCGGTTCACATTGGACGTGGAAGCGTCACAAAGCACGCCAACTTTCCATGGAGTGCTGCCTGTTTGCTTTCGGCACCCATGTTAATAAATTGGGCTTTTCACACTGGAGGCAGGGCTGCGCCGAGCACCCTGCAGTGATTGTTTTGGCGTCTGGTCTATTTTTTCCAAGAATCTGGCAAGAAAACATACTGAGAATCTAGTTTGAACAATATAAAAGATACTTTAGATGCGGTATGATATAGATGATCTGACAAAGATAAATGACAGAGTATACTTCCCATTCATCCATATATTTGTCAGTTGTGCCTAAACAGAGAGAGAGAGGGACGAGCAAACACACACAGACACACACACACTCAGACAGATAAAGGCAGACAGAGACAGCTCTGATTTAAACAGAGCAGAGAGCAGAGTCGCTTGCTGACCGGTGTGGAGAAATGCGGTTCTGGTGACTGCTGACGGCCCGCTGCATAACAATTTTTGAACCCAGCATAAGGTGTAATTTCCAATGGGAACAGAGGGCACATGTCACGACTAAAATCTTGCTTAATACACTGCTGTTTGGCCAGCCGTCAGACGCTGGCTGAGAATGTGAATTGAGCTGCTGATTTTTCTCTAATATACACCAGAAAACGTAGTCTTTTCCCCCGGGTGTTGTGTGGTTACCATCGTCCCAAAATGTACATAGAAATGCAGTAAATGGGATTCAAAATAATTTTTGTTGTGCTTTCCTACGAGTGACATACCTAATTTAGTTTGCCTGGCGTACATATGAATCTCAAATTTTGCACGGACATCTCCCCCACAGAAATGTGAACACACCTCTCCAGTGACAAACTTTGCACAGATTCAAGTCAGTATATTCAAGGTCAGGCATTTTAGGGGACATAAATAAAAGAAAAAACATTTTTGAGCAGAGGCGGTCCTTTAATAAAGTCAGTTAAAGCGAGTAAACATGAGCTGAAACCATATTAACCTCAAAGACAGCGACCATTGGGTGTCTCTCTGAGAGCCCTCTCTGAAATAATCATCATGTTACTTGAAGCAGCATCAAGACGTGCTGCAGATCGCAGGAATGAAAGCCAGTTACTGATATACAATTAATGTGACTTGGCAGCAGAGCAGGCTGGTGTCTCCGGTCAATCTCTTTCACTCTTTCCCTCTTTCACACATGCATGCACACACACACAGACACAAAAGGCAGGAAAAATATCAATAAAACTCATTGTCAGGATGCCACGTATTCTCTCTTTGCACTCTTGTGTTGACAGACTCCTCCTCTCTCCCTCTGCTGATCTTCAGGCTGTCCTAATTCATAGATCCTCCTGAGGAGCCATCAAAGTGCTTCCTGTATTATTATCTTTCTCCTGCTTTCACCCCTTTGTGCACACTTTTAAACATTTGGTGCAAGGAATGCCCATAATAGTGCAAGTTGAGTACCAGTCCAGAAATTAATCCTGCTCCCAGATGGTGAAGCTTATAGTGTGTGTTTGTGTTTATTTGCATGTGTGTGCGCACATTCTTTTCTTATTTCTCACCACCTCTTCCCTTCAATGTGGCTAAAGCTTTTTTTATTTGGACCTCTGTGTGGGGGAAAATTACCCATGAGGTGGTAACACAAGAATCTGATGCTGATGCTTCACTGCATGTTTGTTAAAGGGGAACTCCACCAGTTTTACACAATACAATTTGTTTACAGGTCTTGGGGAGCGCTGCTGCATATATGAAACAAGTTGTTTAAAGCCTTTTGTAGCTCCAGAGGGAGCAAATCTGGCAAATTGTCTCAAGTGATGACTTGAGTCTACATGTTTGAAAACAAAAAAAACAGTCTGGATGTGTTAAATTTAGAAAGGAGTGAGGTTAGGAGACCTCTGTAGCTGCTCCTTTTGTCTGCTTGAGGCAAGTGGCTCGAGGCTAAATTAGCTGCTACTAACACATCCGAATCTCAGACTGAACTGTCAGCAGTCAAGGTGGATTGTGGGTAATGTAGGCACCAGGGCTTGACAAGAAAGAAAAAAGTGTAGAGTAAAAAATACCATATCTCTGGTTCTGCTGCATAAATTTTTAACCTTTTTTCTTTAAACTGTCCATCTCAAGCCTGACATCATACAGTGCAATGTTAAATTGGCAGAGCACTCTTTCAAGGCTGGAGCTAAAGCATGATTTCTCCTTGCTGTTTTCAATCTGACATGGAAATATCAGATTCAGCACCACGGACAGCTCCAAGTCTAGAAATCGTCATATGCCAGCATACAAAGAGAGTTTGTGCTTTTTATTAGGTCACAGTTGGGCTACATTGAGTGTGTTAGGCTTCCACAGACACACGTTGCTCTTTGAACGCCTACAAAAACACATTCCCTCTTCGAATCAATAATCCAATATGTTGAGTCAGAGATAACAGATGATCAGAAGATAGGTACTACGTGGTGCCAGGAGGCGCCTCCACATCATGCCTGGCTTGCACATTTCAAGTGAAGACAGAGCCCGCCAAAAAGCATCTCCAGGGACTGCCAATCACCTCCAGTAATGATAATACCGGAGACAAATGAAGGCAATAACTAGCAATGGGATTAGACCTCTTATAAAAGTGTGAAAGAGGGAGATTTGGGACATTTGTCTCCTCCAGTGCAAATGTGGCAGTGCAGTGCACTGACAGTGAGTGCAAGAGACTGTTTTTGGGTCAGATTTAGCTGACATTATCATGGTACATTCTTAGTGTGTATGCCACTAAATTTGTATTCAGCAAACTTAAACCAGACTGAAAATGTTAGATTTTCAGCTTTCGAGCTGGAGGGAGTCTTTTGGTCAACAATAAAAATCTATGACTGTCAATTACTGTCTATAGGATGCCTTTCCAAAACTTAAATAACATCCAGTTCTAAAGTGGAATTTGATGTGTATTGTGTGTGATGTGTTTCACTCTAAAGGGACAGTTCACCCCAATATCAAAAATGAAAATTTTCTCTCCTATTTGCGGTGCTGTTTATCAGTCTAGATTGTTTTGATGTGAGCTGCAGAGTGTTGGAGATATCAGTCATAGAGATGTCTGCCTTCTCCTGAATATAAAAGAACTAGATGGCATTCAGCTTGTGGTGCTAAAAGAGCCAAAAAAATATTTATATATACATTTGAATAGTCAACAGCAACGTGTCTTTCAGAAATTATGACCCAAGCAAGCATGTGGGAAGCAATTTCTTTCTATTGAACTACACGCGCCAACCGCATCAACAGGCAGAAGGAAGGATGCATCGACTCATTTATGAGAGGCTTGTGCTCCTGACAGTGCAACATGTAAACATTAATGGCGTCCTCCTCAGCTGCAACATGTTCACTCTCCCAACTACATCCCCGCTTATTCAGTGGACTTCTGACGTCTACGTATGACATCAAAGGCATCCTGGTTGCATCTGCTGTTGATGTGCTGAGACACCATGTCTGTTTACTCCTGTTACATGCATTGGAGACACGGTGGTGCAGTGATTAGTATTGCCATCTCACAGCAAGAGGGTTCCCGGTTTGAACCCAGGATGGGAGAGTTTGGGTTTTCTCTGGGTACTCCGGCTTCCTCCCACAGTCCCGAGACATGCGGGTTAGCTTAAATGGTGACTCTTAATTGACCTTAGGTGTCAATGTGAGCATGAATGTTTGTCTGTCTCTATGTGTCAGTCCTGTGACCTGTCTAGGGTGTACCCCACCTCTCGCCCAATGTCGGCTGGGATAGGCTCCAGCCACCCCACCACCCTCAACAGGATAACAGAAAATGAATGAACGAATAAAACACCTTGTATTTATGTTTCCTTGTGGAACAAAAGCACATGTTTCTATTCCGAAAAAAACATCATATGTTGGCTCAACATTCATACGGGAAGCAAACACCAGGCTTTTTGGTGTAAGTCAGTGTTTGTTAGACCGATCTATCGCCCCTCCTGCCCGCCCATAGGGACTTTCCAGCTCTTTAAATTACATTATTATACATTCATGCGTTTCAAACCAATGCCATCTGGCTGCCTGTTTTCAGCGGTGTGACACTGAAATCACTGACCATGTGGTGGTATTTAAGGATTTCAGAATTAGAGCTGGTTTTCGGCTGAGCTGTAACGCTACCTAGGTCAGTGTTGCTCGGTGAGCTGGCATTAGATGCATGCTTAGCAGTGACAGTTAAGCCTGATTTATGGTCGTGCGTTGAATCGACGACGTCGCTACGTTGTAGGCTACGGGGCTACGCAGAGGGCTCGCCGTAGCCCCCGGCGTAGCCTGACGTGCACCTCCCCAAAAATGTAACTACGCGTCGAGGCGACGCAGACCCAACGCAGACCGGCACGGCTGTGATTGGTTTGCTTGGTCGCAAAGCATTTCCGGTTCCGTATTTCCACTGCTATCCCCGCCGTCTTTAAACATCTTCTATTGCGATGTAGATGTTGTTAAGGCTCATTATATATATGCCATTATGCACAACGTTCAATACGGATACGGCCGGAGCCGTCTGTCCGTGCTCCGCGTTCATTTCTCTGTGACCGGAAAACGAAGAATCAACTAGAGACGGCGATAACCACTCAGGAAAGGAACGAAGCCTCCTGCTGCTCTGGCGGTGAATTGCACCGCGACGAAACGGAGTGACGGAGAAGTTCGAAGGGTTCACGACGGCGTCACGGCAACCACGTAGCGACGTCGTCGACTCAACGCACGACCATAAATCAGGCTTTAGCGGGTGTAGTACAGGAGAAAGAAAAAAGTTCCTGCATGAAACGGCTTGCAAAAGATCTGTGAATTACCTTAAGTAACTAGATTATAATTTCTGGAAAGAGACATTGCTGTTGAGCTTTTATAATGTATTTTTCTTGGTGCTCTGAGCACCACAAGCCGAGTGCCATCTAGTTTTATCATATTCAAGAGAAGACAAACATCTCTACAGCTGATATCTCCAACATTTGGCAACTCACACCAAAACAATGCAGACTGATAAAAAGATAAAAGGGAAAATATGCATTTTTGATTTTGAGGTGAAATGTCCCTTTAAGGTGTAATATTTCAATAAAATTGTCCGCATGCACCTACAGGTTTTATTTCCATTTTTGGAAACATTAGCTATTGTCTCACAGTGGAACCTCGGTATATTACACATCTGTCAAATCTGTAATGCTCTCAGGTTTTGGAAGCAAACTTTCCCTTCTAATAGTCAGCCTATTTTCACTTCATGTAATTTGTTCTTTCTGTGCTTGCTGTTACCTGCAGGAGAGATCAGATGCTTCAGAGCTTCTATAATAGTACTGTGTGCTCACAGAGGTGTGTTATCACACCTTGAAATACCTATTTCCACCTCGTTTAACTTCCACTGATTTCAGGATGCCGGAGCCTGTCACATATCATTTATTACTGCAGAGAACATTATCCAAGGTTTCTGAAACCCTACAGTTAATTGTAAGAGTGAACAAAATAATAAGAATGTTTGTGAGCCATTAATTTCTACCCGATACATGCAATTTAGTGCATTGTATTACTTGTCACACATGGTACACACTTATTTTCCACTTTTTCCACTTGTGTAGCTGTAAATATGGTTTAAAAGTCTAATTACACTAAACTGCAATGAAAGGCACTGTAATGAGCAATGGGGAAAATATAAATAGATTCTATTGTATGAGGACTGCATATTGATATACACCTTCTGGTGCTCCTGTGTGGGCTTCGAGTCATCATGTAAGGAAACCATCTTAATGCATTTCATAAAAGAGCGTATCAAGGCTTTGTCAACAAACAACCTGGGTCATCAAACAGAACCCAACTGCACATCTATTACGGCTAATCATCGTGAATAGATGGACATTGGGGTCCAGGGAGAGCTGAGATTAAACCCAGCGGGCGGTGGAGCCAAACAATACGTGGCACTGGAGCTAATATGCAGACAAAAACAAAACCAAAGCAATATTATTTTGCACTGATCACTCGTTCGTCTCTTTACGTGACCGGTGGTGTTTTCAGATGATGAGTTTACATTTGCAAAGACAAGCTGTTTATCACCGGCACAAATGACAAAGAACACTATGTCTTGACTTCAAATAACAAAGTTAAGCATGTATCGTCAATTCTTTATTTTTTTTCCCCCCCTTTTAATTTCCAATTGCGTCGTGGAAGTGAGTTTGCATTTCACATGAAAGCGATATATAGGACGCCATTTGCATGTTATTTTTGGATAAGCCATCCACCAACTGCTATTCCCTTTAAAACTCATTCAAAGATTACATGAAATATGGAGCAAGCTTTTAAATTTGACTCCCCTTCTTTTGAAGGGAACTCAAGGGATGATGCCAGAAAAGTAGTGGTAAAGACTATAAACAAAAGAAGTAGAATACATCGAAGAGGAAAATGTTATGAGGACTGTCGGCTCAGCAATAATAAGATTTCAACCAGAATGATACGTCTGGTGTAGTGCAGATGCTGTTTTGTTTAGGTCTGTTTTAAAATGTCAAAGCATGCTGTGGGAGTGGTGTAACCAAGAAAATTCAATTCAGTTAATCTCCTGTTTCACTTTGGACCTTTAAACCTCATATAAGTCAATACTGTTTGTCTGTTTATTACAGAGCTCTGAAAGAGAAAGAAATATAGTTGCTCAATGTGCCGAGATGCAGTTATGTTTCTCCGCTACACCCCAGCCATTTTATATTAGTTCATAAACCAGTGGCTACATCAACATTAAGTAACAATTTTAGGTCTGTATGCGATGCGAGACATCAAACAGCACCCCCAAATATGATGGTCGCTGAAATTATAGATCTGCAAGCTGCATTTTGCCCTTTTGGTTTTATTGTTTGTCTGCTCTTTAAAAGAACGTAAAATCTGACGTGAATCTGATTAAATGTTACAGTGTGGGTATAATTACGTTATGGGACAGACGAAAAGCTCTCCAGTAGGCTAATGTGCCTGCGGTTGCTTCCCGCTCGACTTCAGATGGGAGCCAGTAGGCCTAATTGGCTACATACAGCCTAATCAGACTTGCTGGATTGTCTTGCTTAACATTTTATCCCCATCCTTGTATCAATTTTCAACTAAATTAGCCCGGTCCACCAGAGATGTAGCAGAATTAGGCAGGGGGAGAGGAGGGGCTGCTATCACAGCACTTTACTTCAGCATCACGGTGTTCGCAGTCTGCTACAGTGAAGGCTGCACAGTGCACTTCATGTCATTCAGAGGCAAAAGAGTAAACACTGATGTGTTGTGTCATGTATTACCTCTGGATAATGTGTCAAAAGTATACTGTCGTCCTTTATTATTTAGGTGACACATTCAGAGAGGTTATACCACCACCTGTAGGCCAGCACATTGTGATATACAGTACATTCCTGGGCCGGGACTAGAGTTTTGAGGGCCCTGGGTGGCATTATGCTTTGTGGACCCCTCTCCACATCATGTATGCACGGGACTGCATTTACAAAGCTCTACAGTAAAGTATGCAGTGACATTTAAAATCCCCATGTTGACAAAGGCAGGGAAAGTTAATTTTACAAGAACCGCAGTTATCAGTGTTGTGCTATGCCACATCATGACAGAGAGGGATTTTGTGTCATAGATGGAAATGGTATGACAATCTCCCCCTCCTTCTCCCCAAAGTTGGACTCATTCCATGCTCGCAGGCATCCTCTAACGCCACCCAACTAAAACTCCTGTTTCCAGAATAACTGATATGCCTATTTGTACTTCAGCTCATTAACTTTGTCTATGCCTGCCGCCATTTTCTTGTGAGTGCCCAATCAGAATACTGCACATGTGCATTTCTTAACAGAGGAGAAGGAAGTCAGATGGCTCACAACTCAAGAATTAAAACAAAGTGACATTTACTAGTCCAATGTGTCATTTTATTTGCCCCAGGTTATCGGACCGTCCTAAATGCTGAGCCCTGGCCTCACAATCAGTTATCCACAAAATTAGCCCAAAGCATGGATAAAAAGATAGAAAGTGTTGTTTTTTGTTTGTTTTGTTTTTGTTTGTTTTTTAACAAAATCTGGAAAACATACATTACATTACATTTATTTAGTCGAGGCTTTTATCCAAAGTGACTTACAATAACCGCAATCAACCATATATATAACCCCAGAAAGTGTAGGAATCATGTAAGTGCATCAACTTCATTAAATACACTGATCTACTTCCATTTCTTTAGCCAGAGATGAAAACCAACTTCCCGACACACCTGAATGCTACTGGTCAGTTTCCTCTCTGTGTCTTGTTACTAAACATAGTTCAGGTATATCTTCCTTACTCAACTTGCAGCCCTTCTTCACAATGCACATCTATGTTGTCTCAAAGCATAAAAATCCTTTCCAAATTTCTCTTTTGTTGACATCCCTCCGCGGCCCCCCCGTGCTCCATTTTTGCTGTCATTGATTTAGTATTGAACTGTGGAAGTGTAGAATGAAAACAGCAGCAGCAGCAGTAGCAGAACAATAGAGGCAGTAGAGTAAAATCTTTGATCAGAATAGCGTAGAAGTGTGCTGAAACTCAAGTACTCCTCATTTTGCTGCTCCTCACTACACAAGTATAGAAGGTGGACGGATGAGTGAGGAAAAAAGGCTGAGAGGAAAGGAATAGAGGATGAGAGCTGTCTGATCGGTGATGATGAGGAGAAAGGAAAGTTGCCTTGGCTGTGGGCAGATGCTGGTTGCAGTGCCAGCTGGTGGGGGGTGGGCCCACCTGTCTCTGGCTCTCCCCGTGTCCCTCTTCTCTACTGCAGAGAAAGCGACAGATGGAGTCCGAAGGTTCTGCTCCGGTCCCAGCACTGCGTCTTCAGTCTGTCCAGCTCTCTCCCGCCCCGGCCTGAGGGCACCGTGCCAGGGGAACATGGGGACGGCGCCCGGCACCAGGCCCTCCACCGCCACAAGGGTCAACTGCTTACAGAGAGGGATCGCCCCTCTGCCTCCGTCTCCCACAAACACTGTGCTGCCTCCCCGTGGACGTGAGCAACAACTACATCTTTGCTTTGAAGTGCTGGCTGAGGGGAGGCATTTCTTTATTCAGACAAAACATGCCCTCTCAAGGTCTCTCAGCAATGCCAGCTTTGAAATTATCAAGACTGGAGGCTTCATGTAAGCGGCTCGTTTTTCAATGAGATAGAGAGGGAGAGGTGCCAAATTGGATATGTCGTACATATTGATGTGAAGCTGTATTATCCTTAAGGAGTGCTTCGGATGCAAAGTGATGCATGTGGACTGTGTGACAGTATGATAAGGAGAGCAGCGTGACGCATGGTGCCGGTCAAAAGGTCGTGTCATAACCCCAAAGTACCAAAGTCCATCACAGGGTGGCTTGGTGACCTTCATGTGGCTGCTTTTGTGATAAATCAATGCATGAAGTCTCTGAAGAAGCGCAGACAGCTCATTAGGGATCCCTTAAGAAGTGAGCCACCCACACCAGTTGTTCTACTGGACCTCCTATTAACCTCCCGCTCATTTGTTTGTAACGATGCACACAGCTCTCATTAAAAGGAGGTGGTCCAATTGAAAGAGAAAGGAGAGAAAAAATGCCGCCATTTCAGGAGTTCCTCTAGACCTCTTACCTGTTTCCTATTATCTCCGTGCAAATTAATAAATTCTTCCCTGTTTGAGTTTGACCAGCATGAGCCTTGATATTTGTGAGCGTCTGATTCATTAACAGAGGAGCTGAATTATGACTAAGGTCCTCGCTCCAAAAGCTGCACAACTGGGCTGTTTCTCTTCCCAGCAGCCCGCGCTGCTCCCGGAGGTGCCTTTAGAGCACATTAATGGATTCTCTGCCATTCAGGAAGAAAGTTATGGTTGTAGCAAAAGCTTCCTTTCAGCGATAAACAAATCAGACAGAATCCCAAGGTAGTTATTGATATTTAAATAACAAGCCTCTGAGATCTGGTGTTTTACTGTAAATGAGTGACAGTGGCCTCCTTCAGGCTGTTGCTCTTAAAAGTGACAGAGTGGACGATTCGGAGACGACCCGGAGCCCAAAGTGAGGCACAAAATTCCTTAACAGCTCTCTGATGAGCTGCAGGGTATCATGGGAGGCGGGTCTTTACTCACAGGAGGGTATAGACTTAGAGTTTTCTCGCATTGGCTGTTAGGTTTCTTTCAAAGCCTTGCGGTATTGTAATACATTGATTTAATGGAAATTATCTGGAGATTTTTTCCCACCACACAAAAAAATGAAATGAGTTTTCCACTGGCCTAAAGAATTGACTGAGGGATGTGTAAAGGCAGTCAGTCCGATGGTTTGGTATTATCCAGACCGACAAAGCTTCTCAATTATCACCGAACATGAAATGAATCTAAAGAGACCAATTTTCGCCAAATAATCAAGCCATTATCATTCATGACTCAATCACAGTGGAAATTACCAAGTCTCTGCTTGTGCCCAGCAGTGGGGAAGAAAAAAGAACAGACATGAGAGGAAACAAAAGGATGATAATGGAGCACGAAACCAGTTTGTGGCTCCAGTGGGACCAGTGTTCATGTGCGTCACTGGGGTTTGGCGAGATATGGGCGCTCTGCCATACCTAAGCCTGATTGAGTGCAAATTAAATCTTGTTTCATCATTTGAATGGAAGGCAAAGGATGTGTGAAAATGGCCAACAATCTATTTGAAGGCAATATCTGTACAAAAAAGAATCATATCAAAAGAGCATTCAGGGACCATGTTTCCTCTGAGCGGAGTGTGTTTGGTGAGTTACATCTAATATTTGATCACAGCAACAAAAAAGTAACATCTTGCAAGTCTGTCATTGTTCTGCTTTGTCCCTAATATAAAAATCATAAAGGCTGATTTGGTGAGGACAGATGTTTCTGTGAACATTTAAAAAAAATAGTAGGGTGACGTGGATAACATTGTTAAAACTGATCAAGGACATAGTGGTTATGGTGGTCAGAGAACAGAGAATGGAGACCAAAGTTCCTAAGGGCCGTTTCATAGTCGATGCAAAGGCACGCAGACGCAAACGCATTGGGACGCATCGAGAAGCACTGGCCGCCATGATGCGTGCTTGCGTCTCAAAATCTGTTGTCCATTTTTTTGATACCCGACGCGTGTAATACCATGCGTTGCCAGCAGGGGTGATAATGCAAGCGACGTACTGGAAATTAACCACTTTTTGTTATTCACAGAAGAAGCAGGTATGAAATACGGCAGGCGGGGAGGAAAAACTTTGCCAACTCGTATGGGCACACCCCCATTTATATGACAGTTCCAGTGCCCTGTACTCTAATAAAATAGCAGTGCTAGCTAGCTACAGCAATACTTGCTAGTTGAAATGTACCGGTGACTCTGCTACCCCCTATTGTGTGAGTGATGCATTGCATTCCAAGTGATGCCCGCGTTGCTTGCGTTCAATGTGTTGACTATGAAAGGAAGTGCGTTGCTAGTGTCACCTGTGTGGCTTGCGTTGCGTGTGTCGACTATGAAATGGCCCTAATTGTGCTTCCACTCTGATGTTTTAGGCACAGAAACAGCCCGCTGTTACTTTACTGTGTAAATGTTGAGCCAAACCATGTTGTTTTTTTCTAAATCTAACCATGTGCTTTTGTTGTACAAGGAAATGAACGTAAATATGAGGTGTTTTACTGACATTGTATGTTTATTTTGAAAAAGACTGTATGCATCTATACACTTCCTGTGAGAACAGAAGTGTATTTTGAAAAGACACAATGCATGTAACAAACGTAAATCGACACAGTGTCCCTGTATAGATGCAGGAGGATACCTTGTGTGTCATACCTAGATGTGAAAGTCCATGGACACAATAGAGATATTTGACAAATTGGGATGAGAACACATTTTTCAATTCCATTTCTTTTTTTGTGCACTGAGCTGAACTGCCAGTCAGAGTGATCTCATTCGCTGACAGGCTGAGCCGTCTCTGACTTCAACATGCTGAATAAGCCAAAAGAAAGCTGACTAGTGCCAATAGTGCAGGACTTACAAAGACTACACCGACAGCTCAACATTGACCGATGGCCAACGGATGGCTTGGTGTGTCAGGGCACTGTCAGCCAGTTTATCGACTAAGAGTTTGTTTTATCAAAAGTCTTCATTTTGGGGAAATACACTTATTTGCTTCTTTGCCAAGAGTTAGATAAGACGACTGATAAACACTCTCATTCTGTGTCTGTGAAATTGAACAGGTAGCCTAGCTTAGTTCAAAGACAGAAACCGGAAAACAGCAAATCCTAGGGTTAGGGTGAGGGTCAAAGAAAGGTGATGTACATCCTGAGGGTGTAGATTGTGGTGCATGGGCACAGGTGAAATAATATGGACTTCTCTAAATATTAGACATCCTTATGAACATCCTAGAACAAGATATTGAAAAAAAAAAGAGTTAGGGTTAAGGTCAGGCATTGGATGTAAGTGTTAGGGGTTAGGGGTAAGAAGGCCAGGAGGAGGAGAGACTATTTGTTGTCCCAAAGTAGAGACTTCCTGAAGTCTTGTCATCACTGTGAGGCTGCCAAGACTTCAGAGGAGACTAATCAAGAAATGGTGATTGGTACACCCCTGTAAAACATGCCAGTTTTCACACTATTCACAGTTTTCAAAACGTGCTAATTAGTGAGCTTTAGAGATGCTGCTAAGTGAATTTTGTTACCTTTAAACAGAGCCAGGAGAACTGCTGTCGGTCTTTGTGCTAAGCTAATTGATCCTCTGCTTTAACTTTAAACGTTGACTCTTATAGTCCATTAAAAGTTTGTTTTTGTGTCAGGGTTACGAGTGTCTGACTGTTTTCTTACTGTTGCTCAGCATGAACATAGAAGGTCTTGGTTGTGGGACAGTTTTAGTGTAGTTAGTTTATCTATTTATCCTTTCAGAAACTCTTTGTGTCTGTCACGACAAAAAGACATTACAATTAAAGACAGACATTTAACAACAGTGTGCTCCACAACAACATCACCAACAAACAATAGTTCAGCACAACAAAATGCAAGTGACGCACACCTCATATCACCCAGATTTGTTTAATCGAGCTATAGCAGAAGGTACGACGGATCCCCAGACACAGGAATCTTATTAAGTTAGTTCTAATGAACTACAGACAGTGAAATTTACCAGGCAATAAAGCAGAGAGTTGAAGTACCCTCTACAAATGGACGTAGCATGAACATATCATTTTGATTGATCAAGATGACAATAAAATTTAATGTGCAAAAGAGCATCGTCTGTGCTCCATTTTGCTTCTTGTCAAGTCACCAAACATGTCACTTTACAGCTGCACATTGATCTGAGTTTGAGTACGCTGGGATGATTTGTTTATATACTGCTTCCAAATTAATTTTTAGTCTTCCTCATACAGATCAAAACTGTCAAATTAAAAGTGTTCTCACTCAGGCTAAGAGATGTTTCCAGAGGCCTGTGGGACAGACTGGTGTCACGCTTGCTAGTTTGTCCTCAGAGGTTGATGTTTGGATGCTGTTAAGATTGTTTGCGGTGTGGTTGGTAGTGTGTGGATATGCTGTTTGGATAGTTTGTGGTGTGGTTGGTGGTGTGTGGATATGCTGTTTGGATAGCGTGTGGATGGAGTCTGGTTGCTGGTGTCAGCGTGGCTCTAATCAGCTGTTGGCAGGCGGATGAGCGGGCGGTCTCTCCCCGCGGCGGCACCCCGGGTCGAAAGCCGGTTTGAAGTTTAATGATGCCAGCTGCCAGCTCCACCAGGCTGTGAGCGCTAACGAGCTGGCACTGGCGGCGGACTGGGCCGCGGCGGCAGCACCTGGAAATGTAGCACACGTTTCAGAGGGGCGGGGCTCCACCGGGGCTGTTGAGGGGCCTGCTGGAGACCCAGGACGGCACCCAGAGGCCCGCATCTCTTTGAAGAGCGCCCCAATTTCCATATTTCATTACGCACTGCTGACTGACAAGGCCCAGCCAGATGTTCTATTTTCAGCTATTTAAATTTTGACCTGCTTTCCTACCATGGATGCAAAAAGAAAAGAAAAAAAAAAACAGATTTCATCAAAACACAGATGCCAATGATGATGGGAACTTGGATGTGGTGTGTCTGCGAGTTTTGTTGCCATTCTTGATGGTTTTTTTCCATCCTAATAAAGCATTGAGAGAATAATCGAACATTAAATGATGCTCTTTAACTATCCCCTCATCTCAGACATTTGGTTGACAATCTGTCTTGATGCAGTCACTGTCTTGCTCAAGGACACTTTAAAACAAGACACACTGGTTATTTCAGGGATCAAACCTGAGACCTTGTATTTATGAGACAATCTCTAACCATCCAGCCAGCCCAGCGCTGAATTGGCTCCAAAGTGAGTGATGCATGCTCCGAAACACCGCATAAAGCATGCTCGCACAGCTCCTCTGTCCCTGAGATATCGGAGATGATTAATTCCTGTGGTATTCCTGTTGAAATGGCTGTTAAATTGCAGCGTCCTTACTCAATCCCTCATGCAAAAATACATCGACAACCCTGACCTTTTTGTGCATCTGCTGCAAATGGCACTTTGTCATCCTGAGTGAGCCAGCTCAAGGATCAATGAGATTTTGTTGGAATAAAACTTCCACGAAGCCCAAGAAGAAGAAGTGTGAGTCCATTGCTGGGCTGTATGAAAGTGAAAAACTCTTGAAGGAGGAGGAAATAGGAAGAGAACAAAGGACAAAGCAGGGGTGAAACACAGCGAGAACGAGTGGAGAACAGCTCAGAGTTGAGCACCAAAATGCCAAAAAAGGAGAGACTCTCAGAATCAGAGGGAGAAAGGCTTTCACTCATTACTCAACACAGCTCACAGCAGGGGAGGCAAAGCTGTTTATTCCTTCGGTAATGCGTCTGTGAGTGTGAGTGTGTATGTGTCTGACTGAGGAAAACTGAGAGGTGTTTGAGAGTTAACTACGGCATAACGGAGGCAATATTGACACCAAGATAAAAGTGAGTGAAAGCTATAACTGTTTTTTTTCCCTTGGGTTGAGAATACAGTTAAAACAATAAACTGCAGAGGGTGTATTCAGTTGTGACCATGTTGCTGATCTTTTCTATACACTATACAATTAAAGGAAGTTTATCATGTGCAGATCTGAAGCTCATACGGAGTAAAATCAGGAGTTAGGAAGATCCGGCAACATAATCTTTTAGTGTTTAATGACAAGATGAGCTGCAAAGTGGAGGAGATATCACTCTCAGCCCAGACTCCGTGATAACATGATACATCTGTGGTGTTTTATGTACATCTGGAGGTACCAACAACATGTTACATAATTTCTCCAGTTATAGGAAGAAACATCTTTTGTTTGTTTAAAGATTCTCCTCTTATGAAGGAGCGTTCAATTAAAATTAGATGGACTGAAAATTTAATTAAAGTTCAAAGTATCTTCATTGTCTCTTTCAGGGAAATTGGTTTGCAGTGAGGATTCAGAACACAGTAATACTTTAATTTCAACATAGGGAGGGACACATATGAAACGGGGGGTGTGGAGGTTCTCTGGTTCTCTAATTTCAAGCATCAACCACTTAATTTCCTGCATTCTGGTGAATTTTATGAAGCAATTTGTGCCTTTTCTGCATCGGTTTATGTTGTGAATGCCTTTAATTGTCAAAATAAAAGTCCTGGTTCTAAATATTAAGGGGGATGTGTTCCCTGCATCCTCTCCAAAAACTACACCTATGACAATAACAGCAACTGGGCATAGTTTACAGAGTGGGTTCAGAAGAAGATTCTACAGTGTCCAGGTTAAGGTAAAAGTAAACAGTGTAAGCAATCTGTGCAAATTTACCATCAGTGCAAATTAGCAATCTACAGACAACAGTTAAATATTGTCTAGTGTTTAACGTGTAAACAACAGGAGGGAAAAAGGAAACACTTTATTTCTTGGCTCTAACAGGCACATTAAAACAACAGCCTCAGGGTAACAGTTCAGACTTTGACCGAGGGCGGTGATCGTGGCACTCCAGAAAGGAAGTAGCCTTCCTAAGCACCTGCTTGGTGTAGCCTTTAGGTCTGAAAGCTGGACTTGACTCCACCCTGAAATCTCACCAGCCACTTTGATAAGGCTAATGAGCCTGTCTCAGGCCCTTCAATCAGATATGGGCAATATTAAATTTTCAATGTAGTGGGGTTGAGGTCAGACCCACAGTGAGACTACTAAATACCTAAAATGTTATAATATCAGTTTTTAATTCAAAATTAAAATCACTTGTATTTTTATTAATTACACTGTCTCATAGCAGTATTTTGTATTGATCCATTTGATGAGCAAGTTTTTAATGAGGGTGAGAGATCAAATTTGTTATATTAGATAAGATTATTTTTTTGCCATTAAGCTCTTTCACAGAGACGGCTCCTAATTGTTTGTGTTATTGTTCGCTTGTGCACAGTAATTATAATTTATTCTTTCAGCAGTGGGTTGTGTCGGTAATGTGCTAACTAGCTAACTAGTGTCTTGAATCCGTCCTGCCATCCACTACCGCCACCTGCTGCTTTAGACAGTTATTTCCGCTCATGCATGTGCAGAACAAACGTGCTAGTTGGCTGTTGACTCTTTGTGGTGTGTTCAGGTGCAAGTTTTTGGCCAAGACACAGGTGAAACTGGTGAACGTATTGGAGCATTTAGCTGCTAAAGAGCCAAATGTCTCTCTCAGGAGTCAGCGGGATGCAAAACAGCGAAAAAAAAGAGTAAATATTGGACTAACATTCACCAAAGTCCAAAAACATGACTCCTAAATCGTGATTGTGTTGCTCTGTATCTGTTGTAGTGATGCGCGGGCCGACCCGTAACCCGCGGGTCTCGTGGGTTACCCAGAGGTTAGGTTGGGTCGGGTCAAGAAATGTTCACTTTATTGGTGGGGCAGGTGGGGCCGATCATTAAAGATTAAATATGTCGGATATGGCCTACTTGTTACAACACTGTTGTAGGTTAGGTAAATGCATGTTACGTAACGTAACCTGCGACCTGACGTCACAAAAGCGCCAAGCAGCGGCCACAACAAACCAGAATCAATGAAGCGGTGAAGATGGAAGAAGTGAGGGAAAGATTATGGTCGGGAGAGTACAGAGTTAAAAGAAAAGAAAAAGTTTGCAAGGAGAAAAAAGAAAAAAATGTAGTTTATATTGTTGGCAGTGATGGTTTCATAAATGAGAGAAAGCAGTTATTTCAGCGAGGTAAATGTCATCTGTATTTCTGCATAATCTCCATGGCTCAACTTTCCCGATCACATTGATAAAATTAGAATACACGCAAGATAAAAATACTTGAGAAGATAACACAGGAGTCGAGCTACTGCTGACAGACTGTACTCGGCCAGCTTTGCATAAGCTCTATGTACACTTCATTACAGAGCATAGAAACTTCAAACTGCCATTTTATGGATGGCAGTGACAGTAAAACACCTCAAATTCATCGTAAACAATGATAGGGCTTTTTTGGGGAGTTTTTCCTTATCCGCTGTGAGGGTCTAAAGGATAGAGGGATGTCGTATGCTGTAAAGCCCTGTGAGGCAAATTGTATTTGTGATATTGGGCTTTATAAATAAAATTGATTGATTGACAATACGTGAACAATATTTCTAAGCACCAAGACTTCTGTGCACGGATGTGAGTGTTGATGTTGATGTTTATCACTACTCTTGCACACACTTTGAAACTCACATGGAGATGCTTTTGTAAGGACTTTGTTTAGTATGAATGGTGCAGGATTCTCTGCACACCCCCTGTTTCTGGACTGCCTAACCTTTGGCATGACCTTTAGAAGACAATTTGCAGCAGCAATCGCCCTGCGCCTCGCTACACATTATTTTCCCTCATTATTTTTTCAATGTTACCTTTGCAGTGTGTGGCAGAAAAGGGCTGGCTTCAACAGAGGGGTCAGGGTTCAGGAGGAGGAGGGTAAAGATACAGGTCAGATTGGCTCTACAGTTGTGTTCAGCCAGTGTCCTCAGAGAATTCCGCGCCACGAAGCCATTTGAACTCTGAACCCTCCAGCTGTCTGTCAAAAGCTGACCCTCGGTGTTGACTGTTGTCTGGTTTGGCGATTAGGAAAGCACCGCAGCCAGCAGTAATGGAGGATGGCAGCCTCAAAGTTTTTAATGTCGGGCAACAAAACACTGAACATGTGCAAGGATAATCTATCCTCTCTATACCAGGGGTGTCAAACATACGGCCTGTGGGCCAGAACCGGCCCGCCAGGCTCCAATCTAGCCCACTAGATGATTAGACTAAGAGGTGCTAAATTTCAGGAGCAAGTTAAACAAAGCTGACTTCATGTAAAACTCTGCTTCAGGGGCTTTTCCACCCTAACCAGAGAACAGTTTTCTGATATAACAATGTATACTTACTGTGACTATGTTTAAAGGGACATTGTGTGGCATTTTCAGTTGGGTTTTTTTGGCAAAAATTGATGTCTGCATTCATAAATTTGTCATCATTGGTGTATTATTACCTCCACCAATAACCTGACTTATCAAAAAATGCAATCACAGGCATTACCTTTGCGAGGAGAGGGATGAGGTGTGTGAGGTTGAGCGAAACACACATAAGAATATGCATTCTGCTGGCATTTTAGCAAAAGAATTTTAATTAAAAACATAAATAATGACAGTACAGTGAGAAGTAGACTGACTGAATGTGTAAAAACTGAGACATATTGTTGAAACTGCATTTATTTTTCTTAAGATATCTCAGGCTGTTCATCTGTTTTGAAAAAGGATGAACATCTACAGAATATAATTCTTTAACACACAAAAAAGTTAAAATATTGGAGCTGATGTTACTTATAGGTTATTGTGTGATAATTTTATTGGTCCAGCCCACCTGAGATCAAACTGGGCTGTATGTGGTCCATTAAGTAAAATGATTTTGACACCCCTGCTCTATACTGGTGATCCTCTTACTTTTCCTTTTGTGCCACCATACACTGACAGATGTGGTTTTGGATCAAATGTCTTTAAAACTAGTAGATGGATTGCTATAAAATCTGGTACAGACATTACATCTCCCTCTTGGCGACCCTTAAACTTTCCATTGAGTGCCAACGCCTTTGGTTTATGTGTTAAAAACAAAGTTGGGACCAAGTCTAAAGTCTTTGCACTTGAGTCCCAAGACAGGCAAGTCCCAAGTCTTAAACTTTGAGTTTTGAGTCCTAAACAAGTCAAGATGTGCTCTTCACCAAATGTAATGCCATTTTAACAGATTAATAACTTTCAAAAATTTTAACTTTACAAAAATCATGGATGCTTTTTAAAATGTGTATCTACTTCTTAAAACAAGTTTGTTAAAATGTTGCTTAGCTGTCAATCTAACATTATGTTAATATTAGCCTCGACTTACCGTTTTTTGTGCAACTTCAATTGTCATACAAAGCTGCAAGTTGTTGCGTCTCCATTTGTAATTTTTGACCTGCACATTTTGTTGATGGCTGTGTAGTTGTTGAGATGGAACATTAGTTCTTCATGGTTTTCTCCTGCAAAGTGACAGGATGCTGTATGATTGGTTCAGACAAAGTGGATCTGAGGAATTAAGTGTCAACTTGCTGGGAATACATAATGTTAACTTCAGCTGATTCAGGAAGTGCACTGATTCGTGGCACAAAATTAACATCCATTTTAATCTTTGTCTTTGGGGGAAGCTATCAAGTGATTTCTAGTCAAGAGGCTCAAGTCCAAGTGAAGTGATAAGTCACTGGTGTTGAAGTCCAAGTGGAGCTGCAAGTCCTTTTTGACAAGTCTAAAGTCATAAAATATGTGAATGGAGTCCACACCTCTGCAAAATACTTTTTGAACTAAAGGCATTCCCATCAGGCTCATGCTAAAATGCGTAACTAAAATGGTGAACATAAGCCTAGTAAATGTATACTGTACCTGATAATCATTATGTTAGCATTGTCACTGCAAGCATGTTAACATGGTGACATTCTGAAGTACAGCGTCGTGTGGCTGTACAGTCTTGTTGATTTTAAACAGTCATGACCTCAGAAGTAATTTTAAGGCATTTTATTGTTCAATTGTAGAAATATTGACTTATAAAATCACAGATGCAAAAAAATGTAAACATTATGAAAGGTTAAGAAAGTATATCAAAGCCCTGTACAGTCCCTGAATGCCAAACTTTGGGTTGTATCAAGCAGTTATTTATTTTAATGAACTAAATTCAAGAAACATGAAGATTAACTTTTTTTTGACATTTTAAGATGGAATTACTTTGCTTAGTTAATTAAAAATATTTCATGTCACACAAAGACAAGTCTGCTAACTCATAACCCTGCAGCTGTAGCATAAAATAAGACAGAAAACTTTCTTTTTAAAGCTGAGAATTACTCATTAATTCATATTGTGTTGATTTTCCATCCCTGACCATTCAGCCACAGCATGTCGACTGCTTTCATTTTGCTTCCATTAAAATGAAAACCACAGGTTAAATCAACAGGTAAATGAGCTCAGGAAAATGACGCATTTTTGTGTTATTTCCACTTTCAATAACTATTGAACTTATTTTTTAAACAAGGGGGAACATGCTGAAACAATTCAAATGTTCAAAAATGAAGTGCTGGTACGTGCCGTGCCAGAAGTTAATTCTCATTTCCTCCAGGTGAAGAAAAAAAGATATGCACTCCAGCCGTGGAGAGGGTGGGTGAAGATTTAGACGTGGGCTTCTATTCAAATATGAAGGTCTCCTTGACATTTTCTTCTCTGCGTTGGCTGCTCATCCTTGTCGCAGTTTCCCCGAGCTGCATATGGGACAGCGCGACCTGTTGACATTTACAAACTCATCTGGCTGAGAGCGATGGCATTCTATAAGGAGAAACACCTCCACGTCCCACCACTGTTTCCGCTGCTCAGAGTGTTTCACATGAACATGTTATTGCTTTAAAGCAAACAGAAGTCAACCTTTGCAGGGAGAGAGCCGTGTTGTCTCACTCTTCCCTCCAAAGTCTGTAATTACAGTATCTTCTGAAAGCTTGGAAACTGCTGCGGCAGAAGCACTGGGCAGCTGGCAGGCCTCATAAACTAGACTAAATACTGATGAGGTCTCATCGCCACATCTTCTGGACTGCCACAGCTGCCACCAGAGGGAGCCCACTGTACAAGTGTGACCAGGTTAAAGTCTGTCCCCACCATACCCATAAAGCTCTGGATAGCAGCCAAGAAGAGTGCCGCACATAACTCACCAGCAGCTGGGTTAAAGCAGGACAAGGTGAAATGAGGTGACATAACAGCCCATATAGTAACAGCAAAGCATGACAAAACTGTAAACAAAGTGTGGAGCGTGGTAATGTAAATATGTAAATGTAATATGCTGTAACAATATGAATAAAAACATGACCCAAGACCTAGGACATGAACAGTAAAGCACCCAAAAACAGAATCGCAATGAATGAATGAAACATGATCTTTTCTCTGTATGGAGGAGAAAAGACTCCTTCACTTTATTGATCAACATTGAAAATGAGAAGTAAGAGACAATGTTTCAAAAAGCAAACAGGATGCAATGAGGAAAACTTAAATATGAATCATTGTGCGGCTTTAGCCTCTGCATCCCAAAGGTTCCCGGAGGAAGTTAAAACCTGGGCTGTGCGGATCAGCTCATCTTTGTACTTTTGGTCCAGCAGATATGATCTTTAGAAATCGGGACCCTGCTTCTTCAGCTTGTTGTAGTCCAAGTTGACGCTGTAAAACTGAGAAAACAAAACAAATCTTAGCTCAAGAACAAACACAGACATTTTACACAAACATGCATTGACAACAAAAAGTGACTTCCCTCCATGTTACAGAATTATTCATTTTTAAAAGCCACCTTATGTTTAAGTAAAATGCTTGTTTATGAATGCTTCGGTCTCCGAGTTGTCTCCTGGTTACTATTACTGCTACTTTAGAACAAGTGTGAGCAGTTAATGACTTCATCAGATTTGTTACTACAAGCCAGTGTTAACCAGCTTATGTAATTTAATTAATCCAACTAAAGGAATAATCCACGGCTTGGGCACTAGTCTGGCAGAGAGCCATTCTATGATCCCTGATTATAACCCCCTGCACTCTCCAGCACAGACAATCAAGACTGTAACACGGCATCATTAGTAATATTTCTTGAGAGGTGACGGAGGCACACCTTGTACTGATCAGTTGGGCCCAGCTTGTTCCAGGGCTCTGGGTTGTTCTTGCGATCCCAGCTGCAGAGGAGGAATCAGGTACACAGTTACATTAGCTGTCACTTACCTCATCTGCGAAGTGTCATTTTCTAAATGTGGAAAAAGAGCAAAATATTTTAAAAAAGGTAGTGTCTGTGTCTTGAGTTCTCACCAGACATCAGGGTTTTTCAAGGCCAGACGAGCAAGATACATCATGGACATGGCTGCCCCTCCGCCGATGAAGAAGAAAAGGGGGATCAGCTGTGTGTGACAGACGACAAACTTTCACCAACTTAAAAAGGAGCAGTGACAGCTCAAAGAGAAACTGAGTCAGTAATCACACTGAGTTTCACTTCTAACAACTTGTGTAAACACAAAACACTGCCCTGCATAAGTAGCCAGTGCAACATGCCTTTAAACCTGATCCATACCGATAATTTAGGTTTGTTAATATTTAACATTCACTCTCTTCTCTGTGCCTCCAAGCGTTTGCCCTTGTGGACTGCAGCTGTCATGTGTTGAAACAGGCTAGTTTACATATTTGCTGTGTTTATCAGTTTCTTCCAGACACCACTTTTTGACCAAGTTCACGTAACGTTACTCAAGACGAGTAACAAGTTGTGTGGACATATTTTGTCCTAACTAAAAGTTGTGGCAAGAATTATCATTTAGATATGTATATTTGCTAACGTTAGCTAGCAAGCTAACTCGCTAACTAGTAGCATTGGTTGCTATTTTGAGCACAGCGGACCCTCTCCGTAGCTAACTAACTGTTATCAGTCGCCGTCGACGTGTGTGTGAAGCCGTGACCTGATTTGACTCCTAGACATCAACTATCTCAAGTCATAAAACTCACAGCTATTTATCCATAACAGCTACATAATATAATTAACACCAGCACATATTTTCATATTTAACAGAAGGTCTCAAAGTCAATGCGGTCAAAGTCAGAGTACTAGCTTGCTAACGCTAAGTAGGTTAGCTAAGCTAACTTAGCAACACAAATTCACAGATGACGATGGTGAAGTTTGAAACAAGACTTTTAACAATAATCTAAACTAGATATAACTGGTCTGCACTTACAGCTGGGTGACTTCTGAGCTGCCTGCGGACTGTGGCGAGCATTTTGACGCTTTCTGAGGCCAATTCCGACCAGAAATAAACGGATTACTAACACTTGCCAAAACGGTGCGCAATGTAATCACCGAGATCTGGCGGAAGAAAGGTTGTGGAAAACACAAATAGGGTGGCAGACATAGTGCCTGACTAACAGCGGCGCAAAACACATGATTATTAATTATTATTTGTATCATGCAGAGCATTTATGTCTCACTGCGTGTTGGAAATATCGAGTAATTTTGCAGGGTTTCATTAAAATGCTGCTGTGTCGCACCAGTGTTTATTTTCACACTGGATTTTATTCTGGCAAAACTAAAATGGTTCAAATGTTGCTGCAATCACCAGATTTCAACCCAAAAACAAAATCAACGTATACACCTGTAGTGAACACTGATATTCTTACAATAAATGAGCTTAAATCACACCATACATGAGCTGTGATTCTAAACATGATGCATGATTTCATTTTTTTTTATTTAGCTACAAAGTGTTCGCTTTTTTTTGCAAGCAACAAAGACATTAAAGAAAAAAGTTGAAGGCTTGACAAATGTCTATTTTCATTACACGTAATGTTTCAATACAGTGTCTGATTTCTATTTACAGTTGTATGTGCATTGTTATTGTCTTTTTGCATTTGTGAACATAAGATTTCCATATAAAATAAAGAGGTTCAAAATAAACTAGTTATTTTTGTAATAAATATCATTCTCATAAAAATATGTCTCTTTTTTTTCCAAATAAATAATTAAACCAGTCAACATCTTCAAGAAATATTCTAAATCTATCCAAAATCATTTTATATGTGGGCATTCATTAATAACAAAACACACATTTTCCATCAATACCATCTCTGAATCTTAACAGCACCTGGTTTACAGGATAAGTGTATGACTTTAAATGAGACTTCTTTTAATGACAAAATATTTGTTGTTAAAATTCCTGAAAGACTTCCATTTAATTTTTCCAAATCTAGAGCTCCAAGATAACCCTGGCAAAGTCTCCTGAGATGAATATTCTCATAAACTCATAAGGTGACATGTAAACTGCAAGATCTGTTCAGCATCACGTAATTGTGGCTAATTTGATAATTTCACCAAATTGTAGTATTAACTCTACCTCTACAGTTTGACTCCCTTTAGATCATTAACATGTCATTGCCAATGCCATTTCATGAAAAGTAAATAAGTCGATTTAATTAATCAATGTCAGAGACATGATTGAGATGTTTACCAGGTGAGCAGTCTGTATTACAGTGTGACAGCAGGGGGCGCTGTTTCCGAGGAAGTCAATTAGTTAAAATTCTCAGGTACAAGGAGCTGTCTCCTAAATTATAAACATTATTCCATCTGTTTTACATCCGTTTATTCTCATATCATTTTGTCTCGTTTGCTGTTGTTTTTATTCTGTTGATAACAGAGGTACTGATTCCCTGAAAGTGTGTTATTTGGGCAAATATTACCTCCATAAATCCAATGTGTTTTTGGGCATATCCCTATTTAAGGGGGGAACATCACCTAAATTAAGAATTTCAGTGTTATTTCCATGGCCTGGGAGAGTTCAATCAATATTTGCGAGTATGAGCTAATCTCTCTCAAAGCCAGAAACCAAAGAATCTCAAACTTTTGATACCATCAAATATAAAGTCTGGAGCTGGTCCATAGACAATGACTGGGAGGCTGATTTTGTGAATCTGCAGAATGTTTTTTCTTTTTTACATCCAAATGAGCTTTATTCTATCATAGCGTTCTCAGCTCTGAAGCAGAAAATGTTCCCATGTACTCTGAACATTCCCCTAGGAGTTCTTAGTGTCATCTTTAACAGCTTTCACAATTCATTGTGTATGGAGCAGTTTCAGACTTTATACCCTATGACATCACAAATTTGAGTTTTAGCACTCTAGCTTTTGAATTTCGGAGAGTCGATCATGTTAAATAATATTTTTGAACTGCCTTAGACCATAATAGTTCCCCTTAAAGCAGCCATTACATAAACATCTTTCTTAAAAGGAGATTTTAAAAAATAAATAATTTTTTTTGCTAAAAAATACAAAACTTTCTCTATATCCGTAGTCAAATTGTCTGAAGAGTTGAAGAAGCGCTCAGATATTTTACTTTAGTAACTGTAAAAAAAAAAAACCATTGTACTCATTATGCATAAAGTACTCATTATGCAAAATGACTCATTTCAATAAGGAAGTATTATAACTGTATAATGACTAATGCATTAATGGGTTCATGTGTGTTCACTTCATGGCTGCAGCTAGTAAAATTTGAGCTAATTTTTATTACTTTCTATACTGCCAGATAGCTTCTGGTTAAAAAAAAATCATCATAATTTATTCTTATCTCATTTTTATTTTATCTACAAAGTAACTGAGGTTTTAAATAAATGTATTGGAGTGAAAAAGTACAATATTTAGCAGTACCTCTGAAATCTCATTGAGTCTAAGTGTGAAGGAGCAGAAACTGAAAATACTAAAGTAAAGTACAAGTACCTCAAAGCTGTACAGTGGGGGGGTACTTGAGTAAATGTGCTTTCCACCACCAAATCAATTAGTAGTACACTTTTTAATTGGTTGGCTAACAGATACATAAGTTGCTGGTGGTAATGATTTTGCTTGCAGCATCAATAAATGTTTGCTGGTTACAGCCATTTCCAACAAGCAGCGCCCTGTCAGAGAGGAGCATTTCAACTGACTGATGTGAACTATTCAGGTAAAGTCTGTGTAATAAATAAAAGAGAAAAGCACAGTGAAAATATCACAATGTCCCTTTTATGGCAAGTTATTTTCAACTTGTAGAAAATAAAAACAAAAACAATTCAATAGTAAGACTGGACGTAACACAGGCTACACATAACCGTTTATGTTTTATAAATGACATGATACTTAGCTGATTGTTTGCCAAGAAATACACTTTGTGTGCGATAATTACAGATATTCAAGCAACAGTTTGTACAGTTGTAAACCAAGCCTTTTTTGGTGGCAAGTTCATGAGATAAATGCTGGAAATGTACGTCTTAGGCCTTGTTTGGTTTCAGTGTCCATCCAAGGGAGGTGAGCTGGTTTGAGAAACAAAGATTTGTCTAAATACAACATTTTCCACCTGCGTCTTTCAGCCAGGCCGAGTGTGGTATCTTGTGGTTTTAGAAAAAAAAAAAAAAAAAATGAATGCTCATCACAGTTCATTCAGGACTTGATCCCAAGTAAAACTTGTCTCTCCAATATATCATCAGTACACAACAGAAGCTGGACTCTCTTTTAAATACAGTTAAGTTAAAAATCTGACCATACTACAAATCATAGGCACATACAGTATGCCTGTACGGGACGTCCTATGAAAGTAAGATACTGGCTATAGAGTGTTTTTCCTCTCAAATCTTCTCTCAAAAGCTCCAGATGTTTTAGTGTGTCGTCTTCTTGGGGGCTTTGCCAAATTTAGCATCCAATCCAAGACCTAAGGAGAGAAAACCAAAGATGTGATTAAGGAGCAAAGGACAGCCTCAGCAGCTAAACAGAAATGATTTTACACTCTGGATTTCACCAATGCAAACATTTCACAAAAACTTGAGCATTTCAGCTTCCTCCCAAAATATTGTATGTCAGTGTTATATTTACTGACTCCCCTTCAGCTATACTCTCAATGCATAATTTACCACTCAACCAAATGGTTTGCGTGGGAAGCCTAAGTATTCCCCAGTTGGACCTAATTGTTTGTTACAACAAACACATACAGTAACTGTCTCAGGCTACAGTTGAAGGCTTCAACCTTGTTTTTGAAAGCATTTGCTTGCATCACAGTCCGTTATTGATTTTACAGTGACACACTGCATTAATGAGAAAAAGCAAGGGGGGAGGAGCAAGAGAGACTGTGGCAGTAAATCGAGAGAGGGCAGTAGAATGTTCAGCCAGAATTAACTCTCACCGAGGAACACCAGAATGGTGCCAATCCACTGCATCGAAGTCATGACATTGCCAAAGAGAATTACGGAGCCAAGGATGGTGAAGAACTTCCTCGTGGTGGTGACGATGGAGCAGGTCAGAGGCCCAAAGTACACCACCGTCATAAAGATGAAGGTCTGGTAAAGGAATTATTTAAAAACATATTAAGGAATGGCATCTGCCAACATTGCCCATCATCTCATACCAGTATCCATCCACCCACCTGGCCTAAAGCGCTGGTCAGTCCAAAGAGAAGAATATTGTAGATGATGCTCGGGTGGCGCTCAGTAAAACTCAGGAACTCCCATACCTCCCCTGTCCACAATATCGCTGAGAGCAGAGAGGAAGAAAATAACATTAATGTCATTTCAACAACAGCATGTCACATATAGTTGTCTCATCGTTGGCACTGATGTGCTGAGAAAATCAGATCATAGTGGTAACAGTGTGGGCATATGGCACCACCAAGTGGTGTAACAAAGTAACAACAGTTAGATGGTGTGGGGGCGTCGATTTGTGGGAGTGATGGCACAACAATACCTTGGTATCTTGGGAAATACCAGCACTTCAAAGCTATTGACTTCTTATAAAAAGGTAGCAGGAGTGTCTTTGAGTATGTACAGATACTACAACTGAAGACCTCTAAAGGCATCTTATGCAGCATGAAACTGAATTTATCACTTTGAAAAACAAATATATCTTTTTTAATGTAATCTGGCCTATGAAAGAGGGAGGCAGCTGTGCAGGGGAGATGAACACTTACTAAGAGATAGCAGGCACTGCCAATTAGTTTGGTTATAAAAATGATAACAGTCTCTCCTTTCCAATACTGGCTTTGACCTTTTGATCTTTATCTTTCAGCCCATTACTGCCTAACCTTAGAAAGCCTCTCGTTATATTGTTTTATGTGCCTTACTCCTCAGCATATTGCGGCAACCTCCTCGCTGAACTGACGGCTTTGAGGTGCAGCATTCCTTATCTATAAAGATAACACTGAAAACTTCGCCTTGAATGAATTAATGAGTTTTCGGTTCCTGAGAGAGTAGTGTTCACCTTTTCGTAAAGAGCCTCTAATGAAGCCGTTATTGGTTTTTGTTTGGGGTTTTGTTTTTTTTTTTGACTCATTCAGATTGCCATTAACTACTGCACCACGGCAGCTCTTCACCCTGACTTTATTGTGACAGTACAAATCAACAATGACAAAACATTTTACAGCATATCATACCGCCAGCGTTGATATGATTCAGCTGGAGATACTAAAACACTTTCAAACGATATGACATAGAGCTGCTGTTTGATAAACTTTTATAGAGGACAAGCAGCTCAAGGAGACCAGCATGGTAATAAAAGACCTCAATTTGTATTTAAAGCAGGTTAATTTATCTGGACATTCAGATGGGATCATTCTAGACCCTCCCAGACTTTAAATGAGATGTTTTACAATACATGTGCACAACTGCAGAATACCCAAGTATACTGCGTGTTAAAGACATACTATGCAGGCATTTCCTAGTAATCCCTCTCCATCACCACTTATGACTCACTAGAAGTGTGTGGATGTGTATTTATCTGCAGAGACTCTGCCCTCTACCTATATCTCTGCCTATATTTTCTGTGTTTCGGGGGACGCAATAGGGACGCAAAACACCTAACAAGACTGAATCCAGGCTTGGCTTTTTCATTCACTTTCGCTGGCAAGTGTGTTTACAAACAGTAACCGACAATCCTGCATAGTATACATGAAACACAATATATGGTAATAATGGTTAGGTCGGAGCCACTAGTGTCTGACTGGTGGTGTACAATTTACTGTCAAGCTGAAGGTGACAACATGAGGGAGATCAAATTTCAGTGGAGGGAAACGGCAGCGCAGACTGTGTTTGTTTACTAAACAGTTCACGTGTCTCTAAGGTGACAGAGGAGACATGGCAGTCCGTCTCTCAAGAACACTGCACCAGTATGGCAACATTTTGGATTCGAAGCCCTGAAAGAGGTGCCCTAACTGGCCACGAGCATCACAGAGCATCGCTCTGTGCTGAACTTTTGTCAGACAACCTTATGTTCCACTCAGAATTTGTTATTTCGGTCCAGTCCAGTGTTTGGCTTCACTGATTTGAACATTTTTACACCAGCCAAACCCTAATTGACAGTTACAAGTTTTAGCTCAAGAACAAGCAACTGTGTGCCACGGAGTGCCAGAATATAAAAACACTACATCAGTTTCGTATAAAGACAACTTGCAAAATGTTTCTGGTTAATAACTTTGTGCAGTGAAGTGTAAAAAATAACATTATAGTGTTACAAAAAGCCATTAATATGCCAACAAATATATAAACCTTTTTTAGAGTTCAGTGTAATAATTATTCAGAGAAAGCTTTGCAACAGGACGGTCACTGCACCTGTGTTTCTGTTTCATTCTGCTATGTCTTGGCAGCACTGAACCATATCAAGGTGATTCTGCTCATTAGTTTCTCCTCTCTGGCTGCAGGTGCACCAATCAGCCTGGTGTAGTTTTGGTTGGATTAAAACCTTCCGTGCTTCCTGGCACTTTGCGGCACATATTCCATCAGACAAGAGTTTGGCAGAGCTTGCAGAACTCACCTAGTCCCAGCACCACAGTGGACCACATGTTGATGTTCAGCATCATGTGGTTGGCACTCGTCTGGAAGCGAGCCCTCATGTGGTCCTGGGCCACACCAGTCAAACCGTCCAATGTCAGAGAGACCAGCTAACAAAAATGTTGACGTAGATCGTCAAAATATAGCAATAAATCTGATTTTAAATGCAATGAATGGAATATAAAGTGATGTTAACTCACCAACAGAATCTCTCCAAACCCAAAAACGTGGTCATCTGCAACAGCTGAGCTCTTGTTAGGTTTATAGAGGAACAGCGCTACACCGCTCACAATAAGCAGCACACATAGATACTTAGCAAGCGGGTACTTCTTCCTCAGTATTGTCACCCCGAGGATCATCACTGCAACAACACAACAACAGCATCATGGATGGGTTTTAGCCAAAGATACCAGGGTGGCATGTCTTGGTTTGTGAGTTAATCCTGTCCTGGATACAGTGTCAGGTCTTCACCCATGAGAGTGGAAAATATGGATTGTGTAAGAGTGTGTGTGTTTCCGTACATGTAACAGGAGATAACCAAGCTCTGAGCGGCAAGATTGACATTCATGTGCAAACAGGACATACTGTAACTGGCATGTGTGCGCTCAACTCCACATATGTGACAAGTATTTGCTTACTCAGCACACTTATACAGTTTAGAAAGATATCAGAATCTCTTATTTGTCAAGTACCGTATAGTCAAAGGGGAGTGGGAGTGGATAAACTATGATAATTTTCCTTTTGTAAAATTAAATGATGTTTGTGATATGCAGGTATCCAGATGATATGTAGGCAGAAAGCAGAAGGCTAACTAGGAGTGATGATGAGATTTACCAGGTATGGGCTTGCAGGATTTCCCCAGAACCTATCAAGACAAAAACATAGCTTTAGGATACGACAGCACCAAGCATTAATAAATCCATAAGAATTATGTTAGGTGACTAACTTCGCTCCATCTGAAAAGATCAGACTTACCTGTGTGGGGTAGTTGACATACTGAAGGGCGGAGTTACTGGACACCATGGCTCCAAGATAAGAGAGGGAACACAGCCCATAGAGCCAGCTCTTGGTGAGATCCGGCTTGGAGCCTTCGAAAAACTGGATCACTGGTGACAAAAGAGGAAAATCTGGCTTCAGAAATATATTTTGGATGCTTTTTTTTATTAAACATTTGTATTAGTTTTTGTGTCTCTTTATACACCACATACTCACAGATCTTAGCAAACAGACAACTGATAATGCACTGGATGCAGACCAATGTCCGGGCGAATCTGAACTTCTCCTTTTGGTCCCCCTGGCCATAATCACCTCGAGTGCTGGAAGAGTCAGAGAAAAGGCAGGGTGTTAAGTGCAACGGATTACAGACAATGAATATGAGCGTAAAGATGGCTACAATGGCCTTCCTGGCAAGAGCATGGGTGGTGTGCTTTCATGAGTCTCCGTGCTATGAAAAGGCCGCTCAGAGAGGAGACACCACAATGCATTAAGTTACATCTGACAGGGTCAGGTGGTGGTGGAGGTGGTGACATTTTGTTTGCGGACCCAGAATTAGCAGCAGTATTTTTTGCGTGCTTGCTGGTGTCATTGTTCAAGATTCACCAAGTACTCAGCAGCTTTAGTTAATATTTTTTAATAACAATATAAATAAAAGTCAGTCATTTAGCTTTGTGAAAGGTCATCATTTTGAAACCAGATATGATCCCTGTCAGCTCCAGTGACTTAGGTGACAACATACCATCTGTGTCATGCCTCTGTATGTGATATGCAGTAGAGGCTGAGCTCCCCTGACTTCATTCACTTTCTAAGTAACCACAAATAACGACAGCTGTTATGTGTTTGATTTGATAATGGACATTATATTAAACTATGAAAGATAATATATGTTGGAGGCACATGACATCACTAGCCTATTAATGAGAGATAATGGCTCAAGAGCTTCATTGAATTAGAAATTGAGACCATCTGCTCTGCTTTCTAATAAGACCAAATGTCACACCAAACTCCATTAAAAAATCTGACGATTTAATGTAAGATTTGCACGTAAGATTTTCGGTAAAGGAAACGCTGTACACCTCGTATGAGATTGTATAGCGACTAAACTGAAGGCACGAGCACACGCCGTACTTTGCTGCACACTACTTACAGCTATGTCAAATTAAATAAAGCTTGTATTGATTAGGGAATTTTCGACATGCAAGCCAACACTAAATTAGCTGATTTTTTTAATGGAGTTTGGCACAGGACAGAGACGACATGTAACATGAAGCAGCCAGGTGTTACTCACATAGTCTCTTGTAAGATTCCGTAGTAAAAGTAACAGACGAAGACTCCGAAGAAGCAAACGATGAACCGTATCCGCATGTTGTCCCACATCGAGGGGGGTTTGCCAGCTCCCTTTCCCGCAGCCATGCTGTCGTCCACCAGCCCAGCTATGTTAACCGACACCGCTCCGCTCCCCGCGCCCCTCACTCCGACGTCCCGCTCCACTATAGCCGATGTCACGAGCCCGGAAATGGTGCTCGCGTTGTTACGTTAGGTGTGGGTCAGTGAGGCAGGTAAAGTTTTTCTCCTTCAAACCCTCTTGTGCACATGAACTGTTAATTTGCAGAGGTTGCTAACGCTGCCGTGACTTCCCTGCAGCTGCACAGACAGTCAGATATCATGGCATCTGTTTATTTTCTGTCATTGTGATGGAGCTAAGATTCTCCTCCGGGACGGCTGGAAAATCAAAAACATCCCATTCCCACTGGGGAATATGAAACAGTGCTGTCAGCAGGGTACAGCTGGTGTTTTCATTGAGCGATTAAAACCTATATTTAGTGGCGAAAAGCGGTAGCGTCAGGGAAGTGGGTTTTGAGGAAGGACCTCGGTGGTGTCGACAGCTGAGCCTGAACAATTAGCTTCAGTTTGATAAATTGTATCTTGAACACAAAAAAACTTTACTTTAGATAGTGTTGGGTATCTTAACCTGTAATACTATATATAATAACCCATAATAAGTCACCATACATCATTGACTTACAACACGACAGGTAATTTTCACTATTTCTACCGCAGGTTAAATATATATTCTATTTATTAATGATCACACATATTCACATATATATATATATATGTACATATTTAAATCCTTTATATTTATATTGCGTAACATGCCTGTGCAATTTCCTATTATGGAATATTTTACCACTTACTGTACAATAAAATGTGTAGGCTATATTTCTACATATTTACAGTAAATATAATACATAGTATGTGTGTATTTCAGTTATCCTGTGCATCTATCAATCATGGACATACAGTATCTGTTTAAGAGAAAGATGTGTTTAGTTCATATAGATTATATATTATTTTTATTCTGGTTTACTGATATTCTTGTCATATTTTTCTTATCAATTTTTAGCATTCAGTTACTTTTTTACTCCTTTTTTGCTTGCTCCTGACTCTTGAGCTGCTGTAAGGTGTGAATTAATGAAGCCTTATCTTAAAATATATTAATCAATTTATATTTTGTGTTGATAATCTAGATCCTAAACGTAAATAAAAGCTGTCAAATAGATGTAGTTAAGTAAAAAGTGCAGTATTTACCTCCCGAGATATAATTGGTTAGAAGTATAAAGTAGCAGAAATTTAAACACTCAAGTACCTCAAAGTTGTACACACAGTATAGTTGAGTATCACTGCAGAAGTGCGTATTGTTTTTGTGATAATGAACTTAAATTGGCCGCGTTATTTGATATGGCAATAGCAAAGACAGCTATTACAAAAACACGAGGTCCTTCCTTGAAAAAGTCGCGTGCCTTTTTGTCGTCCTAGGATGTGGATTAAATTCATTGGTCCATGTCAGGCAATAGCGATCCTCTCTTGTCCAATCACAAAGCAGATTTTGGTGAAAAGGGCGGTGCTTCGATTTAAAAACCGCAAATCCACGTGTCAAAGGCAAGTAACAACAACAAGGATAAAACCACAGGAATTATAAGTAGCATTTACTATATTTGACCGCCCAGACAATCTGGGTATTTTATTTTTCTTCACGATGGCAACAGCACACTAAACATAACATGTATGAAAAGAGTGCATAAACAGGTCAGAGAAAATAATACCTCACAAATAATACCTATTTTCTCAACTATAGGTATGTTTTGTAATCAGTGTTGCATAGGATCATGCTAACAAAGACAGTGTTTTATCATTTTGAACATTAACTTGAGCAGAGGGAAATCAGCCTCTTCCATGTCCAAGTGAACACTGAAACATTAACGCTTTCTGGCCAGAACCATATGGTCCAAAGAGGCTCAGATTATACACAAAACACTCAGCTTGACCCACTCATTCTTAAAAAAAAAACCTACATTGCAAAAGTTTGGTTGGAACAATGCCCGATGTTGGCAAGTAAAGCTAATAAAAACATCCTTTCCTGCTTAGAAATCATTAAAGCATTAACAGAAACACATTTCTGTCAGTGAATACAAAAACAGTATGACCAGCCTCCTTACAAAGATACAAAAATATATATCTTTCCTAGAAATACATCTGTAGAAAAGCAGGCCACCATTAAACTATGGGCCAAACATATTCCTCTTTTACCAGCAGATTTCTAAATATTGAGGAACAAACCCATTGAGCACTTTGTTCATCAAATCAAGCTGAAAGTTCATCTAAACTTAGCAATCCTTTAATCAACACGAAAGTAGAGTTAGAAAATAATACTCAGGTTCTAAGTGCTTGGGTTTTTGACTCTGAATTCACTTCCTCTGACATTGAAAACGGAAAAATCCCTATCACACACTGCAGTCTTTGTCTGAAATGCTGACGCACAACTAAAACAGTTTTATCAAAAAGAATAACGTCAAAAACTCAGTCAGCTGGAAAATTTTCCCAGCATTCCCTGAACTTCAGTCCTGGAGTTCATCCACAGCCCTCGTGGGGAAATACTAAGTGCTGATGAGCTAAATATCAGCTTCAACAAGGCATCCTGCAGGTGGAAATAATCAATACAGCAGCCCGATTAGGCCAAAGTTAATCTAAAGTATGTCTCAAAGTCTTTTGACATCACAGTGATCATGGCACGTTACAGTAGGTGACCACAGGTAACTGTTGGCATACAAAACATTTCCAGTTCCTGCAGGTCCTGGCAGTGCATCAGTGTGGTTTAGTCCTGAGGCGAGGTTCTGCTCAGATATCCACCTACTGCATGCCCAGGTGCCTGGTAGGAGAGGCCTGACCTGGGCAGCCAGTGACCGGAGAGACTGACAGGCCACGGAAGAGGAGGTCCATGGAGGGCAGGAGGGGCTTCAGGAGACTGACAGGGCAGAAAGCGGAGCCTCCGTGGGGGGTAAAGTTGACTTTATTGGGGTCAGGGCAGGATGGCTGGAGGAGAGGCTCATCCTGACAGGCAGCCCTGGAGGTAAAGAGAAGGAGGAGAGTAGTTGGCATGTACCCCAAGACTCTGGGTCAACAAGGGCTGCAAAAACTTTGCTTTTGTACAGTTTAATAAATAATACATTATTCAAAATTCAAGATTAACTTTAATCTCCCAACTTTAATCTTGTTTTGGGCTTTTCATCCCCATGCTGCAGCCATAGAGAAAAAAAATCCACATTCAAAAAACATACATATAAAAGTAAATAAATAAAAAAGCTTGTTAATAAAGGAAAGAAAAGACAGAGAAATTCTAAAAACACAAAGGCAAACAGAAAAAAAGCTGCTAATCTGCCATAATTTGACACAGGGATACAATTAATGTTTAGATCTAATTAAGTAATGGATTCATTTAGTCTTTAAAATGCAGTGCTAATTATTCCAAAAAAAAGGGAAAAAGAAGAGATGACTAGAGTTCAGGCATTGCCCCTATTAACGAGGACCATTGTTCATTAGACACTGCTGTTATTTTTTTCCCATATGAAACACTTTTTACCTTATCTCTCCACTTGTATATGATGGGAGGCTGTTTTAGTCTTTTTTGCCGTCAGGAGAAGAATCCTCAGTAAATTAATTGTTTCTATATCTGTCATATTATCTGGAGTAATACCTAGCATGAACAGTGCTGGGTCTTAGATAAAGTCATTTATCCATTGTTGTCTTTTCAGTAGATTATGGGCTATGTGCTGATCTCGTAGGTGTAGTCTGGAAAGCAACATCACCACAGCAGATGTACTTATTGTTGACTATGGACATGACAAGTGAAGACAAGTATTTGAATATTATTGCAAACATCTGTGCAGGGGGTGTTAGTGGAGTTCCAAAGTAAAATTTTGCCCCCTAGCAGTTTATTCCAGCCAAAGTGACTAGGGACTATAGGATTATATGATGTATGCATCATGTTTTGCTCTAACTTACATTGCCTCTTCGCACACTCGTACTCGCTCGCAGCCTTCTGGCGGCTCGCGCGGGAAGCAGTAGGTTTTGTTTGGACGAGGAGCGGAGGAGCATGGCTGCAACAGAGGAGGATCCAGTGCAAATGATGGGAGCGACGTCGACGGAGTGGGACACAGTGTCTCACAGTGCACCCGTTCTGTAAGGAAGGGCAGAAATATCCAAACTTTTAGTTAAACAAAAATTACACATATACTGTATATATATATATATCTGTTAAAACCTCTGCACACAGCACTGTTAGAGAACACTACGAAAATGCAGAGTTGTCTCACCTGGCTCTCCCATGGGACAGGGAGAGTGTGATGGAGACAGAGGAGATGGGTTCAGAGGAGAAGGGGAATTTGAAGGTGACAGAAGCAATGGGTCTAGAGGACAGGGGGACTGAGAAGGAGAGAGGAGGGAAGGATCCAGATCCAGAGGGCCGGGGGAGGGCTCACTCTGAGAGCCACTGCTGCATCTCTGGACAGGGACAGGGGCCCTGTGGCCATCTGGGATATCCAAGATCTGGAATATTATGGAGGAAACAAGCAAAAGGGTCAGACTAGGCAAAGGAACTATAAAAGCCAGAGTGTGGCTCCCTTTCTGAAAGGGACAAGTAGTGTACAGATGACTTTTTAAATTTAATTTTCTCATGATTGTAATAAGATTATTTGATGACAACAAGGTAATTTTCTTATGATTGCTAACCTGTGCTATGCAGCTGCTCAGATATTAGGTCAAAATGTTGACATTTTAGTTTTTAATTTTTGATATCAAAGCTCAAATTAATATTGGCACTTGAGCAGAATTTTGACAGGGGCCCAAAATATACTTTTGCCCTTAGGCCCAGAGTCTCAGTATCAAAACTGAGATCAAATTATAATTTACGAATTACAAAATGGCCTTTAAATATATGGAAATTAAATGAGATTAGGCTCTTTTAGAAAAGGCAGTTACACATTAAAATTTTCCATACTTGTTGTTTATAGTTTACCACTATTGAATATACAGCGCTCAGTGGCCTCACCTCATGCTGATCGTCAGGTTTCTCAGAAACAAACACCTCCTCTAGCTCCAAGTTGAGACCCTCAACACTACGTCGCAGCCGGGGGGCGAGTCTGTTCAGTGGCATCCGGGGAAGTGTCTGTAGAAAAACAGGTCAAATACAGTCAAGTGAAGAGGGAGTGTGCTTACTGTGTACATAAAGCAACTGTGTTTCTTCACTTGGGCAAAATTCTGCTGTGGTGTCTAGTTCTATACTGCCTGTGTTTGAACTGTACAGTACAAGCACATAATTTCCACCCAGGAAAGGGGGAAAATAAACATTTCTTTCCCCCAGTATCAGATCAGTGACCAGTCTTCAAATGCCTCCAAAAACCACAAGAAAGAAAATATACTCTGCGTGTTCACTGAACTCCTGCCTCATGCTGGTTACATGTCAACCCTAGATTAAAACACAGAGAAATACTTAGTTTCATCATTTTTACAAAACATACTTATATACCTGTGTGTCAAGTGTGTGTGCATTTTGATACAAAGTCTTATTTTCCGGAGCAGAGACCAGCAATATTGACCATTACTGCTTTTATTGTACTGAAGGTTCATCGCCTTAAGGGACTGCAAATCATATAAAGATATATATATAGACTTGCCAATGTCTGACTAATGATGTCGCCCTTGGTACAATATAGTGTGATATGCTGGTTTCAGATTGTCTTTATGTGACAGCATGGCGGTAACGCAGGAGACGTGATGACAGCAGTTCCTAAGAAAAGCACTAGTTTTTTATATCCCTGTTACTAAGAGCTTCCTAGTCTACCCGTGGCAGACACTTCGACACGAGTAGACGTCATGAAAACTTTGTCCTTTGTGTCTTCCCCTCACATGTCATCAAAAGACAAAAGAGCAAAGCTACCTGAGTGATGCCTGCTGCATGACCTGCTGGCAGGGGGTGGTGGGGGAGCTCATAGCCTGCCGGGGGAGGGACGTGGCGGGAGCGCTTCTGCAGCTGGTTCCTCAGCTTGGCCACCTGAGGGCAGAGTGGAGAGAAAAATGATTCGGGGAGTCACCGTGATTCATTCTGAAAAGGGAGAGGTTACTCCTGTTCCCCCTCAGGGGCTGTTAATGTTTGATGATGTCAGTGGGAGGGTGCAGCGTGACGGGTGTGAGTATGACTGAGAAAGAGGACGACTGATTAATGAGCTGCTATAGTGATTAACTTGCCTCCCTCAGGTGCTCTGCACTGCCCCACGACGCCGAGCGCTTGTGTCCGCCGGCACTCCTCCTTCCTCGGGTCTCCTCTGCCCAGGAACTTGGAGTCTTTGAAAAAAAATATTATTACAGTGTGGCGGATAAAGAGTCAAGTGTTTGTCTCACAAACCTTAGGGGACTGTGGTAGAAATGGCCTTTTTTTGGCAGCAATTCTAGCTGACCTTTTAGAGGCCCTCTTCCATTTTCTGTTAAACCCAGTGAACTCCAATCAACACTACAACTTGAGAGTACAACCCAGAAGTGGAGCCCCGCAGCTGTTTTTGCACACCTGCCCCACAACAGCTGTACAGAGGAAGGCGAGGAGAAAACCACCCTGAGCTGCAAAACAGCCCCGCTTCCACACACATAAGAAAACATCCAAACCACATCACTGTAAAGACTATAAATACAGTGCAAGCATCAGCACTCAACACCTCAGTGCACTCACACATACAGTAACCTTGTTATTCACAAAGTCACATACTGTGGAGGGAAAACAACTGAGACAAACAGAAAACAAGGACTTTCCTGTGCACTCCTTCTTTTGTCAATCACAACTCACAACGGCCGTACCGATTTCTTCACATTGACTCTTGATCTTCTTCCTGCGGGAGTCTGGTTGGCTGCTACTGGCTGCTGGTTGGGACCAGACGCCTGGCAGTTCATAATCACCAGGTGAAACCCAGGTTGAGTCGCCTCACAGGGTCAGATACTCACAGCTGCGGTGCCTCCTGTCGACTGCCTCACACACTGATCCACTCACTGGTGTCCATGCCATTCATAAGGCAGCTAATATTACAAATTTAGCTCCCACTGTCTGCGGTATGTCATGCCTTCTGTCTACAAAATACGACCTCTTCTTCAGGTGTCGTCCTCACAACTCAGAGAACTGGTGCCACAACTGCCTGCGAGAGAACGCAGACGCCATCTTGTCCTGTCCGGTCGACTCATACATAGTGCGATGCCCCAGCTAAATATGTCAGAGCGCGGCATGAGTCAGTCATACAGTGACATCGGTGTAGAGTTACAGCTGCCAACCCCCCCCCCCCCCCCAATCATCCAACACCAACGACCCCACCCTGCCCAAAACATGAACGGGGGGGATCATAGGAGAAAAACCTATAAAAAGACTGAAAGGTAGCAGGACATTTCATCTGACATGGCTAGTGTTTCCAGCTTGGATGACGCATTAATGTGCACGTAATTCCTGTTTACAGCATGGCCACAATAATAAAAATAAGGCTGAAACATATGCTGATGCTTCCTTTGACGATTAATTAATTTGTTGTTGTTGACTGACTATTTATCAGTCTGCAAAATGCAACAACATATCCCTTGTATGGTCTGGTCCAAAACCAAAATGATATTCAACTTACAATTACATAAAACAGAGAAATGCAACAAATTCCTCACACCTGAAAGGCTGGGGGAAGAGATTATTTTGCATTTTTGCTTGATAAATGCCTCTTGCATTTACTTGGTTACCAAAATTATTGAGGACTCTTTCGTTTTGATCAACAAACTGACTGACTACTTATTTCAGCATTAAACAAGAACAACTAGTCAGAAGACTTATTTGCGTTGTTATTGGATTGCATTGGATTATACGGCTGCTATAATATTATGTTGTCCATGTACACACTTACATAACTGTAAAATTACTACATAATAAAAGGTCAGCTACACACATAATCATTATTCGGCCCACTTTGCAACAGAGCTTCAACAATTATTCAATAACCGGTTAGTTGTCAACTATTAAATTAAGTCACAAACTAATTTAATAATAGTTTTTTTATGAAAAAAAAAACAACCAAACTTCAAATTTCTCTAATTCCAGCTTCTGAAATGTCAATATTTGCAGTTTCTTTCCTCCTCTATGAGAGTAAACTGAACATCTTTGGGTTGTGGACGAAACATGACATTTGAGGACGCCATCTTGGGCTTTGGGAAACACTGATTAAACATTTTTACTATTTTATAGATTATTTAATAGTTGCAGCCTTACTGTGTAATATAATGTGTTATTAGTTAGGGTTCTAACCCCGAAGGGGTAGAACCCTTCTAAAATTGTACCGGTTTATTAGGGTTCTAACCCCGAAGGGGTAGAACCCTTCTAAAATTGTACCGGTTTATTAGGGTTCTAACCCCGAAGGGGTAGAACCCTTCTAAGATTGTACCGGTTTATTATTATTAGGGTTCTAACCCCGAAGGGGTAGAACCCTTCTAAAATTGTACCGGTTTATTATTATTATTATTATTATTATTATTATTTTTTGTTGTCTGCCGCTTGAGCCTAAATTGCCGTGAGCTGGAATAAGCCAGAAAGCTGAAACTTGGCCACATGATTGGAAATGATGTGCATCAACTTTTATTAAAACATGAGCCAAGTTGGCCAGATGGTGGCGCTGTAATTAAGGCCTAAAAATGACTTTTTGGGGAGGCCACGCCCCTCACCCCATAAGTCCGATTGACTTGAAACTTGACACACAGGTCCAGCTCAATGTGCTCTACAAAAAAGCCTCAAGAACCCCTAAGCTCCGCCTAACTAGATTTTTTGCTAATTTGCATAATTTGAAAAACAGCAAAATGAATAGAAAACTGGAATATTTATTGCTATCAACACCAAACTTGGTATGAGGCATCGGGGGTTAGAGCCGCTGATTGCTATTATAAATGAGCCAGATTGGTCAAAAAACATGGCCGCCACGGACCAATGAATTTTTGCTGTAGGCGGAGCTTAGAATTGATTGGCCATAACGCCCACACCCTTTGACCTATCATCACCAAACTTGGTGGGTAGGTCCACAATGACACGTGGAAGCTGCCTACCAAAGCATTTTGAGCTCAGCCTATAGGGGGCGCTATAAATGCCACACATCTGTATCTCAATGACCGTTGGATGGAATTTCACAAAACTTGGTACGGATGCTCTCGGGGTGGCTATTAGCTAATATTTTGAGTGCCATGTTGAAAGGTCAAAGTGGGCGTGGCCTGTTACTTTTTATTAATTTATGAGCAGCTGGAAGGACCTACGGACATGAAACTTGGTACATGGACTATAAATGACATCCAAATACTGCTCAAAAAATTTGGTCCCGATCGGCCACATGGGGGCGCTATAACATAGAGTGTAAAGTTTGAAAGGCTCTGCCCGCCCCACCACAAGTGCTATCGACTTGAAATTTTACACACACATTCTCCTGATAGTCTTCTACAAAAAAGCCTCTTGCACCATGAACGCTGCCCTTACAGAATTTTTGCTAATTTGCATAATGTTAAAAACAGTAAAATTAATAGGCTATTGGAATATTTATGGCTATCAACACCAAACTTGGTGTGAGGCATCGGGGGACTGAGCCGCTCATTTCTATTACAAATGAGCAAGATCGGACGAAAAACATGGCCGCCACGGACCAATGAATCTTTGCTGTGGGCGGGACTTAGACAATATGGGCTGTCAAACCTTAACCGTTTTTCCGATCGGCACAAAACTCGGTAAGTGTCATCGGAAGGGGACCAAGAACACACCCAAAAAAGAATTTTCAGATTGGCACATAGGGGGTGGCCGGAACAGGTTAGAACCCGCTGATTGCCGCTTGCGGCTATATTTATTATTATTTTTTGTTGTCTGCCGCTTGAGCCTAAATTGCCGTGAGCTGGAATAAGCCAGAAAGCTGAAACTTGGCCACATGATTGGAAATGATGTGCATCAACTTTTATTAAAACATGAGCCAAGTTGGCCAGATGGTGGCGCTGTAATTAAGGCCTAAAAATGACTTTTTGGGAAGGCCACGCCCCTCACCCCATAAGTCCGATTGACTCGAAACTTGACACACAGGTCCAGCTCAATGTGCTCTACAAAAAAGCCTCAAGAACCCCTAAGCTCCGCCTAACTAGATTTTTTGCTAATTTGCATAATTTGAAAAACAGTAAAATGAATAGAAAACTGGAATATTTATTGCTATCAACACCAAACTTGGTATGAGGCATCGGGGGTTAGAGCCGCTGATTGCTATTATAAATGAGCCAGATTGGTCAAAAAACATGGCCGCCACGGACCAATGAATTTTTGCTGTAGGCGGAGCTTAGAATTGATTGGCCATAACGCCCACACCCTTTGACCTATCATCACCAAACTTGGTGGGTAGGTCCACAATGAGACTCCGAAGCTGCCTACCAAAGCATTTTGAGCTCAGCCTATAGGGGGCGCTATAAATGCCACACATCTGTATCTCAAAGACCATTGGATGGAATTTCACCAAACTTGGTACAGATGCTCTAGGGGTGGCTATTAACTAGAATCTTGAGGGCCATGGTGATTGATCAAAGTGGGCGTGGCCTGTTACTTTTTATTAATTTGTGAGCAGCTGGAAGGACCTACAGACATGAAACTTGGTACATGGACTATAAATGACATCCAAATACTGCTCAAAAAATTTGGTCCCGATCGGCCACATGGGGGCGCTATAACATAGAGTGTAAAGCTTGAAAGGCTCTGCCCGCTGCACCTCAAGTGCTATCGACTTGAAATTTTACACACACATTCTCCTGATAGTCCTCTACAAAAAAGCCTCTGCACCATGAACGCTGCCCTTACAGAATTTTTGCTAATTTGCATAATGTTAAAAACAGTAAAATGAATAGGCTATTAAAATATTTATTGCTATCAACACCAAACTTAGTATGAGGCATCGGGGGACTGAGCCGCTCATTTCTATTACAAATGAGCAAGATCGGCCGAAAAACATGGCCGCCACAGACCAATGAATCTTTGCTGTGGGCGGGACTTAGACAATATGGGCTGTCAAACCTTAAACGTTTTTCCGATCGGCACAAAACTCGGTAAGTGTCATCGGAAGGGGACCAAGAACACACCCAAAAAAGAATTTTCAGATTGGCACATAGGGGGTGGCCGAAACAGGTTAGAACCCGCTGATTGCCGCTTGCGGCTATATTTATTATTAGGGTTCTAACCCCGAAGGGGTAGAACCCTTCTAAAATTGTACCGGTTTATTATTATTATTATTTTTTGTTGTCTGCCGCTTGAGCTTAAATTCCCGTGAGCTGGAATAAGCCAGAAAGCTGAAACTTGGCCAAAAGATTGGAAATGATGTGCATCAACTTTTATTAAAATATGAGCCAAGTTGGCCAGATGGTGGCGCTGTAATTAAGGCTTAAACGTGACTTTTTGGGGAGGCCACGCCCCTCACCCCATAAGTCCGATTGACTTGAAACTTGACACACAGGTCCAGCTCAATGTGCTCTACAAAAAAGCCTCAAGAACCCCTAAGCTCCGCCTAACTAGATTTTTTGCTAATTTGCATAATTTGAAAAATAGTAAAATGAATAGAAAATTGGAATATTTATTGCTATCATCACCAAACTTGGTATGAGGCATCGGGGGTTAGAGCCGCTGATTGCTATTATAAATGAGCCAGATTGGTCAAAAAACATGGCCGCCACGGACCAATGAATTTTTGCTGTAGGCGGAGCTTAGAATTGATTGGCCATAACGCCCACACCCTTTGACCTATCATCACCAAACTTGGTGGGTAGGTCCACAATGACCCTTGGAAGCTGCCTGCCAAAGCATTTTGAGCTCAGCCTATAGGGGGCGCTATAAATGCTACACGTCAGTATCTCAAAGACCGTTGGATGGAATTTTACCAAACTTGGTACGCATGCTCTAGGGGTGGCTATTAGCTAATATCTTGAGTGCCATGTTGATAGGTGAAAGTGGGCGTGGCCTATATCTTTTTATTAATTTATGAGCAGCTGGAAGAACCTACGGACATGAAACTTGGTACATGGACTATAAATGACATCCAAATACTGCTCAAAAAATTTGGTACAAATCGGCCACATGGGGGCGCTATAACATAGAGTGTAAAGTTTGAAAGGCTCTGCCCGCTGCACCACAAGTGCTATCGACTTGAACTTTTACACACACATTCTCCTGATAGTCCTCTACAAAAAAGCCTCTTGCACCATGAACGCTGCCCTTACAGAATTTTTGCTAATTTGCATAATGTTAAAAACAGTAAAATGAATAGGCTATTGGAATGTTTATTGCTATCAACACCAAACTTGGTGTGAGGCATTGGGGGACTGAGCCGCTCATTTCTATTACAAATGAGCAAGATCGGACGAAAAACATGGCCGCCACGGACCAATGAATCTTTGCTGTGGGCGGGACTTAGACAATATGGGCTGTCAAACCTTAACCGTTTTTCCGATCGGCACAAAACTCGGTGAGTATCATCAGAAGGGGATTAAGAACACACCCAAAAAAGAATTTTTAGATTGGCACATAGGGGGTGGCCGAAACAGGTTAGAACCCGCTGATTGCCGCTTGCGGCTATATTTATTATTATTATTATTTTTTGTTGTCTGCCGCTTGAGCCTAAATTGCCGTGAGCTGGAATAAGCCAGAAAGCTGAAACTTGGCCACATGATTGGAAATGATGTGCATCAACTTTTATTAAAACATGAGCCAAGTTGGCCAGATGGTGGCGCTGTAATTAAGGCCTAAAAATGACTTTTTGGGGAGGCCACGCCCCTCACCCCATAAGTCCGATTGACTTGAAACTTGACACACAGGTCCAGCTCAATGTGCTCTACAAAAAAGCCTCAAGAACCCCTAAGCTCCGCCTAACTAGATTTTTTGCTAATTTGCATAATTTGAAAAACAGTAAAATGAATAGAAAACTGAAATATTTATTGCTATCAACACCAAACTTGGTATGAGGCATCGGGGGTTAGAGCCGCTGATTGCTATTATAAATGAGGCAGATTGGACAAAAAACATGGCCGCCACGGACCAATGAATTTTTGCTGTAGGCGGAGCTTAGAATTGATTGGCCATAACGCCCACACCCTTTGACCTATCATCACCAAACTTGGTGGGTAGGTCCACAATGAGACGTGGAAGCTGCCTGCCAACGCATTTTGAGCTCAGCCTATAGGGGGCGCTATAAATGCCACACATCTGTATCTCAATGACCGTTGGATGGAATTTCACCAAACTTGGTACGGATGCTCTCGAGGTGGCTATTAGCTAATATTTTGAGTGCCATGTTGAAAGGTGAAAGTGGGCGTGGCCTGTTACTTATTATTAATTTATGAGCAGCTGGAAGGACCTACGGACATGAAACTTGGTACATGGACTATAAATGACATCCAAATACTGCTCAAAAAATTTGGTCCCGATCGGCCACATGGGGGCGCTATAACATAGAGTGTAAAGTTTGAAAGGCTCTGCCCGCCCCACCACAAGTGCTATCGACTTGAAATTTTACACACACATTCTCCTGACAGACCTCTACAAAAAAGCCTCTTGCACCATGAACGCTGCCCTTACAGAATTTTTGCTAATTTGCATAATGTTAAAAACAGTAAAATGAATAGGCTATTGGAATATTTATTGCTATCAACACCAAACTTGGTGTGAGGCATCGGGGGACTGAGCCGCTCATTTCTATTACAAATGAGCAAGATCGGATGAAAAACATGGCCGCCACAGACCAATGAATCTTTGCTGTGGGCGGGACTTAGACAATATGGGCTGTCAAACCTTAACCGTTTTTCCGATCGGCACAAAACTCGGTAAGTGTCATCGGAAGGGGACCAAGAACACACCCAAAAAAGAATTTTCAGATTGGCACATAGGGGGTGGCCGAAACAGGTTAGAACCCGCTGATTGCCGCTTGCGGCTATATTTATTAGGGTTCTAACCCCGAAGGGGTAGAACCCTTCTAAGATTGTACCGGTTTATTATTAGGGTTCTAACCCCGAAGGGGTAGAACCCTTCTAAGATTGTACCGGTTTATTATTATTAGGGTTCTAACCCCGAAGGGGTAGAACCCTTCTAAAATTGTACCGGTTTATTAGGGTTCTAACCCCGAAGGGGTAGAACCCTTCTAAGATTGTACCGGTTTATTATTATTAGGGTTCTAACCCCGAAGGGGTAGAACCCTTCTAAAATTGTACCGGTTTATTATTATTATTATTATTATTTTTTGTTGTCTGCCGCTTGAGCCTAAATTGCCGTGAGCTGGAATAAGCCAGAAAGCTGAAACTTGGCCACATGATTGGAAATGATGTGCATCAACTTTTATTAAAGTATGAGCCAAGTTGGCCAGATGGTGGCGCTGTAATTAAGGCCTAAAAATGACTTTTTGGGGAGGCCACGCCCCTCACCCCATAAGTCCGATTGACTTGAAACTTGACACACAGGTCCAGCTCAATGTGCTCTACAAAAAAGCCTCAAGAACCCCTAAGCTCCGCCTAACTAGATTTTTTGCTAATTTGCATAATTTGAAAAACAGTAAAATGAATAGAAAACTGGAATATTTATTGCTATCAACACCAAACTTGGTATGAGGCATCGGGGGTTAGAGCCGCTGATTGCTATTATAAATGAGCCAGATTGGTCAAAAAACATGGCCGCCACGGACCAATGAATTTTTGCTGTAGGCGGAGCTTAGAATTGATTGGCCATAACGCCCACACCCTTTGACCTATCATCACCAAACTTGGTGGGTAGGTCCACAATGACCCTTGGAAGCTGCCTACCAAAGCATTTTGAGCTCAGCCTATAGGGGGCGCTATAAATGCTACACATCAGTATCTCAAAGACCGTTGGATGGAATTTTACCAAACTTGGTACGCATGCTCTCGGGGTGGCTATTAGCTAATATCTTGAGTGCCATGTTGATACGTGAAAGTGGGCGTGGCCTGTTACTTTTTATTAATTTATGAGCAGCTGGAAGAACCTACGGACATGAAACTTGGTACATGGACTATAAATGAGATCCAAATACTGCTCAAAAAATTTGGTCCCGATCGGCCACATGGGGGCGCTATAACATAGAGTGTAAAGTTTGAAAGGCTCTGCCCGCCCCACCACAAGTGCTATCGACTTGAAATTTTACACACACATTCTCCTGATAGTCCTCTACAAAAAAGCCTCTTGCACCATGAACGCTGCCCTTACAGAATTTTTGCTAATTTGCATAATGTTAAAAACAGTAAAATGAATAGGCTATTGGAATATTTATTGCTATCAACACCAAACTTGTTGTGAGGCATCGGGGGACTGAGCCGCTCATTTCTATTACAAATGAGTAAGATCGGACGAAAAACATGGCCCCCACGGACCAATGAATCTTTGCTGTGGGCGGGACTTAGACAATATGGGCTGTCAAACCTTAACCGTTTTTCCGATCGGCACAAAACTCGGTAAGTGTCATCGGAAGGGGACCAAGAACACACCCAAAAAAGAATTTTCAGATTGGCACATAGGGGGTGGCCGAAACAGGTTAGAACCCGCTGATTGCCGCTTGCGGCTATATTTATTATTATTATTATTATTATTATTTTTTGTTGTCTGCCGCTTGAGCCTAAATTGCCGTGAGCTGGAATAAGCCAGAAAGCTGAAACTTGGCCACATGATTGGAAATGATGTGCATCAACTTTTATTAAAGTATGAGCCAAGTTGGCCAGATGGTGGCGCTGTAATTAAGGCCTAAAAATGACTTTTTGGGAAGGCCACGCCCCTCACCCCATAAGTCCGATTGACTTGAAACTTGACACACAGGTCCAGCTCAATGTGCTCTACAAAAAAGCCTCAAGAACCCCTAAGCTCCGCCTAACTAGATTTTTTGCTAATTTGCATAATTTGAAAAACAGTAAAATGAATAGAAAACTGGAATATTTATTGCTATCAACACCAAACTTGGTATGAGGCATCGGGGGTTAGAGCCGCTGATTGCTATTATAAATGAGCCAGATTGGTCAAAAAACATGGCCGCCACGGACCAATGAATTTTTGCTGTAGGCGGAGCTTAGAATTGATTGGCCATAACGCCCACACCCTTTGACCTATCATCACCAAACTTGGTGGGTAGGTCCACAATGACCCTTGGAAGCTGCCTGCCAAAGCATTTTGAGCTCAGCCTATAGGGGGCGCTATAAATGCTACACATCAGTATCTCAAAGACCGTTGGATGGAATTTTACCAAACTTGGTACGGATGCTCTCGGGATGGCTATTAGCTAATATCTTGAGTGCCATGTTGATACGTGAAAGTGGGCGTGGCCTATATCTTTTTATTAATTTATGAGCAGCTGGAAGGACCTACGGACATGAAACTTGGTACATGGACTATAAATGACATCCAAATACTGCTCAAAAAATTTGGTCCCGATCGGCCACATGGGGGCGCTATAACATAGAGTGTAAAGTTTGAAAGGCTCTGCCCGCCCCACCACAAGTGCTATCGACTTGAAATTTTACACACACATTCTCCTGATAGTCCTCTACAAAAAAGCCTCTTGCACCATAACGCTGCCCTTACAGAATTTTTGCTAATTTGCATAATGTTAAAAACAGTAAAATGAATAGGCTATTGGAATGTTTATTGCTATCAACACCAAACTTGGTGTGAGGCATTGGGGGACTGAGCCGCTCATTTCTATTACAAATGAGCAAGATCGGACGAAAAACATGGCCGCCACAGACCAATGAATCTTTGCTGTGGGCGGGACTTAGACAATATGGGCTGTCAAACCTTAACCGTTTTTCCGATCGGCACAAAACTCGGTAAGTGTCATTCGGAAGGGGACCAAGAACACACCCAAAAAAGAATTTTCAGATTGGCACATAGGGGGTGGCCGAAACAGGTTAGAACCCGCTGATTGCCGCTTGCGGCTATATTTATTATTATTATTATTATTTTTTGTTGTCTGCCGCTTGAGCCTAAATTGCCGTGAGCTGGAATAAGCCAGAAAGCTGAAACTTGGCCACATGATTGGAAATGATGTGCATCAACTTTTATTAAAACATGAGCCAAGTTGGCCAGATGGTGGCGCTGTAATTAAGGCCTAAAAATGACTTTTTGGGAAGGCCACGCCCCTCACCCCATAAGTCCGATTGACTTGAAACTTGACACACAGGTCCAGCTCAATGTGCTCTACAAAAAAGCCTCAAGAACCCCTAAGCTCCGCCTAACTAGATTTTTTGCTAATTTGCATAATTTGAAAAACAGTAAAATGAATAGAAAACTGGAATATTTATTGCTATCAACACCAAACTTGGTATGAGGCATCGGGGGTTAGAGCCGCTGATTGCTATTACAAATGAGCCAGATTGGTCAAAAAACATGGCCGCCACGGACCAATGAATTTTTGCTGTAGGCGGAGCTTAGAATTGATGGGCCATAACGCCCACACCCTTTGACCTATCATCACCAAACTTGGTGGGTAGGTCCACAATGAGACGTGGAAGCTGCCTACCAAAGCATTTTGAGCTCAGCCTATAGGGGGCGCTATAAATGCCACACATGTGTATCTCAATGACCGTTGGATGGAATTTCACCAAACTTGGTACGGATGCTCTCGGGGTGGCTATTAGCTAATATTTTGAGTGCCATGTTGAAAGGTGAAAGTGGGCGTGGCCTGTTACTTTTTATTAATTTATGAGCAGCTGGAAGGACCTACGGACATGAAACTTGGTACATGGACTATAAATGACATCCAAATACTGCTCAAAAAATTTGGTCCCGATCGGCCACATGGGGGCGCTATAACATAGAGTGTAAAGTTTGAAAGGCTCTGCCCACTGCACCACAAGTGCTATCGACTTGGACTTTTACACACACATTCTCCTGATAGTCCTCTACAAAAAAGCCTCTTGAACCATGAACGCTGCCCTTACAGAATTTTTGCTAATTTGCATAATGTTAAAAACAGTAAAATGAATAGGCTATTGGAATATTTATTGCTATCAACACCAAACTTGGTGTGAGGCATCGGGGGACTGAGCCGCTCATTTCTATCACAAATGAGCAAGATCGGACGAAAAACATGGCCGCCACAGACCAATGAATCTTTGCTGTGGGCGGGACTTAGACAATATGGGCTGTCAAACCTTAACCGTTTTTCCGATCGGCACAAAACTCGGTGAGTATCATCAGAAGGGGACCAAGAACACACCCAAAAAAGAATTTTCAGATTGGCACATCGGGGGTGGCCGGAACAGGTTAGAACCCGCTGATTGCCGCTTGCGGCTATATTTAGGGTTCTAACCCCGAAGGGGTAGAACCCTTCTAAAATTGTACCGGTTTATTATTATTAGGGTTCTAACCCCGAAGGGGTAGAACCCTTCTAAGATTGTACCGGTTTATTATTATTATTATTATTATTATTATTATTTTTTGTTGTCTGCCGCTTGAGCCTAAATTGCCGTGAGCTGGAATAAGCCAGAAAGCTGAAACTTGGCCACATGATTGGAAATGATGTGCATCAACTTTTATTAAAACATGAGCCAAGTTGGCCAGATGGTGGCGCTGTAATTAAGGCCTAAAAATGACTTTTTGGGAAGGCCACGCCCCTCACCCCATAAGTCCGATTGACTTGAAACTTGACACACAGGTCCAGCTCAATGTGCTCTACAAAAAAGCCTCAAGAACCCCTAAGCTCCGCCTAACTAGATTTTTTGCTAATTTGCATAATTTGAAAAACAGTAAAATGAATAGAAAACTGGAATATGTATTGCTATCAACACCAAACTTGGTATGAGGCATCGGGGGTTAGAGCCGCTGATTGCTATTATAAATGAGCCAGATTGGTCAAAAAACATGGCCGCCACGGACCAATGAATTTTTGCTGTAGGCGGAGCTTAGAATTGATTGGCCATAACGCCCACACCCTTTGACCTATCATCACCAAACTTGGTGGGTAGGTCCACAATGAGACTCCGAAGCTGCCTACCTAAGCATTTTGAGCTCAGCCTATAGGGGGCGCTATAAATGCCACACATCTGTATCTCAAAGACCATTGGATGGAATTTCACCAAACTTGGTATGCATGCTCTAGGCGTGGCTATTAACTAGAATCTTGAGGGCCATGGTGATAGGACAAAGTGGGCGTGGCCTATTACTTTTTATTAATTTGTGAGCAGCTGGAAGGACCTAGAGACATGAAACTTGGTACATGGACTATAAATGACATCCAAATACTGCTCAAAAAATTTGGTCCAAATCGGCCACATGGGGGCGCTACAACATAGAGTGTAAAGTTTGAAAGGCTCTGCCCGCCGCACCACAAGTGCTATCGACTTGAAATTTTACACACACATTCTCCTGATAGTCCTCTACAAAAAAGCCTCTTGCACCATGAACGCTGCCCTTGCAGAATTTTTGCTAATTTGCATAATGTTAAAAACAGTAAAATGCATAGGCTATTGGAATATTTATTGCTATCAACACCAAACTTGGTGTGAGGCATTGGGGGACTGAGCCGCTCATTTCTATTACAAATGAGCAAGATCGGACGAAAAACATGGCCGCCACGGACCAATGAATCTTTGCTGTGGGCGGGACTTAGACAATATGGGCTGTCAAACCTTAACCGTTTTTCCGATCGGCACAAAACTCGGTAAGTGTCATCGGAATGGGACCAAGAACACACCCAAAAAAGAATTTTCAGATTGGCACATAGGGGGTGGCCGAAACAGGTTAGAACCCGCTGATTGCCGCTTGCGGCTATATTTAGGGTTCTAACCCCGAAGGGGTAGAACCCTTCTAAGATTGTACCGGTTTATTATTATTATTAGGGTTCTAACCCCGAAGGGGTAGAACCCTTCTAAAATTGTACCGGTTTATTATTATTTTTTGTTGTCTGCCGCTTGAGCTTAAATTCCCGTGAGCTGGAATAAGCCAGAAAGCTGAAACTTGGCCAAAAGATTGGAAATGATGTGCATCAACTTTTATTAAAATATGAGCCAAGTTGGCCAGATGGTGGCGCTGTAATTAAGGCTTAAACGTGACTTTTTGGGGAGGCCACGCCCCTCACCCCATAAGTCCGATTGACTTGAAACTTGACACACAGGTCCAGCTCAATGTGCTCTACAAAAAAGCCTCAAGAACCCCTAAGCTCCGCCTAACTAGATTTTTTGCTAATTTGCATAATTTGAAAAACAGTAAAATGAATAGAACATTGGAATATTTATTGCTATCATCACCAAACTTGGTATGAGGCATCGGGGGTTGGAGCCGCTCATTTCTATTATAAATGAGCCAGATTGGTCAAAAAACATGCCCGCCACGGACCAATGAATTTTTGCTGTAGGCGGAGCTTAGAATTGATTGGCCATAACGCCCACACCCTTTGACCTATCATCACCAAACTTGGTGTGTAGGTCCACAATGAGACTCCGAAGCTGCCTACCTAAGCATTTTGAGCTCAGCCTATAGGGGGCGCTATAAATGCCACACATCTGTATCTCAAAGACCATTGGATGGAATTTCACCAAACTTGGGACGCATGCTCTAGGGGTGGCTATTAGCTAATATCTTGAGTGCCATGTTGATAGGTGAAAGTGGGCGTGGCCTATACCTTTTTATTAATTTATGAGCAGCTGGAAGAACCTACGGACATGAAACTTGGTACATGGACTATAAATGAGATCCAAATATTGCTCAAAAAATTTGGTCCAAATCGGCCACATGGGGGCGCTATAACATAGAGTGTAAAGTTTGAAAGGCTCTGCCCACTGCACCACAAGTGCTATCGACTTGAACTTTTACACACACATTCTCCTGATAGTCCTCTACAAAAAAGCCTCTTGCACCATGAACGCTGCCCTTACAGAATTTTTGCTAATTTGCATAATGTGAAAAACAGTAAAATGAATAGGCTATTGGAATATTTATTGCTATCAACACCAAACTTGGTGTGAGGCATCGGGGGACTGAGCCGCTCATTTCTATTACAAATGAGCAAGATCGGACAAAAAACATGGCCGCCACAGACCAATGAATCTTTGCTGTGGGCGGGACTTAGACAATATGGGCTGTCAAACCTTAACCGTTTTTCCGATCGGCACAAAACTCGGTAAGTGTCATCGGAAGGGGACCAAGAACACACCCAAAAAAGAATTTTCAGATTGGCACATAGGGGGTGGCCGAAACAGGTTAGAACCCGCTGATTGCCGCTTGCGGCTATATTTATTATTATTATTATTATTTTTTGTTGTCTGCCGCTTGAGCCTAAATTGCCGTGAGCTGGAATAAGCCAGAAAGCTGAAACTTGGCCACATGATTGGAAATGATGTGCATCAACTTTTATTAAAACATGAGCCAAGTTGGCCAGATGGTGGCGCTGTAATTAAGGCCTAAAAATGACTTTTTGGGAAGGCCACGCCCCTCACCCCATAAGTCCGATTGACTTGAAATTTGACACACAGGTCCAGCTCAATGTGCTCTACAAAAAAGCCTCAAGAACCCATAAGCTCCGCCTAACTAGATTTTTTGCTAATTTGCATAATTTGAAAAACAGTAAAATGAATAGAAAACTGGAATATTTATTGCTATCAACACCAAACTTGGTATGAGGCATCGGGGGTTAGAGCCGCTGATTGCTATTATAAATGAGCCAGATTGGTCAAAAAACATGGCCGCCACGGACCAATGAATTTTTGCTGTAGGCGGAGCTTAGAATTGATTGGCCATAACGCCCACACCCTTTGACCTATCATCACCAAACTTGGTGGGTAGGTCCACAATGAGACGTGGAAGCTGCCTACCAAAGCATTTTGAGCTCAGCCTATAGGGGGCGCTATAAATGCTACACATCAGTATCTCAAAGACCGTTGGATGGAATTTCACCAAACTTGGTACGGATGCTCTCGGGGTGGCTATTAGCTAATATTTTGAGTGCCATGTTGAAAGGTGAAAGTGGGCGTGGCCTGTTACTTTTTATTAATTTATGAGCAGCTGGAAGGACCTACGGACATGAAACTTGGTACATGGACTATAAATGACATCCAAATACTGCTCAAAAAATTTGGTCCCGATCGGCCACATGGGGGCGCTATAACATAGAGTGTAAAGTTTGAAAGGCTCTGCCCGCCCCACCACAAGTGCTATCGACTTGAAATTTTACACACACATTCTCCTGATAGTCCTCTACAAAAAAGCCTCTTGCACCATGAACGCTGCCCTTACAGAATTTTTGCTAATTTGCATAATGTTAAAAACAGTAAAATGAATAGGCTATTGGAATATTTGTTGCTATCAACACCAAACTTGGTGTGAGGCATCGGGGGACTGAGCCGCTCATTTCTATTACAAATGAGCAAGATCGGACGAAAAACATGGCCGCCACAGACCAATGAATCTTTGCTGTGGGCGGGACTTAGACAATATGGGCTGTCAAACCTTAACCGTTTTTCCGATCGGCACAAAACTCGGTAAGTGTCATCGGAAGGGGACCAAGAACACACCCAAAAAAGAATTTTCAGATTGGCACATAGGGGGTGGCCGAAACAGGTTAGAACCCGCTGATTGCCGCTTGCGGCTATATTTATTATTATTATTATTATTATTTTTTGTTGTCTGCCGCTTGAGCCTAAATTGCCGTGAGCTGGAATAAGCCAGAAAGCTGAAACTTGGCCACATGATTGGAAATGATGTGCATCAACTTTTATTAAAGTATGAGCCAAGTTGGCCAGATGGTGGCGCTGTAATTAAGGCCTAAAAATGACTTTTTGGGAAGGCCACGCCCCTCACCCCATAAGTCCGATTGACTTGAAACTTGACACACAGGTCCAGCTCAATGTGCTCTACAAAAAAGCCTCAAGAACCCCTAAGCTCCGCCTAACTAGATTTTTTGCTAATTTGCATAATTTGAAAAACAGTAAAATGAATAGAAAACTGGAATATTTATTGCTATCAACACCAAACTTGGTATGAGGCATCGGGGGTTAGAGCCGCTGATTGCTATTATAAATGAGCCAGATTGGTCAAAAAACATGGCCGCCACGGACCAATGAATTTTTGCTGTAGGCGGAGCTTAGAATTGATTGGCCATAACGCCCACACCCTTTGACCTATCATCACCAAACTTGGTGGGTAGGTCCACAATGACCCTTGGAAGCTGCCTACCAAAGCATTTTGAGCTCAGCCTATAGGGGGCGCTATAAATGCCACACATCTGTATCTCAATGACCGTTGGATGGAATTTCACCAAACTTGGTACGGATGCTCTCGGGGTGGCTATTAGCTAATATTTTGAGTGCCATGTTGAAAGGTGAAAGTGGGCGTGGCCTGTTACTTTTTATTAATTTATGAGCAGCTGGAAGGACCTACGGACATGAAACTTGGTACATGGACTATAAATAACATCCAAATACTGCTCAAAAAATTTGGTCCCGATCAGCCACATGGGGGCGCTATAACATAGAGTGTAAAGTTTGAAAGGCTCTGCCCGCCCCACCACAAGTGCTATCGACTTGAAATTTTACACACACATTCTCCTGATAGTCCTCTACAAAAAAGCCTCTTGCACCATGAACGCTGCCCTTACAGAATTTTTGCTAATTTGCATAATGTTAAAAACAGTAAAATGAATAGGCTATTGGAATATTTATTGCTATCAACACCAAACTTGGTGTGAGGCATCGGGGGACTGAGCCGCTCATTTCTATTACAAATGAGCAAGATCGGACGAAAAACATGGCCGCCACAGACCAATGAATCTTTGCTGTGGGCGGGACTTAGACAATATGGGCTGTCAAACCTTAACCGTTTTTCCGATCGGCACAAAACTCGGTAAGTGTCATCGGAAGGGGACCAAGAACACACCCAAAAAAGAATTTTCAGATTGGCACATAGGGGGTGGCCGAAACAGGTTAGAACCCGCTGATTGCCGCTTGCGGCTATATTTATTATTATTATTTTTTGTTGTCTGCCGCTTGAGCCTAAATTGCCGTGAGCTGGAATAAGCCAGAAAGCTGAAACTTGGCCACATGATTGGAAATGATGTGCATCAACTTTTATTAAAACATGAGCCAAGTTGGCCAGATGGTGGCGCTGTAATTAAGGCCTAAAAATGACTTTTTGGGGAGGCCACGCCCCTCACCCCATAAGTCCGATTGACTTGAAACTTGACACACAGGTCCAGCTCAATGTGCTCTACAAAAAAGCCTCAAGAACCCCTAAGCTCCGCCTAACTAGATTTTTTGCTAATTTGCATAATTTGAAAAACAGTAAAATGAATAGAAAACTGGAATATTTATTGCTATCAACACCAAACTTGGTATCAGGCATCGGGGGTTAGAGCCGCTGATTGCTATTATAAATGAGCCAGATTGGTCAAAAAACATGGCCGCCACGGACCAATGAATTTTTGCTGTAGGCGGAGCTTAGAATTGATTGGCCATAACGCCCACACCCTTTGACCTATCATCACCAAACTTGGTGGGTAGGTCCACAATGACCCTTGGAAGCTGCCTACCAAAGCATTTTGAGCTCAGCCTATAGGGGGCGCTATAAATGCTACACATCAGTATCTCAAAGACTGTTGGATGGAATTTTACCAAACTTGGTACGCATGCTCTAGGGGTGGCTATTAGCTAATATCTTGAGTGCCATGTTGATACATGAAAGTGGGCGTGGCCTATATCTTTTTATTAATTTATGAGCAGCTGGAAGAACCTACAGACATGAAACTTGGTACATGGACTATAAATGAGATCCAAATATTGCTCAAAAAATTTGGTCCAAATCGGCCACATGGGGGCGCTATAACATAGAGTGTAAAGTTTGAAAGGCTCTGCCCGCCCCACCACAAGTGCTATCGACTTGAAATTTTACACACACATTCTCCTGATAGTCCTCTACAAAAAAGCCTCTTGCACCATGAACGCTGCCCTTACAGAATTTTTGCTAATTTGCATAATGTGAAAAACAGTAAAATGAATAGGCTATTGGAATATTTATTGCTATCAACACCAAACTTGGTGTGAGGCATCGGGGGACTGAGCCGCTCATTTCTATTACAAATGAGCAAGATCGGACGAAAAACATGGCCGCCACAGACCAATGAATCTTTGCTGTGGGCGGGACTTAGACAATATGGGCTGTCAAACCTTAACCGTTTTTCCGATCGGCACAAAACTCGGTAAGTGTCATCGGAAGGGGACCAAGAACACACCCAAAAAAGAATTTTCAGATTGGCACATAGGGGGTGGCCGAAACAGGTTAGAACCCGCTGATTGCCGCTTGCGGCTATATTTATTATTATTTTTTGTTGTCTGCCGCTTGAGCCTAAATTGCCGTGAGCTGGAATAAGCCAGAAAGCTGAAACTTGGCCACATGATTGGAAATGATGTGCATCAACTTTTATTAAAACATGAGCCAAGTTGGCCAGATGGTGGCGCTGTAATTAAGGCCTAAAAATGACTTTTTGGGAAGGCCACGCCCCTCACCCCATAAGTCCGATTGACTTGAAACTTGACACACAGGTCCAGCTCAATGTGCTCTACAAAAAAGCCTCAAGAACCCCTAAGCTCCGCCTAACTAGATTTTTTGCTAATTTGCATAATTTGAAAAACAGTAAAATGAATAGAAAACTGGAATATTTATTGCTATCAACACCAAACTTGGTATGAGGCATCGGGGGTTAGAGCCGCTGATTGCTATTATAAATGAGCCAGATTGGTCAAAAAACATGGCCGCCACGGACCAATGAATTTTTGCTGTAGGCGGAGCTTAGAATTGATTGGCCATAACGCCCACACCCTTTGACCTATCATCACCAAACTTGGTGGGTAGGTCCACAATGAGACGTGGAAGCTGCCTACCAAAGCATTTTGAGCTCAGCCTATAGGGGGCGCTATAAATGCCACACATCTGTATCTCAAAGACCGTTGGATGGAATTTTACCAAACTTGGTACGCATGCTCTAGGGGTGGCTATTAGCTAATATCTTGAGTGCCATGTTGATACGTGAAAGTGGGCGTGGCCTATATCTTTTTATTAATTTATGAGCAGCTGGAAGAACCTACGGACATGAAACTTGGTACATGGACTATAAATGACATCCAAATACTGCTCAAAAAATTTGGTACAAATCGGCCACATGGGGGCGCTATAACATAGAGTGTAAAGTTTGAAAGGCTCTGCCTGCCCCACCACAAGTGCTATCGACTTGAAATTTTACACACACATTCTCCTGATAGTCCTCTACAAAAAAGCCTCTTGCACCATGAACGCTGCCCTTACAGAATTTTTGCTAATTTGCATAATGTTAAAAACAGTAAAATTAATAGGGTATTGTAATATTTATTGCTATCAACACCAAACTTGGTGTGAGGCATTGGGGGACTGAGCCGCTCATTTCTATTACAAATGAGCAAGATCGGACGAAAAACATGGCCGCCACAGACCAATGAATCTTTGCTGTGGGCGGGACTTAGACAATATGGGCTGTCAAACCTTAACCGTTTTTCCGATCGGCACAAAACTCGGTAAGTGTCATCGGAAGGGGACCAAGAACACACCCAAAAAAGAATTTTCAGATTGGCACATAGGGGGTGGCCGAAACAGGTTAGAACCCGCTGATTGCCGCTTGCGGCTATATTTTTTCTTTTGATTTTGCATATGTATGGCCAGAAGATGTATGTCACACTGTTTTGATATTTGAAATAGTGATGTCTTATAATCCCATGTGGCATTGCCAAAATGTTTAGCATGACAAAGAAATAAAAACTAACTGACTTACTATAACTTCATCATTTTAAAATCTCCAAATGTATAAATCCACATCAGAGATGTTATGTATGCTTTGCGGGAAAAATGAGGGAGTGCAACAATGTGCCTGATGAAGAATGAAACAAACAATCAGTTATATCATCTGAAGTAATTCAGAGGAACTATGGCAGAAGGAGGAGCTGGGTGGGGTGGTGTGTATGTGTGTGGTTGCGTTGAGTGCTGGGGGATGGGGTGTCTGTATAATGAGGTCAGGAGGGGTCTGTTCCTCACAATGGAGGCAAAGGGGGTTCGTTCGGGTTTAAACTGTGTCAGGAGCGACGGCGAAGCCACGGAGCTTGGTGATGTTACTCAGGGCTTTGTGCACTAGTTAAGAGCAGATACAGTTGAGGGGGGGGGGGGAGCAAGGGGAAGAACAGCAGAGTTTAAAGAAGAACAAAAACGACTATTTCCAGTTGGCTGCCTTTCACCCGCAGCGTTCAACAGGAACCACCAGACACCTGCAGAGCCAACATCAGATATCTTGTCCTCCATAGAAATCCTCAACATACAAGAAAAGCAAGGCAGGGGAAACATTTGGTCTGTGACATGAAGCAACAGGTTTTACGGGGACACGCTGCCACACCAGCAGCAGCTCTGGTATAACAGACTGCTACATCATGGGTTTTGTTAAATTACAGTAATCGCAACCAAGGTATCACCACTAATTTGACAGTTGCATGATGTATTAATATTTACCTGCGTGGCTTTGTCATTGACACAGGTGACAGCTGTGCACTCTGCCTCTTTGGGCCACTGTCCTTGCAGATAGGGTCCGACGATGGCGTCCAAAGAAAGAGTTCTCCGGATGGTGGGTTTCGGTGGGCGAGCACTTGTCCTGTCAGCTTTTGGAGACAGAAATCAGACATATTAGTGAGTTGTCAGGGTTGTGTAAGCTTAAACTCAGTACTTGTCAGAACAATGTCTGTCTTGCAGGAGTTATAAATATTCTTGCCTGTGTGATCACGTTTAGCTTGTAGTAACACTGTATGTATGTGTATAAAAACTCCTCTTAGAGGGGCTAAACAGTATTCTAACACCAGTTGTTCACAAATTGCTCCCAGGCTTCCTCCCCACCAATAGGCGCTCAGCGTGTAGAGTTTTGTGTGTGTGTATGTTGGCAGCTCTTTGTAATCTCTGGCAGGTGTGGACCCATGCCTTTGACCTGGAGCAAAGCCATGCAACTACAGAGCATTGGCAACAGTACATCAACCACCAAACACACACACACACACAAACACACACACACACGGTATGTTGTCATGTTGCAGGGCAGACGAGATGTATAAATACATGGCACAATGTGCAGATGTGACTTGCACAGACACACTTAAAGGACAACAAAGAGGCCTTGAAAGCTGCTGCTGTGTTCGCGTGAAGCATGCAGCAGAGATCCCACAGGTCAGAGTGCAAAGGGGCGACTGAGTGTCCAAATAACATTATGAGAACAGTGTTATGTTTCAGGGGTTAGCAGCCTTCATTGTTGACTTAACTTTCTCATGGCACGTTAGAATCTTACTTTTCAGACAACAAATGAAGTAAAAAGTTGGAGAGAGGTGTGGCTTTTGAAATCACCAAATCAACCCTGCTTTTCTCGATCCAATAACTGTTGTACTTTTCTTAAATTAAATGTTGCTTATCAATAATTTCTGCATGAGAGCGTGAGTTAAAATGTGAGAACTCATTCATTCAAAAATGAACACTTGTTGACCCACAGTTGGTGAGTGCCTGGGACTGACTTTTTGTGCTTTCCTTTAAGACTGCAACCAACTACTGACTATTTGCACAATTGATCCATCTTCTCTATTAACCAATAAGTTGTTTTGTCTACAAAATGCCCATTAGAGTTGTTCAGAGCCCCAAATTTTGTCCAAAGCCTTAAATTATTGAATTAATGAAGCTGAATGACAAAATGTTTGGCATATTTGCTTGACAAAAGACTGAAACCATTAATTATAATAGTTGCTCATTAATTTTCTGTCCATTTATTAATCATCTCAGCTCGACTTTCCTTTGTGATGCAATAAAGAAAAGGAGAAATGTGTGAATCACTTGACCAAAGGTAGGATCATTTCTGAGGTACATATTGATCATAAAGTGACACCATGCAAACTTTCTCACACTGGACCACATGGAAATGAGTGCAGCTTAAATGAATGCATCCCCCTGAGTGTGTATTTACCCGTCTTGACCTCCCTGCAGAGGAGAGCTGAGCCCCTCTGGAGCTGGTATGGGACTGTGGCTCTGAGGGGCTGCAGGTTGGGGTTGCTGCACCCCCGAGGCGCTCCTCCACTTCTGCCGGACATCCCCCACTCCGAGCTCGGCTTAAGAAAACACACACTTCTTCGCTTTTCTTCCTCCAGTCGTTCAGTTCAACTGTGCGCGTCGCTCAGTTCACACTCATCCTCAGTGGCGATCCAAAACTCTGATCGGGCCTCTTGATGGACACCCAGCTTCTTCTTGAGCTTTCTTTTGTGGTGATGATCATGTTTTTTTGCTTATTTTAGGGCTGAAAAAAAGAGAGGCGAGCTGAGTCCAGCTTTGTCGTTCAATGCATCTTCACAAATTCTTCATGTTGCAGAGATAATACCAGCAGCAGAGACTGCGAGCTGCTCCCGTACATCTGCCTGTAACTACTGTCTGCAAACTGAAAACACAACAGAGGAGCTCAACCTGTGTATATAAGCACGAGTCCTGTGTGTGACTCCAAAGCAGGACGATCTGATTGGCTGCTGCAGAAGACGTTATCAGCACTTATTGGTCGCTCCATCCATCCATCTCCTGGTTGTCCCCCCCCCCTCCCCAGGATCCAGAGCCACAGGAGCCCAACCTGTACTTCTCTCTCAGACTGCCAGCTGCTCTGACTCAACAGATTCATTTGAACCTTGTTAACCCACTGCATTTATAATTCAGAAGTATCTACTGGGTGCAGAAGTTAAGCTCCTGCAATATTCTGTGCAAGTATTCAGCAGTGCAATAGTTTTCATTAATTTGACATACAATGCACATAACTGTACATATTGCTCATGTTTACTCAAATTATATTGTGTTTTGTTCTGCTGATGTATATTGTAGTTCATTGTCACACTTACAGCCTCAGCTCAGTGACGATATATATTTTATTTTATTTTATTTCATTATATCTTAAGCACTGGTGTTAAACAATGTAGCATAATACATATTTTATTCATTTGCATTTATTTTTATTAATTTTAATACTCATTCTTTATTTGTACTTTATTTTACTGCTTTATATTGACACACTTTATTTCATACTCTTATTCTTACTTCTTATAATCCTCTGTTCTTTACATCGGAGCGACTGTAATGAATCATTTTTTTCGCTCTGAGATCAGTAAAGTATTTCTGATTCTGACTCTTAAGGGGAAACCTCACTCCTAAAAACCACAACTGTTTTCTCATGGCCCCTCCCCTCCTTCCCTTAAAACCTTTAAAGTGTGGTTCAGGGACCCTTCAAGGTCACTACAGAGGCTCAGAGGGTCCAGACCTCACCATGAATATGCTTTGATATGAGAGAAAACGTGTCACTTTTCTCTATTTGCATTTAGACGCAGCTAATTCAAGTGAGTAATAATATAACACAGTAATATGTCATTTAGTCCTCCAACAAATCATTTCCTTGCCTAAATACACACATTTTGTTCATGACACATGCACTCACAATGAGTATTTAACTTGCTGAAACATCATGAAAGGCCTTTTTTTGTGCTGTTACATGGCTTTAAAGGTTCTGTATTGGACATTTAGAGCATTAATATAGCAGCAAACATCTATTTGATAGGTAAAGATACAGTGAAATGGCGCCCTGGCCAGTGCACTGTGCTTATACAGCTGTTATGCCACCCTGACCCACAGCATTGTTGCAGAAGCCTAATGCCGTCCTCCTGTGTGTGTATTCACTGCCGTCAATGTATAGAGCAGTCATATTGGATTTTGAGGTTGAGGTTGGTGAAGTTCCTCCAACTTTCCAAGAACTTGGAACTCGGAAGACTCGATTTCCCAGTAAAAATGGTGCACACCATCATTAGCTGCCAGCCACTGGCCCAGCCACCTCCATGTTGAGAGCCCTGTGCAGTCAACATGTTCTCAACATGGAGGTGGCTGGGCCAGTGGCTGGCAGCTAATGGTGCTAACTCCATAAACAGCACTAGACAACAGCAACAGTGCTGACAGAGCTAACCAGGGAACTGAGGGTGAGCATTGCCGTCCCGATATCAGCGCTAACCGTCATATGAGCGCGGTGCAGAGCTAAGGCAACAAGCTAGCCGGTGGCATACATATGCACTAACATGAATGTGCAGCTAGGCCGTTATTACTGTAACAAAAACCAGAGAAGCCCAGATTACAACACACACACACACACACACACACAGGGAGTGTGACTTCATTCTCTGCTCAGGACGCTATCACTCCACTACATCATTGAATAGCAAATACTCGTTTGCTGCTATATTAATGCTCTGAGTGTCATATTAAGAACCTTTAAACCATATCTTTTGCTTAGATTTATTATTACTGCTGCAAATAAATCATGAAAAAGGCCACACAATGCAGAGTGAATTCTGTGTGTGTTATTCTGTAATACTTTACCATTACGATTATGTTTTTCTTGTATTCTTCTTTACAACGAGGTCAGAGGTCATGGTCTGCGATAAAACCACAGCCGTGCAGGGGGAGGGAGCTTCAGTATCTTGGTAAAGGATACAGGGTTTTTGCAGGTTGACTGAAAATATTACAGTCACTCAAAGAATATTTTAATCCATCTGACTAAATGTTTATCTTGTTCTTAAAAAAGTAGCTACCCACGCTCTTCCCTGTAATACCCTCAGGTTATTCTTAGGAATTAATGAGCAATCTGGGCATTTCTGCAATATGTTACACCATATAATGTCAAACCACAAGATGGAGCCAAAGCACATGACCCACACAACTAGCTGCTCCATCCAACTCCATTAACCTCCTGTTTTGGAACCATTTCTAAAATCCCTGCTTTTGGCCTCGTCTTTCAGTTTTACTCGACATACAACGTTGTGATGAAAACAAACAGACACACATAATGGAAAAAGGCAGTTTATTGCAACACAAAATAACCAAAAAATAACCCAATGTATGCGTGTAAAAAGAACATACTGCTGTACTGAATAAAATCAAATAAATGAACATGTGGTAGCTTAAGATCTCATAGATTCAATAAATAGCTGCACAGATTTAAACAGTGTTTGATTACTCAAGCAGGAATGATATGCACATTCAGGTGTGGCAGACCCCAGATACAATCCAGTCACACCCATAAAACATACCTCAGGACAGTCTGTAAAAACCCATCCTCTACTTTGTATGTATAACCTGTATCTCTTAAAATGATCATCACATCTCTCTCTTTGCAAGTGGCTGCATCCAAAGAGCTGCAAGTGCTGTTTTGGTTACATTTTGACAAGAAAATTGAATAAAAGAGGCACACAAACACACAGACGATGCCATGGGGAAGAATACTGATATTCAAATAAGGAGCAAGATGTGGATACATAGTTTAAGGAAATAAATGGATGCTTTGGAAAAAAAAGGTCTGACAGGAGTTGGCAGAGAAATTGCACAATGCTGGATAACAGGATTCACAGATAGTAGAAAGTGGTTGTGGGAGAGTGCGAGAGAAGAGTCGAGCAGATAAGGCGAGGAGAAGGGAAAGAACCAAAAGAGATGGATCCTTGTAGCTTCATGATGACTTCATTCTCATGTGTACAAAAATCCAGAGATGGTATGACGATTTTCCTGTTCTCACGAAGCTGTCGATGGTCTCGGTGGATTGTGGCAGCAGGGTTTTGGTCGGGGGGTTATGGTCAACGCAGCATCACCAGGCAGACAGGCTGGGGGTTTAATCTCTGTAGTTGTTGGTCTGGAGCTCCTAGCTGGGAGTGAGCGCAGGGCTTGGTTCAGTGCTGATGTTGACCAAACACTCACTGGACTTGAGGCTGGCCAGGGACTTGGAGCTTGGTAAAGAGGCCAGAGAGCCACACAGACCCAGCATGGAGGGAGTGTTGTCTTTTCCTACGGGGAGAAAAAGAGAAAAAACACAATAAAATTGTGACTCTGATCATGCATACTTCAAGCTGCCCACATAAAGCACCATAAACAGCCATCAAGCCTGCCTTTGTATGAGCACTTATGTACATGTGCATGGGTGGCTGCCTCTGAAAGGCTTTTATGGAGCTATGGAAGGGGTGCAAATATATTCCTACTCAAGCAGAAATGTTACTTTACGACTGTGTTTTCTCTGCTGGAGTACAACGAGTAAAATGTAGCTCATCTAACATGTTCTCAGTTACTTTGGAAGATTGTATTAAATGGCTTAAAGCAGCTGTGCGGAACTTTTTACCACTCATAAAACTGTCCCTAGTTCGTATCACCTCCCCTTGAAGATCCGCATATTTATTTGAACCCAACAGTGACAAAAAAGCCTTACTCTATATGGCTATTTAGCGTAGCCTTGGTCAGGTCGGACACAGCACAAGTCAGCAAACCAGAATACGGCACCCGGAGGCAGAAGTAAGTCTGCACATCCACAGCGGCCCGCAGCCATTAAATCACAGAAGAAGAAGGAGCCGTGTTTACGAGTAGGATTTAAGAAACAGGCTAAATGACATGTAGTAGAGAGTAATTTCTTGTACAGTAGGTGGTGGTATGCACCTGCAAGTTGTTTGCGATCCGCCAATAAACTGAGAGAAGAAGAAGAGCCGTGTTTACAGAGAGTGTTCTTTAAGTAAGCAGTACGCAACAGGCATTGCTGAACACATAACAGTTTTACCAGATGTATCTATAAGGACTTGGTTGTACTTTCAATGTCATGGTGGATAAAGAAGGAGCACCATCTACAAGAAAAAGAACAGAAGAACAGAAGAAGGCTAAGGGGCCATTCACATGCAGCGTCTAAAAGGACGTGGAAAATGCCAGCTGTGCCGTTTCCATCCTTTTATCCAAGGCGCTTCGGAGGTTGCGCTACTGTCGCGCCTGCCGTTACTAAGCAAAACCGACTTCAGAGCTACACCAGAACACTTATGATTTTCCTCTCGCTCTCCAAAACAAATGCATGCAGTAATTGCCGGTTGCAATCGAGATTTTACGACACTAGGTTGTGGATGTCATACCGCTTCGACCAAAGGGGGGCACTATAATCAACGAAAACGTAAAGTTCAGCACAGCTGCTTTAAGTGCGACAAAGAATAAAAGCACAACACAAATCCTTGCACGTTTTAAATGTTGCAATAAGGATGACGTGACGAATGTAGTAGCAGTGAAAAGCATTTTTACCTGCTGTAGTCCAGGCAGCATCTCCGTTCTGTCTCCCATCAGCCCTTTGGGAGTCAGAGTTCAGACTGACCTCGGCAGAAAGTTGCTCCAAACTGTGGAAACTCCTCCTTGATGGACAAAAACATCATCAAAGTTCTGCACATTAATTGCATCTATAAGCAACTGCTCACTTATGCTATGTGTGGAATTCACCCATAGGGATTATATTTTAAGATTTATGAATATGAGCTAATAAAAATAAAACATACCTGCGGAAAAGCTTGACATCACCCTGGTTGTTTGTGATGGTGGACCACTGGTTGACCAGCGGGATGGAAAGATCTTTAGTCAGGTGGGAGGAATCACAGGGCATGAGGGCAGAGCTGCATGAAGCACACAGCACAGATAATTGAATTCAAACATGACACTTTTAACTATAGCAAGCAAATATGCATCTGAACATTCAAGTGGTAGAAAAAATCTCATATCTCTTGTGAATTTCAATGAGCCACTTTTTTAAAAGTTATTAATATCAATCCACTCCCTGATGTTGTTACAGCACCTAATAGTGCCCCAACTAAAAATAGTGTCTTGCATCATAAACCGGCATAATCAAAAATCATCTGCATCAAATTTTCAGTTTCTTTTTATCTTCCATTGAAAATATGACCAGTTATATTAAAGCGGGGGTAGGCAATTTACTTTTTGCCTCACTGGGCAAAATTCCCACAATAAACTTTGAGTATATTGTAACTCAAGTTGACTGAGAGAAAAAGTGTCTACACTGCAAAGCGACACAAAAAAGGAAGACGGACTTATCAACTTAAAAGAGAGTCTGATAAAAAATGAATTAAAACATGTCAATATCTGCAATATGTTTCAGAGATGGAAAGAAAATGTTTCTAATAGTTTAGCCCTCTGCAAACAGCAGCCAAAGCCTCATAGCTACAGCTTAAGGTTTGTGTTTATGTAGCTAATGTTAGCAAGAGTCTCAAATCACAATATGTTCTCCCACTCACTCTCTGCCGCTACAGACCACCAACCCCAGCTTTAAGTAGTTATATGAACTGCGAGGACAGAGGGATGTCGTATGCTGTAAAGCCCTGTGAGGCAAATTGTGATTTGTGACATTGGGCTTTATAAATATAATTGAACTGAATATGAACGAATAACTGATTTTCTACAGAAGAAAATCTTCCAGTGAAGTAGCAGCTGTCTCTAGTCGTAAGGTTGTTTTAAAACTCCTCTTGTAACCCCTGCTGAGACTGTATAATGCCAGAAAGCTGATGTGTTCTTGAGAGAAAGACCGAATAACTAAATGTAACGCACACAGTTTAGTTGGAGCTTTTAAATAAGGTAAATGTGATCAAAAGTTTGTGTGTGTGTGCTTTCTCACAGTTGTGCCTGCAGCTCCAGCACGACGGCCTCCAGTTCCTTCTTCTCTTGCTGACTCTGGACCGTCAGCTCCTCCACCTTGCCTCTCAGGCGCTTGTTCTCTGTTTCCACGTTCTTCAGCTGTGACTCCCGCAGGCGCACCAGCTCCTCCAGGTAACCCTGCAACATGAAAGTAAGGAGACAGGGATTTGCAGGACAAGGCCCGTAATTTAAACAGCTTTAACTTTTTTAGCAGTTGTCATGAATCACCTTCTGGGCATAGACAATCTTAAACCTCTGCTCCATCTTGCGACACTTGTTGCTCCAGCTCTCCTCATCGGTCACCAGAGGGATGTAGGGATGCTCGGGGACACTCTCTTCGCTGTTGCTGCTGTCCACACTGCGGCGGTCCTCCTCGTCACTCAGGTAGTCATAGCTACAAAGCAGACAGGCGATAGTTGTTGTAGTCTCACACATGCACACTAATGTGACGCTAAAATTGGAGTGACAGGGCTAGTCTCACCTCTGCGTGAATTTCAGGTAAGGTGTGTAGTCGATCACAGCTGGGGATTTTCCATCTAGAGTCTCCCCCTTCAGGCAAAAACTGCAGAGAGACAAAAAACCCTAAGCTTCCTTTTCAGAAAAATCTGTGAATGAATGGTTGGAAAACTTATTTTTATGTCACAAACGCAAAGGGTGTGTACATTTTCAGTAAAATCAATGTATTCAAATGCAGTATGAAGGAAACATATGCAAAAATGTTCAGCTTTATACAGTGCATGCACTATGCTATATATAATGTCCACTTTAATACTGTATTTGTTGTCAGACATACTTACACTTGCATAATTGATACAGAAATACATTAAACATGAGAAAGTACATATACTGTACATCTTATCATGATTTATTATTAATGAATACATACTACCCACTAATACCTTAACAGAGTTTCTAAATGTAGGTGTAGGGATCCTGCATGATGCAAAAGACTAGAAATTGCTATATTATAACTTTAAGGTGCTAAAGATTTTTTTCCCCGCTGAAAATGCCTGGTGTTCCTTAGGAAATGCCAGTTGGGAGCACTGGGTGCACTCTAGTGGCGTAGCATTTTTTTTTCAGCGGAGATGCTTTAGTTGCATCTGGTTGCTATGGCACAGAATATCTGTGGAAATAAAATTGTTGGCACCAGGCAGAGTGCTTGCTCTAGCCCTTGCTCTGGATGAAGGGAAGGCTGAAGCACATGGGGAGAAAGGATGGACCCGACTGCTGTGCGTTCATGAGAGGAAACGTCTATTAAAGGATAACTTTGGCATTTTTCAATCTGGACTCTAGTCTGGGGTGTATATGTGCCTGGGAGACTGATTTGAACATCAGCAGGAGGGCAGCAACTAGCAGCTGCAAAGCGGGCTGCAATGTGAGCATGTGGGGCAACTGAGCACTGTCACTGTGTCTCCATTGGAAGTGGTTGTTTTTTAAACAGACCAGCTCAAATTGTTATTATAAGTTGCTGAAGTGTCTCTTTACCTTTCACTTGATTGTTACTGTCTCATTAAGTGGAAGTTTTGATAACTCACAAGGTGTCATTTGTTACAGAAAGACTACACTGGAAACGTGTGAGATTTGGAGAGAGTATAGTGACGGTTGGGGGGTTCGGTGCCTTGCTCAAGGGCACCTCGGCAGTGCCCAGGAGGTGAACTGGCACCTCTCCAGCCACCAGTCCACGCTCTATATTTGCAAAAAATCCTTATCGGTCGGGCCCTAATTCACAAGTCACATCTTGCAAGATTCCAGATCGTGACTTCCACTTGATGAGACAATAACAAACACACGGGATCAAGTGAAAGGTAAAGAGACACTTCAGACACATAATAACAATCTGAGCCTGTCTGTGTCAAAAATAACCACTTTTAATGGACATACAGTGATGGTGTTCAGTTGCCCCACGTGCTTACATTGTGTCTGTTGTGAAACTGCCTGGCTGCTGCTGTCCAGCTCAATACTGAACCAATTTCCATCGTAGTTTACATCAATCACCTAGATACACAGGCATGGGAAAATAGGGTCCAGGTTGAAAAATGCCAAAATTATTGTTTAATATATATACAGGATATCAACACATTTTTCCTCTATTGTTGTTGTTCAGCACCTGCACATGTAAGATGTGACAGTTGGTCTTTGTGCTATTTGTCCTGCCCCTCAGCCACTGCAATTCAATGGCTGGGTAAAAAGTGACAGTAACGAGCACAGCGTTTTACCCAAAGTAGAATATTTTTCTTCAGCTCTGGGTGCGCAGTGCAGAATAGACACTCAGTGCCTCATCACACTGCTGGCATTTGTAGTGTAGCCTAAATACACGAAGCTACCATTAAATTTTTTAAATTACACTGGCCTCAGGAAAAATTCTTTGGTGTACATGGGACCTAAGACCCCTGCAGTCTGCGGTGTGTGTCTTCACCTGAAGTCAATGGCACTCAGTCCGATCAGCATGCCGGTTAGGACTTGGGCCTCCTCTCTCAGCATAATGGCTCCATCATCATAGAACCTCCTGTCAGGTGAAGAAGTGGTTATCATCTCTCAACCTCAAGATATAATACTGACACAACAGTGATTCTACTTGCATTTCATGTACATATTTATATTTGATGTTAAAAATCTGTAGCAGGAATGTACTTTCCTCTGGTGCAAAGAAATAATGTCTTTTGTCTTTTACTCGGAAACTGTGTGATTAGAATGTGCAGACAAACATTGCTAAAATGAGGAATATCAGATATGTGTTAACTGTTCTTTTAAATCATGAGTCTGACCTGGTTGTTCTTGTGTCCCTCAGCGCAGTGGACACATATTCAGACAGACGTTTCTCCATCAGCGCCACCCGAATCCATGCGCGCCCCTGTAGGACAACGTAAGAAGTGAGCAAGAGCAGAGGGCTTTCTTTGCTGCTCCCGAATGCAGTATCACACACACACAATTCTGCATACACAGATCCTTGCCTTGGCTCGTGATGTGCTGATATTCTCTATGTTTTCGATGCTGGCGATGCAGTTGTTCTGCACCTTGCTGCACGCCAGCCGGATATATTCCCAGAAACTGCGCTGTCCATCTGAGCTGAACCAGCTTCCTGAACCTGGTCCAAGAGTAAAACACAGAAACAAGATTACTTCTGCTCTGACAACAGCCCACACTGCATGCAACCACGGCAACAGTACTGCGAACAATTATCATACAGGCTTTTTATAATATTTTGTTCCATGGTTAATGGTCTGCACTATTATCTAGTTTTTTACAATCTAATTCATACATTCAATGCCATATAAACCAATCTGTCCATCTCTTCCTGTGCTATATGTTACCTGCAGTGTTACCTTTGAAGCGGTGGCTGAGGATGTGCTCTAAAATGGCGGCAAAGTTAATAAACTCCTCGGATGAGTCATCTATGGGCTCTGCTGTGTACTTTTCTAGCAGAGTCTTTACAGAGAATCTGAAATAGAAGCACACAGAGACAGAGGAATTAGAGAAACACAAGACAGCTCAATGGAAAAACATTCTACTCTCCATCTGTGAAGGATTTGAACTTTCTGTTGGTTGTGTGCTGCACAAGCTGCTGAAACGCAGCCGTGTACTGTACCCAAGCAGACAAATGTACTACTGTATTTGAACCCTGCAACAATAGCGGGGAGGAGGGCTTCTTTTTTTCTTTTTTGGGAACCACGCCATCTTATCATACTGAGGTCACCCCAATTGTCTTGTGTACTGCACAATGTACCCGTTCAGTGCTTTGGCAGTGCTATCATGAAAACAACACAATTAACCCCCTGTCTTTTCAGCCTTTGTGCACGCTGTGCTTCCAGGTCCCTTTGGGTCTCGTCTCTCTGAGGGACCGGCCAGCATCAAAGCATGATCAAATAATTCCCTCCCCCTCATCTTTACATGGTGGTCTGATCTATTTAGGGCAGCCACTGCTGCAGCTTTAGTTTGGCTTTTGACCCTGCTGCACCGCAGGCAGATATGCAGCTTGCATGTTAGGAGCCGGCATCCAAGCACGGGCTCGGGCTGACTGCCACCGCTTCGATGGGCAACACTAGCATCACCGAGGGCAAGACTGCCCTGGCAGTGGGAAACACCTCCATAGCCAGGGGAAAGACTACTGTAGCCATGGGCAAGTCCTCCATCTTCAGGGGAGTGACCACCACCTCCATGGGAGACTCCACTATCCAAAGGCAAAAGACGACTGTAGCGCTAGGACGGGCCAGCTTCAGCCGGGGAACCACAACCACCTCCTTCCGCAAAGCCTTGACGGGCAAGCGCAGGAACACCTAAATGGAAAACAGCCCTGAAGCAAGGACTAAGACACCCAAAGCAGCAAAGCAGTCCAAAAAAGACTCTAACAATGAGTGGAAAACCACATTCTCGTCAAGCAAGACCTCCTTCACCAAAGGAAGGGTTTCAATCCTGAGGACTAAGTACGCCATCTCCTGGGGTAAATCCTCGATCTCCTGGAGCAGAACCACTTTAACTTTGTGCAACCTCAAGATAGCGGTGGGCGAAACCTCTGTCACACGAGGGGAGACCACGACCTCTCTCATAACTGTGACCTTCACCCATGGGACCAAGTCTGTGTCAGTGGTCAAAACCACCCTCGTCAGGGGCAAAGAGAGGCACAGCAACATCTACTGGGATTTTCACACATGATTCCTACACACACTTAAAAACCCAAGGATATTTCTATTGGGTCAGTTTTAGCAGGTCAGTAGTGTCAAGAGTCAATAAAAAAGAGCTGCTACAGTATGTTTGTGATCAGTTTGTGTGTACAGGTCAATGTGGCACGACATCATCTGTTACGTGTATGCACAAGGTGGATTCCCAAGCAACAAAATGCTTAGTGAGTTGCAGATCTGATGGGGTTTGCAATCATGAGTGAGAAATTCCAAAACCATGCTGAGCGCGTTATGTAAATGTGACAGCGATGAGATGGTGGTTTATGGTGTGTCGACTTGGCAGGGAGGGCAAAGTGTGAAACAGCCGTGTGGGATGTATATGTGGAGACACAAGAGAGTGTGTGTGTTTTTCATCAGCACTGTTCTCCTGTATATTGTGCATGTACAGCCGTCAACATGACGACATCTTTGGTACAAATGTGGTATTTTTGTGCATGCTGATAAGATTGGTTGATTGCCTGCATTTCCATAACTATGCTGCCACCAGAAAAAAACAGTTTTGGGACTGTGAAAGCTGGTTGATGTAACGATGCTTATAAAAGTAACATGTCTAAACACTGCTTGGCTTGATTGTTTTGTAAATTAATCTGAGTTTTTGTGAGATATTCTACCATCTAAAGACACAAATGGTAGAAATTAAAGACTCAAATGCTGTAATGAATTGAAAACAGTTCAGCAAGGATACATATGGGTAGTAAACACCAACTGAAGGAACCACACCCATATTTCACATGGAGGGGTGACACAAATACAGGAGGGGTGCAATCAAAGCCTCAACGACATGTGGAGAACATGAACGCATTTATACTTTTTCTTATCAAATCTGACACTGTGCAGCTCATTGCACATATGGTATATACAGTCGTACACAGAGGCTATGTCTTACAATCAGAGGCTATAGGGAACAATGGCTCAGAAGAAAGTGATGTCACCACAGATTGCCCGCTTTGCAACAATGTGTCCTTCAACCGTCCGGTGTCGTCGTGGAGATGGGACAATCGCTCCACTGTCCCTGTCCCCCCAGATAGGCTGTGGCCACCTACGGCTGCCTCTGTCCATTCACAGGGACACATGGGTGGTATGTGGCCTTCCAAAGCCCACGTCGATCATCTCAACGAAGGCATTATGCGACACGGGGGTCGCGCTATCCACGCTTAGCATTCTGGTCTGCTCTGGATTGTAGCTGATGTTACTATTACCCCCGAGGGGCAGAGCAGGACGTGCTGCATGAGTGTGCGATGCTTTGCGTCGAGTGAGCCCCGAACCCCGCCATCGAATCTGGGTCAGGAAGACGAGCTTCTCCTCAATGGGCAACACCAGCTTCACCGAGGGGAAGACGGCCTTAACCCTGGGCAACACCACCATAAAGAGGGGAAAGTCCAAGCTTGCAATGGGGAACTCCTCCATCACCAGGGGCAGGAGCACGACATCGCTGGGCTCCTCCACCATCACCAGCGGAAAGACCAAGATCGCCCTGGGGGGAGCCTCCTTCAGCAGAGGCACCACCACCACGTCTTTTCGAAAAGCCATCTTCCCCAAGCGCAAGACGCTCTAGATAGAGGGGACCTGATTGCGGGGTGGGGAGACTGGCACAAAATGTCAAGAGAGAGAACAAGAAAGAAGCACCATCACAGAGAACATTTGGGAGCCACAACAGCATCTGCACGGGGTCTGTTCCGACGGAGAGCCAAATCTGGATTAAATTTACTTTTGGACCTTTGACTTGTTTGTGGTCGTGCCGGATTTATCAAGGAAACAGGTCAGTGGCATCTAAATTCTGTCTCATGTTATATGCAAAGACCAAGGGGGTCAGTCAGGTTTCGAGGTATAATAGAGCTGCAGGGTGTTGTGTGCTCTACTTCACCATGACCCACAAACTTAGAAAAATCCACTTGGCAGGTGATGCCAGTAAGCCCATTTAACGTTCTTGAAGAGACCTGCTTTAGACCGAAGGCACTTCTTTGATATGACCTCAGTGAAGTTTTGTTAGATATGATTTTGTGGAGAATTGCACTATTCTGTCTAAAACTTAAGTTGAAAAACACATAGTGGAAGATGTGGTCTAATCTGTTCATTTGTGCAGACTCCCAGTGATAGGAACATTTATATAATCAAGCAATTCCTCATGATGCAGGGTGCCAAGCCCTTGGAAAACCACCAAGTGCCCCCAGTGGTTCCCAGGGCTCAGTATGGGAACCACTGATTAATGGCTACCCCATTGTTGATGTGATAGAGTTTGAAATCATAACAGAAGAAAGTCAGCTGTTGCAAAAGGCCTCTCTGACCCAATACAGTGGCAGCGTTATCTCAAAAGGAACATTACGGCAGATCGTTTTAAATTAATTGAAATAATTTGATCTGAAGGGGGAATTGCTGGCGTGCCTCAAATGCAAATGGATGGAGTGGAAAGCAACATGCTCTTGGTACGATTTGACACTGAAAAACAACTGCAGAACCTTCTGACAAGCTTCTTTTGTGCCCCCTCTCACTCAGCCTGGATCGCTGCCAAGCCCACTCTCAGCCCTCTCTTTAAATGCCCTCTTGTTCTCCTTTCTCACCCCTCTACTGTACTTACACAAGTGCGTTTGATCCGCAGCACCACCTCAGAGAACCAAAACTACATTTATCAGCAGTGACACCTAATCTAAACACACACAAAGCTTCACATTAACTCTGTCTGCTTTCATTTTTTTCTTTTTTTTCCCCTGACTCCTTTCTCTTTCTCTCTCTTCCTCTTTCTGTCTCTCTCTTTAGTCTTGGCATAGCCAGCAGGATCAGATGACACAGGCAGACTCCTCACAGGCCGCAGCATTGTGTAACACCAGCCAGTGCTGTTGTTTATCGTCCTGGATTGTCGAGGGAGGCATCCTGTCCTGTCCTGTCCTGGATCTGCACAAACAGCCAAGAGAAAGAATGCCGTGCGCTTTGATAAATGTTGAGAAAAGAATGATAATTTGGGCCAAATCCAAATAGACTAAAAGATGTGTAAATGCAAATAGAGCAGGGCGTGTCTCTCTCTCACCGGCCCTGTCTGAGAGTAAGCGTCCAGGCAAAGTGTTTCATGGTCAGAGGAGGTGTAGAGGGATCAGTGTGCAAGATGGACAGTAAGGATGTTGGGCTGAGAAGCACTGAAAGTGTAAAGCAGATGTTTGAACCTGACAGGGGGTTAAATGGAGAATAACAGGGTGTCACAGAGAAATTGGTGGTGGGAGAGTAGGCTGCTGATCGGCACATGAGAGACTCCCAAATGTTTAGTCAGACCTACTGAAACTTCTGCTGTAATTTCACATATTTTATGGTAAAAATAAGGGCAGTTTGGAAATCAGGGAAACTGCAAAGAAGGAATACCACATATGCATGCTACTTCCATATTGGGTGGAAAGTGGCATCCATTACAATTGTTCCGACTTTAAAAAAGCACAAAGAGCCACCCACTTGCAGAAGCATGTCCACCAGATATGAATACGTGATTGTGTTTACTACAGCACACACAGAACATTTTATTCTCGTCTCTGGAGCCACGCCCCGGAAGAGCTCAAACCTCAGCCAAAGATGCACCACATCTCCTTTTACTCCCTGTTCCTTTTGTTTACAGGACGCAGCTGAGGGGATGACACCTCACATTGGACCTGTCAAGTCTCACTCATCTTATCTATGTTTTCTTAGGTCCCCCATGTCCATGGCAACACTGTGCCTCCAGTCACGGACGACGGCATGAGAGCTCATAGCCAGACTATTGCATCCAAACAGTCAATTTTAAACATTACACTACAGCATGTAGCCTTTAAACCAAATTGCCCAGTGACTGCTCAGATAAACAAACTGGACTCTTATGAAAATTCCCCCCGACTGCAGAAAGCCTCAGCGCTGCCACATTAAGATAAAACCTGTTGCTAGTGGCAACAGCACAGAGATACAGTCGGTCCTGATGACACTGCTGTCACTGTGGACACGATGCATATCACAGTGTCTCCTCAAAGCCATTAAGTTTCTTTACATTTCCTGATGCTTTCAGGTAAAAAACGTTGCAGCTAAAATCATAATAATTTTCATTTATTACCTCCAGTGTGAAGGCTGATAAAAGCCGCTGCGGGAGGAGAACACTGGACAAGTTTTGGACTGGATGAACTCAAAAATGCCTCAATATTCTTCTTTGTCAACATTACGAAGCTGCAACTTTTTCACCCGACCGCAGCAGTCTCTTTCACTATTTTACTCTGCCATTATCATTCTTTATTGTAGCACTCTCAAGTCCCTGACTCGGGCCTCTTGCAGAAACTGTTCCCTGTGGTGGTGCAAATGTTTGATCAGGTTATACTATATTATACCCAAATGTCTATTGCTGTACATATGTGTTTCTAATTCAAATGGGCTCCTTCTGTTTCGTATCACACTGTAAAGAAGGCACTGAATCACTGAGCAGATGCCTGTGCTTGGTATTTGTGGCCCACATTATGCCTGATCACGTAAATACACTTTTAAAAAAAAAGACTGTGATGCCAGCTTGTCTTTGTTATGACCCCCGGTAACTGACAGTGAAACATGTGACAAGTGAATTTCTCGGCTCCAAACGTGCTCAGAAACAGCCCTCTTCTCTAAAGTCCCACAAATTGACAAAACTTCATCAACTTGTTGGGAGTTGAAAATGTTAATCTCTGTGTGTACTGATTGTATTTTGATGTGACAGTGAGGGGAAAGAGGTCAGACTTTATATATACACATACATGCATGTATTAGGGGAAAATAAAGGCTTGGCCTGGTGTTCTAATCTCGCACTAATGTCAGCTTAGTTACTGTAGCCAGGCAGCAGTTGAAGCTGTGGAAGTAGCTGTGTCTCAGCAGCTCGACAGAGCCTGGATCCTGTATCCCGCACCAACAACACGCCCAGCCTGCTTTAATGCACAGCCAAGGGTCCGCTGCTGATTTCAAGATCTCTCTCCAATGAGACTGTACGAACACACTTGACTACTTGAATAAACTCTGACCTGAACAGCATCAAGAAGAAGAACATTTAAGAAAGGGGGTCAGAAACATCATGAATGAGGAGATGCAGATCTGACAGCGACACAGACGCGCCTGGAAGAAGTTGCCCTCCGACTGAACCTAATCAATGTCATGTTGTTCATTAGAAAACGAAACGAAACTGTGTAGTAAGCATTACTGATGGAAAGCTGTTTGAGATTTATTTCCGTCTCGTCCTGTGTGTTTGTCATTAAAATGCTTAAATGATTAAATTGGTCTTAGCAAGGTCAGGCCAAACTGAAAACAACAATGTTTTTGTTCCCTCGCTAATCTTTCTCTGTGTTGTGAGTCCTTTGTGAGAACTTTTCTTTATTTGCAGGCATGCTCTGTGTGATGTTGTGTGTTTTGCTTCTCTGTACGTGTCACTAAAATGCAGACAGGACCTTGAATAGAGAGGTACTGGAATAAAAATGCTTGATTGTGTGTCTATTTGAGAGTCTGGACTATGTCTTTTTAATTAGAATGTTTTTAAAACGTTTACTGTGAATAAGGCCAAGACAAAGACAGCGTGACTTCCTAGAGAGTGGAACAGAAAAGAGTTAAGAGCAGGATGTGGATGCATGACTTTGGCAGAACGCCTGCACGCGCTACACAAATAATTATGTTCCTGTTTGCAACACCATTTATGACTAGAGTCAATTTGCAATTCAAGACCCATAGTAATGCTATAATAAATTTTACGAGAGCACTATAAAAGTATCAAAGCACAGCAATGATTTTCCTACAAATCTCTGGTGATGGTGCGGAATATAAAAATACTATAAAGCAAGATAAGGTCACTAAAATAGCTCTATCAGCTTTGAAGATATTACCTCAGGCTCTATGAAGATAATTCCAACATTAAAGACACATATTAAGGCAGAGTTGGAGAATTGTAGCAACATGAATTAAGACACTTCCAAGTCCAACACTGACACAATAATGATGGATTTGTATTTTCTGGGGTACCAATAAGGGATTATCAAAGCAAAACAGTAATGTATGTATATTTTATTTATACTTGACTAAAACGCCATAAAACAGGAAGAGATCATAACTAATATCATATTTTTAAGTCTTTCAGAGACAGTTTCATTCCAAAAAGAACATTTATGTGTTGCTGTTGATGAGTTTTTGATACAGTTTACATTCAGTTGTGCAAAGCAAATTCCCCTTGGTCCAATAAAGGTTTCATTTCAAATACTACAACAGATTTTAAGTGAAGTCAATTTTATATTAGACTGCAAACAGGCTTTTAAGATCAGGGGTTCCCAACCTGAGGGGGTCACAAACTAAATCTGAGGGTCCCAAGCTAAGATGTTTTAGAGAGAAGAAGAAAAAAATGTAAATGTAAATATGTATCCTATTTTTTTATGACTTTATGTAATAGTTTGCTTTTTTCTTGTAAAGTACTGGATACATTCACATCCTCTGGGTCACTGAAAATCATTCAAACAGTGTTAAAAAAAAAATCACTCTTGGTCAAAGGACTCACTATTCGTGTCCACGCTACCGCCTCAACCTACCGCCTCAACCTGCGATTAGAGGTTAAAAGTAGACATTCCTTCACTGCTGACTTAGGTCATACTGAGCTACACAATAGATGTCTTAAAATGTCAATCATGTGCATACAAATGACATCACTGTAAAAGAAGCCTCATTTCTTACCCAGTAACATTTGAACACTCAATCTAAGAGACATGCCATCAGGTGAGTCTCTGATGCACATGCGTTTACAGCTCTAACCTCTCTGAACACTGTACAAGACAGTGATTTATGGCACGGCACATCACAGTCCATCAGCACTCGCTGTACTGTGTAGGCTGAGGGACACTGATGGGGGGAGGAGTCCTTGCACTGCTCCCAATGCCCTTGTCCCATTCAGGCACTCAACCTCACTGTGATGGAGGAGGAAACCTGCTATTGACTGTTGGATTTTTTTTTCTCCAGCTCTGTTATAGACAATATTAGCCCACTAGTCTATTTGTTATTATTTCAAGCTGCATTTATCACTACAGTCAGGAATCAAGCAGGTGCCTCAACCTGTTAAAAATAAAAGAGACTTTCCTGTGAGGGATATTTGAGGGATCCTTAATAAATGTCACATCAATATGATCTTTAAAGGTATTGTTACAGCAAAGTGCATGCAGGAAATGCAAATGAACCCGTTGGGGATATAATAGGTCTAAACGGGTGTGATGGCAGGGGTACGTGAAGGTGAACACGCACCTGCCTCCTTTGCATCCCCAGCATTTCTATAAATATGTCCATTATGCTGCATTATTTTTCATCCATTGTGTGTGCTGCTGCCCCCTGTTTCACCTCAGGTATACCTAAACATCCACTGTGGTAAAATAACCAGAGCAGCATGCAGGGACTGGCACTTGCAGATAACGCTGTAAATGGACGGTGTCGTGATGTATACCTGCAAACCGTGATGAGGTTTTTCCGCTCCACACCGACGCTCCGAGCAGACGCCTTTTTCGATGTCAGACCCATAGCCATTGCTGTCTGAATGCAGCCCGACTCCATCCAGCGGCGGCCCCGGGGCCTCTTCGGGATCCGTGCCCAGGCCAGGACCCCTCCCTCCGCGGGCCCTGTGTCCTACAAACACCCGCTGTCCTCTGCGGGGAGCCACGGATGATGCTGCTGCTGCTGGAGGAGGAGAACAGGACAGAACAGCGGCTGCCAGAGTCAGGTTAAAGACAACTAAATGAACAGGTTCCGGTCAGTACTTTCGAAATAAAATCGTTTTCACTTATTTGAGTTTCATTGTGCCGATTGTTAAATAATGGTACTTTTATTTCCACCTTTATTTCCGGTTTTTTTATTCAGGGGACGTCATGCACTTGGCACAGCTGAGAGAAACGATGCCTTCACGTACTTTCGTATACTCGTATCAAATAGCTTTCAAGATGTAAATACAACTTCAAAACATTCTCAAATACTTAAGACAGGAAAATATCACAGACTATTCCAGAATACTCAGCAATGAAGCTTTTAAGTTAGACTTTTTTTTCAATTCCTGTGGACATTAATTAAATCATTAATTAATGCATCTCTGACAATTGTGGTGACAGAAGGACAGAACACAGACTCTCTTCTGGTAAAAATAAAGCACATTTTATATTTTGTGAAATCTATGTTTTTTTATATCCTATATTACAGTTAATTTGTTTATTTCTACTGTCCTTGCTTTATGTCACAATTAGAGCTGACATGTATATGCAAACTTTTGTCTTTATGTCCCTTATTTGGCACAGTTAAAATAAATGTAAAAATGAAAAGACATTGTAAGGCTCCATGGACACTAGATTGATTAACTTTCGTATCACAAAGTGAAACTGGTTTACGCATGACACCCAGTGCCATCATGGCAAATGATGTCATACCACACAGGCCGAGGGAAAACAATACAGCAATAACCAGTACACTATCAAGTTTCAAGGTACTGACAGTCAATGTCAATGAAAATCTTAGATCTCAACAATACCAATGACATATTAATCAAAAGGGGAAAAAAGTACTGCAGGGGTTAAAATATTGACATAAAATATAACATATACAAATATAAAGAACAATATACTGTATATCTTTGGTAGATGGGTGTACAATTGCTGCAAAATGAATAATACATTTTGTAATCTTCCTATTATATATTTATGTTTCTGATTCTTGATGTACATTGCCTTTGCAGTTATTTCCTCTTGGTATGTTTATTGCTTGCACTAAAAACCAAGGCAAGTTCCTTTGAAGTGAACACCTGCTTGGCAGTAGGGTAGCAGCAGTATCACGGTGTCAAGGTATATCGTGATATGAAAATACACTGGTTCAACATCTAAAAGTAATAGAAAATAATCTGCATTGATCTTATGAAGTAGTTCCAAAGCTGGCATTTTTGAGTGAAACAACCAACATGATTTGCTTTGACCTGAAAAAGCTTAATTAAGTTGAACTTACTTAATATTTATCCAAAATTTGTGACGATTTTAAGTGGTCAATTTATTTTGTGAAAGATATTCCAACTCATTTTTTAAATTCCATCCTACTCAAAAATGTTTTTGATTTTGACTAACCCTTAAAAAATGTTGTCAACCGACTAAAACATGTTAATGCAACAAACATAAGCATTATCTACTAACTACTAACCCCATTAAGATTTTTTAGAGTGTACGGTGAATATTTGCTTACCTACAATATTGAAAAAAATGCAACTGGATGGAGAATGGTACCTTTTTGGTCATTTTCAAGGGTTTTTACATATACTTCCATTTAAAAACTGGTTCCAAGTTCCAACTATTGTAATAAAACATTTGTTCAACCAAAAATAACCCTTCCGTTTTCATTCCTTTAAGGATCATTCTAACTGATAATAATAATAATAATTAAAGCTGCAAGCAGCGTTTGGCGGGACCTCGCCCGTTTCGGACTCCAGCGAATTATTTACAAATATCACACACATTGCTACAAACATCAGAAAATTCTCACAGAGGTTATCGTTTTGATGTTTGAATGTTTTCTGTAGCTGTAGCTATGTAGAAGTGATATCACAATATGCAAATTAGATGAGTGAATGTTCTCCCATCAGATTCCTTAATTTTGAGGATGAGATGACGAAAACAACACACCTATAGGCTGCAGTGGTCATTTTAGTGTGTCTAGGTGGCGCTAGAGAGCACATTTTGTCACTTTAGGGGTTAATTTCATGATTATCATAAATTGTTCACTGGTTCTGATATGCGTGCCAATTTTCGTGAGTTTTTAAGCATGTTTAGGGGGTAAATAGGGTCCTCGCCTTCGGCGAGGACTACTCACGGAGGAGTCCTCTGTCTCCAGGCTCGGTCCCTCATAATGAAAAGTTTTCTCATTTACAGTATGTCTTTATCTCTCACCATTTTCAAGCCACAGCATATTGAAATGTAGAAATGAATATTTTTCTCAAATAAGTCTGGCAACTAAAGGGTTAAAATGGAGATTCTGCCGCTGTCATGTCATCAGGTAAATTTTGCAATCACACACACATCATGTTTCTGTGAGTTTGTGACAGTGGTTGCCATGATCACTAAGTAGGTGCAGCTGGGGTCAGAGTGAGAGAGTGGTTTGATCTGTCTACGACATGCCTACAGGCCACAGTGGCCATTTTATTGCAGGTAGGTGGCGCTAGAGAGCCCATTTTGGCACTTTATGGGTTAATAATGTGCACTTCCTGTTTCAAATGAAGATTGTGCTGCTGTAATCTGTCCTGTAAAGATTGTGAGACACAGAGACAGAGACACAGACAGAGACAGACAGATACACAGACACACAGACAGACACAGACACAGACACACAGACAGAGACAGAGAGAGAGACACAGACACAGAGACAGACACAGACACAGAGACAGAGAGCTGCTGCCCTGTGTCTGTGTCTGTGTCTGTGTGAGCAGCCGTTGTCATGGCGATTATTGACTTGCCTGCAGTTGCGGCACACAGCCACAGACAGAGAGGGAAGATCAGCACAGGCTGTTTAACATGGGTTTTGACTCCTCGAACAAATTGTTCTCACAGCCAAACCGTTGGTCCAAAAAAGGAAATAAAGTAATGATGAGAGACAGCCACTTGTCGTGAACGTACGTGGTGAATTTTATATTTCTGGAGTCAAATTTGTGGTCAGGGGAGTGAGTTTAAAATGTGTTGCACTGAAGCTGTTTCCAGTTAGTCTCTTTCTCCCCCCTGCCGCCATTCATTTCCTATGGGACAGCTTTCGACGGCCGTCAGGACGTTTTTCTGACATCTCACCTTCAGGAGCCCACAAAATCCAAACGAAACGAGGAATGGAAAAGTTACGAATAACTTTTGATTAGAAGGAGTTGATCTGGAATCCCTGCAAGTTTGAAGCCGGTGGGATAAACGGTGTATGAGAAGATGTTTTTTTTAGGAAATGCAGTTTTTTTTTTTTTGGAATCACACACACATCATGTTTCTGTGAGTTTGTGACAGTGGTTGCCATGATCACTAAGTAGCTGCAGCTAGGGTCAGAGTGAGAGAGTGGTTTGATCTGTCTACGACATGCCTACAGGCCACAGTGATCATTTTAGTGCAACTAGGTGGCGCTAGAGAGCCCATTTTGGCACTTTAGGGGTTAATAATGTGTATTTGCTGTTTCAAATGAAGATTGTGCTGCTGTAATCTGTCCTGTAAAGATTGTGAGACACAGAGACAGACACACAGACAGAGACACAGACAGAGACAGAGAGAGAGACAGACACACAGACAGACACACAGACAGCGACAGACACACAGACAGAGACAGGCACACAGACAGAGAGAGAGACAGAGAGCTGCTGCCCTGTGTCTGTGTCTGTGTCTGTGTGAGGAGCCGTTGTCATGGCGATTCATGACTTGCCTGCAGTTGCGGCACACAGACACAGACAGAGAGGGAAGATCAGCACAGGCTGTTTAACATGGGTTTTGACTCCTCGAACAAATTGTTCTCACAGCCAAACCGTTGGTCCAAAAAAGGAAATAAAGTGATGGTGAGAGACAGCCACTTGTCGTGAACGTACGTGGTGATTTTTATATTTTTGGAGTGAAATTTGTGGTCAGGGGAGCGAGTTTAAAATGTGTTGCACTGAAGCTGTTTCCAGAAATTTCTCCTCTGAGTTTACATGGGAGTGAATGAGAGAAAAATCGGCACTCCCTTCACTTTGGAGCCACTGGGCAAAAATGTGTACGTGTGACAGACTCCATGTCAACATTTCTGTAACCAGGACAAATTTTCCTACGTTTTGTGATAGAAATTGTGTCTGTACAGTGAAAATTGTGGCCATGGCAGCGAGTTAAAGACAAAAGTTTTAGACGAGTTTTTAGAGCTCTCTCCACTCTAGCGCGAAACATTCCGTGCATAGACACCCATTATAAACGGAAAATTTCTCCACTTTTGCTCATGGTACTCTGAGAGGCACCGAGAAAAAACGATAAAAGATAGGGAAAAGATGAAAACATGAGTGAATACATGAGACCTGTGGCAACATTTGAGAGTTGGAATGGAGTCTGTAGCTCAAAGTATGGCGACACTGTAAAGGCTCGAAAAAGCCCAAAGATTGGTCTCTTTCTCCCCCCTGCCGCCATTCATTTCCTATGGGACAGCTTTCGACGGCCGTGAGGACGTTTTTCTGACATCTCACCTTCAGGAGCCCACAAAATCCAAACTAAACGAGGAATGGAAAAGTTACGAATAACTTTTGATTAGAAGGAGTTGATCTGGAATCCCTGCAAGTTTGAAGCCGGTGGGATAAACGCTGTATGAGAAGATGTTTTTTTTAGGAAATGCAGTTTTATGCAGTTTTAAGGCAAAATCTTACTTTGAAAGGGAAATTACGTCACTTCCTGTTGGATTTAGGTCAGGGGTCACAGCGCGTGATTTTTAGGTCTTGATGAGACAAACACGGCAGTTTTCGTCTGATGTTTCTACGACGTTCCTACAGGCCGTAGCGGCCATTTTTGTGTGCCTAGGTGGCGCTAGAGAGCTCATTTTGGCACTTTAGGGGTTAATTGCATGATTGCCTAAAATTTTTCACCAGTTCTGATGTGCGTGCCAATTTTGGTGAGTTTTTGAGCATGTTTAGGGGGTCAAATTACAGTTCAAAGAGGCGGCGGAAGAAAGAAAGAAAGAAAGAAAGAAAGAAATAATAATAAACCTTCCAAAAACAATAGTGTCCTCGCCTCCGGCGAGGACTGCTCAGCCCCCAATTGACAGTTAAGGAGCATGAGGGTCCTCGCCTTCGGCGAGGACTCCTCTGTGAGTAGTGTTTTTGGCTCTGGGCATGTTTCCTAATGAGCGTTCAAAATACAAGAGGGTCCTCGCCTTCGGCGAGGACTGCTCTCTGAGCAGTCCTCTGCCTCTAGGCTCGGTCCCTAATAAGAAGAATGTAATGCCATGAATGATACTGTGACACCACAACATTTTCTGTACCATGAAAATCTCATACTGTGGTTACAACCCTTGGCAGTAGACCTCATTCTGATTCTAGATAAACTGAATGAAAGGTATCATAAACCCTGTGTGTAAAAGTACATTTAATTCACAGAAAACTGAATTAGCTTGACGCATTTATATTTAGAATATGTTTATCTGTTTTAGCTGTTAAGGTTACAGACAGTAGTTATTCTCTTCTTGACCAGCAGGAGGGCACTAGCCAAGGCTCCATGACACTAGAGGGCGCTGTGGTGACAGCCGTTATTTATATACTGAAGGCAAGATGGCGGAGTCTGAAGAGCCAAAAGCGGGTCCTTGCACTTTTCTGTTCAAAAAATCGACCAAGAAATTCTCCGGACGAAAGAGAAAAGCAAGCGACAGCGACAAAGGTAGTACCTCATAAACTAGCAGGTGTTTCTTTTGTTTTTCATGACGAGAATCCCCTGTGCTGGTGTAACGCCGTGGCACTGTTCACGGTCTTGAAATGTCAAACACAGAATGTCTTTACTGGCAAGTGTTTGTGTGTTCTTATATTCCCGTCTTTAATAATAACAGTGACATTTACCTGATAAGAACCTGACGAACCGAAAGACCCGAGCAACTCTGTAAAATGAGCAGGATGTAAATCTCACACATTTTTGTCAGTGTTAAAAAGCCCTTGTTTGTGCTGCGTTCCCTGTCCCTCGGAATTCGTGGGCGTATGTCTTGTTTACGCAGTCTGCATTTTGTGGCTTGACAGTTCAATGACACAAAAATTGGCATTGTTAGGAAAACTATTCAGATCCATTCCTTAAATAAAAGTACTAACTGTAATACTACATCGTGCAAACACTCCGCTAGTAAAAGCCCTACATTCAAAACTGTATTTAAGTTAAAGTAGGCTATGTATCAACAAAATGTACTGTAAAGTATCAAAAGTAATAGTACTCGTTGTGCAGTAAAATGTCCCTGTCAGTGTTCTACTATTATATGTGCTATTTCTATTTAATATATTATATATATATATATATATATATATCTTGTAATATTTCTTAACAGTACTGCTGCATTAATGTGTATGTTGCATTTTACTGCTGTAGATTATTAAAGTTGTGCTCATGTTAACTCCTTTATTTACTCTTGGGTAGTTTAAAGGAATACTTCACCCACAGAATGATCATTTGTAAATCACCCACCCCGTGTTACATTCAGTTCATGAGAAAACCTTTTTTGCACACCTCTATGGTAAAAGAAGAATCCAAAAACAGAGAAAAATCTTGATGAATGAGTAAAAAATTGTAACAGTAATACTATATCAAAACATCTATATCACAACTGTCTTTACTATGTGAATGACTTCCCCACTAAAGTGAGTCGTGCACCTGGGCAAGCCGATGCATTTCAAATCTGCACGTGCATTCTTGTAAGCAGAGGTCAAATGCATGGGCTTCCCCAAGCATCTCTTTGCCTGAGACTGTCTGGAAGTCTTTGGAATAGTAAGGTTTTTATTGAAAATGCATGTGTTGGGAAGTACAGAGCATACGACTAAAGAAATGAGACTTGGATCATACCACACGAGTTGTGTGAGAGTTAGTAAATGAATGTTTTGATATAGTTTTGCTGTCGTCAAATGCATCCCCCCTTTACTTAAATTCATGAAGAATTTTCTCTTTTCGTTTACTGAATGCATACGAGAGAAACAAAGGTTTCTTCACGAATTCAAGGTTATATGGGGTGAGTAGCTGATATACAATTGGTTATTTTGTGGGAGGAGGAAAGTAATGGTCAAGTAATTTAAGCTGACAGACAAATGTAGTTGAGTTAAACATCGTAGAAAGTGGCATAAACAGAAAAGATTTATGTACCTCGAACTTGTACTTCAGTGTAGTACTTCTGTAATTGTACGTAATTACATCCTGCCACTGTAAATAGAAAGCTGTCACCCCCTGTGGGCTTGATTGGTAGCTGTAAAAAGTTCAGACAGAATTTGGACTTCAAGACAAGATGCAAAAAGTAAGCTCAACTTGGTCTTTTTTCAGATGGCAACAGTGATGAGGACCAGAGCTCTGTGGTCAGAAGAGACAAGAAAGACGCTCGAGTGAACCCCATGATTCAAAGGGTACTATACTAATAATAATATTTTGAATTCCATTTTGAGTTTAAAACTGAAGTAAGCTTGACAATGGTGTGTTGTTCCTTGTTCAGACAAAGAAGGTGGAGAAAGAAAAAGCATCTTCCAGTGACAGTGAAAGTGAGAAAGAGGAGAAGAAGATCACTGTTGCCTACAAGTCCACACGGTCAGCAGTGAGTGAAGACTTTTTTTTTTTTTTTAAATACTGCATTTTGTAAGAGTGGCAGGAACCATAAAGTGGTTGGTTTAAAACTCCTGGTCAGGGGAGGTGAATGATAAACAGCAACTATGGTCTTAGTGTGTGGTTCTGAAACCACAATCTGTTGACTGTAGAAATCTTTCTTACTATTTTCTGTTCTCTCTTCTTGCCCCGAAAAAGAAACCAGAGGGACCTGAGGACATGGGTGCAACTGCTACGTACGAGCTGGACACAGAGAGAGACAAGGACGCTCAGGCCATCTTTGAGAGGAGTCAGAAAATTCAAGAGGTATACAATGATGTTACTCTTATTGTTTATAAAGTGTTTCTTTGTACATTTTGATGCATTTTTGAAATATGCAGTATTTTATTTTACTTACTGGATGATGCTTTTTCCCCTTTCAACAGGAGCTGGAAGGTAAAGAGGACGATAAAATCTACCGCGGCATCAACAACTACCAAAAATTCATCAAGCCTAAAGATACCACCATGGGCAATGCCTCCTCTGGCATGGTCAGGTGAGTACTTAGGGTAGACACAAGACACTCTTCACATATAAATTTTAACATATAATCAGTTATTGTTGATACATTTAACTTTTTTAACAGGAAAGGACCAATCCGAGCCCCTGAACACCTGAGAGCCACAGTCAGGTGGGACTACCAGCCGGACATCTGCAAAGACTATAAGGAGACTGGTTTCTGTGGTTTTGGAGGTGGGTGTGAGATTTGTACCATTAAAATATCAAAGTGACATGTTGAATAACTAAAACTCTTAAACATCTGGACCATTCACTTCAGTGTTCTTCTCTTCTGCTATTAGACAGCTGCAAGTTCCTCCATGACAGATCAGACTACAAACATGGCTGGCAGATTGAGCGGGAACTCGAAGAGGGCAGATATGGAGCTAATGGTGAGTTCAGGAAGGGGGTTTCATGTTCATTTTTTGTGGCAGCACTTCCTAAACAATGCTGCGCTTTCATCTAGATGATGAGAACTACGAGGTGAGCAGTGATGAAGAGGATTTGCCCTTCAAGTGCTTCATCTGCAGAGAGTCCTTCAAGAATCCCATCATCACAAAGTAAGCCTCTTTGTTCTTCTGCTTCCTCATTGTGCAGAGCTGTTTTTACCAGTTGCAATGTGTTAACCAGTTAAACATCTCCCAGGTGCAGGCACTACTTCTGTGAGACCTGTGCTCTTCAGCATTACCGCAAGTCCAAGCGTTGCTATGTGTGCAACACTCAAACCAACGGTGTCTTCAACCCTGCTAAGGGTGAGTAGATTCTCGTAAGACCCTTGAGAAGGAGGAATACATTTCTTCTTCTTTTAAAGGCCCAGACACACCAAACTGACCTCAAAGAACTAGTGGCAACAAAGCCCAACTGTTGGGTCGCCTAATGTCACCTGCATCCCGGCCCAAAAGTTGCACTTAAATACAACGCAGGACAATAGCCAACAGCCAACTAGCAGGTACGTTCTGTGCATGTGTGAGAGGAAGTAACCCTCCACACCAGCAGACAGTGGCAGTCTGTATTTGTCATTCAAAAAGGGAAACCAGAAGACCGACGGGACTGATTAAAGACGCGCATTGGCCAGTTAGCACTAAGAACAAATGATATTCACTGTGTACTAGTAAACAATAACACAAACAATTACAAACCATTTCTGCTGAAGAGCTCAGTGGTTAAAGAGCTCAAAAATCTTACCTCATTTAACAAGTTTTGATCCCACGCTCTCTTGATCTTTGTCATTTGTTTGCTTTCTTGACATCAGTCTCTCTTCTTGTGCACTGAGCTGAACAGCCAATCAGAGAGGTTTCATTTACCAACAGGCTCTGCCAGCTCTGACGCCATTTTAATATGCTGAATCAGCTGGAAAAAAAGCAGACAGGACCTGACTAGTGCCAACAGTGTGGTACACACTGCGTTAACAGTTGTGACAGATGCTCACTGGTGTCCCAACATTGTGTGTGTGTGTGTCAGGGCCCTACCAAATAAATGTGACAAATGCAACTTAATGACTTGCTTTAATCTAATTTTCTTCCTTTTTATTCTAGAGCTGATGGCCAAGATGGAGAAACGCAAGGCCGCAACAGACCAGCCACCGTCAGATGAGGACGATTAGCAGCATCTGAACCTTTTCAACCTTCCCTTTATGTGTTTGTCTGTGTAAATTTGGAATAAACAACTTTTTTTAGAAAGTAAACTGCCTCACTGTGTGGTACCATCAAGTTACAACATTTAAGTGAACAACGTTTATTGTTAAAAGTCAAGTTTGACATTTGCAACACATTGCTTTGCCCTCACTTTCAAACATACATGCAGACAAAACAAGCACCAATGTAACGTTCACTTCTGACATAAGTAACATCACACCCAGAGTAAGTTCAAGGAAATACATACTTCTATGCTGTGAAGGTTAAACTAAACAGATGTTATGCTTTAACCTCTGTGCAACAAAAGTGAAGTGTTAAGCATGAGATGTAGTTTACACTGTAACACAGGCAGAGAAATAAATGCGTATACATGCTGTTCATTTAGTTGACCCTTTGGACAAAGTCGAAGCCCTCCATATGATGTACAGAGGGGTGAGTGAGCTGTGAGGACCTGTGTGCACCCATATGGCGGTCGCACCGAGCAGATGGGCCACATTATACAGCCATGTTCAAACAAGAGGTAGAGTGTCCCCTCTGAATATTTAGTAGCAGCTTCCCACTGATCCGTTTGAGAATCTTAAGGTCTCGGCTACATCTACATCCATAGATCCTCCTCTGAAACCTCAGCAACAGAATGAGGAACAGAGGGGTCCTGTTGTAATGTGTGAGTACAATCTGTAAACAGGTGTGTGTGTGTGTGTGTGTGTGAAATAAAGAGAGAGAGGCCATCAGTGCAGTGCAAGAGTCTGTGCATATCTAGAGAACAAAAGCATGTGAGAGACATCAAAGAGAGGCAAGATGGCTGCTGGCTTTAACCTCTGTCTGAGAACAGCAACTCCTTTTTAGTTTGAGATTTAAATTATTTACAAGAGGACCATTACAAAAACAAATCCCGTCCTGTATGCTCAGAGAGTTTTCCATCAAAATCCCACTAGTGTCTTCCCTCCCAGTCCTCCACTGTCAGAAGTCCCAGTCGTCCACCTCCAGGTGGCTGAGACCCGACTCCAGACTGGCCAGTCCAGAGGGAGAGTCCTGCGGCTGGGAACTCTCAAAGCTGGTGATTGGTGACACTGGCCGCAACAGCTCAGGCAGCGCCTCTGAGGGCCGGCGTTTGATCTGAAAATGGGAAAAAGTTTGGAGGACAATCTTTAAATATTACTTTTAATTTCCATGTCACCACACAGTAAATTTAGATGCATTTTAGAACTTTGGGGAAACACCTGTATGTATTTCAACACCTGAAAGACCTGTTTCAACAAGAAGTATAGTAAGTTATAGGAATACACTCAGAAAGGAAATGTAATTTGTTTTTAGCTACTGAGCTAGAAGATAGTTTCTTGTACTAGAGGTAAATGTGCAAAGGTAACACTTAGTAAATTGGTAGGAAGTGTAGTCATTTTCGTGAGTCAGGATTAGTCTCGTATTTTACACACCTGTTTGAAGAAAGGATGGCCTACAAGAGTGGTGGCAGATGGTCTGAAAAAGGAAATCAAAGGGAAAACGATTAATGTCTTGAACTTATAATATTCTGTATGTCCTCTACAATATTTAAGCATTCAGGAAGACAAAAGCCAACCTCTTTTCTGGGTCTCGCTGTAAACACAGCTCCACGAAGGCGTGGAAGTGCGAGGAAAACGTGCGGTTGTAGGGGTGCCCTCCTGATGAAGAGGAGGGCTCTCCGTTGGAATGGCGAATACCTCCAGCTCCTGGACCCTCGCAGATTCCGGAGTCAGCCCCAGAGCGAGATGGTTTCATGGACAGCTCCTCTGGTGGGATCGTGGTGGTGTCCAGCAAACATGGCACCGTCCCATTTAGCTTCTCCAGCAGCATCTGTGAAAGTGAAGTGGATATTGATAGAGTGAGTTTACCCACCCTTTGATTTCAGGAAAACCACTTACCTTTGAATTTACTAGAAATGGCCATGTCATCAATGTACAGGTTTTAAAACTGAGCAAGCTTAATTTCACCAGTTTGTCATTTTGTCACTAAATTACTAGCTACAGACAGATCAGGTGATGCAGAGGAGCAGGTATGGAGTTCCTCCCTCTCTTCTCACCTGTGTAGCTGGCATGTCTTTGAAGGGCACATGTCCATTTGCTAGTTCGCAGGCCGTGATGCCAAGGCTGTAGATGTCTGACCGAGAGTCGTAGCCCTGCAGGTTCTGAAAAGAAACATTCACATATGAAACTAACTGCACTATTTCACTTCTGATTTATTTTAGTTCTTCTGATAAATGCAGCATAGAGAGCTGTTGAACTTCAACTTCAAAACAGCTTTTCCAAAACTTGTGGAAGACGGACAGAAACAGACAGGGTGCAAAATTCACTTTTTTGTCCACTGGCCAAATGGCTAGTGAATGTTCAAATTTTACAAGCCATTCAATGCATTGCCATTGTTTTAGGCTGATGAGTGAAGCAAATCTTCCATCCACTTGCACATTTTACCCGCATTTGGCGAGCAGATGATGCTATTTTTGTACCTTGGCCTGAAGACCGTATTATGACATTAAGAAACAGAGTATCATACCTGCTGCAGCACCTCAGGGCTGAGCCACGGCAGCACCTTGACGCTGTACTGGGGGAAGTCGTGGACAACTTTGGCCCTCTGGCCATGTCGGATCAGACTGAAGATGCTCCTTAGACCTGACATACAGACCTGTCCGTCTGCTGAGATCAACACATGGCTGGCCTTCACACTCCTAAAAATAACCGAAGACAGTTACGACACTGAATGTCACATTGGCCTGTATTTACAAATAGACTCGCAGGTTGATTTATCAGTACCTCAAGTTTATTCAAATGCAATGTAAGTTTAAGCCCAGATCAATAATAAACTGCATAATGTGCAAGACAGAGACACTGGCTTGTCTCCAACGACGTCATAATGACTCCTGATTCTTGACTCCTTCCCCAACCAGTTGGTCCTGTCAGTGACCAAGTAATTCTACAGTGGCTGATAACTTCATGCAGCACTTTTAAAATTCCTGATAACTGTTTGAATATGTCTGTTATTTTTGTTTGACCAGAATAACTCCTCCAGTATCACCTGGGAGGATCTTATGCAATAGCCCAATCCTGTCTATCTATAAAACCTGCTACAAGACCTCCTCCACCCTCCCCTAGACCTAATTATATTTCATTAGTTTGGTTTTCGGTGCAGGGTTTTAGTGTTCAGTGACAGCAATTCCACGACAAACATTTAATATTTCTTGATTGTGTTTAATTTTGATTTGGTGTGTATATTATATGTGATACAAAAAGTCATTAAAACTCAAACCAGTTGTGAAGGTGTATCTTACCGGTGCACATATCCCATGTGGTGGATGTATTCGAGTGCTTTGAGCATGCCCAGCAAAATGTATGCAATAGTCAGCTCAGTCATACCATCAGCGAAATGTGTGCAGATCAGATCTCTGGCTGACCCTGAAACACCATAAACACAGATCACCAAGATGAAATGCTGTCCTCTGTAACTACAGGCTACTTTAAAATATTGTTTATTACGTACAATAACATACAGCGACAGTTTAAGTGTTTTACTTACCATAAGCCATGAAGGGGGTGATGACCCACAGTTCATTCTCAGCTATAAAGACGCTCTTGTAGGGTAGAATACTGGAGTGGTGAAACAACTTTGACACATGTAGTTCGCCCTGGGAGCCAGAGAAAAGGAAATTACATCTTATTATATCAAGACGACAGGCAGAGAGGAAAAGATGATTTTGAATCTAATTAGGCATCAAAGGGTGAGCAGGAAAGACAGGATACCTAATCAGAACAAAGACACAATGGTTACATAAGTGTTCCCAGTGCAATAGTGAGATGAAAGAAGGGGAATTTATTAGGAACAGTCGAGAGGCAAAGACTAATGGGGAGCTGAGTCATTGCAGAGCGATGGGATTGAGAGCTGATGCAGACCTGCAGGTAGGTGACCATGTCATTAGTGCATGACTCCAAGTCAATCCGTCGGATGGCTACGTGCTCCCCGGTGGGTCTGTACCGAGCCAAGTTCACTGTCATCAAGTCATCCAAGCCCCGGCCTACAACACAGACACTTTGATTTAAAAAACTATTCATGTCAAGTATCCTGCAGTCTTTGGTGTCTGAGTATTTACATTGTAAAGACACCAAACAAATGCATATCTTGGCAATAATGCTGTTTAGCTACTGTCCAAAATCTACATTGTAAAGTGAGAGAATAACATTTTTCACTTCAAAAATGTGTGATGTTTTGAAGACACTGCATTCCCCTGCTGTTCCTGAGTTATGGTATTAACAGAACATTATGATGTCACAGTGAAGCTGACGTTTAACCTTTTGGATATACAATGTCATCACTTCATCATTTTATCCTGTCAGACATTTGTGTGAAATGTTGTTGGCATATGAATTCTTGAGTTAGGGCCAAAAACATGTTTTGTGAGGTCACAGAGACTTTGATCTTTGGCAACCAAATGCCAGTGAGTTTGTTCTTTAGTCCAGGTGGATATTTGTTTCAAATTTGAGGAAAATCCCTCAAGGCCTTCTTGAGATATTGCGTTAATGAGAATGAGACAGACCTAAGGTTACAGTGACCTTGAGCTTTGCTTAATTCTAATCAGTTCATCGCTGAGTCCAGGTGGATGTTTTTGCCATATTTAAAGGAATTTTGTGAAAACATAATGCCTTCTGCCATGGCTATCGCAGACTTGGGTGCATAAAAACTGAATAAATTGTGCAGGTCTGAAATCAATGTAAGCAGCCAAGTCCAGATGTGTTTTTGCCTGTACATACCGATAACAGTAAGGAGCTCGTAGGAGCTGCTGTCAGGGAGGAAGCTGCCCATTGTGTCCCGACGTGGGAGGGAGGTCAGGCTCTCCTGGCTGTCCTCATGGGCCTGGAGGGTAGAGAGGAGAAAACAGAATGAATGAAGATCTGACACTTGACTTTACTTGCTACAGTGCAGGACAGTGTTACACAGCTTGTGAGTGACTACCGCAGGGTTTGTCATACACTACCATTCAAAAGTTTGTAATTTCCTACAAGTAAAGCTTGACTGGGTACAGTCAGATGTCTGAGTGGACTACTCTAGGGTTTGGATTGGTCTTTCCTGCTTTTAGGTTGTAGAAAGTCCTCTTTACAAACAGATGTTATTTTGTGGGAAGGGTTTGTTTTCTACATGGAGAACAAAACGCTGTACAATGATTCAGCCAGACTGATAACTGGAGGGGCAGAAAGAGACAAAGGTCTCTCCGAGCAACAGTTCAATATGAATAGAGGAAATCAGCAGTCATTGGTAAAAGAAACTGGAGGCTTAGCATGAAAACATACGCAGATTTAAACAGGATCAGGTTCCTGTTTCAGTGTCAAGTGCACAATAACGCCTAAATATTGGAAATGGGTCACGGAATATCAGCTAGACATACTGTGGACTGACAAATCACAGTTCAAACCTGTTCAGTCTAACCACTGGGTAGACTGCAGAGGGCTCAAAGAAAAAAACAACATACCAAAATATTCAGAGCCCAGTTGCACCATTGTGGTTCAATAATGATCGCGGGTCACTTATGCTTTTATGGACTGGAATAGAAACAGTATAAAGATAAAGATAAAGATAAAGATACATATAATAGCTGATTCCAAACTTTTGAACAATTGTGTATGTGTGAGAACTGTTAACAGATCACCAAAGGGCACACTGAGGTCTGTTAACAGTGTGTGTTAGCGTGACCCTGGCAATAGCCAAAAAAAAAAACAAAAAAAAAAACAGGAATCAGAAGACATTAGTAACACATACTGACACTCAAAACATCACCAGCAAACTATGTAGTGAATATTTACTGAAGGTCTAGTGATTGAAACATGTTCCAAAACCTTAGATCCACTCAATATAAAACAGTGCATGTTGTTTTAATAATCAAAGACACTTCTAATTGATCAGTATTCGTGAAACATTAATAGCAGATGAACTACTCTGCAACTATAACAATATTATTATGAACAAAATAGTGTTTAGTTAAACTCTTTTTAGACATGTGCATCACAAACACGTGTCGAGAAGAGTTCATATTCTCTGCAGTGAGGACTCCTGAATTCCATCAATTTATCACCATTCAAATGATGGAAATGGACAGATTGCAGTAGCAAGCTGTGGAGGCAAATGAAAGCAAGCTGTATGAATATTTGGATTGTTTCCATGGTGACCAGAACGAAGACGTACATTCAAAATTAGAATAGTGAACTTCCTTGAGTATCATTGTATTCTACGGGCCGTAGGTGGCTTCACGATCAACATCAGAGACCCACACAAAAAGTGTGAAAGGTATCCTCACAGATAAAACCAAAAGTTGCTCCATGTGTGCAGAGTTCTCTGGATGTGTGAAGCCACATGACACCTTCTGCCACACATAAACTTTACAGAGTGCACATTAAAACTGGCATGACGGCAAAGCCAAACATGCTACGGCAGCAATCAGTTACAGGAACGTCTGTATCACATGGGTCACTGTACAAACTGCCATTGTGATCAGATTCAGAAGGGGTTGCCATGCATTGCAAAAGCTCAACACATGGAACTCCATCCATCTACAGCCTGCGGGGACACACAGTGCCTGACATCAAAGTGGGACACTATCAGTTAGCCATCAACTCAACAAACGGCCGTCGGCACAGACAGGCAGTGTCAAAAGACTCACAACACAAAGTTAGACTTTTAGTGAGGTGACACCAAAATACAAAACAGTGCAGTTATCTGGAACAAAGCATTTTAACAGCACACTGAGGACTCAGACAGGACTATTTGAACAGCTTTGTAAAGGGATTATTTATTCTCTTCCAGAGGAGTAAAGCTTGACAACACTCTACTGTTTCCCCGTCTTCCCAAACAGAAGCCCTGCATGTGAGTGAGGTGAGATGTCCTAAGAGCGTGAGCCATGAGCTGGACTCTCATGCATACATAAATGTGCAAAGCCTCAGGGGGAGGTTTGTGGATTTCTCATATAAATCTGTGTGCGCACATACACATGCATGCACGCACATTCACAAAGGGCAAGTGGGGGATGACGATGACAGGAGTACCACACTTACTTTCCTGTGAGAGAGTCCCTGAGCTTGCTCTGGGGTAGAAAAACCACATCAATGACATAAAGACATGTACAAACACAAAACAAGAGAAGGATCGGTATTTAGAGCAGCTCTTGAACTGGGGAGTGCAGCATCTGGCAGTGGGAATATGCAGCACACTGCAGAATTTGATAGATATCCATTGCTGGTTGCCCTGTCACTAACAGGATTTGTCTGAACCAGCAGCTTCAGCTTTAAGGTGACCTCCCACAAAGTGGCGCATCATTATCAGTACAGATAGTTTTCATGATAACTTGTGGGCATATGATTAAGATGAAGCTACGCGGCAACTACAAAAAATAATTCTCACCGTAAAGTGCTTACATCTGCATAAAAGGCTTAACCAAATACTTTCTTACCAAAGCAGATGAGAAAAAAAAAGAAAAACAATCTAGCTAAACCCTGCAGGTTCTTCCCAGATATTATGTAAGGCAATGGGAATACAGCACAGCCAAAAAAGAAATGATACACTTGAACAAACATGCAACATTGAGCAATGACCTGTCGGCAGGAAAATGGAAAATGACGCAAAGCTTGAAAAGAAATAAAGCATAATCCACCCCAGAACCTTTAATCCATAATATGCAAAAGCTGCAATAATGTGCCAAAAATCATTGTGATAATTATTGAAGAGAAACATCACACAGATAAAGAGCCACAAACATGGTGTCTTTAGGAGTTAGGACACCTGAAAAGGCTTCATATTGTATTTGCAAACTACAGTTCTGTATTTGACCCTTTCTCCGTGCTTTCACATACACTTTAGTGCTTCATATTTCTTATCAGAACCATATGTGATCTTGGGATTTAATGTATCATAGCAAAATAAACCAACACCATTAGGCACAGAATAGAAATACTACCAGCCACTGATAAAATGTAGCTTTTGGCTGCTTGGCTATTTTGGAAAGAAATGGACAGACAGTAGTTCAAATGGTCCAGACAGTTTTAAAAATAACATGACTGGTAAAAGCACTGAACCATTCAGGCCTTGCTGTGCTTTTCTTAATGAGTAATTTTTTTGAGCAAATGTTTGAATTTTGGGAAAATGCAGTGGTCTACAGGACAGATTTATGACGAAAGGTGGGTAGTTCAATTCACAGACTATTAAGAAAAGCTTCTTCATAAACTGTAACTTAAATCTACAATCCTTCTATAGAAGCAGCTCTGTAGCCAACAATGGATTACTAATTTAAGTAGAATGTATCCCAAACTGTATAGTTATTATGTTCACCCTTTCAGATCCGATACCAGCCATTTTCTACCTTGTTTGTTTTTTGATAAAACTGGGTGAACTTAAGTGTAGCTATAGTTGTCTTTGGATCCACCCCACTATGAAACATTAAATAAAGTTTGCCAGCAGGGAGATTTATGACCTTCTGTTTACGGGAGTGTCTTTGTGAGGGTTTCATTCAGATATCTGTACTTGTATCAATCAGCCCTGAGGTACATCACTAAATCCAGCTTTAGGACCCACCATTGTACCTTATACAGTAGGGTAGACTGGTCATCCCTCTCTTTGCGTAGATTACAAAACAGGTACGTTCTAGTATATAGGATCTAGTATATAAAATTTTCCAACTTACCTAAGACATAACTTTTTATCATTGCAAAGCAATTATACTCTAGACAGAGGACGCTGGCAAATCAACGGTCCCTGGTCATAGAATAATCTGCATGCCAAGCTCAAACTCAAGATCCTTACCTCTTTAAATGAATTCAAACTTAGAATAAAGAAAGAGGTCACTGATAGCTGTGGCTGTTTCGATCAACTAACAAATTCTAGACTATATATTGTTGCCTTGTTAATGCACTGTATTATGAAATGTATTTTGACATATTTATTGCCACTGTTGTGATTTGATGTTTCTCCTGTTTGTGTTTGATACTGCTGTTTGACCCTATCTTGGTTAGGTCTCACTTACAAAACAGATTGTAATCTCAATGTGACTTCCTAGTTAAATAAAGTTTATATATAGATAGAAACATATAGATTTCCTCTGAACTGTCTGGAGCCCTGGTACATAAAATACAAAACATAAAAAGGCAAAACTAAGCCTCACATTTGTTCAATCATATTTTCTACGGTGACAAAAATATCATATACATGTTGTAAGAGCAAAAAGTAAAAACTATGTAGATATATTATTGTGACTGTGATTATTCCCAACTTGGACTGCTATGGTAATGCTACCAAGCAACACATTAGCCAACGAAAAACATGTGTATCCTATTTGCATTTAACACTGATGTGAAAGGTTTTCACAATTATCAGCTCTTTTTATAGTAATTTCATTATAGCATCAGTGGAAACTAGCACATGCTGGTTTAAAGCTTGGCATCTAACTGAATTCTCCACTCTGCTGTATCCATATTTGAAGAGCCAAAAGTTCTGATTAAATTCAGATTTTATTGCTCCAAAAAGCAAATGTGGTTTAACACATGAGTTACCACAAATTTAGGTGCAATGGCAAATAAAAATATTTGTAAGCCAAAAACAACTTTGCAACCCTTTCACACGCACAAGAAACACATTCACAAGAAGCATTAAATAAAATGGCACAGACTTTTTATGTGACAAGCCCACATGAGACATTAATTACAGGGTGAGTTTGTTTGTGCCATCCTCTGATAAATTATTGTAGCAAACAGAAACAATGAGGCAGTAACGCTTAAGACTGGTAACAGATGACTGACTAACTGACTGGATGGAAAACTGTCATTATTGTAATTTAAGGATGACGTCTGAGAAGCAAAGCAACCACTCACTTAGAGCAAATCTTCAACTACAGCAGAATGTTGTTTTCTGTTTGTGCTTGTGAAAGGCCTAATGTTTATTTTGTTGCATCTCAGTTGTATCTTGGACCTCACCTCCAAATAACTCCAAATCCCGCAGGCTCTCCACACTCAGTTTCTCAGTTACCCAACGCTGACAGACACAGAGGGTTAATAACAGACATGGAGAGAAGAGAGAAAATGCAAGCAAGAATAAGGGAATGTTCCACAGAGACATATTCAAAGCTGCTGAATAAAGATGATTCACATTGACTTTCTAATTTGCAGCTGTAGAAGTGTTCTGTCCCTTTTATGGAAAAGAAAATCGTAGAAAGCTCATTTTTAGAAAAGCCAAGCAATTTCCTGTCTTGTTTGTGAGCAGTGTGCTGAGTAAGAAGGCAAACTGGTCTGTGCAAGAACTTTTATAAATATATCTGTTATTGTCTTGTCATGTTAACAATAGTGTCTGGCTGTTTGCAGTGAAAGCTGGCATAGTGATTACAGGACGATTTCCCTTATAAGGAGTAAGCTTGAATGGAAACATCTATTGAAAACATACAATAACTGCAAATCTTTTAATGTTTTCCATATATTTCTAACACCCATTTAGACCCCAATCTCGTGACAGTCTGCTTTGGCATTCTTCCTGATAATATTACATTAAAAGGCAACTCTACACAGTTGCACCACTAAACTGAAAGGTGGCCCCTCCGCCACCTTATCTAGAAAGGGTGTGGAATGCTTCATGTGACCTTAAACTAGAAAAAAAATATCTGCCACTAAATGTAAGCATGTGCTTCTTAATAAAGCTTGAAGCCTTTAAAAAAAAAAAAAAACTTTCAGGAGACAAATAGTCCAGCTACTATATATCAGTATCTTGTTCCAGAACCTATTTTTCATTTATTTTTCTTTCCTTTCTTTATATTTATTATTGTTATATATATATATATATATATATATATATATATATATATTTCTGCCTTTGTGATTTGCTAAACTTGCAGTCTGTTCTCCTCTTTCGTGTTGTGCTTTGTATATGTACACTGCAATTTTCTATGTGCTTGCACTATCCAGAGACTTAATTCTGTAATCTGATTAACAAACAAACTAATCTATTAAAAAACATACAAGTACTGCAGATTTAATTCCAGATCACTAGGCTTACATCTTAACTTTAAATCAGCCTATGTCTAAAATAAGAGGTACTTGGCAAACACTTACAAGAAAAGACATGGATCCTCTTGAGTGTGTTACATATGAAATGTCGAAAACCCGCCCAGGGAATCCCTGTGAAGACAAATGAAAAAAAATGTGATTGAGAAGATGCCTCAGTTTGATCTCCCTGTGTTGGGAGGTTAATCTAGCATGCTATCATTACTATCTGATTTGATTTGGAGTTATTTCCCTCTGTTAGCAGAATATTTGTGTGCATCCAAAAGCATACACTGTTTCACATACATAACAAAATACATCATTAAACCAAACAATAACAAAAACACCCACTACAAACATATTATATCAGACATTATGAATAAGTAGCTACAGTGTCATCACTTACTGTCACATTCAATGGTTAGTCTACACGGAGGCCTGCTCTACTCCAAAATTCTGATATAAAAGGAACAAAAAAAGATTCTGCAGTTTGTTTAGTCGAGCCTGTGGTACTGTAAATCTTCTGTTGGATGGCAAAAACTGATATTCGTTAAATAAAATATAAGAGGGGTATGATGTAATATTACCAGCCAGAGACAAAGACAGCATTCTTTTAGTAAAGGCAGTTTGAAAACTTGATTCGAGCATGTGACCCACAATCTTTAAGCAGCTACAAAACCATTTAGCCAGCCGAGCTTTCAGATGAACAGAGAGACACTTGTACCATACAGTGAATCCATAATGCATAACATTCTGTATTAAAGAAAAACACTAACAGAATCTGAGTGTTTGCTCCAAGAACCTTGGTTGCTTAGATAATAATACACTGCTGTAATTTACAACAAATATAATATACAGTATATGTGAACTCCATGATAAAGTAGCATCCACATAAATGCCTAAATATTTAAACTTGTTCAAACTGTGTGTCATGGACAGTAACTGGTGGAGAATAAGACTGGAAGACCAAAGATTATTTCTTGTGTCTACTTTGGATTAATAATAAATTAATTGCTCTCAAACCACACCACTCATCAGTCAGGGCTGATGAATACTAGGATCATCTGCAGTGCCTAACAAGTGTCATCTGAAAACTTCAATATAAACAAATTTGGAATATCAGTTTTACTATTGTCTGTATGAGGTGTAAAAATGACCTGCGGTGCTCCTCAGTCAGTAATAACAGGAGATGAGATCTAATACACATCTAAAGTGTCATCCTATGAGGCAGCCCCCTCACTCTGACATCTCTCCATCCATTCATGCATCCTGTTTGTTTGTGTATGTGTGTATTTCGGTCTGTGTGTGTGTGTGTGTGCTTGAATAGTGTAGTGGGAAAAAATAATTTCCCCTCCCCATATTAAGTATACCTTCCTTCCTTTTTTAAACTATATATACTCTATTTGTAGGAAATTAATGGTACCACTGAATCAAGTGAGAATAAACTTTTCATAGACTCATCTTTGTCAGTGAGAGCTGTTATTATCACTCCACTTTTCTGTAGGATAAATATAATATCCTGAAAAACAGCACACACAGAAAGCAGAGCATAAAACGTCTTTGAACTGCCTGAGTGAAATGACACATCAACTTGGCTTGCCCTACGCAAATCATGCATATTAAGCATTAGTTATCAAAGTGATTATTAACCTTGTATTGCAAAGTAAAGTCTACCAGCCAGATGATCTCTCAGCAGTTCGTGATGGCTTGAGCGTTATCTTTATTCATGATGATTTTGAGGCTGAAACAATCAACAGTCACGCTTTAATAATGGTGGTTAATTTACAAACCCAAAGACGCTGACTTTAAATGACAGCATACGAAGAGAAATCACTAACTTATATCAGAAACGTCACAGGCAGAGCTGCTCGCTAATGGAGGGCGCAGGCTAGCAATTACCGTTAGTTAAAGCAGCTACCCTGACTTATTTTAGCAGCAATTAACGGCTTTATTTTAACGTCTTAGCAACTTACCTTTACAATGTTTGGAACAGCGGTGGCTGGTTGGAGTTACATTATATTTTAGGATAACTTCTTCAGCTAGCCATCCTCTCCAGCGGGATGTTTATGGCAGCTCTCCACTACGCTTTCTCGGTTGAGCGTCGTCGTCGCGCACCACGACGTCAGAAGCACTGCGCGCGGTGATGACGCAGACACACCGCTTGGTCTGTTGAGCAGCAACACAGGAGGTTTTTGTGGCATCAGTAATAGGTAAATACGCCTTGTTAACCACTTTTTCAATATTAACGATATATTCAGTCAACGAATAAGGTTATCGTATACTGCGCTGGGTTGTGAAAGACATCCTAGCTAAACCCTATTTACGGTGTGTCGACACGAGCCTCACACACCCCCATCTCGGCCTCTTTTTGCGGCCTTGAGCTAACGGGTCAGTTATGTGTAACGTTAGACAGATGGTGGTCAATGTGTTGTTGTTCTCAGGTTACTGTACTGCAAAGTGAGTGCCCAGAGCCAGCAGCTGAATCGTAATGCTGCTTTGCTTTGTAGCTTCGTGTTTAGCAAATGGCTAACTGGCTAGCTTTATGTTAGCGCGGTTACGTCGGTTTCTCAGCCTAATAACGTTTCCCCATTCAGAACCCAATTTAAAATAGGTCTTATTAATGTGCTATTGCTTTTTGGTAAACACGCGTGCCTCAATGGACATGAATGAAAATGTCTAAAGAGTGGCGAGCATGTGAGGCAACATTCGTCTTACGTTTAACCTGCACAGCTGCTTAGATTCATGGACACTATGCTGTTTAAGGTTAGCTAATGCTGATCTTACCAGCTGTAATGTTGCTGCAATGAAGGAAGTCAATAAAAGCTTAATTATGCGGCAGATAATTCTGCTGATATGAAATGCAACGTAAATGGCATTCAGGACTACCGTTACTCATTTACTACTTGGCCTTTTGACTGGTAATGATGCACTAATGGGAAAACTGATGTAAACAAAAAATCGTAGGCATCATTCAGGATGAATTTGTTAAGACTGACCTACACACCATGTACTAGACATATGTTGTTGCTCAAATGATAGCGTGTAAAAAAAGAAAAAGGAGATGTAGAGATGTATCTACCCTACAATATATCTATAAAAAAAAAACCAAAGGAAATCTGAGTTTGCTCATTTTTTGCAAATTAGGATTTAAAGACAAAAAGATCACTTGTTGTGCATATTTATTTTGGAGCAAATGTATTGAAATTGCAGATATCCTTGTTTGTTAGCAGTCCAATAATTGGAGATCCATACTGTTGTGTTTACTTTTGAAGATGATATGTGTCTTCAGGTGGGGTGGTGGTCCATTATTGGTCAACTTTGTCTCTTGAATGGTTGATTTGGTTTATCAAACCACGTTCTGACACATTACTAAGTTAACATGTCGGACAGTTTTTGATCAAAAGGGGTGAAGTCAGAAAGTGACTGATTTCTGGTGGGATGCTGTGAAACCATCATTGTCCACCAATATACAACTGCTATTACACCTGCTAAATTAAAAAAAAAAAAATTAAATTATAAGTGGTCCTTGTTGACTAAATGCAAGCTGACGAGAGGTTTGCACGATTCATGTGCTAAGTCACATTTCAGTAATAACAGAGGTATCTTAAAGGCTCGTTTCTCCCTTTGTTTTCTCAGCACAACCATGAACTGGAACAAAGGCGGTCCGGGTGTGAAGCGAGGGTTTGGGTTTGGAGGATTTTCCCTTGCAGGAAAAAAAGAGGAACCGCGCCTTCCTCAGTCATCTCACACATCATTTGGAGCCCCAGGATCCAGTGGGGGATATGGGAAGGGCCAGCAACTCCCATCATTTTACAAAATAGGGACAAAAAGAGCTAATTTTGATGAGGAAAATGCGTAAGTATTACATCTTTTCCATACGCATATATACACTTTTTCAACCCCTTGCACATAAGTATATAATGTGGTTTATGGTATAGAGGTATTAGAAAACTGCATCTTTGTCATGTTCAACAAGGTATTTTGAAGACGATGAAGAGGAGTCCAGCAGCAATGTGGATCTGCCATACATCCCAGCTGAGAACTCACCCACACGGCAGCAGATGCAGTCTGGTGGTGGATCAGACAGTGAGGATGACCCACTGGATGCCTTCATGGCAGAGGTTGAGGTGAGAAGAGAATTACAGTTCAGCAGAGGCAAACTAGAATATGTTTCAGATTGCTAATGTTGCTAATTGTTCTTTTTCTCTTCCAGAACCAAGCTGCTAAAGACATGAGAAAACTAGAGGAAAAGGAAAAAGAGAAGAAGTCAGCCAAGTAAGACTCAAATGCGCCACATTTTTTTCCCATTTGTTTATTTCGTAGTCACTTCTGAGGTCCTTATATAGATGCTTAAATTGAAATTTGACCAGAAGACGAAAAAAACATTGCCCACATGAATTTATATTTTATGAGCAAAAGTATTAGCCCACTAATTTGAGAAAATAATACTGTTAATTTTTCCATAACTCCTGTACTATTCACTTTTATAACTATCAATAGCAATTTAGCTTTCTTCAGACATTATATCATAAATTTCTCTTGTTGCTGCCACAAGGTATGTCACATCCAGCATTGTTTTGCTGGCCTAATAAATAGCATCAGGTAAGCACTGATCTTAGTCATTATGGGATGTGGGCTGTCTTGGGTGTATGAACGAGCCGCAGGGAAGTTTTTTTTTTCTCCGCTTTTCATTTCAGGGGTATTCGTGATGACATTGAAGAAGAAGATGAACAAGTGAGTGAGCCCTCCAAAGTTCTTCATTCACTACACCGTTGATCAGAGAGGTCTCCAGACCAGACCAAACATTCCCTAAATCTGCCCTCTCTAGTGTTATAAAGCCCCCCAACACGCACACAACTGACCATGCAGGTTGCATATAGTATTATTATGATGAAATGTTTTATTCTTGTGTACATTGTGCTTGTTTAGAAAGTGTGAAAGAAGCATGTTTAATTGTTGATTTATGTCAACAAGTGATATGGTGATATCAGATTGTGAATAATAATTTGTCCTTCTGTTAAATTGAATGTCTCCTTAAGTATTAGTCAGTTACTGGTGCCTGGACGCTGTGGTAAGCAGCACACTGGCTCAGTTTTTCACATGAAATGCTGTGCTCTCTGCAGGAAGCCTACTTCCGCTACATGGCAGAGAATCCCACAGCTGGGCTGACCCAAGAGGAAGAGGAAGAAAACATTGACTATGACAGTGACGGGAACCCAATTGCCCCTACCACCAAGAAAATCATCTTGCCTCTTCCTCCCATTGACCACTCAGAGGTACATTTGATACTACTCATTGAGCACAGACAGTTTTAGCGTGTTGTCTCAACTAAGGGTCAGCATTTAATGTCGTTAAGTTGTGTCATATAAGTGATATTGTTTATCTTTTTTGTATAGATTGATTACCCACCCTTTGAGAAAAACTTTTACAATGAGCATGAAGAGCTCAGCAACCTGACTGGAACTCAAGTGTTGGAGTTAAGGCACAAATTGAACCTAAGGGTAAGTCTTGGATTAATGTACACAAGTATATAAATATAATATAGCTGAAATGATACACATCATAGTAGTTATTACTATGATCAGTCACTATCACTATGATTAACCAAATCCAGTTTTTAGCAATCTTTTTGGCAGTGGTAGCTCTGTTAAAAAAATCTTTGGAGATATGGACCTTCATCATGTGTAAACTGTTGGTTTCATCATCATAGTTGTTCTGAATGTTTTTGGATTTCTGCTTCTTTGTCTTCTCAGGTATCTGGCGCTGCCCCTCCTAAACCTTGTACTAGCTTTGCCCACTTCAACTTCGATGAGCAGCTAATGCACCAGATCCGCAAGTCTGAGTACACTCAGCCCACACCAATTCAGTGCCAGGTACAGTGCAACTTTATCGTATTAATTTATTGCTTTGATTTTATTTTATTTATTTTTGACTATGTCATGAAGAATCTTTGTTGTTTTGTTCTCAATCTGGGTTTCAGGGAGTGCCCATAGCTCTGTCTGGACGTGACATGATTGGTATTGCAAAAACAGGCAGCGGCAAAACTGCAGCGTTTATCTGGCCCATGCTGGTTCACATCATGGACCAAAAGGAACTGGAGGCAGGAGAAGGGCCCATCGCAGTCATCGTGTGTCCCACCAGAGAGCTTTGTCAGCAGGTAAGAAAAGAGAATGGACAGAGTCAGACTTAATGAATGTACAGAGTATATTTGCTGCAAAATTAACTAAACAAATACACTGTGAAGTGAGTTGGTTTCCTAATGTATGTGCCTTTGCCAGATCCATGCAGAATGTAAGCGTTTTGGGAAAGCCTACTCTTTGCGTTCTGTGGCGGTTTATGGAGGAGGCAGCATGTGGGAGCAGGCCAAAGCTCTGCAAGAGGGAGCAGAGATTGTGGTGTGCACTCCGGTAAGTTGATCAACTATTGTCTTCGACCTGCCTTCTAAGAACATTCACACTCCACTGCTGCCACAAATGAGAGGTTTACTGTTTATGTGTGTTCGCACAGGGTCGTCTGATTGACCACGTTAAGAAGAAGGCCACATCCCTGCAGAGAGTGACTTACCTGGTGTTTGATGAGGCAGATCGCATGTTTGATATGGGCTTTGGTGGGTTGGCATTATAAGTGCTGTATCAGAGATGTTTCAAACTTGTTTCATGCACTGAATCTTATCCTTTTTCCCTTTCAGAGTATCAGGTCAGATCTATCGCCAGCCATGTCCGCCCAGACAGACAGAGTAAGTGGGTTTCCTTAAGTACTGGGGCAGTGTTTCATCATCATAGGTAGTTTTTTTATTAATATTCTTAATATGATTTCCTTTACAGCCCTTTTGTTTAGCGCTACATTCCGAAAGAAGATAGAGAGACTGGCCAGAGACATCTTGGTGGATCCTATCCGTGTGGTTCAGGGAGACATTGGAGAGGTAAGCAGCATCATACATTATCTGCAAACAACCTCTAGTAAGTTCTCTAAATTAAGTGTGAGTTGAAAGCATTTCAGTCCCTTCAAAATCTTCAGATAACTGGTCCTGGTAAAATATTTTGAACTCTTTTGGCAGCAGAAGTGAACATTTTAAAGTGTACAATATTTTCAGAGTAACTAAATGTAATAAAATAGAATGCATACTTTAACATGCAGGCCCCATGTTTTAATTACCTTACTTCTCTGACCAGGCCAATGAGGACATCACCCAAGTGGTAGAAATGCTGCCCAGCCCAACAGACAAATGGGGCTGGCTCACCCGGCGGCTGGTTGAGTTCACCTCCTCCGGCTCAGTCCTCATCTTCGTCACCAAGAAGGCAAACTGTGAAGAACTGGCTACTAACCTGACCCAGGAGGGCTACAGCCTGGGCCTCCTGCACGGAGACATGGACCAGAGTGAGAGGAACAAGGTCATCAGCGACTTCAAGAAAAAGAATTTGCCGGTTCTGGTGGCCACTGACGTAGCTGGTGAGTGCGAGAGAAGGTGGTGGTGGAAATGGGAGAAGTTTTCTATTTTAAATTGAACATCTTTTAACACTCTCTGCTTCCTGTTTACATCCCTCTCCAGCTCGTGGTCTGGACATCCCATCCATTCGCACAGTGGTAAACTACGACGTGGCACGAGACATTGACACGCACACACACAGGATCGGTCGTACTGGCCGCGCTGGAGAGAAGGGCGTTGCTTACACTCTCCTCACCAGCAAAGACACCACGTTCGCTGGCGACCTTGTGAGAAATCTAGAGGGAGCTAATCAAGCAGTTTCTAAAGAACTGATGGATTTAGCGATGCAGGTGAGGTAGATAACTCAAAGAATCTAAAGCTATACAGTAAATGTGTTAGTTTTTAACTTTTGTTTTGTTCACTTTTTTCCAAGAATCCCTGGTTCAGGAAGTCTCGATTCAAGGGTGGTAAAGGAAAGAAACTGAATATTGGAGGAGGTGGTCTTGGTTACAGAGAGAGACCAGGCCTGGGGGCTGAAAGTTCTGTGAGTTGCTACACTAAATATGCTTTTTTTTGGTGGTGGTGGTAATGTCAGGATAATCATAGTAATTATGAAGCACTGTGAAATGAATTGAACAAAATTCCAGACAACACCTGTAAACTTTTACCTTCTGACATTATTAAATACTCCACAATGGCAAATATATTTCTTTTAAATTGAGGTGATTCACTGTGATATTTGGAGAAAATTCTGAGTCACCTTCTGTTGTTTTTGCAGGAACGTAGCAGCAGCTTGTTGTCTTCTACGAGTAGCTTTGAAGGCTACAGCAAACCAGCCACTGGGGCGATGGGAGATCGCATGTCTGCAATGAAACAAGCCTTCCAGGTAGAACTCTCTCCCTCCTCTTCTTCTGTCTTTGTTATGCCTTTAACCTTACTTCATTCACTGATAAATCAGCATGCTATCACCGCCCTACAAATAAATTTTGGTCATTTTATGTTGCGAGGCAGTGCAATCTCTAATTTGAAGTTTCAAAGTAAGGATTTCTTGTTTTGCCTCGCAGGCAGCTCATCTGGTCTTCTCAATGTCCCCTTTCTTCTAGGCTCAGTATAAGAGCCACTTTGTGGCTGCGTCCAGCGGCCCTCCGAAGCTCACCACTAAGTCTAACAGCTCGTCATGCTGGACCAGTGCCGGCAGCCTGAGCTCTGTGCCAACTGAGTCCGCCAATGGCTCAGAACGGTCTCACAGCGCTGCCTTGTCCATGTCCATGTCCATGGCTGGCTTCACTAGCGCCGGCTCCTTGAGCTCTGTGCCCATCAGTCAAACCAGTTCACAGCACAGCTACCCTCCGCCTGCGCCTGCTCCACAGAGAGACATCCCAAGGGACAGACACAGTGAGGACAGAGGGCGCCACGACAGTTACCACCGCCACAGCGACAGGAGTGATCGACACAGTGGAGAGGACCGACATGGAGACCGTGATCGCCATGGAGACGGAGACCGGGATCGCCATGGAGACAGAGATCGTGACCGCTACGGGGACCGGGACCGCTACAGCAGCAGCAGCAGTCGCCACAGCGATAGTCGTAATGGAGATGGAAGCAGGAGAGACAGAGATGATCGGAGGAGTGAGAGGGACGGGGGAGACAGGGGGAGTGGGGAGGGGAGGGACAGAGGAGATGATAGTTTTGCTGTCCCTGAACCACCAAAGCGTAGAAAGAGCAGGTGGGACAACTAAAGAAAACAAAAAACACATCAATAGAATAATATGTGCAACCAACTGCTCCATGATGAGCTTGTCTGTTGTGTAGGCAGATAGCAAAGCATATCAGAGTCAAGCACAGGACCGTAGGGGGATTTGTGGACTCTTAATTCAAGTGTACTGACACTCCTGTCAGGTTGGTTAGGACCTCATGATTTGATAAGAGCTCAACAGAGTGTGTCAGACAGAACACAAGCAGCTCAGAGACAGCTACTGTACATATATCTTTGAGACTGTTGTTAATGTAAATCAATAGGATTGAGCAATAGAGCTGTAATGAATCCTGCTGTCAGTAAACAATTCAGAGCTAGGATATGTTCTCTTGTTTTCTCTCATGAAGACTAACGTGCTTTTGTGCTTGCAGACTTGAAGCTTTTTTTTTTTTTCCTAATGGATCTTTGCCAGGTGTGTTAGTGTAATTGCATTTTGTTGATCTACAAAGATTACTCTTAGAACTTTCATTTTTTTTTCAAAAGCGCTCTGTGATGATTGACTCACACATACATGTTAAAACGATGTATAGCTCTTTGTGTCTTGTATTCAAGTCCTAGTGAAGTGCCTTTCTTTGGCATTTAGTCTGTCTATGCTTTTTAAATGTTTTTCAACAAAGATGCATTTGTTTATATAGGAGGAATTTCAAGTGTTCATTCACACAATGGAAAAATGTGAAGTTTTGATTAAAAAGACCTGTTTGGCAGCAATTTCTGCATCTGCTTCCTGTGACATTCAAACTGTCATTCTTCTGGTTTCACACTGTCAACATATACAGAGCTTTAAGTTGTTATTTTATGCGGTTACATCAGTCTGATATTGTTTTATTTTGTCCTGTTTTTCTTGAAGCAAAGGCCATTAGGCATTAGATGTAATACAGAGCATGAAAAAGAATTTTAGAAGAATATTTTTGTCTAGTATTCACTAGAGGAACTACTGTGCTATCATATCTCTGAATGACACAAGAAGCTACAGCTGAATTTCTATTGATATGGTCAATACTGATGCAGTTGACTTAAATATTGATGACATTACAACACAGCCAGCCATGACAAAATGCAGCACTGCAGCTCATCACTGTGACCAGTAGGGGGCCAGTGAACACTAATTCTGAATGCGCTTCACCCAAGGGCATGTTAACACTGATGACACTAATTATGTTAAGTTGTGGCCTCTAACAGTGATCACAAGCGAACAATCAACACGGTCATTTAACATTCAGCACTCAGGTAAACTACATGTACATTATACTTTACTTGAGAAAATATACTGGTGTGCTTTAATGTGATGAGTCCACGTTTAAAATGTTTTTGGAAATCATGGGCGTCCTGTCCCCCAAGATAAGGAGGAGAAGCACAATTGAGACTGTTAACGGCACAAAGTTCAAAAGCCAGCATCTGTGATGGTCTGGGACTGTGTTAGTGTCCATGGCATCATGGGTAATTCACATCTGTGAAGGCACCATGAATCCTGAAAGTTACATACAGGTATTGGAGAGACATATGCTGCCATCCAGACAATGTCTTCTCAGGGACATCCCTGCTTATTCCAGCAAGACAATGCTAAGCTGCATTCTGCAGGTGTTACAACAGCGTGGCTTTGCAGGAAAAAAGAGTGCAAGTACTAGACCGACCTGCCTGCTGTCCAGACCTGTCTCCCACTTAACACGTGTAGCGTATTATGAAGCACAAAATACAGCAATGGAGACCACAGACTGTTGAGTCACTGAAGTTGTTTATCACGCAAGAATGTAAAGAACTTAAAGAGATTTTGGAATGTGCTTCAGGCATCAAATTCACAATAAGTGTATATCAATCAATCAGTATCCTTGTGGCTTGAGGATCAAAGCTACCTCTGAGCCTCTCTGTGCTGGCCTGGTGTAACCGTACCTTCTTCTCGACCTCAGCAGGGTGAAAAGGCAGTTTTCCAGTTGGCTGGGATCTTTAATGATTCACCTGGTCCTATTTTTGCAGCATCTCAAACATACTTTACGTGGGTTAGAGCAGTGCCTATAGTGTGTACAGATTAACCAACCACTCTTTGTGGGGCCTTGTGGCAAAACAAACAAATAAACAAACAATAATGTTTATTGCAGTGGTACTCATCCAAAAGCCTGCACACCAAATCTGGCCCTCAATAGGGTGCTGGGGGCCACCCAGCCATTTTCTAATTTACAAAATAAAATAAATTGATTCACAGGAGGAATTGTTATGGTACTTGAATGTACATAAGGTGCCAGGGTGCATTACGAATAGCATCAACATTGAGCTTTATAAGGAAAATTGCTAGGGGAGGATCCCCTGCACCCCCCAACAGAGGTCGGTGCTCAGCCCCTACTGTCCTGAAATTGTAGAAACGCCCTTGTGTACATGTGCAGGGCTGCTGTAACTGGCCCCTGAACCCCTGTCATTTTGCAAAAGTGGCCCCCAGGCAAAGCAAGTTTATCAGTTTGACGGTCAAAAGGGATTTGCAAATCATTATCCTGTTTGTATTTATGTTTTACATAGCTTCCCGTGTGTGCGTGCGTGCGTGTGTGTGTGTGTACAGTGACATACTCGTTCCACTCATAAGTGTGATTTGTCCGACAGCCCCTGAATGCATCCGGAGCAGATGAGAGCCAATCGCGTGCGACATCCTGCCGGAGAAAAAACGCTCTGTTCTGATGAAAACCGAGACGTGAAGCGAAGTGGAGGCTAGAAACTCACCGGCACCGGGGCCAGCACCGTCAACAACAAAAGCCTCGCCAAAAACTGAATGAGAGAGCAAATATCAATTTGCAGCCTCTGAGTGAACAGACGTTATCAGCCCGGCGTGTCGCAGACAAGAAGCGCAGATGGTGAGTGGTTTTTTTTTATCGTCTGTTAGCACCGTGTGTGTCTGCAGCCTTCCCTCCCTCCGCTGCTCTCCTCTCGGCTCTTTTTTTTTGTGAGATGAGGTGAGGTGATGATGCTCGTCCACTGGCTAACGGGGTTAGCTAACCTGGAGCCGGTTTGTTGTGTAAGCCACGGTATAAATGTTGCATGTAAGTGCAGTATTTGGGGTGAAATATAACATTAATTGGGGCTTTGTGTTGAATTTGAGGAGAATTTAAACGCCCGCCGTCGAGCTCCTCAACATGCTAACAGTGCGCCGCTTGTTTCAACGTCTATTAGCGCTAGTTAGCTAGCTTGCTGGCTAATTAATATCAAAGGTGATTTAAACCCACCAAATAAAACATGTAACTCAAATTACCCCAGCTTATTTGTAAAGCATTATATCTTATGGTTCCACTTTAAATTCCCTTGCCTCTTAGCCGATTTGTTAAAAGATTAGTGGTTTTATATTATGTGCTGTGATTTAACGTTTTTGTTATGTTCAAGCGGCAGTGTAAAGCAGATTGTTTTTGTTTGTTTGTTTATTGCAAATGTGTTGTAACTGGCCTAATGTTGGCTCTAACCTGTCCAGTGTTACATAAAGGTCTTTAGTACAGCAACTAATCTGGAACAGGGCATTAACCCCATAAACCATAAATAAAATGAACACATAAGTAAAAGCAGAAAATCAATTTTAAGCTTTCTTGTAATTAAGGCATCAGTATCATGGTTAGGATGCTGATCTTATTGAGACTTTAACTTTGTTATCCTGGTTTTGAGTCTTATCCTACTTCTAATTTTAATTGAGACATGCTACTTTATGGAGGACTTGGGGAATCCTTGTTATTAATGTCACCATATACATGATAATAACAGTATCCATGTTTCTGATCATCTTTTAATCAACAGAGAGTGATCAGAAACTTTAATGTGGCCTTTACATGCCACAGCTTCCTCCAGCTAATTTGCAGGAAACGTTTCCAGATTTGAGCCCAGGATAAGTACACTCCAAAAACCAGATTGTAACTGGGACACCAATGTGCAAAATGTCCACTGCAGTTTATGAACCCATCTACAGCTGCTGAGATGGTCATCTATGATTGACTGGATTAAACCTGCGTATGTCAGCATTAGATTTAAAACCCTACACCAGGTGTAAAAGACATATGCTTCACACTCTTATTTTGTACAGATGTCTTGCCTGTGTTTGTGTTGCTGAGTAGTTTACAAACTGCTCTGTGGTCTAGTGAAACCACTTTTATCCATTCAGGGCACCACATTTACAACAGTCTGTCATTACAGCCCTGGCATATGGCGACAAGGCTTAAGTAAGTATATGGTCATTTTCATTTCCTGCCAGCGTCAGTGGGCTGCCTGACTGTAATTTCAGTCAGAGTTGACAGCACAGATTGACACCCTGCTCTCCTGGCTGATTTACGTCAGTATGCCGGTGGATTTGTGAGGCTGTTGTCGCAATTTGACTTGTTTGCCCCCCCCCCCAAAAAAAATAAAAAATAAAAGGATTTAGACAAAGCTGCAGTGAGAACTAATAACATTTATTTTGTTTGACCATATGCTGCTCTGTCAAACAATTACCATTACTGCACAGAAAACTGATTTGCTGGGTATGTCAGAAGTGCCATATGTTGGGAAGGGGGTGTTTTGCTGCTGTCAGATGTGCAGAACAGTATTAAATGGGTCGCCAGCAGGTCCAGGAGATAGAGCTGCAGGCAAAAATGGTCAGACTAATAATTTCCGCTAGCTGCATACCTGTCCCTTTCGCTCTCATTCCTAATAATTTACAAATTGTTCCTTTTTGAAAATGAGAAATATTGACAGGTTTGTTGTGTGTACAAAAGAGCAAACAGCCTATTTCAGACCTGAAAAGAGGTAAACATGTTTCTCTGTGTGATTTTAATGTTTTTTAGGGGTAGAAATAGTTTCTGTTCTGATGGAAGCCCAGTTTTACCTTGCACACAATTGTCACGTTAAGGTATTATTTCTCAATCATCAGACAGATGTCTGATTGCCAACTTGGCACACATGTTCATGCACCCCACCCAGTTTATGTTGCTTCTTGTTTCCTCCTTTTCTGGGTAATAGAAATCTGACTTAAGGCTCTGTAAACCTGTACATAGGTTTTCTGGCCCAGACAGGCGAAGGCTTAACACATTCCTTTCACTTTGATTTGTTTGATTTATTTCATTTTCCTGACATGGTTCACTGCAGTCTAATTAAATTCAGATCTCTGACAGATAAAGGTGCAGCTTCCCTACAAATGCAGCAACAAATCAGTCTGAGTAAGATGTCAAAAGCCAATTGTCTTTTTATTGCTCGTTATTTGTTGGCATTGTATTCTCAGTTTTAATAGTCTAAACAACAATCATGCACTCACATTGCTTTGCATCTCTGTGGCAGTCAGCGCTGATCTAATGATGTAGGCTATCTGGTTTGAAAGGACCTTAGGGCAGGCTGATTTAGAAAGACTTAACGTGTAGAGTTTCTCACAGTATCACCCGTCAACAGTAGATGTCCAAGGCATCACATTTCCGAGACTGCAGAGCTCTGTGGGAATCTACTCGCTATAACCTAAATGATCCACATTTGATCTTGGTTCTTAAGACAACTTACTTAGTGGAAAAAAGTCAACACTAATTCCCTTGTCCCTTGGCTTTCAATGTCCCAGTCAACAGCATCTCAGTTAAGGAGTCCTTAGTGTGTGATGGAAATGTTCTATGATCACAGAACAGATATTTGCATGTGAGGGTTTTTTTTTTTTTTCTCCTGAAGACGGGATAGGGCACGTTATCCTGAATTCCAGTCCTGGAGGAGACTGTGGTTGTGAAATGTTGCCCCTCTTCTTTAGTTTGTGATAACATCTGATCTGAAGTAGCACTTGAGGCTGTTTCTTCTTTACCTTCAGTAAGTTGCAGAAGGTATCTGCCTCTTCCTAGGTCAAGTCAACGCAGGCTCCAGGTCTTCAGCATTCTTTTACAGGCCTTCACTGGCTTTGTTATTTGCAGTTTTAAGAAAAACACATCAGCAGAGCAGCTGCTGCAGCATACCAGCACCAACCATTTGTTTTTATGAACATCGCAGGTTTTAACACCATTTAGTCAAGGGATAAAATGAGGCATACCATTTTCCTACAAGAACAGACATTGCATTTGGCTTTCTGAGTTTATTATCTGATTTTATGATGTTTTAACTTGATGTCAGACAGATATTTGACACAAACAACCAGAGGACTTAAGTAGTTTTAATTATGCCCTCAGGCAGCTTCTTCAAAGGAGTGACAAAAGGAAACACTGAGCTTTTACAGCAAAGTAAGAAGTGCATTGGGGTGTAGAACTTAATGGTCTGTGAACAAAAATTAGCTGACTACGAATTACAAGTGAAAAATCAGTATCGCAATTACAATCTGAAAGAGCAGTGCCTTCTCAGGAATGATGGAAAATGTGAGCATTTTGTTTTTCCCTTTTTGAGGACTAGTTCTTGTTTTGATTTAAACAAAAACACAAAGAAAAATAACACTTCTGAAATGCTCCATTTTTTCATCTTCTTAAAGTAACCTAGACCTGCAATCATCAGTTGATTAATCAATTAGTGGGTCAACAGAGTAAAGGGCCGTCCACACCAAGAAAGGTAACTGTAATGTTAACTATAACGATAACAATGGCAGCATCCACACCAATGAACGATATCTTTGTGTTGCTAGGTTACGCCAAACACACACTGCTTTGTGCGGTCGGCAGGGGAGCAGAGTGATGGATAAAATGGATATTGATGACCTGTTATTGCTGTACGTTGCGAGAAAGAAAAAGAAAACCAATTTGCCGCTTGCTCTACCTGTCTGTCTGTCTGTCAGCTCCATCTGTCATGAGACAAACATGAATGAAGACGTGCAGTTTATTGTGTTTCACCGGCGACGAGCTGTCATTACGCGTGATAATTACGCACGACTGCGCGCTCTTTATAACTCACTGTGTAAACCTATGTTGCATAATAAAGATTTGCCCCCCTCAGTAACTTCATCCTGGCGCTTGAATTTTATGAATGGAGGAGAAAAGAGGAGACGCATTCCCCTGCAAAATGTATTTTATTGCAGTTATTTACCCGGTATTTGCGAAACAAAATCACTGAAGTTAAGGTTCTGTCACAAAACTATATTGTTACGGATCTTCGCACATTTTTAAGTGGGTATATGGAAATCCTGGAGCTTTCTTAGTGGGTATACATGATGTGATGAACGTCTCGACCTGTCATTTCGGATGGATTTTGATTGGCTGTCAGTGTTCCATCGTTCATAAAATCGCTCTGAAAGTGATCCAAACGATATCGTCCACCGCTATCGTTGTCGTTATAGTTGTAGTGTGGATGCTGCCGAACACTTGAGTTTAGAATGATTTTTAAAACTGTATATTTATAGTTATATTTATAGTTATAGTTCTTGGTGTGGACGGCCATTTAGAGTGAATTTTCAAGCAAATATGAAATTGGATAACTTAGGTTGTGCACTATTGATAGGATAAAACGTAGGACAATTGAAAACGTTGCCTTTTGTGATGGAAAATTTTGACAAAGTTGTAACCCTATTTTTCCACCCTCTTCGAGTTGAGCAATTTTTAAGCATTTGTCCAAGTACAGCAACATACTTTGATAAATCCTTTAAAAGGTCTTATCTAGACATTAACAGCCTCCCTAGACAGGAAGTGAAAAAACAAGTGTCCGGCGTCAGCTGACTAAGCAGACATTCGATGTCCTGTGGCCTCAAACAAAAAAAATGCCCCATCACTTTCTCGTTGCATACAGGAAGCTCAAAAAGGGAAGGGAAGTAATGGCTGACCAAGCCCTCCCATATGTGATTACTCTGCAGAGTGGCGTGTTGAACCTCCATCAGACGGATCAAACTGCTTCATCCTACTTCCACATCAGTTCCCCAGCCAGTCAAGTGTCAAAACCTCAGCTTATACTTACTTTTCAATCACATGAAAGTTTGTTTATTAACCACATACCAGTCTTGAGTTAGAGGTTGTTGGGGTTTTTTTTCTTGGGCATCTTGTTCACATAACTTGCTTCGTCTCTTCATGTTCTGAGTTATTGATAGAAGACTGCTGTCAGGGGGAGTCTGTATATCTTCCCTGCAGCAGCTGTTTTAGTTGTTGGATCGGTGCCATGGCTCGCAGGTCCAGAAAGTGCAATATACGATGAGATGCTACCTCCAAAAGCCTCATGGTTTATGTTGCGTGTACCGGACTAGAAATATAGTTTGTTTTGATTTGTTTGAAGTCAAACTGCTCGACAGACGATAGATGGGCTCATTAACACTGTTGTGTTGTGTTTTGAACGATGAGTTTCTTTACATTTGTTCCATGGTTTCCACTCTGCCGTCCCAAACGATTAAACAATGATCATGTTTCTAAAAATAAGGGATGAGAGAGAGTGGGAGCCTTGTTTTGGATTAATGACAGAAGACGTTTGTTAGCATAGCGCCTGCCTTCCCTTCTAGGGGCCTGTTGCAGTGAATCACACACCACAGTGTGTGTACAGTGGTGGTCGGGTGTTAAGTGCTGGGGGGGTGGTTCTAATTGTGTCAATCAGCACAATAAAGTTTGAACTCTTTATGAACATAGTGACTTTTTACCCTTTTAATATTCTTTAGAGTGGTTGTAACGGTTCTAAATAGCTGTGCTTTACGTCAGCAGATAGCCCTTGTAAAGAGATTTAGACAAGAGGGGTCTGGTTTGTATATAAGCGCCTATTTGACTTCCATAAAAGTGAAGGACTGGCCCACATTATTTTTAGGTTGTATGCTTTTTAAACTCTGTCCCCAAATTCTCACCTTGTTACATAATCCCTGATTTTGAAAGAATAATGACTGACTTCAATAACTCTCCTGACATATGGATGGTCTGTACTGTAGCCTCAGAAGAGGCAGAGTTGTGACCATAATGGTTTGAAATTTTTTGTTTTGTTCTGAGGATCTCACCATAGTAGGTTAAACCCAAACTCATCCTTCACTGGGCAGATGCAGATCCATAGTAGCCCATCAATTACTGATTGAAGGAATAGTTGGGGAATACACTCATTGCCTTATGCTGAGAGTCACGTGAAAAGATTGACACCATTCTTATGTCTGTGTGTCAAATATGTAGCTACCCCAGCACCTAACAAGCGGCAACCTCTAGGGCTGAGAAATGAAGCCAATGTGGAAGTGCCAAAAACTGCAGTTCCTTTAATGACCACTTGAGACTAGCTCCAAGGGTGAGTCAATCCCCCATGTTAAAATGCCCAACTTTACTGTAAAAAAAAAAAAAAAATCAAAGCATTTTTTACAGCCTGGTACAAAAAGTGGCTTTGGTCTCTATAACTAATCCCAACATTCATGACAGCTGTATGGGGGTGTTTTTAATAACTCACCTGCTTACATTTTATTAAGGCTTAAAAGTATGCATATTTAGGCTGTCTGTGAGGCGTCATTACAGTTTATGAGTCAGATTCACCCCTCGCTCCACCCTCTTGTTCACGAAGAGCAGTTTTCCTAGCCTGAGTGTCAGACTGAAGCTCGCAGAACCTTCAGTCTGACATCGCCTCCATTGAAGGCGATTTACAAGGGGGAGAGAATTAGATTTTTTCCCTAACCAATCAGTAAAGATCAACGACTCACCCAGAATCTGACGTCATTAGTATCCATGCCTCGGGGGTGCCGAAAACAAGCGAGCATTGCCCGTTTAAAATGTCTCCATCGTCGTGCACGTCCAGCTACATCGCCATTAAATCCAGTTTAGCAGCTTCCTTAATTTGGTCCTCCATTAACGTGAGTAGTGGTGAAATACCTCAATAGCATCGTTAATGTGGTCTGTAGGATCTGTAGCGGTCGCCATTGTTGCTATCCTCACCACTTACCCGTAGCGCTGATTGGCTAATTGCTAGACCCCCGGCATTCATTGGTCCGTCCATCGTTTGGACGAGATAAATTGCAAATTCAATGAAGTATACCAGACCAGTGAGACAAGCCTACTCAGTTGAGTGGGTGGGGTCTATGGTCTGGAATCAGGCTACAGTTTTCCCCGTTTCCAGTCTTTAAGCTAAGCTAAGCTAAGCTAACTGGCTGCTGACACGACAGTTATATTTATCTTTTCATCCTACCCTCGACAAGAAAGCAAATAAACCTGTTTCCCAAAATATATCAGTCTCTTCCTTTTTCAACAAATTGAAAGCATTGCCTGCCCTGGCACTATTCTACCAAAACCACCTGTGTTGTTGCAACATAAACAGAAACACACTCAGGCAGACATGTGCAGGTGTGATTTAAAACTGAAGCAAGGCTATGATGCTGTGAGGTAAGAGTTGAACCTCTGTTGCAAGATTTCACCACTTGTGTGAAAGTGGTCTTTGTTGAGTAAGCCTCGACTCTCCAGCTGGCTCGAGTTTCTCACACAGTGTGGTATGTCAAAATGCTTCACAGTTAAAAGAGTGTTTGGCGTAGCAGAGCTAATTAACTACACTGCAAACACTCTTTATTTATGTTTATATTGAACACCTTGTTTTGTGCTCATGAAGGCCCTTAATTTTCCCTCCCTTCATGTTTTTGGTTGCCTTTTTGTCTTTTTGATTGGCTACATGGACTCTTGAGCTAATATGTGAACTGTTAACTTCAGAGCTGAGATCATAAATCTCTTGAGGCTTATTCACTCTGCAGCCAAAGCATTCATACACAACAAGTGGTAGTTAGCAGTCGTTTATTGGGATGAAGTACATTAGTTGCTGCTGTCCCTATTGGGACTGTGAGACAGAGGAAGCCAGATGTGTCAAAACAACTTCCTGCCACATTCGAGCTGTTTGGTGGCAATTGAGGCTCATGTACATATAAGGTAAAACAAGACAAGATGGCACAAGCTAATCTGAATTCTTCCTGGATGCCTGTGTGTGTGTGTGTGTGGTGTGTGTGGAATGCATGCCTGCCCCCTAACATGGTAACTAATCTTGCCTCGTTTTTTACCAAAAAAAAACAAAAAACATTGGCAATGTTGTGCCTTCACTCAGATCAGATATCCTTTTTTGGCTACATTAATTATATGATTTCATATGCCCTAACTGACCTCATTTATCTGCTCTGGCAGTCTACTGCTGACTTAACCCTCTCCATAAAAATGGACTGTGAGAACTTATCACATTGAAAGTTTTCCGTCCGTAGTGTTAAATGATGTTGAAGATCAAAGTCAAATCGGCTCAGCAGTTGTGCTGCAGCGACAGGAAGTGGTCTAGCATGCAGTCTGCTAGATAACCGGCAAAGTGTGCAATGTCTGCTAGCTTAACAGCAACATATTCACTGAGTTCAAGAGGAGTCAGGAATGAAGAGGAGACAGTTGGGAAGTGATTGCATCTCCAGGAAGCTGCATGTCCTTACTTAATGAGCCAGTCTTTTCAAAAGCATGTCATCCGGTTCTCGTAAGTGCAGGCAGCAGCCTTGTTGCTCCTCCTACTCAGTTGTTAAGTGGTGCATTAAGGTGTATGTGTATATATATAATTCAAAGTATAATACAGGAGCAACATTCATTCATAGATTACTTTTTAGAGAGGGCTACTCTTACTTTTCCAGATAGCTTCACAAGTGATGTTCAGATGAGGAAGGACAATTTGATCAAATGTAACGTGAGACAATATACATTTGACCACCAGTCTCTGATCGTATGAGGTAGGGAGCAATGTTGCACATCAGTGAGTAGGATGTCTCTGTCAGCATGAATGTGTGCTAAATGCACAAAGAACATTTTGTGCTCATCATGGCAGTGATGTCTGTTGAAGAGAGGATGATCTAACACTATACCTGAATCATTTTGTACCTATGTATTGAACGGAACTGATCTTTTTGATAGCAAGAAAGTTGGATACAGCCTTTAATATACATATGCCACCTGGTGGTAATCAACAATCAGTGACCTTTTGTTGTAGTTTTTGTCATTATGAAGAATTACCTCAATTGCCAATGCATTAAATGAGCCGAAGCACCCAAAACAGACTTTCCCGTCACTTATGTTTGATCTATAATTGGTTTCTCTGTGATTTTCTGTGAAATTTACGAGCACATATACAGTAGACGTCAAGATATAAAATGTATATGTACTGTGATTGTCTGTCCCTACCTCTCTAAGTTTTGTGAGTGCAACACACTTAAATCATTAGTCAGTTAAACAGCTTTTGATTTGAACTCATGTCAGGCAGATCAAAGTTTTTATGAGGAAGATGGATGCACATACGTAATGCTGTCATTTCCATCACCTGGGCGGACTCTTGATTTGTTATTCTGCCGACAAAGCAAGAAATTGTGCAAGTCCAAGAGTAATAGACCTGCAAAAAATGAAGATCAGCAGTCGCCTCTGATGCCAGAGATCTCCTCCTCTTTGCAGCCCCTGAACCCCCCAACCCCAAATCCACCACTTCCCTCCAGCTCCAGCCAAACTGCCTTACATAACAGGGTTTTAGCAAAGTCTGCAGTGGACTTTTCCCCTGCCTAAACAGAGGCTGCCCTTCTTCCCTGCACACTGGCTTTTCCATGGTACCATGTACTGTGTATCAGATCTGAATGTCTCTCTGTCTGTTTGTTATCCGCTTGAACTACCTGTTAGCCTTGCTTAAAGATGTGGTCATGCTTGTTGCTGCTGCTGGGGACTGGCTGCAATGCTTTTGATGGCAGATACACCCATTACTACTGTCCTCAGCTTGAGATGGTGCAAGCTTTTTTCTCTCTTCTCAACCTTCCGTGCGCCTCAAGGGGAAGTCTTTCAATTCTCCCTGTCATGATTCAAACTGCAATTACTTGACACAATGTGCAAGAAAATGTGGAGACTTATGTTAAATGGCAACCAGAGTATCAAAGCGCAAGCCTGCAATTGTGGATGATTGTAGGGTTGAGTCGAGGAAATGCTTTATTAGATTTGTAAATTGGAAAGCTACGATGATGAAGACGGGCAGAACAGGTGTCAGTCATGTTGTTTCACTTAGAATTCCCTATACCATTTGTTATAAATTGCACGTGATACTTCCCTGTTAAGTTTCCTAACCGGAAGGCTGGTTCTGAGCTGTTCTGCTATGTTGAGGGCCGCCCCATGCAGAGCGTCCCACAGCTCAGCTCACATGACCAGACAGAAGGCACCTGATCCTCTCCCAGGGGTGCAAAGAGACAGATGGAGCAAATAGAAAGAGGGGGGGAGAGAAAGAGAGATCAGATTGACAATACCAACACACTGGTAAAGATAACAAGAGGACAGTGGAAAAATACCTTCTGCCATCCATGTGACACCTTTCTGTCGCTTGTAATCAAACAAAACTCTGTTAATATTTGTTATTGCACTTAAGAGTATAACAGGAGTCTTGCACAGATTTGAATATATTTGTTTTTTGATCATTTCTCTGTTTGGTTATCCAGGACACCAGGAATACCACTGAAGAGAAACCTGTCCAGCGATCTAAGGTAAATATGCCTCATCTGTCTTTTCTGTCTCACCCCTTTCATGCTTCTCTGTTCCTCTTCCGCATGCGTTACTCCTGCTCCACTTCACGTTCATCAGCCTTTTGATCTCAGAAAGAGCAAAGGAAGTCTTTCCTGCATTTTGTGTCTTGTTTTATAAATGCAGGCTTTCATCTCAGTGTGGATCAAGGCCTAGATCACTGTGTGTCTGGTAGTAAACCGGTATGTTTGTATGCTCAGTCCTTCAGCTTCAAGACCCAAAAGGAAGTGTGTTCATCATGTGAGAAGACGGTCTACCCAATGGAGAGATTGGTTGCCAACAACCTTGTCTTCCATTCAACATGCTTCTGCTGCAAGCACTGCAACGCCAAACTAAGGTGACTGTATATACTTTTTTCAGTTTTCCCGCAGATCCTTAAAAAGACACTCATTCACATTGACATTCTTCTTCTCCTAAATCCTTTTAATTGTATGTAACTGTTTGATTCCTCCTCTTTCCGGCAGCCTTGGCACCTTCGCAGCTCTTCAAGGCGAATTTTACTGTAAACCCCACTTCCAGCAGCTGTTCAAAAGCAAAGGCAACTACGACGAGGGCTTCGGACGCAAACAGCACAAAGAGCTCTGGGCCTCCAAGGAGACAGATAATATAACAAAGACGGCATAATCATGTCTGCCTGTGTCCCATCCCAGCCATGCCTCTTCCTTTTCCTCCTCCTAACACCTCCGATACATCACGATGAACACATGCTTCATATGCTGGGGCACTGTTAAATCACCCACGCGCTCACTCTCGCTTTTTAAATGCCATCAGAACACATGCACAAACAGCTAGGAAATGACTGGCCAGTCATAATCCATACAACTTTAAAAATAATTTTTGGGGATATACTTAGGGTTCAATTTGACTGATATTTGTATTTTCCTTCTTTTGTTTTCCAATTTCCTGTTTGGAATTGGCAGTTGATTGTGACCAAAAGCCTTCTCTGGTATGGGGAGTATAATAATAATCCTTTTCTTTTTTTATTATTTTTATGAATTTGCACCCTTTTTAATTTTTGAATACCGTATGCTCAGGCGAACATATCAGAGAGGTTACAGAGCATCCATGTTTTGCAGTCGAGCATACACTCAGGTCAAAATTATCATAATTTCACTCATTTTAACAAAACACACAAATCAAAATAATAGTCCTCAGTATTGTGACTTTGCTGTCAGACAGTTCATGTCAGTTTGTCAGGTTTCATATATTTGAGGAACAAACAGGGTACAGAGTACTGTAAAATAACCGCGCACATCAGCAACAGCTCACCTCTCGTGTTTTAATTTTTGTTTTGTCATAGTTCGCTTCATCCCATGGTTTGTTTTATTTTATTGACCACTGTAAGTCTTATCCTTGCATGTTGGGATGACTGGGTCTTAATAGCCTTATCTTACGACTGTATCGATCTTTTTGTGTTGTGAATGATTTTGTTTTTCATCGATGCATAAGGAATCACTTTTTAAAGGATTTCAGAAGCACTTGAGTTTGGATTTGATTGATGTCACGGCATAAGTTGATCCTCTCTGAGCTTTTATCGGTGGTTGGAATTTTAATGGAATTCTCAGATTGTGTTTTGTATACTATCTGTACGTAGAGCTGTAGTTTGTGATTTGTGAACATTCCCCACCTTGCTGTACTCTCGTCTTGCACATATGACCACACATGATCACCAGACAAGATAATCACAGGGAAACTGAGGCCTCGTTAGCACACATCCCTCACTCCGTCGGATGAAACATCTTAAGAGGAGCCGTGAACATTTGGTTGAATTGGTTGTTAGTAAAATGACCTTTGCTACAAATGAGGATGTTGATGGACGGAGCTTAAGCCTTGCAGGAAACCACACAATTTTGTTCCTTCGTCATTTCGCACTTTGTCAGTTGTTGGCGTCTTGTGGTGATTTTTCCCCTGCTGTATTTGAGTGTGTTCATATAGCTGGAAAGTTTTTATGGGGGATGTAGACGGATCCAATCCGATCACGGTGTCTTGAACATCCATCATTTTGTTACCCCCCTCAGTCCCATCTAATAAGAGTGGACAGGTTTCCTTTTGAAATAAATGCCTTCCTGTTCTCATCTCCTGTCTTATTAGCTAAATACATCTTAGCACCTGGACCTATTTCTTCCTACTGAATTAACAGTAGTTGGCTGATTGAGGATATGTCACAGTTTTGGTCCCCTGATGTGAGATGTGCTCCTGCATGCTGCATGCAAAAACCCATTGCAGAGCACCCCCTGCTGGGGAAAGTGTGACAGTAGCGTCTAGTGTGAGAGGAAGAAAAAAAACTTGCCCTGAACTCAACATAGCCTTTATTCAAAGTTTTTGAATATGTTGCCTCGGCTTGCAGTGCAGCTACTGCACTCCTGCCACTTTATTGTATTTAATTACAACACCTAAGAGAAATTATCCCAGTTAGACAAGATCTCCGCATTTATATTTCATTCTATATTAAGAATGAGTCTAAAGCCATTCAAATATCTCATCTTAGAAAACTTCTGAATACCACTGAGACTTGACTGACACTTGAATGACACAAAGTACTTTTTTGTGACTGAAGGTTTACTGTGAATTTGAGCATGCTGTGCAAAATAGAAAGCTAAACTTAAACAGATGGATATCTGCTACTTTTTTTAAAAGAGAAGCCTTAGAAATAAATAGCTGACCTTATTGCTTTTTCAAACAATTCCTTTGAGTGCACAGATCGTTACAAAGAAATCTCCTGATCATGCCTTTCTCAAAAACAGTCCTGCTTCCTTTAGAGCCCCACTCTTTAACATAGGAATACTTCACTCAACCAGCAGCCATTTTTTTCCTATATAACCACTTTTTATCCATATAAAATGTACAATAATTCTAATTCTACTGTATGTGTGTGTGTGACTGTATATTTTATATTTTCCTCCATTTTAAAATGGTCCTCTGGATCCCTGAGAATGCTTTAAAATCAAGAGTATTGTATCTAGAAATGCTGTCTTTGTCATTCTCTGTTAGCAGTTCGCCAAGGTACAACTGCAGAATCTGTGAATTGCAACCTCTAAGCGCAGATAAGGTACACTTAACACTGGTGCCAAGAGGCTCAGGTGAATGATTGCGATGTAACGTTTAAATGTTAAATCTGTGAGTCATTTCATTTTTGTGCTTATCTTGATGTGGACTTTCTTTTCAATGCTGTTGTCATCGAGACATTTTAAATGTATGCATCTTTGAAAATGTATTACAGACTTGACCTGTGGATTGAGGTGGCCTTACAGCAAAAGGACGCTTGGACTGTATTTTCAGTCGTTCTCCTCTATTCTCCCTTATTTCTATTGCTTAGTTGTGGTATGGAAGTGTAACATTTTAAAATGTAAGCGCCCCCCTTTCTACGCCAATACACACAATCATTTTGTGCATTTTCTTTCTTGTTTTTCTTTTTTGTTTTTTACATGCTTTTGGAGAAAAAAAAAATAATAAAATGCTGGTGTTGATTTAATGCCATGATTTTTGTGTTGTTTTAAATGCACTGATAGCTGAACCTTTGAAATCCCACAAGATTAATGACTAATTGACTTGATACTGTTACTGATTACCATAGTGGAATTTTTACTCCACTTCAGTTGTTTGATAGCTTTAGTTAGTAGTTAACCTTACAAATTAGGATTTTTGAAAAAGAAAAAAACATGGTTCCAGCTTCACAAATATGAGGATTTGCTGCTTTAAAATAATTTTAATTTATTTTTAATCATTTTGATTAATCTACTGTATTGGTTAGACAAAACACGAACTGTGGAGGTACTTTGAGTTTTTAGCTCTGAGTTTTTACAAATCAAACAATGGAGCAAATTATCAGCAGATTAATCCATAACGAAAATAATCATTAAAAATAGTTAAAAAATGAGCTCCACCTCAAACAACCACAACAGTAAAATCATTAGTAACAACAATCCAATGATGTATAACAGTCACAAGGGCCATTTTTTTCGGCGTTTAGTACTTGTATGGTTAATACTTTCAGTACATTTCCTGATTGTACCTCCATGCTTTTAATAAAAGACAGCTTTATTTATCTCGAGGGGAACTGTTATGCAGCAGTTACAGAATAGGAAAGAGTGCAAATATGAAGGTGAAAATAACACAAATTATAACAATAAATGATTATCAATAAGGTGTCAAAACAGAGGTGTAGTGTAACTAAGTACATCTGCTTATGTTCTGTACGTTACTACAATTTTGAGGCAGTTGAGAATTTCCATTTTATTCTACTTAATACTTATATTTCACTGCATTTCAGAGGCAAATACTGTACTTTCTACACCACTAAACTTACTTGATGACTTTGGTTACTAGTTACTTTACACATTAAGAATATAATCATTAAATGATTTATGATATTTTTATAGATTAAGCTACCCAGCAGTATATAAAGTTAGCAGCACCTTTACCAGCTGCAACATTAAAGTGATGAATTAATTTATGCATCAGTAATTATAATCCTATTATATAATTTATTATTTTCTGAAATGGGCCACTGTGCATAATGAGTACTTGCACATGTTTTGATGCTGACAATTTGTAATGCAGGACTTTTACTTGTAACATAGTCTTTCTACATTGTGGTACTACTACCTTTATTGAAGTAACTGATCTGAGAACTCCTTACACCACTTGCAAATTGCAAATGTGACTCACACTGGAGTGAGCAGCTTGAGGTAAGTGTTACTTACATAAACTGGCCAACAATGAGGTGCAAAATATATTGGATTAACGGTTAGTACCACTAATATGGTAGTATACTTTATATTGTACTCTAACTTTAAGTAAATGATCGCTGTTTTTGACATCAATGAAATGACAAAGATCAGACGCATGGCAATGAAACCTCATAATTCTGATTTTCCTGTCGCTTTGAAGGCAGCATAAGGCTGAACTACGTCACAGCTGGTCCGCCCCATTAATAATATCGTGCGCGCGCCTGAAGAAAGACTTCGACACGGCGCGCTCCCGCGGCTGCACGGCGCTTATTTAGATAGTTTGGTAACCAGAAATGCCCCTGGGAATAAATCCATGTTATTACACACGTATGGACGACGGAGAGTGAAGCATTTGGGAAACACGGACGCCACTTTGGAGTACAGTTTTCACGACTTGTTGGAAGCTTAAAAGCGGGTTCCGGTGGCGATATTTTTTTTTCTGTCAGGAAGTTTGACGTATTCGGTTGAAGATTGTTTCTTACTTTGTTTTGGTTTGTGGGAAAGTTGTGGACTGCTGTAAGCAACAGAAAACGCACGAAATCTCTGTGACTCAGTAAAGACTGCGGTTTTTTTTCATGTTAAAATGTGTTAGGAGCTTTCATGAGTACTTCAGGAACCGTAATGTAAGAGCTGAAGCTCTGCGGAGTGCAAACACCGATGGAGTTGATCATACTTGGCTTCTTTTGACATATGAATAATTTGAGTTTATATGTATATTAACACTATGCGTGTAGATTTGTTTCTGCTAGTGTCATTTCAGTCAGTTTTTGCTACAAGTTTCAACTCCATCGTGACTGAATCAAACCCCCCTGCACTGTTTTTATAGGCCTTTATGTTTTCTTACATGTGTATGTTTATGGCCATAATTAAGTTGCAGTGCAATGCAGTTGTATGCAAAGTAAAGATATCTGCAGCCTAGATTATTTTGGACTCCAACCTGGCAACACAGTGAAGGACAATCTGCAAACTTAGCAGGAAGAGAGGCTGTAATCACGGAAATCGGTCGGTCTTTTCCTCTGGCGGAGCTGTTAGTCAGAAATGGATTTCATACAGGCCACACGGTTATTGTTACACCTTGTTTGGTAGTTTAATGATCGTGTTTTGTGGGATACAGCTCCCTGGCCTGCGAGCCTGGAAGTGTAGATACCGTGTGTGGCAAATGTGACAATGTTTTGGAAATTTAAGTTTTCCAAAGATCCGAGGTTGCAGCGGAGCAGAAGTTTGTCTCTGGGCCACAGCTGGAGCAGCCCGATGTAGGCTTTTTTCCATCGGAACATTTTCTCTGTAAAGCTCCCAGCTGTCTGATGTTTTCGTTTTTACTACCTGGAAATTACCCGTGTGTGTGAGCGCTTTAATTTTCCGTTGAAGAAGACGAGTTACCTGGGGGGGTCAGCCCCGCCATGGAGCCCCCACTCTCACACACGCTCCCCGGTGTGTCGGTCTGACTGAGGGCTCCGATGGACGTGAGCAACGGCCGGACCTACTGCGTCATCCCTACCGCGAGACACCGGTGACCGACTGTCGGCTGCACGCGAAACAAGCCTGGTCTTGTCCCAACGAAGGTTGTCAAGGTGACAGGTGAGAGTTGTGCACGTGACAGGGATGACAGGTATATGATGAGTGAATTGTGCTGCATCCAGGTCTTGTTTGGAAAGTTGTAAGACATTTTCAACTGGAAAAGAAGACTGTAGTCAGGTTTTTATGATATGTAGGGGTCCTGAGATCCCTTGAGTACAACCTAAAAACAAAGTACACAACCTGTTTTTGTTATTCAAAGAATAATTTTCCATCATTAAGGCCAATAATTTAATCTTTGTTGATCCTAAAGTGGTTAGAAATACATTGAGAGTGAAAATGCTGGAATATGTTTTCAAAAAAGCGTATACATTGTAAAAGTCGTAGTTCCTAAAAACCTCTAAATTCCCTAAAAAGTACAGAGGGCATGACCTCAGTGTCCGCCATGCACCGACTCTGCTTTAAAATCCCCTATATGTCACCAGTTACCTTCATTTACATGAGAATGGTTGGCTGAGCATGCATCCTCTTCTGCATGACCCTGTTTACAGCTGCACTGAAAAAATGAATGATTTAACAAAGCAATCACAAACTAAATACAATAGTGACTGATTAAAACAGCCACAAGCTAGTATGGGATTTAAAGTGACTAATTGCAGAGTGGTAAATGAGACTGGTACACTAATAGCAGTCCTGGTACCTGAAGCATCATTTAAATGAGGTGCAATAACTCAGCTTATAAGGCATTTGAGAGTTTCAGAGCAGCAAAGGGGAAATAATAACATGATACGTTCTGACACCATCAATAAACAAACACCTATAGTCAAAATAAATAAAGAGCTAATTGTAGTCTATAACATATGGCTTTTACTTTAATATCTATGAACTCAGATGTAATACTAACAAAATATAGGCCTTTATTTGTTAAGTGTGGAAAACATGCACGTGATTATAGGAGAAACCGGATGTAATTGTAACATCCCAATATGAGAATTAATCAACCAATCAGAAATGAGGCAGAATCCTGAAACTCAATGCACATGATATGTGATGATTCTACTCTGCCTGCCAAAAAACAAACCCATGTCTCATACTCTTCAAAACTGGTTAACCAAATAGGTCAAGAGGCTTTTGAGTGATGACATCAAAACCAAAACATGTCACAACTGCCCCCAGTCTCCCCTGCAATACAGATCGTAATTGGATATACTTGAACAGGCCAGTTTGACAGCTGTGTTGACAAGCAATATGGATGTAAACAAGTCTTAAACAACATAAGAAAGTATTAATAATTTTGATTTAGTCGTTGTTTAGTGTTTATCAATGCACCGAATGAGATAAAATTATGTTGATACAGGGAGTCATTGCTTAAAGTCTTTAAACTGTAGTTGATAAAGTTATTCCCATTTTATGTGAATGTAGCATTGTATGCATGGAGGTACAGTATGAGCTACTAGCTTGCTAAGGCCGGCAGATTACCACAAAACCAGTTACCTGATTAGTAAATAAAGGGGAATCAATTAAAAAGTCCTACAGTGGCACTGAATTATGAACTGTTAAATGTGCTCATGTGAATTTTTTTGTGTTAATTGACGAAGCAAAGAACAAAAATAAATGCAATTGTTACTAATGCATCACACCAAAATATGTATCCATATTTGGTAAGGTGGCGTCAATACCAGTGTCTGAATGCTTACCTCAGTGGGTGACTAGATTTATGACTTTAATAACTTGTCACCAAATCCTCACCAAAACCTCCAATATCCCCTATAACTCACCAAAATTTCCATAACTTTCAAATTGGTCCTCCATGGGATCAGTGGCACCCCCAGAAATTTTCCATAGGGGTGGCCAGATGGGGCCCCTGAAAATCTTGGGTTGGCACCCCACAACCAAGAGCCATAACTGAAATACAGGGATTTGATTATGCTTTTGAAGTATATGGGCTAGTTGGAAACCATGTCAGTATAGAGAGTTAAGGAATATCAGTTTATCAAGTTAAGGGGAGCCTCATGGGTACCCATCAAACCCATTTTCATTCAGATATCTTGAGGTGAAAGTTCAGAGTGAGTTTGAGAATTCTTGCCAATTTCTGGCCAAAATTTAGAGCTTTATTTAGCTCTCTTCCTGACAAGCTATGCTGACATGGTTGGTGCCAATGGATGCCTGAGGTTGTCTAGTTTCACAAGATACCTCGACCTTCCCTAGCTTAAAAAATGAGCTAGCCTCTTCAAGACCGTAATATCAGCCTCCAGTTATTTTTAAGGTGGCCATGGACCCCCCTTCCGACCACCACTGCATGTGATACTGTCATCGTGGGTGATAAAAAACATATTTCTTTGGATGACAAAAAATAGTAATTGATAGTTTTTTGGTCAACATAAGTGTATGCAGGTATGGACCACAGAAGGCCCTCCTGTTTTGTCTTTATTAACTTTTCTCTGACCTTCACATATTGCTATCTGAACACGAAGAATAGCATTTTCAAAACTCCTTGAGATTTATTTTTTTTTGAATGCACCTGCATGTATGTATGTATTAAAACACTACAAAGGGCACTTGAAACTTTACCCCAGGCATGTACCAGCAAGTTGTCAAGATTGCAATATTTAAATGTGGTGGGTTACCCTGAACCCAAAACACATGTGCACCTGAAACAGGAGAGACATCAGGCCTGGGGATTTTGCCGTGAAGCGCTGAGTCCAGATGCATGACTGGCCAGAGACAGAGTAAGAACTGTGGCTGGGAAAAACAGCCTCAGACTAAACACCTCTCAAAGCAGACAGAGAAGAGAGGGGGGGAGGAAAATCCATGTAAATCCTGCTAGTCCTGGAAATGTGATACAAGGAAAATAAAGTGGGCACAGCTGACTGAACTGGTAGAGCACAGCCTCCTTCTGCATTGAATTCCCCACATTCCGCCTGGGAGGTAATTAAAATGAGGAAAGCAGGGGAGAGAAGAGGGAAGCTGGGGGAATGGACAGAGTGGTTAGTTGTTGTTGTGTTGTTGACAACATGGACCCCTTGAGATGCACGATTTGAGCTTTTCTCTCCTGATCCAGCACCTCTACCGTTCTCTTTGCAAAACATGTTGTGTGTCGAGAGGAGATAATGGCTCTGAGTGTCCTGAAGTGACTGTACATCCATGCAACTAGTGCGCACAGTAGTAGGGGATTATATGGCACGAGCATGAAGTTCGAAGGGTTGAAGGACAAAAGTACTTGGCACCTAGTCCGTTGGCAGGGGAACATGAGCGCGGCGGAAGCTTGAAAGCAACGTGGCAACTCTCCGCCGACCACAGACGGACATGCCCGGCATTCCTGTGGGTGATTATTACCCAGAAATCCTCAGAGTCAGTCAGTTGCCTCAGGTACCGATGCTGCTCATTTTACTTCTCAGACAGCCTTCTGACTATGCAAATCTTCCCCCAGAAAGGCAGCTGTAACCCCTTCTGTAGGCCCCATCCTCAGACACTGTTCATCCCGATTTCTGGTATTTTTCCTGTTCTGTTTTGTTGTTGTTGTTGTTGGTTATGTTGTCCTTACTTCTCTAGGCTTAGGAGGCACATAACTACTCGCGTTTAGAATCTCTAGGCATCTCACGATCTGATCTTATTCCGAAACAGAAGGCTACGCTGCAGTTATAAAATGACTGATGCATCAAATTCTTTTGCCTCTGCACTGGTAACCGTGGCCAGAGGCATTATGTTTTCAGGTTGTCTGTATATCTGTACAGCCATGTGTATGTATGTCCATTCATCAATACACCGTCCATCCCATTCTTGTGATTGTTATATCTCAAGAAGGCCTTAAGGGAGTTGCTTCAAATTTGGCACAAACATCAACTTGGACTCAAAGATGAACTGATTAGAATTTGGTGGTCAAAGGTCACTGTGACCTCACAAAATGTGTTTTTGGTTGCGAGTCGCTAATTTATACACTAATTAAGACAAAATTTCACACAAATGTCCAATAGGATATACTGATGAAGTGATGACATTTTATATGCAAAAGGTCAAAGGCCAACTTGTGACATCATAATGTTTTGCAAAAACACCTATCTGGCCATTATTCAACATGTGTGGGGGATGTGTGGGGGATGTGTTTGAAGCACTCATGTGTTTTTTACATACATGGATGTAAACCATTACTGCAACTTGACTGGTTCATGGACACATACAACCATGAGGCGGTAGTTTTTTTATATATTTTTATATATATTAGTTTTTCTCACTGTATGACTTCTCCCTACTAGGGCTGCACGATATGCAAAAAAAAATCATATTGAGATTATTTTGACAGATATTGCAGTTGTGATATTAGTTGAGATTGAGGTGGGAAAAGTAATTTTTGCGTTTTATTTTTACTGAAAAAAGTGTAATAATGGTAACGACGTGATTTTTGCTGGGGTCGTTTGTACCAAACAAGGATGTTCCCTTACATCTTGAATATGATTTGTTAGCTGGAGCATCTCCGTAGCACCATGATGCTTCACTCATAATCGTTCACTAGTGTTGTTTTTTTGTTTTGTTTTTTTAATATTTCATTTTAAGTTTTTCAATGTAGCATGAACATCACAACCCATTCCCTCCAAAAAAAACTCAATATAGAGACACATAATGATATGTTTTGAGACATTTTACCTTAATCAAAAAATTGCAGCCTCTGCAATTTGGATATTGCACTTGGCCATATTGCTATTTTATAAGTTTCAATTAATTTTGCAGCCCTACTTTTAAAAAATAGCTTATTTGTAATGATCCACAGTTAAAATAATCAGATGAATTTACTTCCATTATCTTTTATTAATACAATAGTAGTGACACATGAAGACACAAATGTTAACGTTCATTACGTTTCACCGATGCACAGCCTGTTCTTAAAAAAACTGTTAGGGGTGATCATAATGTCGAGATTAATTGGGATATTACTTTCCGATTATTGTCTTTTCTGCATCAAGACATAATCTGTCAAAAAAGAATTGTAATGCAACTAAAAATCTATTTTTTTATCCTCGGAATTAAGGTTGTCAAGGTGAAGCACATGTTGAATCGAAGCACCTGCTGTGTTTACAGAAGACTCTCGTTTATATCTCTTTCGTTTCTACAACTTAAAGCCAATCATGGACATTACTGAGAGGCTAATCTTATTTGTAGTGACACAATATGGCCATATTTATATGTAACTTGGCTCATGGTCAGGGAAAACATGGTGTTATCATCCAGCCACACTTACAACATATGCTGTAACCTAACAATAATGTTATGGTAAAGATTAGGGATTAACTGCTCACCGGAATGCTATCTGTGCTGATTCTGATCCTATTAAGCAAGTGTTGGCCAGACGTGACAGTTGCTGTATAGATGTTGCATGCATTTAGTTGCAATTGGTTGCCTTATCAGCTTTTCGTGCCACAGCAATCCCTCACTTCAAGTTACTGTGCATGGAAATAATCCCAAGGAGTTTTACGCAGTGAGATATAAAGATTTTGAAAGTTTGTAAGAGAGCTCAGACACCTGAGTTGATGTGCTGGAATAAAGAGAGAAAAAGTTTGTTCATCTCTGGAAGAGATAGTTTATTTTAGTTAAGTCTCTGATTTGATGGGTGAGTGATTGTCTTTTGTTTTTGTTTAAAGTGGTGAGTCAGCCATATCTGCTTTACCAGCCAATTTTTGTCCATCTTCTACTGTAACTGTGAAAACTAAGTTTGTTCTTGAAAGACCTCAGAGTCACAAGAACACAAGAGTCCTTTTGTGTTCTCCTTTGTTGAATTAGTTTAAATTCAATGGTTTATTGGTACAAATTTGGGGGAAACCCTCTCCATCGAAGGAAATGCCTCAGTTTATAATGCTGTTGACGCCTTGAACTGGATAATATTGCCCTGTTAACATTCAACAATGGAGCTATAACGCAGCTGAGTTGGGGGGTTTCTGCAGCTCGCGCAATCAGAGAAGTTTAAAGCTGGTAGATATTTAAAATGGCAAAAAACTCCCAGTAAAAAGCATTCTTCCCATATGAAGCGTGCCAGACTGATCGCTGCCAGTGCAGCTTGAATTTCAGCCGTTTCCAATTGTCATTCTTTCTCATGGGCAAAACACACAACACACATTCACACATGCACTGCACACTTTCTCATTCACTCAGTCAGAGAAATCTTTAGGTATGTGTTCTGCAGACTTAGGTTACTTTTTTTTTACATGTCTGCAAGGAATTATGCATGGAAAAAATGGTCTGTGCTGTAAATGAAAATTAGGTTCTCTGTTTAACGTCAGATTAAAACACTCTATCATGTGATTTAATTGCCTAGATACCATATAACAGGGGTGCAGTGCAGCCTCTTTGTCATGCAAGCCTTCAGGTAAATCCCTTTTTCTTATGACCTCTCTATCTTTGTAATGTTTACCACCACAGTGATTTTTTATGGACTGAGGTACTTGCATACTGACAAGTTTTGTGAGACTGGCTGATAACCTTTGTCATATGTCATCTCCTGTCCGACTCGATGACTCACATCCTTCTGCTCTGTCTCTAAGCAAAAGAACTATGAACAAGAATAGTGCCAGCACCAGTTATTACACACTTTCTCTTAAAACTAATTGATTTCTGTTTTTATCACTGCAGGCTGTGGGCGGGTTGGCAAGTTTCTGAAGACTTGTTTGTTGACCACATACGCAAATATCGCCACAATGAGTAAGTCTCCTACATTCTGATTCTAGACAGACATTTAGAGCATGGTTTCCACACAGCATGAGATAAAAACAGACACTCACACCAAACACTATCCCTGAGGCCAAAGCCTGTGTGAGCTGCTGCTCCAGACACTGTCGGGTGAAAGATTGGTTTTCGGCGTTATGGAGATACGGCTCTGGTTCTCTCCACTGCCCCGGGGCTGTATGATGTCTGTCCAAGCTACACAAGGAGAATATTTTGTCTTCGTGAGCTAGTCCAGCAAAGGCAGAGCTTGCCCTGAGATCAAACATGGGAATAGGCATATCAAAAACACTGCAGTCCTTCCCTGCCTCTAATACCCTGTCACGGGATAGTCTCGATACAGCTGTAGTCAAAGATGACTGACTAATTGTTTGCACACACCTTTTAGCGCAGGACTAAGTGCAAGGGGCTCATATCTCTCTCTTTCTGACATACGGACACACAGAGGCCATCCATTACCTAATCCACACTCTAATTGTATATTTTTCCCAACCCATTATCCTCTTCAGATGAGAGGCAGGCTCTCCACTCTATAATGAAGGACCTGGTTGCCCTCCAGATGACACGGCGCCAGCCTGTGCTGTCGTATGACAGCGGCAAACCCAAGGCACCGGCCCAGGCCAACAGACAGGTGCGTTAAAGCTGCAAAACATTTCAGAAGAAGACTTAAGATGGTTTGGAAGCTCAAGCTTGTGTAGAGTTTTTCTCGTGAACCAGGATTTAAACTCAGGAACAGTAGAAATGGTGCTGACTGACAGGGTAATGCTTTTGTTATTATCCAGGCTTCACATAAGTCAGAATACTCAGTTATTTAACTGTGAGTTGAAACTCGAACATCTTGGTCGCATGAGTAAGCACCCATGTTATGAAAGTTTTCCTAAGATTAAGTGAATCTGAAGTGGTTTTAGTAGTGTTGTTCTAAAGAAGCAAGGTGTTTAGGGAGACCCTGAAACCCAAAGCTCCCAGGTTTAACCCCACAAAACACCCATGCATTTTGTTATGGTGTCCCTCAGCAATAAAAGAGGTTCAGCTGAATTGTCAAAGTAGAGAAAATCTAAATAAAATGTATAAATGAAATCGTGGTAAACTTCTTTCCATCTTACCAGCACCCACATTTCCCTGCTCTTCTCTTTCCATGGCTCTTGGGCTATAGCTCGAAGCTACAGGTTTTCATATGCCCACTACCATGGGCACAGTAAAGCACAGTATATAACGGTGTAGAAGTGGATCAAGAGAGAACCACCCCCCAACCCCCCCAAACTCAGATCAAACTGTAAAATGAAGCAGTGCTGATAAATATTAACCTAAATTCTGTCATTTCTCGCCTAAAATGTCTTCTGAAACATGTTTTAGTGCACTGTTTGGCTGTAATACGAGAATTTCTTAACTGTATTATAAAAACAGAGGCTGACAAAATTAGATTAAATGCTAAAACTAAGCAATGCTGATCAAATATAAACCAAGATTCTGTAACTGCGTTTTAGCCTACTGCATAATTAAAGATCATCTGATACCAGCTAGCTGCCATATTGTTTACTCACATTACGTCACCCTGCAGCACCTGCAGCGTTTGTTGGTCCAGTGCTGTCACAGCCTTTTTTCTCAGTTTTCTCTGGTCATGTAGCACTAGTTTAATAAGTATCCGATATTTCTCTACTGCATAGACAGCCCATATTTATGAAAAGACCCTCTTTCCGGCAGTGACATACTTATTTGAGGTGAGGTTGCTGCGTGGTAAACCTAACAGGCAGTGGACGGTCTTCTGTCCACAGCATAAATCTTAAACCCTCCATTTGCACACAGTTGCATAGCTGTGAAGAAAATTAAACACACAGGGAGAGATTTGTCTTTCATTTGTAGTAGGAATGACACTAAATTTAGAAGTCAGGGGGGCCTTAAATACTGACAAAATAATGTTTTTCTTCATGACTACAGGTTTGTCGACTCTAGAGTTTAAATTTCGGACCATTGCTATGATAAAGAACCATATAATTCAGTATCACCCGTTCAAGTGTGTTCTTGTTTCTTCCAGTATTTCTTCTAGCCCACACAGTTAGCTAATTTAGCATAATGACAGACAGATTCCCAAGATAGCCACCTACAAATTCATTAAATCCAGTTATTTTCAACTTCTCCTCTAAAAATATATTCCGCCTGTGTGGAAAAAGTGGCCAGTAGCCCATCCACCCTCGCTTTCTACCGCAGCTGCAGCCTCAGAGAATAGCCAAAGCAGACAACTCGAGCAATCCAGTGTTTTCTTAAAACCAAAGATTGTTCCCCTGGGAGAGACAGTCTCCACCATTTTCCCACCTCAGTAACTTAGGTTTGGACTTGTTATAAGTGGAAATGGGTTTTTACAAATTAAGTAGCAACAGAGGAGGTGCAGAGTGAAATGTCTTACCAGCAAATCTCTGTGTGAAGCCAACATGTGAAGCCAGTGCATGTGCAAATCAGTATTGAAGTCTTTCCTTGTGGGAAAATCACATCTTTGACAGTTATGATGGTCATTTTATTTATTTTTTTAGTGTTAACGTTGACCTTCCTGTTTCTGTTTTCTCTCAGGACGATGTGAGGATAAAGTTTGAATTCTCAGGCGAGCGGAGGTGAGCTTGGTTTTTTTACATGCATGTTGTGTGGTATGTGTTGGTATTTCACAAACATTTGCGAATGTATCTACACGGAAGTCAGAGAGAGCATAAACGCACACCAGAGACATAAACACACTCACTCAGGCATGCTGCTCTTGTCACATGTTCCAGTTCATGAGAAAGAGCACATCTCAGACTCCACTCCAGCACTTAATTCAGACTGGTATGTGAGCTGGAGAATAAAGGGGAAAGGACTGTGGTTAGCTTGTGGCTGCCAGCACAAACCACAAATATGCAAGGTGTACTTAGAGGAATCTGCACGCACTAAAAACAGCAGCTTGTGTGTATTTTGCCTGCACATGTGCATGTAAGTCAAGAGGAGTTTCCTTCACAGCCGGTACAAATCTCCTCATAATCTGTCTGTCTGTGTGATTTCTCTGTAGGATCCTGATGTTTGGGAGGCCCGTGCAGTTCGATGAAATCCAGCAGAAAGTCAAGGCTGTCTTTGGCCAGCAGCTAGACCTGCATTATATGAACAATGAGGTAAAGGAGAGACGCTGGAACCTTTGGTTCTTTGAATCTTTGGTATTTTTGCTTGAAAAATTAACTAACCGGTAAATCAATTATGGAAATAGTTGCTGTTTTATTTAGCATTAATGGACTTTGAATCGAATTGTTTCATAAAAATGTCTAAATATGAACGTGTGTGTTTCCATGGTTGAATTGAAAAGGAATTTTCATTTTGGTCCTAATTGTTGCACATATCTGCATGGAAATGTGCATCTACGTATGTCATGTATTGATTAAATACTTGTACATTTGAAAATGTTTCCAAAAGCCTTTGTAAGCTTGTGAATCTTGACATGTGACTGTGCGTATATGTTATTGATTGTATGTTTCTATGTTTTTCCTTTATCCTCGCAGTTGTCCATCCCTCTGCGAGATCAGGATGACCTAGACAAGGCGATTGACCTGCTGGACAGAAGCTCCAACATGAAGAGCATCAGAATCCTGCTGCTCACTCAGGAGCACAGCAATGTGAGACACACACACACACACTTGATGCGTAATTACAGCGGACCATTGCACCACTGATATTTCTTCACCACAGAGCCATGTTGTGTAAAAGAGTTCCTCATTATATTTACATTTCAGGAGCTGGTCAGCTGACACAAAGAGGTTGTGTGAAGTTCTGATGGAACTACATTTCGAGAGTATCTAGCTTCAGTATTGTACCTACAAAGACTATAGCCAACGGCCCATTAGCATGTATGTTTTGTGCTTATGTGAGAGAGAAAACTCTCTATACCAGCAAGTGGAGGTGGTCTGTATTCGTCACTAAAAAATGGAAACTGGAAAACTGACGGGATAGATTCAAGACACTATTTAGCCAGTTAGCACGTCAACAACACAACCCAATGTTGAAAGAAAAAAAATTATATTTGTCGTGTGAGTAAATTGTAGCTGGAAAACAAACCCAGGTACTGTGTTGTTGCTTGCTAGCTAACTTAATCTGTAAAGTTGCAGATTGATTGATGGGGAGATGTTATGGTATTATGATTTGAAATTTGTTGGTTCTAGCTCACATAAGCATCTCATTTTGCTTTACAGGAAGAAAACATGATTGGGATTTGATATAAGAACATAAGAATCATTTTTTTGTATATTTTATTTCATTTGTTTTTTACATATATTGATAAACAAGTGCACTGTATGACTACAGGACTTTAATCATATGTTGAAGTCTTTTTTAACCCCTTGTTCTCCCTTTTTCGTTCCAACTGCAGGCCTCCTCCCCCTCCCACCATGTGCCATGCAAGCAGGTGAGGATCAAGTCCTCCCAGTCTACTGGAGACGTCAGCACGGTGTATCAGTCCTCCGAGCCCAGGGGGCGCCACCTATCAACTGGTACATGTCTTCACCGGTCATTCAGACTCCTCTCTGATCTCTCTGCAGCAACATGATTCACACACTTATTCACAGATTGATACACAGACACTTTGTTTTTCTCAGAAGCCTCAACATTTTGTTAATATTCAGTTGCTGGTAGTTCAGCTGTCGTGTGTCGAACTGTCAAACAACTTCTTTTTCATGACCTCGATTTCCCTGTCTGTCGCCTTCTCTCTCGCTCTCTCTCTGGCTGTTCTTTCTTTGGCTTCCCCTTTTAGCAATGGGTCCACTTCCTTTTCCTGTTCACTATCACTAGATGATGCCTGCTGGATGGCAGCCAATCAGATTACAGAATGCTATTAGTGTGGTGGACCAGTGGCCTGGTTTAGGATGAAGAAGCTGCAGGAGGGCTTGAGAGCTAGACTTTGACAGCACCAGGCAATAAATATTAAAGTCAGCTCCTTTAGGTCAGGCTGGAAGAAATCAACACTTTTATTTGGAGAGGGCCTTACTGAATATTCAGGGGGGGTTTTGACAGTCATGACAGCATTGCAACAGAGGTTTCGCATCGGATGTAAGGTGTGTGAATCTCAACTACTGCATGTTTGCTCTTGTGCTATCTTTACATGGGAAAAAAATTAAATGTTTCTTACAGATATTCTGCAAAGCAGTTTTTCCAACTGATGCCCCTCAAAGCACATTGCTGCTGCAGTGTATTTTCATGCACTTTTCAGGCCTCAGGCAAAGTCCAGACATTGTTTTACATACTATTTTCCTTTATGCTCATAACTGCTGTCTCATTACAGGTTCTCAGAACACGGGGCGTAGCTCACCGCCTCCTGGCTACGTACCTGAACGCCAGCAGAGGATCGCCCGCCAAGGTTCATACACCAGCATAAACAGTGAGGGGGAGTTCATCCCTGAGACCAGTGATCAGTGTGTGAGTCATAGCTTCACTATTAATGGGGAGAAAGCCACCTTAAAGTAGGAATCATGTGGTGTGTTTATGACCTGAGAGACTGTTGAGATTTGATCATATAAACAACTCGTCCTCAAAGCTGGAAGCCTTTTCCCGATTTCTGAAGTTTTATTGACATTGTGATAGCCTTTCTAGGGAAAAAAAATTAAATATATAAATAAATATAAATTCCATTTTAGGGTGGATTTTTCTCACTGAGACGTGTGTGGTGTGTACACAAAGCACACGTGCAAACACACCCTTCATTTTTCATTGTGCCCTGTGCAGGTGTTGGATCCCTGGAGCAGTGCAGAAAACTCTGTCTCTGGAAGCTGTCAGTCTCTGGACAGCAACTCAGACAGGTGAGAAGCAAACTACCAGGAAGTCACTACTCATTACATCTTTTATTGTCTTTCTGTTGCATTCCTAATTGGTGTTTGCAAAATTGAAATTACTGCAACCTGCTCTGTATAAAAACCTAAATACGGTCTCTTAACATTTCTCACTCTTCTTCCTTTCTTCTCCTCTCTCACAGCCCCTCGCTGAGGAAGTCTCGCATGCACAGAGCCAAGAGTTACCCTGATAATCGTCAGGAGTGCTCAGGTGAGAGCAGCTAAAAGAAAAGCTTCTTTCAACCTTTGATTTTCTCAGTAACCACACAGAAATGCTGTGTTAAAGCAGTGCACTCACATCTTAGGGGATAAAGCATTGTGACAGCCACTTTCAAACTTCTTTTAAACCTTCAGGACACCATGGTGGAAGATTTCTATTGTCTATAGGTTGCAAGTTGTGAGAGATGCATTAAAGTTTGTGTTTATAGCAAACTATGAACATAATTACTTGTCTGCCGAGGCCTTGTATAAAAGCTGGAGGTACAACATCACTGATTTGATTAAGAAATTTATGCAAACAGTGATTTCAAGTCTAGATCTGCCGTGTTTTTCATAAGTGTAAGATGCAAAGGAGAATAATTAAGTGGCTCACGTGAATGTTGTGTGACTCTATGCAACTGAGCTAAACTGGTTTTATTACAGTGTAATCCTGCTGACATTTGACCTTTGGATATTTGCTTTCAGACAGGGAGAATCATGTGTATGACAGGGTAGCAGGGAAAGGAGGCACGTATCCTCGTAGGTACCACGTCTCCCTGCATCACAAGGACCACAGTGAAGGTAAGACAATTAGCGTCGTATCAGCTGTGTGACTTATTCCTAACGCTCTCTCTCTTTCCTCCCTTAATCTCTCTTGATCGCCATGTGATATTTGACTTCAGCCAGCCTCTTTCTCACTCTTCTTCAGGCCGACGGACGTTTCCGCGGATCCGTCGCCCCCAGGGCAACCTGTTCACTCTGGTGCCCTCACGCCGGTCGCTCAACGGCAGCGAGGAGAGTTTGGGCAGCTGGCAGCTGGTCGATGCTCAGGGCAGGCTCCGTCCCCAAGATCGTTCTGTTCCGCATAAGTGTGAGTGGTGATCTAGATGAACTCTTTACAAATTGTCCCTCGGAATATACACTTCCCCTTTTTAGGATGATATAAATTCTGATGAGATAAATAGATGATACCTTGCACTGTTTAAGGGTAAATACTATTGCCCAAATTATGCAGAAAGTGTTTCCCCCAGAATTTACTTTTAGTAGGATGAAAATAAGCTTTGGCTCATTATTTAAAAAGTGGGTCAGTAATATTTGCTACTGAAGGTTAGAAAAATAGTGAAAGTAAAATGGATTCCTTTGTAAACTGTACCATATGCATATGCCTCATTAAAAATGCACAACAATTCAGAGTCAGATTGTAGTGCTGTAACTGTTGATTATATCTACACATTATTTTCATGATTAATTGATTATTAATTGACTTTCTAGTATTTTAAAAATGCTTATTGCAATTTCGCAGATAAGCAATTTCTTCAAATAGCTTCTTTTGTCAAACCGACATGTTTATGACTAAAATGATAAATAAATGTCAAAAATAGTTTGTACTTAATTTTCTTTTGATTGACTAATGAATTAATTGACTAATTGTTGCAGCTCTAGAAGACAGATGTCAGTTTCAACCTTGTGCATTCAGTACAGAGATAGGTTTGTAGTAGTAGCTTACCACAAAGCCTGGAAGCTGAAGGAAACTGTCTGCTTGTGAGGAAAAAGTTAAAATAATGTTCTTTGTGATGTGCAGGACATGTTGTTTATTTCATGTAAAAACATAAATGAACAGCTGAGTTTGTGTGTGTGTTTCTTCAGCACCCAGTGCTCCAATGACGTGGCGGCGGGGTAAGCTTCTGGGCCAAGGAGCATTTGGACGAGTTTACCTGTGTTACGATGTGGATACTGGGAGGGAGCTGGCTGCCAAGCAGGTCCAGTTTGACCCTGACAGTCCTGAAACCAGCAAGGTGAGAAACTCACAAAGATACTTAAAAGTATACTAAGCAGGATTGTTGGTTACTGTTTGTTCACCCCACTATGTTTGTATTTTGCTCTGTTGTGTCTTTTGGATGTCCACAGCTTACGGTCTGGCACTTGGTTGCTACCTTTTCATAAAATCGCAAACTCACCTGAGCGTCTCAAACACAGTAACAAGAAAAAAATACAGGCAGAAAAAATACACCGTCACACACTTCTAGTAGGTCATAAGTGACGGTCAGAGGAATTACTTGTGTATGAGTCTAGACATTGTGTTTTGAAAAATACAGCATAGTATATCATTGTGGTTCTCATGTTTTCACAAAGGCATTATGCTCTTTTCTCTTTCCAGTGCTATTGAGAACATTTCCATTATCTGTTATGACATGCCACTTGTTACTTCTTCAGCCATAAAAAAATGTTTTCATTGCTGACATCGCATGCAATAATGAAATCAATTCTCGCTACTTCTGGTTGCACATTAAAAAGCTGTTTTGGTCAGGAAATGGTGTCATTTCCTCCATACTTTTACAATTTAACTCACGGATGATGACCTTAGAGTCTTTTGTAAAATACCAAACAAAAAGGTCAAAAATGACCTCATATGTTGTGCATCTTAACCTTTCATGCCATTTAGCTGGAATGGAGGTAGTTACCACAACTGACTGAGCATTTCATTTATAAATCAACTATCTTAGAAATATGTTAGTTTCTCAGATCAGGTGTTGAGCCACAAACTTTTTATTTTATCCCCTGACACAGAAATATAATAATCAGTCTGCAGGAAAGAAATTGAATAACTCAAGAAGTGGAATGTATTGAAAGGTTTTCTTTCCTCCCTCCACCCCCCTCTTCCCCATTTTAATGTGTTTTCCTGTCGTCCACAGAGAAAACATGCACTGTCACTTCCTGTATCTGAATGGAGCCGAGTGTTGTTAGTGGAGCGGTGGCGGTGAAGGGTGACAGGTCAGCGTTGCCTTGGCCTCCCGTCACCCCCTCACACGCCCACCCTCAGCTTGCAGCAGATGTGATTCAGTTGTTTCTATTAAACCGGCTTCTGTGTTGGGACTTGGAGATTACTTTGACTTCCCTCTCTCTGTCTCTCTCTGTTGTGGCCTCATTCTCTGATGTAAACACAGGAACTTCTTTTGGGGAACTGCGCTGTTGGCTTTCATTTACTCTCTGCTTTAAGTTTCACTTTTGGCAGACTCCACACGCAGCAATAAATCACTGTGTTGCATCCCTGTGTTTATGGTTACATTTGTTTGTCATCAGTGGTAACAGATATGACGGAGCCTGTGGGGCTCCACTGTGTCCACAAAATGCATTTTGTGTACAAATGAAAACATTAAATCATCAAAGATGCATTGTTCAAACATGACAGCTTTTGTGTTTAATGTCTGAGTAGCTAAATCTTAACTGTCATTTCTCTGCCTCTCATTGTTTCTGTGCAGGAGGTCAGTGCTTTAGAGTGTGAAATCCAGTTGCTGAAAAATTTGCATCACGAGCGCATTGTTCAGTACTACGGCTGTCTGAGGGACCACAATGAGAAGACCCTCACTATTTTCATGGAGTACATGCCTGGGGTGAGTCCCAGCAATTTTAATGTCATGGCTTCAATCAGGGTTCAGTGAAATTATTGTTTTCACAAGTTGGAACCTTGAAATCAATTCAGTAACCTCAGTCTTTGTGTCCAATCTAATGTTATGATGTAACTAAGCCAGGCATATGAGCATGAAATAAAGACAAGAGGAAAGCAAAGCCTGACTTCCCATGACTGTAACATTTTGTACTGATATTAAGGTGGCGATTTAAGCATTCAAAAAGTGGTTGGACATGCTTTATCTATTCCTCCCAACTGACATTATGCCCAAGGTTTATAACATGAAAACTTTTCCCTTGCAACCGCAGACACTTTTCCAGGAACCTTTTTAGGAACTCAGCTTTGACCTCAGTAACCTTGTTTCAGTTTTGGAGCCTGGGCTGTAGTTTTATAGCCAACATCTTGACAAGACTAAAAGAAATAGTGAGATAAAGAGACAGCGGGAGAAGTTATGTTCTGAAGCAGTCAGCTTGGAGTCAGATCAGATTTTCTGAAGTTTGAGGTCTACGAATAACTGATGGTAAAGCAGATCAACTCTACCTCGTGTCTGCATTTCTGGAATTTTTATCTCCAATCTGCATGTCAGTTCAGGCATGACACAAATATGCTACATTACATTGCAAACAAATGTTTTTAATCTTTTATCTTGTTTGTTTAATCACTGCTGTTCTACGGGTGTGGTGAAATCACAAACACAAATGCGATAAAGGAAAATTTACTCCCTGATTTAGTTTATGAGGTTCGTTCTTGGGACTTAAAGAGCCTGTTTTTATTGGTATTTATACTGGTATTTTCATGCGTTATGGGTGATCCATTCACAAGTGGACAGCTCTAAGTCTGTCAGTTCACACCTGGTATTAGAATGCATCTCCACATGCATCTTGAGTGACCATGTGTTGTTTCTAACTAAGTCTGCCCCCACACAGTGACAGGGCTAGCTATTAGCATTAAATGGCTGTCACCTAATGGTTTTTAATGGGTTCATTGACAGAGTGGTGTGGTTCTGGTGTCGGTTTGAGATTTTCAGGATTGTTTTACAGCTGCTGCTGTGTTTAGATTGTGCTCACCAGGCAGATGTTGAACTAACTGTTCGCCATATTTGAACACATCAAATATGTGTTTCATGGGCCAGGTTTTATCTTGGCTCCTTTACTATCTGTGTTCCTGGTTCGGACCTTGAATGATGGGAGACATTGGTGTTCTTAAACCCTGGATGTGTTCACAGGCCGTGTGCCTTTGTGTAAAGCACATGCTTTCTTCCTATCAGGGTTCAGTCAAAGACCAGCTGAAGGCCTACGGGGCACTGACAGAAAACGTGACCCGAAAGTACACAAGGCAGATCCTGGAGGGCATGTCCTACCTGCACAGCAACATGATCGTACACCGGGACATCAAAGGTAGCCCTGATAAACTGCAGCGGCTCAACTGTATCACACTGTTTAGACACCAGATAAATGTTTAGACAGTGTTTTAATATAAAGATGTTTGTGTTTCACAGCATGTGAAAAGGGTCGAGTGAGAGTTAATATTTACATGTTCCATGTCAACTCAGGTGCCAACATCCTGCGGGATTCAGCGGGCAACGTGAAGCTTGGAGATTTTGGTGCCAGCAAGAGGCTGCAGACCATCTGCATGTCTGGCGCTGGCATCCGCTCTGTGACCGGCACCCCCTACTGGATGAGCCCGGAGGTGATCAGTGGAGAGGGCTACGGCAGGAAGGCTGATGTCTGGTAAGACCAGGAGATACAGATTAAAGTTAAATCATAGCAGGTGTTTTTAGAGACAGAGGTCATTGTTGAGCTAAATTAATATTAGCCAAGAAGTTGATCCAAAACTTCAATTCAGCATGAACTGATTTACAAATACACAGTGTAGATTTCCATGTCTTTGCCTTTTTTTTTTTTTTCAAATCAAACTTAGAGGTTATTTGATAACAAGATGCTGCTATCACAATAGTGCATTAGTACATATTGACATGTAGTTTTGGTGATTGGAAGAGTACATACCTTCCATTAGAAGCTATAAAGTATATTTTACAAATGAATCCATGAGGAAAGGCGACCCTGAATAGGATAAGTGGCCACAGATAATGAATGAACGCATAATAAATGAACAAGGACACTAAGTAATGGTAGATACTGTAAACACAAAAGAGAATTTTAATTGAGCCTTTTAGACTTAAAATCTTGGTTGTTAATGGGATCTAGAAACACAGTAACTACTCTGATAATCTAGTGGCACAAACCAGTGTTGTAGTCAAGACCATCTAAACCAAGTCTAAGCTATGACCAAGAGTGTATCAAGACCAAGACAAGACCATAACAGTGCAAGTCACGCACTGCACACACTTAGAATAAAATGTGGAACATGCAAATCATAGGCACTCCTCAAATTGATCTCCAAGATCTACAGTTCCATAAAAACACCAACAGATAACATATTGAGATCCCTCCTCTGTCACCTCTTTTGTTGCTGTACTGTTTACATATGTGTATGTGTAAGTGTACCATAAAAACCCATTGCAGGCAGGCATTACTGAGGTGAATTTTTTTTGTACAGGCCATTTAGTAATATCCCCTGCAGTTGTGGTCTTGATCAGCGTTAAGATAAAATCTAGAGTTCTCTTTGACTGAGACAGACAAGACTGAGTAAAAATGCAGTTGAGACTGTGACCTTCAGAAAGGGGTCTTGAGACCGGTCTTGAGGACAACAACACTGGCACAAACAATGGAGCATTTTTTGCTTTAAGGAAATATGTAGCTGCTTATACTGCTGAAGTGTAAACATTGTGTGACTGACAAACATGCACATACACAAAAGCAGACATAATTGCTTACTACAGGTTCAAGCAACAATTTGATGAAAGTGACACCTGCATATCCCTGTGGTCAGATTGAAATAGGGACAAAGGTTATGTTCATGTTGGGACTGGGTAGAAATACTTAACCTTTATTCAACTAGATCGTTTTAAGTCATCAGGGGCTGACTATGTGGGACTTGTGAATGTGAAAAAAGGGGAAATACCAGCATCTTAAACTTTAAGTGGCAGAATCTCTGTACTCTCAAATGAGAAAGTTTTTAATAAAGCGAGGAGCCTGCTACCACACTCCCACACTCAGAGCAGACTACATTCCCTTACGCAATCTGTGATTGGGTGGTGACCCAGCAGGAGAGTGATGTGATTGGCTGAAGGCCAGTCAGACAGGTTGTAACAGAGGTTGGTATGTTCCAGGTTCTCAGCCCGGGCTGGAGGGGGAGTAACGCTCCCAGGAGGTCTTATACCTCCTAAACAGGTGGAGGGGCGAGTGTGAGAGTTTCCACTCAAAACATTCCTGTAAAGCTTTACTGTTGAGCAGCTAGTTTGTTGTATTTGTTTCAGTTTGTTATGTGGATTAAACTATAGCAGAAACAATCCTGCATTTCTTTTACAGGAGCCTTGGTTGTACGGTGGTGGAGATGCTGACAGAAAAGCCTCCATGGGCTGAATACGAGGCCATGGCGGCCATATTCAAGATTGCCACCCAGCCCACCAACCCACGGCTGCCCCCACACACCTCCGACCAGGCACAGGACTTCATAAGCTGCATTTTTGTGGAGGCCAAACACAGACCCAGTGCTGAGGAGCTGCTCAGACATCCCTTCTCCCAGATTCTGTGCTGAAACCTGCCTGGTTTCTGAACTTTAACCACAGAGTAGCCTCAGCAGTATCTGTAGCTTCCTGAAAGCCATCCATGGCAGAAATCCAGATGTTGAACTGGTCTAGAAGTCAGTGTTTAACCCACTGAACCTCTGCCCTTCTTACACAAATCCAAATAACAAGGCAGTCCGACAACAGCTGTCATCAATGCCTTGAAAACCAATGCCAGTAAAGGCTCTTACAAGAGTCACCACCAGGGGGAAACCAAACATTAAGTATCTGGTGGGCTGCTGATCTTTGTCAGAAACAAACACACGCACACACTCCAAAGGCAGCATCATTCAAGTCAAGCAGTCTCCATAAAATATCCTCTCCTGTGTTTACATTCACGTTGGGCAGTTGTGAAAAATTGAAGCCTAGGAAGCCTCACAGTGTTTGACATTTAAACATTCAGCTCAGCACCATTTTAAAGCTACAGGTCACCACAGTGTGAATTGGTTTGTTCTCTCATTTCCACTTCATCTCTGTCTCGTTTTAAAAAAGAAAACCCTTAAACTAGAGTTCCGCTGAAACAGCTTAAGCTATTAGTGAAGCACTACACTGTTTGTGTAGATTGAGTGAAATAGATGAAGCAACGATACATGGAGACATGTAGAGTAGCTACACTGGAGTTTAGTAGAACAGTAATTAATGTTAAATACACGAAGGTATTTTTTGGTTCGAGCCCTACATATTTTACCATGGTCTAGTAATCTTGCAGGTAGAAATTAAAGGTACACTATGCAGGATTGTCTGTTACTTCTTTTGCCTGCACAAGCGAAAGCAAAAGCCAACCTCAGATTCACTTGTTTGGCGTTCTGCCTCACTGTATTTGGGTGCTGTGTCTCTTGGATGCCTGCTGCTTATTGTCTGGCACCCAGGCGCTACCTTTTTATAAAACCCTGATCTCACCTGAGCGCTTTGGGGATACATGGCCATAAATATCATGAGCATAGAAAACAAGAAGAAAATAGAAAAATACAGGCAGAGGGCCAGAGTGTCTGCAGAAAAATACAGCACCACACTGAAAGTAAGTCGTAAGTGATGATTGAGGGGAATTACTTCTGTATGAGTTCATATATTGTTTTTAAAGAAAATCCTGCATAGTGTATCTTTAATAATAAGAGCTAAATACATGTGTTTCTCCACTGATAGTACCTTTGGTGGACCTTGATGCAAGGCTGCTGGTAGCCCCAGTTTGTCTGTTATGTGTTTCTGTTACATTCAAGTCACAGTGAGAAGCATCTGTTTCTGTTTCTTGGTTGTACAAAAATGGCAAGGATATATCTTGTCCAGCTACTTGGATAGAAAATACAGACATAAATTGACGAACTTATTACAAATTTTTTTTTTTTTTTTTTGTTTTATAGTGCAGCAAATGGGATGGGATTTTTTTTTCGTCCACATGGTCAGAAGAGGATTTTTGAAACATCCAGAGCAGTGGTGTAAGATTTAATTTTCAGAAAAACAAATGCTTAGCTCTGTGGCTTAAAAGTAATTGTAACATGAGAGGCACAAACTGAGGCTTTGCAGCTACAACACCTGATTTAAGTCAAAGATATGGCTCTTTATTTTTTTCTTGCTTCACTGTAATTTTCACTGTTTCCGTTCTTCTACCTGTAAAACTAACCAGTTGAGTCTTGGGCTGCCTACATTCAAAAGTCTAGCCTAAATTACAAGAATCAATGCATTTTAATACAGTTTATCAAATAATCCACTCACATAAAGCATGAGGATGACAAGTGGAGTTCTCCTTTTAAGATTTTCTTTTTAAAATGAGTCGTCTGTCTTGTACTACCTTTCACCGCAGTCATCCGCCATCCTCTCATTGTGGCTCTTCAGTATCTCATGTTCATTGCCGACAAAGTGCCAAAAAGAGGTGGATGAAATATTATGTTACGGACTAAGTATGAGTTATATGTGAAAGTAAAGCAGATAATGCTTTTTATGGTTTGGAAATACAAACTAAAGGCCTTAATTTGGAGGTGATTTACTTTGCCTAACTGTTGATGTGTGTCTGGCCCAAACAACCCTGATTGAGAAGCCTTAGCTTACAGATCAATTTGAAATCAGATGCACTTTTATGTCAAATGAATGTTGTGGAGTTTTTGTTCTCTTTACCAAATTTGATTTTTTTTTTTATCTTCAAATGTGAATTTTTTTTAATTTTTTTTTATTTATATCCCCATGTCCATCCCAATTAGATTTTTATAAGCAAATATATATGTATAAATATATTTTTTATATCTAGACTGTGTCAAATCTAATGATACTTTCAGGACTTTGTGTCGTTAAAAGTAAATCATTGAAAGCAGCTGGTTTTGCAGACATTACAAAATTGGGGTTTATAAATGAAAAATGGGTGGAAAACGAACTCTGGCTGCCTGGTTCTTGTTCCAGCTCGAAAAAGGAAACCTTTCCACACATTAGTAGCTATACATTTAGATGACAGTGTTACCTGACAGGTTATGGAAACTTTGTATCATTTGCTCATTCTGCTTTGACGCATCAGTGAGGTCTCATGAATGAAACCTTTAACTGCTGGGAGTATTTTTTGTGTGAGCTCAGTTGTTAGTGAAATGTAATTAAGGGTGTGCATGAGCCAAAGACGAGCAGGATCAGAGCCAGTGCTGGATTTCAGAGTTCGCTGTTCAACCCAGATGACGACTTTGTTTATCCCAGGGTTCAGACGCGTCCAGTATTGAATGACTTTCTGGGCAAAGGGCTTGACGTTGCCTGAAGGCTAACATAAGAACGTTCTAAGGGGCTGCTACAGGCTAAAGGCAGCTAAAATATGTTGAAAATAATATTTTGTTTAAAAGACAGCAAGATAAAGAACCCTGTGGTAAGCAAATGAATACAAGCTAGTTGTTTAGAGATCTATATATGTAAATGTATGATTATGTATCATGACAGGACTTGCAGTGCAAAGTCTGATGTATCAAATTTATTTTACAGCAAGAAAAGAATAGTATGTTTAATGACAGTGTTTATATATATATATGTCATGTCCTCTCTCCAAAACAAATAAATTGTTTATAAAAAATGTTTGATAGTTTGTCTACATGTGTAAGAGGACAGTTGTGGCCAGTGGTGGATCTACCTAACGGTGGCAGAAGCCCCTTTTACACTGCTTGTTAAAGGTGTTAATTTCACAGCGTTATACCGCATCACCATTCTTAATAAAAGGTACGATTGCAGAATGGGAGCACAAAGTTGTCTTGCATTAAAGCCGGCAGCAAAGGTAGTAACAGCGCTGCATTGCCGTGTGTGCAAAAGGGGCAGCCAGTGGGATGGGACCATGGAGGGCATGGGTGTGATGTTTGACAACATCTTAAGTTTGTGACACACTTTAAAAGCAGCTACTAGCAGTCAGCAGCTAACTCGAAGAAGAAGAACAGCAGCCAAAAATGTTGGAAAAACAGTGAGGTCCAGGAGCTCTTTACCCTCTGAGGATAGGACAAGATCAGCTGCCATATAACAGAGACAGTAAATGATTGTTATTCCCATGTTATGCCATTGTTATCGTTTATAAAGCACTATCTGACCCGTATGATATGTCATACTAGAGGCCAATGCATTTGTGTCCCATAACGGCTCTCGTGCGTCCATGCTGTCCATGCATGCTGTCCAAAATCACACCCTTTGGCGGTATGATGCCGCCGTTGTTTGATTCTGTTTAAAAAAGTAAAGGCGATAATAAGCATGTTCGTAGCAGCTCTATTACGCGTGCCAAAATTGCACCATCTTGTTTTCAGACACTAATAAAACTCGAGAAAATAAGGGAAAATGATCCAAAGATGGAGAACTGATGGTCAGTCTGTAGTAGGAGCACCACCTTCAGTCCTGACAATGCAGCTCACCTTAATGTGTTCATTAGCAAGTGACGATTGCATTGAAAACACACTAGAGCACTGGTGGGTATGGTGGAGTGGAGTTTGTATGGAGAGCATTAGAGTGCAATTGTGTTGATTACAATTTTAAATTCATCAGCACTTGTTCTTGTTTGAAATAAATACAATAAATATAAAAGATAGTATTAATAATAACAGTTTATTTTGGGGGGCAGGGGTTCCTAGGGTGCTGAATGTGCTACGTCCTGCACTGGTTGTGGCTTGTCCAGACTCAGAGAGTCCAGTAAATAAAGGGCTGACTGAGCTCATTGTTGGCAGTAAGAAGCTACTTGATTAATGCACTCGTTTTCTCTCTGTCTCTCCCTCGTTTTGTTTCCTCCTCTGTTTTTTCTCTCATGAAGGAAAAACAGGAGGCAGACACAGGAAGGAGAGATTCGTACAACCGTGTCTGGCTGTGAGATGGTAAAACAGATTGTATCAAACAAAGGATCTTTTTCTTGAATTGACGTGACACAGAGATGCATTGCTTTTGACAGGTTTGGTTTTTATTGCCTTTTATGAACTGATTCATTCTAGTTTGTCCTGGTTTTTTTCACAGCAGACAAAGAAAGATTCAAGACTGTTAACATGGTTACAGTGAATAATTACAGAGTAGGTCACTTCACGATAAGACAGAGGATCTGCACTGTAAAAGCACTTTCTTTGTTTTCCACTAATTGGTAAAAGTTAACTTTGAAAGCAGCATTTTCAGAAAAGTATATACCCAACATTCCAAAGGATGAAAAGTACAGTGGTCTGGTTTTATAATGTCCCCTATACTGAGGCAGAACAGAGGAAGCTGCAGCTGTTTAACATTCAAGGCCATTGTGAATGTCTTTGTCCTTCTCTGCTTCCCTCACACTCGTTAACCTTTAGATGCTATATGTCAGAAAGGATTTTTTTGAGTAGTTCCATCCTGAATTCCACATGTTACGTTTCTGTGATGAAATATCAGCTACCACTTTGGTCCAGACTGAAATATCTCAAAAACTGTTGAATGGACTGCCATGAAACTTGTTACAACTGGGCGTGGAGTCCAGCTGACTTTGGTAATCCTCTTACTTTTTCTTTAGTGCCAACAGCAGGTGTGAAATCTCTATACAAATATTGGATGGACTCCCTTGAAATTTGGCACCCCCCTCAGGATGAACTGTAATCACACTGGTGAACACTTAAAGGGACAGTTCACCCTAGAATCAAAAGTACACACTGTCCCTCTTACCGGTAGTGCTTCTTATCAGTCTAGATTGCTTTGGGTGTGAGACATAGAGATGTCTGCCTTCTCTCAAACTGAACTAGCACTCAGCTTGTAGTGCTCAGGGCACCAAAAAAAATAAAACAATTGAAAAACATTTTCCCTTGTATCTAACTGCACCCTTCAGCTGTATCACTGAGCAGAGGGAAGCAGCATTTACTTGCCTTGCACCTAGTGGTGCCAGAGGCTTTCAGCATCAAAACATACATATACAGTTGTCATTTTTACACTTGGCAACTGACACCAAAACAATCTGGATTGACAGGTGAGAGGAAAAATATGTATTTTTGATTTTGGGGTGAACTTTCCCTTTAACGTTTCCTCTAGCACCATCAGTAAGGTCAGTTTGTCCAATACTTTTTAAAAAAAAATTTTTTTAAACAAATGCCTGCAAAACTAATCACATCAGCTGTACTTTGCATTAAGTGCCAATTACAGATTGTTTGCATGCTAAAACACTAACATAAGATAGTGAACATTGTAGGTAAAACATAAAACCTACTAAACATCATGTTACCATTGTCTGGTGAGTATATTAGCAGCATTTAGCGCAGGTAAATATAATTGAAGTATATCCTTTCACGTATTAGGATATCCTTTCATTTCTGGCATACCATCAGTCAGATTTAAAGATCTGATGACCATCAGTGTGTGTAACATCCAAACATCCATGTTTTGAACAGTCAGAGTTTGTGTCTCAGTGCTGTGCTTGTTATGTGATGTGTTTGTGTGGTATGCAGCTCTGTCTGTATAGTATATTTGGGCCCCCAGCATTCCTGCTGACAGGCAGACTGGAGGCCTGAGCTGGCTCTCCGCTAGCCCTCTTTGTGGCTGCGCTCTGTTTGGACCCAGTGGTGCCGAGTCATACGGCCCGCTTATCTGTCCCAGTTAAGCCCCCTTGATTTTTATCACAGCTCATTCCCATGAGGCCATCCTGGTTCGGTATCACCCAAGCATTTGGCTGTGTTGTTTTTTGGCTGTTATGTCTCAGGGTTCAGAAATGTACCTGAGGGTCAGCAGCACATACGAGCCACAGGTTTGTTTTATCAGTGAAACGGCGTAGTGCACAAATAAGTTAGGTTCATTAAGTTGTCCAATGGTTAGTTGTCAACTACGAAATTAATCATCAGCTAATTCTATTTATTATTCAGTTGGACTATAGTTAAGGATCTGGATATTTCTTCCATCTCTGGACACAAGGATGTTCAAGAATAAAAGGAATACTTTCGTGGAAAAAGTACAGCTTTACATGAAGAGTAGCTACACATAATCAAGATCTGTTTCCAACACAGGGAATAAACTGATTAGGACTTAAATCAAACCAGATTGGATTTAAAAAGCTTTCCTATACAAGATTTAGAATAATCCTAGACTTGGTAAAGTTGTGACTCACCTGAACCAATATCCAGGAGTTAATCCAGATCCTTAAAGATGGTCTCCAACTGGCATGATGAAAATCATTTTCTCACCTTCAGAGAACAAAGGGTCCTGCAGGTTCAGCCTTGCATCTGTTTTTCACAGAGGAAAGCCTGTAACACTTTCTCGCAAAATGCTGATCAGTTAAAGGCTTTTGGCATCAAGTTGTTTTCTGTTTGTCAGGGTGTTCTTTAATCTGCTTCCATTGTTTTGGCTGTATTTACTTAATGACGTACTTTTTGTGATCTGTTACAGTTTATTGAGCCCCCTCAGGCCTCACTGATGAAAACTAACATTAACACAGGTGGTGGAAAATACTTATTTAGTACAGGAATTCATGGTAAGAAGTCTAAGTTTCTGTGAATCAAGGCCTACTCCTTCTTTAATTTACACCCTGTCCGGGGAACAGGGCCTTGATGTAGTGATGAAGGTGGGGCTGAGACAGTCGTATTTCCAGCTCGTTAATCAGGATTCAATTTGGTACGAGGCCATCAGTGAAGTTGAGGGATGGCGGCACAGAGGTTCACACTGGGGGATTCTGGGCGTAAAATGCCAGTGCACAAAGCAAGCGTTGAGTATTACGCAGTCAAACTTAGCTGGCAGCCATGTTGCCTTGGCCTGAGATCAGAATGAGTCCAGCAGCATTAAGATTCTACCCTGCGCCCCTTTCTCCTTGTAAGTCCTGCAAATGAAACGGTCTCCCCATGTCAGACACATGAATCAGCTGTTTGACTTGGCCCTCCAGTGACTCCAGCAGCAGGGAGGGAGGAGAGGGACAGGTCTGCACCACCCCTTTCTTCTATGTCTGTGGAGGTTTAATCTTCAGGACATATTACCTCAGTGACCAGATCTGAGGCAACGGCCATGGTTTTCTAAAAAATCCAGAGAGCCGAAACAATTAGTGTCACGTTAATGATGCAACCCCAGCATCAATCCTTAGCGATGGAGCCTTTTAAATCAACAAATCTCTGCCAGACTTACGGTGCGCCATCTTGTTTAACCTCCATTAACAAGAGACCAATTGGAATTCAAGACACTGTGTTGTTGTTTTTCTTCCTGACCAGCAACAACAGTCGAAGGCCAGATAGTAGAGTCATACGGTGCTTTATTCACTGTCTCCCAGTACCACTGGTTTCCACTCCCTGTGATTTTATGACCCAGTAACAAGGAAGTCCTTTATGTCCCACTGCTGTTCTGGTTTTACTACCTGTAGCAGCACCACAGTTGAATTACTATAGCACTGTTTTATCTTCTCAAGGACAAATAATGTTTGAATTCAACTTTAATTTAAGCTGGAAAATTTTCAGATGCATGCTGTACAGTTTTTTTTCCCTGCTGTTTCCCACAGCCAGGCAGCCATTGGTTTCTATTCATTTTTGACAACTCTTGTGATGTTTAGTAGCCTATATGGAGCCTGACATAAATGTCAGAATTATTTAGAGATACTTTAGCTATGTTGTTCACTTGTCTAACAACCTTTTAATACTTTAAAAGTCATACCATAAAGTATTTGTAGTAAAAAGGCTGGTAAATCTGTTGTATATGAGATTAAAAATGTTTGTAAGAACATAACTGACAGTGTTTTTGTGTTTCATTCTTTTGTCTTTAGGGACATACGCTTGGAAAAGGGGAGCAGGCAGTCAGTCACAATCTCATCTCCACTTATCCTATTCTCTTTAGTAAAAAGTCAGAGAAAGACCAGCTGAAGTGCCATGACGTCGCCAGCCCTGCGGTTGTCAAGGTAATGGATGAAAATGGTTTTGTAACGCAGCCTCTTTTAGTCCTCGTGGAGTTCAGATTAGGTCTGCAGTCACCACTCCTCCCCTCCCTTCCTCCTTATATCCCACTTCTCCTTGGCTCTGCCATCTATCTGTCTTGGAGCTGGTAGGACGTCTAATAACCTGAACATAGTGAGCACCCCAGAGTCCTACAGTCTCCCAGGAGCCTCAGATACAGTCTACCTCTGCTATAATGAAAGTGTGCATTTGTTCCTGCAGCATGAGGGGCATCCAACTGTTTAATGTGTACGAGAAACAATATGTAATGTTGTCATGTTACAAAGCTAATTCAAAAAATATACATGTATATACAAAGAGCACGGACACATCAGAATCATCCATGTGTTGCTGGTTATTGACTGCGGTGCTTTTTTGCTCACACTTTGGTGTCAGCCTAGTTGCTAGAGGAGAGGTTGGCTCAGTATGTTCATGCAAACAATGGATAAGAAATGTTTCATACATACTATATCGACATTTCTACACTGACATCGGTCAGATTGAATGTATGAGCTGACTTTGTCATTGTGAGATGGAGTGGAAAGTAGAAAGTCTAGGCCAGACAGCTGCCAAGCAGCAGACCACTGCAGAGCACAGTTTGACACCAACAAACAACAAAACTGGCTGTTTTTTTGGGGTATTTCCAGCAGTGGTTGTAGCAACAAAACCAGGTAATTCAAGCCAAAACATGATTTATTCCAAACCCTTACCAAGTGGTTTTTGTGCCTAAACATAACCACACCTTTAGCATATCCACCTCATATGAAATACAAATGATACATATCTGTGATTTGCAAAAACGTAGCTTATAATGCCAACATTTGTTCTGGCAATTGGGTCGTTGGCATACACTATGCTACTTAATGCCAAGGTACACATGCTTAGTTTTGGCTACAGAGTTATTTCTGTGCCATAAAATGAAGTTGCCATGCCATGAAGTTTGTAAAATGCATTATGTGCAGAGCACTTTGAAACTAGTTTGATAAAGTCATATCACTTGTCATATGACCAAATATATTTTATGCCATAAAATTAGGTAAATGGGAATTGAATTTGAATGAATGACTCTTTAAAGATATGTAAAGTGCATTTCATACACAGCACACATTTTTGGGAGCGAAAAAAAGCGTATTTTGTCCCAGGTGAAACAAATGATGATAATCCCATTCTAATGATATTATAAACATTGCTTATTGCCTCGTGGCACAAAGGTGCATATAAATTGTTAAAATAATAGTCTGTTTCATAGCACAACAAAACACAGAATACAATATGTCATTTAATTTAATACTGTGGTCAAGGAGAGTAGGTGACTAACATTAATATCCATAGCAGAAGCTCTATTTTAGATATTATTATTATTATTATCATTACATACAAATGAGTGAATGAAGCATTGTTTTTAAACCTGTGTATTGAGAAGCCACACATTTATCTTCTGTGAAGTTTTTGTAGCTGTGATCAGTTGCATTTAAGATTACGTTTTGTTTAATTTCAACAGCCATGAGTTTTTATTTTATAATGAAAGGATTACTATCACTCAACAAGGTGCATGAAAAGTATTAGTGTGAAACACCTGATCAAATAATACAACAAGTACATTTAGGTTATAGGTTATTTTAAATGGGAATAGGTTATTTTAAATGGGAATAACCTAGGTTATTTTAAATGGGAATTAAGTGGGGGATGATTATCGCTGTAACAAATGGTTTTTATTTTGCTTTTACATTTTAAGGAGTCTCATTAAGTCAATATTAATCTAACGTCATAATTCCTTAAAAATGCCTGTTTAATGTATTTTTTAAAATCAAAAACCATACTGAAAATTGTTAATTTGATCCAAAATTAATCAGTTGCTCACATTAGAGTAAGCAGGTGTGTAGTGAATAATTGTAGGCCTTGTATGTCCTTGTTATGTAACTGTGCTATAAACTGTGATCCAAAAAGGCGAGAAAACAGCTCTGAGGTTCTGTCCTACAAGCTGTTTGTCTCCTCAGTGAGACTCAAAGTGTGATTCCACCAAATCCTGCAGGCTTATACTGTATGTACAAAACAATTAATATTTCACTTTCTCTGTGTCTAATTTATCTGCTTCATCTGTTAATCTGCTGTGGCTTTCTCCGATTAGAGAGTGACGATCTCTTCCCGGCAGCTCCATCCCTTTGTTCGATCAAACTTTCTGTTTTCTCTTTTTGTGAGAGCATATGTGTGGTCAGGTTGAATTGGTGGCCAGACCCTGTCACACAAATTCCTTTTCATTCAGCTGGAACAGAAAGAAAGAGAGAAAGACAAAAAGGGGGTGAAAGTAAGAGTGAGAGAGAGAGTGAGTCAGAGGCAGGGGGGACAAGGGAGGAGAGGGGGGAGAGAGAGAGAGAGAGAGAGAGAGAAAAAGCCAAGAGACATTTGTAGTTGAGTGGACGAGCACAGACAATCCCTGGCACACAGCTCTTTGAGTGTCATGTAAACCACCCCTTCGCTCTCTCTTTTTGTCCCATTCACTGCCTGCCACCCTCCCTTCTCTCTGCCGCACCCTGTGGCCTCTCTGCTTTGGACTTTGGGGGTTCGCCTGCCTCTATAAAAGCTCTGTTTGTGCCCTGAGTGAGCTCCATTCCCCAACATGGAGAGTCAGAGAATCCAGTCCTCGTACAGGAAGCGTTTTGGGCCTCAGGGCTCGAGCAGCACAGGAGTCAGAATTGGGAGCCTGTCTTCTGGCCGCTTCTCCTGGCATGGCACCCCTCGCAACCTCACCCACTCCAGCCCCATATCCCGGATTTCCTTAGGCTCTACCAATGCTGCCCTGCTCCTGGGGAGCCCCGTGGACCGGCTGGACTTTTCAGCTGACTCTCTGATGAAGGCCCAGTACAAGGAGACACGCACCAATGAGAAGGTGGAGATGATGGGCCTGAATGACCGTTTTGCCAGCTACATAGAGAAAGTGCGCCTGTTGGAGCAGCAGAACAAGGTGCTGGTGGCGGAGCTGAACCAGCTGAAGGTGAAGGAGCCCAGCCGACTGGGAGACATCTACCAAGAGGAGCTGAGGGAGTTGCGCAGGCAGGTGGATGGTCTCACTGCTGGCAAAGCTCGGCTGGAGATAGAGAAGGACAACCTGGCTGCGGATCTGGCCATGCTGAAGCAGAGGTAGGAGGAAGAAGCAGGGTGGGACTATTGTGGGTGGAGGATCATGTTTGTGTGATTCGCCTAAAAGATTGCTCAAATCACAGGCACAACGTGACTGAGTTATGCAGCCTGTTTTGCGTGGTTGTACTTTCTGATGATAAAAATACATTTATGTTAAATTTGGCACTTGTGAAAATAAATCGTCAGAAGACATAAAAACAACTTTAAAAAAATTGTTTAGATTAACCAATAAAAACACATCTAACAGGTAATGGGGAGAAGTGGGGTTTTATTCACTACATTTATTTAAGTTTAGATCAGTTTAATTTTGTGTTTTTATGTTTTGCTACCTTTTCTATGCATTTTTTTCACATGTATTTGTCACTATCAAGAAACAAACAGCTTTTGGTCAACTTGGTTTTTTTGTAAATGTTTTTAAAATACCAGGAAAAAAAAAAGAAATTTAGATTTGAGGTCTCTCTCTAAACAAAATGAGACATGGTTGGTCGCATAGCTGGTTTTTCTTTCTTTCTTTTTTTAATTACGGATGCATTTATATGCAGATTAGTTTGTCTCCGATTCGTTGGAATGCTGACCGCTGTGCTCTGCCTGAGCTTTACTCCTGGATCCCTCTTTACAAACTTGATCCTGACTGAACCCCTCATCGCCATTGAGTGAGAGCTGAGGAATGAGGCAAACACAATGGCAGCCCTCCACAAAGGAAGCAGGCAGGCGGGCAGATGTTCTCTTGTTCCCTGTTACTCCAAAACACTGATTCACTGCAGTTGTATATTCAAATTTTGATTTTATTCAAGGTGCACGTGTGGCATGAATCTATAATGTAATTTAGTGAGAAGGACAAGTGATTAAATGTCCCAGAGGGTGGAAAAGTCTCCTTCAGACTCCTCTGTCTGATTACCACGCAGCTCCTGATCCCCTGAAAGAATGCAGAGTGAAGAGTGATGGCCGCGACTGAGAGGGTCAAAGGTCACTTTTGTGATTCTGCTGCTTTTCTCGAACCACTCCATTCAGCAAACTCTGCGTGAAGCTATGCAGATGTTACCTCAAGTCTGGGCGTTTATGTCTCCATGCCTCAGATGGATTGCAGGGTGGTGTGTGTCTGCATGTGAGGCTGGGCAATACACACATGCATCCTTTGTGTATGTGTGTGTGTGAGCTCCATCCCGTGGGAAAGGCCTCTGGCTGTTAGATTGGAGCGAATGTGTAATGATGCATAAGCTGCCCTTTCAGCTGAGCCCCGGTCGTCTCCTGAAGCACGAGGAGCAGCCCTGAAGCTCACAGTGAAAATGTGATCAAAGTGCTTGAAATAGGTTTTCGGTCCCCCATAGTTTGACTCATCTCAACAGGAACGTCTTATTTGAATCACTGAAAACCTAATGCTTGTTTTTTTTCTTACTGATGCTGTGCCATGAAGCAACCAGAAGAAAAAAAATAATCAGAAGGCATAATTTGATTTTTGTTGTTAAAAAAAAATCCCCCAAAACACATTTTACTAAAATGTATGTTATGATGTAGAACAAATGTATTCAACAATCATACAAAAGACATGCTAACTTTTGCTGTTAATACTAATATAAATCTACAAAAGCTGTAGTGTTGTTAAAATATTTTTTCTTTGATAGACAGCAGGGAAATAAGCTGTAGTTATGTGTAATATTCCCCATGATCACCCGCTGTGTGAAGCAATTTTACTTCACACTTTTCCTCTTCTTTTTTTTTTTTTTTTTTTAACTCACTCAGGTTGCAGGATGAGCTTGGCCTCCGACAGGATGCAGAGAACAATTTGAATGCCTACAGACAGGTAATTCTGCTGATATTTCTCTGAATTCATGAGCTAAGCTGACTGTCTGGGTGACTGTCTGGCATCATTCCTCTATGTGCCTTATTCTTTGCATAGGATGTGGATGAGGCGGCTCTAAATCGTGTCCAATTAGAGAGGAAGATCGAAGCTCTGCAGGATGAGATCAATTTCCTGAAGAAGACTCACGAGGAGGTAAAAATGAAATAAAAGATCAACTTTAACTATCATCACCTGAACCTTTAATCCATTTGACCACCTCATTTGAACTTCACTTCTCCCACTACCTTTCCCGCTCTCAGGAGCTGCGTGAGTTACAGGAGCAGATCATGGCCCAGCAAGTGCATGTTGACCTGGATGTATCTAAACCAGACCTGACTGCTGCTCTGAGGGACATCAGGGTCCAGTATGAAACCATGGCCTCCTCAAACATGCAGGAGACGGAGGACTGGTACCGATCCAAGGTGAGAAAGATATGCCTTTTATAAAGTGTATGGTATTGGGAAGTAGACTAAAATGTCCTTGTGAGGAGATGCTTACAGGCTGTTGGATTGTTTACCTCTGTACACAGTTTGCTGACCTGACAGATGCAGCCAATCGAAACACAGAAGCTTTGCGTCAAGCCAAACAAGAGGCCAATGAATACCGGCGTCAGATCCAAGCGGTGACCTGTGATCTTGAGGCTCTCCGTGGTACCGTAAGTCCACTAAACCACAGAAAACACTGTGTGTTGTGAACATATTGGCTGGTGTAATTCATCTCTGATAAGATGGACACAATGCAGTTTCTTTTGGTAAAACCAGGCAATTCTGTTTTTGTTTTTTTTGTACAGGAATCTTTGGTCAGTATCTTGAAAACTAAATAAAATATCAAAAAGCTTCACATAACTTTTGATAAGCTTGGTTCAGTAATGAATAATGACCCACAGATAATTCAATAGCACTCTGACCTACAGTTTAGGAGGATATGTCAAATAGCCTATGTATACTTTTTTTTAAAACTTTAAAAATTACACTTACAGAGTTACTATAGATGTATGTCTGTACCAAGTTTCGTGTAAATCAGACTAACAGCATAAGAGTTGCCAATTGGGGTCATATTTATTGAGCAGCATTTGAAGAAAAATAATAAACCAGCACAAAAATAATATTTAATATCTGTTTGCAAATAGTTCGCCTTTAGTCTGTGACCCAAAGACACTATCAGAACATCCATCGAGATACGTGCCAAGCTTGTACTGTGGCCAGCTTCAATTCTTGCTTGTTTCAGGTACATTTTGTCTTCAGTTCCTCAACAAGTGAAATGTGATTGAAGTGAGGTGACTCACCTACCCCAACAACAAAAGTCTAGCCAAAGGAGGCTTTGAGTTGTATGGCCAAGCACATTTTTGCCAGTGTGATGAAAAAAAAAAGATCCTTTAAGTCATAATAATGAGAGGCGTTCTTATTATTTTGCGAAACTAAGTCATGTCTTTGAGATACAAAGTCATTATTTCAAGAGAGTTTTCATTACGGTGACTTACAGGACCTTCTTTTTTTTTCATCACATTGGCAGAAGTTGGCTTCCACAGCTTTGGACCTGAAGTCAGACTATCTTTATAAATCATCCGTTCTTTTGATAATCATGCATTTGTATCTCTTAAGTTAAGTATAAAAGTATTGAATGAATGCATATCTAATAATTTCACTAGTTTAAACAGAACTTGCAAAAGTGATAGTAAAGCTAAGTTTGTTTTCACTAAACTGCACAGGTGTGCTAGATATGTTAATATGTGTAATATAGATATACAGTCTATGAGATATACTGTGCTAGCTAATGCTAGCTGACACCATTATTTGTCCTGCATGACAACATTGCATTAGTTAATGTTGATAACCATTTACATTAAATGCTTCACAGAGAGTAAGATAATGACACATTGTTATTAAATATTAAAATTGTCTTGTCTGTCTGTTAGGATCATTATGCAGCTGCACTTTCCAAATAGGTCTACTGAGGGACTCAAGATGGATGTTAACACCCTGAAACTGCCTTAAACCCTATCACTTAATACTTGGGAGCCAAAAATAGCAGAATTATCCTCCCGAGACATGGCAATTCATATTTGTCCTCTGTAGGGGACATGACACTGAGGCCGTTATTCCAAGCACCAGCCTACATGCAGTCTGTTAGAGCCCTAATGTGCTGTGAAAAGCACATCCTGGGCTCTCTGGTGATGAAACACACATGGCAGTGTGACCAAGAAAACACTGTCTTTTCAAAAAAGGAAGTAAACGCAAACAGCAAACACTTTTTATGGGAATAAGGGAGAATAGTGATCAAAATTATAAAAGTATCTCATGTCTGTTGTTCATAAGGATGGTGTTTTTATTTACGAGAGTCTTAATTATATCAAAATGAGAGTTTAAAAGCCTAAACCATGTCCTACTGGGGACACTCTTCTCAGTATCAACCATTTTCCATCCTTCAGCAAACTCAATGCACTCAGTGAGGCAGGAAAAATTTGTTGAATTATTGAGGAAGAGTCAGACATAGATTATTTGTACACACACACACACACACATACACACGTGCAAACACACTATGTATGACCAGGTAAAAGCATGCACAATCCCAAATATTACTCTTCTTAAAACTGAATTTATTCATATAATGTGAATTTAATGTACTGTACTTTTGTTGGAAAAGCTGTAATGATACTGGTTTAAAATAATAAAAATAAAAGTAGGGGCAGGAGTGGCAGTAACTTCAAAAATAGTAGTAGAGGTAGAACTGACAGCAGCACTTGGAGAGTGGTAGTACAGTAGTAGATTTATGGTACTAGCTGAGTAATGTCAGTAGTAGTAGAAGTAGATGTAACAGTAAAACTCACTTGAACTGGATTTCAGTAGAATATTAAATTGTAGCCCACAGTCTGCTACATTAGATGTTGATGTTAATGACTTTGTCTTTTCTCTTCTCTTTGAGAACGAGTCTCTGGAACGCCAGCTGCGGGACATGGAAGACCGCTTTGCCATGGAGACCTCTGGTTACCAGGATACGGTGAGCCACCTGGAAGAGGACATCCATGGACTGAAGGAGGAGATGGCGAGACACCTGCAGGAGTACCAGGACCTTCTCAATGTCAAGCTGGCCCTGGATATCGAGATTGCCACCTACAGGAAGCTGCTTGAGGGAGAGGAGAGCAGGTGAGCCAAAGCTCGACAGACCAGTTGGGATCAACACAAGCAAAATATGTGAACATCATTGATAGTGAATATTCCTCCTCCTCTGTTCCTTCAGGATCACCATTCCAGTTCAGAGCTTTTCCAACCTGCAGTTTAGAGGTCAGTATTAAAGGTGACATCTCTGTATTCTCTTCCTTTTTATTGATTTGGATTTTTTTGCTGTTTGGACAGTGCTCATGTTAAGATTTGAATATTTCTTAATAACAACTCCTGATGGCAGGGTCACCAAAATTATTAGTAATCATGCTTTAGGCACCATGAATATTCATATGCATTTGGGGTCAGGGTGTGCTGGTGGCCATTGTTGCATGTCATTCCCCATCTCTCTTCCCCAACTTTTACTGTCATCTCATCTACTGTTGTCTAACTAAAGAAGACTGCTTAAAAAAACAAAACATAAACATGGCTATCTATCCTGGGTGGTGGTAAGAATATCACCCTAAGCATCCTATGGGATTTTTGTTCCCTGAATGTCACAGTTTGGAACAGAGGGTAATAAACTTGCATTTCTTGGACTGTGTTGACTGTTTCCTGCTTTCTCCCTCTACTCTTTTTCTAGAAACTAACCTGGACACTAAAACCCCAGAGGCCCATGTGAAGAGGAGCATCCTGGTCCGAACTGTGGAGACCAGAGACGGGGAGGTACATGCTTTTACAAAACAGCACAGTTCAACGCCCTCACACTGAGGGCCAATTAGCACATTGCACCTCTCACCCATTACCTCTGGAGGGCATTGTTGAACCCTTCTGCAGGTTTTCACACTCGCTCACTGACGCTCAGCACACCTGGTGCCATAATGCAGCAAAAAGTCACAAGGGATTTGTTTCTATATTTAACTCTGGTGTCTTATCTTTTCAGATCATTAAGGAATCAACAACTGAACACAAAGATCTTCCTTGAAGTTAGGTCTTCAGTTGCCACCTGAAGATTTTCAACAGTTACAATTTTACTGTGTTTACCAAACCCCCAACACTGTTCCACCAGAGTCATCATCTTACTTTCTCTCTTTTCATCACGAGCCGGCTAATTTGCTCACTGCCCTGCGACAATAACATACCCATTAAATACTCCCTCATTAGAGTTTCTCCCATAAACATCTAAGTTGAGCTTTTGTACAGCTGTGAGTAGGATGTAGGTAACTTATCTTAAATGGTCCGTAGCCTGTTCCATTTAAAACAACTGGAAGTCACTGGTAACCTGTTTAATTTTAACTTAAAACAGATTTGTAGTTTCAGATTAGCTGCCATAGACGAGGCCATGAAATGTAGCGATTGTGTTCAGCTAATATGTAGCGTGGTGGAGGTTGGTGTTTGGTTATGTGTATGTGAAATGTGAAATGTTGCAAGGGAAGTACAAGAGAGAGTTGCAGGTGTTGCAGAAATCAGAACTGGATTTTGGCGGGAAATGAGAGGTGTGTGTATGTTAGAGCAGTTTTTGGTGGAACGACAGGTGAATATGGGCTGTTTTTTAACCCTTGTCAGGTGCTATTTTGCATTTTGTTCCTTTGTTGCAACAGCCACCTCTGTTTGTGTGTTGCCTCTTGTACAGGTGTTTTTGATTAGTGCATTCCTGTCTCACTTCTGGCTGATGTGTGCTCAGATTGGGGTTTAGTGGAAATCATTAAACCCAATCGAGTATGTGGGCAAACAACCTCCAATTGCTGACGTAAAACTACAAAATTAGGAGATAAAACAGCAAATTTATCGATGGCATGCTGGGCAGTCAGTGATCTGTAGACATTTAAATCAGGAATTGAGTTTGCAGACATGTACGTTTACTGACGTCAAGGAAGTGCACCACACCAAGCCCAAAGGCACACCAGTCAAGCAAGATTTCTCAATAAATAAAAATCCTGAGGACATCAGAAATACAGAGACAGCTGACAGGCAATCAAGATGAAATCTCTGCACAGTCCAAATTAATCAAAGGTGTGATGTTTGATGTATGAGTTTTGGCGTCAGAATCCCAATTATCTTGAAATTGCAGCACCACTCAGCTGTTGTGAAAAACAACAACATTTTCCTGAATTCTGTCTTAATCTACTTGTGCAGTCATTTGCATAACAGCCCATTTTAGCTGTGTGTGTTTTTTTTCCAAGCCGCTGCACCCACAGCAGATGCTTAATGTTTGTATGCTTTCCACTCAGAGGGCAGTGACCATGGCAACCTTTACAGTGCTGTCACATGCATACAGTTTACAAAAATTCACCCCATCAACAGGTGCAACAAAATTAACAAAGTCCGAAGAGCCTGTCCAAACCCCCCACAGTCCTAAGGGGAGGTTTAATGAGCCAAAATATACAAGAGCAACTTTCTTGCATCACTTTATTTCTGCTCCTCTGTTTCTTGAACACAACCTGGTAAGACATTTTTTGACACCAGGATGCGTCAGTCAGGACATGCCCACTTATCCAGCAGGGGTGATAGGGACAGAGCCAGGTTGGAGGCGTGGAGGAGGTGTTTGGAAGCTGTCCTCCAGCCTCCGGTTAATCCACCAGCCTCCCTCCTTCAAATTCACCACTCAGTTTCTGGAGTGTGTGACTGATGGCAGAGAGGGCTGCGGAGATAACCTCCAACAAATCCCACAGTACTACAAACCCTTATTTTTCTACTTTGAAAGAGAGGATGCTGGAGTAAAAAGGAAAAGAGGGCAGGGATGAAGGATTGATGGATGGACATTGCAGCTCAAACACTGCAATCCAAGCCTCCTGCTTTGCTGGAAGTCCCACTGACTGAAGTCGTGCTGACAGGCCCTGCCACTAATGAGAGTAGTGCCACGCCGGAGCTGGCTGTCGCTGTGCCCGTCGCCAAGGACACGCTGTGAATTTGTGTTCCCATGTGCCTCCCACCTTCTCCCCTCCGCAACTTCCACTCCTGTCACTCAGCCCCTTGTCCTATTTCTCCCAATAACATGCAGCTATCTCTTGTATTCACAGTTATTTTTTTAAAATGTCGATCACAGATAGAATCTGACTCCTGAGTCTTGTAGCAAAGATGCAGATAAATCCTGCTTTTTTGGAAGAAACCTCTGCATATGTGAATATAACATTAGTTTTGACCAGTGCCACATGCTATGACATCATGTTAACACCAATAAAACATTTTGTTTGTCAGAGTTGATGCCTCTTGTTTTGTTTCTAAAAAGCTTTGCATTTATTTTTCATGATAGTTCACGTGTTTGTAGTCATGTTCCTTTGCTTCTCATTCAATACTGCACATACATACAGTATATCAGCTGTCATCTAATTGACATTAGTGTTATGTATGCTGACACTTAACTTCAGGCTACTGGAGGAATGACAGCAGCTGACAGACACTATTCATCAGAAGTGATTGTTCTGCCCATCGGCCAGCCCATCATACTGAGCAGATGGGTTCACTTCCTGTAAGATCACGGCTTAGTATGAGTGTTACTGTATATGCAGGCTGAGTGATAGCCTATTGTAGCCAAAAATAGTGTTGCTTGCAGGCAATCATGAGATGCAAATAAACACCTGCACTGGGTTGTTAAACACCTGACCTGAAGATTAAAAAAAAAAAGTCTGTTACCTATCATGTCACCTCAACAATTTTCTTAAAAAAGAGACTCACAGAAAACATTACAGAAGTGCTCCAAGTTGAACATTTCAACGGATCGTGATTGAAGAATTTAGTTTGTCCTATCGTCATCCTTTTTTCAATTTTGTTCCAGAGTTCAAGTTTTTCAAGTTTGTCTCAAAACAATAGTCGGACGCCCCATATGTAATGAAACAGGGTTTGCTTGCTGTAAGTCATTTTAAAATAAGTGATGGGGGGACAAGATTCACCATTGCCCATCACCCAAGGAGTGAGGCCTGGCTGAAAGCCAGTATGTAACATCAGCAGTCTGAAGTAAAACAAATGAATTGTTTTACTGCAAATGTTTTCGTTGTGTTACTATCCCTCCAACACAGCTCAGCAAGGACACATTGTCTGGGGAAACACAAATTTCAAAAGACTATTTTGTCTTACTGAGACTGCTGAAGCCTCACTGTAACTTCACATAAACTCTGAAGTATATTTTTGCATCAAACATGGACACATCTCTTTCACTGGAGAGGGGTTTTCTTAACAGCCAGCAGGGAGGAATGATTACAGCAAGCAAAACCTGTTTTACTGTACATATGGGAATGTGAGCATTGTTTGAGGGCAAACCTGAAAAATGAGAACCTATCCTTTAAGTTTTATGTCACGCCATTTCATAAACACATCCATGTAAAGAACTGTTGCATTCTCTGAGTCATGTTGCGTCTGACTGTCTCTCTTCACTACAACAAATACTGGAATTTCTCCCAATTAGGAAAACTTGAACCAACTAAAAACACCCAGTATGATGATGTTATGTTTGTGCGGATTCAAGCTGTGTTTGTGTGCTTGATGATGTACTGTACTTTAAAAATAATTGTTGGAAAAGGACTGTCAAAGTGGCTCAGAATGTAATCTAAATTATAAAAAGTAACAATCAGATGTAAAGCATATTGTCTTCCTCAAGCAGCATGAATAGCTCGGATAGCTGGACTATGCCCTCTCTTTTTAGTTTTCTGATGAGTATCTGCTACTTGAGACATTTCACAACAAAGTAATGAAGGCTTGACAACATCAGAAATCTTCTCAGTATGGTCAAATAATACTCATACAAGCACATCTCAGCATGATTACAGTTTGCCAAATTAAACATAACATCATCTTACAAGTGGCTTCAAGACCTAACATGGAAGTCCAGGATATCTTAGCTTTCCACCCGCACATGAATGTGGCATTAGTTGCTAATATTTTTAGCTAAACATTTTTGTTTTTAAAGTCATCATGTTGAATATGTTTTTATTTTGAGCTACAGTGTATTTGAGAGAAATGTGGGTGGTGTGTGTACTGAAGTGTGACTGTGTGTAAAGTACAGTATGTATCTGTTTTGCCCCGTTCTTATCAGAGGAATGGTGGGTCTCAGGTCTGCACAGAAGTCGACTATGAGCTGAAGGAATTTCAGACAGATAAAACTCTCAGGCAGTCGGGGCTGTGGCCCTGACGTCTGGCTCTGAAACACTTTCCCATCCAGAGTTGTTCCACAGGGCCGGGAAGGGGCAAAGATGGGCATTTTTAAGCTCATTATCTTTCCACAGCGGGTGCCAGGTGACAACAGCTGTCATGTCAGCTATATAAAACATGAATACACACGGTCACCCAGTCACGTTAGAAAATGCCAACTCTTTTTGTTGAAATACACAAGAATGGACTTAAAGTGCAGGCATGACACAAATACTCTTAATTGTGATAGGGTGAAGTCAGGTAAAATAGGACATGAGGTAAAATAGGACATATTAGGTTTTATACATATTACCAGCTAACCACCAAACATGTTAATGCATTGTTACAATGTGCTTTACTTGAAACATTCATTGTGATTGGACTGAGATAATTACAATGTGCAGGTTAGAGATTAAAAAATTTAAAAAAAAATCAATGGTCTGCAGCTGAACGATTAAGTTATAACAACAGAAATTGGATGTAGGATGTTCAATTTTAAAACTTCTTACCTTATAATCTATTTAATATTAATATTTTCACAATACACTTTACTTTTATGAGAAAGGGTCTTGACTAAGTAATGCATTTGGGTGGAAAAAGGACAAAAAATTAAGCTAAAATGGGACATTTTACTGGAGGAAAATGTTTTTAAGCTACCAGGTGCCATAAAATCATGACTTGTTGTGTCCCATCTGGTAATATTATAGACATTTTGAGTATTTGTGTCACTTTAAAAAGATTAAAGATGATGGTGGGTCTATATCAGCCACAATAGACCAGAGTTAGCCATCGCTGTCACATGCATGTCCACTGTAGACGACACACTGCCTTGATCTTGATCACCTACTGGGTGTGAATCCACAAATGCTTTTTCAATTTATTTATTTTTTAATCCCCCTGAGGGGAAATTCAATTTTTTCACTCCGTTGTCATTAACACACAGGTCCGAAATACACACACATGCACAAACAGGACCTATACATGCACAAAGTGGAGAGATGTCAGAGTTAGGGGGCTGCCTTGGTCAGGTGCCCCGAGCAGTTGGGGGGGTTCAGTGCCTTGCTCAAGGGCAACCCGGCAGTGCCCAGGAGGTGAACTGGCACCTCTCCAGCCACCAGTCCAAGCTCCGTATTTGGTCCGGACGGGGACTTGAACCAGCGACCCTCCCATTCCCTACTGCCGCCCCAGAGGAATTATTATGCCAATTTTTATGTTTAATTTCTTTTTATTTTCGTTAAATTACACAAATATATACAGCAGTTTTCAAGGCATATATTCATACAGACCCCACACCCACCCCAATCCATCATCTCGTCCACATACATAAAAGAACAGAAAAATTAACTAAAAAAAATAAACCTAACAATAAGCAAGATAAAATAAAACAGAAATGTAAAATAGAGTAAAAAAAAAATGTTAGTGCTAATACATGAGCTGTGACAGATTAAATGAATTCATGAATCAGATTTTTCCAGTTAAGCATATAATGGTTGCCAAAGGTCATGAAATAAGTGACCCCTTATTTTAAAACTGATTTTGTAAATGAATGGATCATATTCCAGAAGCTATTTAATTTGTCACATTGCCAGAACATATGCAGGAATGTTCCCTCTTTTATTTTGCATCTTGGGCAGTTTGGAGAGTTTTCTATAGAGATTTTATGCATTTTTATAGGAGTGAGATAGAATTTGTGTATAAATTTGAAATTGGTTTCTTTAATTTTATTGCTTGTAAATGAAAAATATATTCTGTCACAGATGTTTTGCCAGGTATTCTCATCCAGATTCATCGCCAGATCTGTTTGCCAACTCTTTAGTCGAGTTGGAAAAACTGTTTGGCATCCCTTGTTTAGGATATCATAGGTTTTGCTGATTATACCTTTAACTTAGGATGAAGTTTTTAATATTTCTTACTGTCGAAATTTAACTTGTTTTCTTTGATAAGTGAACGTATAATACTCTGAATTTGCATACATCTAAAGAAATCCGAACTGGGGATATATTAATTGCATGTTTTTATGAAACAAGTCTTTAAGATGAGTTATCCCCAAGTGTCTTCATCCGTTGATGTCAATTACAGATAAGTATTTTTTTAAATCAGGGTTTTGATGAATAGGTGAGTGGACAGAAATACATTTAGTGATATCAAATTTTCTTGAGCAGTCCTTCCATGCAGATAGTGTTAACAACAGTAAAGTATTGCTTCATGTTTTTTATTTTGTTAAAATGCTTTATGAATATAAGAGAATCCAAAGGTAACGGGTCAACATATCCTGCTTCTAGCTGTACCCAGCGTGAGTCTGGTCTTCCCAACATCCATGACACCACAGTACAAAGTTGTGCTGACCAAAAATAATACTGGAAATTGGGTAAACCTAGACCGCCCATGGATTCAGGTTTCATGAGAGTTGATAATTTAATCCTTAGTTTCTTTTTAGACCAGATAAATTTTGAAATGTGTTTATTCAATGTATTAAAAAAGTTGTAGGTAACAAGGCAAGGTTTGAAAAAGAAAGTTTAGTCTTGGAAGAATATTCATCCTAATAACGTTTATCCTTCCTAACAGGGATAGAGGTAAGTTGGCCCACTTGCATAAATCTACATTAATCTCATTTGTTAGAGGAATGTAATTCATTTTAAATAAATCATTTAGTTGTGGTGTAAAATATACTCCTAAATATTTAAAACTCTCCGAAGACCACCGAAACGGATATGATTTCTGCATTTTTTCTGTTAGATTCATATGTAGGAGACAAGCATTCAATTTATTGTAATTTATCTTGTATCTTGAGTATTTTCCGAATTGTTCAATTGTGTTATATAAGTGTGTTAAGGATTTTTCTGGGTGTCATATGTATATAACTACGTCGTCAGCGTATAAAGATATTTCATGCTCGTCCTCATCAATACACACTCCTATATTATTATCATCTCGTACACTTGTAGCCAATATTTCAATCACTGCAGCAAACAGTGTGCTTGACAGCGGGCATCCCTGCCTAGTTCCTCTCGTCAAGGGAAAGAAATTAGATGTGATACTGTTAGTAATACCTGCTGCTTTGGTAAATTGTTTTAATCCATTCAACGAAATCTGAATCCATATTTAGTTTATGCAATACACTTAAAAGGAAATTCCACTCGATTCTATCAAAGGTCTTCTCTGCATCCAAAGATAGGAGCAGAGAAGGCCTCCGACTGTCGTTCAAGTGATTAGTTATGTTCAACAGTCATCTAATGTTATCGGTAGCATATCTTCCCTTAATAAATCCAGATTGATCTGGGTTGATCAATTTAGGCATGAGGGTTTCAAGTCTTTTTGCTAATACTTTAGTAATAATTTGATAGTCATGGTCTAGGAGACTTATGGGTCTATATGGTGAGCATTCCACCGAATTTTTACCAATTTTATGTAATACAGTAATGTTTGCTAAGCTCATTGTTTGTGGCAATACCTTATTATGAATAAAGTTGTTAATCATTGACATAAAAATAGGTTTGAGATCCATCCAGTATAATGCTAGTTTATCCTGTGCATAGTTACTTTGAGATTTGTACAGTGTGCTATAATATTCTTGAAAAGCCTGATTAATTTCTTTTGGGTGGTATGTTATATTGCTTTTAAAAACGAATTGCTTTTATAATCCTTTCTGCTTCTTCTTTTTTCATTTGATGGGCCAGTAGTTTACTAAGTTTGTTGCCAAACTCATAATGCTTTTGTCTAATATAATTCATTTTTTGCATGATTACATTTGAAGTTTTGATGTTTAATTTTGCTCTGTCTGTGACCAATTGTTTCCAGTTGTCTTCTGTAGTTGCAGCTTTATGAAGTGCTTCACATCTTTCAATTTCTTTTTCTAGTTCTTTTGTTTGTGCCATCTCTTCTTCTTTTTTAAATGAGGTGTGGGATATAATAAAGCCTCTTATGCCAATTTTTAGGTTGCAAATGAATAAACACACAAACAAAAAGACAGATGCAACAGAAAACAACATCCTTGGTGATGGTGACAAAAAATACATTTAAATGTTTGACTTTTCAGTTGTCATACAAGGAAACAATTAGTAGGATGCTACAGCAGGTCCTACAAACTGACACATATCATCCAGTGTTGCAGCCAACACCCCTCGTACTTCGGGCTCTTTGTCTTTCGCTGCCCTCTCTGGTGCACATTCCTGTCTCACTTGGCTCTCACACCAAGGGGTCACTATGGGAAGGCATGTGTGCTCCTTGGTTAATTTTAGCCCTCATTTCATCAAAGCCATTGAAACAAAACAGAGAGCAACTACCTCAGCCCATCTGCTGGGACCGTGAGGCCACCTCTGATCTCCAAACACCCTTTACAGACTGAACCTATATCAGCGAACACGTGCTCATACCAACTGCTTTTCTCTGGACAAAGTGGGGTGATGACTTTTTAGATGTAAAGGTCACCAATCTGCCAACTTAGAAGATCATGAATGGTCTCCTAATAGTCTCTATTTAATTATTTAAACAACAATAGGTCACATCAAGACTCTGTAACGTTCAGATATCCACTGGAGTTAATATAATCAAAGGAGCTGCATGTGACATGCAGTGTTTATCTATAGGCATTTTTGTACTCAACTGTTATGAGGACTCCATGAGAGAAACGGCCCACTGGAGGGCTCATCAGAGAACTACATACCCTCAAGGTCTTAATTACTGTTTGCATTTGCATCGCCAATAGCAACGCCGAAGTGACGCACTGTAAGTTGGCTGCAATTGGTAAAGCACTGTCACTTTAAAGAGTCAAAATCGCACTGTATTTCCACCATCACATATAAGCTCAGTGAAGCCTAATATTGTCGGTCCATTTGTCTTAGTCTAGACCAATCACTGTACCTACTCTTGCGTCACTCATGGGTCCTCTTGTGCTGGAAGACCCATTCTGAAGTAGTAGCTAAAAAGCCCCTCAAAACATCGTTCAAAGGACTATGATTGTTCCTAGCTCTTATGTTATGGACACAACAAAAAGGGGGGTTCTTAGAACTAGAACAAAGTTCCTGCGGCCTGAAACATGAAGGTGACTGAGCTGCTGGCTAACAGCTAACGGTGCTAAGTCAATAAACAGCACTGCAACAGTGCTGACGGAACTAACTTTGTTAACCTGTGAGGAAATTGGAGGGTAGACGCTGTGCTTCAGCAATGATGCCGTCCTGGATCCCGCGAACCACCATTCTCTGTTCAGGATGCCATTACTCCACCACATATTAACATAGCAAATAGCTGTTTACTACTGTTTTAATGTTCTGAATGTCACATACAGAACCTTTAAGGGTTTCAGATCATTGTGGGTGCCGTGTCAGTGTATCCAATGGTGTTGGAGACATAGTGAGAAAAAGGAAGTGTGATGGACTGACCCGTAAATACCACTCAGCAGTAAACATCACTCAGCTCAGCTGGTCAATGAAACTCCTCTGTGGCAGATTTTCCCAAACAAAACTAACAATGTGCAGTGTGTCAAGAAGCCACTTGGAGCCTCTCCATGTGACCTTTAAGTAGGTATACAATTGAAATTCTGGCCTGAATATCCACTGTGTCTCGTTATATGGGGCTTGTGCCGGCTAAATGTCTTCTCTTTGGGCTCAAGGAGAAGATAAAGGGGACATGACACACACACATATACACACACAGGACCATATGACACGATGTCAAAGCTTATCAGCACTATAGATTGATATAATACTCCAGACGTGTGATGGCAGCCACAGAGAAAGAGAGGATGCTGCTATTTTGAGCTCAGAGACTTGTGATGTGGAGAGAGCAGACTGATGAGGGTCTGCACTCTATCAGTGTCAGACCACCATCAAGTAATACACCACAGAGTAAACACCACTTCAGGACATGGATTTCAAAATAAACATGCTGTTATTAAGTAATACTCTGTGTTCAAGTATTTTTAAGTCACGCAAAGTCTCCAAATTGCAAATCCTTGCTCCTAATTTTGTTTAAATAATCTCAATGTATTATAGCCTATACATCTTAACCTTTCAGAGGACTGGAGGAGATCTGTGGGGCATTTGAGGGCACTTAAACAAGATCAGATGGCCTTATGACCAAAAGATTTTCATGAGTAGAAAAACAAGTATTTGAGAGCACTATATTAAATCATAATAGATTTTTAAAATCTTTTCCAAGTGTTTGTATTTGGGGGGCTGTAACAAATTTTGGGATTATAACTAATTCTGGGCTTCCAAATTAAGGCGTAGGAGGACATACTCATTCATAAAGCGTGTGCCAGCTACCTTGAAGAGGTCTTGAAACAATCCTCATGTCTGCTTGTTTTCCGGAAAAAGAAAAAAGCCATTGCTTGCTTCTATCTTGAAAGTCTATCAACACGACTTCCGTTTCTGAGCCGGTTAACTCAGACTGACTTGCCGCTGCTGACAGCTGCTCCTGCCGAGCCGGGGGGCGGTGGAAGGGGAGTGGATCGAGGGAATCTGGCTGATAGGAGCTTCTTTTCCGCCGTCCTTATCGTGCAGTGTCCAAACTTACGGGAGAATGCTGCGATTATATTAACAAACTGAGATATCATTCAGCTTCTCCTCCCAACTTGTTCTTCCAAGACAGGTTTCCTTCTCTGCCCAGGGGACACCAAAACGTGGGGAACCGGTTTTTTTGTACTGTTTGCTTTCCTTTGTAAATGTTAAGAAATGTTGCATATGGCTTTTGCGGTATCCTAGTCTACTTTTTTTTCCACATTATCAACGTGTAACATCCTGCATCTGCTATCGCCCTGGCAACCAGACCTCCTCTCCATCATTCTCAGGCGCTTCATCCCTCACCGTCAGCCTCCGAGAGATATAATCAAAAACAAAAAATCTGCTTTTGACGCTCATGCTCCAAGTGGAAGCGGGTTGTTTTCTTCACACGTGGCTCTTCAAACTCTGTTTTGTTTTTATTTTTTATTTGTTTCTTTTTTTTTTTTAACAAGTAAGGTTCATGTGTCGGAGAAGTCTTTTCTCTCAGCAGCAAAATGCCTGTGAGACGCGGTCATGTTGCGCTCCAGAACACCTACCTGGACACTATCATCAGGAAATTCGACGAGCAAAGTAAGTGAATGTGAAATGAACTCTTGCTCAAGGAAGTAATGAATGTTAAATGCTTTCAATTAGCTGATCCGATTAAGATGACAGCTCGAAACAGGTGTGCAGAGAAAGTGCGTGAAGAGTTTACCCTCCATTAGAAACATCTGGCATTTAAAGGGGGGTAATAATCTTCTCCGTTCCAGGAAACGGATTTCTGACAGCTAATGGTTACCATCAGTGGGAGCAGTGGGCCAACAGTACATGGATATTCATGTCAGGGTGGTTGAAATAGAGAATTACAGTAATGAATAATGTGGATAAAACCTTATTAATTTGGTGCCAAAGCATATTTCTGTGTTGATTCATTTCACCTTAAGTATTACAAAAAGGCAAAAAAGGCTGCAGCATCCCATATGCTGTATTTATCACATTTGATTTGTCACTCTTATTAATTTAGACTCATTCATTGCCTGAACAGGAGGCAGGCTTTTTTAAAAATCTTATCTTATTTGTATCTGTGATGTTGACAGCATTGCACCTGCATATTCATTTGTTTGTGTGCTCACCTGATGCCTAACATTAGCTCACATGTTCCACTGGCTGCATTGAGAGACCTCCTCTTACACATTGAGAAAGAACATGCCTTCTTTTTACTGTTTGTGTCTCCATTTCACCTAATGCTCATATGTTGTACAGAAAACATTACATATCAGTCTTTTACATTTTTTGCAAGTGTAATTTCTTGTCTAAAAATGCTATGATACATTCTATCTAGAATATAATCATGCAAAGTCTGCATTTCAGTCTTCCTTTCAAGTCAGTTTTTCCATACTCCCTTTGCCTACTTAGACCTCACTATGGACCACTAATAGTATATTGGGTGTGTGTAAGAGTGAATATAACCTTGGCCCCCTGATCAGATTCTGACCAAACATGGAGAAAAAGCTAGTTGACTGCTCTCACACAGTTTTAGTCTGATTACATCTGGGGTCAATAATGTTTGAATCTCTGAAGCCTCCTTAAAAAAAAAATAACCTATTATGTAAGGCCTGTACTGTATGTCCCTAAGTGTGTATGGGTGCACGCGCAGCCCCATGCACATGCACGTCCAGGTGTGTGCACGTGCCACAGTGGTGCTGCTTAGCAACGGTGTGACGATCAGTGTTTCCGCTCTGAGCCCCAGATAATGACTTTGGACAGGATGTGCTTTCCACCAGAGGAGCTCACCCATTTACTTTAAAGAGAGGGAAGAGTCCCCTCCACTCATCTGTTTGGGCAGCAGACAGAGAGAGCTGTTTAACCCAGTTCCACCACAGGATAATAAAAGGGCCAGGCAGAGGTGGCAGAGGATATGCATGTACTTTTAATTCAGCTCATTGAACTCTTCCATTAGCAGCCTTCGAACAAAACTGTCCTACTTCACTTTCATGGTGAACTGTGTTTTGGTGTGGTGTTGCAGATGCCACGTACATTACAATCATCAATAACAGGAACCGAATAGTTTATGAGGTTGGAATTACTATTAAGGATTTTTTCTGAGTGCAGACTCAGCATCAACGGTTTGACATCACAGGAAAAACCATTACTGTGGTCCAGTTTTCACTGGTGGATGAAGTAGTCAGATCCTTTACTGAATTAGAAGTGCCAATACAACAATGTATAAATACTCAATTACAAGTAGAAGTTCTGCAAGTATTATGATAGGTGAGGCAAATTTATTTATATGAACACATTTCATATCCATAGACAACCCATCATTATACATTTATATTATCCAATTAGACAAGTAATTTTCATGCAGCTTACATTCCAAGCAGAGTACTAAACATGAGAGAATTATTATGCATTTGGGTCGGGGTACATATTCTTGGGTAGGCTGACATAAATTCCATATATGTGGAAGATGAAAACATTGTATTTTCTTCTTGACTACATATATCGGACAGCTTTAGTTACTTCACAAAGTAAAATTTCTGCGTGCAAAATATACAAAGAGCTTCTAAAATATGGTGTCTTGTTATAAACTAAATTTCCCAACAGTTTTACTTGTAGCAGAGTATTTTTTTTTTTACAGTGGCATTAATTTACTTAAATTAAGGATCTGAATACTTCCTTCACCACTGACAGTATAAACAGAGACAAGAAAACACAAAATATCTATCATGATAAGTAGACATTAACATATTCTGGCAGTATAATGACAGGGCTAGGTAATTATTGCAAACAGGTGGATGATTACAGTCTAATTAAAAAATGTCAGGTAAAATCTAACAGAGTAATCCTGACAGATGTCAAAACGTGTAAATTCCCACAAGTTACGTGGCGGCAGGTTTTACTGAGCGCATGATGAAGTGCCATGCACCTGCTTCTCCTCAGTCCACCTGGGAGAAATTGTGACGTTTATCGCATTAGCACCATTGAAAGGTTGACCTTATTAGTTCCACTTCAGCTGATTGTTAAGTGGAGACCATGCTGGAGATTTTGAACACCCTGTACTTTAGCGTGTTTGATTAAATCCAACCGTGTAAGTGTAATTGTATTATAGATATCCTAAACCTACAACGGCAAAAAGCAGTAAGCATATATTTAGCCAGAATTGAATTTAGATCAGAACCTGTCTGACATTTGTTTTACCTAAAATATTATTATGACGGACTCTTTCTCTTAATGTCTATGGTAAATTGCTTTTGGTAAAGCATCTTCTACCACTGTGTAAACCACAGTGAATGCTTAATGATACTTGGAGTAATGTGGTTAATTTGGTTAACTGATACCCATATTGGTTATCTAATATTAATTTTCATGATATTTAAAGTCAAATACTTTACTTTATAGGAACACTCCACTGTACAGTAGGGCGTCTTGAAGGTGAACATTGTTTATAGCTTCTTGTGTAACTTCAACCCACAGTTGCTGTATATGTTCCCTTTTAGACTTCTTGACTTTTAAAACTGGAATATGACACACACAGTGTCTTTCACCCTTCAGATCGCAAGTTTCTGATCGCCAATGCCCAGATGAAGAACTGTGGCATCATCTACTGCAACGAAGGCTTCTGCCAGATGTTTGGTTTCGCCAGGGCGGAGATCATGCAGCAGCCCTGTACCTGCCAGTTCTTAGTGGGTCCAGGCACCATGAAGAGCGCCCTGGCCCAGCTGGCACAGGCCCTGCTTGGCTCAGAGGAGCGCAAGGTGGAGATCCTCTACTACGATAAGGAAGGTAAGGCACAAGAGGGAAGGAGTGTTTAATCGGAGAGTATAATCACCCATATGTTCCACTGTTTTGCCATCCATCTTCTGACAAGAAACCTGATTAGAAAGATCCTAATTCCCTTACCATCATTCAGCCATTTGCTCCTGTTTCGTTCATTTAAAACATCTGTCAGTCACTGCTCTTTATTTCTGGAATATGGATGGGAAAAGTAATAATAAATTACATGCAACAGATTGTTTGCCTCTGGACTCAACGCTACCATTTTAGATTCCAGGATACAAAATTTGTAACAGCCAAGGCTAAATGTTAAATCAGCTCAAAATATACTGTATACAACATTGTTTTAATGAGGTAAAAGTCTCATTGAGAACAAAAATAAAGTATAAATATAGATAGTGTGTAAACTTTAAGATAAAAGATTATGTTTCTGAATATGGAGGATGTAGTTTTTAAAGTGATGTGGACGCAGAAAGACGACAGTAATTATTCGGAAGTTGGCTGTTAGGAAATTATAGTCGTACCTTGTTTCAGTGTGAGAACAAGCTGTTGTTTTCTGGTGAGGACGGCCAATTCAGAGACAAAACATACCACTAAGGCTGATGGGGATGTCATTAGTTGTGCAAATATTTGGTCAAAAACCAATCAAAAATAGTAATGGAAAATTTTAAAACTTGACCTGATGATGGCGCTAGATGAAAAGTTACAGGTTCAATTACAATTCATTACTAATGGGACACAAATGTGTCCCAAATATTCATGGCAGTTCATCTGATAAATGTTGGGACATGTCACTCAATACAAAAAAAAAAGTTCCTCATTGTGGTGCAGGAGAAAAAGTTGAGGGATCTCTTAAGTCATTAGGATGTATTGCCTGGGAATAAATTATCTTGTAATTTAATAAATTATGAACAGCAAGACAATCGGTCAGAACAGAATCACATTCAGACCTTACCAGATTCTAGCCATAAAAATGAAGCACACACAATTTATCAGGAAGAAAAAGATCTTAATCTTGCACCTCCATGTGTGGTGACTATTCACAGTGACCTGCCTGTTTTTTTATAGACCACTGCAGACACTTTGTGTTCTTGAAAATGACCAAATCAGAGATTTATTATCAGGCTTTAAATCCCATAGTGTGTACTTGGCACTGAGTCGCCTCCCCAGTGAGACCAGGCAGGCACACTCGGCATCATATTTTTAATCTCTTCATAAGACCTGTTCCTATGGATGCACATTTGTTTTGCCTCTCCTGTTCTGCCATAATGGTTTGTTGGTACAACCTTAATCTCTCCTCCCTCTTCAACAATTAACAATCAAACCTCAACCTGTATTTATCTTTAGTGCAAAACATTGATTTTAGAAAATGCACAAACAAAATCATAATTATCACAGGTGGGGAGGTGAGGGAATGAAAAGTGTAGAGACGTAGAAATGGTGATATTAGAATTGTTATGAGAGAATGGAGTTAAAGAACACAAAGATATAAGAGACGTTTAAATTTGGAAACCGTGGCATTTTATTTATCATCCCCCGTCCTCTCAAAGCTTTATTTTCTCTCGACTCTCTGACTAAATCTTAATGCCATCATTGGTTGCAGACTGACCTGTGCAAAGGTCTGCATTTTGTTTCCCTGATCTGTGTCACGTACCTTCATTCTTCACCTTTTTATCTGTCACTTGCACAGAGACAATGAGGCAGAAACACATGATGGGGGCAAGCAAACACACCAGGCTTAGGACGGTTACAGACATCCACCATAAACACAATATACTCTCAGTCTACTTACATACACAGACATGCACGTGTCTTTTGTTACTTTGGACATTTGGGCATGGGGCGTGCAGTCTAGAGTGCTGTTGTCATGGAAATGCAATCAGCATGCCAGCTTAAAACCGCTAAGCATCTATTTGTTTTGTCTCCTGCTTCCTACTGTGCCTCCAGACTGAACAGGCAGAAAATGTTGTGAACAAGTGGACACAATGTGATTCAGCTGCTCTCACAGGCTGATTTTTTTTTTTTTTTCTCAGACTAAATTCTTGTCAGTGTTTTTCTGATTGGATGTGTGACTAGAATTGAATGCAGGAACTGTGTGTGTGTGGACATATTGTCCTCTGTATGTATGTATGTGTATGTGTGCGTGTGTGTTTGTGTGATGTGCCCTCTCCCCCGTTTCTATTTTTAGACCACGCTGATTGCAGAGTGAAGTTAGACCTGACGCAAGTGTCGCTCATTTGGCCTTTTTTAGCTTTCAGTGTTGGAAATCTGTCTCTCTCTTTCCCCTTGCAATCTCTCTCTGTCTTTCTCTCTCTCTCTCCCACCCACCTGTGGTCCCCCCCATGGTCTGCTGTAAAAGCCTCGTGAAAAAAAAAAAAAGATGGCTGCAATAGGCATGTGGAAGGGGGTATAGCTCAGTGGTAGAGCATTTGACTGCAGATCAAGAGGTCCCCGGTTCAAATCCGGGTGCCCCCTGTCTTCCTATTGAATTCTCTCTCTGTGTTTAAAGGAACCTGCAGACCATGCCTGGTGGACATTGTCCCAGTAAAAAGCGAGGAAGGCACTGTCATCATGTTCATCCTCGACTTCCAGGAGCTCATTGATCCCTCACTTAAAAAGTCAGGCCTCAAGCAGAGAGTCGCCCAAGGATGGATTTACTGTAAGGCCTTTGACATTTGGCTCATACCTTACCTGCATGATACACATTCCTGTTTAGAGAAGCTTTCTCCGCCCCAGAGATAGACCAATACAAGTGATTTTTTTTGCACATGCACATGCAATTGAATTGATTTTTGTCACATGTGTCACACATTGACATTTAGAGTCACGGACAGTAGAAATTACCAAACACAAACCAAATCCAGGCGAAAGTGTCTCCTAAAACATATTATTATTGATACAAGAATAATTACATATGAACATAATTTGTAGTGGGTAAAGTTTTGGTCACAGCTAAGCTGAACACTGAGTTTCCCCCTCAGGTCAGAATCGCAGGTTGAAGATGAGGCTGCCGGTGCTGCGGTCCATGCGACGACCTTCACTTTCCAAAGATCAGTTTGAAGGAGTGGTAGTGGACTACCTGCAGGTGAGGTGGCATGCACACACTCACAACACACAAGAGATAATGCAGTGTTGAATGCTTATGTGTATGCACGCCTTGCGTTCTGCTGTGATACGTACTGATGTGACAGTTGCCAAAATCTATGCAAACAATAATACTACATATCTGCTATGCATAACCTTTGTAATAACTTGTTTGAATTTACTGACAAAAGATAATGCTTGCACGAAGAGCACGAAACATTCTGCACTCAAATTATTTATAGACAAACTTTTCTTGACGGCTTTTCACAACCAAATTCCTAACACTGAGTACGCACTGTGTTGTTTCACATTCCTCAAATAGCAGTAAGAATTGTTTGAAATGATTTCTCAGCCAAGAGGACACCAAGGGGAAGAATGAGTGGAAAAAGCTCTGTTGTTGAGTTCATCTGTCTTTTCTCAGAGTCTCCCTTTACTTCTGTTTAGAGTTCTCTTGTGTTTTGATAAATCACTCCTAGTGTGACAGCATTTCCTGACGTTATTCATACCTGACACCAGAGCCGTATTTGGCCAAGTTAGGCTAACTTACATGTTGAGAGACTTTGGCAGCAGTTCTACTTTTATTATAAGCAAAACAACACATTTTTAATGAAAGGAGTCCTGTTGTCCGAAATGCTGTGACTGCAGACAGATTATCTTTTTCTAAGAAATATTCATAGCATGTGATTTTGTACATCTAAGACATGGCCTCTTGCTTTCTGTCCTTGACAGCCCAACAGCGAGGAAGTCCCCCTCAAAGAGTTTCGCATCCCGTCCAAGGAGAGCTGCATGCAGTCTGAGACGGAAGCTCTGATAGAACAAGACCTGGATCCTCCCTCCCCTGTAGCCCAGCCCTCCACCAAGCGGCGCTCCCTACTGACAGACCGCCTGGACCCTGGCAATGCCTTCCCCAGGGGGACGTTACCTCGAAGCTGTTCTCGGGACAGCGTCCGCAGCCTCCGACGTGCCTCATCACTGGACGACATTGATGGCATGAGGGCAGAATGGAGCAGTCGACCTGGAGACTCCCGACCCAACAGCAGTGAGTGTCTGACTGGGACACTGTGAACGTCTCAGGGGGAATTTATGGCTAAAATACAGAATTAATAGTAGGATTATCACAGGAGGCTATCAGAGCTGCATTTGTGTCTGAGAGAAACTAAAATATCTACACACTGTCACTACATTAGTGAAATATGAATGTCTATTAACGTCTCATTTTATCAAATTTAACTTCAGACAGAAACATAACACTATCATTCAGTCATATTTCAACATGATTAACTACTGATACTTTTATTTAAAGACGGTTGCTTAATTTGGTTCAGTAGGGTTTTGCGTGCAAACATTTGGCCAAAACTGATCATTTTCATCAGGAGATTTACCAGTGTTGGATGATGAAAGCAGAAAATGGGTTCCCTACACAAAGTCCATTATATTCTGTGTAAGGATACCTCAGTATGCATTACCATTACTATACCAAGGCCAGGAATCAAGGGTAAAGGAAACAATTGGGTGTTATTGGGTGTTAGGTTTTTTTCTTGGCCAGTGTAGCCCATGCCAGGTCAAGAAGTGTAACTATTGTTGCTACAATAACCTGCAATTTAATAAAGCTAGCACAAAATGGTGGTTAAAATGTTGACTGTAACTACACGTGTTTGAGCTTACATTTGATTTCTGGGCATTTTCATTTCATTTTCATTTTTATATTAGACAGCAACAGTCGAGAGACAACAGGAAGAAAGCGATGCAATAACAATAAGTCTGATGGCACCACAAGTTCTCCTGGCACCACAAGTTTTCCTGTAGTATAATCTTTACACACATCTGATCAGAAAGGAAAGGAAAGGAAAGGAAAGGAAAGGAAAGGAAAGGAAAGGAAAGGAAAAGGAATACCATGGCCATGGTGTAATATTGTCACCAAACACAGAATATTGCTCAACAAGACACAATTCTGCAAGTAGCTCACGACAAATTTCTCGCCACAATTCACTCAAATAACCTTTAATTTTCTTTATCAGACAAGAAAAGACAGAAATAGACAAAAGATCAGAGAACTCCATCATCCACAACACAGAGAGTATCGCTCTGAGCACGTGCAGCCGGCTGATAGTTGTTTTGCAGAGACTCGCCAATCAATCTTTCTGTCACTGTGTGTGTGTGTGTGTGTGTGTGTGTGTGTGTGTTTCTGTGTGGTTTTGTGGTCCACTTGTGGTTAGATTGCACATTAGTGAACATATGTGCTCCTCTCCCCTCAGGGGAAGTACTGGAAAGGAACGAAACTGTATTTTTTCGTTAAGGTTTCAATCCTAGTCTGGACACCCACTTATGTCACACTTTCTGTCATTTTCATCTGGGTCTTTGGGGCTGAGGGAAAATGCAGTCTGTCCTGATTCTCCTCTTGAAGCATGAAAGAGTGGATGAAGCATTTTGTTTCTGAAAACATTTGAACTGTAGTATATATTTGTTTTAAATGTTTGTCATGATTTGGCCTTGAAACCTGGACACTAAATTTTGGAGTGCATCATAGAGAATGCATTCAAATACATTTTCAGATATTAGTTTTCTGCTCTGTTTCATTTTTACTCATCTCACCACCATTCGTTCATTATTGTCCTTGATGTGCTTTTTTGAGTCCTGATTGCTGATGTTGTTGCATTCTGCTGCAGATCTGAAGCCCAGCGCTCTGAACTCCACATCAGATTCGGACCTGATGAGACTTAGGACCATCGGCCGCATCCCTCAGGTTACTCTCACTTTCGGATCGGACAGGATGAGACCTCCTTCACCAACCGAGATTGAAATCATTGCTCCCAGCAAGATAAAAGACCGAACCCAGAATGTCACAGAGAAGGTCACTCACGTCACTCAGGTAGGACGAGTCCTTTAAATCCCATCTTTCTTTCTCTCTTTGCACTTCATCTTTTTTTCAAACATAATTCAATCATCTTGTAGTCGAAGCTGGGATCTTAAATTTGGTATTCCTGATTGTTGGTTGCTTGCACGTTTTGTTTTTTAAAGGAATTTAAGACTTATGCACTAATTTGAAGTTCTCGCTCTGTTCAGTTAAAGTAAACAACTTATTCATTTTTTTATTTCATAGTTACACTCTGAGAACTGTGATCATTGCACACTTTTTAAATTTCTTGTCTGTGAGCTAAATGGCTGGATGCCTGTAATGTGCAGTGCTCTATGTTCTTTTCATCATTTTTGCTTGATGAAAAGTTAATAATGGATGTGCCTGTGCCCACAGAGCGACCGATGAAGTCAGTTGAAACCAGACTGAACCTAACATGACTTTTTTTTCTTATGCAAATATAATACAATGAGGTGAGATAATTCTATTTCAATCAGGAAAAGCTTAATTTAGCGTGAACGATAATTTATTGGGGCGGCGGTGGTGTGGTGGTTAGCACTGTTGCCTCACAGCAAGAGGGTTGCTGGTTCTATCCCAGGTGTGGGAGCCCTTCTGTGCAGAGTTTGCATGTTCTCCCTGTGTTAAATGATAACTCTAAATTGTCTATAGATGTGAGTGTGAATGGTTGTTTGTCTCTATGTGTCAGCCCTGCAATAGTCTGGTGACCTGTTCAGGGTGTACCCTGCCTCTCACCCAGTGTCAGCTGGGATAGGCTCCAGCCCCCCTGTGACCCTCAAGAGGTTAGAAAATGAATGAATGAATGATTTGTTGTGCAGGATAAAGATGAATAGACCCCATTGTGATGTGTATGTTTAGGGGGTAGAGAGGCAAACACTGGTTTAGAAATATTCCCCCGAAGGCTTCAAGACACTGGTGGTGGAAGTGAATTGAGTTGGCTGAAGATGATGATGGTGGGATGTGGAGCAGGACTGGGCACTGGATGTAATGAAGACTGGAGGTGAATGAGGTGGAAGAGAGTCATATCTGTTTGTCCTGAAATTACAACTGACAGCAGCAGAGAGGAGATGGTTTTAAAATTTGATAGCAAAGACATGATTGGTTGGATTAACTTATAATGATGCCCACAGTCAGCTGATTGATGAGAAGCTGAAGAGTGAGGTGGAGAGATTTGTGAATGAAAAGAGAGCATAAAGACAGTCTTTCTGATTCCCATTGCTCTGGTATCAGTGTATTTTTTTTCTGGTTACCCTTCTGATTGAAGACTGTTAAGTAAAGTTAAGCCTCATATGTAGAGGTAATAAAGTTTCAGCTTTTCCTGCAAGCAGTTTTAAAGATTTGTCACGCTACTCACTCTGGGAAAAGAAATAATATCAGTCATATTGTTACTTTTCCTGTCACCTTGTTTGATAGGATCAGAATGTTGGCCATAATTGCAGTTGATCTTTCCGCACTGCCACATCCAGTCATTGTCTCTGCACATAGATAGTTCAGGCAAAGATGTCTATAAATGTTTACTGCTTTTGGCTCACTGAAGATGCTTGAAGACATCCGCAGTCCCAGGGTGACGGTGCGAAAGAATAATCTCACCTGAGGTGTGACATTTATGGCACCAGCAGCTCAACACTTTCATCAGCCAACTGTCATCACACCACGGTGTGCGTGTGCACATTTTGGCACGCTGCTTCTCACACGCAGCAGTGGAGGAAAAGCCACAATGGAAAAATACTGTGTGTGAGTGTTTAGTTCAGAAAATTGGAGATAAAGAAGTGATGAAGTGTAGGTCAACCAGCTAAATCAATTTATGCATCAAATATTCCTCTGCATTTTGAGAACATTTTTAAACACCGTTTATTTAATGTCTCAGAGACATTGGAGTCATCGGGGCTGCGTGACATAGCAAAAATCAAATGTCACAATGTTTATGACCAAATACCACAAAATTAATATTGTGACAATATTGTAGGGTGCTTTCACAAAATATTTATACATGGAGATTTTTGAAAAATAATTGTCAGTAATGTGGATGTAATGACTAAGTGGGTTCAGGCAAATTGTAAAACAGCTAAAACAGGGTGATAAGCTCAAAGAATAAAACCCTTCACTGTAATGCAGCCTTAAAACCAGGAAAACACAACACTTACGATATTACAATATTCAAAATCTAAGACGATATCTAGTCTTACAACACAGTATTAATATAATATTGATATATTACCCAGCCCCAGGCCTCATACAGTAATAGATACGTCTTATTTTAGTTCATATCCACAATTTATTTGTTCTTATTTTGTTAATACCTGTTAAATTCTCAGTCCATCATCAGTCCATTGAATGTTGCTACATGATGCCTATGTCTTGCTGAGGTAAAGCACACTTCAGAGACTTTATTTTTCAGAATGTGTACGTATTTTATGAGCTTATTAAATCTGAATCAGCAAAATACTCCTAACGGAAGCAATTAGACAAATGCTGTGAAACATTAACAACAATATTGATCTCAAAAATTTAGTGAAGAGAAAGTGCAGAAACGGATAACAACATAAACATGTAAAATTCGAAGAAGTAGCACGTCATAATTATAAGAACTTGAGTGGATTTTTTTACCTTACACACACACACACACACACGCACATGGACAAAATGTCATGGAGTGTCCTGTTTGGTGCAGGATTGAGCTGGCAGTCAGATACTGTGGGGCTCCCTTAGTGCATCACATTAACCCAGTTTATCCGAGGGGCTTCCACAGTGGTCAGTTGACTCTCTTTCCATCCAGCCTGAGCCAGAGAGGCAGTGTTTGGCCCAATTGATCTGTTTGTTTGGCTTTTGGTTTGTTATCTACAGTCTAAAAAAAACCTGCCAGCAGATGTCAAATAAACTTTTTAGAAAACTGGGCCATGGGCCAAGGAACAAGTGATGTAGTGTCACCATGAGGCCATTTGTAAAACACTTTACATCTAGGTCCATAACCCCAAGATCCTTTTACACAAAGCAGATTGTCCGACTGTGTTAGTCAGTCAGTGTCTCCACATTTAGAATTCCCTCGGTCCCTTCATTGCCTTTCTCCACCCATCCACCAGATACCCTCAGACTTTCCCTCCTCTTCCCATCACCTGACTGCCCAGGCCACATTCACACCTGTTCCCACTCCCCTCATCTGCTCTGCAATTGCCAGGCCTTCCCTGCCCATCCCCTCATCTGCATCTCTTTCTCTCATCAGCCTCCTACTACATATACCAGCCCAGTTCCGTTCACCCCCTGTCAAACCATCAAAGTTGCTTTGTGCCTCATGCCTTTGTTTTCAATTGCAGTGTTGATTGGTCCTTTCAAATGTGGGACATGGACTGAATTAAACATTATTGGTCCAGGTTTTACTCAGCAGTGTAAACCAAATTACTCAGTAAATCTGCTTCATTGAACAATTTCTATGAATTCCGTGGTCAAGAGCAACCAAAGGTATTTTTTCTTTGGATTTCTTGGATCAAGATAAATCAAGGACCATGCAGTTACCTAAAATTTGTTATACAATATATCAGCATGATCCCACAAAATGTTGTCTATATTTTTATCTAAATTTGATATGTTTTTTTCTGTAATGGCTAATTCTAAATAAAGTGAACATGCTGTTCAAAGCTAACAGATTTAGATGGAAGTGGTAACGCTCACTACACTGATAGATAACACAGGCATTAGACTTGATTGTGTGTTTATTTTTTGTTAATGGATCCTAAATTTGCCTATGTAATTGCTGCTGCCTTGGTGATGGTGAGATCTCACTGCTTCACACCAGAGAAGGCGAGTGGTATCGACAGCCTGCGGCACAATGCGGTGACAACGTGGCGTCTGTGGCCCTTGAAAAACTGACAGGACGAACAGAAGGCCTCCTCACACTTAATTTGTTATCTTGACTCCACTGACGTCATGTGCTTCAAGTTTTGATGAAGAGTCTTTCTCTATGTTAGCATGGCAGTGGAGTAGGGTTTGTCTTACTCTTTATGTTTCCCTTAGAGGGTAGAAAGCAGTTATTATAGCTATCTGTCTCTGGTATGTCTCCTGTTGACAGACCACACACGGCCTTCCTCAGCTTGTCTTCATCTCAACAAAAACTTTAGTCCAGAACTGGGTCTTTAAATCTTGTTTTTAGTAAAAACAACGGGCTATTTATTTCCACTTGTTTGCATTGTATATCAACTTGTTTCAACTTGCTTAGCTGTTTTATAGCATGTTTAAATGAACTATCTAGTGGCAATTTATGAATCTCCCTCATTTTGTGATATTATTTCTTGACACTATACATATACACCAATTTAATGGCAATTATCTGGACACCGTTGCAGATATTTGATCTCTTGTTTCATGGAAAAAACTATGCTTTTCGAGTATTATCTTTTGTGTGTGTGTTTTTAGTGTGATGTGTTTTCAGCATATTCTATGTAAATTATTTTTGCATTGGTTATGCTTTGGTGTTTTAGCTGTCAAACATTATATCTACTGAAGTTCTTTAGATTTTCAGTGAATGAATTTGAAAGATCTCATCTAGACATTTATTAGGACATATGAATATGTCCACAGAAAAAGTTCTACCACTTTGTCCCTTCTCCCTCACTAAAAAACCCATAATCTATGAATATGCAGAAATATTTCATTTGAAAAGTTCACTACTGGACACAAGATGTCTCAACTTGAACTGGAAGTTTTAAGTTTCCACATCACACCTGTGTAAGCTGCATATTGAACCAGGATTGGCTTCCTAAGTAGTTGTGATGTCACAAGATTCTGCTCGTTGAAAACTGACTTCTGGTGTTGAACTCTGCACAAGTAAATTTACAATATAATAAAACACATTTTTGAGTGGATGGGGACTTTAAGTTTGTAGTTTTATTTGTCCGATCAGTCGTGGTGGTTGTCTGTATTTGTCCATTTGCGTAGATTCTTTTTCTTGTTCCAACAAAATTCTAAATTATTTTTGGGGGCAGAGATGTGAAATTTCATTAACCAACGATAACTAAATAAATATTGTGCCAGTATTGTGCCTGTACAAATATTTGTTTTAAAATTGTTTGTGGGATTTAATTGATTAATATGTGTTACTCACTGTTGAGTGTGTGAGGATGTATGTGAAGATGGTGTGGGTGTGTGGGTGTGTGTGTGAGGGGATCACAGACTGTCTGTGAAGCTGTCTGTTCTGGTAAAATGTGCATAGTTATGAAAGCAAGTAAAAAAGGGCGATGGCTGTGAGCCTATTGAGCGGCACTGGGTGGCTTGACGCTGATGCCAGTGACCTTGGCCTCTGGAGCTAATGGAAGTGGAGGGCATGCTCTCTGTGCATCTGCCAAACCTCCAACTGCCCTAAAAAAATCACACTGCAGTCTCCTCCTCCTGTCTTCATGCTGGTGCCAGTTTGAGCTTTGGTCCTGTTAAAACAGTTGGAGTTGACTCCTCGCAGTGGCATCATAGTCGCTGGGTCAAATATGAATGTGAAGCTCTGAAGGTCAGGTTTTAGGTCACAGTAATCGTTTCTGTTGTCATGTAGGAACAAACTGTAGCAATGGTCAATAAGCACACCAAGTACAAGTTTTTCTAGACAATTGTTTGTTTGTTGTTTTTCTTTGAACTAAATCTATTAGCAGATGTTACCTTTACTTTTTGTTATTTGCAATTATACAATAAAATTGTTGATTATCTCGCCTTTATAATTGGATTTCGATTGGCACCTTACAAAAAGGGAAATGAAGGCTGTCATTGATCTTTGTTCATATTGATTTGTCTGCATAACATGAAGCACACAGTGTGATTGACTCGACTGCAGCTTGTAAAAGACTGGTAACTGTAGAAAAGGCCCAGCACACTAACCAGTGTGTGTTTTGGGAAAGCAGAAATGTGTTTATGTGGTGCCCCCTGGCTGTTAATGAGCTTACAACATGAGGCTGCAGAGGAATTCAGTTTGAATGGACAAGAACCTCCTAGATGTTTTTTAAAGGTGGCACCATGATTTTTAAATGTTGTGGGCAGGAGAGTGTGTGTGCACAGTTGAAGTATATTTGTTTATCTGATTTGAATTTCCCAAGTATTATAACCTGATCAAACTTAGTATTAAAGAGCAGTCAACAAGTGCAAGTAATCAAAATAAATTGAGGAGGTTGCATGACTGTCCTCAAATATTTTTGGCTACATTGCCTGTTTCAGAGTAGAAGATTATGTTGTTTATACTTTGTTGAAATACAATCAGTTAATTTTTTAGCCATGCGACTTGACAAAAATGTAAAAACAAAAACAACAAAAAAATGTCTAGTAATTCAGAGTAATTTATAACATGCATGGCAGTACTACAATAATAGAGCCTATGTAGCTAAAAGGGACAGTTCACCCCAAAATCAAAGCTGAAAGCTGACAGTGCCAGCTCTCAACAACTCACACCAACAGCAGCACTACAGTTAAGAGGAAAAATATGTATTTTTGATTTTGGGGTGAAGTGTCCCTTTAAAAAGTTCAGTGTATTTAGTTTGATTTATTTAATCTGTCACTTTCTGAGACAATACGTGATTGGTGATTTTGAGTAACTTACAAAAACCTGGTCTCACTCCGAAGTCGTCGAAATCCGGCGCTTGGGCAATAACTTGCGGCATCAGACACTGACAAAAAATGCTGTCTTTTGACCTTGGCATGATACGCAGCCAATTGCCATTACTGTTTAACAGCGCTTGGTGCAGGGTGGGAAAAGAGTGGTGTTCACGTCCGGTAAGATTATTAAGCGAAACCCTGTTCTTGGTTCCTAAACCTTAGCAAGTGCTTTTGTTGCCTAAACCCAACCACATGTGTTAGTTGTTGAAGAAAAAAAAACATCAATTCATGGTGTTGAAGGCTACTGATGTAGTGCATTTATTTTGAAAGAGACTGTATGTAATCGGTAAATTTCCTGTGAAAACAGAAGTGTATTTTGAAAGAAGACAACGCATGTAATAGGCAGAACTTGACTTGACACGACATCCCAGAATGTCAACAACCAACACACCCAGGGTACCTTTAATGTTGTATCTTGACGTGGAAGGTCCATGGCCAAACTTTGATATGTGATGAGACTGGAGTGAGAATGTGTTGCACATGACCTCAGAAACAGCACAACATAAGTGATTCACTCGTCTATGTCAGCGTATAGACAACAATTTGTTGACTGATAAGAGGATTATGCAAAAAACTGGCTGTAACTCACTGCATGTAAATAGAGATATAAACATTTACATAATTATTTCTAAATTGCTAACCATTAACCAGACTGCCTATATCAACAGGGAAGACTGTACAGCAGAGTACTAAAGTAAAGTTTTGTTGTCTTTTAGCAGTTAGTGGTGGAGGCAGACAGCATCATTCATAAAGCCACTGGATCATTTTTTTTATGTTTGAAGGAGGATCCTGCTGTGAGGGCTGGGCTACAGGGAGGGAGGAGAGAGCAGGAGGGAGGGAAATACAGACAGATGGATGGGGTTTCCTCCCTCTCACTCTCTCTTGCAGTCTCTTAGCCTCCTCCTGCTGATTACTCTGTGGTGCGCTTCAGCATGAGCTTCAAGCATAAACTGCAGCCTGTGAGTACCTCAGCCTTACTGGGTCTCTCAAGCTCCCTGGTGTCCTCCTCAAACTCTCCCTTGACTTTTCAGCGCCACTTCCCTGCTTTGTTTGTTGTTCCCTTTTCTCCCTCTTCCTCCCTGTCTCTGTCCTCATCGTGCACCTCACTCTTTCTGCTTACCTACTGTAGCTCTACAGGTGAGCAACACTAGCTTTATCCAGGTTAAGCTGATGCCATGTCACGTTACAATGACAAGGACTTGTCTGTCTATTTGCACAGTTTTCACACATTTTGTGCACAGAATCTTGCAGCTTATTTTGCTTTTGAGTCGCTTCTGTGGTGGGTTTACTGAAGTACAGAAATATGTGTTCATGTTTAGAGTGGGATAAGGCAGGATGAGGAACATGCTCTGGCTGAATAGCTGGATTTCATGTTCATTAAAGTTTGCAAGAAGAAAATATGAACTGAAATGAGCTATACGTGAAAGATTTTGCACTCTGCATTGTGTCTTTATTTAACAGTAAGAATAAAGGTAGGATTTTTTTGTCTTCACAGCAGATAAATTACAATTCACAATCATGTTTGTGTTTTTACGATCATGGTTATTTTGTATTCAAGCCCACTTTTAATGCCATAAAATCAGCAGTATCATATATATCACACTGTCCTTCATGATTTATATCCTGTTCAGTTTAAAAGCTCCCCCTGTACTTCACACCTCAACTGTTTTTTCTGTCTAATACAAGTGAAAAAGTAAAAACAGTGAACACTTGCTGTGTTAATTACAAAGTGCAACTAGCAACAGAAGGCTGTTCGCGTGCGAACTTGTGGTGGCAGTTGCTCTCTGGTCGTCATTATGACACAGAGCTGTGCACAACATCAATAACTTAACATTTCTTGGATGAGTGAACTTTTGCTCGTGTGTTTACATTCTCATTACTGTGTTGTCTTTTCACATCTGTGCAGCTCCTGTGGTCAGTTGCTGCTGACACATAAAGGAGTGCCAGAAGTTGTTGTGTTCATTAAGTCCTGTGTCGTTTCCCATCTTAACCTCATTTCCAAATACTGTATGCTGTCTATGGGTCATAAAAAACACAGATTTATAGAGCAAGACCAGAAGCCAACATTCACCCAGTTACTAAAGGCCACTGCATGCTATAATGGAAAACTATACAAGCCTTGGTTAAATCTAAGCTTGAACTTTGTATTTTCCTCCTGCTTTTTAAACCAAATATGGCCATGAACACATTTAGTAACTTTTTTAATGTATTACTTTGTCCTGAAGAGGCATTTCACTTTGACTATTTCTGACCACTATTTATCTAAGCTGGGAAAGTGGAAAGAAACAGCTTTTTTTTTTTGGAGGGAATGTTTGAAGAGCTGAAGTCTAAGTAAATATCATGCTAGACTTTTCTTATGGTTCTTGTGAGTTTAGTGTTTGGCACTGCAGCTACTCGTTATACAGGTCCAGTGTCTTTTGTCAGGGTGTCTTTGGTCCTAATTATGCAAACTAAAATGCAAATGAGGGTCTAACCACTGCAGGGTTTGTGAGGAGGTAGACAGACAACACTGCACGTAGAGCATTAGTGTACATATGGGTGTCAGCAGCAGGGCATCAGGAATACACACCTTGTTAGGGGAGAGCAATTTCACACCAGCAATGACTGTTAAATCAGCCACATAGAGTCCCAACCTTGCAGAATTAACTGAAATCACTCTCTCTGCGTGGCTCCCAATCGATGCGTGCACTTATTTGGGTAGGCAATCGATCAGAACGCTGGTAGAAGGGGTCACATGGTCTCCATAAAATGGGAATCACATGGTGCAACAGAGGCAGGTGAGGCTGCAGTGGGCTTTTTAAAAACAGCACTTAGTGATTTGACTCAGTGGAGTGCCTGGAGATAGAGGATAGAGCCACACAGAGGCTCTGTCAGAGCTCAGATTGGGGTTTTTTGTAGAAGTTTATGGTTTTTCTGCAAGAAAGTGATGCAGGAGAGGAGATGGCCACTACACAGCAGGCAGGCAGGGCTGCAAAGGGTTTGGCAGAGTTTCCTCCTCTGCTGCTGTGGTCGACACCAAGAGGAGAACCTGGACTTGGAGGCCCTTATTGTCGTACCGGTCAGTGGGATCTTAATGCTCAACGTCTGACGCCTTTACAGTTAACTTACTGTGTTTTGTTGTTCTGCCTGTTAATGCTATTAGACAAATCACTGAGGGAGTGGTGGTAGCACTGGATGGGGATTTGTGTATTGATGTTCTTTGCCTTGCTAAAGGCTGGGGTCGTTTCTGTTCTTTTTGCTGCATTTGAAAAAAAACTGCATTTTAAGAAACTCACTGAGTGTGAATATGTTGCGACTTTTTCCCCTACCAAACTTGGTGAGAATCTTTTTGAGGAAGTTGTAATTTACCACTCAGACACAAATTATTATACAATAAAGCCTGATTGGCTTGATTGCCAAACCACACTCATTAGTGTGTACAGCAGCCACTAATGTATGCACAAACACTTCTCTGTCTAAATTAACAGCTACTTTATTGTATGAATATTCGGGACTTAATCAGGATATTTTTGTTGCCTTGCGTCAAGTGGCGTGACAGTCATTTTACTTTGTTTTAAACAACAACTTAATGCTTGGTTTGGTTTTGCTTAATTAATGATTTTTTAAGGGAAAATTGTGTTAGTGCTCACATGAGGCTTTACTTTTTAAGTTGGGGATGTATTCTGTTATGTGTACTGATCTATACCAATTTCTAAGGTAACTTAGGACAAACTACTGCTTAAATTGAGCTGGTACTCACCAACATGCAGTCCTGGCACTCCTACATTTTACTATTTGGTGTACCATCAATCAACAACTCCCAAACGATTTTTTCGGGAGTCACAGAATCTTATGGGTCACAGATTTCAGTGTTACACCCATTCTCTTTTCTGCCCTCACCATATTGGGTTCTCTGGGCGATTTATGATGGCCTGAAATAAAGTACATTATCCAGGGCCGCTGGCGGCACTATGTAAGCTATCCAGGGGACACGACATGAAAGGGCAACACAAAGAGAACACAAACAGAATCAGAAAATGCCACAACACAGCTTTGAAAAGCAGCTCATATGTTGCTAAATGCAGTCTGGGAGCAGCAAAGAGCCTGATGGTGTAACATTAATCTTTAGAAACAGATTTTTGCATGTGTTTGTAGAATCTGTTAGCAACGGGACAAGATTTTGGTATCAAAAGTGTTGTTTCCATTTGTAGTCCGAGTAGTATTGAGTGGCAGCCTGGCAGGTAAAAAGTCCATATGGAGAGGTGGGAAGTATTGGCCGAAAGACAATTTTTTAAAAATGTATATGCATTTATATGTAGATATCTGTGCATAGAGATTAGCTGAAACGTGCAGCACACCAAAGAGGAAGTTTTGGCCCACATGTCTGCTTGCTACACCAGGTCTCCGGAAAATTGTCCATTTCCCCCAGAGGATTATTGTTGTCAGAGCGAGCCAGTGCATTACGAAATTGATGTAATGCTATAAGAACTTATAGCTGTTCTAATGAGTGTTTGTGTAAATTAAAATAGAAAGAACATGTTGCTGTTTTAAGTCATTAAAAACTACAGTATCTTCTCTGTTTTTCATCAAATATATACTGTTTACCTACAAAGGAAAAGTGGAGGGTGAATTACGTAGCAGTGCATGAATATTAATCCTCATTGAAAGAAACAAGTTACCTGTATGATTTGGCTAATGTTAGTATCTTGCTCTTTCTTATTATGGTGTTTGCTTAAGTATAAGCAATGAGAACTTTCCATGTTTTCATCTCCTCACGGATAAATCAGCTCTTGGCTCTTAACCCAGTCCCTGTAAAGTTACCTCTGTACTGTCTTACCTCCATTATGAAGAACATCCTCACCATCCTGTCCCTCTCTCCTCAGGTGTTGTCTCTAGGTGCTGACGTGCTACCAGAGTACAAGCTCCAGGCCCCACGCATCCACAAATGGACAATCCTCCACTACAGCCCTTTCAAAGCAGTATGGGACTGGGTCATCCTGCTGCTGGTCATCTACACCGCCATCTTTACACCGTACTCAGCTGCTTTCCTTCTCAACGAGGTGGAGGAAGAGCGGAGGAGAACCTGTGGCTACACCTGCAATCCGCTCAATGTGGTGGACCTGGTGGTGGATGTCATGTTCATCGTGGACATCCTCATCAACTTTAGGACCACCTACGTCAACCACAATGATGAGGTGGTCAGCCACCCGGGACGCATCGCGCAGCATTATTTCAAGGGCTGGTTCCTCATTGACATCGTGGCTGCCATCCCCTTCGATCTGCTCATATTCCGCTCCGGCTCTGAGGAGGTGAGAAAGCAGGGGACACAGTGGATGTCAGTGGCATCACAACATCAAAAAACGTTTGCATTCATCATTCAAAAGAGAAACTGGAAGACCAACAGGATGGGTCCAAGATGCTAGTTAGCCAATTAGCACATTAACAAAACAACTTTATATTGAAAAAACAAAGGATATTTACCGTGTGCTAGCAAACAGTAACACAAACAACCACAAACTTTCTGCTAAAGAGCCAAATGATGGTTTTAAAAAAATAATCTTACCTAATATAACAACTTTGTTTTTATCTCATGCCTCTTGACTTAAGTCATTTCTTTGCTTTCCTCAGTTCTGTTTCTCTTTCCATTCACAGTGATATCATACACAAATGGTTCCGCTGTCTCCAACACTGATTCAACATGCTAAATCAGCCAAAAAAAGCTGACAAGGGCCGAAAAGTGCCAACAGTATGGGCCACACCGCAAAAACAAGGGGGACAGACTCTGACTGACAGACCAATATTAATGACTGAATGTTGTCTTTGTGTGTCAGGGCCCTTAGAGCTGTGAAGAGGAATTGAGTTCTGGTAAACAGTGCAATGTTAGCTGTTTAAAAATGTCATAAATCTCTTGTATTGGATCTGTACTTGCGCAAGTTCAGGTATAGGAATGGGTACCAGGAAGAGTTTCGGACCATTTGTAGTCATCAGTTTGAATCTGGTTTTGGACATTGTTGCATAGCCCTCTCTCTCCCTGTGTTTTCTGTCTCTATCTCCAATGTCCCTATCAAAGCGGGGTATAAATGATAAGGTGTTCACTCATATGGCACAGTAAAATGACAGTACCATAGTAGATAACAAGGACAGAAGACCCAATGAGTATGTTACAGTTTTTCATAAACACCAATGAAAAAAACTCCTTTTAATAAACCCCTTTGAGTTACAGATGCTACAGGAACAGAGGCTAAATAAGTAGGTAGGACTCCCGCTCTCTATTGAATCATCGCTAAAATATTCAAAGTTGGACGAATAAAAAAAGGTTTGATGATACTCTGCTGAGACATTGATCCCATTTGATGAGCACACCCATTGCAAACTGGGAAAATACATCAGCTATTCAGGCAGTGTCAGATTTCCTTCATACCATCGACCAAAATTGGTTATTGAATTGTCTGGAAAAAATAAATAGGTCATGCAGTTGCAGAATCGTTGTTAATTTATACAACAATTAGTCTAAACATTTGTTAGCAACATTTAGACTTTTGAGATACAGTTAATCCATTTGTTGTCTAAACATCTCGCATAGTTTACTGATTTGTCCAACAAAGTGGTGGAGTATGGGACGTTAAGTGTCAGGTCTGTGTGTGTGTGTGTGTGTGTGTGTGTGTGTGTGTGTGTATGCTTGGTATGCTAGAACCTTCCATTAATGTCTCAGTACACTTTATAACTGCAGCAGAAAGTCAGTGATTAATGTTACTGGTTATTTTAGACTGGAACAAAAGCTTGCTAATATCACTAACATGAGGTCTTCTCTTCTCTCTCTCCACCAGCCTCAGACAACCACTCTGATTGGCCTACTGAAAACAGCCAGACTGCTGAGATTGGTACGAGTGGCCAGGAAGTTGGACCGCTACTCAGAATATGGAGCTGCGGTCCTTTTCCTCCTCATGTGTACCTTTGCCCTCATCGCTCATTGGCTGGCCTGTATCTGGTATGCCATCGGCAATGTGGAACGCACCGGCTCTGCCCGCATCGGAGGCATGAAGATCGGCTGGCTGGACAACTTGGCTGACCAGATTGGTAAACAGTATAATGACAGTGATGCAGCCTCGGGCCCCTCCATCAAGGACAAGTATGTTACAGCCCTGTACTTCACCTTCAGCAGCCTGACCAGTGTGGGTTTTGGGAACGTCTCACCCAACACCAACCCAGAGAAGATCTTCTCCATCTGTGTCATGCTCATAGGCTGTGAGTAGAAGTCTGATATCAGAGCACCCACTTGAACAAATATAATATGTCTATTTTTAAAGCAGCTGTAAGTGAATGCTGATATTTGTCTGCATGTGCAAGAAAGAGGCAGAATCAAGATTCCAAACCTTGGTCACCAAGGCAGGTTTTTTTGTGATATGATTAAACCAGCTGATGACCAGTATTTTGTGGCAAAAGTTCGTCTGCAATGTAACCACTCTGTTGCATGTTTGCACCGTCAATGTACGTTTACTAAAAGTGCTTGTTTTTGTCACTGACAGGCTCAGATTATTATATTATTAGTGTCTGAAAAAATTATGGAAGGATCCTGACCAAAATAGATGTTATTGTTAAAGAGTAAGGTCCTTTTTGGTTTAACCAGAAACATCCCTGAAATCTCCAAACCCACCAGACTCCATTTATATATATACAGTATTTTTTACATTGTAAAACACTTAATTCAGAATTGACAGGAACAAAATGAAACTCACAAAAACTGCCTCGATTCTGCTTTCAACTTTTCCAACAATTATCAGCTTTAGTTTGGTTGGAATAAACCCTTAATTCATCCAGTTAGATGTGAAAATATGCTGGCTCTATACACACTAAAATGATTTTTTATTCATATGAGTCTAGTGGCTTTGGAGGTAGCGATTTCAGTGATGTTTCTGACCAAACAAAAAGGATCTTGCTCTTGAGCAAAAAGGTTTATTTTTTTCCCATAATGTTGTCAGACACATAAAATAATAACCTGAGCCTGTCAGTGACAAAAAGAGTGGACTTTTAGTGGACATGCATTGATGGTGTGAACAGTCCCCAAATGGGTGCATTGCTGTTTCACCGCCGCTGTCTACAGCACTCACGGTCAATGCTGGACCAATTTTAAACATGGATGTTAGTTAGACACAAAAACATGGAAAAACAGGGTCCAAATTAATATATATCAAAACCTATCCTTTAAAGGCCAGGTGACCCATGCATGTATTTGATCACACATTTAACTCTGGTAGAGTAGATTCGTCTTTCTTAAAATGGTTTAAAACACTTTTTACAGCTTTGTTAAATTATTATTTCAATGAAACACCCATACTGCTCTTAAATATTTGCAACAAAACAAAAACAAACAAAAATGACTAAATGAATTTCATCCATCAATATTGTGTTTAAATGATCTATTTTCTGAAATGATTTTACAACATAGATGTAATATCAGCATGTTGCCAAAGGACTTAATTTTTGAAATACAGAATTGTTCGCATTGTGCCACTTGTTTTAAAAATGTGAAATAGAAAACAGTACATTTATGAGTTCCTCTGACATACAGTATCTCTGTTGTCTTTCCCATGCAGCTCTGATGTACGCCAGTATCTTTGGTAATGTATCGGCCATCATTCAGCGACTGTATTCAGGGACAGCCCGGTACCACACTCAGATGCTGCGGGTCAAAGAGTTCATCCGTTTCCACCAGATCCCAGGAGGCCTGAGACAGAGGTTGGAGGAGTACTTCCAACATGCCTGGTCCTATACTAACGGCATCGACATGAACGCTGTAGGTCAAGTAAGATATTCATGCACATATGTGGTCCTGCACCAGTTCACATATTATTTGGGTAGAAACACTTTTTTGTTGAACAGTGGATGTTGAGACAGTTTAGAAAGACAGAATGGTTGCTTTATATATTCATATAAAGACTTTAAATTACAAATTACAGTTTTGTTTTTCAAAAGAATAACTATGTGAGGGGGTATAGCTCAGTGGTAGAGCATTTGACTGCAGATCAAGAGGTCCCCAGTTCAAATCTGGGTGCCCCCTACCTCCATCTTTTGTGTATATAATCCCAAACCACAACTTTTGTACTGGCCACTCAGCTGGAACAAATGTTGACAACTCATGATGTATGTTAAATATCTGTGTAAAATATGCCTCATTAAAACCTCAGGGCATGTAGTGTACTTTTTTTTTTTTTTAGATTTGTCATCATATACTGTAGGACTATATATGCATTTGTTATGCTAGTCTCGAAATAAATTATTGGCAGAACATGCCTAAAAACTCCTAGGCACTGAAGTGGATGATAAAAATAAGCATCCTTACAAAACGTCTATGATATACTAGGATGTTTTAGCACTCTCGTTTTCCTCTGGTTGTCTTTTTTTATATCCCATTGACGTTTGCAGCATTACCTCACATATTCAGTTTGACCTACATTGGTTGTTTGCCTTGTTCTTTGCTGCGACAATGACCCAGTTTTCCCACACTGAACTCTCATGTAACCTTAGACATTCATTAACATAAATGCAGGTTTTCTCTATGTTGCATCACAAGTGGATTCACTTTCAGAATTGAGATTTGTTTTTTTATATTTTTCATATTTTCCAACAAACCCTTTATCACAGTCAGCTTTTTCCCCTCTTCTTTGAGCATATTTTGGGATTCATATGTGCTACTGTAAAGATGAAATAAAACCAGGACTCAGTAGGGGGTATAGCTCAGTGGTAGAGCATTTGACTGCAGATCAAGAGGTCCCCAGTTCAACTCTGGGTGCCCCCTTCTTATTTAAACATAGATGAGTGTTCCCAGTGAGGCTGAAGCATTGGGAGATGGCGTTTTCAGTGATGATGTGCGTCATATTACTGCTTAGGCTACTATTAGCACTGAAGCATGACACAGCCTGAGAGCAGCATTAGCGCCTGCCAATTCAATGTGAGAATAGATAATCACTTGGAGCCGCTGTCCGTTGTGGCCCCCCCCAACCCCGAATCAATCTGACACAATCTGCTCTCCTCCTCTCACCCTGATGTTTCTTTATTATGTATCTTTCAGATTCAGTTTTCTGTTTTTAGGTTACAAGGTTTTAAAAGATACATGACAAATGGATTCAGGAAAAATATTATAAATACCATGGAGAATTATTAACAGTAGATTCACCGAATGCCCTCTATTACCCCACAGGTTTTAAAGGGTTTCCCTGAGTGTCTACAGGCTGACATCTGCCTCCATTTGAACCGCAGCTTGCTGCAAAACTGCAAAGCTTTTCGAGGTGCCAACAAAGGCTGTTTGCGGGCTCTGGCCATGCGATTCAAAACCACCCACGCTCCGCCAGGTGACACTCTGGTCCACAGTGGGGACATTCTCACCGCCCTCTACTTCATTTCCAGAGGCTCTATAGAGATCCTCAGGGACGACGTGGTGGTGGCCATACTAGGTGAGCTGCAATCCACTGTGGAGTTCCTGTTTACTGTGTCTTTTTTTCTGTAAGGTTGCAAATCGGTCATTATTTTTATTATCTGTCACTCATTTAAAAATTCAACAAATCATTTTACTAATAAAATGTCAAAAATAATGATCAGTGCCCATTACAAACAACCAAACTATAAGATGAAATCTTGAAATTGCAATAAAAATCTTCATTTTATTCTTTTGACACACTGTAACCACAGCGTGTCGCTAATTTGTGTGTGTGTGTGTGTGTGTGTGTGTGTTGCCAGAGGTGTTTGGGCAGAGCTCCACTTCCATTTCACAGTGGCATTGATCATCAATAGGGTCAGCACTCACATCCAGGCCTACATAGGTCATTTCTTTTTTAGCTGAGTTTGGGGGGGATCATTAATTTGATTTGATCTGCTGAGGATTAATGTCACTCCATTGCTTTGTTTCTCATTTATTTTGAATCAGATTCATCCATCAAAATGTTATCAGTTAATTTTCTTCACTATTAATAGCAGTCGGTTGCTCACTTGGTCAAATATCTATTGATAAACTCTTAATGTTTTCCCATGCTCTTTTTTCCTTTTGTTGATGTTTCTGTAGGAAAGAACGATATCTTTGGTGAGCCCATCAGTCTGTATGGGAGGCCAGGCAAATCCAGCGCTGACGTCAGGGCGTTGACCTACTGCGACCTTCACAAGATCCTGAGAGATGACCTGCTGGAAGTGCTGGACATGTATCCCGACTTCGCTGACATGTTCTGGAACAACTTGGAGATCACCTTCAACCTGAGAGATGTGAGTGCCACCAGAGGGCGATGTTACACATAAAAACACCATCCTATTAATAATTGCAGACCTTTTGCATAATCTGTGTTTTTGCGTTTGCCTCGAAACCTAAGAAAACCTGTTCTGACCAGTTTTATAAACAAACATGGTGCGTATAGATTCAACATTTCACACCACGATTTTATTGTGTGTATACATTAGCCTTCATGAGCATGCCTAAATTCATTCCGACCCCGTGAAACATTTGCGAGGTCTTTTTAAAAAATGCCTTTAAACCTGCATATTTTGGATCGGCTTGCATTCCTTTTTTTTAAAAGGCTCTTTTACTGGCATATCTCCACCTTTATGGTGCTTGACTGACTCTATGCACAGCACACTCAGCAAAGCATTGCTCTATAGCACCATAGGTGGTCAGTCAAAAAGTCCACAGGGCACCTGAGAGAGGTGAAATCAAAAAGATGACATCTCTTGGTCATACCTGCTTAGACGATCTCTTCTCAGTTTTATGTTGTATCCCTATCCTTGATTACGTGATTATCCTTGAAAGATTTCTTTTGATATATCTAGCATTTCTTGGCCTGTTGTTTGTGTGAGATCCGGTGTGTATTTCTGAATTTCTGAAGCTGATATGTATCAGGTAGATAGAATAAACCAGCCAACCCCGAGCAAGGACTCTGAATGTGGCTACCGCCGGACAAGGCATCGCAGAAGCTCCCTGCGTCGTCGAAACCGACCAGGTGAGTGAGGGCTGCTGCTTAAAAAATTTCATATGTTTCTATTCTGTTGGATCTCCATATTGTCTTATGCTGGTTGTCCTGTGACAATGTCTGTACAGACGGCATGGACCGTGAAGACTCTTACCCTGATCAGTCCTGTCCAATGGTAAACCACCACCAAGGCACAATGGCAGGATCCCACTGGGAAGACCTCTGCAGCAGCCCAAGCATCTGTTCTCAGTCTAGTGATGAGGAGATGAAGCCCATGGGGCACAGCAAGGGGGAGCTGTATCCCAGCGGGGGTGACACCAGAGACTATCCCCCAGCTGTGGTCAACCTCCTGCCTCACAGTGGACCCTCAGCAGGGATGGGACCGCCTGTAGACCTCAGTGGTCCACCATACTCTGGTAAAAACTACCCACAATCCCTTCATCAGTCATGTCAGGATAGTTTCCAATAGACTAGACAGAGCTTTTAAACATTTTAGAGGTCAGAGGAATTTTTAAATCACAATTCTATCCGTGCCTCCTTTAGAGTTTGCTGTTGAGATTCTTTCCCTGTCAGATCAGGTTTATTCAATGGCAGTTTTTGCAACACACTTTTTCTACATCTTCCTTTACTCTGAGGGCAACATCAGATGCTGCCATCCATCTCCAAATGTGCTAGACATCATGACTTTAATAAAACAGAAGAGTGAAATCTCCTTCCTTGACCTTTTTGAGTCACAGGGAGGTGTAGCGTCTGATTTGTGATGAGTGGGGTTTTGATTAAGGCCTCAAATTTTCATGCCAGGGAAAGTCCAATGCACTTAAAATTCAAGTCCAAAGTCTATAAGCAAATAATAAACATACTATAAAATAAACTAATATTTCATCCAACAAAATCTGAGATTTGAACCAAAAAGAAAAGTTCATATTGTTTTGCAAAGTGCAACCAAAGAGTGTATTTCTATGTGTGAAATTTTTTAAGTGGCAGTGACTATAAGCGAAATAATACAACAATAATAAAATCTAAATAGGATTTAGACTTGTAGTTTGTAATACAGAATACTTGTTACACAGCTACAAATGTGTCACTATACCTTTAAAATTCCAGCTCTTCCAGTACTAGTAAAAATAGAACTGAAACTAAAAGAAGAAAAGTAAAAGTAAAAGTAACATCTGCAAAAAGCAAGTAAAAAATAAACTAACAAACAATATCTAAAATGAAACATTTACCAAAACTAGTAAAAGTACAATGTAAAATATTGAAAATGATATGAACATAAAGACTAAATGAAAAATCTAGAGTACAAATTGTCTGCTTCTCATCTCATACTCACATATTGCATGATTTTCTTGAACAACAGACAATAAAGTGTTTCAGAAATTAAAGGCAGATTCTCACTCCTCTGCACAGCAGCAGCCCCCATCAGCATGTCAGGGTTGTACAGCTATTGGCCAGATCGCAGAGCCAGCCAGTTCTCGGACAGCCAGGGACGACCGTCCTCTGTCAGGGCCAGTTTCCATCCTCCACCCTGTGCTGAGGATCGGCCCAGTGAGCTGGAGTCCAGATTGGAGCTGCTGCAGTCCCAGTTGAACAGGTGGGTTGTTTTTAATGAAAATAAGAAAGGGGGCACCCGGATTTGAACCGGGGACCTCTTGATCTGCAGTCAAATGCTCTACCACTGAGCTATACCCCCTACTGAGTAAGTGGGATGGGTGTTAACCTTTTCTTCTATTACCAACAGCCTGTCTTTACCTCCACGTCATACTTAGGAAAGCTCCTCCCTTCCTCCCCTGCTTTGTTTACATATCAGTTCCCAGCTGGTTGTGTGCATGGTGTTAATGTGAATAGCATATGTATGAGAGAGAGGGAGACGAGAGGGGAGGTGGGAAAGACAGAGATAAGAAAGGGTCAAAGGTGGGAGTAAAAAATTTAGAAACATTTTATATAAAGTCAGTCATGCATGTGCTTCCTTCCCTCCTTTTACATGCCTGTCCTCATATATCCGTGTGATAGAAACTGTAGAGAGAGCAAGAGAGAAACCTAGTGGACATTTTTGAAAAAGCAGATGGAAGGACTCTATAAAAAGATTATGACATGCTCCATCCACTATCAAAACAGCAGCAGTGTAACTTAAAGCTGTGTGTTTTTCTGTTCATGAGGACAAATTCCTAATGTCTTTCTTTATCCTGCTAAGGCTGGAGACTCGTATGACAGCAGACATCAACGTGATCCTGCAGCTCCTCCAGAGGCAGATGGCCCCAGTGCCTCCGGCCTACAGCGCTGTGTCCCCAAGCCCTCACCCGCCTCACCCCACCACCCTGTACAGCACAGGAACACCCACAATCCACACTGTCCCTCCAATCCAGCCAGTACAGATCGACAGCACTGCCTCACTGCTGCAGGTGTTGTGTTCACTTTACTTACTAACAGTTATCAGAAGTTTGACATACTGAGGTCATTCAGTTTGGGATCCTTTTGGACTAATTCCAGTTACATCAAGTACATGTGGTTTTGGCCATAACTCAAGAATTCATGTGCTAATAAAATTTCACACAAATGTCTACTATGATAAAAAAGAATGAGTGATGACATTATATATCTAAAAGGTCAAAGGTCAGCTTCACTGTGAAATCAGTTTTCTGCAAAAACACTTTTCCGGCCATTATTCAACGTCATAACTCAGGAACAGAAGGGGAGACTTTTGGTCAAATACTAAATTGGTGACACTAATTTTGGGTGTTTACCTTGAATCTGTGCTGAATGATAGATCTTCTGTGCTGCTGGGTTGACAGTTTGTGTGAAGCATCTACAAAAAGGGGTCTGTCACTTATTTTAAGCAGGTGTCAGCAAACGCATGTGTGCTAATTTGGGTGGGAAATGCGTATTACTCATAGTCTATGTAAAAAGATGGATGTAGCTAGTCTGACATCACCCACTGAGTTGCGAACTCCTGTTTTGAAGCCTCAAGTTTGGCCAGTTGGCCATCACCATCTCAGTGTTTCTGGAGCCAAATTTAGATTAGAGGTTGGAGGTGTGTTGGAGCAACAGGCAGATCTGACTAAAAGACTGAGTGATGCCTCATATGTGTATCTTTAAGCCTTAGATAAATGTAAATGCATGAGATACATAAAAATTTTCAGCCCGTACAGTTGTCATGATGGTTGCTGTAAAGTCGAGCAGTTTAACATGGATATGTGTGGGAATTCACTTGCTTCTGGAGCTAGCCTCAAGTGGGCATTCAAGGAACTGCAGTTTTTGGCAGTTCTACATTAACTTAATTTTACCTAGGTTGCCTTTTGGTATTACTTTAGCCAGTAACTTCTCACAGTGTCAACCGGTTACCTGACAGAATGAGATTCAGGTGCTGGCTGGCTTTGTTACCTTTGGACAAAGTAAAGCTGGCTGTTTGCCCCTGTTTCCAGTCTTTATGCTAAGCTAAGCTACCCTACTGCCAGCCCTAGCAGAATATTAACTTTGCAGAGAGTGGTATCAAATGTCTCATCTAACTCTCAGAAAGTATGCAAATAAACATAATGTTCAACTACTCCTTTAAACACTAAAGTCTGAGAAGGTTCCCTACATCAAACCAATTCTGCGTGAGTTACACTTAATTCCTCTCTCTCTTTCCAGAGTCCAGACTCTGACTTCAACCACAAATCCAAGGACTCCCTGTCAAGCGGGATCCATCTCACTGTGGCCTCCGATGACACCGTGTCCATGTCGCCAGATGCTGACCCGCCACATCTGCCCTCTGTGGGCCTCACTCCTCCTCAGTTGTCAGGGGCTCTAGAGCCTCCTGGACTGCTATGTGTCAGCCAGCGCTTCCCCTCCCTCCCTGAGCACCTGGAGACCTCTACAGAGATGCAGGAGATCCAGCGGCATGTCTCTGACCCTATCTTGCCAGGCAGCTAGAGAACCAATCACCAACACCACCCAAAAGCCTGGTCCTTTGGACGGGACAGTCGTATATTCCCCACTTTCCTCCTTTAAAACCTCCTTCGTCCTGTTCAGATGCTGCTGTAGAGTGTGGGATGCAGAGTTCAGAGTGCCTGCTGTTTCCTACACACAGACTCTACGGCGCCTCCACAGGCTGCTGTGGATGCGTGCCCCAGCGTCACTTCACACCCGAGGTCCTGTGCAATGAAGAGATTATTCCTACCCAGCAGGGTGGGCAAAAATACAAGTTGACAGTTAATACATACAAACATATACATGCGTTATTCACTGGATCTGAAAGCTACGCAAGCTACGCGTCCCAGTCCAAGGCTTCCTTGAAGAGAGGTGAAATGTCAAGGACTACTAATATGTTTCACATGTGAAAAATTATCTGCATTCACTTTGTATGAGAATTGCACATTTAGACTTGAGCTTAGAAAAATGTAATCATTTATTTGGAATTGAATTTATTTTCCTAATAGAGATGTGTTGATCACGATAAGAACGATACACCTAGTAAATGTAATAAATTATGAGTGTTATAAGTTAGAGACTCACTTTATTGTTTTGGTGTATGTTGGAAAAATATCAAAAGGCATTCTGTAGCTGTCTGGCACACTGTGAAGGATGGTGGCTTCAAGGATAAAGTGTAATATTCATCTCATATTTCATGCTCTGACATTTGATCATGAGAAGGTATTACAACATACACAACCAAGCAGAGCAGAATAACTTCATAGTTTCTTGACCATTTACACGTAGCTCTTACAATTTTGTTTTGATCATGACTGCTTTGCTTGGTTTCCCCTCTTCCTGTTTCTGTGCATCTGCACTCTTTGACTCAAACATGTGTCAGCTACTTTTCATGGTCACATGGTTTCATAATGTACCTGATGTGTTTATCTAAAAGTGCCAACATTAGAGGAGCCGTTCTCCCATTCTCTAGCCTGTGATACTTAAACAGGTAAAAACTGCAGACAGCTGTTTCACGTCAACTGAGTGAAAAGTGAAGCGGACGGTAACTGTCAGTCACACACAGCCACAGTGACGTCGTCTCAAGGCGTCCTTTGTTGAGATGATTCCACAATTACAACCACAAGGTGAATGTAATGACTTTTTAAGCATTTATAATTCTGTATAATGTTTCTTGAAGCACAAATTCCTGTTATTTATCTTTTTTAGATTAAAGACACACTGCAGAGTTACCCTGGGAGTCTGATATGCTTTTTATTCTAGGTTGAGTAATCCAGATTACTCGACCTAGTGGTTATTTATTTTGGATTCTGACCCCTAACAAAAAAGCAGTGTCCAGTTAGGGCCTCTTTCGTGTTTAAGATGTCTGCGTTGCCAGCAGTTCCATCAAAAATAGTGTTCACCTCTGAACGTGGTGGTTTGATTTAAATAAATGAGGCCCTAAGAGGTCAAATTATCTTCTTCCACTATTGGAAATTAGATAATGAATTAAAGTGATCACCCCTGTGTTAAGGCAGCCTGTTAGGGAATTAAATGGACAGACACACACACACACACGACCTGTCAGACCTTGGAAATGAAACATAAGCATTTATCTTTCGCTAAATTTTTAGCTCTGGGAAATTATAAGAAATAAATGTAGCCATCCTGTTTATATAGCATACAAACATATGCAGTCATACACATTCGCACCACACCAAGCACTCACTGTGCAAACAAAAACGGCAGGAGAGTTTTACACACTCAATACTTGTGCATACTGATCTGTATCAGGGGGTATAGCTCAGTGGTAGAGCATTTGACTGCAGATCAAGAGGTCCCCGGTTCAAATCCGGGTGCCCCCTCTTTATACACACACACACTTTGACAATTGGCTATGCATGAACTGTTAGTACAAAGAGACAGTGGACCAATTGCAACCAGACAAACAAAACAACAAGGGGCACTGTGGCCTCACAGTATAAATGGTGTGTTCAAATGGACCCCTCTGTGTGGGAGAGCTGATGTGAATGCTGCAAAGCTTTGATTGGTGCCATGGTAACTGACTTCCGAACTAGCTCTCGAAAATACTGTATTTATTCCTCCACACCACAGATAGATATGGCGGGTGGGGGTGTGTTTTCACAATAACCATCCATCTATGAATGCCAGATCTAAAATGTTTATAGATCTAACCGTTTACATTTTATTAAGGCTTAAAGTTATGCATAATAAAGTGTCCTAATAATTTAGTGCCCACCTTGAAACTGTGCTTATTATATAAATCTTCTGTGCTGCTAGGGAAAGGTTTTGTGTGAAGCATCCATGTTTTCAGACACAGATGTAAACTGTAACTGCTACCTGACAGGTGCATGGAGGCATACAGCTGTGAGGCAGTTACTCTAATTTATATATATATGTATGTTATACATACCCCCAAAATAGCCTATAATTTAAGAAATAGTAATCCAACATTATTGATTGTGCATTAACGGTAGTTAATTTTAGTTATTCTCAGACGAGGACATAAGTTAGTGATAGTTTTGTGACTTACTCGCTCTCATCTAACATCAGTCGCCAGCACTCCAGAGTTACTTTGACTGCGACAGTGTGACCACACATGACAAGCTTAAAGATACACTGGCAAGATGTTAAAAAAGTCAAACATCTAGAATTGGCTCAAAATTTGCGAAGGTAACCCCCAAAAAGTCAAGTGCCAAATATGCATAAGGAAAATGACATATCACAAATCGACAATGAGCTTGGCACAAAGCTGCAATAGCTTAGCCTTCTTGCCAAGTATTCTTTACATCTAGCTGATGTTTCAAAAAAGTGCTTTCTCAGTGACGCTTGGATGCTAAAAAACTGATTTTCAGGATAGCCTTACTGTGGAGTAAGCATGATTGTTAGCAGGGTTTTCTGTGGGTTTTCCACCTTCCTCTTAGGTTGGTGACTTTAAATTGCCTGTGGGAGTGCATCCATAGGCACACCTTTTACGAGGATAATCAGTTACAAAAAAATGGATGGACATCAACAAGTTTGTTCCTAGGACATGGAGGAATACAATTTATTAGAGCAAATTCAATAATAAACTTTATGAAAAAGCTACAACATGAACACTTGTCTTACCAACATCTCGAGTTGATATATTTATATGTATGTACATTTTTGCCTTGTAATGGCATGCTACAAGGACATGACCCTTTAATTATTGAAAACAACAAAAAGAGAGGCAGACGCAGTCAGGAAGTTGCTTCGCTCTCCTGCCATTCCACAGCTCACTCTAACACACAAAGAAAATGCAGCTTTCAATGCACAACCTTCTACAAATAAAGAAGAAGAGAATAAGTAGGGAGTTTAAAAAGGCTGAACGACATTGCTCTGGTAGGTTCTGAGTGTTGCTGTACATGGCTGCCTTACAGTGTCACCAGCCAAACTAAAACACACCGTATGATGACAAACACCACTGCAGTGACAATACGAATCCCTCTCAGGTTATTTTACGATGTATAAAAATTTCACAGGTCACAAGTTTGAGCCTCGTACCATCATATCATGGGAGGACACACACCCATTTGAAATGGGTTTAATTGCCACAGGGGGTAAACAAGACTATAATATACTGATCTTTGAGTCACCAATAATATGGTATGAGTCCACAAGAAGGCTACGACATATCACTACATATTAGAGAGGTCATCTTCTGCCATCTACAGTAGTTTGTATCAACCTTTACAACTCAAACAGATGAAACACACAACATCTAAACCCTTCATCATAATCTCACAGCTGGCTGAAATCACACCAAAAGTATAAAAATCTGAATTTCATAGACAACTGCTCAGAGTCCAAAGCTTCTGAACACTACCTTGAGAGCAAAATAAATAAGAGCTTAAACACGTTTAATAGAACAATGGAGTAAAGACATGGGAGAAAGTGTAAACCAGGTTATTGTGGAGTACGTGTGTGAGATACTCCAAACACGTTCAGGAAGTTCACTCGTGACATCGTCCTGGTCTTGAAAGCAGTGGGACGACGACTAAAAATTAAGTCCAAATCTGAAACAACAATCCTTCTCTTTGTGGTCTAAGTGTTCGTGGCTTTAGACACGCAGGATCTCCAGGCAGTTGTTGTAGCAGATGGCGATCCAGTCCGGCTGCGTGGAGGCCCACTGCACGTTGTTGATCTCCCCTTCAGCAGTGTAGGCCAGGATGGGATCCTCAATGGCGCGCGGCATCTGCTGGATGTCCCAGATTAGAGCCTGGTGGTCATCGGCTGAGGGAAGAAGACGTGCAGAGAGGGCATTAAAAGAGATGTGTCGGACAGAGAGCAGAGAAATACAGATTACAAATAAAGTTAAGCCTTAAAGGGACAGTTTACCTCCAAATCTAAAACACAATTTCTCCCTTTTACCTGTAGTGCTGTTGATCAATCCAGATTATTTTGGTGTGAGTTGCTGAGTGTTGGAGATATTGGCTGTAAAGCTGTCAGCCTTATCACTGAAGAACTCAACAGTAATGTCTCTTTCCAGAAATCATGACCCAGTTACTCAAAATAATCCACAGTCCTTGTTGTGAGCAGTTTTATGTAGGAACTATTTTCTTTCTGCCAAACTACACTCACCATCCTCATTATCGCAGCACAGACAGAAGCATGCATCTACTGCTTGCTCACCTCACACCACTGAGCAGCTAATGTTACAACTCAGCCAAGGAGGATGCCATTAATGTTTACATCTCTAGATGTCACAAGGACAAGCTTTTCCTCCATGAGTAGATGCACACTTCCTTTTGGGGAGTTCAAGTTTCAAAACTTGGCATTTTGTGTTGTTTTCCCACGCTCTCTTTTAAGGCATTTGACAATTAAAAATGCATGTACAATGACCAGATTTGATTTATGGTTTTTTTTGTTAATTTTAAAAACATGTCTATGGTATCATCTGTTTTTTCCAACTATGTTTATCCCACTATCTGTAGGTGCTTTTACCTGCAGTACAGATGTGACATGACGAGTGAGGGGCCCAGGCGATGCCGTTTACACAAGCGCGATGGTTGTTCAGCCGAGCCACTGGAGTGCAAGGCACACGCACGTCCAGGATGACCACCTATCAAACAGAACAGTGGTGAAGTGTCCATAAACTTTAATATTTCATGTTTTTTTGCTTATGGAGCTGGAAAGGGAACACAAAATCCTTCAGGAATCAATTAACAATCAATGTTAATCCAAAAAAAAAAAAAAAAAATGGGCAGAAACATGGGTAGTGAAGGATCCACAGCAAACTGACCTCCATGCCGTCCATGGCCATTGTGGCCAAGTAGTTGGGGTCCTGTTTATTCCAGCAGAGGCGGAGCAGCGGGTGGTGCTGGGGGTCTTCATAGATGATGGTGCTGTGTTCCAGGTGCCGAAGGTCAAACATGCGGACGGATCCATCAGCTCCCACAGAGGCAAACATGTCTCTGCCACCTCCTGCACGGCTGAATGCGATGTCATACACCTGCACAGACACACCAACACTGATCTAAATGTTTTCATGTACAAAAACACACAGGGCTTCTTTTTCACAGCACAGACACACACAGACCTCTTTGTCATGAGCGATCAGCTGGGTTTTTACATGTCCAGACACCAGGTTAACCCGTCCCAACACCTGACCGGTCTCCAACCCCCAGATTGTGCAGGTGGTGTCGATGCTGGAAGTTCCTGCAGAGTGAACAAACATGTTGAACAACACAACTGAGAGAGCAACAAAGCCTGATGTATAACCTCCTAACTGTTTATCATAGAGTGGATTTCTTACCCAGCAGATTGGGGTCAACTTCATTCCAGTCAAAGGAGGTGAGGGGAGCACAGAAGTCAGAGTTCTTGTTGTTATTCAGCAAACATTCGAGACGTGTTTCTGTGTCGCTGACCTGCGTGATAAATGTAAAGGAATTTGTCAGTGAGCAGACTTCTGAAAACAAGCACTAAATTCAGATACAGATGTCTTCTTGAAGTGTAAATCATGCACTACTGTAGATCACAGGGACAGGCGGGGAGTTAAGCAGGAAGACTGACAATATTCTATTTGATTGTAAATATCAACAAATCACACAAAAAGGCAAAACCAGTAATGTTCATCTCTTAACACTTTCTGACTTTGTTACAAATGTATAGTTTCTTCCTTTTTTTTTAAACGCTGTAGCAGTTTGTTTTAAACAGGAGTGGAAAGAGCACTTGTTGGGAACTATTTCTAGCTGTGGATCAATACACGGTTGGTGCCCTACAGCAATGGTCCCAATAGGACCCCTTTTCTATCACCTAGTAAACTAATCACCCCTGACAAAGAGAAATATTTTAAGTGGAGTTCATATTAAATTCAATGCATATCAATAACAGTACAGAACAACTAATGGATTGTACAATTAGCCCAAATAATGAACGAGATAACTGCATAAAGTTCTTGTAAAACAAGTGATTTGGATTTTGAGCAAAGGATGTCCCGAAAAGATTGCAGAGAGTTTTTCCTGTCACTTTTAGTGACTTTTAATTAAGTTCTCTATCTGTCTCATGTGTTTTTACAAACCTTTGAGACTTTTTTTTTTTTTTTTTACAAAGTCACTGTTGTTGCGCTTGACATTTTATTGTTTGTTATTTGGTTATTTGAGTACTTTTCTAATCTTGTCCTACATTAGCTTTGTCTACAGTGAAGATTCTGTGACTATAGCTCGTGTTCAGGTCTTCACCGTGCTCTTAAGATTTATTTATTTTTAATCAAGTTTGTATCTTGAATAATAATCCAAACTTTATTTTTTTCACAGCAATGACTGACATGCCGAGATAAAGGCCCGTTGTATCATTTTTAAATTATTTTGTGTTGTCTTACACCCCTAAAATCAAGAAAGTCCATGACCCCAGTGAAGCTTTGGTGACCTGTAGTGGGGCTCAGGACCCCAAGTTTGGGAACCCTTGCTCTAGTAAGAAGCAGGATGTGTGTGTGTGTAATTGACTTGAAACATAATCACAGCACCCCTATTTATTGTAAGGAAGGATCATATCACCCAGTGCAACTGCGACACACACTGATGTGTTTATAACAGTGCAGTATTTGGGCAACAATGGACCTCGATTTCATGTATATTTTGGATTAGTGGCTTAAGGATCTGTTTACAGATATTTTATATTTGCACCAAATTTTTGACAGCAACTGCTGCACAACAAGGAATTTGATGAACATATAAACAACAGATATATCATCAGAGTCATCCTGTGATATCCTACCCTCCATATGCGCAGGTAGTCTCCACTGGTGGCCAGCAGGTCCGGGTACACCCCCTTCGTGTCTGGGATCCACATGATCTTGGTGGTGGGGTAAGGATGGTCAAACGTGTTCCTGCAGACGAACTCTGAGCTCTCCTCTTCCAAACCCACCAGCTGAACCTGTGCAGGAGCAAACACACACATTACCTGTTACTGCAAGGCAGCTAACTGGCTGTTTACAGGGCAACAAGGGTTAGAAATAGATTTAGCTATATATAGTCCTACTGAGGGACACTGATATTACAGACACAACGAGATTCTCGCAGAATATCTACACAGGAACTTAGGTTATTCGTGTGTCACTGAGGAATGACAACAAAAAAGACAGTGTGATTTAATTTCTTGGTGCTGCGCAGGACAAGTAGCATTAGCATTAGCTCGCTAACGTTACCACCTCCACTGTTAGCCGATGAATGGCCATGACCACACTACGCACCTTGTTGTTGTATTCCTCCACAAAGCTCCCGAGCGCCAGCCGAAAGCGTTTGTCTGGACGGACGCTCCAGTTCATCGCATACACCGTCCATGGCGCCTCGTATTTGTAGATTTCTTTTCTTTTCCCGTGAAGCGACATCCTCCCGAGCTGCAGCTGTTGTCCGAGCAGCTAACACGCTACCGTTAGCTAACTACCAAATAAGTAGTCCTCCAAGCCAACAATTGTCAGTTACTTTAACTTGCGATAACAAATACCAGCAGGTGTGGTGGTAATGACCATTTAATTAAATAGATGCTGTTTTCGAGCAAGATTTCTCACCACTTTACTTAACAAAGAGTAGCATTGCTCGTTACGATCTATAGCGCTGTCAAGTCCAACAAAAACACAATTGACTTCCGGTTAGTATTTACAAAAATAAAAGCAGGCCATTACTGTAAAATTATCTTTTTTAACAACAAAGTATGATTTTATTATTTAAACCACTGTTTCTTTGACAATATGCATCCATTCAGCCAGATTTTGTAAGATTCTATCAAATCTCACATTATTTGTGATTTACGTCATACTTTTATTCTTCTATTTCTATTTCTGTCTGTAAAAACTTAAAAAATAAAGACACTTTGAAGGCTCTTTTTAAAAACACTGTTGGAAATGGTTTATATTTATGTGTATCTGTTCATAGAACAGAATATTCATCTGTAGTTTTCATTTTTTTTTTAAATTTTTCCATGTCTATGAGTTTGTTCGTAATTTGTGCAATAAATACGTTGCTTAATTATGACTAATAAGCAAAGAAAACAACTGACTCTCTGTACTACTATATTCTTATTCTTTTGCCTGCCTTAAAAAGAAAAGTAAAACCAATAATGACACCACAATTGCATTTTCAGTGAGCATAAATTTGAACAGTGACTACATCATACGCACTTCACATTAAATTTCTGGGTACATTTTGGGCCAAACATTTCTAATATTCCCGTTCTCGTAGTGTTAACCACATTTCCAACTGTTTAGTAATGAAATTTAGAGATGTTGAAAAAAGTTTTATTTTAGAAGTTTGAACCGGAAGTATACCTAGTGTATTGTGTCTAACTTGACGGATAGTTGTAGTTACTCAGTATCGCCACTAGAGGGAAGCAAAACACGTGATTATAAATCAAAGCCGTCTGTTAGGCTGCTAGGCATTCAAAATAAATTAGCTTTTTTATATTAATGTATATTATTTATATATATATATCTTACAAATCTATTATAAGTGATGTCACACTTTTTTTAAGACACCTCACCACAGGTACTGAACTTTTACTTGACCTTTTGAATTGTATACTAACTTTATGATAAAATAATCATAGAATGTTTTAAATTTCTATTTTACATTCTATTTTTATTTGACATCTTTATTTAAATCACAAATAGTGGATTTCCTCTGTTTTCGCGACTCGTTCTGTTATATTGCAAGAAACCAGCATTATGTATATATACGTGTGTGTGTGTGTGTGTGTGTGTGTGTGTGTGTGTGTGTAAAGAGAGAGATATTTTCCTGTTTATTGGACGATAAGTTTACAAATAAAAGGAGGATTGGACAGTATTAAAATCCGTATGTGTCCAAGTAATAAAAAGTGTAGTTAAATAACAAATAACAAAATAGACACAGACGAATGTAAATAATACAAATAAATATCTTATAAATAAATATAAATGGTCTTCATTTTGAACGAAAGGTTGGTGCATTCAAATTCATTCCAAAAACACACACTTACATTACACTAACAGGTGATTTAAATTGGACAGAAAACTTCTTTTAATGAAATAATTGTTCCATTTGACAGGAAAATAATTAATTCTCCGTGGTATCACTTCCTGTGTTGCTGTCAGGAATTAACGAGAGGGATACACACTGAATAATGTAAAGGGGGTCAGTGTCACATCCTGCTGCGATGCTTTTATTTTGAAAGGTCAGCCCCGTGTCACTACTCCACTGCTTCAGGCGTAACATCACTACAAGGACAGTCCAGGCTGCTTCAGCTCAACCAGCGTTACGGTTATTGTCACTGTAACTCTCCAGGTAAGCTCCTCATCCGGTTAGTCCACTTATTTTGTTTTAATAAGTCCCATTTAACGTAGCGAGTTGTATTAAAAGGGGAAGAAACGCTGCTTTCCATACAGGTTTAGGGTGAGTGTTAGCAACAAGGTGCCATGCTAGTTAGCCACCGTTAGCATGCTAACGTCAGATTTGCTAACAGCTAATGATAAAGTGAGAGGGTGTTGGGGGATGGGGCGGGTCCTGCGATTATGACTACAGTTTGTGGTTTAATCCCACGTATGTCACAAGATAAGTACACAGTGATAGTTTTGACTAGAAGGCCACTAACGTAAGTGAGACACATCCCATTATGTCAGCCTGTTAGCAAGCGTGGAAGGTAAGTTAGCAACGTTGGGTCTTTGGGCAAAGTTAGTTGGGCTCGCGACAGCTTTCTGGTTGAATATTCAATCCCCAGTTAGTGTAGCCTCCTAAATTTGACCTTTATGTTGTGTCACAGTTTGTCATTAAAACGTCTTTTTGTGATATTTTGTAGCTTATCCTATTTTATTCGTAATGACAAAGTGACAGCGTACGCAGAGATTAAAACGTTTTCCAACACTGGCTCACTGGACTTCCTTCTCTTCCTTAGTCATTGTTTTCTAGGTAGTCTCTGTCCTTAGAGATTAGTTAGTCTCTCTTTGGGGTTTGTCACATGGACCTCCAGTGTGTGAGCAGGCACTGACTCGATTTCTGCAACGTGAACCATTTTAATAAACCTGGGCTCTTGTCACAAATGTAACTGTTAACTACAGAGCCCTCAGTTTGGACGAACATGTTAAATATTTGCATGTGTAACCTTGGCAGCTTGGAGTGAATAATTGTAGTAGGTTGACACATTCACCACACTTTATGGATTTGTATCAGGTTATGCTTCCAAGTAAGGCTGGGCAGTACAGAGAAAATCAAAATATTATGACCAAATACCTTGATAACGATATTGTAGAGGTGACTATTAGTTCTTTTACACAATATTAGAGCAATAAAACAACAGAACAGTCTGGTAAGTTCGGAACATTGCATTACTTTAATGTAATGGCAGCCTTTAAAACCAGGAAGACACAACCTGTACAGACTAAGATATACAAAATCTAAAATGACTAAAACACAAGCACCTTGCAGCATGTAGTACTGTAGTTGACAGATTTCTGAACTGATTTGACTTTTCACTTCTTGTTTTAAAGTTTGAGGTTTGAAGTTTGAGCAAGCTTTATCCTTCCTATTGTTTATTATCTATATAGACATGATAAACTTCTGCATTTGACCTTCCCTGTCACTTGTTTAACCACCCCTATTTATATGTTTCCCTGTCTGTCGTGCCAACTCACGTTAACTCTGTTTTTTGCTTTGGTGCAGGTCCCACCATGCGTAGCGCACATCTCCTCCTGATACCTGCGCTGCTGCTCCTCCTGGCCCTTCCTGTCTCCAGGGGACGCTACAATGACGACTTTGATGATGGCGAGGACCTTGCAGACTTTGATGACAATGACTTTGCTGAGTTCGAGGACATGAATGACGATCCAGCAGCGGAGGCAGAAACTGCCCCTCCGCCTCGGGCTTCGCCGTCCTCACAGCCTGAGGACGATGAAGATGAAGATGAAGCCACTGTGGAGCTGGAGGATGGCATGGATGGTTTTGAAGACTCAGAGACACAGGTACACAGAAATGATAATATTTTAGCACACCTTTTGTAATAATTATTTTATCTATATGTGTGGCATTATACAGATTTACACAAAATCTACAGATGATTCAACTTTATGTATCTCTAGGATCAAGACATATACAGCAAATATGACCAGGAAGAGTTTGAGGGGATTGGGGACATGGAGAAGCCTGGCCACCCCATGAAGGACCCCCTCATAATCCACAAGGTAAGCCGGGCTTATTGCTGAAATCTTCTCAGAAGCAAGTTTCACACTCTCCTGTCCCCTGCTGATTGTGATCTGCTTAGGCTCTGACCGTGCACATGGTTTCTGCTGACTGCAAAAAATAAGATGTTACATGTTGTTTTATCAACTGCTTGTATCCTGGTCGTAATTAAAAAAAACAAAAAAAAAAACAACAACAAATATAACATTCACATTGAAATTGTTTATGTTATATAAATATATTCAGTTGGAAAAAGACTAAGTTCCCCTTGCGCTTTCCAACAACAACCAACAAAACTCTACTATCAGTCCAGCTGTAATACTGATGACCGCTTGTTGTTTCTCTGCAGGTTCCTGCACATCTGCAGAACAGCTGGGAGAGTTACTACATGGAGATCCTGATGGTGACGGGCCTGTTGGCCTACATCATGAACTACATTATCGGCAAGAACAAGAACAGTCGCCTCGCTCAGGCTTGGTTCAACTCACACAGGGAGCTTCTAGAGAGCAACTTTGCACTAGTGGGTGAGTTCCTCCACCTCTGAGTTGCCTTCTGTACACAGCAGCAGTGTGAGAAAGCAATGAACAAAATGGTGACGTTATTATGGAGCAGCTCTTGTGTTAATGTCAATTTGTATGTATAGGTGACGATGGCACCAGTAAAGAAGCAGTGAGCACAGGGAAGCTGAATCAGGAAAATGAACACATCTACAACCTGTGGTGCTCCGGGCGTGTGTGCTGTGAAGGCATGCTGATCCAACTTAAGGTATAGACAGTGTTTTTTATGGATGGGAATGTGTTGCTGTTAAATATACAGTCATGTAACGTTCCCTGTGGTCTGTGCCAGTTTCTGAAGAGGCAGGACCTGCTCAACGTTCTGGCCAGGATGATGAGGCCCGCCTGTGATCAAGTGGTACGTAGTAGCCAAATAGCAGTTCAAATAAGTCTGTGAAGTAGAACGCAAAATATAGATGCCCTGGATTGTGCTTGTAAAAGTAGTAGTAATGGTCAGAGTCATTGTCTCACTGTGAGTATCTGTCTGTTTGTAGCAAATCAAAGTGACACTTAATGATGAGGACATGGACACTTTTGTGTTTGCTGTTGGCACCAAGAAGGCGATGGCCAGGCTTCAGAAGGAGATGCAGGACTTGGTAAATATCTATCAAGCTGATGCAGTCTTAAGCCAGGTTTTTTTTACAGTACTGTTGTAATGGTGTTGGTTTTTGTTGCTTTTCCATAGAGTGAGTTCTGCGGTGACAAGCCTAAGTCCGGGGCTAAGTATGGGCTCCCAGACTCCCTTGCTATTCTAAGTGAGATGGGCGAGGTCACGGATGGGGTGATGGACAACAAGGTAAAGTCTTCTTATGCCTATCTCACAAGGCACTGCAGAGTCTCAGAATACTGAACAGGGGTTTTTTTTGTTTGATTTATCAGACAACATCTTCCGCTCTTAAAATACAGCTCTCTCATGCGTCTGGATCTGTTTTTGTTATTTTTAGATGGTGCATTATATCACCAATCATGCAGACAAGATCGAGTCCATCCATTTCTCGGACCAATTTTCTGGTCCAAAAGTTATGCAAGAGTAAGTATTTATTTAATCTTTTTAATTTTGGAATTTCTTATATGGAATTTATTGAGAATGTTAATGTTTTCCTCGTGGTGCTGAAAGTTCCTGTGCCGTTTTTCAGGGAGGGTCAGCCCTTAAAGCTGCCTGAGACCAAGAAGACGCTGTTGTTTACATTTAATGGTGAGTATTTTGTCTTTCCCACTATCTATGACCCCATAATTTGAATCTATGATGTTTAATGAACACTTCGTGTATGCGCAGTGCCTGGCATGGGCAACACCTCTCCCAAAGACATGGACTCTCTGCTCCCTCTCATGAACATGGTGATCTACAGCATCGATAAAGTCAAGAAGCTCCGTCTCAACAGAGAGGTGAGCAGGATTTAAGTACTCTGGTGCCCCACTTGTTTGCTTTTCAAGAATGTGCAGCTAAGAGTCCCTTCCATCCTCCCCGTTTATTAAGGGCAAACTGAAAGCTGACAGAAACCGTGCCCGTGTGGAGGAGAACTTCCTGAAGCAGACTCACGCTCAGCGTCAGGAGGCAGCCCAGACACGCAGAGAGGAGAAGAAGAGAGCCGAGAAGGAGAGGATCATGAATGAGGAAGACCCTGAGAGACAGCGTCGTCTTGAGGTTAGGAATGCCGCAAACAAACTGCAAAAAAAAGATCCTTCAATGAATAGCTTAACATTTTGGGATATCTACTTATTCACTTTCTTGTCATGGGTTTGATGAGAGAATTGATAACACTGTCAAGTCTCTATGGTAAATGTGTAGCTGGAGACAGCAGCCCGTTAGTCTTTACAGAAACAAAGGTGTAAAAGAAAACAGTAATTAGCCACACAACCCCCCTGTTAAATCATAAGCTGTCTTTTTACACTTTTTATATGTAACTTGTTAGCTAAGCTCTGATCTATCATCAGTTCGTCCATTTGTCTATCCTTTGAACTTGAACATCTCAAGAATGCCTTCAGGGAATTACTTCAAATTTGGCACAGACATCCACTTGGACTCAAGAATGAACTGATAAGAAATTGGTGATCAGAGATCAAGGTCACTGTTTACATAAATTTCTCATTGGATAAAATGAAGCGATAATCATTCATATGCAAAAGGTCAAAGGTCAACTTCACTGTTGCATCCTAATGTTCAGCAAAAACACTTTTCTAGCCATTTCTCAAAGTCATGACTCAGATAAACAGAAGGGGAGACATTTGATGAGATACTGAACTGGTGACAGTAATCTTGGGTGTCTATCTGGAAACTGTGCTGACTGTATGGTTCTTCTGTGCTGCCGGGGGAAAATGTGTGTGAAGCATCCATGTTTTCACAGACATGAATGTAAACTGTAAATGCAACTTGACCGGTTCACTGAGGCGTACAAACACAAGGTCGTAATTCCAGTTTTTCTTTTGTCCTTATTTCAGGAAGCAGCCCAGCGACGTGAGCAGAAGAAGATTGAGAAGAAGCAGATGAAGATGAAGCAGATCAAAGTTAAAGCCATGTGAAAGATCAACACCGGGATATAAGCACACATGAAAGCAGTGCTCAGCTCAAGATAGTTCTCTGCAGCTTCTCTCACCTCTGTCCGTAGCTCTGGCTCACAGTCGCTCTAAACAGACATCCTGTGCCTCTGGGTGTGTCAAGCTCTGCTGTCTCTGTCACCACCTGCTCCATTTGGTGCGGCTGAACCCAAATGACTGAGAGTGAACTGTCCATGTCTATTGACAGGGACTTTTTTTTACCATCATATCACCACAAATCACATCAGGATATGTTGTTGTTGTTTTTTTTTGTTTTGTTTTTTTGTCTTTTTCTGTCCAACTGTTTTCTCAAAATTAATCTTAGCTCTGTTTGAAAGCTGTGCAGCTTAATGAGCTTTTCAACTTCATCTGCTGGGAAGAGACACGCTATTTGGTGGTATTGAGCCAGGTTTTAAATGAATGAAAGCATCGCTGTGGTTTCATTGGAAATTTATTAGCATTAATATAATCTTATGATACTGTCAATGAAATTTTAATTTATATCTGCCATGAGGTTGGTTTCTTGCAGGCTGTTTCTTATGAATATCTGAGCAAACATAATAAAATGCACTGGAGTCTGTTGGAAAATGTATTTTTCTGTCCTTCTCTTTCTCTGAATTTCAAGTATTTGATTGAATTTACAAGGCAATCGATGAACGACGTGGAAACAGATTCACAGACCTCTCGGTAGCAGCAGTTAAAAGAGTGAGGGTCTATAACAGGGACCAGAATGGCTGAGGCTTGGTGCTAAATTTAACTGTGAGATTGTGTCAGCAGTCTCCAAACTAGATTTGGTTACATCAGTGTAGTTCACAAGCTAAAATGGATACAATGACCCAGTCTAACCAGATTTAAGTCTGGGTATAATAAAACCTGTGATCTCCGTTCGGCAATACAGGGTGTCTGCAGGTCCTTAAAAGGTCTTAGAATCTCTTAAATTCAATTATATAACTATTAGGACTTATAATTCATTAAATAGCTCTACATTTGAATTTGTGAGGTTTTAATTGCCACTACCATCTAATGTCATTCATCCATCTTTTAATTTTGCTTTGTCAGAATGAGTCAGATTCTTCTGCATGCAAGTACTTATTTCTACACAGACCTACCTCTAAATCAGTCATTAATTTGACTGAAAAGTATCTTGAAAAGGTCTTTAAAAGCTTTTTAGTGTCTGATACCTGTAGGAACCTTGAAAACACAAGAATCTTTTGGTGTGTTTTTTTTTTTTTTTTTTTTTTACCACACTATCTCAAAATGTCATTTAATCATTTTTACAGAAGCATAAATATGTCAGGAAATAACATACACTTAACAAAAAATGCCACGCACTTAAGGGTTCTGAATGGGATTAACTTTTAAATGAATGGCATGATAGTATCCACACTTTGTAATCTGGAGATCGAACAGGGCAAATGATTCTGTATTATGTATAGACATAAATCTGGATTTTGACCTGTAATTGGATTTCCATGCTGAAATTCTTTGACTTACTAGAAAATTTAATGGTTGCTCTCTTTTGGAAACCATTTGTTTAACCTTTTACCAAAAGGCGTTTAAATTGTGACATTGCAGATATATTTTTGTTCTTATAATTCAGTAAAAATGATATGAATCTTCTCCAGCAATGCTTTCACATTGATTGTTATTTTATGGTGTACAATACTGGCCACTTTCCAGATGGCAGGAGGTGTTGATTTTGGGCTAGTTTCTGTACAAAATAGCCAGTAGTTAACCACAACAATGTTCAGTATGCAGCAGTGGAATGTAACTCAGTACATTCACTCAGTACCTGCACTTAAGTACAGTTTTTAGTCAGTTGTGCTTTACTTGAGAAAAAAAATGTGATGAAAAGGATTAGGATTAAACTGCCGAATAATATAGAGTAGCTAAAATTAGCTCCACCTCAAACAGCTACAACATTAAAAATGCAGCCTACACATTAATACATCAGTAAAAGTGATCAAATAACATCTGAATAAAACACTGACAGGGCCCATTTTGTAAAAGTTAAAAAGTTTATGTTCTTTATTTCTCATATGCACAACAATTCCAGTAAGGCGAAGTGAAGGCATTGGCAATCAAATTCTTTGCCCTCAGGTTCCCTCTAACAACTCGTAACACATACAATATGTAAAAAGAGAAAATCAAGCAAGTAAATATAGTAAGCTAAGCTATAAACAAAATAGTGTAGAAGATCAAATCTAGAAATAAAATAGAATATATAAAATAGAATAAAAAATGTAACATAATATTTTGTACTGTGGTAGACTGGCATATAGTAGTAATAAAATGAGTGAAACGGATAGTTATTAGATACTATGTGACTTTGGCATATAAAGTGATAAGTTCGAATTCACCAATGCAATTTAATAACACAAACTAAGTAACTGATGGAGCATGCGGTAGACCAGCAGCTGCTGTGTTCAGTGAGCCAAAATTACTGTTTTTATCAATAGAGGCTGGTGGCTTTGAGAGCAAAGATGTGGAACTGAAGCTTTTAATGGCCTCCCAAGTGGAACAGATAGTCACACTTAATATTTCATAGGGTTTTTTTAGGTGGGACTTTTTTTAGGTGGCTACAATGCGTTTTATCGCTGACCCCATCCACAACAGTACATTGCTTAGCTTCCGTGATGGATTTCAGCCTGCTTCTCCAAACTAGGGGTTTGCTGACCACCATGCATTGTAGGTAATACACACATGATTATAGATGAGTAACTCATACAAGCCCACTTAAACAAACCTGAACTATATCTTTAACTGTATACAATGTGTGTGGTAATGCAGTAAACACTACCACTACTACTGTTACTACTACTACTACTAGTGCTATTAATAACAACAACAACAATTAAAGTGATAATGATAATAATAATAATAATACCAAATGGTGCTTAATTAGTTATTTTATGTTGATACTTCAAATACATATTACTGATAATTCATATTAATTATAAGAACTGCACTCCTTGGTTCAGAAATATGACCCAATGTTGGTGAATAATACTGAGTTGTCACCGATCAGCCATTAGGGGGCGCGTTGATCACTTTCTTGGGCTTGGGTTTGTATGAGCAGATTCGAACATAAATTTTCAACTGTAAATTTGACCGTTAATAAAATACAGTAATTCACTCGTATAAAATATTTTTTTATTTTCAATTATATCTACATTGTGTGTTGATGTAGTAGCTTCCGTATATATTTTTTCAAGTCACCGTGTTTGAAGAAAGTGCCGATCAGGAATGGAGAGCTGCATTCGCATACACTGATGGAGAACAGGCGAGGCTTTCAGGTTGGTTACGCGATGGCCGCTCTCTCAACAATATAGGGATTTTAAAGCGAAAACAATGGCTTCGCCGCTCGGAGAGGCGTGTTGTTGTCTTGACTAACTACCGGAATGATAGCGGTATCGTTTTAGCTCGTCAGTATAGCTTTAGCGCCGGGTCGGAGGTGTCCCTTTTCTGTTAGGGGCTCAGTGTTTTTCTTGTTCGTCTCCCGGGCCTGGATGTAGCTGCCTACACTGTAGCGGCGGTTGCTACTTTCGGATGAGCGGGCAGTAGGTCTCGAAGAGGTGGGGTCTGAATTTAGGTGGACCGGGAGGTCAAAACCAGTCAGGAGAGCGTCTACGAGAGGTGCATAACATGAATGTCACTGATAAAATGTTATCGATGTGGGCGGAGGGGCAACAAGATCAGAGTTTGACTCCCAACTTGATGTTCTTGCTAGTTAGCATTAGCCAGCGGCAGCGTTAACGTTCACTTGCCCTAGCTAAAGCGAGAAGTAATTTAACATTACTGAACGTTATCTAATGCATACGAAACCGGCTATGTTGCTCCTGCAGAATACTTCGGCACCCGAATTAATATCCGTTTAATATGATTTCTCATTTGACGTTGGAAAACAGTTTCTTTGCATTTTGTTGGTGTAGCTAGCATGCTGCTAACTGAACTAACTGCTCAGTGACGTAACGCTGGTCATTGTTTTGACAGCACGCAGCATCTTAGTCGAGGCTGAGAACGTCCTTATTATTATCTTGTTTAATTTATTTTCTGCTTTGCTTTGAATATGACTGTTAACAGACAGTGATCAGGAAAGTTAATGTTTGGCTAACTGATGTGACGCAGCTCGGGGTCATGCCTATGTTCACAGGGCCCTATGTTATGATCCCCAGACCCTATACATTCGAATTCTTAGTGATTTAAAAGGGGTACTGTTAAAAATTATCCATTGATATAAACTTGCACTTTAGGTGATCAGTATGGGGTATCGTTTTGCTAATGAATGAGAGGGGATGGATGATCCAAGTGCAGTTTGAATGGTAGAAATGTTCAGCCACTGGAGATATCAAGGTCTTTAGTCAAGAGAACTGTCTTTCCTGCAGATCAAGGGCGTAGGTTTAACATCAGGCAGCTATAAATGTAGGTGGGTGATTTAAACATATTGAACCAGGGAAACGTAGATTTAAAATTTGACTCATGGAAAAAAAATGATGCAGAGAACATAAACCCTAAGAAAAGTCCTGTTGGGTCATATTCAGAGGATATAAAGCTGGGGGAACATAGAACCCTGGGAACGTAGACATGCTCCCTGCAACTCATCGTTCTGTTAGGTTACCATAAAGTGTACCCACTGCCAGCAGCCAAATATACTTTGGCTGTAATTACTGCAGCATTTCTCACCGGTATATCTCTACTCCGCAGCTAATTTGTCAAAGCTTTGCTTCTCTGGTGGTTTTGGTGGCGGTGGCTCTAAAGTGCTTTTGTCCCTAAACAGTGGCTGCTGTAATGTCTGAAATCATGGTTGTCTTTTGACACACAGTTGTAGGATGGATCCAGACGGTGGGGCAGATTCACAAAAAGCTGTCAGTTTGCAGTGGAAGAGCTACAAACTTGTCCAGGACCCAGCCATTCGACGGGTTGCCCAGAAAATCTACAGATATGATGGAGTGCATTTCAGTGTGCCAGTGAGTTGATCTCCATGTTTTTATTCTATAATGGGTGTGAGTGTGAGTGTGTGTGTGTGTGTGTGTGTGTGTGTGTGTGTGTGTGTGTGTGTGTGTGTGCCTAAAATTTTATCTTTGGTGCGCCGGTGGCTTAGAGGTAGAGCAGGCGCCCATGTACAAGGCTGTTGCCGCAGCGGCCTGGGTTTGGCTCCAGCCTCTGACCCTTTGCTGCATGTCACTCCCTCTCTCTCTCTCTCCCCCCATCACGCTTGTCTGTCCTACACATTAAAGACTAAAACCCCCCAAAAATATCTTTAAAAAAAATTATCTTTGAACTACGACCTGTTGAAGCTTGTTGGAATACAAAGTGGGGAAAGATTGCCAATACTTACAGCACAAATAAACAAAGGTGTAAAAACTGAATGTACACAGAGTCAGAAATGTGAACAGGTTGTAAATATGTTAATTGTAAATGTCATAAATGTAAGCTGTTAACAGTAAGGTGCAGTTCATAAATATACAGGAAATGTGCTAAAAAGTCAACAGTTAATGGTAAGGGTCATAGAAAAAAACAGATTGATGGTAGGGTGCAAATCCAAACAGAGCTGAACAGGGCAAATCTTAAAGGAGGCTGGAGCCACGTCAGCATCCCATGCCTCCGCTGTCCTCTCTGTGTGAAGTAGATGAGTTGTAATGTTTGATTGCCACAGGAAGAAAGGAAAATCAAATATTAATTTTTCCAGGACTCTGGCTTTCCTCCTGTGGGTGAACTGCGGGATCCAAGACCCAGGAGACTATGGTCCAGATACACAGAACTGTCCCTGCCAGTGCCGAAGTTTAAGGTGAGAATAGCTGGTCAACATTAACCTCACACATCCCGCCAGCGTTGTGTATTAACATGACAAGTTCTTTCCCTGATTCTGCAACGTCTCTTCACAGCTTGATGAGTTTTATGTGGGTCCCATACCCCTCAAAGAGGTGACCTTTGCTAGACTCAATGACAACATCAAGGAGCCCTTCTTGGCAGAAATGTGTGCCAAGTTTGGTGAGGTTGAAGAGATGGAGATCCTGTTTCACCCCAAGACCAGGAAGCACTTGGGCCTAGCTAGAGTGTTGTTTACCAGCACCAGAGGAGCCAAGGACACAGTCAAGCATCTGCACAATACTTCTGTCATGGGTAACATCATCCATGCTCAACTGGATATTAAAGGTAAGCTGCATCACCTAATCTGAGGCATTTTAAAGTAGGAGCTGGTTGTAAAATACAAGTTATCACAGTTATGATTTAGACAAATTTTGGGGGATTTATTTTTACCATTAAAAAGTCTAGGAATTTTTTATCATGTACCTGGATCTGATCTGTATACACAGTTTTTTACATAGTAATACACAGAAGGAAATACAATTATGAGGTAGACTTTAAGAGAAAATACTGAAAATGTTATTGGAATTCCAAAATCGGCATCTTTTATTCAAATCTGACCAAAAGTGAGTCACTTGTTCCTTGCTCCACCTCCCCAACTTCCCTTCCAAACGTTAACAGAATTTGGTTAACAAGCTTTTGAGTAGTCCTCATCACCAACAAAAAAAACATACATTAGTTGTTTTTTTTGGCGGAGACAGTTAAACCTAGTAGATACCATCTTTAATGAGCTCATTTCACAACCTGTGTTTATTGTTCTACGGCTTTTGTGTTTTTTACCCAGGCCAGCAGAGGCAGAAGTATTATGACCTGATAGTAAACGGGTCCTACACTCCTCAGACTGTGCCCCTGGGAGGCAAGGCTTTGACAGACAGGCTCCAGCCTCAGGCCCCAGCACAGCCACAGCCACAGCCTGACACGGTATTGTCACAGCATAAATGTCACTTCACTTTGTCAATGATCATTTAAAGTCGATATGGATATTAAATATTAAGAAAATGTTGAGTGTTTTTAGCAGCATGATTATTAGTCTTTACCTGCACCCATTCACAGTCAAGTGAAGCATATTATAGAATGAACAAGCATATTATAGAATGAACAACAAATACTTTCTTAATTTCTAAACTCTAATAGATTTTTTCTGCACAGTCATCTGAAATCAGGCGGAGGCTCTCCAGTGAGCTTGCAGTTTTGGCAGCGGGGGTCCAGGCCCTCACATCAGGAAACGTCACCCCATGCTCTGGAGATGCCGGGTACAGTGATCAGCGTCTGGACACGCCCCCTTCCTCCATGTCAGGCCCCTTCACGCCAGGCTCCTCTGCTTCATCTCAGGGGGGTGGAGGAACACCTTTCAGCTCCAGGTCTGGGACTCCTTTCTCACAAGATTCGGGCTACACAGGCGGCAGGTTAGTTATTGATATTTGACACATAGAGAGTTTCGTGTCAACATTTTACCAGTGCCTTAGTGCTGTCGTTATCATTCACGTCTTTTAGTCAAAGCTGAGACACTCAACATCTTTATCCATACATCATCAAATCATAGTCTGAGACCTCAAGAAATCAGTCTGTGAATCATTAGCTATAAGTCTTCATATCTTATTTGTGTTTTTTTACTCTCATAAATCCTTTGGTTATGTTCAAATGAAATTAGTCTCGGCTCACACAGCAGATTGGAAAGTGCACCAATGTTTGCCACCATTATAAAGTATTTTAACTTTATGTTTTGCACAGAAGATTGTCGGTGCCACTAACAGTATCTCTGCTGGATAAACATAAATTGCGAAAATAATATGAAAATATTAACTTTGGGGTTTTTGCTTTTGATCATTAGGCTTAACCGTCAGTGGTGACATAAGTACTCAGTGGAGGAGTAGATGACAGTAGTCTGTAGTTGCATCTTTGTTAATGTCAATCATGCTTAGGACATAAAATAATAATTACAAATCTTATTTGTGTCTTTCAGGCATACTGGCTACAACACTGGCACTTTGGGCAGCGGCTACCCTCCCCAGGACATGCTACCATCCTCCTCCTCGTCTTCTGCAGTTTCATCTACTGTCGGAGGATACAAAGTGGCTCGCTACTCTGAGGAGGCACAGGAACCTTCAATGTATCATCGAGGTCGCCCTATGTACCCCCCAACCTCATCATACCGTCCCAATGAGCCGCCGTGCTACCCCCCTTACCCTAGTGTTGGAGGGCCTGGACCACACATGGCTCACCACTCCTCAATGCCTCCGCCACCTCTTGCCGCCCAATATGATCAGCCCCCAATGTCAGACCGCGACCGCGACAGAGACTCAGGGGGGCGCTATGCGGCAGCAGGGATTGGCTCCAGAAGGTCATCTTACCACCACCAGCAAGACACAAACTCTTCCACTAAGTACCATTCCCATCACTCCCATCACCACTCAGAGCGCAGGGATGACAGGGGGTACCGGCGCGACAGCCTGGGCTCCCGACCAGGTGAGCACAGCCACCAGAGACACCGTAACCACCACCATTCTCACAACCACCATGGCAGCAGCAGCCGCAGAAGGAGCAGCCACGACCGGGACAGGGATCGAGACAGAGATCGAGACAGAGACCGAGATAGAGACAGGGACAGAGACAGTGACTACTCCAACAGCTCTGACCCCAGATACAATTCCAACTCTTACCGATCTTCCTCCAACAGCATGTCTCCTCCTCCCTCGTCTTACTCTGCATACTCTTCCTCCAAAGAGCCTGCCCCAGCCCCTCCTCAGGGACTGGACACTCCCACCCGTCTCGGTGGCACAGGCCTCGCAGAGAGGGGCTCCCTGCCTTCTATAGGTGCTGACAAAGACTACCATCCTGGTCACCACAGTGCTCTGCCTCCACCTCCCCCACCGCCGCCACCTCCCCTCCCGCCAGCCTCAGTCATTGCAGCAGCTGTAGCTGAAACACTGGGAACACTGGATTTCAACCAGGATAGTCCGGCCCGTGAAGAGCAGTGGACAAAGCCCAAACGCCGTCCCAGCACCCCACCCGCACCGCCGAAGACTCCCCCACCTTCCTCCCCACCCCACCCCTCCATTGCTTCCTCCTCTACCTCCCCTTCCTCTACCTCCCTCCCCCACCATCTTCCCTCTTCCTCTACCTCCCCACCGCCACCTCAACGTGACTCCTCCTCCCCAGAACCAGATTCCACCAATGAGAGTTTACCGTTTGTTTACCACAGCAGCAGCCTCGACTCTCGTATTGAGATGCTCCTAAAGGAACAGAAGGCTAAGTTTTCTTTCCTCGCCTCTGATGAGGAAGATGAGGACGACAGGAAAGAGGAGAAGCAGAGGGGCTTACGTGGGGATGGAGGAGAGCGAAGAGGTGGATCAGGCGATGTAACAGGGGAGCACACAAGTGGTAATCAGGTGGGAGACAATGGGGAGAAGGACCACAGGAGGAAAGGGGAAAGAGACAGAGATGGTCACAGAGGAAGGAAACGGGGGAAGGGGGGAGAAGGTAGGAAGAGTCCCACTGTGCTTACAGCAACCATACCATCCTCTTCCACCTACTCCTCTCACATCCTGCCCCCAGAGGAACCCCAGCCTCAGGTGGGCCTCACTGGGACTGGAGCTTTGCAGGAGGAATCCTCACAGGCTGGATCTGCTGATACACAGAACAGGACAGGAGCACACACACCACCTTACAATGGACAGAGTCAGGTAAGATCAGTCGCCCCTAAGGAAGCTTTTGGCTTCAGACTGTTGGGTCTCAACCAGGGTCGCAAATTGTAATCAATCATTGGTGACATCACCAATTAAAAGCATTAAAATTTTGCTATATCAACCAATACCAAATGCATTTTTTCCTCAATCGAAGCTCACAGCAATAGATTACATATTATCTGGCAGCACTACATAGCCATGAAACATATAGAGATGTAAAGACCTAGACATACAAAACATATTGAATAAAACCCTCTTCATTTTCCAATGTTGCCGCTGCACTTTTCCTCCAAACCCTGAGATGGCTGCCTTGTCATAAAATAGTTATATTGCGCTCTTCGTTTGCTAATGCTAGTCATTAAAACATGCTTTCGAAATACACCATCCCACTGAAAGCTGGCATGTACAAGGAGACTACACAATGTTTCAATTTCAGAATCAAATTTTTATTTGATGAAGTTCATTTCATGTTTGATCAAATGCTCACTGACCAATTATCATTCGTTGAATATTGAATTTTTTCATTGTCTGAACTGCATTTTGTTCTGACAAATAAAAGCTGCATAGTCCTCATGCTTGTAGGCATGTTTTTTTTGGCAATAGAAAGATTTTTTTTTATTATTAAATGTGCACACCCACTAAAGTATATGTACATAAAAGTCTGAAAATAAAAAACCGTTTTGTGCAAAGAAAGAAACAGACAGGATAGAAGAAATAACTTCAGTGCACAACAAAAATGTAAAGATTCAGGGGATCCTGGGTACAAACTAAGCATAACCTTCATTGTAATTTTTGTAATTTTTCTGTGTTATTTGCTTTTGTGGTTCACAGTACACTTCCTGATTCTATGATTTTAAGTTATTTTGAGAGCCCCTCTTTTAAAAGCGTTGATGGTGCTTAAACATTTGTAACACCATAATGTCTGCTTTCTTTCAGTCCTCCCCTCATTCCTCAGGAGAGGACATGGAGATCTCAGATGAGGAGGAGGAGACCACCATAACAACAGTGACCACCCACCAACCCTCAGTCACCTCAGGTTCCTCACCCTCTTCATCCCAGGCTGCCATGCCTTCACAAACAACAGACCCCTCATCTTCGCCCCCACCCATCTCTGACTCTGCACAGCACTTTGGCAGCTCCATGCACCCTCCCATACCTTCCTACCCTCCTCATTTGCCTCCTCCACCTCCCCCAGGTTACTCCCTCCAGCCCCCACCTCCTCCGGGGATCCCACCCTTGCCCCACATGGAACTGCACCCAGAGTATCCTCCCCCCATGCCCCACCACATGTACGACTATGCCACATCCATGGAGCTGATGAACCAGTACAGCGGTGGAGCCCCTATGTCTTTCCAAATGCAGACCCACATGCTGAGTCGCCTACACCAGCTGCGCATGTCGTCGTCCAACGGCACCCCAGGGCCAGGTGAGGCAGCCACTGCAGACTACACCTCCTACCATCTCCACTCTATGCCGCCACCCCACACACACCATCCCTACATGGACCAAGAGGGGAGCGGGGCAGGCGCTCATTATGACCAGGACCACCGCTACATGCCCCCTCACATGCCCTACCCCTACGCAGACCCCCACAGCACTCAGATACCACCCCCTCCACACCATGGCATCCCGCCTCCCCACACTGGCTGGCCACCACACGTCTTACCACCACATTACCCCTCTTACATGCCCCCACCTGGCTATGGCACTATGTTGCCTGGGGAGGGACACCAGTACAGGGCTCCAGGAGAAGAGATGCCCATGTTGGCTGAAAATCCTCATGAAGCCACGGTACAGATGGTCCTGGCCACTCTGATCCAGGAAATGAAAAACATCATGCAGCGGGACCTGAACCGAAAAATGGTGGAGAATGTTGCATTTGCAACTTTTGACGAGTGGTGGGAAAGGAAAGAGACCAAGGCCAAGGTAAGGAAGAATCAATTCTGCTGTGGTCTGGTTTTAAGCTTGTTTTTTTTCTTTTGTAAAGGTAAGAAATATTGCTTTATTCACTTCTTTGTTCATGTTTTGGGGTTTGTTTTTTTAAACTCTGACAAAATCTCTTTACATCAAGTTGATTTTATGTTTAGATTAAAAACTACTGTCAAAATATTTTCCTTTAGTAATATGCACTGATGCCACAAATTTTGCTTTCTCCATTTTTTCAGTTTAAAGGTCCAGTGTGTAAGATTTAGGGGGATATATTGGTAGAAATGGGATATAAATGGAGTATGTACTTTACAGTATAATCAGTCACCATGTTTCTCCAGTAGCCCAGAATGGACAAACCAAACTTTAGTTCCACATAGGGTCATTTGCGGTTTTGTTCAGGCCTTCATTTGGCCATAGTTAGAAGTCCCTCCGCAATGAGCAGCATTGGAAAAATGCCAATTTTTTTAAGCTGAAGCTGCTTTATTCTGTGTTTTTATCGGTTTATGTCACCGGGTCCATTTGTTTTGGAGAGGAGGAGACTGCAGATAATTCGGCTCATGGTAAAAACCTCCTGAATGTCTGGATCAGAAATAAGCTGAGCAGATATTCATATGCGAGGAGGCCGCATGCTACATGCTAGACAGTGTCGAAGAAACACTGATTTGAAATGTGAAATGGCTTCATATAGTTTTTTTTACTGGTTTTAATCACCTGGTCTGTTTGTTTTGGAGAGGAAGAGACCTCTGCGTATAATTTGGCTCCTGGTAAAAACCTTCTGAACAATAAACACTGATGGAATTCTTACTGAGAGAAGTTTCAGCTGGTTGCAATCTGCCAACCTCACCACTAGAAGCCACTTTATCTTCACAAATCTTACACACTGTCCCTTTACGATGATAACCTTACAGGATCTCATTAGCAAGGGGACGTTTTGCTTTCCAAAGCTGTCCCTGCTTTTACCATTTGATAGCAGCTTGAATTTCCCTTACCACATTGACCAGGGATCACTGTCATACTGTGAAATTGGAATACATACAAATTGTCCTGTGAATGTTTTCCTACTCTAGCCTTTCCAGACAATGGTTAGAGGAGTGTCTAGTTTACGAGATGATGAGAAGAAAGAGGAAAAAGTCAACCGTCCTCGAGAGCCTCTCATGTCTCTTGTGGATTGGGCAAAGAGCGGTGGCATGGAGGGGTTGTCTCTCCGAGGAGCCCTACGACTGCCTTCCTTCAAGGTAAAAAGAACTACACTGTGGCAGATCTTAGTATCTCCGTGATTGACAGCTCACACTTTAATTCGATAAATTAAAACACCTACATATACACCTCTGATTACATACACACTGTCATTGCATGCCCACAGTTTTGAGCTATTGTTGTTTTTTATTTACATTTTAAAGGGGGACATTCCCTAACAGCACAGGCCTCAAATTAGAGTTGTACACACTTTAATTCCGTTCTTATAGACATACAACATAAATATGTTAATTTTTGTCAAGTAGAACAATGCAGGAAAAATACTAGTTTTTGTTTGGTATTGTCAAATTTTGTGGTATAAACTTATGGTAGTTCCAAAAAAAAGCCAGAGCTGTTAAAGTATGTTCTTTGCTGAGTTTCATCGACTTACAAAAAATATTGTTGGTGTCCAATTGTTCAGGTGAAGAGGAAAGAACCTCAGGAGCTTGAAGAGGGAGACATGAAAAGGCCACGACCCTCGACCCCACCAGACGAGGATGATGAAGGTTTGCTGAGGAGATGTTGAACATTTTAAAAGACGGGTTGGTTTAAAAAGCCTGTGGAATATAATTCTTAAACTGGTCTCTTGTTTCCAGCCGCTGAGGGGAGAATGCCAGAGGCAAACAGACATGGAGCTGAAAGGGACAACAAGAGGAGGAAAAAGAAGCCAAGAAATCGTAAACCCTGGGAGCTTGACAGTGAGGGAGAGGAAACATCTGATGGCTCCTCCACTGAAAAGGTTTGTTTGTTTGTTTGTTTGTTTGTTTGTTTTAGAAAGCAAACAACAAAATACAACATAAACACAGCAAGAAGAGCCAAGACACACCTAAGTTAGGTGCATAAATTAATCATTTGAAAACCTTTTTTCTGTCAGATTTTCTCATCAAGTAGCAATTTGAGCATTTCATCCAATAAATATGAATATGAATATTTGATGCATATGGCATGTTAGTGGTAAGTAGCTAGATTTCTCATTTGTTTTGTGTGAAGTTTGATATGAATCTTGTTCTCACTCTTTTTGATTGCTAGATGGCAGCATTTCACTCTGATCTTTTAGTGTTCTAACCTCAACCTTTTTCTACTTGCAGGAGGATGAAGAGGAAAGTGAAAAGGAGTCTGATGGTAAATCACAACCCATATTTTTAATGTGTTTGCTTTCAGTTAAAGCAGTAATTCTAACAAATGTATTATTATTTAAAATTTTAATTAATTAATTAATTAAGTTATTATAACAAATATCTTTCTTTTTCTTCTTTTTTGTTCAGATGACGCCCTTAGTGCTGATAGCGATGATGAAAGCCTCTCTTCATCCTCTGAGGGCTCTTCTTCAGCCTCCTCATCCTCATCTTCGTCGGAAGATGAGGATGAAGAGGAAGGAGAGAGGGCTGAGAGCGAAGGGCCAGACACCATGGATGAGTCGACCATGGACAGCACAACTGAGAAAGAGGATGGCAGGTATGAAGTTTGAAATTCTGTTTTCACTATTTAACCTTTGTGCATTGCTGACATCTGTCCTCGGAAATATATGTCGCCAGTTTTATTTAAATGAATGTATTTTTTCTTGTGTTTCAGGGAAAATAATGCAGCTGCTGTTTCAAAGACAGAGGTCAAAACAGGTTAGTCAGAAGTCCTGATCAACATCATCAACAAACACATATCAACAAATGCAAATATAAAAATCATCACCATCAACCACTGAGGTTAACCATTATAGGAATATTAGAGGGAAAACCTAAAATAGTGCAACATTTGGAAAAACTATATTAAGTGTGTTGTGTTCAGTTCAGATCAGTATTTTAAAAACTCTCCTTTCCTCTCAGGTGAAGCCAAGGACAGCAAGGCAGATACAACAGCAGCACCTAACAAGCGCCCTCCATCGCCCCCATACCCGCGTCCATCGTCCCCTGTTGTCCTTGTGCCCCCTCTCAAGAAGCGCAGGAAGACTGTCTCATTCTCCACAGTCGAGAACGACAGCAAAACACAGCTCCCTACTGGACCGTTATCTCCATCTCCCTCACAACTGTCAGGTGAATCTCCCCTCCTCTCCCCCAGCAGGCCCCCAGACTCTCCTGTCACTGCTTCCCCATCCCCCACGGCTCGTCCTACTCAGGGCATCCAACTGCTCCCCTTTGCCTCCAAACCAGGGGAAGGCAATGCCCTCATCGTGCCCCCATCTGGGCGGACACAAGACTCCGATGAGTCCAAAAAGGGACCACCTGTTTCTCCTCAGATCACCCCTGTCAAATCCCCCGGAAAGCGGGGTGCAGGCAAAGAGTCCCCCAAATCTCCAGTCCCTCCTGTTATGGTGTGCCGCACTGTGCAAAACCTGCCATTGGACCATGCCTCTATGTGCAGGATGGCCTTCGAGGAGGCTCCTCCACCACCTCCCGTCAACAAACGGTCCAGAGGCAGGCCTCGGACAACCAGCTTCTCTGCGTCTTCCTGTCATTCCCTCAGAGAGGAAGACGAGGATGATGAAGAAAGCGAGCAGAGGCTGAGACTTAGAGAGCAGCTGGGGGCATCGAGCCTCTTGCAGCTGGCCTCGGCGTCAACCACTGACCTGTCTGTGTTGGCTGACGTAGCCCTGAAAATGGACCCTGATGCAGGGGACTCAGAGGAGACAGAGACATCTGATGAGGCAGAGGAGCAGAAGATGGAAGAGGATCTCTTCTCCCCAGAGTCACTGGCTCTGGTTTTGAGCCCAGAGGGTGTAATTGTCCTTATGGAGCACAACTACTGCAAACCCCCAGTTCTCCCAGTACCATCCGGTACCAAAAGGACTTCCTCCAAACAAGACTCCTCTGTTTTGCTCCCAGCAGACCTCAACACTATTTCTGGGGTGCTTGAAGCACCAGAGGAGGTTATTGGAGAGGCACTACCATCCAGAGGAGATACAGGAGAGTACTTATCTTCAATGGGAGTGCTTTGTGAGTCTGAGGATGTTGGCCAGGCTGCAGCTCTACCTCCATCGTCAAAGAAAAAGATCATGGTCAGCAAAGGTCTCGAACTTGAAAACGACAAGAACAAAAAGAGGAGAAGAAAAGACAAAGAAAACCTTGAGATTCTTCCCGCAAAGAAAGAGAAGGAGCAGCCAGGCAAGAAACAGAGGAAGCGGAAACTAGAGGTGCGTAGGACTTCTGCTTTGTTCCTGTAAATGTTTGTGAGTGCCTTAACCATAAATAGTGTGTCATAGGTAACAGGCTGTCACAATGTATCTGACGCAGAAAACATTATGACTCATTGTCGGTCTAAGTTTAGGTTTCTGTAATGGTGGCACATGATTTTTTAGTAATGTCATCACGTTCCTAAGGAAACGACATGACTGGCTTTATTTTTATCCTGCGTCTCGTCCACTTACAAAATCTGCCGAAAATATGAAAGTGGCCCTAATATAAACACACTGCACAACTACAGTATATGTAGATATAATACAAAAGTGAAAACATTGTTTTATATTCTGGCATGACCAGATTTATATCGCCATCATTGTATTGTGGTAGATTCTGGCCCATGGATGTTTTAGGAGGAGCAGGCCGAGATACGGATCTCTGCTCCTCTTTACAATAACTAATCACAGTCACTGCGTCAACACAGAGCGACTGGCTTTGCCTCAGTGTTTTAGTTACATTTGTTCAGTCTATGTTTATCAAACTTGCTTGTGTCACCGTCATGCTCGGCCACCAGCAAAAACCACATGTTTACACTGCGACGGATGTGCAGTGCATTTTTCCTCATACATGCCAGGCTGAGTGTAACTGATTCAGATGTTTGATTTTGACTGGAAAAACACTCAGAAGGACTGGAAAACAAGCATACAGGATAATATCTATCGGCGTCATCTTCTGAACAAGTGAGAGAGATTGTAAGGGATCTTTTCTCTTGTAATCAGTTAAGTTAAGATGACAGCCTACTTCACTGAATGTCTGGTAGAACAGCACTTGTGCTTGTTTCTATAAAAATTAATTTTGTATTTCAGGAAAAAATTTAATGATCCTGCATATATACATACATTTTGGTAAGTTAAAGCAAGGTACTGACTGAAACTGTTCTATAAATATGTGACCATGTCCACGTGACTTAATGTGCACAAGATGTGACGGTATAAACATTAAACAAACTAACTAAAAGGCTACAATGAATGACAAATTTCACTTGAACCTAGACGATGGAAACTGAAGTGTATGTTTGAACACAGACTCAGTGCTTGTCCATAGTTGTGGTCATTTACAGTTCATTTGAAGTAATATTCTTCTTCTGTGTAGGACTCTGAGGAAGATGTGGACGTGGAGGAGCTCGAGTCTGGGGAGCTATCCAGCTCAGACACAGAGGACGAGATGGTTGAAGACGTGAGGAAGAGCGAGCGCCTCTTTCTGCAGGAGGCAGGGATAACGTCGTCCCAGCGCTGGCCAAAACCTGCCCCAGCACCCGAGCCACCAGCCATGAAGTTTGACACCCGCAGTGAGTTTGAGCAGATGACCATCCTGTATGACATCTGGAACTCCGGTTTGGACGGTGAAGACTTAAATCTGCTGAAGAAGACTTATGAGAAGCTGCTACAGGACGACCACAGCTCTGACTGGCTCAATGATACACACTGGGTCAACCACACAAATATCCTTATCAACACAGACCTCTGCATTAATTATGTGTGTGCGATCACCATGTAAATTAATCCCAGTTCCCAATGTCCAAACAATCTGTGGCTGTTTTGAATCAATAAGTAGCCCACAGTTTTTGACTGGGTCAAATATGTTATGTCTTCATACCATTGTGTGCTTTTTTGCTATTGTCCTTGACCTTTGACCTGCACTAACCAATTTGCCGAACCCTCGGCGTAAGAAGAAGAACGCAGGTGGACAGCTTCGTGAGCATGTGACGGGTTGTGCCAGGAGTGAGGGCTACTATGCCATCAGCCGCAAGGAGAAGGACGTCTATCTGGACCTGGACCTGCCCGAGCAGGTCATACGGGAGGTGGAGAATGTTGACACCTCGGTAAGCATTCTTCCAATTTATTCTTTGACTGTGTAATACTTTCGTCTCTGCAGTATCAGTAAGATTTTTATAGAATAGAATAAAATAGCCTTTATTGTCATTATGCATTCCTGTACGAGATAGGAGAGCTACTCCTTTAAAGTGCCAACATGTACAAACAATACACGATACAAATGGAAAAAATAATTTCTTTTCTTTACCACCACTCTGTTCGGATGATCTGTTTAACAGCCATATACTCGAATCTGTGGTTTGGGTTTGGTTATGGTTTTGCCAATTAATTTAAAGAAACAATAGCCTGTTTAGGTCTGTGCTTCTATCATTGTCAAACTAACAATTAAGAAACTAAATACTGAAGATACAATAGATGGCTCTGAAAACAATGAAAGAAAAGTTTTAGCTGTAAAGAAACACTTAACAAAGATTTCTCTATTTTTGAATTTGGTCAGTCTAGTGCTGTCATAATACTAGAATTTCTAACTTTTGACAAATATCTATATTCAGAACCGTTTTGATACCACAGGGAAAAATTGACATCGAGGGCATATAATAAAAAACTGTATTAAAATATATATATATAACAAGGCTATAACATGACAACGACAACTTTTCCTGTCATGGTTAGGACCGTACTTCACTACTGGACTGTAATAAAAAATTAACGATATTTAAAATCTTTATACATTTATGAAAACAATTTTTTTCTTGTGGTAGTGTGTGTGTGTGTGTGTGTGTGTGTGTGTGTGTGTGTGTGTGTGTGTGTGTGTGTGTGTGTGTGTGTGTGTGTGTGTGTGTGTCAGTCACACATCAGAAATGTTACAAAGTGCAAGTAAAAATAAAACCTTGCAGCAAAAGCCAACATGAAACTGGAGCAAATGAGACGAGTGACAAGAAGTGAGTATGAGTGAGTGGGAAGCGGGACTATCCAGGCTCTGCAGCAGTGCGTGTCAGTCTTAGTTAATGTTTATTCAACATTAATTTTTTATAATGTTAGTTGTTAAAATAAAACCCACTGAATACAATTTGCAGCAAGTTTTAAAATGTTTGATAGTTGCTATGGAAGTAAGGGTGGGGGTCTGATTGTGTGGAAATTCAGAGTGCTCTAAAAAAATCCAAATGTGGTTGCTGATGACTATGCTGTGGAAAGGATCATATATTCCAGCTCTGTGCTGGCTCTGTAAACAAACTCCAGGGAATCCACTAGTTGCTGAATATGTTATGGTTTTTATCGATGGTTATTGTGACGCTTAGGAATTTACTAGTCAGGGAAGGGAGTAAATGTAATTGGCCCTCAGTCATTTGGCTCAGATTAACTGGAAACTTGGTGGGCTGGGATAAAGAGAGGATTTCAATAGGATAGAATTGATGGATTTGTGAAACTGTGATAAAGCTTTTCCAAATAGCTGATGACCTTCATAACTTTACCATGTGTGTTGTGAAGTCTATAGGTTTTGGACAGTTTGTTAATACAGATAATACAGTAACTTACGGTTGAACACAGCAAATTTCATAAGACACAAAAAGACTCCATATCTACAGTGTTACTCCTAACCTGTAACCTTAAAGATTAGTCTAACAGAATCACATATTAGCAATTTTCTGAAATGGAGCCTGAATTCAGACTGCCTCAGCAGTGATGGTCGGGAATTTGATTGCTGTGCAACACCTTAATGCTGTTTTTGAGATGGTTTTAATCTACAGTAGGTTACACTGTTTGTTAGTTAATCCAGCAGTACACCATCTAGGGTTATTTCCTTTTATTTAAAGTATTTAGAAAAGCTAAAATACTATCTTGTATTAATCAAGTGTAAGGATTTAAAAAAAAAAATCATCATAATTAAATGTTAATTATAGCCTCAGATTAAATCCTATTTTTGTGAAGTCCTTTGTGCTGCATTTCTGTATGGAAGTTAATTAAGGCACTTTAATTAGAAGATAAAATGTGACGTTATTGGAAATCAAAGGTTAAAACCCTGTTTGCGCAAATTTTACAAGCGAACATATTAGAAACATGTGTAACACAATTTGCGTTGACTGATTAAAGGGATAGTGCATCCAAAAATGCAAATTCAGCATTTTTAGTTTTAGAGTTTTAGAGTCCTCACATTCCTTCCGGAGATCGGCGGGGGGAGCGGCTAGCACACCTAATGGCAGACAGCGCCCCAGGCTAACTTCCAAGAACACAAAACTGAATCCACAAAGTATCTCCATACTGCTCATCCGTACCGATCCAAGTGTGCTGCAGCCCCGACATAAAAAGTTGTTTCGAACAACGTCATTTGAACTCACTGTAGCCTGTAGCTCTGACTGCTTCTCTGTGCTCCACGCTCACGTGTGCGCGCCCAGGGTGAGCGGTGATGCATGGTCTCTGAAGAGCAGCAGTCTCGTCAGTACTGATGTCCAGATTCTCAAGTGCAGGCATCACCAATTCCCAGTCTGAGACTTTCTTCATCCGTTGGCATTGCTTTGCATTTGAAACAACTACACCACCAGGTTTCCAGTGCTCAACTCCGGTATTCTGCGGCTGGCTGAGAGTTAGGCTCATGAGCTGCAGCAGCTTCTTCGTCCAGTAGCCTGAGTTCCGCGTCCATATACTCGGGCTCAAACAAATACGGCTCAACAAAGAAATGCTGTTCCTCCTCAATTTCAAAGTCTTCAGACATGTTGGGCTGTCCTTTGCCAAAAGACCGTAGTGCAAATGATCTTTTAGCTACTGTGGTTACTGTTGTCTCCCCCTGCGGTGCACGTGTCATGTGATGTAAACACGGGTGAGCAAAGCTCATGCTTTCACTCGTCTCGCGATACTTTGTGGATTCAATTTTGTGATCTTGGACGTTAGTCTGGGGCGTCGTCAGCCATTAGGTGTGCTAGTGGCTCCCCCCGCCAATCTCCGCTGGGGATGTGAGGACTCTAAAACTTCACCAGGGCCTCGATCAGCATATGGGTGAGTAGATAATGGCTGAATTTGGCATTTTTGGGTGCACTATCCCTTTAAAGGAGTGTAACAGTTGTGAGACAGATGGCTGACAGATTTCTCAAGGGCTCTAAAAAAAAAAACACTATTTGAAAAACACTATTTGAAGAACGCTGTGGACTTGATTTACCAGAGAGCTCGTGTTCACAAAAATCAATATTGTCAAACGGCACCTTTTAAAGGGATAGCGCACTGTCCCTTTAAAGGAGTGTAACAGTTGTGAGACAGATGGCTGACAAATTTCTCAAGGGCTCTAAAAAAAAAACACTATTTGAAAAAACACTATTTGAAGAACGCTGTGGACTTGATTTACCAGAGAGCTCGTGTTCACAAAAATCAATATTGTCAAACGGCACCTTTTAAAGGGATAGCGCACTGTCCCTTTAAAGGAGTGTAACAGTTGTGAGAAAGATGGCTGACAAATTTCTCAAGGGCTCTAAAAAAAAAAACACTATTTGAAGAACACTGTGGGTTTGATTTACCAGAGAGCTCGTGCTCACAAAAATTAATATTGCCAAACGGCACCTTTTAAAGGGATAGTGCACCCAAAGCGGAGATCCCAGGGGAGATGGGGTAGCAGCACAGCTCCACTTAATGGATGCTTACGGTGCCAAGGAATGTGAGGACTCTAAAACTTCACCTGAACCTCCCTCTGCATATGGATGAATAGATAATGGCTGAATTTTCATTTTTGGGTGCACTATCCCTTTAAAAACAATTCTTAAAGGTGTGAATTTATTCAGAATCATAGAAGATTAGATTCAAGATTCTTATTTGAATCAATATTTTCACCCATCTCTAGTCTGTTACAGCCACAGTAATCGTCAAACCTTCCAGAACTTCACACTAGTCACTCCTGCCAGTGGATTTATTTTACAACCCTCCCAAATTTGGTCACTTTCATGTGTTTTGCTATTTTTAATCATGTAGTTCCTTGTGGTTTCTCCAAGAAAATATCTGCTCCCCTTGTATAATTTGGTGGAAATGAGGTGTACTGGGTCACATCAGGGGTTACAGCTTCCATACAACACCAGATTGTTGTTAGGGAAGGCAGGAGCATTTAGTGTTCATGTTGTTTTCACTGGAAAATGGGCTTAAAGTAGTGATGTGTTTCTGAGCAACACTTGGATTCCCCAGTTATGTGTTTTCCATTCTGGTTTTGTGCTGTGCTTCACCGTCACCATGGAGAAAAAAAAGTTTCTTTATATTCAGGGCACACACAATTTAAATTTTTATTATGGCTTATTCTTTTGATGTAGCCTCAGTGTTTTGAAGGTACAGTATCTCTGACTCGGCACAAAATAAGATGCAACTGAACACAACAGCAAACAGCATCTTTGATGTCCTGATCAAAGTAACCGAGCACCTGTCCCAGGTGCACAGTGATGTGGTTTGGTTTGACTGTGGAGGAGTTCACAATGGAAATGTTTTCATAACACAGACTTCATGACTTCATGACTTCAGACGTCATGTTCTTCAGAAAAGGCTGTTCAGGTTGACCATAATGAATTGTGAATGACACCATCCTCCAGTCAGTCAAGTTATTGTTTCAACACTTTGCATAAGTAAAGCTGACTCAGCTATTGAAAAAGCTAAACACACACCAAAGCAAAAACAAGGACAAGTTTTTATTGTGTTTGTGACCATGTTTAGTCAGCTGCACAGTTAATGGGAGTCATCGTTTTCTTGTCATTAGCAATATTGTTGTTTCTAGACTTTTGGGTAGCTCTAATAGTTTCAACTAAGCTCACCTTTTCAGACTTACTACTAACCACTTGAAACATTGATGTTTTTAATAGATGGATGGTTTTAGCTATGTATACACAAAACGCAGACACACACTGTTGGTTTGTAATTAAATCTACACATTTAATCTGTATTTGGAAAAAAAGAACACAACTTATAAAGGTTTATAATGGTTATTGAGGATATATCATTTCATTATTAGCAACAAGGCATGAGCTAGACAGACATATAAACACAGTGCAAAATACTCAAAACCGCTTGCGGTAGTTCCCACTACTGTTGGTAACACCATGACAACATGTTGCTATGATCACACACACACACTCACATGGTATAAACAATACCAGCCATCGTGTCGTTGCAGCAGCTGGTAAATAGCAGGTTTAAGACAAAAGACAGAACTCCTTTGTTTTTTTAATATGGTGTTTGAGAAGCCTTGTCTAACAGAAGCTGTGCCATCTGTTCAATTGCTGCTGAAACATTTCATACTCATTCAATGTTCATAATTTGATGTAGGTTTGACATGTATCCTACAGTTGTACTGCTGAGCAGTGTTGGCTTCAACTTTTGTTCCCCTTTATAGTTCTTACGCCTCTGTGTAATAGCTGTGGTCGAAGGCAGTATCTGAAGAACACCGTGAAGGAATTTCTTCAGATTTGGCACAAACGTTCACTTGGACTCAAGGATGAACGAATTAGATTTTGATGGTCCAGAGTCAAAGGTCAAGGTCTCCACGAGCTTGCATCCATCCCATTCTCGTAAACACGATATCTCATGAAAAGTTTAAGGGAATTTTTTTAAGTTTGGCACAAACATTCACGTGGACCGAAGAATAAACTCACTGGAATTTGGTGGTTGAAGGTCAAAATATGTTTTTGGCCATAACTCAATCATTCTTATGTTAATTATGACAAAACTTCACAAAAATGTCTAATAGGATAAAATTATTTTTTCATCCAAAAGGTCAAAGGCCAACTTCGCTGTGACATCTTAATATTCTGCATAAAACACTTTTCTGCTAAATACTCAACATCATATCTCAGGAACCGAAGGGGAGACATATGGTCAGATACTGAATGGGCGACACTAGTCTTGGGTGCCCACCTTGAAACATTGCTGATTGTATAGATCTTCTGGTTGGCGGAACGCAGATGTGTGTGAAGCAGACATGTTTTCACAGACATGGATGTAAACTGTAAGAAACTTGACTGGTGTGCAGAGGCATACAACCGCAGGGCAGTAATTATAGTTCCATCTTGATTTGAGTTGTCAGCTCTTTGTAGTCTTTTATTGAAGGTTTGTTAAGAAACACAATTCAGAGGCTTCAGAACTGACATCCTGCATTTGCTGGTAGTGCAGATTGTGTAGTGATAAAGCATACTTTGTTGAAGCAAAAGAAAATCTGAACCTCTATCTCTTCTGTTATCATTTACTCACAGCCTTATCTGCCTTCTCATTGACTGGTTTCCAGTGAACCTCAACTACACTAACAAGTCAGAGTGACCCTGATTTCCAACTCAAGACTATGTGATAAAGTGATACTGTGGCATTGACTCCTTAACTGTGTGCTTCCTCCCAGGGAGCCAACCGGATACTATCAGAGAGACGTTCAGAGCAGCGCCGCCTCCTCACCGTCATCGGCGCCACAGCTGTCATGGACTCTGACCTGCTCAAACTCAACCAGCTTAAGGTATGAACAGCTACAGTCGTAGTGTCTCATATATCCACTTGGTCGCATTACAGTTATAAGGCATTGTTGTGCATTATGGTTTGTCATATAAAGTCCTTCCAGACAGAGTTTTGATAGTGTATTTGCTGGTATTCAAATTTCACAATACGGTTCTCTTGATATAGAATATTATTTCAGTAATCACAGAAATAAGATGAAATCATCATACTTCAGTGACTTTAAAACATCACCACACAATATCTGGTGGTGATGGCAGAGATGTGTAATCAAAGTTCAAGGTTAATCCTGGAGATACAAAATGAACATGATGTCAGGGAGTGTGTCTTTTGTAGCATACTTATAACATCCCATTAGGCGTGACATCCCTTCCAGGCATTTGAGGCAAATACATCAGGAAATACTGCCTTCTAAAATGATCTGTCAAGTACAGCCTCTTAAAAAAGTAGGATAGTGAGGTTGGATATCCTGTTCTATTGTGTAACTGTAAGTCAACCTGGCTTTCATACAAACACACATTTGTTTGCTTTATTAATAACATCAATTTGTTGCTTACTTAATGTGTCATTCCCCACTTCCCTCAACACGCGGGTGTTGAGCTGAATAGGCGTGAAAATGTAGATTCTTTGGACAGCAATAAGATTTTGCTGAAATTACAAAGTCTGCCAAAATACAATTTCAATTTTATTCAATTCAATTCAGGGGCCTGCGACTGATCGGAGATTATTATTTTAATTTTCATGGCTGCTTGCCATCGTCTGCCTGATGCAATGCCTCAAGTGCTGTATAAAAGTTCAGGAAAGAGGTGTGTCAGGAAATGCTGTCAGGCGCGCCACAGGAATTTTAAAAAAAAAAGATGATATGTATCGATGTTTTCACTTTACGATGATCGTTCATCATTGAATTAATATAAGGATCCAGACTGATGTAGCATATGTGCACTTTTTATAAGTGTATTCAAGTATTTGCTGATAAAAGGCACAATTGCAAAGAAAAAAAGCCTTTGCATTGTCGTCAGCAAGTTCAACCAGGGCAGCGGCCAATAACTCAAAGGTGACCCGCACACACATGCCGAGGCCTGGTGATAACTCATAAGGATGGGCAGGGAAAACCCTGAGGTTAAGATGCTGCCCTTTCATTTCTTTTAGTACCTTTTGCCTACCAGATTTGACCTTTAGTCTGTACTGACTAAACATTCCTGTCTCCTCTAGCTGCCATGATACAATTCAGTTTTTATCCACAGCAAACCCACAGTGTGTAGAGCCGCAGGAATGCAACCAAACAGACACTCACCTCCTTATATACAAGATTTCCCTCTGTGATAATATTATCACACAGAGGCACAAACCATCTTCCATTTACAGCCTAGGAAAAGTATTGCTTTTCGGCACAAAGAACACAAAGAAAACACTGCAATGAAAAAACTGCTACCCTAACTTTGGTGACCTTTGACAACTTCAGAGCTATCTTACTTAAGCTGAAATTGCATATTTGTGTTTTACTCATGTAGTTTAAATGCCGGTTTGTTTACACATTAGAGCTATATGCCTTGGCCAATAAAAGTTGGACCTGGAGCCTTCTACAGTTCCTGTATTCAAAGTAAGATCACTAACTTTGCACACTCTTGAGTCATGGATAGATCAGCGATTTGCCTCCCCGCTAGGAGGGCGTTAATCCTTCAACGCCTGCCAGTTTCTCCTGCCTCCAAGGCTAAACATGTCACAGCTGATTCTGTGTTGAATACGCAGACAGGAAACAAGTTCATCAGCAACACCCCAAAGAAGGGTGTGATGGTGATGATAATGGTGGTGGAGTGGTTTGGGTGGTGGCGGTTTTACTCTGGAACTGTGATAAATGCAGAGTCAGTCTACTTACAAACCATGTCCACACCTAAAAGCCTACATACTTAAATCTATATTTGCTGCTTGTACATGTAAGAGCTGGAGTTTTCTAAAATCTCAACGCATATTAATCTGAGAGCCTGCATGCGTTGAAATTTTCTTTTAAAAATCAAGTCTTTTGATACAGTGACTCTTGTCTGTCCTTATGCAGTACCGCAAGAAGAGGCTTCGTTTTGGACGCAGTAGGATCCATGAGTGGGGCCTGTTCGCCATGGAGCCCATTGCTGCTGATGAGATGGTCATTGAGTATGTGGGACAAAACATCAGACAGGTACTACCTCCAGTCTGTGTTGAGCGAGTGATGATTTTCAAGCAGTATTTTTTAGACATACCTTGCAGTTAGTATGTTGTCCAAATATTAACAGTCCTATGCAGTGATGATACAGTTCCAGCCACAAAATTCCATTATTTCTTCACCAGTGCACTCTAAAATAAAGAACTGTGAATATGGCAGTAAATTAAATGTTAGATGCCTTTATACTGTGGTTGGTTCAGTGTTAAAAGTGATCAAATGTTTGTTTGTGCGTCCAGATGGTGGCTGACAATCGAGAGAAGCGGTACGCACAGCAGGGCATCGGGAGCAGCTACCTGTTCAGAGTGGACCACGACACAATTATAGATGCCACCAAGTGTGGTAACCTGGCGCGATTCATCAACCACTGCTGCACTGTGAGTCTAAACACCCTCAGTCACTGTCATTTCATATCTGACGTGTTTTAAATGTTGATCATAGCTAACAGGCTCTGACATATGACTTATTTTATCCTAATTTATTTCTGGAGCTGCTCCTCATCTGTCTGTCATCGTTTTGTTCCTCCAGCCAAACTGCTACGCCAAGGTTATCACCATAGAGTCCCAGAAAAAGATTGTGATCTACTCGAAACAGGCCATCGCCGTCAATGAAGAGATCACCTATGACTACAAATTCCCCTTGGAGGAGAACAAGATTCCTTGCCTGTGTGGAACAGAGAATTGCCGTGGAACACTAAACTAGTGGACATGCATCTCTTTCTCACTTGCCAACGGCCAGCCAGACCTGAACACCCGCCTGGTTCACCCTCCTCAGAGTGTACCTCAAAACAAAGCCACCTTCCTGATTCCCCACCCCCGTCCTCACAATACCCAGGAAACAGAGACACACATTTGCACTTTTCATGCACACTTTTCATTCACTTGGCAGTCTCACAAGCCAGTGTGTGAGTGGTTTGTGTCATCTGGCATGTGAATACAATGAGGGGGGCCTCCGCTTCAGCATTAGCTCTCCTGTGGCAGTATTGTTGGACTCCATTTGGTTAAATGTTCTGATCAAAGTGTTCCATGAGGCCTGGCATGAAAAGTCCTTCTAGTACCATGCCAATATCCATTTAAAGGAAGGCAATAAAAACTAAAAAGAAACACCAGTATTTTATGTCTAAACAGCCCGGATCACTGTTCCCGTGTCAAATCCCTCCCTGCACCCACCCATCCACTCAGATCCGCACACAGACGCACAGGAATATCTGACAAATTCAGGGTTTTTAAAAAGCGCTTGTTAAGGGCGCACTTTTAAGATGACAAAGTTCAGTCAATTTGGTCTTCAGTTATGCAAGATTTCCAAGTGTGAAGATTGTTTTGAAGCTTTTTTTAATTTCATTTCATAGTATTATATAATAATATTACTATTGCTGTTATTAATGGTATTGTTATTTAGTTGCATTAGCTGTAAGTATCTTACAGTGAGCTTCAGTGTACCCACCCACTGTCCTTAGTGGCTTGTGATTCACCAGAACCATAAAACTGTCATTTCTCTCCTCCACTGTGCGTTACTCTCCTGATTCGCCACAACTTTCTGTCTGGATGAGAGTAAAGTCCTTTTGAGCTCTTGATTTTAACCCACCGTGAAAAATATGTCAGTTAAGTTGTAGCTAAAAGTGTTTTATTTTTACATGGCTGCTGAATATTTGTCTGCAGGATCAGCACAACAGAGAATTGGCCTGTTTTTTTTTCTTTCTTCCTTGGAAGTTAAAGCTATGTTAACAAACAATCTTGAGGTTGACAAGTGTTTGGTAGGATCTTTCTGTCTGTTTGTCTATGGTTAGTTTCTTGGAAGCAAATGTTGACAGTTCCTTTCTACCGTTGGCAAAGTTTTTCTTTCTTCAGCTTTTAAAGCAAAGATTACCACCAAACTCATGCAGGTCCTAGTTAAAATGTGTAGTCAGTGATTAACTGTCAATCTGTGTGCTGCACATGATTTTAAAAGGCACATTTATTTGATGAGGTCAGGTCTCTTCAGAGGTTTAGTTTTGTAATGTTTCTTTTTTCCCCCGTTTTGTGGGCCTCTCCAGAATGCACTAGTAGGCCTGTGTTTTATTTGAAAGCGTGGAGTTGTTGCCCCATACGAAACATCCCTCCCTTAAAAATTTTAATCAGCTTAATGCAAAGAGATGTCCTGCTTACGATCTGTTGCAGTGTAGATGGGTGGAAGGTATATATAGATTGGCCTCAGCGGGTTTGTGACACGCTTCAGATGGCAGGATGTACGTATATGGCCCTCGTGTTGTGTCTCTGTTTTTCATATGGCTATGGCCGTCCAAAGTTTATCTTTCATTTTGAACTTTTAACTAGAAGACTCTTTTTATTTAGATTCCTCCCAAACAGGAAAATGTGTAAGATATTTCTTGTTGCAATGACAGCCTTTCAGTACAAACCAACCCTCTTTACTACAGGACAAAAAGATGAAAGGAAAAAAAAAAATTCAAAGAAGTACATGTAAATATTGTAGAGGTGTTTGTTTCTCGTAGAAACACACTGATTTCAAGCTGTAAATATGTCGTTCCTTTTCCTCTCTCCATGAGGAGGAAACATGTACATACCTTCCATTCATTTATTTTTTATTGGTTTTCCTTTTAATTTGATGTTTATGTTAATATTATTTGCAATATTTCTCTTGTATTAATGCGTTGGACCCTTTATTAATGGTGCATTAAAATATTTTTTAAACAAATGAAACGTCATGTTTTTTCAATAACTTTGTGTCCTTCTACTGAGGTTCAGCAAGTGTGGGAGGATTATGTAGACAACTATCAGTTTCTGAAGGAACCAGACAACTGAAGTATTTTTTACGTGCTAGATAGAAGGTACCTATAAATAACTAGCTGATAAAATGAAGTGTTCAACAGGAAGTTGCTTGCATAGTGGAAACTACAAAGTCGCATTTCCTCCTTTACAGTGTTGAAATCAGCACTGACAGTGCACCTGCAACTGTGATATTTCCTGTTTAGAAAAATGAGAGAGGAAGTGCTGAAATCTGGCCAGCAAAGACTGGATTTCCTAAATCACCAGATGACGATAGGAAAAGGGAGATTTGGAAAGCTCACTGCGCAGATGGTGACCCGAGTTTTAAAAAAAAAATGAAGCTGACGAACATCTGGCAAGCCCCTACTCTGCTTAACACATTATTCTGTTGAAATCAGCTATAATGGTTTTGGTGGTGTGAAGGTGCACTTTTTACCAGAGCTGAAGTGAGCAGACCTGAAAATAGCACCTAACCTTTTTCTACACCAAGTTTATTGGCTTTTAAGTTCATTTTGAATAAACATAACACACATTCACAAAAACCCTCCCTCCCATCCCAAATAACACAACATTCTTGGTAAAAAGAAGATTCCGAAACACATAACATTAAGTGTAAATATTAAGTCACTATAAGAGGAGAGCAGGGAAAAAAACAACAACAGAAAAACATGCACATATAGTCGCAAAAGGGGCTTGAAGCAAAATTTTGGGCAACCTGCATGGTCAGAGCTTGGTAGTGCCCCCTTTGGCAAATATCACAGCTTCTAAATGCCTTTTGTAGCCAGCTAAGAGTCTTTCAGTTCTTGTTTGGAGAATTTTCACCAATCCTTCCGACCAAAAGTCTTCGACTTCTGTGAGATTCTTGGGCCATCTTCATGCACTGCTCTTTTGAGGTCCGTCCACAGAGTTATAATGATGTTTAGGTTGGGGACTGTGAGGGCCAAGGCAAAACCTTCAACTTGCATCTCTTGTGGTAGTCCATTATGGATTTCACGACATGTTTATGAATCATTGTCCTATTGTAGAGGCCATCATGTCTTTGTCTTCAGCTTCTTTTTTTTTTTTTTTGACAGATGGTGTGATGTTTGCTTCCAGACTTTGCTGGAATATAATTGAATCCATTCTTCCTCCCTCCCGTAAGAAGTTCCCCGTGCCACTGGCTGCAACACAAGCCCAAAGCATGACTGATCCAACCCCATGCCTAACAGCTTGACAGGATATATCGGACATTTACTCAGCCGACATAAATTAATCTGTTCTTCCTAACATTAACTGGAAAATCCTCTGTTCCAGTTTAGTTATTTTGGCTTCAACAGGAACAACACTTTCTCTCAATTTAAAAATCAGTGCAAGAACTTATTTCCAGGATGAGTTTTTGACATACTCGCATAGAAATAAACACAGCTCCATTTCCTTTGTTACAGTTAGTGCAGTTGTCAGGAATATATCGGTTTCGGTATCTGGTCAGAGGCCAGAAGACATATCTTCTGCCAGTCCTTCAAGGAGGGGAGTTTTATTTAGAACCTGCTAATTATATGGACTGTTTTACTGGAAAGGCATTGCTTGTCAACAGCTTGGGTCACTGTTCACTTCTTGACAGCTGATGTCATTCACTTACACTGCAAACATTCCAACAAAAATAGAAAAGCTGATTCCTGTCATCTATGATTTGCAGGCCTTCAATTGTTTGTGGGTGAACGTAAGATATGATTTCCCTCTTAGTCAGAAGGAGGCTGGCTGAAACTGGAATGACAGGATATTGCTTTATTCACATTCAAACTATAGTGCTCAGCATTTCAACAATTTATTGCCTTATTGTTGCAGGGATGACAGCGATTCTTACTAAATACGATCATCAAGAACCCTTGAACTTATCTACATGAAACACTGCCTTATATGGAAAAATACTGTTCCATGAAATCCTGTCTGCGTGTAGTTTTGATCTCATCCAAAAATGAGAAGGTAAGATTTTTCAAGTTTTACAGCAGCACAAAGACATCAGATCAGTCAAAGGAAAACTGCTGATATAGGCTAATTCATACACAGTATGTTTACAGGTATTCCTGCATACAGACATTGTGTAGAGCCTTTTGTGGCTCCACAATGAGCTTTACAAAGTCGGGCAAACTGATAAAAATCCTTGTTACATAACACAGTAAAAACAAAGACTGCCCTTTGACCAGTCCTCTTTGGTTAAACTTGATATGATGGTGTGTAATGGCCTTGACAGTGAATTTCAACTGCACACTTCAAGAACACAGATAAGGGTTAGATAGGGTGAAATCAGAGTCTACATCAGTAAATTTAGTCTAACTTGTGGATTTCTATACTGCCAAAACCCAAGTTTAATATCAGTCAAATATTTTTAGTGTGCAAAAAATCTAGTGGTTTATTATTGACAACAATGTTTGGACTGACATTGTTAATAAATTATTTACTGATGCTTTATGGAACGTTTATCAGTAATAATGAAGAAAAACCTTTGGGTTGCCAGGTTGTGAAAAATCTAGTTTGATTACTTATCTTGAAAAGGTCTGCAGACAATCAGAATTTATTCATCAACAATTTAGTGACACTTAACAACTGCAAACTTGATGATCTGATGAAGTCCTCCATCTGAAAACAATTTGATTGTTAGATATGATTAAATACGATGACAAATAGCAGCCTGCACAGTCTTGAACAATATATAGGTTTGTGTTTGTGGCAAGGATCCAAAAATAAGCCCTGCTTTTTAGTCTTTTGCTATAGACACTCCTTCCTTCTCTACTTGGGAGAGGCCAATGCTGGGCATATCAGTCATTCACAGCAGGAGCCTATCAATTATTACATGCTGTCTGAACCTCACCCGGTTCTATAATTTGTCATTCCTACTTGTTTTGTCATGCCGATGATGGCATCGTAACTTAAACATATCCGTCTCTGTTCATTTTGCCCAATATTAAGTCAGCTGTTTTATCTAATGTTCTGTTTGTTTTTAGATATGATTAAGACCAGGATATAAGGGAACACTTAATGGTCACAGTATAACACCAAGTCAGTTAAACTTCAGGGATATCACTCTGTCCATTTAGGAAGCACAAGTGATTGTGAATCAATTTCACCTGCTTTGGTGCAAATGAAAGTAACAACAGAGGCAATGGAGGGGCAAAAGCATGACGACCCCCCAAAAGGGAGTGGTTTTGCATGAGGTGGCCACAGACAGTTGGGACAGTCCAGCTCCTCCAGGATGGCACATCCATACGTGCGGTCGCAAGAAGGTTTATTGTGTCCACCAGCACAGTCTCAAGAGCATGGAGGAGATAACTGGAGACCAGGCTATTACACGAGGAAAGCTGAACAGGGCTGTTAAAGGGCATAAACCCAGCAGCAGGAATGTTATCTGCTCCTTTGTGTGAGGAGGAACAGGAGGAGCACTGCCAGAGCCCTACAAAATGACATGCAGCAGGCCTCTATATTTAGGAATGACACTGGGTTTGTTTTTCTCATTTGGAAAACTGTAATCAAAGCATGTCACTCTGTCATTGACCTGCTTTGAGATTAGCAGCTTTTCATCTTAAATGAAATGTTCTAACATCAATTATAATTCTTCAACTAGATTGCCACTCTCCACAGTATCATGCATAGTGCTTACATATGTTTTCATGAACGTGAAAACAGTCAGGTGAGTTTAAGCAGAAGTTCTCCCTGATACCAGTTTAAGTTGGATTGATGAGCATTTTTTTAACACGTATGTTTTAAGTGAACACCTTATGGAAATGTATGAATGGATTACTAAAATGTATAACTTGTTTTATTTAATGATAAATAATCAGGTGATGGCATTCCACCCCTGATGGAACAATTTTTTAATATTTTATGTTTCTTTCTTTCATTTATTTTTTGTTTGTTACATTTGTTATGATGTTATGATCAATAATGGATTGCAACCAGGTGTGTGTATAGACATATTTAAAAAGAAAATATAGGGGAAAAAATAGAAAAAAATATCTGTTTAATACTGTTTTGTTTATTGTGTCCCTGATTTATGTTAACTGCTAATTCTGGTGCTGCTATCAGACTTGTTAGAAATACTCTGTTACAAGTAAAAGTCCTGCATTCAAAATATAACTGAAGTAAAAAAAAGTATTAGCATCAAAGTACTCATTCTTATCAGAATAATATATTGCACTGTATAATTGTAGTACAATTTGCATTAATATGTACATTGCTTTCGTGTTGCAGCTGGTAAAGGTGGAGCTATTTTTTTTTTTTTACTTTATGATGGAAAGCCTATCATGTGAATGTCACCAAAGGATATAGTCTTAACTGTATCCACAAGTCCTATATCATAATTTATATTTTTGTATCTCACTATAACCTGAATCTGGAAGGTCATTTAAAATACATATAGTATAGTTAAATATACACATTTCCCTCTGAATTGTAGAAGAATTTAGTCGCAGAAAATGGAAATACTCAGGTAAAATATAAGTACCTTCAGTAAATGCACATTCCAGCACCACCACTGGCTGCTGCTCTGTACGTGCAAGTGCGTCTGTCTGCAACAATAAAGGTTTACAAAAAAAGAAAAAGCCCTCCTCCTTCTCCTCCTCCTCCTCGTAAAGCTGCCGTGCAGAGCTGAACGTCCTTTCATAGAGAGAGTGACAGATCGCCTCAGAGCACGTCCCCACTGCGCAGCACCTCCACAGCATGTCTGAAAACCAGCGGACTCTCGTCTACCTGCTCACCGGAGGCTGCGGCTTCCTCGGCAGGCATCTGTTGCGGCTCCTGCTGGAGAAGGAGGACAAACTGGCGGAGGTCCGGGTGTTTGACAAGCACATAGATGCAAGTTTGAATGGACTCAGCACAGGTAAGACGACCTGAAGGTGTTGTTGCGACGCAGTTTCTGATAATTTAAAGATTTAGCTTATATCAGCGAAGCCAGTGACCCTTTAAAAACTCTTGCTCTCATTTATTTTCAGCCTTTAGAACTGCATTCGCAATCTGTCGTCTCTGCTTGAAGATTGTCTGAAAATTCAAAAAAGAGTATCTCTGTCATGTTTTAAAAAACATAATTGCTTCTTGGCTGGTGTAATGCCAGTTACCTCCAGTGTTCCTTTGCATGGTTTCTCCTTACATTTCCCTTTGTTAGTCCTATGGGATGTTAGACTGAAGTTAACTGTGATAGGATACTGATGAACCTGTATATTATGGAGTTACCACATGGATTTCATTATTGGGTTACTCCCCTCTGAAAAGGGTGCTGATGATGCTATTTGGTCGTAGCCATCAGGTAACAAACACATCAGCTATTTGAATGGATCACCAGGGTGTAAATCATTATGCAACATATAGGCCTAATAAATGAAGATCAGTTTTTATAGTAGTGTAAGAGGAGATACTGGAAAGTTTGACTACAGTTGGACTTTGTTTCTCTCTATGGAAAAACTCCCAACATAATTTCCTTTACATGCTGAATGGTCACTGGGTCAATTTGCAGACGACAGCTGGGCTATGAATCCAGGATAGCCAACTTCCCTACATATCCTGTGCCAGGATAATGATGTTATAACCTGTCATTGTGTGATTTGACGCGTCCTGTTCACGACCTGTAGCCATTTACAGTTACTGTCAACACTTTTGTATTACATGAATGTGAGATGTGCTGTAGTTGTGGCGTGCTGTGACCTGATGTGGATTGCATGCTTTCTGCTTCTCACATGTTTAGTCTTTACTTCCTGGGAAAAAAACAAACTATTAAAATGAATCAAGGTCAAGGAGTGTTTTGCTGGTGAGAAGGCATGCTAGAATCTACATGAAATATAGAAAGTTACTTTCAACAACTGCTCTTTTAAAGCTTTGTCCCTTGTTAGCGTCAGGAATGCACTGAAAACACAAATGATGCCTCTATCCACAGTAGAATCTGCTTCGCTCAGCCTCCATTATTTATTGTCAGCCAGCGCTGAGGCATGCTCTTGTTAGATTGGGCCCCAAAAAGATCAGCTAACAGTAACAGGAGAGCTCAGTCTCACTAACACCCAGTGCAGGCCTCGCAGAAAAGGATACGTTTAATTGTGTGTGTGGTTTTATCTGGTTGATATTTAGACTGGCTTGAATTAGAGGAAACATCTGTAATTAAAAGCTTCTCTGTAATTAGTAAAATTACAGATGGGGTTGCGAACTTTAGAGTCTGAATAGCAACAGGATCTCTGATTGCATGTTCAAAAGTCTGGCCCCTTTCCATGTAAGCAAGACTCTTGTCTTTTCCTGTTATCTATCAGTGTTAAGTGTTTCAAGGACAGTGTGTGAGAGCAAAGTCAAGCCAACGTTCATAAATGATAAGCATTGGTGCCTGAGTGAAAAACATCATGAAATCCCACAAAGAATTCATCTAGCGTGAGGGCAAGTTGGGTGTGACCATGATATATACTGAAAGACAATTTAAATTTGTCATTTGGCAAAGAGTTAGCAAATGTGTCCAGGAATGTGTCAGGTTTTTAATTACCTGGTAACCTTTCTTACTTGAAATACAATTACATTTACAATGACAGAAAAGAGCTTGTGGAAAGATCATCCAGATAATCTGCAGCATGACACAAACAGTTGTTGTTGAACAAAGGCAGTGTTTGTCTTCTCTCAAACCGAAAGAAAGTTATGTAATTGGTAAACAAAGTGAGGAATCTCTTCCCAGCCTTTGATGGGTTCTTAGGAAAGTATCCCAGACAGATAAAATGTCTTACTGTTTCACCCACAGAGCGGACAAAGGTGGTGGTGATACAGGGGGACATCACAGACTACAGCAGTGTTTTGGAGGCCTCCCGAGGGGCCGATGTCGTCATCCACTCAGCCAGCTTGGTAGACGTTTGGCACAAAATCCCAGAGACTCTCATCTTCTCTGTCAATGTCACAGGTGAGACTTCAAGGGAGTGGTGGTTCGTGTGATAACAGGGACAAGGGATGGGGAGGAAACGTCAATGGGTGATTCAGTTTAATGAATGTTTTACTGTGGAAAACCAGAAAAAACAGAGGAAACCCACACCCTCTCCTGTTTTGGATAGTTTTCAAGGCCGTGACGTCATTCATGGTTTAAAAAACGTTGGCCATAATTATGTTGTACTGACTATGGAGACAGTATTGGCCATTGTTAGCAAGGCACGTTGTATTGAACCAAACTTGGACGAAGGGCTAGAACAAAATAACATAAACTGCTTTCTGTATAATACAATTCACTACAACGACTACAACACAAACAAATGGTACCAAAATACTGAAGAAATGATCACAGAGGTAGTTTAATTTATTTGCATCACTACATTTAGATTGTTTGGTTTACGGCTATTGAAATGTATGGTGATGTATTTAAAGGAAAAGGCTGCTGATGACACATCTAGGTATCAGCTGTCAGGTGTCAGCAAATCCAATGAAAAAACACAACCCCGACAATGCATTAGCCCCATGAATAGATTATTGAACGGGCTTAGCGGGCACAGGCCTAGGGGCCCAGAGTGTAAGGGGGCCCCCAGGCATTCAGCAACAAAATGTAATGTATCTTTCCCTATCTTGTATGGGCTATTTGAGTCGCTGCGACTGATGTTGTTTCAGCACACTGTATTATCCCCCCTTTGTATGTCGTACATTTTTTATGTCTTTTTTACTTGCTGCAACACTAATTGCCCTACGGGGGACACAAATAAAGCTGAATCTGAATCAATCAGGGAGAGACTAAAAATGACCACAAAGAGACACACAAAAACAACCCAAAAAACAAAGATACACAACCCCCCGAAAGAGATACAAAACTACCAGAAAAAGACTCAAAATGACCACAAAATTTCCACAAAGGGACACAACACAACTCAAAAGAGACACAAAACCACTACAAAGTCTATGTGTTTTGCTCCTATGTTGAGGTGGTGGGGCCTTTTGCACGTCTGTGCCCAGGGGGCCATTGTCTCATAATCCGCCCATGATTAGTCCTTCTCTCAGGACTTTATGATTTCCTCAGATTGTCTGCGGCCTTCAGTCCCATGCCCACCAGTTCCTACTTAAAATGTAAATCTTTAAAGAAAGGTCACAAATATGCTTTCATTTAATAACATGAAGCCAAAACAGTTTCCTAAATATTGTTAGACTTATTCTTTAAAATGTGTACAGGAAATACTGTGACTTAATTGTATGAATTCATGGATCTTTGTGACAATGAGCTTTATGTGACTAAGCTGGGAACATGGTGAGAGCATCATGATGTTTGTGGGATGTGTTGAGGTTAAGTTCAATGTCTGGCCTTTAGTAGTCTGCAGTGATTCAGCAAATAGACAAAACACACTTTTGTTGTGAGACGTGGGCTTTTTAAACAGTTCCTCCCAAACAGGAGGACTTGTAAATTATTCAGCATATTCAAGCAACTTGTAAAGTTGCTTGAATATGCTGAATAATTTACAAATATCTGTCTAGAGGTTGTTAATGGGTTGAAGTGCCAGAACATCATCAGCTAAATAAGGTTTAATGTTAAACTAATGTTATCAAACTGCCACAGAATTAAAGTCTGTGGTCTTGCATGAAGTCAAGGAACAGAGGGAGTGGTTTGATTGTGAAGGTCCAGTCTAGATTCCTCTGGCAGACAAATATGACAAGAATTCAATATTATTTCCCCTGTGTTTGTCTCAAGAGGGTTTCATGTTAACTCCCTCTAATTCTGTCAGTAGTCGAGTTGAGAACATTATCTAGACTTTGGTTCCCAGTTAGAATTGATTTTACTGATGATGTACCGGTGTTTTTAACCCACTTGTGAGCTAGCATGTGGCCTCAGACCTTCAGGTGCGCCACTCCTGAAAACAGATGTTTACTGAATTTGAACCACCAGAGCCCCTGGGCACTGGAGTGCACCTGCTAGACCAGTTTTATTTTTCAAATGTCTGCTTAAGAAGCACTTTAATAAGACCTTTTTATAGCTGCAATGGCTGCAATTCAGTTCACATATTGATTGATTATGTTAAATATATGTAATGTTTTTAATTTTCTGTGAACATATGTACTTGAGTACCTGTACTATTTTTTTAATTCACTAGTAGGTGGTTGCTTTTAGATAGGTGCTATATATTTCTGTATTTCTTAATTTTGTTTCTGTAACAGTCAAGGCGATCTGGGTCATCTGGGTAACTTGGCTTCTTCTTTAAAGTGCATACTTTAGCACAGTCTCATCAGGAATTGTTTTGATCCTCTGGAAAACTGGAACAGATGCAACTGTGCAGCCTGTGGAGTGTGTCCTCTTCTCTGCTCAGTCTATGACCGAAGGTCAAAGGCCTAAAAAAGTCTCACTACGGAAAACTAGAAAGACCTGAAAAGTATTAAATACAATAAAAAGAGGTCTTATTTCCTCCACTTTGCAATGGCCACTGCACGTCCACTGTTACATAATCAAAAACAGGTTTTAGAAAAACATGTTTGCTTCCTATCAGCTAAATATATGGATCTCATGGCTCTGTTGCATTATGTTCTGTTGACTCTGTACGTATGCATCCAATTATGATTTCAAGACTTCCTGTAATTGCGTGATTTAAGTCTTTCAAAACTGGCTGACTACAGCTTACTGAAGAAATCCAACTGTGTCGAAGTCATTCCTGTGGCTTTGGAGGATGGACAAGCTTTTGTGTTACTCAGTAAATTCAGTCAACCTGTTCTCCATCTCTTAAATGACTATATTTTCTCTCTTCTCAGGAACAGAGAATGTGATCAATGCTTGTGTGGAGTGTGGCATCCAGTGCCTGATCTACACCAGCAGCATGGAAGTGATTGGGCCCAACATCAACAGAGACCACTTTGTCAGGTGAAGGTTTAAAAAATGTAATTCTGTGTTGACTCATTTCTAAGCTCTGTTCAATTTTATTCTGCTGACCGAGTTACCCAGTGTGCATGTCCAAGTGAGTCCATGGGTGTACTTTATACTCTCAAGCTTTGGCTCTTACACATTTTTGCTTTGGCTCTTGCACTCTCAAATTGTGCCATGGCTCTTTCAGTTACATTTCTGTGGTCGCTATCTTCTGTCTTTTCTCTTATTATGTGTATCTCGAATGCACCATCATGGAAAACATGAGGCCTGTACAGAAAAGATATGATCGGGTGGACACAAAAGTACACAACACACAGAATCTACCGCCCTAGTGGTATTTACAAGGGTTTCTTTTTAAGTCCTCCAGATAGAAAGAACTACCATCCACAGTTCTTTTTATCTTACTGTTACGCTATCACTCTCTGATGTTTTGCATGTGACTGTCTGGTTTTTCAGACGCACATTATGTAAGGCAGCTGTACAGCCAGCAACATGTCTGCATCTTTAACTCAAAATGCACTTAACCACTGTCAGGACAAAATATTTTTGTGCAAGGATGCATGACAACTGCGACAAAAACAGCTGTGCAATAAATGAAAACAGAGATGACAAACAAGAAGAGTTCACTCATCAGGAGTGAGTCAGAGCCACATGACTATTTGACACTGTCATTCTGTCTCCAGGCACAGTGCTTATTTAGTATAGGTACCAGAATAGTGTAAACTTACACTGTGAGACTATTCCCAGCTGCCTTTTTTTTTTTAGCTCTATGTCTGTTTCTATGCATGTAGAAATTGTTGTGCGTTATTGTGTGTTACTGTAAGTACATCTATATCCTGGTGCAGAGGCATGATTAGGAAAAAAATACATACATCTATATATCTCTATCAAACATTAATGATCTTTACTGTGATAGATTACCAGTCACAAGCATGTTTCATGTGTCTGAATCTGAAATTTGATTTTCAATGGGAGCCAACAGCTAAACACACTGAAAAATCTAAAATGCAAATGTAACTTTTGAAAGCCGGTTAGCAGCAGAGGTGGGACCAAGTAGTTGTTTTGCAAGTTACAAGTAAGTCTCAAGTTCTAAGTCCTTAATATACATGATTAGTAGTAATTGTGATGTGGATGTTGAATGCTAAAGGCAGGAAATGGACAAAATACTTGCAGTGGCAAACTCTGTCTTTCTGCTAACATTCCTCTAGATGTGTTTGTGTTTGCAGATTTCTGCCTGTCTCTGTACTAGCGGGCACAGGCCGCACGTGTGTGTGTGTGTGTGTGTGTGTGTGTGTGTGTGTGTATATGTTTGTACTTTGATTTGTACATATAATACATGGCTACAGCTGTAGCTCAGAACAAAATTTGGCAGCCTCTCTTTCAGAGGAGTCAGAGTAAAAGAATGAACCCTGGTCTGTTCTTGTTGGAAATACTGACTGCTCATTTTTTCCTCTCTATCTCTCTCTCCCTCAGTGTGTTTAAATCCTCTCTCCGTCTGTTCGGCCACATTCCTCTCACACATACCGAAAGGTCAAGAAAACATTACCTGCTTACTTTCTCCTGAGTCCTCCTCTGACCGTTTGACTCTTTCTCCACAGGGGAAATGAAGACACGCCTTACCAAGTGAAGCACACTATGGCCTATCCTAAGAGCAAGGCAAAGGCAGAGAAAATCGTGCTTGAAGCTAATGGCACCAAGGTACTTTATGTCCAACAATACACATTTCACAAATAAATAGTTGTTGCTTCAGGTGGTTTCACTGAGGCAGATTTATTGAAAGCACATTTTAACTTTACAGACACACTTAGAAAACTAAATAAGAAAAAAAAATAGTGCTGAAAAAGCAATAATAAAACCATAGTGATGCAGTGGAATTGATAAAAGGTACTGATGTAGAATTAATGTTTTTATTGGCATCCAGATATGTGTATTATGTTTTTTGCTGAACATTACTGAGAACTAAAATGCTGACTAGATTTTATACTGTATTGTCTTAGCTTAAGACTGGGTTACACAATATGAAAGCTGTGGATGTTGTTTGCTGTTAAGCTTGGAAAAACTTTATGAGGAAATTTCTTGTGCAACTTTGCCACAAAATTCTAGATCATCCTCTTGTGGCTTCCCTGTGGGGTCACTCCTGCTGTTTACTCTCAAAATCCACAAAAATTTACCCTCAGACTGCTCTGTGTATGTTTTTTTTTCTTGTACGCCTCCTGTCTGATTTCCCAATGCTGAAACCTGGTTTTGTCTCCCGTCCAGGTGAAGGGTGGGAGGTGTTTATACACATGCTCTTTGAGGCCGACAGGGATCTATGGCGAGGGTCACGAGCTAATTAAGGATTTCTACAAGCAGAGTGTACAAAGGGGAGGCTTCGTCATAGGGGGCGTCCCAGAGGACTCTGAACATGGACGGGTCTATGCAGGTAAAATTACTGTTTTTGTGAGTCATAATCACAACTTTACAGACACGTCAGTGAACCAGTGAGGCCTGAAAATCCCGAGCAGCCTCTGTTCTGTTTTTAACTCTGACAACCAAGGCGTGTAAACCAAGCTGCAAAGGAGAACCAGAGTAAAGAATAGCATGACCTATGCTAAACCAGGACCAAAGCAGAAGTGCAGTTGTTCTGCAAAAGTACTTCCTCTGCATCTCACAGGAAGTGTCCTTATATTGACTTAAGTTTTACAGTGCCACCAGTCATGATGCTCTCTTCAGCTGACTCTCAACAGCTGCTCGTCAGTCAGTTAAAGGCACAAGCAAGATAACATCAAAAGACAGATTGTACATCATGATGAACTTGAACAATAAAGATAATTCAATCCAAATTTCTTGGTTGTGATAACAATAGCATGTGAATAGTACAGCACATCATAAATCTTCATTGTCATGTGAACATGTAATTCAATAAATCTCCTTCCACAAATAATGATGACATTTTTAGACCAGCTTCAACATGCTGGTTTCAGTGCTGATGAGTGGGGTTTTGTTACTCACTTTGTTCACTCATGGTATCAGCTGTTGCTTGTGACAGTATTAGTAACTATAGCTTGTGTACATGAGAATGATTCACAGTCATCGAGTGTCAGAGGCTGACATTTGTAGAAACCAAGCAGATGCTGATGTCACAGAACTGGAACGCGAGAAAAATGTACAGCTGATACATGTCGAGGATGCAAGTTCACTATTAGAACATTAGACACTGTAGATGTTTTGTAATTGGTAGCATGAGCTCAGCTTACGTTAAGGATGATGTCAGTGTAACGTGGTCACAGGTGTGAAGCAACCAAGCAGTTTTTTCTCACGAGTTGTACTTGCATAGAATTTTGATGTAAGGGAAGTATTGTCTCTTTCACACCACTGGATTTTATGTCACTAGTTAAAGATGCACATGTAAGATTTAGAGGCATCTGTTGGTAGAATGGAATATAATAATCATAATTATGTTTTCATTAGTGTATAATCCCCTAAAACTAAGAATTACTGTGTTTTCATTAGCTCAGTTAGCATCAAATAACTAAATTAAACATCAACTTCACTTTTAGGGAGTTGTTATGCCGTCCATCTTTATGGCACAATCTATGATTCTACAACACACTTGGAAAGGGAGGGGTGAGAGGAGGCATATTCAGTTGGTTGCAATCTGCCATCTCATTGCTAGATGCCACTAAATCCTACACAGTGCCTTTAAAGTGAAGATTATGATTTTGTATTCAGCTTTGATTAATGGCATAAAACACTGGTGTTGTTGGGTAAACCTCCAAGTTGATAACGAACATATAGCAGGTACATGCTCATACATCAGTAACATGGCCGTGACAGGATTAATTCAATCTCTTAAACTAATAAAGTATTTGGTGTCAGACATAAATTTAGTTTCTAATAGCAAATGTTATTTTTAAGAACTCTGTAAAACATAAGTTCCAATGAAGGCGATGAAAGTGTTTGTAAAAAGACATGTAAAAGGCTGTAAAGCAACAGAGGTGAAAGTGAGGATCAATCTTCATACTGACATCATCATTTTACTGTTAACCTGTTGCTTTTGTTCACCAACTATTTCTACTAAGATAAATGTTTTGAGTGCGAGTTACATCATTCAGTGTGGTAATCCCCCACTTGTTGTGTTTCTAGGCAACGTGGCGTGGATGCATATACTTGCAGCCCAAGCCCTGAGAGAGCGTCCACAGACAGTTGGAGGTGAAGCTTTCTTCTGCTACGATGACTCACCCTACAAGAGCTACGAGGATTTCAACATGCAGTTCCTCTCAACATTTAAGTTCCGAAGGGTCCGCATGCCCTCACTGGTGATCTGGTTCCTGGCCATGTTTAATGATCTTCTTCGCTGGATACTGAGCCCCTGGTACAACTACACTCCGTTGCTCAACAGTTACACCTTGGCCGTAGCTAGTACCTCCTTCACTGTCAGCACAGACAAAGCCCAGCGCCACTTCCAGTACCGCCCTCTGTACGACTGGGAACAATGCCGAGCCCGCACACAGAAATGGGTTGACACATTCCCTCTGGAAGACCCCAAAAACTCCTGATGTGACCTCAACTACTGCAACAGGCATCAGAAGCTGCTAAACAGACACGCAGGACTCCACATACACAGTGTGTAGACTAACCTGCTGTGACAGTAAAACAATGAAAAGCAAACTGTTTTACAGTATTAAAAAGATTCATTGTTGTATTCGTTTAAGTCTTAGTATTTTTGCTCACTTATAAAGGAAACATAATGACAACATTTGTTCAGGTGGAGCACATTAGTTAATTCAGTGTCATTTGAGAATGATTTATTATTGAATTCCATTGATATCAGCTCATGTGGTACAGTAGCCAGGGGATCGTCCTTTTTTTAAGAATGTACTGTAGAATTTAGATAATAAATGTCTACATCGGAGATTGTCTAACATCAATATTTGTAGTTATGTAAATTATGACAAATGTAAACGCAATTTACAAGTATTTACTGGACTTTATATTGACATATTTTAGTAATATATATTACTGATAGCAATGTTTTATGTTGCATAATTTAAATATTTTTACAATTATATTGTCGATGAAATGTATCACATTTATTAGCTTTTTGTAATTTTTAATAAAGATTATTTAATATATTTTAACCTGGCTTTTTGTTGTGATTTTGCACTTGATTCACATTAGAGGCTGCATTTTCTTTCCATAACTAATGTCGTTTATGTATTTTATGATGATATGCAGTGCACCTCATAATGAAAGTTTGCACAGCCTGGAGACCTGATTCATGATGTCATTGGTTTCATTCCAGTGTGTGTCGTCACCATATCCTCATGGCTAATGGTAGTTCTCCGCCTCTGGATTTCTATGGAGACAATAAACTTTGTTTACCCACAGTGCTAAGGGCCCAGTCTCTCCCTAAACTCTTGTGGAAACTTGTCGTCCGACTATGACAACCAGCTGGATAGCATTTCTATGAGCAAAACAAAGTATATGGGAGTTCCCTTGTAGAATAGCTTTGACACTGTTACAACATTTCTGGGTGTCCCCCATTCCTGTGGTTTACCATGGCAATCCTCACAACAATCACATGCATGCTAGTGTGAAATGAAAAGCAGAGAATGACGTAATCCCCACTAACAACCCCTGATGGCTTCCCCCAAACAAAGCAACACAACTTGAAAGTACCACTGATTTGCCTTCCAACATATGCCTACATTATAATGTTGAATACTGCATAATATGATAGATATGGTTGGTCTGATACAAACAATTATAAAACAACTGTAAGCATGCCTGCATGTGTTCAATATCAATTAATAAAAATAATTTGGAGGAGCAACCAACTCTGAAGCTTCAAGGTTGCTTGTAATTAAACGGATTGCGCCATCTACTGGTGTAACAACAACATATCAACTAAGTAAAACACCTCGGAATAACTAATAATGATAATAATTTCCATATCATTGGCCATATCTTTAATAACTAACGTTATTATTGTAAATGTGATGTTTGGTTTCTTGGCATTTTTTTAATCTATGAATGTACATTTAGCAATAAACACCTTATTTTGTTGTTTTTCTGAAGGATGTTGAGCAACATGTGAAACTACTTTCTAATTCGACTAACAAAAAGATTATCAAGACACTCAATATTTGTATGTTTTGTATTTTTGTCTAGTGTGATATACCCCTGGCTCTCTTCTTATTGTTATGTATATTATCCTTTGCATATAGAATCTGCCTTATGTTCCTTGGTTTAATTAAATAAAACTTAATACATTAAAAGAAAAGAAAAATCTTAGTTTTTATAAATAGGGTGTATTTATTTACCCTCACATTATTGATTTAACTTGGGATTTATTTGTTCTTCTCTCCTTTTTACTAACTTCTTGGTTATTGATTTCTTATTTTTTAAAAAGTATGTTAAGAGTGCTTTACAAATAAACTTATTTGATTAAAAAATAATTTTAAAAAACCCACTTATGCCAAGAAGCATTGATGTTTAATGCATAAAGTAGGCCTATAATGTACAAAATCATTTTTCCGCTGTGGAAGGGAGGCTCCTGTGCGTGTGCGTGCGTGCGTGTTCCCGACGACTATGACGAGAACACGCACGTAGCTGTCAGTAGGAAATGCAGGCTGCTGGTGTTGGACGTACCTCTGCCGCTGTGCTTGGATAAATGAAACAAAGAAAGTCATTTTTGTTTCGGAATGATAACTATCACTAAGAAGGTTGCTCGAATCTGGCGAGAGTGGTCGCAGTGAGCCCACATGTGTAGCGGAGGTAACCGAAACATTCAGCTAGCAAGCTAGGCTAACAGAAACAGAACACTATCGGCGCTAATGCTAATTAGGCTAAAATAAGCTAACTTGGCTAGCTGGTAACTTAGCTAGCTAGCTCGCCGATTGTGGGACGTTTGCTCTTCCAGGTCCTCAGCCTGTTCAGTGGTTCCTGTCCCGGTCTCGCTCTTTCGTGTTGTCATTTCACGGAGGAGGTTGCGGAACCGGAGCTGTGGCGGGGGGGTCGTACGGATAGGAACCCCCTGGCTCTCCAGGCGGACGGATCACAGTGACACGCCGGTCGTGGGTGAGTTAAGCAGCGGAGCTGAAGTTGTAGTTGACCGGGGCAGCGGGATGGACAAGGCCGTGGACGCTGTGCGGCCAGGGCCTGGCAGGCAGGGAGGGTGTTGACTATTAGCCATTAGAGAACCGTTGCTCCTGTGTGATGAATCGGGAAGTTGAGTCGCTTCGAGAGAGGCCTCTAGAGAGGATATGACAACAAAGTGGCTGGTGTTATTAGCGGCTAGCATGTAACCATAGCTGTCTGGAACAACTACTACAAACGTTAACCTGCTTCATCAGCAAAATACAAGATCACTGTGATTGTCGGGGGCGCTTTGTTGGTAACGTTAGTTACATGTCATTGCACTGTTACATCTGTACCAGAAACAATTTATGCAGCTAGACTGTCAACAGAAATGTTTTGTCAGCCTGGCTAGCCCGCCCATGAAGTGAAATTGTGTTAAAGCGGGGTATTGTAATTGTTGTAAATGTAATAATTTTGTAAAATCATGTTTACTGTGTGATACAGGCGACTGTCTAGCAAAAGGGAAAATATAGCTCGAGACATTTATGGCTGCAAGCATTATTATTTACAGTAATGATATACCTAAATGTCACATTTTGAGTTGCAAGTAATTCAAAACATACAACATTCAGTAAATACTAACTGTAACCAATTAAGGCTGAAAGTGGATTGGTGTTATAACGCTGGTGTATGTTTGCACAGTCTCCCAAGAATTTCCATGATTTCTAAATATGGTTCACTGCTTTTTCAATCCAATTCTCTCATCAAGTTTTAAGAAGATGAACTCTTTGCCCGTGCTTTATAGCAAATGGCTATAAGTCTGTTTATTCATAGACAATATTAGTCATCTTTTGCCTCAGGTGTTGACCCTCAAACTTGCCAGGGTTATGACTTGTTGCTGAGAAGAGTTGCATCTCTATCCACTATTAAAGACACTTTATGATCCAAGCTGCAGATTTTATTTCTGACAATTGTTATGACTGAACTGATAGCTGCTTTTTTGGCAAAATAAACTCAGCTCCATCATTTTCTCTCTGTTTGTAAAGGAGAGATCAGATTGGAACCATGGCTGAACTCTCAACCTTATCCCCATCACCACCTGCATTGGGTGATCCTCATGCAGCTCCATCCATCCCTCCGTCCTCGTCAGCACTCCCTGCTACCAACAGCCCTGCTCCAGAGTCTATCAGGGAGATGCGTACACCCAAGTCTTCCCTCTACAATGACAAAGCTTTAACTGGAAACACTCCTACAGCACAGTCAGGGAGTTCACCTGTGACATCCCACCCACCTTTGAGTCCTCCCAAACTCACTGCTGAGACACCCCTTACATTATTGGTACACGAGGTTGCTCCTCCGAGAGAGGAATCAGCAGGGAAAGATGCAGAGACTGGAGCTAATGTTGTTAAGCAGGAAGCAATGACCAGTGACACACCAGCTGCAGAGCTCTTGAATACTGAAACAGAGACCCCAGCACAGTCAATTGAGCCATCAGCTCAGAGTGAAGTGCAACAGGCATCCCCCTCTCCTGATCTCAATCCTGGTCCTAATCTCTACCCCAATGTGCACGTCACCCACAATCCAAATCCTGTCATGGATGATGGTCAATTTACAGCGGGCCAACCCCAGATCAATACAGCTTCCAATCCCACGCCTGCTCCGCCAGCTACCACCGATTCGGCAGCATCAGCAACAGCTGAAGAGGAGAAACCTCAGCCACTTCAACAAGCACAAACCCCTCAAAGTCAGCCTCCTCCTCTCTCCCCAAAACCTGACACTCCCAGTGACGTAAGGAAAGCAGAACTGCCCAGCACCCCCACCAGAGCTGAACACCCCAGCCCTACTGTCCCACTGATCCACGAGCCAGCTTCTGCCCTCCCGCTGCCCAACCCCAACCCACGGCCAGCTCCTGACACCCTTAGCTACCTAGAGTCAGCCAGCCTGATGTCTGGGACATTGGAGTCTCTGTCTGGGCTTGGAGAGGATGGTAGCTCTGTGGGCTCAGACTCAGAGATCAATGGCATGGCTGTCAGACGCACTGATAAATATGGCTTCCTTGGTGGGAATCAGTACAGTGAAAGCGGGTAAGTATTAGAACATTAATTACTCACAACTCCGTCCACTGTGCAAAATATTGATCACTGTGTTATTTCATTATGTCTACCACATAGGTTCAAGATATTCTGAACTTAAAGATGCATATTCAGTATTGCGGTTGAAGGAGGGAAAATAGACATTTCTCTTTTTTTAAGGTTCCATGCAGACAGCTCAATATTTGTAATTTGAGACATCATTAGATTATGGCCAGAGAATTGGTTTATACAGATAAATGTAAATCCTGCCTATCTTCCTTTTAATCGGTCACTTTGCCCTCCCCGAACATCTTATTCACTCTGTCATCCATGATCTGCCCCAAAGAGATAGTCCTCTTTTCTCAGTTTGACCCTCTCTTTCCTTTCTTCCTCTTCTTCTCTGCTGCTCTAAACATATCCATCCATCCTTTATCTCCCCTTGGTCTGACTCAGATAATGCTGACAGCGTTTCTGTGACTCAATATGTACTGACTGTGTGTCTCTGTGGTATCACCTCTAACGCCCATCTGCTCTCTTCCTCTCTTTTCTATCAGATTTGCTTCTACTTCTCTGACAAGCTAATTGCTCTTCCACTGTTGAATAATTAAGAATGTATTGATTTACCATCAGTAGAGGCAGTGCATTCTGGTGAATTAGCATGTTCTGTATTTGAGCAATACAGCGTAATGTTACGCAAATAAATGTGAGAGAGAAAGTGAGGTAATTCATTTGTGCTATTAGAATAGAGTTACAAACTTCTAAACATATCTGAGTGCAATATTTAGGAGTGTGAAAAGAAAAAGAGCACTTCCCAGTTCTGTCAATGATGGAGTCATCTTATATTACTCACTTTTACAGTGAAAAGGAAGTTCGAGTTGAAGTCGCCAGGCAGAGGGAGGTAAAATGGCTCGACATGTTCCACCATTGGGATAAATGGGTCAAACATCGCTTTCAGAAGGTATAAATGTCAGCCTTTCAGATGTGTTTGGATGTGCTTTAAATGTACTTGGACTGGCCATACCTGGCAAAATGCCAAAGTTAAATTACCCCATGTGTCTTTTTGTGCCTTTTAGGTGAAGTTGCGCTGCAGGAAGGGGATTCCATCTTCTCTCAGAGCCAAAGCCTGGCAGCTGCTGTCCAACAGCCAAGAGCTGCTAGAAGCAAACCATGGAAAATTTGAGGTATGCCTGTGACCGCGTTGTCTTTTTTTAAACTTCATATTTTTAATTACATTTTAAAATTTAAGAAAGAGGCTAAAAGGTATAAGAAAAAACATGCGGGTCAGGATGCCGTCATCAGTTCACACAGACCAATATGCAAGTACAGTTCACACACAGAGTCAGGCCCCCTAGTATTTAAGACGAAAAGGGGAAAAGAGGAAGAATGGTAAAAACAAAAAAGCAAGAGCATTTTGTGAGAGTAACAGTCCCATTTTAGTCACTATCTTTTACCCTTGCCTTTCTGTAGTCTAAAAGAACTTATAGTGTATAATAATGCACTGTACATACATCATACAAATGTCTGTGGATGTGTGTATCTTTGTGGGGGATTTTTACTGACACTTTTGAAAGTAAAAGCCCCCAGTGATTTAATATAAACTGGGTGGACTCAGGGACAGTGACATGGGCCTAGCTCATCCAACTAAATTTGTGTGAAAAGAGGGGGCAACTCTTCAGCATTTTTTTTTTTTTTTTTTGCAGGGCAGTACATAGTTCAAAAACTTCTGCCATACACAAATATAGACATCTGCTTACTGGTAGGCACACTGAAGCCCCAGACCTTTAACAGAAGCTCAGAGGACAGCCACAGTAGTCTATTTAACATACTTAAGTTGAACTAAATTAGGTGTGTGAAATGACCATAAGGAAGTGGCCAGGAAGTAATTGAAGCCATTTCCCCACTGTGGGACTAATAAAGGATTCTTATTTATCTTAACATAGTTTTGTTTCCACTTCTGGCATTTTATTTAACATTTTTACATCTTCAGTAATGCTTTGCAGCTCTCAGCTCAGTTCATGTGTCTGATATCAGTAGAAAATAATTTCTTTTCCAGCTGTTTCAGGCAATTCATTTCAGGTTCCAGCTTTTACAGTATAACAGTTAAGCTCTCAGCTTTCTAGCAATGTATTTCAACTCTTCAGTTCTTAAGGTAATGCAGTTCTGCCACTTTTACAATTTACAGCTTTCAGTTTTTCAGCAGCTTTCAGATTTTTTTAGGCATTTTGTTTCATATTTCTACATTGTCAGCAATGATGTGAGATTCAGCTCAGCTTTTAGCATTCTGCAATTATGTACGTGTACCATGCACTGCAGTGCATCTGTGTGGAAGCATCTGCATTTGTTAGATTTCTCCACTCATTTATTCAGGTTTTTCTTTTAATTTGTGATGTTGACGATGTTTTAATTAGAAGAAGCCACAGTACTTTGACTGATTAGCTTAAAGTGTGGACCACTGTAATGGGAATTTGTGGCTGAGTAGCGCAATTTCAACTCCGGGGGTGCTGAAGGGGCGCAGGCGCAGACCTAGTGGGCCGTAAGCTTCTTATCAGGACCGGTAATCCTGCCTGCCTTGCCTCCTCTGTGTCCACACCAGAGGGGGGTCTGGCCTTGGCCGGGCCTGGGTCCCAGCAGTCTGCTTAGTGTTGTTTATGTTGTCTAAAGAAGACTCTCAGATGTGGTTTTATACAGGACTTTGCAGTCTAATCCACTTTGATGGCTAATTTAGAGACCGACTCCAAGAGCTAATGAGAACTTTTCTAAAACTTGTATCTATGTTTTTTTACTGCAGGAGCTGGAGAGAGAGCAGGGAGAGGCTAAATGGCTGGACATTATAGAGAAGGATCTCCACAGACAGTTCCCCTTCCATGAGATGTTTGCTGCTCGTGGTGGCCATGGGTAAAAAAACAAAACAAACACACACAACCTCAGTCTGTTTTACATTAGAATAAACACACATGATTGATTAGAGTAAAACCTGCACACTGACTGCAATCCTCAAATTTTATGTAACCATGGACAAACAATGTTTGACCCACGGTGGATCTTTATGAGGTCAGCGTCTTGTCAAATTGATTTTTAACAGCCTGGCAACTGTACCAATGTGGATATATCTGTCAGTAAATAAACATATTCCCATGGGAAAAGTGGAGCTGGAGTAACAGATTACAGGATACAACCAAGAAAATTGTGTAAATTCGATAGCAGAACAATGAATAATTCCATCAATTTAATACAGAAAATTATAACAATAGAGGATATTCATGCAATATATATGATCACGGTATGTTTTAAAAATTTAATCATATGTTTTCCTTTAGATGATAACTGATTGAAATGAGTGTCAAAATTTTTTTATTTCAAAGTGTTTTCAGAGGCACTTTTCTGCATTCTGTTTCTCCCCTGGATCCATGTTAGTTTGATTTCCATGGTTCCCTAATGAATCAACAGGAGGTGCATGAACTGCTGAAGTGTTTTGGTGGATTTGGCCACCAGGTAATTTGTTGTTTGGTCTTGCAGGCAACAGGATCTGTACCGTATCCTGAAGGCCTACACCATCTACAAGCCTGACGAGGGCTACTGCCAGGCCCAGGCTCCAGTGGCTGCAGTGCTGCTCATGCACATGCCTGCTGAGGTGAGGGCATGAGACTTTGGGGTACTTGTTCTCATTCGAGGGTGTATGAAAAATGCTTCATCAGTGTCAGTTCTGTAATGATTACTTAACAGAAGAAGTATTTTAATAATCCATTATTGGGGAAATTCAATTTATTACAGTCTGTTGCTATTACTTCTTGTTATTATTTCCAACTTGATGTCAACCCCAGCTTTGTTTGCTTGGCGTTTCACCTTGCTGTATTTGCATTTTTTGCCATGATGTCTGCAGTTTTTGTAGCTTCCTCTTGAATGTGTGCTGCTCATGGTCTGGCACCTGGCTGCTACCTCTTTATAAAATCCAACCTCACCTGCGCAATATGCCCAGGAATGTCTCAAACACAGAAAATAAAAAAATAGAGGTAGAGGGTAGAATCTCTGCCGATGAATACACCGCCACACACTTATGTAAGAGTCTGTACATTGTTTTTAGGAAAACCCTGCATAGTATACCTTTAAGCATGATCTTTCTATCTGTTTATCCCTCCTCACTGGACACATTCATCAAGAGAGAGCTCATAAGAAAGCTTGGGTGGGCGTGCGAAAAAGCAAAACAAAGTACAAAATTAAAAATAGTAGCAGACTGCAGAATGGTGACACTGCTGAAACTTTGTTGACCAGACAAGATGTCCTGCAAATATCAAGCGTGTGTGATACAGACAGTACTCCAGTTACAGTTGCTTTGCTCAGTAAAAGCGGGGGCTGACCTTTTTACAACAAGGTGACCACACAGATCTGCCTAATCTGTATTCTGACAGTTTAAAACCTGAGTTCAGTCAGTCCCATTTATAAATGGTCGTATGCAGAATGTCAGTGTGAGGGTGTTTTGTTCTGATGTGGTGATAGTCAAGTAGCAGTGTGTGTTATTTTCTAATAGCACTGGGACAGTGAGTGTCGTTGAGGTCCGATAGAAGAAAAGAAAATGTGTCCCTTATCTTGTGAAAGTGTTGTCACAGTTTCAATTGCAGACGCTTTGTGTTTAACAGAAGGGCGCAAAGGCTGTGTATATAATTAGTTTATATATCATATCACCACATCACATAACGCAGGGTTGTCAGTTACACACAGTAGATACAGAAAGAAGGAAGCATGAGAAGATTCGATGAATCAATAATGTGCGCGTTGTTCTATTTTTAAAAGAGCCCAAAAAAGAATTGGGAAACAAAGTAATTTAATTGTGTTTCACCTCACAACTTTCTGAAAACTCTTAAGCCTCATTTACAGTTGATTGACAGCCTCAACTTATATTTTTTTTCTGTTTCACAGCAAGCTTTTTGGTGCCTCGTACAGATATGTGAGAAGTACCTTCCTGGCTACTACAGCGCTGGACTGGTGAGTGAATGAAACAAGTCTTTTGTCAGACCTTCGTGTCAGTTTTCACAGCTTTACTGACTCATCACTTCTGTCTTCTAGGAAGCAATCCAGCTGGATGGTGAGATCTTCTTCTCCCTGTTACGGCGTACATGTCCAATGGCGTACCGTCATCTTAAGAAGTTCAAGATTGACCCGATTCTCTACATGACTGAGTGGTTCATGTGCATCTTCTCACGCACCTTACCATGGGCCAGTGTACTGCGTGTATGGGACATGTTCTTCTGTGAAGGTAACGTTCATATCCACCAGCTCTTAGCGCTTCTTTCTCTTTATAACTTAATTGTTTACCTACGTTTACCTCGAGTTGGTGTTGAATTAAAATGATCTCATAAGAAATCAGAAACATTTTTCCCTCATAAATTGATTGAATCTGAAACTTTTCTGCAGTTTTAAAGGGACAGTTCACCCCCAAATCAGAAATGCATCTGCACCTGTAGTGCTGTTTATCAATTTTGATTTATGATGATCTCTGATCGTAGGGGTGAAGATAGTTTTTCGTGTGGGCCTGGTTCTACTGAAACAGATGCTCGGGTCGGTGGATAAACTTCGGGAACTACAGGGCATGTATGAAACCATGGAACGTTTAAGGAACATCTCACCTGACACTATCAGAGAAGACATATTAGTACAGGAGGTAGGTCTCTTTCTCTTGGCTTCATAAACAAAACCTGCTTCTGTTTTTAGTCAGGACACGAGTTATGAGTCACTTTGTCCTGTAGTACCCAGCCCAGTAATCTTCACTTCCTCTGTCTGTCTCGTTCTTGTCTGATGTGTCGCCCAGATTATCACGCTCCCGGTGACGGAGTCGCTCATAGAGAGGGAGTGCAGCATCCAGGTGAGGAAGTGGAGGGAGTCTAGGGGGGAGCTGACACACCAGCCAGGCCGCCGCCTCCATGGCACCAGGGCCATCTACGAGCACAAACGCCGTGCCGCCTCCATCAGCTCCGGCGGCAGCTTCTCTTTCCTGGGAAGCCCGGTCCCTCCGCCAGGACCCCTCAGGGCCTCTTCCAGCCTCCTCTCACTCCCTGGCTTCCGCAGGTCCAAGAATCCTTTCCACTCCCAAACCAAGAAGGGCTCCTTCTCAGGGCCATCAGGATTCGAGGGCCCACCAATTCAGTCTCGGCCTTCAGTAACATCAAGCCCAGAACAAGGCCCCAGCCATAAACCCCCCATTCCTCCAGGGGCAGGTCAGAGGGCACAGGCACCCCACATTCAGAGCCCCTTAGTCGGGGGTGCAGCTATCTCATCACGTGGGGCTGCTCAGGCCTCAGAAGACACCTCAGCACAGGGCCAGCCTGCTGCTGTGGCCTCAACGCAAAGCACAGCATCACCACCCAGCACCCTGTCCCCCTCTCCTAAGATCGTCTCAGAGCAAATTACTCATACTATCCCCTCTCCTACAGCAAACAACGCCCCTCTGCCACTAATTTCAGATTCAAAAAAAGAAGTGGTGCCCGCAGCCGATGTCACAACTGGAGAGGAAGAGGTAAAGAAGAAGAAGAAGAGCAAAGAAGACAAGAAGAAGGAAAAGGAAGATGAGAAAAAGAAAATGAAGGAAAAGAAAGAAAAGGAAAAGGCTGAAAAAGACAGGCTCAGGAAGGAGAAGGAGAGGCTAGAAAAAGAGAAGAAGAAAGGGGGGAAGAAAAAGGACAAAGGGGGAGGAGAAGCTGAGGACAAAAATGGAGCTGCAGCAGCAAGAGATTCGGCCTAGTTTCCCACCCTGTCATTCCAGGATAATGAAAAGGGACACTGGACAAAAAAAGAGGTCAGGGGAACAAAAGACCCCCAGAAACAGAAGAGTGATTAATAAAAAAAAATGGGATGGCTTCCTGTATAATGCATCATTTCAAAGACTTAATGTAGTCCCAGGACTATGGTGGAGAAAACTGGATCATGGTTTTAATAGCACCTCGGGGGGCTTTTAGCCCTTTGCTCAATGCTTTCCTTTTTCACCGAGTTTTAGTATGATGGGACAAATTTCCTTTTACAACTGGAGCACGGACTGTGAATCTGAACACAGTCATTATCTTTTAGTTTTTTAAATTCTTTTTGTCTTTTTTTTTTTTTTTTTTTTTTTTCTTAATCAGATTGAAGGCAGTGGTTAGAAAAACTCGAGGGACTGTTGAGCTGAAGGGTTGCAGAAATAGTTCCGGTGCCATAGAGTATGTAAATAAAAGGTCTACCTACAGTACAAAGTATCCTGATAGCGCTTCACAAGCCCCATCATCTCTCATGTGTGCACAGGCTGTCTGGATGCCTGTGACAACAAGAAAAGAAAACCCATTGAAGTCGTCTCAAACACAGGCACTGAAGGCAGAAATGCTAGTAATGTTGTTGAGGATGTATTTATTGTCATGTTAAATGTTGTGAGTGAGTGTGTGCCTTAGTAGTGTAGTGAAATGTGTTACTGTTCTATGTGTGGCCTCCCTGTTTTCAGTCTCCCTCTGGCTGCTTTTTTTCTCTCAAGTCAAACCATTGAATCCTGTGTGGTTCTCCCTAAATTCTCTAGTCAGTGGAATAAATCTGAAGGGGGACTGGAGGGATGTACACAGACGAAAAGAGGGAGACGATTAAGCATATGACCACCATGCAGTGGTGGTTGTTTTTTAATGAATCATTTATGTGTGTTGTTGTTTTTGTCTCTGACAAACGACACACGGGGAGCATTTTATTGTTTTTATTTCAATTAATTCAGTTAAAATTTCTTGTGTCTGAGGTCGATTTTGGCAAAAAAGTGGGGTGCAACATTATTGATAAAGTGGTTGCGTGAAAACATGCAATACACAGCAGTGACTGTGCACGAGTCCTGCAAACCAAATCTGTAAAATTAGTATTATTTTGCTTTTATTTGCGAACAAAATCCTACGTGTGTGTTTTATTTAGCCAAATTTCAGGATGGGTAAGAACTTAAGTTCACGAACCCATTAGAATGTGATTTCAAGTATCTTAAGAGAATGAAGGATGATTTTTGCACTTGTGATTCTGTCACAAAGTACCACTGAAGTCGACCACTCCGTTAGTGCAGTGACGAAGAAAACGAGAGTCTAGCAGGCCGGTTTCTTAGTTTGAAATCTCGCCTCGAGGACCTATAGGAAGCCACTTGACTGGAGGTGCCAGGTGTGCCAATGTAGCATTAACCTCTGATCTTTGACCTTTGGGCTCTGATGTATTTATGTACAAAGTGGTTAATTTAATCAAATATAGTATATTATGAATTATTATTATTATTATTTTGGATCTGACTATTTTTCTATGTGAGTAAGAGACACCTGGTTGACTGGAACGATGGCCGACTACACACAGTGTAGTTGCAGGGGGATCATTTAAGTGTTTTATTTTTAATTTCTTTTCTTTTTTTTTCTTTGCACGCTAAGTCCTCTGCTTTTACACAACAGACTTGATGCATGTTTTTGCTATTATTTAAGTTTACTGTCACCGTTGGTTTGGTCAACTATAGGTTCACGAGTCTCCAGTTTACTGAAGTGCAGTATTAATTAGATTTGGGTGGAAAAATGGGCCTCCAACAGAACAAACTGAGACGAGTGATTCAGACAGAAGCTTTGGGAGTTGAAGGTCTTAATCGTACTGTATAATATAATAAGAGGTGATTTATGAGCTTTGAATAGTTCTTTAATTCGAGATCTTAAGTATGTCTGTCTCACCAAATTGTGTTGTAACATTCATAATGACTTACGGACTAACTCCCTAACCTATTTACACTCAGTGTTCTGTACTGTAACATATTTATGCATACATTAAACTGCACTGAACCCCATCAGTATACGATGAATAGTGCCAGGTAGTTAGTGTAAAACCATTTGATGGCAAAAAAAACATTGATGCTCTTTAACTGTACTGTTTTTGTAGTTAAGGATTAGAGGGACTTTCGTGTAATTGTAGCCAACATGTCCTACATATTCATTGTTTTTCACTTATTTCAGGTCTTTACGTGGCTGTCATTAAATATATAAATATCACACACTCCCTCCCTCGATATTGACGCCAGTGCATTCATAGGCACAGATTAGTGTAGTGTTAGTGAGGATAGGCCTGAACACATCTATGCAAACCATCCTCCATCATGACTGTTGATGGTGTGTGGTAACAGCAGCACTGATTTCACCTCTGATCATGATGGTCAGATTGGTGCCGTGGGGAAAATGTAATTTGTGCGTCAGTTTCACTGAGCACACTCTCATGCCCGTGGACTTCAATATTTTATGAGCAATACGTTCTCGCAGCTCATGTCTCGATGATAATGTCATTTCTCTTACTTCAGAGGGCTTTAGATAACGTGATGATCAATTTAATCTCTCACTAGCTTGTGGAATCGGCACCTAGCGCTGCAATATTGATGATGAATCAAGGAATCCATTTCTTTCAGGTCATTTGTGCATTGATCTGAAATTGTCATTCTTGATTACAATTGATTGGGAATGACTGCCCACTAATGCAAATATATGAAGAAGAGTTTCAGCTGTTTTTCTCCCCATGCCGTTACGTCTTTTGTGTTTTTAAGTTTACATTGTCACTCTGGTGAAAGTGAAATAAAATCATAGCTAATTGAATTCATTCCTTCAGATCTACAACTGATGTATTTAATTGATGATGATAATAATGACATTTGTGATGAGTAATAAACCATAATATATTAAATCACCGTGGTGTTTTATCTTTCTTGATGAAACGTGGGGGATGTTCTGTTTTTCGAATGACATTGTGGTAAATTCATGAGAGTAGTGATGAAGAAATCATCCTTGAGATCATATCTGCTTGCGCCACTGTTGATCATATTCTTGCAAACAATATGAATCTGGCTGGTTTAATATGACCAGCATTTATTTTTAACCACGGAAAACCACCTGTCACTGCAATAATAAAAGTAGTTTGGTCATTTTTTTGCCCTCTGTGCAGAAGTTCACAGGAGGTGCTGATCTGTGTGGATTAGATGTACCTCTCGGGCTCCTCTTTGTACATGCAGATGTAAAGTCGCTCCACTAGATGTCACTGGCTGTGTGTTTATGAGAGATTTTGCTGTGAATTTCTCCAGACTTGTTTCCTCCCTTGAACCCTGTCCCACAGAACCACTGAAGAGAGACACTATTGTACAAAAAGAAAGAGATTTTATTCACAGTTTGTCCCTTTTATTCATTACAGAGGAAAGGTCACTGAGGTCGAGACAGCTTATGGAAAAAAAAGATGATTTAATGGATGGATGGAGGAAGGAGCGGAGGGAAAGAAAACGAAGATTTGAATGTTTTCTTTCGGCCCTTTCTCTCCCCTCCTTCGGTAGTGTTTTTTTCCCACTTCGCATGGAAAAAATTTGTCGTCACTTTAAGGAGACAACTTTTTTCCTTTCTAACCTGCAAATGCTCTTCGTCCTCTCACCTTCTCCACCCAAGAGGACATCTTCAAAATTTGGAATGAGGTCCTCCCACTTTATGTGTGCCCCCTCTCAGTAATAAACCTATCTTTTCCTCAGATACTACAGGAAGCAGGGTGAAAAGTTTCATTCACACACCTCAGAGGAGAAAATGGCAGGGCACACAGAGATGTAGAGGTGAGAAGACAGAAGATGGTTGCAAGGAAAGAAAAGGTTTTGGAGCTTGTGGATGGAAATGATGTTACAGGATAATTTTATTGAAAATCACCCCTGTTCCCCATAAGCAAACATAGACACCTCACGGGCATCAGCCCTGTCATGTGTAGGTGTGACAAGTCTTTGGTTCGAACATGAACGGCTGAGCACATGGGTTTACACAAAAAGGAAGCGAGGAGGAAAGAAAAGGGCAGGGAAGGCAGAATAGCGAAGGGATTGCTGTCTTTTCGTGTCTTCTTGCTTTCTCTTTACTCCTCCTTCTCCTCTCCGTGTGTGATGACGTAGCAGATGTTCTTGTAGTCTACGTTGCCAGCAACATCTGGGGGGAAGGCGGCCCACATGTTCTTAATCTGAGGGGGAACATAGTTGGAAATTCAGCTTGGCAGGGGATGTATGATCTCATTAATGTTTTGGAAAGGAATGCATCATGTTTTTGAGATACTGGTCCGTTATCAAGTTATCAACCCACTCACATTTTAAGCTCACACTTTAGATTCAGCTTACTTGACCACATTGTTAACATTTGAGTCCAGGTTAAACTTTAAACTTTGATAACCAATAATAAAGGAACCCCGAACATTGGATGGATATAGTAAAATCTGACATCTTCCGTGTGGAAGAAGGGAGAGACCCTTCCAGAAAATGAAAGAAAGGGGTCATCCTATCTGCAAACAATGAGGACACTTTGAAAGTCTCCATCATATCTGCATACAGAGACAGGACGTGTTGAATAACAGTACGCAATAATACCAACGAGCCAGTCTGCCCAAAACATGCAGTGTTCCTCTAACAGGTTGTTGATTTTACCTCTTCCTTGGAGAACCTGTCGCACTGAGTGGTCAGGAGCTCCTCAAGGCTGGAATGTGCAAACAGATTTTGGTCATACATTTGAATTGATCCGATTTGGACTTGCATAGAGAACATTAAAAACAATCTATTAAATTTGCTTACAATCCCTTCTTGATGGTTCCAGTACCCTCTGGGTCCAGGACTTTGAAGGAGCTAAGAATAACGTCCTCGGGGTCAGCACCTGGTGAGGACAGGAGGAAGAGGTTAGTTGACCTTTACACTGATGCACAGTGGTGACAAAAACATTGAGTAAATCTATCAGTGACACACAACGGAAATGCTCCATGGGTAATTGCATTCAGGGTGCAAAAATGTGTGTTAAAGTATAAAAGTACTCATTACACAGATCGGCCCTAATCAGTGCTATATTATTATATTAGTGGAACAGTGTCATTGATGTATTAATATATAAGCACCCTGTGATGTATATGTTCGAGGTGAAGCTAATTTTAACACCTTTATACACTGTTGGGTAGTTTCATCTAGTGTTTCCTTGATGGGGGTTTATGTATTACATACCAGAAATTTGAACTTACTCCTGAGTAGATGTACTACCATTAATGACCAGTAAGAACTTCAGTCAACATCAGCACGATGGAAATAATGTAAAACACACATCAGTGTGACAGAGACAGTCGGTGAAAATGAGACACCCACCCTTCAGCTTCTCTCCGAACATGGTGAGGAAGACGGTGAAGTTGATGGGGCCGCTGGCCTCTTTGATCATGGCCTCCAGCTCCTCATTCTTCACGTTAAGCTGGCCTGAACAACCACAAAAAAAAATCATATTAGTCCAAGAAACCATGAAACACATGTGCTTTTCCACTGTAGACTGATCCCATCAGCACTCACCCAATGAAGCCAGCACGTCCCTCAGGTCATCTTTGCTGATGATACCATCTCTGTTCTGGTCAATGATTGTGAAAGCCTACAGAGAGGAAGACTGTGGTTATTACTTGAAGGAAGCACTGAGGACAGATGGGGAGATGGGCTGTGTGGATGGAAGGGGTGAGACCCCTTAACACTTTCAGGGACTCCTCTGTCATCACTTTGTCTGTGGAAGCAGCAGCTGCAAATATCTTTGACACAATGCTTTACAAATGTTGTCAGAGAATAGTGCACAAGAGAAAGGCTGCACCCAAAAAGGCAGATCTCACTGTCATGGCCTTGAGGGGGAGTTCAAGGGGGGTTAAGGGGGGGGGGGTTTAAGGTAGCCCCAAGTCTTCTCTTACATGTTAATTTAGGAAAGTAACGTTCGGGAACAGCTGTCTGATCTGCTCACCCCGCACAACTTACATCTATGAAACTTAAGATGACCTCTTGGACTTGATCGCGCTGCTCATCTCCCTCCCTTCCTTCTTATTCCTTACTCTCTCTCTCTATCTCACACACACACACACACACACACTCACACACACACACACACACACACTGCCCTCGCTCTGACTAATCCAAAACACCCACATCTATTTTTCCATCTGAGTAACGTGCTAAGATCACCCTAATCATCATGTTGAACATTCCCAAAGTGGCACTCAAGGAGCCTGTATCACTTATCGCAAGAGGCATGTTTCCTCTATTCGCAGCACATATGCCTTGACAACGCATTAAAAAACACCAACACCATCATCTAATCTCTTGGCTGCTCTTATAAGATTCCATCTCCCTGACCTTACTGAACTCCACACGCCCTTCACACCTCATGCTTTCTCCCTTTGCTTTTTGGACTCTCTTTCTCCGCTCATCAAAGTAATTCTCTGATTGAACACAAATAAAAGTTAAAACTATTGAATATATCAAACATGCTCTTTCCTTTTTCTACTCATGTCCTCTGTTCTGCACTACAATACAAGGTCCAGTTGTTCTGCTTGGCTTCACAGCCTTAAGCCTTAAGGAGAAGTCTGGGTGACAGCTGGGGGGGCGAGGTCAAAGGTGAACAAAATGTTGAGAGCGTCAGATGGTGACAGAAATTTCAGAGCTCCTCCTAATGACATTCTCATGCTGATTAAATTGTCAGGGGAGAGGGGGCGACTGCAAAATAGCAACTGCTGTGAAAATGGATCCAAGAGCTGCTTAATTACCAAACTCTAATTTTGGTTACCGGCTCCAAGAAATCGAACTCAAATCACACCAGCGTGAATTCAGAATTGGAGGTGGTTTACATTTATCTATCAGAAGTTATACAGATGTCTAATGCATCCTGAGGCTGCCATGATGAAACAATGGGTTAAAATGGGCTCCTCTACGGGATGGAGTATTGCTGTGTGGCCGGACAAACCTCACCTCTTTGTACTCCTGAATCTGGCTCTGCTCAAACATGGAGAACACGTTGGAGGAGCCGCTATCTCCTGCTGCTGCCCTCCTCTTGGCCTTCTTTGGTGCCTGGAGGACAAACACACGAGTGACGTCTTCAGGTCAGTCAGTTATATTTTGTCTAAAACTCACATCTGTACAGGCAGAGGTTCCCAACCTCCTTTTGGCTTGTGACCCATTAAAGTTAAGTAACGTGGATGTGCATACCCAAAAAAAGTGTTTTTCCTCTATGAACCTCTTTCATTTTCAGATAAAACTACAGCAACAAAGAAAACAAAAAAAGGCTGACATAAATTTTGTATTGCAGATTTTTGTTTTTTCCTGTCCCATCAACTGTGTCATAAGCCCTCAGGTTATGTTGTTACCTCGTAAAGAGGTCTTGACGATGATGTTCAGGTGCAAACATCAGGTTAGTAAATCTGATGATCTGACTACAAATATGACATGCATTTGGTTTGTGAGCAGGGCTGAAAGGTTTTTTTTTTAAAATCATTTTCTTGAATTTGGTCCTGCAGATGTTTGGCATACAATTTAACAACACATTGGTACCCAAGCATCCTTAAAACTGCATCAACGAGAACTGTAAATCCACAAAAAATTTCCAAAATGACTTGGTTTACTGGAAGTGATGACACATGCTCACATCTATTTGATATCATTATTTCAAGACTTGACAAAAAAAAAAAAAAAAGTCATCAATGAGAAGATTTAATCCATAGGGTTGGTTTGTTTCCCCTGTAGATGTTTCCACCAGAAGAGTGCAGAAGTGTGGGAGACCTGGTACTCACCATCTTGAGACGGTATCAGTGGAGGTTTGGCTGATCAAGAAGGAAAGATAGTGTGAAGCCGCATTATACGTACATCCCCGGGGGCTTATATACCCCTCCGCCGGCCAATCTAACTTTAGCCACAGCCTCAAGTTTGGATGGGGATAAAAAAGAGAGGGAGGGAGTGAGAAAGGATGGTTAAGGATGAACCGATGGCTAAAGTGGAGGAGACAGAATGGCGGTACATCGTATCACCTTACAGGAGATCAGAAATAGACCCAGGAGTCTTGGAATTAAGTAAACCTGATATCTAAGGGACCATGCTGCAGGTCTGCAGTCCCACGTGGACTAATAAGGACATTCGGGACATTAGATGCTTGTTGGACCACTGGACGGTATCTCTCCACCCTCCTTCTGACCATCTCCATCTGCCTGCATAGAGGCACAGCAGCCACTTTATTTTTGGTTTGTGATGTCCATTGCTATATTACGGACTGAGATACAAGCCTTCCATACACTCAGTGACTGATGCTTTTACCCTGTATGTGCACAGCTTATTTTAAGTTGTAATGATGCTAATGTGCTCTAATGTAATGTAAGATGTACTGCTGCACGAAGGCGTCTGGCTCATTTATATATTCAATCAAAATATCTCTTCACACAACAAACAAGATGGAAGAACAGTTTTCTTTGCTTGTATTTGAAAAACTTTGGATTTGCATGCTCACACAGAATTATATGTGTGTATAAATAAGAATTAAATACTGTAATACTTTCTCCTGATGCATTATGCTTCAAAAAAAAAAAGCCCTGCAAAAGCCCTGCATTTAAAGTCCTGCTTAAGTTTAAGTGCACACTTATCAGCTAAATGTGTTCAAAGTAAAAGTAGGTGCTCTGCTGAAAAATGGCTTCTGTGACTTAGATTATATATGACATTATCAGTTTATTAATGCTGATTAATTAAAAATATTTTTGTAGTTGTGTAGTGTATAGAAGAACAACATCCTGCTACAAATATGTGCTAAATTTGTATGATTTTCTTTTAGATTTTCTCTGATTATTGCTTTCTTTGTGAAATATTGGATAATGATCATTTATATGAGACCATCTGAGAGGTTGAAATGGGACATTACCCATTAGTGCACGTGTCAACATAAACCACGGAATGAAACTGAAGGGGAGGGGGTGTTGCAGTTTCCAGGTGCTCAGATGGTGTCAGGACAAATATCGAAACAGACACGGGCTTATATCACCGATGTGTGAGCATTGAGTTCATAAATTATTCATTCAGCAGACTCCAAAATTCGTGACCCCCAAACCCTGCCTCTGCAGTCCATGCCTGCCACATCAGAAATGTGACATTGAGGAAAGGGGTTTATATCTAACAATTCTTTGCATTTCATATAATGTTTTTTTTTTTTTACATTAAAAGAATAATGTGTAACTTTAACTAATAGATAAATGGAGTTAAAAGTACTATATTTCACTCTGCAACATAGTAGAGTAGAAGCAGAAAGACGTATGAAATGAAAATATTCACAGTATAAGTACAGTACTTGAATAAATGTCCTTACTTTCCACTACCGCATAAAGGCATTTATGTATCTATCTTATTTTTTAAAGCACCTCATCAGTTAAAGCCATGTTTTCTAATTCACTCTTGGGTTTTGTAAATGTGAGCTCCTTGTGTCTGTTTCCTGTTTTGTTTGTTGTAGCTTTGCTTCTGTCTGAAGATCAGTTTTGTTGTCAGCGTTAAATTACCCACAACATGACAGCCAAGTGAAAGCACCATTAACCCCTGGCAGCAATCCACCTTTTTCATCACCACAAAGGTGTGTGTTTAGTGATTGGCCTCAGGCATGAATACTTTCCCACCTGTTTGTCCTCCCGACCACCCTCTTGCATCGTCTGCCCGCCATTCCTCCCCCCTTAAATATAAGAGGGATTACTTGGCAGGGTGATGGCAGCAGACATTCCCAGAAGAACATAAAAGGGACAGCTGAGCGCGACCAAAATAGCTAAATAAACTTGACAGTCTGCCAGCGCGCCGGGCCCTGATAACAAAATGCTTTCCTTCGTTAGTTTTTTCAGGTTTTATATCCAAATTTACCTCAGAGATAATCTGTTTTCATTTCATTAACAGCTTTGTTAATCTCCTCTATTGGAGGACTTTATTTCTGGCCCCTCTCTCGGCTCTCTGGTCCTGATTGTTTGTGTTTCCATTGATCTCTCAATCATGAGTCATGTCTCTGTTCTTCACTGGTTTCCACTTCTGCGGTAAGTTGGATCAGACAGACGTTTGTTTATCTTTGGTGTTCAGGACATCCAGAGCCCTTTGCTAGCTGTCAGACCTCCCCTGTGGGTTAGCTGACCTTTGATCCCAGGCTCACTTGATTCTCACCACCTTGTTGCAGGCATGAAATACTGTATGTCATACCCTATGTTCTGACTGTGATTTCTACTTTTAAAGAGGGTTCAGATTAATCAACTCCATGAAACTCACATTCACCATGAAAAAACCCTGAATTATAACTTTTACATCAAATTTTGAATTTTCAGATTAAAATCAAGGCAAATGTGTGCTGAAGCAATAATTTTAAGTGGTGAAATGACCAAATGTGACCTTTAACAGATCGGATTCAAGCCTGAAACGCTGCTTCTGCTCCTTATGTGCTCTTATACGAATGATTCAGTGCCTTAAAATCTCAGTTTAAGGCTAAATCAAATAGACAGTCCCTTAATGCTGCAAATTAAGGAAAAGCAATTGGCATTAGTTTACTGGCTAAACATTTTAGATCATAACAATATAATGTATAGCATATTATGTCTACCTGGAACAACTCTAGCTGTCTTTCTAGTTTATCTAGCATTTCTTGCAGCCATTTTTCATTCTGTACTTGTAGCACGTGATATATTAAAGGAGATGAATGTCAAGTGGTATGTCTACCATTCAGCTTGTGGGCCAGGATTGTCTACACACGGTTCTCAACATGGCGGTGACTGAGCAGGCAGCGAAACAGTTAATAGTAGCGACAGTGCTAACACAGCTAAAGGCCCAACACAACAAACCATTATCAAAGAACTGGTGTTGACTGCTGCGTCATCTAACGTCCCGTCTTGGCCAAAAAGTTGCATTTGAACACATCGCTACACTACAGCCAACAACCAACTAACACTAGTACAACTGTTTAATCTGGGGGGAAGCAAAGGGTGGGCATTATGTTTATGACAACACTGTCGCTGTTATCAGTGGTAACCACCTGTAACTGCCGTATGAGCGCAGTGCAGAGTGGCAGTGGTTAGCTAGCAGATGGATACACATACTAACATGCACATGTGGCTGGACCTGCACCACAGCAAAGAAAAGACAGGCTCAGATTACTTTACATAACTTCATTCTTTGCTCAGGATGCCATTACTCCACGACATCTTTACATAGCACATAGTTGCTCTGAATGTCATATATAGAGCCTTTAATTAATGCATCATTATATAAAAAACAATCAGCATAATTACAAAGCCTCTACATGGTTTGTCTTTTCGTTGTTAACCATGTTAGACATAAAGCAAATATGTTCTTTGAGACATGAAGACATCTGTACTATTTTTTCGAACTGTTCCTGCATTTTCCTTTTACAGTTTTGTTTTTGAAGTTGCTGGAGGGTTGTCAAAAAATGTCACTAATTATGTTTTTTTTTAATCTGTCTTAATTAATAAATTGATAAATAAATAAAAACCAAACAGAAATAATAGCTTACTCCTAACTCCTGCATTTATTGCTTTAAGATTTGGTCCACCTGTTTCTAAATGTTATGAGTCAAAGTTATTAATTGAAAATAAGCTGTGGCCTCTTAAACTTTCACAGACGTGTCAGCTGCTGCAGCTTGCTGACTATACACAGCTGTAAAATAAATTAAATGGTCTCATTTCACAGTGTGTTTACAGGCTGCTATTGTGAGGAAGTGTTTCTATACATTTCAGGGGGTCTATGCTGTAATGTGACACGTGTCACCACGCTCCTCTGCAGCCATCTATCACTTTTTAGGTGATTGGTATGTCTGTGTGTGGGGTCAGGAATGTGAAGACGCTCCCAGTTTGTACTAAGGAGAAAGAAGACCTCAGAGGAACCTTCGTGACATGTCAGGTGTCAGAGTTGTATGTTTTACTCTGGTATGTTTGAATACTTACCAGCTTCAAGTTGCCTTGTTATGTTATTTGACTCCATAGATGGCAGGATTGAACAGTAAATTTTAACTGTAAGGTCAGGTGTCAGCTTGTCTTTTTTTCAGTCTGCTGGCATTGAACGTGGAGGAGGCTGAATGAAGTGTTTAATTATAAACCTTATTAAACGTCAACATGTTTTGCCTCTTGAGCAGTTGTTTTGTTTCATTAATCCAGTGGCTTTAACTGAAATGACAGTCAGACATGTTGTAATGATCTGAGTAAATGAGCAGATAACTCAATTAAGGGCACTTCATTTCCCACAAATATTTAACCTGTCAGTTTTAACACCAGCTGCATTATTTGTGTCTCTTGCATACTTTTATAAATCACTGTGCTATTTCTGACTAAATCATACTGCTAAGATTACACTAAGTCAGGTGGTTAACTCTAGCACACTGTGCCTGCAGCGCCCTCTGCTGTTTACTAGCCTGCATTGAAACTGTTTCTGAGCTTCAGGCTCAATGATTTCTTTTTTTCCAGTAAAAGGGAGGGCAAATAAATTTCCCAAGCTTCAGTATTCACTGTGAGTGCATTTACATAGACATGAATAACCCATTTATGATCGGATTTTGGGAAATATGCAAGCTGGAGTACTCTTAAAGAAACCAGGGTGTATGTATGTATATGAATAACCCAATTGCTCTGTGCTCATGCGAACACTGTATCCAGAATATAACCATAACCAGGATAAGCCTCATAAACAGATTATTCTTGTCAATGTAGTTGCACTCGTGTGTTGGCCACAAATTCCCCAATATTTTTTTTTTACAGATCTCAAACACAGTTTTTTTTGCATGCTTTAAGAATTCTTCTAAAAACATCATGCCTTTGAATGTGAGAAACATTCAAACACGATACAGTAAAAGAGACAAATTATATCTGTCTCATGCTTGTTTCCACATGCTATGTTGTAATTCTAGTGGAAATGCAGCAACCAATGTTGTGTTTTTTTAATTTTTGTATCAGCATACATTATATATACTTATAGGTGATCTAGGACTGTGTATTAATATGGAAGCAGACTAATTATGAGCTATGTAACTCAGCAGTTAATAGCCGAATCAATGTGTACAATTACATGGACATGAATAACCCATTTATGAGGCTTATCATGGCTAAAATCATGTTATGATACAGTGTTTACATAAGCACAGAATGGTTGCTTTACGAGTACTCCAACTAGCACAGGTTTCTCATGAATGGTATATGGTGTTTACATGCTCAAACACATGTACTGGTACTCAAAAACCAAATTATAAATGGGTTATTCATGTCCATGTAAATGCACTCAATGAAGGATGGCTGAATTCGGTTTAGTGGCTTCAAGTTCAGGGTCCTGGTAGTGATCGTGCTGGCTTATTCTTACACTGTCATGGCATACTGGGACTCGGTAGGTATGGAGCCATTGATAATGTTATTAGTAACACCTGTGCTTTGTCAGGTCAACATGTCTGCAGCGACAAAGGCCTGCTGGAAAATTCTTAATGTGTCGTGTCACATTCTGCCTTCCTGTCCAACTTGCCAGCCACATTTAAACTTTGCCCTTCGCCACCATTTCTCTACTCTACCAGCAGATGCCCCCTGACCTTCTCGTCTCTCCCAGTCCCCTGACTCTCACATCCAGCCACTCCGTCCTGTCCTACAATAACCCTTTTCAGCCATTCCCATCACTTTCCCTGCCCAGCTGCTGACCTGTTCCCACTTTTCCTCATCAGCCCTGCAGTACATATACCAGCATTTTTATCATTACCACACTAAAATGTGAAATAATATTATGTTTTTCTTTGTATTTTGTATCACAGATGTACAGTATACCTGTGCAACTACTTCCAACTAATTGATTGTGAGACATTTAAGTCAACAGACTGATTTTATTTTTCATGCAATGAAAAATATATAATACTTTTTGCTTAATACTGCAATAAACAGCCTTTCTATGCCATGGATGAAATCATTAATTGGACCATGTGTGAATGTCTGCTCAGGGAACTGTTATGCATACTAATGTAGTCAGTAGGAGTTGTGCAGGTTCCAATTAGCAGAGGACATAAGAACAAATAAGGAAAATGTCTTTCTATGCAAGACATTTTGACATCCACAGTAGGAAACCAAGTATGAATAATACAGTTAATGATAACTAAATTCCATTAAGCTGCTTCACTTTCAGGGTCCTGCTATTGTGCATGCTGGCTCACTGTCACAGTATACTTAGACTCTCAAACAGAACATGTCTGTGAAACACACCAATCTGCACAACAGGTGCAGATGTGCAGACACCAGCTGCACTTTTGATCCTCTGTGTGCAGATCCCTTGCTTTGTCTTTGTTGCATCCCATGAACACTTTAAGGCCGTCTTGGCTCAACAACTTTCTGTGAAACAAATACAATATAGAAATGATCTAAACCCATTATATGAAACAGAGGAACATTTAGCACATTTACAGGTGTCTGGGCCTCAAACACTGTGTTCTTAAATATAGTTAGTCTCACAGCACCTCAGGCTCACTTCCTTTTCAACACACATGAACCACTCCATCTCACTTCCCCTTATATGGTCTCTAACTGTCAGATTTCTTTCACCCCAAGTCAATGAGATCTTGATCACCGTGTTCCTCTTCTGCTCGACGACTCCTCAGCCACTCCTCTCTCGCTTTCTTCACTTCCTGCCCATAGTAATCATGAAGTTTGCTGAACTCCTCGAGCGGATCAAAACCCAACAGAGGCCACTCGCCGTACAAAGGTGCCGGTCCATTAAGCGGTGTGACGTAAGCATTTCTCCTGTGCCACAGTTTAGGGGACTTTTTAGCCACCACTTTAGTAGGTATTGAAGGTGCTTGTAAAACAGTGCCGGCACTGAAGCTTCTCCCCTCTCTTACCACTGCTGTTGGCCCCTGCACAGGAGAGAAGAAGGTGGTGGTGGACTGTTTGAGAGCACTGACAGAGGAGCTGTGACTGGATTCGCCTGAGCCTTGTTGCTGTTTCGCTTCTGCAGATGGAAAACAGGAAATTAATAAAGATGTCTATGGCTACTTAAAGTAATTAATCATAAAAAAAAAATCAACATTTGGTACCTGTTCTAAAGGAATAATTGGACATTGTGGGAACATGCTCATTTTCTGGCATTAATTAGAGAAGGTTGATAGCCCACCACTCTCTTGTTTAGGTACAATAAGCAGCTGGTTAGCTTAGCTTAGCTTAGCTGTGGCTGGCCACATAGAATTCGTTTTAAAAGACAAAGCGTGGGCCGCTTAAAATCAATCTGTTGGCCACGATTGGCCCCCGAGCAAGACCTTGATCATGCCAGACAAACGGTATCTTATATCTTGATTGTTTTATCTGTACAAAATTTAAAAAACAACAATTTAGATTTTTTCAGCAGGTTATGTGCTGGACTATTTCCTGACTGGGAGCAGTAACTTCCTGGAGTCTCTGCTTGTTTCCTCACAACTGCTTAGAGCCATGAAATAATCCTGCAAATAATCAACTTAAAATGGCTTCAGAGGTGCTGGTAGGTGGATTTCTTTTTTTACCTTTACCTTACCAAAAAGTGACTAAATCCCAAAATGTTGAATTAATCTTTTAAATAATATTGAAGACATAATAAAATAGAGGATGAACAAATTATAATGCATCATAATTATAATAAAATGAGGCCTACATTTTGAATATTCTAAGTATGATAATTAACAATTAAGAAAAAATAACATAACAAGGTCACAGCCTTCACAACACACCTTCATACTGCTTCCCCAAGTCTCTCACCAGCAAGGAGAGGTAACAGTGGCTGGCTGAGAGCAAAGCTTTCACCCAGCTCTCCTGAGTCTGACCATCCACTGCTGCAAATCTGTAAGTTTTTAGTCCAGGCCCTTCAAACACCAGAGAAAAGGTAAACTGTCCATCAGACTCTGACCGCCTGACTGCACACCCCTCCAGCACGATGACACCCAGCAGGTGTCGGTCAGCTGGGCGCTCCTGGTAGAAGAGCAGGTTTGCCTTCAGCACAAACCACCGCCGCTGGTAGGTGGCATTTCTCTCTTTCTATGAAGACAGATGTCGAAGTAAATCAGGGTTATTGAACTTGTTATCACATGGAAATCAGTGCTTAAGATCCAGTGACTTCATGTTGTTTGTGTCTTATGTTTATCCAAACCTTTTTGTAAAGATATCCCTCTTTATCTACTGGAGAGGTGCACGATAGGTAGTGGCTCAAAATCTTCTCATGGAGCTTCATTCCAACACCTACAGAAGAGAAAGTGCTTTTACACTCAGAATGTAAGACACTAAAAACTTTGGGTCATGAAGCAGTAACACGTTCCAGAAATGGTTTAATCCAGAGGTGGTGCTAGGTGAGTTTGCATTGGACGCACACTTCCTTCTGCTTGGTGATATGGTTAGTGGGTGTAGTTCAGCAGAGAGAAAATAGGTCCTATATGAAACTGCTCACAACAAAGGTCTGTGGATTATCTTAAGTGACCAGATCTTGATATCTGGAAGGAGACATTACCGTTGAGTTTTTCAAATCAAATTTTTTGCTGCGTTTTTGCCATCTGGTTCCATTACAATGGAGAGATGGCAGACATCTCTCCTGATATCTCCAATGCTCTGCAACTCACACCAAAACAATTCGGCCTGCTAAATAGCACAACATGAAAGAGGAGAAATATGTATTTTAGATTTTGGAGTTAACTGTCCCTTTAAGTTCAGCTCAGTAGATCTTTAATATCCTCCAATTATTCTCTCGCATAAGGTAAGAGAGCAGCAATCATTCCATGTAGGTAACTATACATAATATACCTACAGTATATTTCTCAAGTACTGAAACCTACTTTGAAGTACTTCTGCTTTACTTGAGTGTTTCCATGTCACTGTGTACTTCACTAAATCAGAGAGAAGTACAATTATTTTTACGCCACTACATTTTTTCTGACAGTTGCAATGAGTTACTTTTCAGATGACGATTTTACATTGAAGACAAATGACAAGTGTGTTAAATAAAATGTATTATTAAAGATGAGTTTCCAACCTTTCCAGCTGATCACCAGCATGTGTGTGATTTGCTTTCAGTTCCACTAAAGAGACGTTTTTCCGTAAACTTATCAGATGATTTCATTTGAATAACTGTTTGAAGCCCAAAGAGGTAACGTGACCTTAACAGAACTTTTCCTCTTTCTTCCATTAGTCGTCCCTCGACCCCTCAGATTTATTTGGTGACCCTTTATAGCGGCCTGACCCCTAGGTTGGAAAACCACTGGAAACTGTATACAAAAGGTGAACTAACACCATCTCAATTGGCTTCAACAGTACAATACTAACGTCTTGATGTACTGATGCTTCAGTTTTAAGGGTCGATTAATGTGATATATTAAATAACACACGGTGACCACATTTCAGCAGATTAAGTACTTTTGCTTTTGATACTTAAAAGCACTACATTTTTCTTGTAATCCTTGTGTACCTTTGCTGCTTATAATGAAGTATTTTTCCATTAAAACATTGATATCTCTTCCCCCATTGAGTAACTATACTTAAAACTGCATGAAACCATCAAGCAGCGTGATTTTAAAGAAGAACCACAGAAGGTTTTCACTTTCAATTTAGACCTTTAACATATATTAAAGGATATATTATTATCTTGAGGAAAAAATATTGATATCCACTACACATGAGGTTTGAAAGCAGCTGTCAGTGTACTCCAAAAGAATTGACAACCAGGACCCTACTGTTACTCCAAATATACAGAATTCATAGAGCTACAGTCAAATGATACAAATTGTATTTAGCTATAAGTAATAATGACAATAACAGTGATAAAGCCGAGATAATACCAGTAAAAACCTGTCTCGTCCTCCCTCCACAGCTCTTGTATACAGTGACTCAGGCAGAATAGAAAACAGTGACTCAGACTCACCTCTGCCAATGTTGAATCCCTCACAGGGTCACTTTACCTTCCCACACAGTTTTTACATTATTCACATTTACAGCTCTCTCCTTCTCTGGGTCCTCGGAGTTCCTAAACATGGAGCCAATTGTTCTCTATCAGTTCGATGCATCCAGAACCAGACAATGTTTGAATATAGTTTCAGGTTACTACCACTGGTTCTCCCTCGGGTACATGAGGACGAGTGTTGAAATATAAATAACTCGACCCACTTCCTGGTAACAAAATCCTGACATATTATATTCTCTCTCCTCTACGCTTGAGTCTACCCGGAGCTGGTGGATCAGCTGAACCAAGCAGTCGCTGACAAGACCTGCTACCTGGAAATGAGATGCTGGATGTTGAGGTGGAGTTTGAGGGCTGATGTATTTGCCTCGGCTCTCTCGGTTCTGCATTCTGTGTTGCTTTTTTCAGATGAGCTTTATTTTAATCTCTTGTGGCGTGCAGAGAAAGTGTTCTTAGTGCTTGGTTGATTCTTCAGTGAGATGTACAGCTTCTTTTCAGATAAATAATTGTTGATGACATTATCAGGTGTGTCAGATTCTGCTTTTAATGCAATTTCATGCCCCAGTCTGTCTCTCTTATCTAAGAAACATTTTTGTATCAATGAGAAGTAAATGCAGGCAGCCATGACCTCTTGAATATGTGCCTCAACATTTCTTTGCTTGATGTGTCTATTTATAACACACACTTATCCTTTTTATCCTTTAGGACCTCCAAGGAATTCAAAATCTAAATGAGCTCTAGGCGAAGAGATTTACAGGGTCTGTCATACTGTAGAGCTCAGTGACACAGTCTGAATCAAGTGTCACAATCATCTTGTCACAGGTTGAACCTCAGTGCAGAAACTGAATGCAAATTTTCTGTATTCATGTTAAAGAAAGTGTTGAATTCCTGCACAGTCATTATGTTTATGTTATTTTAAAAAACGATGGACCTTGGTCATGAAGTATCACATTCACAATATGAGGTAACATCTTTATTCTATATTGTACTTTATACTGTAACAAATCAAAAAGGGAGTCATGACACAAACACCTGAAACTGAGAATTAAACACATCTTATTCACATGCACCTGTCCACCAGGTGTGTGTTATTTATCCGTGGAAAGTTAACATAACAAAAACATTTGTTATTTTAATTTCCATATTATTTTAAGTTGTCAATAATTTTAGTATCTCTGTTGAGGTTGTAAAACAATTATTTAAAACTCCATGAAAAAAACACGTCAGGAGGATCAGGAGTGGAAGTCCCTGAATGTGATGCAGCCTCACAGTTGGATACGGTGATCTCAGCACTGCTGAGACAGTTGCTGTAATTTTAGGACTGCAGTGGGTGGAAGAAGTCGGACTAGAAAAAACTGTAGCATGTTGATCTCCAGTGACAGCAGTGTCTTATGATTTCATTCACAAATATTAACTGTCAGATGATCTCATTATGGAAACTTCTGTGATAAATTAAGAAAATGAAAAATGATATACTATATATTCTTAAAAAGTGCTGCCAAATGTGGGAGGTTTGCATCCAAGATATTACATACAGAGGTTTTACAAATACTAAGTATCTTAGAGAAACTAAGATAGAGTATTTCTAATTAGTATTAGATTAGTATTTTCTTAATCAATTGATTTGTTAAAAAAAAAGTCAGAAGATTTTGGAAAATGCTGATTCTTAGACTCTAAGGTGACATTCAGACTACTTACTGATTACATACTTCCCCCTCATCTTTTTTTTTATATAAGACAATGAATCCTCATATTTTATCAGGTAACCATCATTTTTTTTTAAATATTTGTTTAGTTGCTGGTTATTTTTCTGGTAATCGACTAATCAATTTATCTGTCATTATTGCAGCTCTCTTTCTGTTTGTATACAGTGTTGGAACTTATGTAACTAAATTTACTCAACTAGTGTACATAAGTACTGTTTTTACGTACTTGTACTTTACTTGGGTATTTCTAATTTTTTCTACTTCACTACATCTATTCAACACATTTACTGGTGTTGTTACCAAATCAGATTATATCAGAAATTTTATTTATACAAATAGAAAAAAAGACAAAATTCTAACTGTAATTTACATTTAGCTTCACCTCAACTAGCTATATCATTATAGTGGTGCTCATACATTAATGCATCAGTGATAATAATTTATTGACATAATATAAAACTCTGACGAGGGCTGTTTGCTGCCTGTGTACTTTTGTTTTTGATATTCTGAATATATTTTCCTTCTAAAACTTGTGCATATCTAGGCCTTCCTAAGAAAAAATGTAAATACATTACCTACTTGTGATGTGTTTTTTTTAGTGTGGTATTATTTACTTAAGTAAAATATCAAATATATCACTTTATCTTTATGTAGCCTACTTTTACTCACTGTTTTACTACCTGTTAACATAGTGATTTACTGTCACTATGTATATATATATATATATATGACTACATGAATGTTTACATTACAGTGTATTCACCTTGCAATTACTGTACACTTGCCTACGACAAATATACATGATTTAATTTTATATGTTATAGTTTATACATGTGCACCATTTTATGTCTTAGCTTCTCGTTTTCACTTGCACGTTTTTTCTTTTTACACATAACCCCATTTGTTTGAGCATTGTTTGAGGGAAGCTGATGTATCACATTTTTATTACCTACACCTGCTTTTCTGGAATTGTTGTACATACTGACATTTCACCAGGTGGTGGCGGTGATGTGCCGTGTCGTTGTTTACCAGCCTACATACAGAGAAAGAGAAGAAGAAGAAAACGAGCGAAGAAGACACGAAAACGAACGTCGCTTGAATTATTTTTATCAGGTTTTGGCACATTTTCAAGCTAAATCTCAATTTAGTAGCGTTTCTGTATATTTCTTCACCAACGCCATGTACAGGTTATGCTGTAGTAGTTAACTAAGTGTATTTTTGCCTCTAGCAGTAGTTTGGACTGTGATAAGCGTTTACTTGTCCTGCATGCGCTGTGTGTCTGCTGTTGTTGGCTAACATTTTTAGCAACAAAGCTAACATGAGCAGTGTGGTAACCGCTCATAATCTACTCTGTAAAAGTGTTATAAAGCTATCCATAAGGTTATAGAGGAATAAAAGAGTCACTGTCTTGCCTTCTGTAGTACCATGCCGAAGAGGAAAGTTACGTTTGAGGACGGGAACGGGGAGTTTGAGCTGGATGACGATCTCCCAAACAAAAAGGTAGCACTGTCCTCTTCACACATTTGTTTAGAGACGAAAGATTAGTAAGATCACTGGTTAGCTAGTAAAGGCTTCACAGATGTAGCCAACAAGTATACAGTGGAAGTACAGAAGAAGTATTTAGATCATTTAGTTATGTTAAAGTACTAATACAATGCGAAGATACTCCACTACAAGTCAAAGTCCTGCAGTGAAAACTTTACTTAAGTAAAAGTATGGAAGTATTATCAGCAAAATGTACTTTAAGTTTGAAAATTAAACGTACTCATTGAGTGCACTATTATGTATTATGTATTTGGAATAATATTACTGCTGCTTTAATGTGTATGTTGCATTTTACTGCTGTAGATGTTAAAGTTGTGCTCATTGTAACTCCTATGTATTCTGTTTGGAAATTTACTCTACAGCAGTGCATCATATTTTAAAGTCATCATATGTTTATACTGTGGCTGTCCTGTGAGAATCATGCTTTTCTAAAAACGTCTAAAAAAGTTATCAGTGTGTGAGAAAAACAGTCCTGTTTTCAGCTTTGTGATGATGCATTTTCCAGCTGATCCAAGAGGGTTTTTAAAGACTTCATGTAGCTGAAGAAAAAGGAGAATTTTCTCAACACATAAAGGAACATCCCTCAGTTTATCTCAAGCATTCAACATTGACACATCTGAAGATAGGTGGTTTTCACTGGACAGGAAGGGGTGCATTTTTTTAACCTGAAAGTAACTTAAGCTGTCAGACAAATGTAGTGGAGTAAAAAGCACAGTATTGTCTGCAAAATGTAGTTGATTAGAATTAAATAAATTGGAAATACTCAAGTAAAGTACAACTCTCAATTTATACTCAGTTTACAGTACCTGAGTAAAGCCACTTAGTTACATTCCACCACTGCAACCATATAATTTGCAAGTTAATGGTCACAGGTGAAAAAAAAAGTTTCATATATATATATGTATATATATATATATGTATATATTTTTATTTTTATTTTTTTCAAAGACAATAACAAACAGTGCTTAAGTCACATCCCTTTTGGTTAAGTAATGACAGTAGCTATTGACCTAATGACTAGTCTTCTGAAGCTTTACTTGGTTATCATGTAAGCAAAGCCATTTATAAAGAGGAGTCTGTGATCATGTGTTTGCTTGTTTATAAAATGTTCTAACTTGTCCTCTATAGGGTCTTTTCAATGCACACATCCCTTAAAGGTTGGCTGTGTAGGATTTAGTGGCATCTAGTGGTAAGGATGCAGAACTGAAACTGAAACTTGAAGTAAAGCGTGGCCAAAGTGAAAACGCCAAAACGCAAATACCCTACCCAGAGCCAGTGTTTGGTTTGTCCTTTCACCCACTTCATATGTAGATATAAAAGGCTCAATTTAGGTACAAAAAACCCCCAGCAATTCATATTTTCAGGTGATTTTAAACTAATGAAAACGTAATTATGAACATTATATACCACACAATTTACCTTAAGACTTTAAAGTGCAGAAGGACACTTTTTACCTGTCAGACTTCAAGTCTTTTAAATGAATACATAGACAGGTGTACTGCAACAGAGCTAAATCAATGACAGTGTTGTTAGGACAATGAAATAAGTGACTAAGTCTAGCAAGAAAAGGACTGCCTGTATTGCTTTTGATGTTAAATAATAGTATATGTAATGTTTTTCTTTTTTTCTTTCTTCTACTTTTGAAATAGAGTGCTGAGGTCGTGAGTGGACCAGGCTCCAGGTTTAAGGGCAAACATTCCCTTGATAGCGATGAAGAAGATGAAGGGGAAGAGAAAAACAGCAGCAAATATGATATTCTGGCCAGTGATGACGTGGAGGGTATGTTTAGTTTACTATTTGAACTGTAACCATGAATTGATAGATGGTAGAGAGGTCATCTTGCTTACTTTACACTTTAGTATACATTTACATGTTCTTCACAGGTATGAAGCTACAGTTTTTCCACATGATGAGAATTTGAATTAAGTGCTAAGGAAGCACATTTTAACCACAAGGGGCTGAATTCTTTGACACCGGAAATTTTTTGTCCCCTTCGGCTACTTACAAGTGCCATGAGTGTAGCAAAATTTGTCTTTTGTCTAAACATGGAGTATCAGTAATTATGTCACCTGAGACCATGCTAACTATTTTCAGGCCAAGAGGGAGCAACAATTGACTTTGATGAGGGAGTCTCTATTACACCTTTCAACCTGCAAGAGGAGATGCAGGAAGGACACTTTGACTCCGAGGGAAACTATTTCATCAAAAAGGAAGAACAGATTAGAGACAACTGGCTTGACAACATTGACTGGGTAATATTTGTATTTTAGGGACTTTTGCTTCATGTCTGAGAACTTTTCAAGCAATGTAAAATAACACAAGTTACCTCTTCCAGGTGAGAATTAAAGAACAGCCCTTCAAACAAAAGAAAAAGGGTCTTGGAGCCAAACGGAAACGCAGAGTTGGTGATGAGGATGAGGCTGAGGAAGAGAAACAGAGAGAAGAGAAGCAGGCAGACAAAGAAAATGATGAAGAAGAAGAAGAAGAGGAGGAGGTGGAGCCCGCAGAGGACCCGCTGGCATCCTACACGCAGCACCAGCTCACTGAAGCTGTGATTGAACTGTTGCTTCCTGGGGAGACAGTTGCCAAAGCCCTCCGTCGGCTAGGAGGCCTTGGAGGACAGAAGAAGGGGAAGCTGAGGGAAGAGAGTGAACCCACAGAGGAGACCAAAAGGGATACAGAAAAGCTCGACAGGCTCACAGCACTAGCTGACAGATTGGTTGGATCTGGGATGTTTGAGATCTATCAGCAAACATATGAAAAACTGGCCTATTTGTTGAAGAGCATGAGCAGCACCCGACCAGCTGTGGGGAGGGAACACGGCGGTGATGGTGATGAAGAGGAAGACGAACTCGACATGTTTGCAGATAAATTTGACGAGTCGCATACAGCGGATAAAAAGGAAGCAGAAGACAATAAAGGTTACTGAATGTTACTTGGTTACATTCCCTTCAATAGTACAAGATATCTTGTTTTGTTTAACAATGTTTTTTGTCTTTCTTAGTGAGCGATGAGGTGATGTGGGAGTACAAATGGGAAAATAAGGATGATTCGGAAGTTTTTGGCCCCTTCACCAGCCAGCAGATGCAGGTATTTTCCTCACTTTTGAACTCATGGTTTTTGTAAGCAAGCGTTAAAAATGATCAGAACAAACATAGAAGTGATAAGTTATGGTGGTGGGGTGACAGAGGTAGAATTACTGGACCTAAAGGATCAATCATGGGTTTATGTCCCAAGATCATCTCAGTACATTCAAATGTCATCGTAGAACTTTAATTCTCTGCCTGGACCCAATGTGGCCTGACCCGACCCGCTGGGTTCAGTCTGGGCCAGCAGGGCTGTAATTTATCCAAATTTCCCTGGGCTCGAATTGGGTCGGGTTCGCTCCATTTACATGATGTTGATTTTCTTTTAAATGTAGATACATACTTAGTCTGTGTAACATCAACGATATTGTAAGGGCTGTATTGCCATCAACCTATCCTGTCCTCCACCTCGCATTAATGAGGAGACATTTAAAACAATCTCAATCTCTAATCTCTATTTGATTCATATGGCATATGTTTTTGGGCTGTGCTAAACATTCACAAGGAGAAGGTGCATGTTGGAGATAGTGTCACAAATGTCTTTTACCGCACTAAAGGGACTTGAGTTGACATTAGCTTGAAATAAATGTTTTAATGTTATTATTATTATTATTACTATTTTTTTTTTTTTTTAAATTACAGTGGAAATAGAGGTTTTTAACTGGGGTTTGACCTAAATTGTTGTCGTGGTTTGGGCTCGGGTTGGGCTTGGGCAGAAATGCAGGTTCATGTCGGGTCGAGTCTGACTTTTTGGGCTGGATCATGGCTCTATACCATAGTATGATTATTATGACAACTGATTATTACACTTCCTAACCCACCAAACCAAGAATTTACTGGAATGATGATAACAAAATGATACGGGGTTTGGAATTCGGACTCTGCCTGTTATCTCAATTTACAATAAATGATTAAGAAGGAAAATAGTAAATAAATAATAGAGGATTTTATTGTATACAAGGGCTCAGAACTCCAATCCATTAAGGGGTAGATTACTGGAAGAACATATTTTCTTATGTGTGATGTTTTCAGGTATGCGTTTGGCATATTATTAACATATTAGAAGTGTTTGTGTTAAAGTATAGTCAAGTATCTGCACAAGTATAACTTGCACTTATACTAACAAATGAAATATCAAGTTTATGTAGGCATTTACTCAATTATTTTGTTCTTCTCCTGCAAACCAATGTACCTGCAAACCTATTAGTAAATCCCATTATTTTTACTAGATTATTTGGCTGCAGGCTGGTTTACCTTTAACCTCAATCTGACCAGGTGGGTTTTAAATAATCTTCTTATTGTCTGTTTTCCAGGATTGGGTGGATGAAGGCTATTTCAGCTCGGGTGTTTACTGCAAGAGGGTCGACCAGGAGGGAGCTCAGTTCTACAACTCAAAGAGACTGGACTTTGAGCTCTATACATGATCAGTGTCCCATAAATGAATCATAACCACCATGATCACTCTCTGCAGTCACGTTTTGCCCTCAATTTGCCCTCTTCAGTCTTTTGTCCAGGGCTTTGGTGTCAGATCTATAATTTTAACAGGGGCTTTGTTTTCTGTGCATTGTTTTTAAATAAATAACCCATGTATGTGGTGTTGCTATCAGCTATTTTTGTTTTGTTTTCTTAAGATTCAAATCATGTGGGTCATTTTAAGACACTTTGAGAACCATTATGATTCTCATTTAGTGAAGTTTACATGGCCATCCTACTTTACATTTAATTATTTGAATCATTTCTTTACTGTTAAGTATTTTACACTTGTACACTTACTACTGTTAAGATGAAAATATACTGCTGTACTTTATTGTCAGTTCAGCCAGCTTTATATCCCAGACCCCAGTACTGAATGGCACTTTTGCTGTGGAAAAAATTCATGTCTTCAGTTGAGTAGATTATTGAGATGTTAACTGCACAAGTAGTCATAGTTAGATACCATGGCTAGCTGTTAGATTACATCTACTTTGCATGTTGTCACTAATACATCAGTGTTACCTCCCAGATTTACAAATAATTCAGCCAAATTAAAATTATATTCTGTCATATCAGAGTTGGCAAAAGATTAATCTGGTCATGTTTTACTGTTGAAAGTGACAAGCGAAGATGCTGGATTTTGGCAGTATGTTTTAGAGCTCAACAATTGGTGGATCAAAAGAAAATAGATCTGTATTTCAGTCTCTTTTCAAGCAATAATTGGACAAAGGTTAGATGGTTGCAGTTTTTTTTTGGTCATACACAATAGTAAATTGTATGTTTTTAGGTTTGGGACTATCAATAACACCACCTTGTGCTTTAGGACAGTGGTTTTCAAACTTTTTCATGTCAGGGACTGATACACATTTGGTCATGGACTTACATTTGCTAAGATTTTCCTTCAAGGATCTACATGTTGAAAGATATTGATGGCAGATATAATTAAAACCAAAGGACCTTCTTTGGGTAGACTAGTGTATTAAACAACAAAAGAACTGGCAGATTAATTTATTATGAGAAAAAATATCATAAGTACAATTTGCTCAGAACCAGGACTTATGGAATATAAAAAATGTTGAATGTGTAAATATAAGATTTCTTTGTATATCAGAGGTTCCAATAAAATTGTGTTTCAAAATGCAACTCTAGCTTAACTGCACTTGTAGTATATCGTGTCAGTGTGACGGAACTTTATATTTTCACTGGCGAAAGTGCCATTGTAACTGAGGTAACGTTACTGCCATGTTACCCATAATTTCCACACCTCCACTTTATTAAATGTAGGTTCTCTTTGAAGACACTAGGTCACCCGAGGACATAAAGGAAGACGATCATATTCTACGAGCCATCTGTCTCCGCTCTCCTGTTGGCTGCCCACCCACCAACGACGTCTCAAAACCTTTTCTAATTGGTCAGTTTTCAACCGAGCCAACCGGGCGGAAGAAGAACACGTGCTGTGATTGGATAATCCGCCTGTCTGGTTGCTGGATTTGTAAAAACGGATACATTTGCCAGTCGCTGTAGGGCGCCGTCCGGCATGCCTTGTTTACGGTGAGGCTGGAATACTATCCTACGGCTCAGCTAAACGTTTTTGGTAAGTGTGTTTAGTGTGATTTAGCCAGCACATCCGCATACAGCTAAACTACGAAACGAGAATATGAACAGTTACCCCATTGAACGTTAGGGGAGATGACAGCTCCCGGCTACGGCTATTCCCCGGTGCTGAAACTGTATATTACACACTGGGTGAATATCGGCGTTAGCCTAACCATGCAGTGTTGACGGAGTTACAACAAAGCTCTGCTCAGACGTAGCTAAAATGTATAACATGCACTATTTTTTTTACGGTAAGCGTTATATGATACTGGCTGACGTTGGCAAATGTTGACATTCGTTTGCTCACATTTAAAAGTTTGAATATGAAACTGTGTCCATTCCAGCATTTAGACCCATCTCACTTTAAACGAACCGCCGCTTTCATTTGATTGAAAACGTTGACTGAAATGCATTTCTATTTAATTAGCCAGTAAAACCTGGTTTATTTTTATCCTTTTACGTAGCAATGTTATTAATCAAGATGCAGCCTACCTTTCGTTACCTTTCGCTGTAGATGTGAGTGAACTAACGTTATTGTATCAACGACTGGCAAAGACCGAGAACTCAAATTCAAAACACGAGTATTTTTTTCCCTTCAACCTAACAACTGCATTGATGGTGATTGTAAAGGTTGTGCCTCGATTTACATCGCCGTTTCAATCTGAAGCAGCGTTACTGATTAAAACCAATATTTGCACGAAATCCTATAACCTCAACCATACGTATAGGCCTGCCATAAATGTATTTATACCATGAGGGAAAATTAAATTTTGCCAGAGAATCGCGTGTAAATCCTTTTCACAAGATACTACAACCTTTTTAATGACTACATGAAAGACATTCATCTCGACCCCGTTGGCTGTGTCTGTGTGTTAACCTACTGTAATAAGTCAAAGTCGCAATGAATACTCCTCACAAATACATCTCAGCTGTTGTCCTACTCTTGTCCACTTGTTAAATCTTTATTTAAATCTTTTACTTAGTGATTTTCTTTTTATCCTAACCTTTGTCACATTACGTTAGATCAATCTGTATTTCTCTGTGTTGATGTTGCCAAAGCTGAAACGATCAGTTAATGAACAGAAAGTTAATCAGACACTATTTTCTCCATTGTCATTTTTCAAGTAATTGTGCCAAAATTCCCTAATTCCAGTCTCTCAACTGGGAGGATTTGATGCATTTACTTTGTTTTATGTGTGATAACCTGAATATTGTTGATTGGACAAAACAAGACACTGAAAAGTCACTTTCAGTTTTCGAAAAATCTGATGGCCATTTTCTCACAGTTTTCTGACATTTTGTATACCAAGTAATTACTTGAGAGAAATGATTATTATTATCTCAATTGATGATAAAAAAATATTCAATTTCTATGAGGAAAATATTAAAAACTATTGTCACTATTTGTCATTTCAGAATAAACTTTAATTCCAGTGATCACAAAAGTAAGTGATGCTTCATTTTTAAGACCTATTTGGAAGTACTTTCATACTGATATGATACCCCACATGTTTGTTTTTTTCCCCTCGTTGTTATTTACAGAGAAGGACAGACAAGGAGAGAAAGAGAGAGCAAGGGGATGTTGACTTATCCCTCTGACTCGCTCCCTCAGATAGTTTGTCCAATGGATGAAGATGCTATTCCCCCAAACAGTTTCTGTAGTGCACCTCCCCACAGTGAACCTTCACCACCTCTCCTCCCCTTTTCCTCCATCACTCCCAGGTATAGTCGTCCCAGCACCTTTTGCTTTCTTTTGCTGTAGACGTAATTTCCCCTCCTTGCTTTTTGGCACACTTTTCCCTTTATGGATGGAACAATTAAAGACTTTTAGACACAGCTATAGGAATTTAGCCAATATCCAACAAATGATCATTTCCTTCAGTGCTGATATCAGAAGATTAATTTTCTAATTTGAATGTATCTGGTGTACTGCTATGCATTGTGCAGATTCAGAAGTCTACAAAACACTCTGGTGTTAGCGCCTGGATTACAAAAGACTACATTTTTCCCAAGTGTCTTTAGTCACAAATGGAGATGAGCAACACAAACTATCTCACCTGAAATGCAGAGAGCCTTGAACAATTATTCTTAAATAACATGGTGAAACAGCAGGTGGATTGTTGACAGCGTTAATGTAGATGTTGATGGTCCCACCTCAGCTGGAAAGAAATAATTGTAAATGTTTAAGTGAATCTCTCCAGTGCAGTCGGCACAAAACTCATATGAGAAATGCTCAGAATGTTGGATTGGTTGGCTAGTGATGATCACATTTAAGCAGATCAGGGTATCAAACTTTTAATTATCATATTTATGCTTGATATTTTGCACTAATATGTGTTGGTCATAGGATTATTGTTGGTTCCAGTGAGGATGTATTTTTAAACAATTTTACTGCTAATACTTATACAGATTAGAGATGTCCCGAGCCAATCCAAAAGCATCAGCATCAGCTAAAATAAAGCTGAGCAAAATCCAGTCCTCTCTTTACTGATTGAACTGAGCTTTTTGTCCACCTCATTTGACTGCATATCCAAATGAAAATTACAGCATGTGAATGTGAAAAAATTATTTGTTTTTTCTTATAAACGACTCTTTTCTGACACCCAGGTTGGCAAAATACACAGATTCAGTAAGCTGTGATAGTATCTAATCTCTTCTCTCTTATTAGCAAAGAGCAGTGTACAAAACATTTAGCTATCAGCTTCTCATTTTTAGCCGGGACTGACCATCGCTTTCGCCGGCTAAAGTGACAAGTGGCAACAGGTCATATCTGCTGTCACTGCTTAACATTAATTTTGCTTGTAACTTGATGGCAGACCAAAATAAAACTTGGCTGTTGTCTGGTTTATGTGCTCTGTGCAGTCGGTGTCTGTATTCATCCAAACGATGTTTAAGAGGTAGAAGAAGCGTCACTCTGTAACGGTGCAACCGCTATTGGATTGAGTGTTTCTGTTATCTCAAGAAATCCAATTAAGTCATATGTCCTCTGTTTAGCTGATTGCTTCACATCAGTTTCAGTATTAGCGTTCTTCCAGTTAAACTTTCATCCGTGTGAGTTCAATAATTTAAACTCATCAACTTTATAGTTTTGATTCAGGATGTGACTCACCTTCACTATTTGGATCATGTAGCTTGTAAAGAATAAGGTGTGCCAATTCAGAAGACCATGCTAGTTTTTTTTAAAAATATGTTAGATACAAACTTAATCTTCATTAGTGTATCGGCAGACGCCATTAGTAAATGAAAGAGCTAAAAAAACAACAACAAGGGACATCCCTAATACAGATACTGATGCATTGTGTGTCTTTAACACCTACAGTGCTGTTTTTTCTTTCTTGCTGTAATTGAAACAAAAATGCTGCATATTAATTTTTTAATCTCCACAGCCATGCAAAAGATGGAATATCTGGGCACAGAAGGAGTGGCCGCATTCAAGAGATCAGAGCACAAACTCCTAAAAAGCAGAGCAATACAGTCAGTGCAGCAGCTCCGAGACAGTCCAGACAGAATCCGTCCCCCACCAAGAGACAAAGAGAGAGTGCAAACATGGTATGAGTTAAGCTTAAAAAAATCTTGTTCAGATACTCTTCAATAAACAAATGAGTCACTGCTCATATATCCCTTTGATTTGTAGGTACAGTTGTCGCAGTCCAAGCAGCGAAGAGCTGAAGGTACACATGTGCATGAGAAACAGAATGAGGTCAGTTACATTTTTCTTCACTCTAGATGTTCTCACCCTCGACCTGCTGTTTGTCTTTTTTGGTCTCTCAGTCACTGTCTTTCAGTCTGTCTGCATGCCCTTGATGGTATTATTCATGTGATGAAGCTTTCAGGGTCTAATCTGTTTGTGCAGCAGCTGTACTGTATGGCTGTGAATGTCAACATTGGAGACCCGTACAGTGAACGGGCGTGAGGGTTAATTGAGTGATTTAATCCTCCTTCACGGTCTGCTGCATCCGACACAGACAAGCAATCGAGCGTCTTAATGTGACCCAGCAATTCATAAACGTGATAGTTTACAAAGTGCAATGTGTCTTCATTGTCTCTCCCTTGCCGTGCAAAATTGTAGGGCTAAATCATTACCAGTGTTTCAGAATCAACACAAATGACAAACGACACATTATGCTTAGAAAACTCTCCAAACCTTTTTTCAGATCTGAGCTAATGCAGATAAATTCCAATTATTGCTAGAAAGGACATGTTAGTTAAATTGACACAAATTGTAGTTTAAGTACAGTACAGGCCAAAAGTTTGACACACCTTCTCATTCAATGCGTTTTCTTTATTTTCATGACTATTTACATTGTAGATTCTCACTGAAGGCATCAAAACTATGAATGAACACATGTGGAGTTATGTACTTAACAAAAAAAGGTGAAATAACTGAAAACATGCTTTCTATTCTAGTTTCTTCAAAATAGCCACCCTTTGCTCTGATTACTGCTTTGCACACTCTTGGCATTCTCTCGATGAGCTTCAAGAGGTAGTCACCTGAAATGGCTTTCCAACAGTCTTGAAGGAGTTCCCAGAGGTGTTTAGCACTTGTTGGCCCCTTTGCCTTCACTCTGCGGTCCAGCTCACCCCAAACCATCTCGATTGGGTTCAGGTCCGGTGACTGTGGAGGCCAGGTCATCTGCCGCAGCACTCCATCACTCTCCTTCTTGGTCAAATAGCCCTTACACAGCCTGGAGGTGTGTTTGGGGTCATTGTCCTGTTGAAAAAGAAATGATCGTCCAACTAAACGCAAACCGGATGGGATGGCATGTCGCTGCAGGATGCTGTGGTAGCCATGCTGGTTCAGTGTGCCTTCAATTTTGAATAAATCCCCAACAGTGTCACCAGCAAAACACCCCCACACCATCACACCTCCTCCTCCATGCTTCACAGTGGGAACCAGGCATGTGGAATCCATCCGTTCACCTTTTCTGCGTCTCACAAAGACACGGCGGTTGGAACCAAAGATCTCAAATTTGGACTCATCAGACCAAAGCACAGATGTCCACTGGTCTAATGTCCATTCCTTGTGTTTCTTGGCCCAGACAAATCTCTTCTGCTTGTTGCCTCTCCTTAGCAGTGGTTTCCTAGCAGCTATTTGACCATGAAGGCCTGATTCGCGCAGTCTCCTCTTAACAGTTGTTCTAGAGATGGGTCTGCTGCTAGAACTCTGTGTGGCATTCATCTGGTCTCTGATCTGAGCTGCTGTTAACTTGCGATTTCTGAGGCTGGTGACTCGGATGAACTTATCCTCAGAAGCAGAGGTGACTCTTGGCTCTTCCTTTCCTGGGTCGGTCCTCATGTGTGCCAGTTTCGTTGTAGCGCTTGATGGTTTTTGCGACTCCACTTGGGGACACATTTAAAGTCTTTGCAATTTTCCAGACTGACTGACCTTCATTTCTTAAAGTAATGATGGCCACTCGTTTTTCTTTAGTTAGCTGATTGGTTCTTGCCATAATATGAATTTTAACAGTTGTCCAATAGGGCTGTCGGCTGTGTATTAACCTGACTTCTGCACAACACAACTGATGGTCCCAACCCCATTGATAAAGCCAGAAATTCCACTAATTAACCCTGATAAGGCACACCTGAGAAGTGGAAACCATTTCAGGTGACTACCTCTTGAAGCTCATCGAGAGAATGCCAAGAGTGTGCAAAGCAGTAATCAGAGCAAAGGGTGGCTATTTTGAAGAAACTAGAATAGAAAACATGTTTTCAGTTATTTCACCTTTTTTGTTCAGTACATAACTCCACATGTGTTCATTCATAGTTTTGATGCCTTCAGTGAGCATCTACAATGTAAATAGTCATGAAAATAAAGAAAACGCATTGAATGAGAAGGTGTGTCCAAACTTTTGGCCTGTACTGTATGTGATTGTGAATGCAAAGTGCTTTGTTTAATTTTGATCAGAAGACAACAACTATTTGCTTTTATAAATGCAACACGAGCCTATAATGCTTTTTTCACAAAAGCAGAATGTTAGCTGTTTCTTGTTGGGTGTTAAGTTGGTTGGATCAGCGGCTCAGAACTAAAGCAATTGTTTATATGTTTATTTTGCAGGATGGAATTGATATTAGTTTTGCAGCAGAGCGCCAAAATAAGTAAGTGTAATTTTCGTCAGCTTGTGTATGCATAATAATCATTTTTATTGATCTGAAAAAACTGTTCACCCAAACGTTCTCTCTAGGTATTTGTAAATTTTAATGGTAATATTCCAAAAGATTAAAAAAAACAGTTTATATAATGTTTATGAAACTGTATTAAAAGAACAGTTGTGTTTGTGATGCAGGCATGGTTCCTGTAGTTTTACATATGACCTACAATACCAAGCCAGTGTAAAGGGGGCATAGATGTTTGCATGTTTTCACAAACAGAGAATTAGAGGGTTGTTAGGATGCCAGATAGAAGATCTTGTATTGAAACCACGCAGAGATGATCTCACAAGAAAATAATGACACTGTTTTCTGCCTGTTCTTTAAGAGCCTAATTTCTCTTTTTGTTTTTTTGGTATAGGCAAAAGGACCAGAAAAAAACACAGAAGAAAGCAAATGTCTCTGCTGCAGAGAATGTAGTGGGGCATATTGCTGTCGATACCACACAGAATCTTGACACAACCACATCTGACATGGGCAGATTAGCTGTTGGACCCTCTGTCAAAAATGCATCTGCCCCGAAGGGATGGGTGATCGGCCCCTTGTTTCAGTCACTCAAATCGAAGATGGCCAGTTTCACAGAGATAGTCATGAGTCCTGTTAAACTCTTCAGAGCAAATAGCCCCCCACCATTCATGGACCATCCAGACAGACCTGATGAGTGTGAGCCACAGGCCGATGGAATGTCTGATGTTGAACACTCAGAACCAGGCGATATGTTTCATCCAGAAGCACAAAATGAGAATGAGAATCAGGACACTGAAGCAAAGCATCAGAGGCTCAGTGAAGTAGAAGGTGCACAAAGTGCAAAAACTGTTGCTCTTAGATATTCAAAAAAATTATCATTTGATTTAGAGTTGCCAACACACAGCTCTGAACGGGCAGATGAATGTGCAATAAGTCAGAAGGGAAAACACTCACCTGATTCTGTGCCTTTGCATCGCAGTACCTTACCCTGCACTGTTTCTGAGGAAGTTTCAGAATCCGTTGGGTCTGTCCTTAGGTCCTCTATGCTGTTACAGCCTTCTGTCACTGAAAGTGCCTCACTTGAATCAAAGTTAATGATTTCCAGTGCTACGGAGGACCAGAAAGGCAGACCATTTGTTCAGCTGAAACCACTGCCAAGGAAATATACAGGAAATCGATCTGGAGTAAAGAAAGTTTCATCTAAAGTCAAAAAGGAAGAGTCTGATCCTGAGGTTAATGATGAGCAAGTTTCTCTCATGAATTCAGCCAAATCAAACAAAGCTGATTCAAGTGACACTGATAAAACGCTGTCATTATCTTCTTCAATCTGTCATGCTCAGCCTGACACCGACTGTCCTCAGCCTAATGATGGTGATAGCAGGAAAAAAGTCACTCAGAAAACTTCGGTTCGCAGGAGCCACAAGAATAACTTAAATACCAGTACTAATGGAAGCACACTGAAGCCTACTTTGGATACTCAGCAGCTGGAGTGTCACTTAAACCCTGAAACTTATTCAGCTGCAGGTGCCGGGAGAGCAAAGAGGGGGCTGAAACTGGACTGTCATTCCCAAGGCTTTGTAAAGAGGAAGAGACTGACAGCAGACAAATGTACAAAGGATCCAAAAACACAAGCGCTATTAAATGTGGCCTCAGATAGTGGCATATTGAGGCCACCAATAAAAGACGTTGTGTTGACAAATACCATCGTCCATAAGGAAGAAATGCTGAAGCCACCTCCAAAAAGACAGCCTGTTTCAACAAGAGCAAATAAGAGAGAAAACGTTCGACAAGAAATGCTCGCTACAATAAATGAAACAGTGCTAAACACACAGACCGAAAGTTCCTCTGAAGCAATGTTGATTTGCTCATTGGATAAAAGCAGTGGGATTTCAGAGGACAAACAAAAGAACAGCAGCAGCAAGTTGAAGCCTGGTGCTTCATGCAGAAGACTAAAGACAAGAACAGGTCTTGGTGCACCTGATGTAAACATGGATAACAGTATGGATCTGGAAACCACCGTGGCAATCACGTCCACAGAACAAGCCGAGAAGGCACCGTTATCAGAAGTCCTTGTCCGTCCTCATATAAAGCAACTCCAAATCACAAGCAAGCAGAAGAACATCAACACAAAGCCACGGAAACGGAAATCGCCAAACCAAGTGAGTTCAAGTCCAGAATCGGACAGCATTCTGGTTTCTACCTCACCAGCACTATCAACGGAGCCACTAGAACTCACGTCCACAGATTTTAATACCTCTGAGCGTGTTCAAAAAGAGGACAGCCCGAAAAAGGAAGTGAACCAGCCGTTCAAGAGACCCAGGAAGAGCATTAGAGGTGCTGTTAAATCATCTGCGTCAGGAGGGAGCGAAGAGACAAAACAGTGTATGGATAACCTCCATTTGATAACCAAAGAAAACAAGCTGAGAGAAGGCAAAGGTAAACTCTCAATGGACCCTGTATATTTTGAAATGACACCTTTTGAAAGTAATCAGCAACCTGCTCCTTCACCCTCCAAACCTAAATTAGACTGTTATGTACAATTAGATCATGAAATTAAGCATGTCATAGATGGGAAAGAATTGAGTGCTACTTCTGTGTCAGATGAGGTTTCTTCCACTGACGCTGAAGCCAGTCACCACAGCAGCAGCAGTGTCTCCAGGCTAAGGTCTAGTGCACGAAGGGCTAACATTAGGCCAAGGAGAGCAGATAACCAAAGGAGGAAATGCAGGGTTTTGCATAGTAGGACATGTAAAGATGAAGAGGCGACAAACACTGTCACAATGGATGATGCAGACTTGGCTACAGCAAGTTCACAGTCAGCAGAAAGTAGCTTGTCAAGGTGCCTGTTGCGCAGCTACTCTTGCCCAGAGATCCCCTCCCTCCGTCACCATGACATGCCCTGGACTCCTACTTTGCATTCACCCCATCACAGCAGGACTCACACACCACACCTGCACCAGTCCTCCCACACTCCTTCTGCCCACCATGCCCACAAATCCCTGCGCCGGGCTCGTCGACACACAGTCTGCAGTGTGGAGGTGGAGAGGGAGATTGCTCCTCTCTGCCTTCGTAAGGAGGTGTACCCATCCAGAAGATCCCTCCCATATGACAGAGCCACCCTACGCCTGTGTCCTAGTCTTGCTCTTTCTCCCAGCACTTCCCTCTCAGCGCTTGCGTCCTGTTTCCTCTCAAGCCCCCTGGCTTTCCTTTCTAAGAAAGTGGACAGTAGAGGATCTTCTGCCAGCCCCAGCACTTCCAGTCATGTTTCCTCTCCAATCTCCTCCTCTTCAATATCACAATTGTTATTCCCCCAAAGAAATGACTCCTCCAGTGCTACGTTGGACTACAGTAGCAGGTAACTAACTTTTTTAAAATCTGCAATGAGATGTTTTATGATAATGCCGATGATGTTCAGATATTTTAGCACTTTGCTGATACTAGCTCTTTGCTTCTTTGCAGTGGAAATCCCTTGGAGTGTGAGATGGAGAGAAGACAGCAGAGTGAGGAAGAGGATGACGGCGAGGATACGAGCTCATCCAGTCAGGAGTTTGAGGATGTTGGGATGAGAGAAGAAAAGGCTTTGTCTGATTCTGAAATCAAGGTATACATTATTTTACACAGATTGTTACTGTGCATAGTTTTGGACTGTCTATTATACTAAAAACAGCACTTTCAAGACCCGACACTGGCATTTGTCATTAGTTTTATTTCCATGCACGAGCCCAAGCTTCCATAAATATTTAATTGAATAACCACTGGTGTGGTGTTTCCAGCTTCATCTACTTCATCCGACAACATACAATGCAAAGACACACCAATCAAATACCGACTAGGTCAGGTCACCTGACAGAGCATGTGACGGGTCGGTACTCTTCAAGCTCCATAGTACACGTAAAAAAAACTAGTACGTACCTAGAGCTTAAAGGTCCCATTGAAGGGTGCCCACTAAGATCAAGTGACCTGTCAGGTGCTCTGACCTAGTAGGTATCTGAATGGTGGCTTAGTCTTGTGTACGGACTTTGGTTTTGCTGCTTTTGCTTGATCTCTTGTCCACGACCAAGTGTTCAACGTCTGGATGTGCATGTCTTTGTAAGCTTTTTATAGTTTATGTTTTGACATTTTAATTTAAAGTTACTTTGTCTGAAATTACACTGCAGTTGCCAGTTTATTAGGTACTCCTTGATAACATTAATGCAGTCTAATACAACAGCCATGCAATAAATCATTTCTTCGTCAGGTTTTTAACAGTTTGAGAGGTGTTGCATTGTATTTCTTTATGCTGAGAGGTGTTTTAAAAAACATTTGTATCAATTAGGTTTGACTAAAAACTAGCAATTAAACAGTTAATGATTGTAGATTAAGGAAAGGAATCATATTGCAGTAACATTGAAAATACCAATACAGATTTGATTATGGCCGTTCGAAATTAAAATTGCACTGCATCCCTGGTAAGCCTGCAGGCTGAACCTCTGGTTGGGACTGTGGTTCATAGAGAGATTGGCTCCGTTTTACTCTCTTTTAGCACACCTGTAAAAGTCATACATTTTTAGTCACAGGTTGATGCAGATTTTATCACGCTTTATATGTATAATAAGCCTAAATCACTCACATTGTCACAGTTCTTGCCATATGGTCACTCTGTCAGAACTGATATGTTGGTAACCATGGAGCTAGTTTGCAATGTTTTTGTTGCTATTTTTCCGTTTTTTATTACTATGTTGTCACATTTCATAATCCTTTCACAATGATTTAGGTTACTAATCCCCTTGTTCATCATCACAGGTGGTGCAAAAGCATGAGGAACGAGGAAAGGTGTCGTCAATTAGAATTCGGAAAACTTTACCCAAACCTCAGACCAACCTGACACCCATGGGCCTGCCCAAACCCATCAGGTAAATACTAGTCTCTCCACAAGATGGAGTCTGTTAGTATTATCCTGCTGTTGGTCGCCTGTTTCAGAGTAAATTCTCCCCCCCCTTGCACTATTTGTATGGAAAGAAAAAAAAAAAAGAAGCTGGTATAGGTGAAATGAGTCTCATGTAGTCAGACCTATCTCTACACATTGTTTTTGTACTATGCATGAAATGACAACAACAACCCCTGAGCAAGCAACGTAGATGCTAAAATGTCATTTAATGTTTTATGTGGCTCTTGCTTGTCTTTTTTTGTGTGTGGATTTAGCCATTTTGTGCCAGGGCTGGCCTCTCCACGTGCAGATGTTCCATCAAAACAAGTTCCCTCCTGACATTAATTTGCAATGGCCTCTTTATTGCATCCAGAGTGTGTTTTTCCCTTAGTGTGGCGTTTTGATTGGTTCAGACCTTTCTCTAGTGGTGATAGAGCACTTAAACAAAGTGTGGAGACATAGTGGGTCTGGCTATGTGAGACTAGGTGAATTTCCAAATACATGAGCATAGAAGCTGTGACAAATTTATCTCAACTTAAAGGTCCACATACTTGCTGTTTTTGTATTTATTTATTTTTTTGGTACTTCAAATGCATTTCTTTGGCTTCATCAGTGAATGGAGCTGGCTCAGGTGTCAACTGGTCAAGTGTTACTTTTCTTTTATTGGTGTTTTGCTGCAGTTTAACAGTACTGACCAGCTCAATGCTAAACAGACATATTTTATTTGTTATTCCTGTTGCAGCCAGGAGGGTCTTCAATTTATACTTATTTGTTTTGTGATCACTGAATATGCTGCATTTATTCATGCAGTCAACACTTATCAAAGGGTTTTACTTACTGTATTTCGCCTCAATGTTTACCTCAGCAAATCAAAAAGGTGTCGCTGTTTTCTTGACTTCCTTGCCCATAAGCAAGATGAGGAAGTTTGGGTAGACAGACAGAGTTACCTATGTCTGTACTTGGCACAGGTAACTGTAAAAAAAAAAAAAAAGGTCACCATGGCAAAAAAATAAAGTATTGTTAACTGCTTTGTTGCCATAGTATCTAAATAAATAGTAGTATTGTTTACTGGGAGGATAGAGTAACACACAGCAAGTTCAAAGGGAAATCTTAAGAAACCTGTCTGGCTGATAACCAAACACTGGGTCAAATGCAGTGGTATATAAAGTCTTAATAGATGCAGCCATTAATGAAAGTACTTCTGCAAACACATGCAACACTCTGCTTTACATTAGGTTAGTGATTAAAAGTAGGACAAATTCTATGGCGTCACACTTTGCCCTAACATGGAAAATGAATTTGTGTCAGTCTCAATACATGCCTGTCGTCTATTGACCACTGATCAATATTCAGATTGATTACAACAGTGTTTTTTTTCTCTTATGTTACATCACAGGCTGAAAAAGAAGGAGTTCAGTTTGGAAGAAATTTACACCAATAAGAATTTCAGCAAACCCCCTGAAAGGTAAGGGCAACATTACAGCACTAACTGTAAACACATGTTACATGACGCATATAAACACTCACACGATAGGTATAACATAAAGGTTAACAAGTCATGAATGTTAAACAAATATAAATACAGTCAGACAACATAAACTTCAGCTTCACCCCATAATCCCTTTAGACTTTGGAACAGAAAACTTTATCTATGGCTCTATGCCGTGATCCTGGACATATGAGGCTGCAGAGCCAAAACTTAACATCCCGGAGACATATATTAAATAATTAAATTTGGCTTGGGTGAAGCTTTGTTGTCAACACGCTATAGACAAGGCTAAGAGAAACTCTGTAGCCACACTAGCAAACCTGTAATGCTGTAATGCTCATTACACACTACAAAAAAACAGTAGTATGGATGAAAGAATGGAGGCACATGCTGTTTCCTAATTTCATACTTCACACAGATTGTTTACAGAATATACTTAATCTTTGAAGTATATTGTTTTTGCACATAGTGCTTTGCTGTTTTATACTAACAGGAAATGGTAGTACTTGTTCAGTTGGCCATCAGACTTTAACTTAAACGGATACTTCACCTGCACAATGGGAAAACTGTATATCAGTTACTCACTGCATTAAAGAAACTGTTTTCACTGTTCCTCCACAGTGAACGGAGAATCCAAAAAAGGCGAATATTCTTTATGAATTAAAAAAATGGATTTTGCATTTAACAAAAGGAAATCAATATCAGAACATCAAGTTACAAATTCTCACACAAATAGTGCAGTATAACCCAAGTCTCATTTATCCAGTTGTATGCTCAGAACTTCCCAAACACATGCATTTTTGCTGAAACATTTAGACACAAATCACTTTGTACAAAGTCTCATGCACAGACAAGTAAGTATGTCTGAACTCTGAGCTCAAATGTGCTGGCGTGCCCAGGCGTGCTCAGGGGACCTCTCATATGTTGAAAATTGTGTTAAATAGAAAGATTTTTAGAAAAGTGCATGTGAAATGAGACTTGAATACTTGTTTGACAGTTTGTTAACAGATGTTTTGATCTGGTTTTACTGTTGTTAAATGAGGACTCTGATAACTTCAATTCATGATGAGTGTTCACCTTTTTTGGATTATTCACAAGCATGCAGGAAAAATAATTTTAATAAGTTAACATGTGATGAGTAATTGATTTACCAATGATCATTTTGCAGAGGAGGTATTCCTTAAAAAAGCCACTGCCAGTTAAACGTCACAGACATAAAGCAAAAGAATTTCTCCCCAAAAAACTTGCTTATCCAGTGTGAACATACTACACACGTAGTAAAGATTTGGGACACAGCTTCACCTTCGTCACTCAGAATGTTGCTGCTAGTAAAGCAAAGTCTGACCAGAGGGTGGCACCAGAGGAAATGTTGTCACAGGTGACATTTAGTGTTCTGTGCTCTCCTATCTGGAATGAAGAAGTGACATTTGTGCTTCATTAAAAATTACTTGCACTCCTTGAACTACCTGAATTTGCTCATTGACTTGGAATTTATGGGTTTCAGCCGGCTGGAGACCATATTCGAGGTGCCTCTCAATCGCAGAAATGGCTCTGAGTCCTGGTTTGGCCAGAGACGTGTCAAACGATTTTTGGAGTTCCTGGAAGCGGGTGAGGCCAGAAGACCAAAGAAGCCACTTGCTGGCGTTGGAAAGGCAGTAGCTTCATCTTCCAGGACGAGACGCGGGGGCTCCCCTAAAGACGAGCCATCCCTCAGCGCGCAAGATGTGGACTCACTTCTCTGTGAGAAGCTCGAGCAACTGAATTTGTGGTTGATACACGATCAGAAAGACAGTTGACAGATGCCGCCTCAAACAGTGATTTTTTTTGGCAGCCATTAAACAAACACTGCAAGAGACAATTCTGTCTATGACTGTTTCTAATGTGTTTTCAATACGAAGATTCACAAGTGACTCTTCTAGCTCTTTTTGTCAGCACAATCTGTGTATGATTGCTGTGGTGACAAGTTACTATTGAAGAGTTACTTTTTCATTCTGTAGCATTTGTAGCCTACAAGTTGAAGAACAGTGTACATCATAGCATCAGTGTATTGCCTCATAGAAGGTGGTTATAGATATAGTGGTTAAATGCATTATACAGGAAGTTTCTTTTTTGTCATGTATTCACTCAAACCTCTGCCGTCCATTTTTCCTCCGGCCACTTTCCAACTAAAATAAGTGAAACTGTCTAAAAAAAAAAAGTTGACATTTTTGATTTAAACACTTGTACAGTTTCATAACATTTACATTGTATCCTCAGTTTTTTAACCTCAGATGTACCCAGAGTGATGACGCTGTTTCCTTTACAATGACTGTTTCTTGTCTAAAAATGCTACTGCAGAATGCATCGTATTTCTTTTGCACTGTCGCGTTTGAAAGAAGGCGCATGACATGAGTAGACATCTTGCAGCGTTATTGTAAGTTAGACCATAAAGGCAGCTATTTTTTATTAAGTGCTGAATATAACTTTTAAACATGCCAGCAAGAGATTTGTATCGCCGCAGCTAATTTCACAAACAGGTTTCTGTCCACAGACTCTATGTACAGTCACGTGTGTCTGCAAGCAGCATGTGTTAATCATTTTACACGGCTCCGTTCTCTGTACTCATTTATCAATTATTTGTGTTTGTAAATTTCATGGCTGAAGAGGTTTTAGTTGTATAAAGTATAACTTAGAAACAATACGGCACTCCAGAGAGCATTACTAATCAAGAGTGGAGGTGTCCAGATTCCACTGCTGGTTGGCTCTCTATTCCCTGTGGTTCTCTCTGGATTATTCTGTGGTGTCTATATTTGTATTGCAAGTGTAACTTCTTGATAAACTGCCTATGTATGTACTTTTCTTTTTTGGCCAAATTTTTCTGAGGTTGCCTTAACTACCATTTTTATGAGGGTGTAATAAGATCCTTCAAGCAACTCAAAGCACAAACTTTTTTGTCGTTTTTATTATTAAGTCGTTTGTTTATATGTTTGTATAAAAGGACAACATAATGATACATTTGACAATGATAAAGCTAATATGGTAACAATGCAATAGTGCCAAGGTAATGTTGGCAACAAGAGCAGGATCTTGTTCTGGTGAAGCACTGCCATGCCAGTTTTTTCTAGTAGAGACCCAATCCTTGATGAAAACATTTATGTTGCTCCTTTTTAGTTTGTCAGATTGAATAATCCATTAACCTTTGTAGTATTTGCAAGCATATATAATATCTAACAATGAATGTGTTCAATTGTAATGGCGTTTATGGTTCAAAAACATCAAGGATTGGGTCATTACCGGGGAATGACAGTTCTAATCTTTAATATATAATGTATATTTGTCAAGTAGCGTCATGTCTCAAACTATAGTCAATGCTGGATTTTATATGGTCATTTAGATTTCAAATTGTCTATTGTATATTGTTAAATAAATATTACAGCATATAAAAAGACATACAAGTTTTTGACACTGTTTTCCAGAGTGGTTGTTCCTTTGTGTAAAAACAAATGCCTAAGAGGAAGTATAAAAGTGTAAACAGGGACAGTGGTCGTTTTATCAGCACAAGAAAGACTAAAGCAGTCTTTATGTTCTCCATGGAAGCCACAGTCTCTTCATATCTTCATGGCTTTTAGTCGTTGATAAGCACCTTTGTATTGTCTGCTGTCTGTCTCCATCAATATCCAAGTCACTCCTCTGTTACTCTTCTGTAGAGGTTTGTCAACATTGATTAGTCTTGCAGAGTGAGGAGATATGAGATCAGCGCCATCAGTATGGGAATTGCAGCCAGAATGGAAACCAATGTCACAATGGAGATGATGCTATTTTTCTTCGCCTTGTTTAAAAACTCTGTAGCTTTCTCTGGATCTGTTGTCGTCTCAGCCTGTGGAAGTGAGGACAATATAACATTTTGAAATAAGGTTTTAGTCAGGAAAATATTATGCGAGTACATAATGAAACTAATACCACTGGCAAGCAATAATATAGTTTGGAATTTGGTTCTGTGATTTAAAGAACACAATTTAACCTTTGTGTTGTGTTGACACTGCCTTCAGTCCTTCATTGAGGTCCCACAGACCCCGATGTTAGGTTTGTGTGTGTGTGTGTGTGAGTGTGTGTGAGTGACAAGGTTCCCCAAACTTGGCTTTCAAAGTGTGGGTCACACTGAAATGGCCATGAAATATGTCCTTATTTGGTGTCATTACAATGTTGATGCATTTGATGTGGATTGTCTGTGACTAAGTGCCACAGACCAACACAGCAGTGTATTTGGTAAACATGACCATGCCATGTTCAGGTCACAGACACCATAACTCATTCTTGCAAATGAGTTTACATCTTTCAAACTGTCACATTGATGCAGTTTAGCTTACAGGTGAAACAAAAGAAAAGATCCAGATGCTAAAATACCTTGACTGACTGTATCAGAGCCTTGATTCCAATGCAGGAGATCCCACAGATGATGCTGCAGATGGCGAGTTTCCTGTGGTACGGGTCGTCGTTGCAGAAGGCATTGCATATTTGAATTCTAGTGTCATTATTTTGCGCGTCACCTGCCTCTGGGATGTCGTTCAGTGGGACTGATTCATCCACCTTTTCATGTGCTGACGCAGACATTTCTGCAAAACATAAGAAATTAACTTCATTACTAAAATAACTTTAAAGTGAGTAATGTGCAAATAATGGCTGAAAAGAAAAGGAAAGTTTTAGGATTAGTCTGAGTGGCCGCTTTACAGCTTTGTGTTTGTTCACAGTTGATAGAATTGTTTGTTTTCCAAGATAAAGAAACATGTAAGGAACTGGTTTTACCCTTTGTGTAAGGGCAAGCCCCACCTAGGTAAATGTTTAGTTAATTAAAATTTGTATACTTTGATGTTCTTGGTGTGGAACACATGTTTCGAATTTAGAATATTGTACAGAAACAATAGGACAGACTTTCAGTGCCCACACAGATTGTATTTGGTCTTTTCTCTTCTCTTCTATTTGTGTTACTGTTTACATTCTGAAAATAATTACCGATTACTGACTCCATTTAATGTCACAATGCCACAGTCTGACCTGTATAAGGCACATTCTGCCAAAACACAGCTAGAAACCCTGATTTTTTTATGACTGTTCATACAATAACAAAACCCCCAAAGAGGCATGGTTTTGTTAAGGTGTATACATATTTAAAATCACAATGATGAAAAAGCCAGAATCAGCCGGTGTAATTAGGGTGCCAACATGGCCCACAGGGAATATAAGGCGTTAAAAGGGTTTATCAAAGGTTTGAACTTGATCTCCATGTGAATAACGCTTTTACTTCCCTGTACTGACTGCCTGGGTGGTGGAAACTGCTGCTGTGATTTATGCTATAAACAGAGGTATGTGTTCTCAAGTTGATCTTCCGGTCCCTGTTTACCTTGTATTAATAAGGCTTGATGTGTTTACAATAAGCAGTTTGACAAGACAACCCCACATAAATGTTTTAAAGGGAATGTTTCCCACGAGTTGAAACATGTTCCTCAAAAATATTCACTCAGTATGTTCTCTCTAGCGAGCATGGGAATTTCTCTGAAGGGGGTATTTCCAACAATAAACAGAAAGTACCCTTTGGATGGCGTAACCCGGGGAAGAGTGTCAAGTGTTTCTCAGAAAAGGAAAAAAAAAAAGCTTGACAAACTTGTATATCACACTTAAAGAAATGTTAAACTTCCCGCTTGGCTGGTGAGTTGATATGAAATGTAGTTAATCTTATCTCTGATTTGATCAAAGCGCGGTATGCGGCACACCAGTGTACTCTGCGTGTTTGTTACTTTGGGAAAATAAATAAGCAGGGAGCTGGACTGGGTTAGTCATGTATTGCAGCCCTGTGAATCATTTGTAAAAGGTGGTTCTCAAAGACAAAAGAACTTTTAAAACTTAGATAAAAAGATCAAATTAACCGAAATATAGACTTTTAAGACAGTTAAAGCTCATTTAAGGGTCAAAATCTTTCTTTAAAGTACAAACCTGATCAAATATAAAAGGCACTGCTCCTCAATCTGAAAACACTCCTTCAGTGAAACAAGTGATTTCTCAGTTAGTCCAGAAGTGATATTAAAGTCTCAGTAAAATGGCAGACAAGTGTGTTGTCTTCTTGTCCCTTAAACAAAATTCCAGCTCAAGGCGACAGCTGCCACATGAAGCTTCTTCCTTTGGGTATGAAGTTTTCTGTTAAGACTTCCACACGTGGTCATCCAAACACCACAGCTGGCATTGTAGTCCAAAAGACAACAGTTCCGCAGCCCAACCTGTCCCTATGAAACCCCAGTGCCATATAAGTTGTTGAATGACAGGACTGCGAGCCAGGAGTGAAACTCAGTGTGAAACTTCCACGCCCACCTTGTGCAGGCTCTTGCCTTCTTTTCTGCCTTGCCCTCCCACACACAGTCGTCACACCCTTTGGTTCACTCGGTTACATTAGTTCTCATATTCTGTGTCAATACAAGTTGGGCTTCCTCTCTTCTTCGTTCGACACAGTTGTCACATACAGTACAGTGCAACAACCCTCCCCTCACTTATTTCTCATGCAGCATTCCAGAGGACTTTGGGAAAGGTGTGTCAGCACTTGTATCGCCTCTGGGTGAAACAGTCACAGATTCCAAGCAACCTCACTGTCTTCTAAATTTATCTCGGAAGAATAAACAGGTTTTATATTTGTATCTTTCATGCAACAGCTCATTAGCTTTTTGCCCCATCGCAGCATCTTGTCTCACTTTGAAACTTACACTCTTCTCTTGGGCTGAACAGGTTTCTTCTTGCGCTTCTCAAGAAGTAGTTTTTCTAGTCTCCTGCCATCCCTCTGCTCTATGACCCATAGATAAGAAATATTTACTCCCATTGGCTGAGTGACTGATGACTACCTGACTGCATTTTTGCAGCTGTCTTTTTGAGCTGATGCTACCTGTTGGACACTCTACCAGTCATCACAGACAGCTGGATCTTTCCTCATTGTGGAAAAGGTGCATGGCATCAGCTGTGGCTCTTTATTCTGTCACCGTGGCTCACATGCTCATTATTAATTATTCATCATCATGACAGGTGCACTCCTCTGTGTTTAACGAAAGTAGAACAAAGGTAATTGACGCCCTCGGAGCAACAAGTACAAAATTATTCTCAGAAAATGTGTTTTTTAGCTGTGGATGCATGTCAGACCTCAGTGAATTGGGATCTTTTAATCTTGTTACGATTGATTTTGTGTTGCAACTGCAAAAACAAACTCACCTCGTCTTGCATCTGTAAATTTCTGGTGCTTCCTCAAAGTAATTATAAAGTTTGGTCATTCTATTGAGAGTTAGAAGGACTGATGGAGATGTATGATATAAATGTGCTGGCTTAAACAAACAGGATGCTCAAAGAGGGTCATGAACATCATAAAGGCAGGGTCTCTAACTCATGCCAACTGTCGTCTCTTTGCTCTTCAATCTTCCAGCAGGAAGAATGCAGGAACATCCTTACTCAACAACATGATTCATAAACAGTTTCTTAACGGGGTCATCACTTATGAATATGAATATAAATGAATAAATAAATGTAAATGACCATGGCTCAAAAACGGTATCCCTCCATTTCCACCCTATCACATCCCGCTCCCCCAGCCTCTACTGTATGTAAGATCCAAGGATGACAATATCAGTTGGTTTGTCAGTCTGTGGGTTAACCTCTTTGGTCCAGACTAAGATTATACATCTTTTGGATGGATTACCATAGCATTTCGTAAACATTCATGTTTCCCAAAGGATGAATCATACTTACTTCGGCAATCCCCTGACTTTTCCTCTAGGGCAGTGATACTCAATTGACCTGTGAGACAAATCTGGCCTGTGATAGGGTCCCAGGTGACTTGCCAACCATTTTGTAATTCACAATGAAAATAAATTGATTCATGGGATTTTGTTTTGCACTTTTGTTGCATTGCAAAACATTTGGTAAAGGTGGTTAAAAAAGTTGTCTCAGTGCTCGGCAGGACCCACTAAGAACTTGTAATGTACAATATAGCAGACACCCTCTCCACCGCCTCCTGGAGCAACAGAGGAGCAGCTGCAGCAGTCGGCACATCTCACTGCTTGCAGAACGGAGCATTTCAGGGGATCTTTCATCCCCACGGCAATAAGTCTGTTTAATATCTCCTGAATCCAGTCACACACACTAATTAGCCACAACAGGCTGGACTGTGGAATTGACAATCTTATTTTAATTTAACTTCTATTTCTGCAGTTATTTTAACTTATTTTATTTTATGTCTATTTTAATACCACTGTGTTCCAAAGAAACTAGTAGGCAACAGCACTCACAAAAGACTGGAGTCAAAATCTGTGTTTTAATAGGGCAACACACTAACCCTAACCCTATTAACATAGATTTTGACTCCAGTCTTTTGTGAGTGCTGTTACTACTAGTTTCTTTGGACTCTGTCTGCAACTTGTGTGGTTGTTGTTTCTGTATTTTATGAGCTGCTGGACAGCTAAATTTCCCTGATTGAAGTTCCATTATTTTCTATTCTGTTCTAATTAATATAATTATTTGTGCCCCCCTGTTCTGTTTAACTCAATCTCTAATGCGGCATTTCCTTCTCTCCATCTTGTATGTGTGTTCCAGTGTGTTAGGGCGTTTAGTTTAGCAGTCTCCTGGAACTTATTCCAGGCACTAGGTACACAATAGCGAAAGGCCGTTTTTCCCAGTTCAGTTTGAACTGATGTCCTTAATTGAATTAGAAATACTTTGTATTTTTAATTTGTTAGGTATCTTATCAACACACAGTTTCACAGTGTTGTCAATATTCATACTTTCAATACTCATATTTTGCCATGTGGATCTAGGTTACCCATTCTGTGTACATCTATTGGTCCAACCACTGAATATCATTGACAGATGGGTTAGTCTGTCATTGATAGGTTAATAGTAATAATAATACATTTCATTTATAGAGCGCTTTTCAAAAACTCAAAGACACTTTACAGGCATAAAAAGTGCAGGGAAATACAATCAAAAGTGCAAAACGGCAGACAAAAGAGGGAAATAAATACAGACAGGAGTGCTCAGGGTGCTGACAATACAAAGTTAGGTGGGTATAAAGGAAGAGCAAGAAGGAAGTAGGAGGATTAAATGGATGTGCATGATTTTAGATTAAAACAAACAAACAAACAAACAAACAAACAAACAAACAAACAAACAAACAAACACAGTTTTAAAAGCATTCAGCCCAAACTGAAATGTGTTAGGTTGTGTTAGGTTGTGTTAGGTTGTGCCCCGCCCTCCCCCAGGTTATTAGTGCGGCTCTCTGTTCGAAGCCGCGCCTTAAACTCCCAATCAGCCAATGAGGAAGCCCCAAACGGTGAATACGGAAATAAACACGGAAGTGGCAGCACAATAAAGAAAGGAGAGGACGACACGTAGACTGGATCAAATATCACGCTATACTGAGACAAAATGGACTTATATTAAACACATTCCAGCGGATATCAGGCTGCAGTATTGTTTGTTTGTTAATGTGGTTAGTTTTTCCACTCCTAACAGCCTAAATGGAGACAGACAGAGGTGTGGTTTTGGCCACAGAGAGATATGGTAGTGCAGAGTCCTGGAAGTATTTTGCAAAAGATGAAGTGATGGAGAGGAGAAGAGATGGGAGGGAAGGTGCATCAAGAGGAAACTCTGTTATTGGAGTTTTTAAAGTAAGGATTTCTATTGTTTTCCTGCACTGCACCTTTGAAAAGTTTGTAATCTCTTGCCACAGAAGCTCACTTGGGTAAAGTCAGATGGCTGAAAGGAGTACATATGTTGTTGAATGGCCTCTGATGCTTTCAGGTTGTTGAAAGTCCTCTTTACAAATTAGGGTGTATTTGTATGCACCTGGAGAACAAAACGCTGTACAGTGAATCACGCTGACAGACAGAAAGAAAGAGACAACTGAGCAACAGTTCAGTAAGAAGAGAAGAAACCAGCAGTCATTGGTAAAAGAAACCAAAAGCTTAGCATCAAAATGTGTGCAGATTAAGATAGACACTGGGTCATGTTTCAGTGTCAGGCCCACAGTTATGTCTATAAGAAGCTGATATTAAAAGGCGTGTTGCTTTGGCAAAGCTATTCCTCAAACTTCATAATAGAAACAGGTTAGTGTAGGGTTATTACTGTTGGAGCTGGGTGAGAGAATATTAGGTAAACATACTGTAGACTGACACACCACAGTTTAATAACCATGTTCAATCTAAGCAATCAGTAGATGGCAGAGGGCCCAAGGAAAAACAGGTTCCCAAAATTCTTTAGGGCACAAGTGTACCGTTGTGGTTTAGTAATAATTAAGGTTTCACATGCACCTTACTGAACTGAAGTTCAAACAGTGTTTTCCCCTAACAGGTTTCATTGTGGGGGTCATTGACTAAATGGATATTTAAATCATTTAAGTCTGATGCTTTTGGGGAATTCGGAAAAATGCTATAATTCAGACACCAAATGTATTACCTACATTTGGTGTCTGAATTATAGCGTTTTTATCTGTTAAAACTGGCTGCACAATATATCGTTTTTTTAATCGGCATCGCACTTATCAACTAGCACAATAAACACATCACGAAAGACTGATATGTTGCATTCAGGGATTTTTTTCGGTAGTTAAATAGGAATATCAGTTGAAAGCTGCAACTTAACATTTTATTTCAGAATGTCTTCCTGCCTCAAGGCTATCCAGAGAGCGTCAGTGATGACTACTTACAGTACCAGTTTTGGGATACTTTGCAGGTACAGTAAATGATGCACCAAAACTATAAAGATAATACATATATCCAGACTGAAACTCTCCCCTCACACTCTCCCCCTCTCTCTCAGGCATTCTCCAGCTCTCTGTCAGGGACTCTGGCCACTCAGGCTTCTCTCAAAGGTGTCGGTGTTGGAAACCAAGAGGCGACAGTTGCTGCAGCTACAGTTACCTGGATACTGAAAGGTGTGATCCCTTAAAACAAACTGAAAATGTACATTTATACTTGCATTGTGAGTGCAAACTAATGTTTCCCCTGCAGATGGAACTGGTATGTTGGGAAGAATTCTCTTCGCCTGGCATAAAGGGTAGGCTCATTGTTTGGTTACTGTACAGTGCATCAAAGTTTTCGGAGCTTTAAATCAGTGTACAGGTACTCGCCTCGATTTTACTGATTGAAACACCTGTTCATGATCAGTTTCTTTGTCTTTGTTCCAGGAGTAAACTGGACTCTGAGGCCAAAAAATGGAGGTATGCATTATGCACAAGCACTGAATTTAAACTTACATGGTCAATGTAGTCATTATCATGACCCATCTGATGTAATAATTTTTTTTTTATACCAGACTTTTTGCTGATGTCCTCAATGACCTTGCCATGTTCATGGAAATATTGGCTCCATACTTTCCTGCTTTCTTCACCCTGATAGTGTGTACTGCAGGGGTATTCAAGGTAAAAAAAAAAAAAAAGCAGCACATTATATGGGCACACATATTCACCATTAACTAGCTGCTTGTTAGCTTGCATATTAGTAACGTATTGGCTCTTTATTAGTCATTATAGAGCATGCCTTATTCTGCATGACCATATCCTACAAGGCCACTAAGATCTTCCCCCCATAACCTCCTAATTACTGCTTAGTAATACTAAGTAAGGAAGCCGTTGCATGAATTATGATCTCAATATGCCTGCTCAGTGTAGGCCTTTTAAGGTGGTATTACAGCAACAATAGTCATTCTCCCTTAATAGTGTCCAAATAACTCTAAATTAAGTCTTTCTAACTCAGAATATGTTTCCTATTCTAAAGTGACATCTTGCTCATAACTTATTCACTAGTAGTTTGACACACAGGTTCATGATTCTAAAGTTGTCTCCTCATCACATAATTAACAGACCCTGTTCTGAAAGGAATACTTCACCCACAAAATGACAGTATGTGTATCAGAATTCATGAAGAAAACGTTTTTCTTACATGCCCCCATGGAGAACAGTGAACATATTGATCGACTGCAAACAGCAAACTAACAGCAAAAATCAAAACATCTGTTTACAAACTCTCACCCAACTTTTGCAGTTTAATCAAAGTCTCATTTATCCAGTCAATTGCTTAGTACTTCCCAAACACATGCATTTTGCTAAAACCTTACTACTCAAAACTAAACTGAAAGTGAAAATGATCAATACTCTCTTCAAAGCTGGGCTACTGCTGAGTTTTGTTATTAGTGCACAGACTACAGACTATGAAACTGAGACTGAAATAGGGTCAAATTCTTGTCAAGATGCAATTGACTGACTCAATATTAAATATTCTGTTGTTCACCTATTAAACACTTGATTCACTTAAAGTTTTGGGCTGCAGGGTATTTATTGATCAATATAAGCTGATTTGTGTGCTGGTCTTCTCCAGTCCCTTGTTGGAGTGGCAGGCGGTGCGACCAGAGCTGCTCTGACTGTTCATCAAGCTCGCAGAGACAACATGGCTGACATCTCTGCCAAAGATGGCAGTCAGGTACTTTTTTGACCTGTTTTCCTCAGGCCATGTGTGGAGCAAATCGTGGTAAACAGTGTAATTGCATGTGATGAATAACGTTGCTCACAGTTGTGGCATGGAGGGGTATTTCCTGTACCAATCCATGTGATCTTCTATTTTTAATATACCGAAGAAACAAAAAAAAATTAACCATATTAACAGTTTCTGGCTGTGGTTTATCACAATACACATAAAGTAGTACAATAGACCTTGTTCACACACAACATTTTAGTTCTTAATGACATTAATAATTTTCACACACACAGGAGACTTTGGTTAATCTGGCTGGACTGCTGGTCAGTTTGATGCTCATTCCCCTCGTCACTGATAATGCAATGTAAGTATGGTTATAAAGAACGTATTTAAATTACCACGAGAATCTTATGCAGGGACTTATTTTTGAAGAGTCTGCCACGTCACGTTCCCCTCTCTCTTTCTGCCCTTCAGACTGACTCTCAGCCTCTTCTTCCTCTTCACCGTCCTCCACCTCTTTGCCAACTACAAGGCTGTGCGTTCAGTCGTCATGGAAACCTTCAACGAGGCGCGGCTTTCGATCGTGCTGCAGCAGTACGTGAGAGATGGACGGATCCTGAGTCCACTAGAGGCCAATCAGAGAGAACCAGTTTTCTTTGGTGAGAATCGTGAAGTTGCTGACAGTTTAATTTCTTCATTAGTATCAGCGTTTGGACACAGTTAATTCTGTGCAATCAAAATGTATGTTTTTTTCCCCAGAGTTAAGGAAAACGTTGCCAATCAGACTTGGAGTGAGGCTGCAGGAGGTTGTACAAAGGTAATTTCATGAACCATTTTGGTAACATGATGAAAAATTATAAAAAATACAAGTTCAACAATTTAATGTTGCCTATTTTGTAGCCCAGCAGAACTGAATTTGGCTTTGAAGGAAAACAACATGCCTTACCTATTAGGAGTACGTAATGGTATGTCATCTTCCGTTTTCCTCCACAAAAATACAATGTGTTCAAGAGCTATATAAAATACTTTTAGTGTTTTTTGTTTTTTTTAAAACTCAGCTGTGTTCCTCTCAGGCTGCGTCTGTGTTTGTTTGGGACCAGAGGCATCGGTGCGTGACGAAATCAGAGCGATGTGCCAAGCTGTGTGGCTCAGCAACACATGGAGCCCTCCAACCCAACAACAGCAAAGTGAGCCTTCACCTCCATTCGTTTACTAACACAGATTATTAAAGGGGCTCTGCTCTGTGACACAAAATCTTTACTTTATTTTAGGTCCCTGGGAAATTGTGCACGAAAGTCACAAGTTGATGGACAAAATTTTCATTCCATTTCTCAAAGGTGAGCCCTCACAAAGCTGTGTAAACCTACCAATCACCAACTTAAACTAGAGGTTGTGGGTTTTTTTACCGATAGAAAACGTGATTGTTGCTAATATAATTTCAGGTGTGGAAGCTGCTGGATGGGACATAAAACGAACTCTGCTGGACTGGGATGAGTGGAGGGTTGAGTGGAAAACAAAAACTAACTGAGCTGTGAAACGTTTGCAGCCATTCCACACTGTTTATATCACCTCATTTGATTCTCTTTTTTCATATCTTCATATGTATGGTACAAGGAAAGAAAAAAATCTATATTTGTATGGGAATACTTTGATTTTTACAGGTATAATAAAATTCAGTGCTGAATGAAGTGACTTGCTCCACGTTTATGTTTTTCTTTCTTTCTTTCTTTCTTTCTTAAACTGTACACGACATTGCATTTACCTGTCTACAAATGTGCCATACAAAAAAACAACCTGACTGACAGCCCTTCTATCTGTTATCCATGAGGGGACGTTGCAGAGCATATGCGAAATTAACTCGCCACGAAGAAGAAGAGACGACATCCGTTGGTGAAGTTGTTTTATCAAGTTAGCAAGATTTTCCCGCTTTCTTAATTTACAAATGCCGTTGAATTTTTTTCGTTAACAGGGTTTGATACAAGTAACGCAATACTATATTTTCATATACTGCCGAATACTATATAATTATTAAGAATTATTTTACGGCTTGTTGTTACTCTTTTTTCAAACACGCTCTGAGGCTATTATTTTGAAAATTCTGGCCGGATGTTGCGTTGTATTGATGCTAACTTGACAGAACCCTTCAACGACTCAAACTAGCTTGTGTGTTTGCAAATTGAACCAAATTGTGAACTAAATGGGAAGGTATACATGTGCCTACAACTGTGAAAGCTCCAGCGAGTCAGATGTTAAGTATTTTAAGTGAGTATCAACATTTATTACCTCAAAATAGGGAATAGCGGGCACTTTTGTTAATAACGTTAGTCAAGCTAGCTAACGTAAACATCACAAAAGCAACTTCTTGGTTTTCGCTGGCTACGTTTTCAAGCTCAATTTAAAGTTTTATCTAACTACTCTACTACTACTACTCAGACAACTGCTTTGATAAGTGATTAATGTAAAGCTAAAATACCAACCATTGCTTGGTTTGAGCTTCTCGTTTTGCTACTTCTCTTTGTTTTATTTCATTTCTGGAGTTAAACCTGGAGGCAGTCATGCAGCTGGTATTAAATAAAGGAAATGCACTTCAGCTCACTGTAAAAGTACTTTTTTTTTCTTGCTGAAATAAAGTACACCAGAAATACCAAGTAACAGGGAATTGTAATACTCCAGTAAAGCAAATGTATATTTAAATCGTCTGAAGTACAATACTTATAAATACTAACTAAAGTTAAGGAAATATATTAAGTAACTTTTCACCACTGGTTTCCCAGACTTGAGACTTTCAGGAAACAAAATGGGCATTTAAGGAAGGGGGAAAGAATTTTGAAATGAATGGCCAATGCAGTGAAATATAGCCTAATGGAGAAGAGAAACAAAATGGACTTTGATCCAGACAGACCTTTTAAAGTATATTCATTAGTTTTTGGATGTATTTGGCTTATGTCCTTCCCACTAAAGTTTGTAAGACAATTTAAATGTTAAAACTTGATAGAAGTACAATACTTACTTCCTTGTGCATGTGATTTTTTCCATATGACATTAACATTGTAGAAAAAGCCTAAAGTAAACTTTAACTATGAAGAAATGTTGTCATCAAGAACTAATAGGCAACTAGTACTGGCTTTTAAATGGAGTTCAGTGTTGTATTTCCCTCACAAAATCAGTACCATATTAACAAGGTTTATGCTACTACAGGTTTCCCCTTTACAATCCCCGAAAACTCAAGAAATGGCTCATCAACATGAAGTGGAAGGACTGGACCCCATCTCGCTTCTCTGTGCTGTGCAGCAATCACTTCGAGGACCAGTACATTGACAGAACAGGCAAATGTGTGAAACTCAAAGAGGATGCAGTTCCCACCATATTTTCATCCCCTGGTGACACACAGAAAAGAAAGGTTTGTAGTTAATGTAGTTATTCAGTATCAGTGGATCATGCTGCCTCATTGAGTTGAAAAAGTGGTTCATGAAGAGGACAGTAAAACCCCTTAAAAGTCCAGACCTCACTAAAATAATCTTCATCTGTTTGTGATATTCTTTAAAGTAAAGATTGCATATACAATTACTGTCACTGTTTCCCCAATGTAGGCTTCCATCAACCCAAGAAGTAAGAGAAACAAGGTGAGAGCATATTATATTGATATTTAACTTAGGCTATAGTTACATGATTCAGTTGTCATTTTCGCAAGCTAGTTGGATCATATTCTGTACTTATAAAACATTATTTGCTCAGGGAGATATTAACAAAAGCACTGTATTGTCAACCTACCCACCTGCTCCCTCACAGACAAGTCCAGCTCAGTCTCAGACGACAACTCCTGCCACAGCAAAGAGAAAAGTCCAGAACAAAGAGCCCAGCCAGACAGAAGAAGAGCCTGCAGGGTATGTGACTACAGACAGGGAAGTTTCTTGACCTTCCACTGTTACTTTGCTATCAACCCTCAGTGTTTTGTTTTTTTTTTTTTTACATCAAGTTTCTCTGTAATATTGTACAGACCTAACTAAGCTAGACCTAGACTAAACATGAACATGTGGACTTCTGCCTCTAAACTTTGTTATACAAGTTTTGTACACAGGCCTATGTAAGGTAAACAGGATTAGCAAGAGAGATGTTGTTTATCCTGTGACTAACCAGTTAATTTAGAGTTCTGCACAGTGAGACAATTATCAGTTGATCTGTCGAATTATTCTCCTGATTGGTTTTGTCTACCAAAGGCCAGAAAGTAGTTTTAAAATGCCCTTTTTCAATTTCCCAAAGCTCAAGACAGTGTCTTTAGATTTTCATATATGAAGTTTAATGTCACATAAAACAAAGAAGAGCAGCAAATCCTTGTATTTCAAATGCTGTAACTCTAGAATATTGACTAATTGAAAAATTAATTAATTGTGTCTTGTCTAGAATGTGTTGCACACCTAGCCTGAACCCAGGTGATTAGTTTTATCTTCACACGTTGTGATGCTCTATTACAAGTATACAAGTTCTATAGGTATTGGATAAATTCTTGCATTATTTTGATTGTCTGCATCAGAGGAAGAAACAAGCAGTTTCTGTCTGAACCAGATTTCAGTATAACATTTTGCATTCGGTTTGTACCGTTTGGGATTGTTGCCTCTTTAACATGTTGACCCTCTCTGATTTTATGTTTAGAGACAAAGACCCAAAAAAGTCCAATGACAAATGGAGGATTATAGTGGATGAAGGGTTGATGAAGATAGAGTCATTTCCACATTTCTTCCATGGAGATTATTGTGCACCACGGGTAAGCAGTACTATTTTGTGATATCATTATTTTTTGTTCATCTTTAGCATAAATTATGGCAATTATGATATGACGTTAGGCTAATCAAATGTCTTTTGTTGTCTGATGTTTATTTTTATTATTGCACATTATTGTCAAATACTGTTATGTGACCCAAGTTGTAATTTTTGAAACTCGCCAACAGGATATTCAGTGGGCTCCAGATGATAATTTTAATGTAAGTTGTTCTCATGATTGTAATCTACAATATTTTGTCTTCTGTATTTTAACTTCTATGATTATGAGGTATTTTAATCAAGTACTCTTCTGTAATGTTCACAGACAGAGTGTGAAGATCCTGAAAAGGTCATAGAGGTAAGTTACAACAGGCTTATCTGAGTGCACTGAAACATTAAATACAAGCTAAACCTTGTGGGATTCTTACTGCATTCACATTGTATTTCTGATGGCAGGTGAAAGAGCCGTGGCAGTGGCTTGGTCTGGATGTCAGAGGACCGCTGCCCCAAACTCTCAACGGACACAAATACATTTTGACCGTGACAGACTACTACTCCAAGTGGGTGGAAGCTGTGCCGATGCAGTCGTGCCTCCCTTCAGATGTGGCACAGCACATCACCGACATCATTGCCCATTTTGGATACCCGCTCAGAATCCTCTCCAGACTGCCTCATGACATAGTCCACAAAGTGAGTGCTTTGCTGATTGAACTGCTCAGGTTTCAGACCGTTCTGAATATTCTGTTTCCAACATTTTTTCTTCTTTCGTGACAAGCTGCTGTCAACTCATGACAGATTAAATGGTCATCTGCTTCAGTCATGCTACTGCAAGTGTTTACATTACATAGCCTACCCTGCTACATGTAGCTGCATGCTAACATCAGATAATCATGTAATTTTGGTTGCTGATGTTGTTAATTTCTCCCCGATTTTGGATCACATTCCTCCTAGAACATGTCTGGATATAAAGATTTTGGTTTTCAGAAGCTTTTATTGGTGACTTTTCATCGTAGAAAGTGCCACTATACTCTGTTACACTTATTCCCCAACTGCAATGATGGTGCAGAGACGCCTAGACACATAAAACTCTGAAACACTGACCAATCCAAGCAGACTGGGCTTTATTGGGAGGGGGTTGCTTAGACAGACAGGTGCTAAAAAGAAGCATTTCAGACGGTGGAGTGAGGGTGAATACAGGTAAAGTGTTTTTTAACATTAAAGCTTGTAAACATGTTCTAGTAGTAACCCAAAATACAAGTATTAACCTGAAAATCAGCATGATATGTCCCCTTTATGACTTGTAAATAGCTTTCAGATCAACATCCAAGTTTAAATCTGACACATTTAATCCACTTTTTGGAAATTCTGGAAAACCAGACAACCAAATGTGCTTCTTATGAGCCAGAGACTGTCATTGAAGGTTCAGTTAAAAATTGAATGGATATAGTGGTATATTGTCCATGCACAGTATGTATAACCCTGTTGTTTTGTGAAGACATGAACACTCTCAAGTTGTAAAGATGGCAATGTTCTCCCATCCATCTTATATAATGTGAAAGCAGCTTCAGTATTTTTTGTTAAATGCTAACAAAATAACGATGTGTTTAGATCTCAATACCCAGTACAACAGTAGACATTCATGTAGCTGAGAATATGGCCATAAAACCCCAGGGACCAGTTTCAGCTTTTCAGACAGACTGAAGAAGTAAAATTCCACTGAATGAAAGCTGTTAGTGGGACAGATGCTAGCAAGGAGTGGAAGCTAAATTTTAGCTTGCTACATAATGCATATTTTTTTTGTCCTAATCAAGCAGTGTCTAACAAAATATACTGTATGAATGTATCCCTATGCTAGATCAACGTATCAATGTAGATCAATGTATCCCTATGCTAGATCAACAGAGAACTGAAAGAGCAGCTGATGGTCACCGTCGCTCTTGTCATCTATCATCATCAGACTGGCACTGTGGATCTTGTCACACAGCAGCTAATTGACAGGTTTGTGCAATATCTCAGTCAATATGTGTTCTCATATCAATATATCTACACTGCACTGATGCATCTTCTAGCTCATGTAGACAGTCAATCAAGAAATGAGCGTAGAGGTCAGGTGTTTGTACAAAACTGAAATTGTCGCTCTTCTCAGCTACATGCTGGCACTGCTGAGAAGAGTGACAATTTCGGTTTTGTTTTTTCCCCTTTTAAACTGATAAATGCATTAAGGTCACTCCTGTAGCAGAAATATCTCTCATCATGACTACATGTTATCTTTCCGCTGCTCCCCAACAGGATGGTAAGTGATCTAATAGAGGAGCATGCAGCTGACTGGGATGTCTACCTGCCCGCCAAGATTTTCAGTCTGTGCTTCAAAGAGCATTCAAAGACTAAGGAAAGGCCCTTCTCCGTGCTCTGCTGTACAGGACTGGAGCCCATCAAATCCCCCAGAGGACTGAATGTAAGTCTAGGTTTTGGACTTTTGAATTTTAATGAGCCTTTGTTTTTTATATACTGTAAAATGACTCTGGTGTTCTTGCCTCTCTGTCCCACAGTACGCTTATTCCAAGATCCGAGAGAGTGCTTTCGTCGTTAGATAGATATTTAAAGTTTATTTGGTGAGTTGACCATATTTTAGGTTTTTGTGTGTGAGTTCATCATACTTGAATGTCGTGTTCTGCTTCATGGTGTCTTGAAATTTGTGGGATATTTTGACATTTTCACAAGGTGTTTTACAGAAAGAGAAAGTTGGTGTATTGAAAAAATCTCAGATAAATTTTCTAAATTTTCTTGTCTCATTCAGTATTATTTTTCAGGTCGGCTGATGTGGAAATGAAGCTGGGCTTGGTTTCCTTGACAGAACCCCGGAGGAAGCGTATTTTTCGGCCATGGGAAGCTTTGATTGTGTCAATGATTGTCAAGGGAAAAGTGCTGGAACTCACCAGTACTTCATGGACACAGTGGGAATGTAGTAACTCTGATAGCTTAATCAGGATGGGGACTTTGTCGACTGAACGGGTAGATTTCTACAGCATCGTCCACTCATCCAGTAAATTAATATCATTTTCAACTAGTTCAGTCCATGTTTTGGCTTTTACCCATTTTTTTGTCCATCAACTCAGTAGAATATTGTCTTGAAATACTAAAAAACATCCCAGTGTGCAGTTTGGCACCAGAGGGAATGTCAGGTTCCTGACAAAGTAAATGCAAGTCTTAAACAGTCTGAGTAATGACCAAAAGTTTAGAGCGATGATGTTAGTTTTGTGCTTGAGCCATATAAGTCTGATGGATATAACATTGTTATGCTTTACATCAGGATTTTTTTTTTTCACTTTGTAATCTGTCCCCCTTTTTCCAATGCCTTTAAGTTATATTTTTTGAGAATAGTCCGGGCAAAATTAAGGCCGCTGTGCCTCATTGTTGTTGTTTAATATGTACAGAATGTAAAACATGTAAATAAACTTGCTTTAAATAATAAGTGCTTTGATTAAGCATACAAGAAGCAAATTAAGACTGTGAAAATACAGCAGCACATATCGTCAGAACCATGGCGTTTTCAACTATTTTAATGTGTTCCATGTTGGTTTTGACAAATGAGCGGTGCACACGTGCACTATTTAAGGCATCTGCAACAGAAGAATCACATCTGTTATATTATGCCTGAGTTGCATCTGCATCTGCAAAGGCAATAAGTTGGAGCCTCTTTTTTTTTTTTTTTTTTACAGATTACAGTCTTATGGTTATAAAAATCTGCACTTAATTGAAGTCTTTCATAAAAATAGTGTCTAACAGAACCAAAGGGACAGTTTTGGTTCTTTTTAAACTTTTTTAAGAACTATAAATTGTATGACAAGTGTGTCTATCTATGTATGCTTTAGATGATTTGACCTCTTTCTATAGTTTTTTCTTCCGTTTATAGTGACCGCTGCCCAGCCAGCAAAGCCACAATGTCACATATACGTCACAACTGGATAAACAAACCTTGATCTTCCACAGCTCGTGGCACCTTGCTTGATTTGTGTCTCTCAGCTGCTGTCAGCTCAGCTGTCCCACTCAGTGCGGTGACAGCTGCTATCAGGCTGAGAGGAGGAAGTATGTCCTCCCACGTGAAAGAACCAACCAGTGAGAAGAAAACACCTGTTTGTTTCAGCAGGGAAGGAGACATGATGAAGGTTTAGAGTTGGTCTGATGGTGAAACTCTGTTCAGTGTGTTAAAATGGTTTTGATCCTGCAGAGCTGTACTGCTGCTGAGCTCAAAGGGAGGTGTGAGGCTTTCATTTATTAGCTCATATAGACATTGAAGGGAAGGAAAGAGGAACATCAATTTGCCCCATATGGATTTATAGCAAGTTGAGTTGCCAATACCAGAAATTAAGGCAGAGAACAAATCTTTAATTTGGAATTAAGTAAAGTGACTTGGGCAAAGGTTATGGGATGGAGAGCTTAAGAGGAGGGCATCTGTATCAGATCCAGCAAGAAGTAAGAGTGGGAAGGTCACTTGGGAAAAGAAGAAAAGAACAATATTTGATTTAGACTGGGATATACTAAACTACCTTATTGGAAAGTATCTAAGTCTGCAATCAAAAGTCTGTGGATCATGTCATGTTTTTTGTCCTAAATGTAAAAGTCCAAGACAGTAACTGTTTAAGGGATTAAACCAGGGTTGTCAAACCCATTTAGGTCCATGGGCAACATACAGCCCAAGTTGATCTTAATTGGGCCGGGGCTGTAAAACAATTGTAGAATAACCTATAAATATGAGTACATTCTGGAAACATGCTTTTACAAAACAGATGACAAACAGCCTCGGATATCTCAAGAAAAACAAGTGCAATTTCAATAATTGATTTTTTCCTATGACTCATGTGCATACATGTCCACTCCTGTGTATTAAAACTGGCATTACCAAACCTAAGTGAAAGCTATTGATGAAGCAGGTTAAACTAACCCGTGCTGGACAGCCGTTTACAAATTAAATGTTTTGGCAGTGCCTTAGCTGTAGGGTTCCACCGATACTGTTATAACATAGAAGTGTCTGATACAGCTGCTTATTCACAATATTCAATATCTTTAAATGTGACCACAATAAGTATTCATTATTTGAACTGACTGAAATTGGCCACTTACTGTATAACTTGCTCCTGAAACCTGGCACCTCTTGGCCTCCACAAGTGCATCAATATGAGGTGTGAAAAGTAACAGGGGCCGGTCTGGGCCCTTTGCTGGGCCATTTCCGTTTTGGGGACCGTATGTTTGACGTCTCTGGATTAAACCAAAGACGGTATCTTTGATTAAACACATGAATCTTAAAACCAAATTGGCATGATAATAATCTTACCAATAGCAACAATTTGTCATTAAAAGAAGAATAAAATAAAGAAGTCCATGCACCGCCCCCTGCTGGTTGATTTGGGGGTTGCAGGCGTGGCTGTCTGATGCTGCTGTGATCTCACAGTTGTCGCTGTGCAGTGGAGGCGTTTTTTTTTTCTGCGTGCAACCAACCGCAAGAAATGGTGAGTGAGGAAAACAGATACAGCACAAAATGCAGTGGCCTGTTTACTGGCCAAACCTTACTCTAATTAATCATTAAGTCATTCCGTAAGTGTTAAAATGTATGCTGACAGTGGCCGAACCAAGCTTGCCTCAAAAAGCGATCACCCAAAAGCTGATGTCTTTGTTTAGCTAACCCTAGCTAATGTGGGTTAGCTTCCTTACGTTGGTTAACGTCAACATTGTACCTCATGCTAGCTGGACATTGCTTTATAATGCTCGAATCAATAGCAAGGTTAATGGAGGAGGCTCCACACGAAAGGGTATATACATTAACATTGTTTTGGATAAGTGACAGCTCAACCAACAAACTTTGCTTTTGATAAAATGTCTAACTAGCCGTGAAGGAGCTAACTAGCTAAAGTTGTCAGTTCGGCTAACGTTATCGTGTATGTAACAACAGAGATTAAAAAAACTTGGTGTTAACAGTTTCATGCAGGTAGTTTGTCGTTAGGCAAAACAGTGTGTCTAGTAACGTTAAGCGGTGGCTTGGGAGAAGGGGGCACGATTTCCAGACCCAGTTTACTGAGGAAGCTACTTCAGCTAACAGTTGGTTGAACGAGTGCCTAGTAGCCACAGCTAGCTAGCTGGCTAGCAGCTGCCGCACCGTGTGTCCTCAAACGCCTTGGTAGAGACTGGCGTGACGTTATTGAGAGGAGCTGTTTGCTTTTTTATGTAAACGTAACCAGTTTATCAATTAGTTAACTCTGCAAACTGCTGTCACTGTTAGCCTCACCACCACTGCTGCCACACAGGTTAGCCCTGCGGTTATAACGTGGCTAATACAGGCAGTGGAGGCATATAAACAAGAGGCAATCTGCTGCCCAATTTGCTTTATCCTCAGAGAGCAATGGTTATCACTCTATGATTAATTAGAAAGTTAGTATTTACTTAACCTGCTTCTCTATGTACCCCCATGTTTACATCTGCCACATGTCTGTCTGCATTAGCATGTGACATTCAAATGTATCAATACTTTCGGTCAGGGCTTCCCCTGGTTACATGTGTGTTGTGGTTCACTCTACTGCAGGTGTTTTGATCAAACCCCGCCCTCAATAAGTTTCACATTAACCCATGCTTTTGCTTCAGTTTGGTCAATAACTGTAAATGTAGTGGTGGAAATTTAACCAAGTACATTAACTCAAGTACTTTACAGATTCAAGGTACTTCAACTTGATGAATTTATTATTTTTGCTACTTTATACTTCTCCTCCTCAACATCTTAGGGGCAAATGTACTTTCTGCTCCACCTCATTTATCTGGCAGCTTTAGTTTCTTATAGATTATCAACATTTTGCTCCTTTAGTTTAACTAAAACTTCTTCTTGGATAAGCTGGTAAGTGCATCGTCACAAAGCTGAAAAACAGTTTTTTCCTGACACCATGAAAAGTTGACTTTTTAGAGATGCATGGTTCCCACAGGACAGTGATGCTGCAAACCATTAATGATCTGAGAGATCACTGCTGAAGTTGAAGCTACCCAAAATTATATAACGGAGTTAAAATAAGCACAATTTTAAACATCTGCAGCAGTAAAATGCAACATTGATGCCAGATTTAATCCAAAACATATATACAAGTAAAACACTGACAGGTAACACTTTACTGCACAATGTGAACTGTTACTAATGCTACTTAAAGTACATTTTGTTGATAACGTTTACATACTTTTGTTTAAGTAAGGGACTGAATGCAGGGTCTTAACTTGTAGTGGAGTATTCTCACAGTTAAGTATTGGTACTTTTACTTAAGTAAAGGATATTATGTCTTCCACCTCTGAGCACTTTATGAAGCTTCTATCTGCTTCTATCCTCTGTCCCCTTAGTGGGGCTCATGGGTTTGAAATAGACACAGAGATATTATTCAGCATATCTAAATTAAGCCTTGGTTGTTTTTCTAGCTTTGGACAAACCCGATTAAAACACCACAACATGAATGAGTTGTTACAGGGTGAAGTGTGGCTTCAGAGGTTTACAGGGTCATGTTTGAATAAACAGCATTTATAAGGTCAACAATGGACTTATTCTGAAGTTAATACTGGTGGAAGTCATTGATGTCTCATTTCCACGTTTTTGTTTCTTACCTATCTTATTTTAGGATGTGTTTCTAATGATCAGACGTCACAAGACGACCATCTTCACAGATGCCAAAGAGTCTACCACAGTCTATGAACTGAAGCGCATTGTGGAAGGCATTTTAAAGAGGCCACCTGAAGATCAGAGGCTTTATAAGGTAAATTACATGAAGCAGCTTTCACATCAGAATTTCCCCTGTTCAGAGAGTTGCTTGGGAACAAATAGTTATTTATAAATTACCACAACATTTTAACAGATCACCTACAAAATTTTAATTATATGTTACTTGAAACTCTGCACTATTCCATTGTGTGTGCTGTCTATGAATGTAACTTATCTTAAACAGATCTTATCTGTGTTATCTAATGTCATGACCAGTTAGTGAACTGCATACATATAGCTAACAGCTTCTTGGTTTGTCGTTGTTGCTCACACCCACCTGAGTAATGTTGAGAGCAGTATTGGTATTTACATTCATACTGTAGCACTGTCTGATTGAGGTGAAACGATATGAATTTGGCTACATTCAAAGAATTAGCTATACCATTGAGCTGCAACACTTAGTCAACAATTAATCTGCAACTTTTGATAAGAAATTAATTGTTTCAGCCACTTGCAAGCTAAAATGTCACACATTACTTTTGGTCAGACAACACAAGCAAACTGAAGACATCAAAACAGCCTTGGAGAAGCCATAAATGGCAAATCTTTACCATTTCCTATTTATGTTCTTGACAGTTAATCAAAAAGAGTTGGCAGATCAATTGATAATGGAAATTATTTGCAGTCCTAATACCGTTTATGAATTATTGAGCCCCAAAGTATCGCTGGTTGTTTTAGAGTGTTGTATTTTTATGTGATTATTTCATCAGTGTTATGAAGTGCGTTGTTTTTTTAGGTTCACTAGAGTACTACAAAGAGACACCCCTGTCTATTTCATCTATAATACACTCTTAATTAAAGTTATTATATCATACTATATATTGATGTTGCAACATAATATCTTACCATATCATCCAACTGTGAGAAAGTGTTTAAAAGCCAAATGCAGAGCTTAGACGATGTTTTACCATCATGTAATTTAGCCAACAGTTAAACGAGTCTTTCACCATCCAGTTTAAAACTAAACTGACACTGATACAAACTTGTTGGCTTAGAGAAACACAAGTCGTTTTCACAACAGAGAGCACCGTGTGAAACTGAAGAGTTCTCACCCATCTCACTGACCTGGCAACTTGGTCTCACAAATCTCTTCAAGTGCTTTGAACACCATCTCTGAAAAGGCTGAAGATGTGCACTGTATAATGTGAAAAATAAAATGTATTGAATGAATAGCTGCTACTTTTATCTTTTTAAAATGTTCTTCACCAGGATGATGTGATGCTTAATGATGGTCAAACTCTTGGAAATTGTGGCTTTACAAATCAAACAGCCCGACCTCAGGCCCCAGCCACAGTGGGATTAGCTTTCCGTTTGAGTGGTAAGTAGTTCACATTTTAATCAGCTCCATATTAGACCATTTTCACTTGTCGTTGTGGCACCATCCATTCACTTGTGTTATTTTGAGCTCAGCAGGTTGTTTTGAACTGTAGTAGCTCTGATTTTTTTGTGTTTAGATTTACTTTGTCATGTTCCTCCTCTCTTTTCACTGTTGTCACTTTCTCTGTCGTTCCCTCAGATGATTCATTTGAGCAGCTGAGGATCGAGCCTTTCTCCACTCCCCCAGAGCTCCCTGACGTCATGAAGCCCCAGGACTCGGGCAGCACAGCCAACGAGCAGGCTGTACAGTGAGGGAGGGGCCTGCAAAACTAGAGGGACGCACAGGGGGTCGGAGGGAGGATGCACGGGGGGAGGGAGGGGATTAATTTTGGGAAGTGATGCCTCCGCGGGTGAGTTTTACCTTGCCGACGACAGATCTTCAGCTGGGCATAAACAATTACAAACATGGATTCCCCTTGTTGTAAATGTGATGGCGGGTGCTTCAAAGTGGTTCATTTGTCCTGAAATCAGTGAACGCATGCTAGATAAATTGATAATTTCACACAAGACCCTTCAGAGATACCTGACGGACTTGTCACGACACTGTCAGTCATCCATGGGATTGGTAACGGCTGAACATAAAAAAATTGTACCTCGTATTTAATTAATTCTAGTCTTTATTTGGGGTAAGGTTATTGCTGCCTTACTTGTGTTTTTTATTTTGCTGGCTTAAATGTGGGAGTTGATAAGGTGTGACATTTTTAGGCTTTATGTTTGTGTGTTTCTTTATTAAACTATTACTAGGATTTAACATGTTTCTGGTCTTTGGCCTGGATATGTGTTGCGACAATAGCTAGGAGTTTGTGAATTTCTAAGTTACTATCTGTATTTCAAAAACTTTCGAACAGTATGAATCTGAAATAAAATAGATTCACTTGTTGGCAGGAGATCTGGCATTAAGATGAATATTTCTTGGTACTTAACCAATCAGTAGTTGTAGTTTTCATACTGTAGCTGCTCACAGAAGTTACTGAGACTGACTGTACTCAGTTGTGGGTATCTACAACACATGTAACACTGGCGTGGAACTTGTGTTCAAAATGAAATGTCTGACAGTCAGAGCAGCAATCAAAAATTTAATAATAGTGATTGTTGATTATTTTTTACCTTACTTATGAAGGTGGGGACTAACCAACTTTTCTCTCCAATGTTTGATTGTAGCCAATGACATCTTGGAGATGTTGATGAAATCTTCATGACTTGAATCAGTGGGCCTAAATGTTTCCAGTAAACAGTTTTAAGTTAAACAGGTAGTTTGTTACATGATGAGTTTTGAACTGTGTCTGTGAGTAGTGGGCTGCACATTTGACTCTCTATTATCCAAAAAAAATCACTGCCCCTTTACATTTAGTTCATGCTGCAACTTGTGTTGTATTATACCCCATTAATACCTTAATACACATTGTTTTCCTAAAATTAAAGATGAATTAAAAATGAACTCATTTGCACATCAGAAAATTCAAATACAGCACTGGATCTCACAATCTAGAATAATACAATTTAAAAACAAAAAACCCTCCATTAGTTACAACAGGAAAGTATATTCTGACCTGGGGGTGTTGAATGAAATTGTTGACATTAACATTTGCAAATTGAGGCTGTTAAACAGTGGGACATGATCAAAGTTGCACTTGTAACTGATTTAACATTAAAACAACTGTTTTTCACCCCTGTGCACTGTGGTGTTTTTTACGTGTAGTTAGTCAAAGGTAAATGTATTAACACAATATTGTATTATGTCGTGCACACTCAAAACACACAGGAATTCAGTTATTGATTATGCATTGCATTTGTTAACAGCAGTTGATCATATGGTGTTTAGCATTTACTTAAAATGCAGATTAAATGTCACTGTTATATTCAATAACATGAGCTAGCACAAAGGTGCATGGCAGCTTGATGAGGGGAGCAGCAAAGAATTAAAACGGCAGCAAATTACATGGGTTGGGCTGAGTTGTACTATCACTGGGGTGTGTAGACCTCAAAGTTTGTAAGGCAACAACTTGTGGATTTGTTCTGCTCGTGTTTATCACCTTCTATTGGGAGAACTAGTAAAAAAGATGTGTGGAAAGTGTAACTTAATTGGGACTGCAATACATTAATTTCCAATTAATTTGTTTCCTAAATCAATATTTATTTGGTAAATAAGATGTCAGAAAATACTGATACATGCCCATCACAATATGTAAGCACCTAAGATGACGTCTTTATATCAAATGTTTTGTCCGACTAAATGTACAAAAGAAAAGATATTAAATTTACAATCATAAAAGAAAGCTGAACCCAGAGGATCTTGATAGGAGCTTGATAGATTTTCTTCTGGTTGACTAATGGATTAATTGACGAATTTATCACCTCCAAAACTCAATATTTATGTAGTTTAAAGTTGATGCTTAACATGTGTCAAATGAAACTCTAAAATACACCACTTTACAAACGTTGCTAAAAGTTGTGTTCGTTGTTCTAAAAGTACTGAACTTTCCGAAGGCCCTTGAAGGCAGCGTGCGCTTAAGCTAACTAGCAGGCTAGCTTCCCGTATTGCTAGGGACGGTAATCTGTAGTGGCAACACAACTTGTTTAACCGTTACACGCACGAAGAGATGATGACACACATCTTAACACTGACTAAGCGAGCATAGCCCACAACAAATGGAGGTCAGCGAGCACGTTTTATCGGCGGGCCGAGCCGTGTTGGACATGGTGGAGCGGGAGTGGCAGCCGCTTTCCCCGAGCGAGCTGGACCAGCGGCTGGACCAGGCGGTGGAGGAGATCCTGGAGGCTGACCTGATAGCAAGGCTCAAAACTCAGCCTCATCCGACTGTTTACGTTCAGTTACTGCAGAGTCAAACTAATGTGCAGCCTCAAGTTTTACAGACGACAACACCCAGCAGTGTCCCGGAGGAAGAGACACCAGAGCCCCGGGAACCGTGGGAGACCGTGGACAGTGCTGCAGTGAAGGTATCAGCCTGCCCTCAGTGATCGGTTGCTGTGGTTAAAATGAGTTTACATATTTGTTTACTAACTGTACTTACACAGTTATAGGATATTCTTAAGTTATATATCTACATTGTTTTCCTGTGATAAGAGGAATTGTCCCAAGGCCACCATGATGCTAGAAATAAAACAATAACTGAATAATTAATTTACAATCATTGACTACAAAAACTGGCAGAGACAAAATCCCTCCCAAAGTTACACCTACACTAAGGTATCTTTAGACTTTTGTCCTAATTTAGACCAAATCTTTTAACATTGTATGCCTTTGCCTAATGTTTTTTATACCTGCCCACTGTTCTAACTAAATATTCCAATCATTAAAGTAACTATCTTTGAGATAAATATGAGAGCTCTTCCATTTTGCTGCTGTCAGACCTGTAGGACACACTCTTTGTTGTAACCATGATGAATTAAGCATCAATTGTCACTATTTTCATCATGGTTATGATCACATTATGGTACTTTTACAATCAATTTCACCTGAAATACCCACTGAATCTAACGACTGACTTTTCTCTCTCAGCACATCACAGACCTGCTTCAAAGCTCCAAATCCAGGGCTCGAATGGCCGGACGGGCTCGCTTGTCCTTGTCCCACACTGTCCTGCTGTCCCTCACCCTGCTCTCTGAGCGCGTCAGCTACCGCTCTGTGTCCCGCCGCTTCAACCTGGAAAAAGGAAACATCCACAGGATCTTCTTTTCTTTCTGTGAGCGCATAAACTCGCTGGAAGAGAGGCAAATCAGATGGCCAGTCGGTGGGTTGACTTCAGTGTTGTTTGTGGGGTATGATCAGCACAATGCTGACAGTGATTTGGGTGTAAAAAATGGTGTTTAAAATAATGATGGTGGGGGTGTTTCCTTTCTACTCTCCAGGCAGCGAGGCTTTAGAGGCCCTTTTCCCACTTTGCAGTCCAGAGAAGGAGCAGGAGGAGCTGCCAGGTGTGCCTCAGGTCCTGGGAGTGTTGGGACACACTAGCATCCCTATCCGCCTGCCTATAGGAAAACATGATGTGGAGAGCACAGTGCCTGAGGTGAAGAGGATGAAGAAGGAGGCCCATCCTGACTCTTGGCTAAACCTGCAGCTTATATGTGATCGTAAAGGCAGGTTCCTACACTGCAGAATCAGTAAAGGATCAGACGTGGACAGAGGCATCACTCTGAGCGACAAACTCAAACAGCATCCTGAACTGATGCCCTCTGGCTCCTGCCTCGTGGCCAGAGCGGGCTACCCGCTCACTGCTCAGATTTTAACCCCATACTCAGGAAGTCAAGGACCAAAAGAGGAGCTCTTTAACAAGACGCTTGAGGGACATTTTCACATCCTGGATCAGGCTGTTGCCAACCTGAGAGCCAGATTTCAAAGGCTCAAGTATTTGGATATTGGAAACTATGACAGAGCCAGAGCGGTTGTGCTGACTGCCTGTGTGTTGCACAATGTGTTTTTGGACATGGGACAAGTGATTCAAGGAGATGTTGAGAAAGAGGAAGCCATAACTGAAGAGGTACAGGGGGAGGTAGATGATGAGGGCATTCAGGGACGAGATGCCATCTCAGATTTTTTGTTTAAAACTGTTGATTCTGTAAGCAGATGATGTGATAGCGTCTGTCAGGGAGCTTGGAGGTAAATGTACAGTTTTGTTAATATAAAGGTATATTTTATCAGAATCTCTACTGTCTGAGTCTGTTTGCACTTAAAACTCTATCACTGCTACTATCAGATAACAGGGATATGTTTGCTGTTAAAATATTTACATTGTGTGAATTAGCAGTTTTCCCACAATAAATATTTGTAATCCGGAGTTAGGGCCTGAGCACTGAACGGTGCGAGGATCCTCTCCAAAGTGGAGGAATTATTTTTCTCTCAAATGAATTACATTGCTGAGGGGCTAAAGATGTTCGAAAACTCACAAGACTTTGCACACAAACCAGAAATGGTACATTTTTTAAAAATATTTTATGGGTCTGTAAAAAAAATGGTTCTGTAGCACCCCCACAAAACTTGAAACAAAATAGCCTCCACTGTCTGTTTAACTTACTTTGGGTGGCAGTAGCTCAGTCCATTGCGACTTCGCTTGGGAACCGGAGGGTTGCCGGTTCAAGTCCCCGTCTGGACCAAATATGGAGCGTGGACTGGTGGATAGAGAGGTGCCAGTTCACCTCCTGGGCACTGCCGAGGTGCCCTTGAACAAGGCACCGAATCCCCCAACCGCTTGGGGCACCTGTCTATGGCAGCCCCCTCACTCCGACATCTCTCCACTTTGTGCACCTGAGTGTTAATGAAAACGGAGTCCCCTCAGGGGGATTAATAAATTATATAAAATTAAAATTACAAAATTGGGTGTGCACATATATCACGTCCAGACCTACCAAGTAGTCTTTTGGAGCTGAATCCAACAGGAAGTCAGCCATTTTGAATTTACTGTGTAATTTCTGTGCATTTTTGGCCATTTACAATTAGTGGGCAGTGAAAATGAATTTTTCTTTATCCTGATAAGAGTGCTCCCAACCACTCATAAAATGTTCTCTTATTTCAGATAAGAGCAAATGTAAGAAAACACTAGTAAATCCAAGAAATAAATGGTGACTAACAACAACAACAACAACAAAGAACAAATGGTGTATACAAATGAAAATAAAAGAAAATTTGTTTGAATCTTGCTTCTTGCATGAGGCCCAATATCTGGTAAAACTTTCACAATAAAACAGTCAAAGAAAGTAGTGTTTCTAATATTTTGACCACTGTCAAATAGGTCAGTGAAAGTGGACATAACATTCACAAAGCTAGTATTTACTGCAGGACTGTTTATTGTAATACACTACATAGTGAAGCTGTTCATACTGCCTGATAATGTGTAAATGATTAATACAGTAATAGTGAAAGTGCATCTGTCTATGAACACTGTTAGCAGACTAGTTTATAATATAGAAGTTTAAGTCTGACTTTGACTTCTCTTGAACAATGATCATAATCATTGCGTCAGTTTGTTCAGTCATGAGGCCCGCATAAAAAAAACATGTTCTTGCATAGGTTGTTGACATCTGATATCACTAACTGGTACAGCAATGTTACGGTGCCTTGTGAGTAACATTTTAGCTGTTCTTACTCTCCAACATCAGCCAACCATAATTCACTCCTCTCTTTTGGTAGAAAAATACGTGACAATTACGACATCAACAGAAAAGGACAACTTTGAGAAGTCATGTACTCTGCTTACAGTTAGTTCGTTTCTGAACTGCTATACCTGCTGTGTCAAGTTCTACAGAGGTCAGACTGGCCAAACTATTCCTAAAACTAACAGTAAAAACGTGCCAACATGACAACTAAAAAACGAAATAGTAAGTTTTCCTCGTGGTGTATCATAAAAGTTTTTTGGTAAGAGCAAACAACACATATGGAAGTTCATGTCTCCTCTGGCCTAATGTCCATCCTTTGTCATCTGAGTGCTGTTCTTTTGAGCCAGGTTGGAGATGGCCTGGGCCAGGTTGTTAATAGCCTCTATCTTCCTCTCCTCCAGAGCTTTCTGCTGGGCCCACATGTTCATCTTCCTCTCTTGCAGCTCCATGTAAAGCTGCAGGACATCCTGTGGAGGCCGGGCGGTGCAGGGAGCAGCCGTCACAGGAGGTGTAGGGAGGATTGGGGTAAACCTCTTGCTGGCTATGGCTTTGCCCACTCTCGTCCCACTGAGTTTGGCCCTTCGCTGGGCTTCGATCTCCTCCCTGCTCTTACCCAGGACCTCGTGCATGGCCTTGAAGAACTCCCAGTGGACGCTGGCCGCCCCCAGCCTCTTGGCCCTCTCTGCGTTCTTCCTGTACGTGGCCAGCATGTTTCTCCACTTGAGGTCACACTCGTACGCCTTCACGGTGACATCGGTGACCTCTGACTCCCTCAGTTTGGCGTTCACCTTCTCTGCCACCATCTCCCAAAGTTTCTTTTTCTTGCATACTGGCTGGTCAAAAGCCTGGTCCATTTCAAGTCTGGTGTTGACAAGGTGCCATGTAGCCTGTAGTGTCCATATAAATTCTAGAGAGGAAAACAAAAGTGCATCATGTTATTGGTTGAAAAATCATATGACCTTGCACAGAACCTCTCACCTGTTTTTTTTAAGTTTATTAATTTCATTTGAGACAGCTTGTCTAATTTGGATTACGTTTTCAGAAGACATATAATTCTCGGTGATGTAACTGACTTTAATGCTCGTTGATGTCACTGTTATTAAATGAGTCACCGTTTATGATCATAATCACTGCAATAGGCAGAGACTGCGCACTCATCGGGTCCTCCTCGCCTCATGCGGTGACTGGATGAAACCTGTTTAACTTAATGTTGCGTGAACTGACCTGCTTTGGTTTTATCGGTGTCCACACTGGACACGACCGTCTCTTTTCCTTCCACTTCAGTACTTTGTATCACAATTGTCTCGATAACCTCCATGGTGTTAAACACATTTAAATAACAGCCAAAGTAGTTATTTTTATTTATTGTGTGTATCTATCGTGGAATTTAACAACATCTCAGAGGCACCGATGCGTTTTCTCGCATCGAGTAAAACGATGACTATAACAACGTCACGTAGCAGCTTGGGACGTGTAGTCCGTTTTTAGTTAATACAAGTGGGCTTTTAAGTTCTTTGGTGTACCAACTAAACTACAATCCCTAAACGCTGTGGAGCTCTCAATACAAGCCTCTCTTTATTATTGTCACGGGGAATGTAGTTTTTTAAGGGAGGAAATGCACCAGGGGAGGTGAAAGGCAGCAAAATTTGAACTACAAGTCCCAACGTATATGTAACCGTCCCACCTCTTTACTCCCTGCTCCCTCCCTCGACCGCCCCTGTTTTGTTGTTTGGCTAAAGATGGCGTTAGCGGCTAACACAGGCGATTGCATTTTGTTTAACCAAAATTATTCGGCCAGTGGTAACAAAACATTGATCAAATATAGCTTTAATCCGTCATTTGATGTTTAAAAATACGTTACATTGAGATAATACACGTCCATCACGTAGAATAACGCTTGTTCGGCCTTCTCACGATGTAGGCCTGTTTTTTTAGGGAGTGGACCGAAGCTGTTGGAACTCCAACTCCCGTCGGCGAGTGCGGCGTCAAGTGGTACAACTTTTCCTCTTCCATGGTAACTGTAGTTTTCTGAGCGCACCGGACTGTTGTGTTTTTGGAAACTTTGGAAAAAATGAATAAACTCATTAAGAGCACAAATTCACCAGTTAAGTGAACGAGTTAACAGTTTAAAGTGAAAGGACATGTTATTTAATTTCTCTGTATTTCACTGGAAGCGTCCAGTGAGGCTCCACATTGTGTATTGTATCTGTCTAAACTGAGAGGAGGAAAATTAGGGTAATTGAACCCGGTGCCTGCCAGGCAGAGGAACCATGGCTGCATCACCTGTGCAAGGTGACCGGAAACAATTTCGAGCACCCACCAGAGAAGGGCACCCATCATCATCAGAGCCCTCTTTGACCTGGTGCTTGGCTCACCTCTCCAAACCGCGATCAGGGGCTGAACATCACGGGCATGGCAAGGCTGACTCAGGCGGTGGCAGAGAAGGGGACAAAAGGTCCAGAATCTCTCAGTGGCGAGCCCTGGTAGTCATCCGGACCCAGCACATCAAGGGTGACAAGGCTGGCATTGCCCGATTCAGAACTCAAGGTGGTCTCCGGCCCCTGCTGGAGCTACTCAAACACCCAGAGTGCTCTAGGAAAACCCTGGACCTGGCTCTTAGCATCCTGGCAAACTGCTGCACTGAGCTGGAGACACGCATAGAGGTGAGCTAAAAGGAATAATTGTAAAAGCACTGACTGCTCTATTAATTAACCCATCCATTAAAACTGCTCTAAATGTCTGCCACTATAGGTTCGTAAGCTTGATGGAATAAATATTGTAGGTAAGTGGCCATTTACATTCTTGTGACAAACTTGATCTAAGAATAACAACTTATTTTTAAACTTTTAGTACTGGTAAACGTTTGTATTTTCACAATCAATCAATGGCATGTAATCTTGGAAAAACTCTTAACTGTCTCAGTGAAGATCCTGAAGGAAAATATGGCCCTGGAGACGGTCCAGAACCGAGCAGCCCGGGCTTTGGGAAACTTGGCCATGGATCCAGAGAGCTCTGCACTCATCCACTCTGCTGGTAAGTCTTAAATGTAAATTTGTCCCACTGCATCATTTTTAGCTGCCAGTTTTCAGCATTTAAAATGAGATACAACTTGAATGGTACTTGAGTGGAAATGATTATTTTGCAGTAGCAGCAAAATAGTTGTAATTGTTATAATAACTTTGATTAGAGTTGCTTTTAAAGAATAATCACCTGCCTGGTGGACAGGTCTGTCAGTATTTGTGATGTGATATTTACACTTTTACATTAAAAGAACAGGTGTGCAGCAGGATGTGCATCTTACATCTTCACATTTGGTAAAAGGATGAGCAGATTACACTGAGTTACTGATTCTCTTTTAATTGGTTAAATACACACTTAATTATAGGATGTTTCCTCACTCAAACATTGTACATTTTGGATTTCTGCTTTTGTAGGCAGGTGTGATATTCCAACATTAAAGAGTCTCTATATAGTGGAAGTTATTAATAGTAAACAGCCATTCATACTGGGGAATTACTTATTCTTTACGTATAATATGACATATTATTAGGCCACAAAGAAAACAGAGTGTTACTTTTTACTTTTTTAAATTAATCAATCAACAGAATCTGCAATGATCTGGGTCATTTCAAGCAAACATGCCAAATATTTGATGGTTTTAGCCTCTCTATTGTAAGACTTTGCTGCTTTTCCTTGTAAGTAGAGTATATATACTTTTATAAAGTGAATAGCTTTTGGTTTGGGATTTTTGTTCCCATAAAACAAGACATTTGATGATATCACCTTGGGCTCTAGGAAAGAGTGATGGGCATTTTTCACAGTCTTCTGATGTTTGATGGCCCAAAACATATCAGGCAATGTCAGATTACACAATTATCCTTCAGAAACTGTGTATATGATCTGTGAAATGTTTTTGTGGTATATGTATTATTTGTCCTCAGGTTAAAAAACAGCCTTTTTCTTTACAGGTGGTGTTCCTCTTCTCCTCCTTTGTGTGTCTCTTTCTTCTGGCCCGTCTTCCCCTACTGCTGCTCCACCCAAAGAGTCCTGTCCTAAACTGGAGTGCGCTCAGTCGGCTGCCCGGGCTCTCCTTTACCTCTCAGATACGCCTTCTAACCGCTTGTCGCTGCTCACCCAGGGGACCTTATCCTCTCTTGCCCCTCTCATTGCTCCAGAATATCCCCAGGGGCTGAGGCGGGCGGCACTCAGGACCCTCCACGAGCTTACGCGGGGCTGTGGTGTTGAATGTGCCAGGGAGGTGTCCCGTTCTGGAGTTCTCGCTCAGCTTGGTGTCATGGCATCTGGGGAGTCTGGTAAACCTTTTGAGGAGCTGGCACTGAAGACCCTGGCCAACTTGTGCTCCCAGGGCTGCCTGCGCCCCCTTGTGGGGTCACTGGGGGTTATTCAGAAGTTCACTGAGGAGGTCAAGAGGGACCCAATGAAGTCTGGAGTCTTCCTCAAGGCACTGTGCTTGTGCTGCAAGGAGGCGGTCAACCGGGCCAAGGTGAAAGAGAGTGGTGGATTGGAGGTGCTAATTGGCTTTCTGGCCGCTCATCAGAGTCACCCCCTCTCCCGACTCATCATCTTGGCCTGTGTGGACTTTGTTTTTGATGAATCTGCTATGGAGCAGCTTCAGGAGTTAGGGCTGGTCTCTCTGCTTGTTGCTCGACTGGTTGAGCTCACCAGAGGCGAGGAACAATCTGCTGAGAAGATGGACGTGAGCCTCTCCTCCAGCATTTCTCCCACAGAGCTTCTGCCCTCATCATGTTTTGACTCTTTTGACTTTCCTCCCCCTCCTGAGAGCTGCAAGAGGCAGGAGGCCGAAAAGGAGCAAGGTCTATGTTCATCAAGCTTTTTAAGTCTCAGGTATGGAAAATGAAAAGCACAGGATTATATATTTTCCATGTGAATTTTATCTTACTATTTTCTGTTGTTTATCAACATACTTATTGCTCTCTCTTAAGGTCCTGGTTGGTGTCTGAGGGATTGATCTCTTCAGAGGGGGACCTACTGAATTCCTCTGGTGTTGAAGGGGAATGGGGAAGTCTTCAGATCCCACCGTCTTCATCCCCTCAAACGTCCTCCCCAAACCCTGATTCCCTTTCCTCTACTAAAAACTCTTCCCCATTCAACCCTACTACCTCTTCCTCCTCTAAAAAAGCTGCTCAGCCTTCCCTTATTACCTCTTCGGCGCAGCCCCAGCTATCATCCTCATGTAAAATCCCTGATCCTCCTTCATCTAGTCCTCAACCTGCAGTTGCGTCTACACCCCAAACCCAGCTCAGTTCTAACACTATCTCCTCTCCCACGAAAACAACCCAAACACCAGTCTCTCCATCAAAGTTCTCATCCCCTCACAAAAGGAGGCCGCGTCCTCATTCAGCAGCTTCTTTGAGTAAAGTTATTCTCGATACCCCTCCCTCTGTGCCCCGCACAATGGCCTACCACCACCCCTACCACCCCGAACCCTGGACGCCAGAGTCACCCATCCTGCTGCTGCTGTCACGCTTTTCCCATGCCACCGACCCAAGTGCTGCTCTGGTCAGCGCGGGCGTCATGTCCGGCTTGCTCTACTACCTCACCCAGCACCAGGACCCCAGCAGCAGGTGCTTCCGTATGCTTTGCCGGCTGAGCTGTAACCCAAACTGTTTGCAGGCGCTGGTCCGAACTGGATCGGTCGCGCTGATTCGTCACCATCTCTGCCAGAGAGGGGGAGGATTTGAGGGAGAGGAGAGGCAGACGAGCCGAGTGAAAGCCAAAGTTAAACAGCTTGGTAAGATAAAGATCTTGAAATCAGTCATCTGCAACACAGTAACTTTAGAGCATCAAAGTAGCATAATTTATAGCACAACCTACAGTTGCTCATTATAGATAACGCAGATTTTAGTAGTCTCTTATCATAATCTTGCATTATTAGCAACATAATGTATGTTATCACTTTAATCATTAAACTGAATTCTTCTGACGAGGGATGCACACATTCAGCTTTACACGTTCTGATACCTTAACTCATCCATTAAAACTACCAATCTAAAGTGCTTTCTTTCTCACAGATTTAAAATTAGTTTACCTGACTGTGCAATTTGAATATTTTTTATGTAACGCAACATGATGCCAGGGATAGTTGTGGCACTAGAAACAGAGTCAGCAGTAGTGCTGGAGTTACACTGATTTGTATTTTGAAACTGCTTTATTCAGTGTTTCTATTGGTTTAAATCACCTGGTCCATTTGTTTTGGAGAGAAAAAGACCTCACTGCTAGTCGCCACTAGATCCCACCAAATAATGCACACTTCACTTTTAATCCAACTTGTTTGATTGGTGCATCTCTACTTCTGGCATAGATGAAACTGAATTGGCTTCTATAAAATTTCAGCATCATTTATTTTACAAGAGTAGTTTATAATTGTGCACTGACTTTCTGCAGGATCTGCTCTTCTCAATAATCTGCGTATCCAGTGTGAGTCTGGATTTGGCTCTGGAGTTGTTGCCCATGTGATGCTGTCAGGATCTGAGACCGACAAGGTGAACTGTGCGCTGTCTCTGCCATTAATCTGCAGGTGAGTAGTAGATCTTAGAGATGTTCCGATTCCAATAACAGTTTTGCAAGTACCTCTGATACTGTCTGAAATGCTGGCTCGGGTATCGGCAAGTATGCGCATCTGTGCACTGATCTGATGTAATTTTTAAGATAAACTTTAAACTTAATTTAAATTGTCTCAGCCTCGTCACCACTGTCGCTTTCCAGCAAGCGCTCTGATTGAGTCTCCTTAAGAAGCTTTATAATCCAACCTTGAACAGCAGTGTTTTTTAGAGGCATTTAAAAACAAATAAATCCAACAATGAAGGACCTCCATAATTATTTATCAATTTATCCATGCTGAATGGATAAATATACAGTATATTATATTTTTTATTCAGTTTTTACACATTTTGTCAGGCCTATTGACATAGAAATGGGGTAGTAGTATGGGCTGACATGTAGTGCAGGTGTTTGAATCATTATCGGGAAGTAAAAAATGGAACACCTTTATTAGATCTGTAAGAATAATGACTGTAAGTGACCATATCTGAGCTTTACAAACCCTCCTTTTCTCCAACAGCAACAAGTCCCTGTTGAAGAAACTTCTTCTGGACAGCGGCGGACTCCTCCTGGCTCTGCAGCCTCTTGGTTGCAATGATGATGATGTGGATGAAGACCAGCCTGCTGAATGTGGGAAGTTGCTTTCTGATTGGTTTAATTCACCACATTCAGGCCTGACGTCACAGCTCCACTCACTATTCTTCTCCCTCCTTATTGGATGCATGTCTACTCTGACTGGTGGCATCAAAATGGAGCTTCACAAAAAACATCTAAATCCAGTAATGACGCAGTCAGTCGAAAAAATTGACCCAGTTTCACCTCCTCCCTCAAAAAGGCCTCGCCTGGCCGACACCTGTCCTTATGGCGTATCAAACTTTGACCTCCTCTTGCTGCTGGACGATGGGACTCAGGTCCGAGCCAACAGGGAGGCTGTGACTGGGGTGGAGGGGACAGACGGAGTCACCTCGGAATACTTTTGGGCTCTGTTGAGAGGCGGATTTGGAGAAGCTCAGGGTAATGCAGGTGAAGCCATCCAAATTAAAGATGTCAGCACAGGTATGCTGCTACCAGTGCTGCATTACCTGCATGGATGTCGCTTCACACAGGACACAAAAACAACAAGGGAAAGTGATGAGGGACAGAGTAGAGGACAGTGTCAGGTCTTGGACAAATTGGTCTTTGATGGATTGGGGATCTGCCAAAAAGACACAGAGGAGTGCTCAACAGATGACTTTGCTTTCCAGAAATCAGCTCTGGGCGAGATGATGATTGGGGCATGCAGATTTTTGGTGACTGAGCTAAAGAGAGAGCTGGAGGATCTGTGTGTGTCTCTTCTCCTGTCCTGCTCCACCAAGGCTGCCCCCACAGTGGACAAGGTGGAAAAGGCTGCATCTAAAATGGACCAAGAATGCGTTGAGTCTGCCGAGGAGAACCTGGCTAATCGAACATCGGAGTTAGAGTTGACTGGCTTTGAGGTGCAAACAGAAAATTTACCAGGACAGACAAAGAAACCAAACAGTTTCCTACACCCGACAGACAGTAATAAAACCTGCTCAGCTGGAACAATTCAAAAGGCCAGCAGAGCACTCAACTCAACTTTCAACCAAAACACAATCAAAAGCATCACCCCGGTGTCCAAATCAAGCTGTGTGTCAGTGGTGGACAAATCATTTGACCCGGAAGTTGTAAGGTTAAGACCAAAGAACTTGATGAAAAGTTCAGCACAGGGTCTAAAATCAGCAACTCAGGACTCCCTCTCTTCCTCAGAAGCCAGCGCAGGAGACAACACACACCTGGTTGCTCTCCTCCCCCAGGTATACTGGTTTTCTCAGCGCTACAGCTACCCAGCACTGGGTCGGGCCTGCCTGTCTCTGCTGCTGGGCTTCCAGGACTGTCCTCAGCCCTTCTTGTCCTCTGCCCTTGCTGGGGATTGCCTTCGCAGACTTGCCAGAGAGGCGGACTATACAGAGACTCTAAAGCAGGATCTACTAAGTCTGGCCACAGTAGCTCTGAGCTGAACTAGGGGGGGAAACATTGAGTGTGGTAGACTATAGCATGAATTCAGAGGGCACAGATTTCAGTGAGAGTAAACTTTGGGGCTTGCTTTAAGCTTCTAGAGTTGCCGTTGTATTAATTTTTATCAATGTATGGAAAGTTCAAGTGCAGGTTACAGCAACAGCACGATTACCTAAAAAAACAACAAAAAAAACTGCTTTACGAATTTCTCTAGCACTAACAGGACTGACTGTTGATTTATTTTCATAAACTGGAAACATAAATTACAATTTAGTTTTGATGTAATCTGATATAAACTGTAGCCGTCCCAGCATGACATAATTGTATTAGAATTTAGTGACATTTGTATTGTGATTTTTTTTTTTTTTTTCTGAAAAAAGTCAAAGAAAGTGTCCGCAATCATTTGATAAATGTCATTTAGCTGGAAGTACTGGAATTATCAGGGTTGGTCTAGAAGCCAGTTGTTTATTTTGTACATAAAAATAATATGGATTAGGAGATATATAGTGTATAGATTCCAAATGTCCCATATAAATTTAAGCCACTGAATATAATGTTGGAACATCACTTTGCTTTTGCTTCCTTGTTGTTGGTATGTGTGGATGTGCAGTGTGGTCACAGTAACGTAACTGAGTGGCTTTAGGGAATGTCACTCAGTTTTATTAATTCCATTACACAGCAGAGAGAGGGAGAAACAGCTATTGGTTGAACTGCCATAAAATTTGGAGTCTCAAGAAGATGAAGCGTGGTTAGTTTGGTATCTCCAGGAGCAGCAATGTGACTCATTGATGTGTTTTCTAATAGTTTTTTGGACAACAATGAAGTTATGGCACACTGGAATTAGCTACATCAGGCTTTGGCTTCACAGACAATATTTGTTTGGATCAATTCACAGATGGTTTTGGTCTTTTCGTGGAATCTTTTGACATTAAGCCTTCTCTTCATCTTTTTAAGCCTGTATGTGCAGGTTTTTAACTAGTCAAACTTTGCTGACCCCTGGTGTTAGTTTATAAGAAGACAACTTCAGATGAAATGTGAAAACACTCAAAAACTTTTAGTCATGAAGGTTGATTAAATTGAACACTACACAAAAGTAAACAAAAAGAATGGCACTCATTGTAATACAGCATAAAGTGGTTTTATTTATGTCCGGACACACCGCTTAATGGCGATGCTGCTTGGGCCCTCGGTCAGAATATTTAAGGCAGTATAATTACACTGCGGACTGGAGTTTTCAGTAGCCAGCAAAACACAGCTAAGAAAGGTGACTGATTCTCTCAGTGATGCGAGTCTTCATAGCCATCGGGCAGAGGATTGGTGTGAGGGTTGTGGAACATAGAGTGGTTTCCATCGCCCCAGGGGAATTTCTGGAAGGAGACATATGAACATATAGGTAAAATCAACAACAGAAGGAAAAACTATTCATCCCATACAATTTCTTACTGTCTAATCTTGCTGAAAGAGTAGGAGTATTTGGGTGAAGGCAATGGCCACTATAGTGCTTTTTACACAGAGATCACGCTATAGGGCCAATACAAGGTCCCTTCTTTATGACACCTTTGCATTTTTGCACAGAGCCAAATGACGCCAGCAACATTCAGCTCCAGAGTGTTATTTTAGACAGCATGTCAGCATTGTGGAATCAAAATAGGCGTGGCAGGCGTAATGTAACACAGTGTCAGTCTCTAGTGTAACATATGACATAGATGTTGACAGTGCCTTATAAACAATGGCATTACATGACATCAACAGTAATTTACTGTTATATGGCGGCTGATTTCGTCCTCTGCTCAGACATTAAGGAGCTCCAGGATCTAGTTGTTTTCCCGGTTTGTGGACATTTTCGTCCACTGTTCTTCGAGTTAGCTGCTAACAGCTACTTTTTAAAATCCCCCATGGTGTGTTCCACGCATAACACGTTGTCAAAAGCGTCACACCTGTGCCACACATACTCCCATCCTACCAGCTGTGCTGTTTATGCATAATTTAGACCAAATTTCGGTGCTGTTATTACCCCTGATACCGGCTTAAAGGTGAGACTACTCTTTCCCCCATTCGGCAATTGTACCTTTTATACAGACCAGTGAGGCGGCATCATTGCATCAAATTTCTGCCTTGAAGAGGCAGCTTAAGGGACTTATGATTGCAACCTGTGGAGTCACCCCCTGCTGGCCCTTAGAAAGGTTCAAGCGACTTCCTCCTTTTATAGACTACAGCCTGAGACTCACCTTGGTGCGGATACGCAGGTGTGAATATGGCACAAACTCTGGTGGCTCATGTGAATGCGCCTGCATCTTCATGTAGGCGTTGGCCATGCAGACTGCCACACCAGGAACAGCTAACACAATGGTCAGTATCTTCCAGGTCCTTGCTGAGGAAAAAAACACAACCAGAAAAATTATATGACTGAAGACATAAATAGGGCATGAAGATAATGAAAAAGTAAAATTACAGGAGCTTTCTCTCTACAGAGTTCATATCAATAATAAAATATAGTTCCCGATCATTTGCCAAACACCATGAGCATGCAGGATGGCTGCCAGCTCTGCAGACATTTCAGTTAATGTTCAACAAAAGCCTCCTGCAGTACGTGACTCAGATGCTGTAGTAGCATGCAGAGGCTCTGAATCTGGAGGCTCTCATGTATTTTGGTTGTATTTGGTTTGAGAGTGATAGCAATAGCACTTACCTCCTCCTTCATGGCTTGATTGTGACGCTGCAGCAAGCACACGACGAGCAGCTAAGGCAGCAGGAGACATAGACATCTGTTGAGGGGGAGAGAGAGAGAGAGAGAGAGAGAGAGAGAGATAAGGAGACGATTGAGAAATGTTTGCAGCATACTTTCATGCTGCGCACCAGCAAAAATGGCCCAAAATTATTATTCATTTTATTATCCTAATATCAAGGGAGCCTTCATAAGCTTTACACTGAGCCAAACACAGTCTTAAACATCTTATTTTTCTAACATATTAAGTCATTTGCAGAATTAATAGGTAATCTGTCATGTGGCCCTGTACAAACAAACAACATGTATAAACAACAGGCAGTTTAGGCTGGGTCTACTCGAGCTGCTGTGTATTAAGGGTGTTGGTAGCCCTACTGTAAGCAAAATAAGGTCAAATACTTACTGTTATTCAATCAAGCAATACTCAATATGCTTTATTATCCTCTTGTTTTTCTGGCAAAGTCGTTGCTGGTAGTATTTTCTTCTCCTTCCTGCTGTTTGTCCTTCAGTCTGTCCTGAGCTGAACTCGGAGTGTGTCAGACTCCTCCCCATTTCAATATGTCCATGCACTAGGAAACTGAGTTTATATTTGGGCAAGTGCAAAGGGTGGCTGATATGTGACGAAGAGGAAGAGGATTGGGGAGGAGTTGTGTTGTTGGTCCTGCGCAGAACATTAAGCCTGCATTACAAAGACTAAAATAAGGGCTGATTAATCCTTATTAACTGACATAAACAATGTGTTAGGTTTCCATTTTTGTTTCACTTTGAGCGTGCTACTGAAAGCCAGTCAGTTCACTGAAAGCACCTGTGGCTCAGCTGCAGAATAACCTCCAGTTTATTTACTTTTTTTCTTTTTTTAATTTATTAATAATCTGTTATTTTAAGTCCTTTTTGGTCTGTCTTGTCCAGGATTAGAACAGACGAACACTGATATCCTGAGGTGAAATATTGAAGCCATTGAGCCTCATATTATTAATAGTACAAGTGTAAGTATTCTAATATTTATATAAGTTTAAAGGTCATATTTTGAATTGCAAGGCTTCCAAAGACTTTGGCTGTCATTTGTAACATCAGTTTCACACATATAATAATATCAGATCAACTTAACTTGTTAAATTTTAACAGGAAACATTTCTTAGTTAAATATTATAATATATGCAAACATACTGAGAAAAATTAGGAGAAACTGAGCAGATCTATTAATTTTCTTAATACGGCCTGTACCATTACACTGCTGACCACCAAGCCAAGATAACTGTGGATTATGTGCACATTTGTAGACCTACATGTGAGTAAACAACAGAAATTAAATCTTAAATATAGATTAATATAAACAAAGTGTTTAAGGTAGATGGGCTTTCATTTGCCAGTTCAGCCGGAGCATGAAAAGCTTGCAAGCATTTGTACAAGATATTGAATTGCACAGCCTCATATCATTTGTTTACCTTAAGATAGACTGTCCACCAGATGGGGTAGTGCTGCTATGAGTACACTGTCCTTAAATGCTCCTTCAGACTACTTTGGTCATTTGTGTTAGTGTTAGGCAGGTTCACCTCTGCAGTAAGGTTACCTCCTCTTGGCTTCTTGTTTTGACCGCTGAAGTAACTCTGTATAACCTTTAACATAAAAGAACTGGATTTTAGCTGACGTATCTGCACAGAGCCTGTATCTTTAGTTTGACTCAAAGACCAAGGTCATTTTTACAACAGTTTGAGTACATTTACTCAAGTACTGTTCTTAAGTATTGTTTTGACATACTTGAGTATTTCTATTGTATTCTATTTCCTACTTCTACTACTTATCTGACAACTTTGGTTACCTGTTACTTTTTACTTTAAAAACATTAGATATGGTCATACAGTATGTCATAACACATGACACTTTGAATTCAGGACTTTAACTTGTAATTTTTAAACTGTAGTATTTCTACTTTTACTTAAGTAAAGGACCTGAGTACTCCTCCTACCCAGTTATCAAAAAAGAACTCTATTATTTTTTATACTGTATACTCCCCACTGTTACGTGTTTATTCTTGATTTTCAGGATATATTAGTATAGCCTTTGTCGTCTCTGTCTGGGCAGCTTCAGGCTGCAGTGCAAACAGCAGCCAGAGCCAACAGTGATGTCAGCCAGTCATGCAAGCAGCCAGTCTGAACGTCTCGCACTTGTGTTATTGTGGGCAGAGGTTAAATACCATCTCAGTTTGAAGAATCTGTGCACAGACATGTACGGGCAGGTAGACACACAAAGCTTTGCATGTGCTGCAGGTGTGCTGCAGGAGCTGGGAGAGGCCAACACTCCCTCCCTTCAACCTGCAGACATATTATTAAGATCATGGCTTGAATGCCTGGATTCCAATGTACAGTCTACATAAGGCAGAACTTAACTTAAACACGTGTCTGTAGGCATGTATGGAATATATTGCAGAAGTTTCCAAGCTCATTTAAAGGAACAGTGTTTAACAGTGTTTAGTGGGAGCTGGCGGTGGGGATTGCAGACTTCAACCAGCTGAAACTTCTCCTGATTAGAATTCCTTCAGTGTTTATTGCTCAGGAGATTTTTACTGGGAGCTGAATTACCTGCAGAGGTCTCTTCCTCTCCAAAACAAATAAATCCAGTGATTTAAGCTGGTAAAACACTGGGTAAAGCAGTTTTACATTACAATTTAGGGCTGGGCATGCTGTTGGGCATATTGCAGATGAGCTGTTGGCCAATGCCTGCTAATGTGTGCTCACATTTTTGTCTTACAATTTAAGATCCAGATTTTCAGGAGGTTTTCAGTACAAATAAAACTGGTGATTTAAACCGTTAAAAACACTGGATAAAGCAGTTTCATGATAAAAAAATCAATGTATTTATGACGTTCTCATCACCGCAAGGATGCTACAATGGCCGCCGTGAAACGAGAAAATTTGAAAACACACTTGGCTTTATCTAGAGCCACTGGTTTGGTTTTTATCCACTCTGAGCTACTGTAGATACATGGCGGTGCAACATGGTGGACTTCATGGACGAGGACCTGCTCCCTATGTAGGCTCATTCTAAGGTAACCAAAACACAACAATCCTTATTTTCAGGTGATTATACTCTAAGAAAACATACCCAATATGTCCCCCTAAATCCTGCACACTGGACCTTAGGTCTGTGTAATACTTTATTTTTTTTTTTAAATTTATATTTTTACGTATTTTTTTTTAATTATGTTTGTGACGTGGCTCTAATGGTGGCCATGTTGGTCTGTCAGTTGGTACACCACTCTGATCCAGACTGACATATCTCAACAACTACAGAAGGATCGAGATGACATTTTTTACAGACATTCAAGGCTTTTTTGTTGCCAGGATGATGAACAGCCGCATACAGAATGAACAGATTCAACAGGTTTTCTACCTGAACCTAATGGTTCATTTCCATCGGTGGGTGTGGAGTTTATACACAGCAACTGGAGGAAGCAGTGTAGACTCAACACAGCAAAGTGCACAGGATGGACACAGGCACATAATGATGTGTAAATAAAAAATACATGTTTTCCAATAGTATTACAGAATACCTTTCCTGACTGTTTCCTCTTATAATCACTTTGAAACCACTTTAATTTACAGAATGAGGGATTTAAGTCACCCTAAAGTGCGGGTACAGTGTGTAAGCTGAGTTCAAATGAGTTTACCCTCCTCAACATCCCTTAACACCCACACAATCCCTGTCTGTGTATACTTCATGCCAAGAGAAAGACAGCTGTGGATTGTGTGCGATGCAGTAAGTGTGTGTGATGTTGGACGGAGGTGAAAGCAGTTGGTTGTAACAGTCTGTCCCATCTTTGCCTTATAAATCTGTGTGGCTCTTTCTCTTTTCTGGGCACTTGGCTACCATATTGCTGCATTCACTTCAGAGCAAGCTCTTTATTGAAGTTATACAGCTTTTAAACAAAAAAATTTGCTTTTTGTGCAGACCATTGCAGGATGTTTGATATCGTTTTGAAAATACACAGCAAGTAAGCTTGACACTTGGCTTAAGTGCCACTAACAATTCTTAAATGATAAGTGCAAGGTATTTTTCAATTTTCAGTTTAACATGCAAAGTACCACTGACTGGCTGCTAGTGGCTGGGCATGAATGGTGGCAGTCAGAAGCCAGTTTGAAGCGGCCATAATCAGTAATTTTATATTAACAGTGGATCACATGACCTGCATGTACTCACAGCTCTATAGAGTTGTTGTATCTCTCAGCTCATTTGGTTTTCACCTCACAACTTTACTGTTTTTGCACGATACTGCCTAATACCAAACTGGAGCATTTAGCTGCTAAGCAACTAAATATTTTCCTAAGGAGTTGGTAGAGTCCAAACACTGAGCTTAAAGGAGAGTGAACATTGGACATTTTCCGTGGCCAGAAACATGACTCAAAATTAATGCTAATGTCTCAATGAAACTGCCAGATATGTAAATTAACAATGTGAATGTTAAACTGTTGCACTAGACTTGTGTTTTTATGATGAAGCCCAGACCAAGATATCTTTGGAGCCAATCTCTGTTTATTTTAATACAAGAGGTAAATAACAAAAAAAATCTCTGTCAATCGTCATTTGTGTGACTTGAGCCCCTGCACAAATTAAATGACAGGAATGCGTTAACGTGCTATACAATAAGTTTTAGCAAATAAACCTAAGAATGGAGTTTATGTTGTTCAACACAAAGGCTAAAACACCCTTTGCTCAAACAAAATTTCTATGACCACAGTGTCACTTACCTCATCCAAGGAGTACAACAGCAAAAAGGGGAGAGGTAGAGGCAGGAGACATTTAGGAGGGACTCATGGAAGTAAATGTAGGTGTACAGAAACCTGAAGAGTCTCAACCACATATTGACTGTGGAGACCTAACATGTCAGGTTATAACTATTAACGCAGATTTTTTGTAGTTATAATACTACACATTACTAATGGATGTTTTACAGGTCAAACAGACTTGACCCATGCAGCTGTTAATTACAAGGTCAACAACTCATTGTCGCAATATTTCCATAAACTGGGCTCCAATCATTTCTCTGGTAGCCAGCATTAAAGCACAAGGTTGAGGTTAACTTATAAATAGTTGGATTTGTTCCAAACCTGTGAACAGGATAATTATCACTCTTTAGCTACCGCCAGATGTAACTCAGGCCTTTATACTATGTTAAACACTCTTGTCATCCTTAGTATTAAAAACACATAAAAGAGCCATACAGATAAAGTACTTTATTATTATATTTATTTTATTTTCATGGATTTTGTTGAAAATAAAAAAGGTATTGTGACACCATCTTTATTCTCAAATATACCTAAATCTTGCCTGACTCCTGGGAGAAAATTACGTATATCGTAGAACTAGGCCAGCTGGTTGCTTTACTCTCTTGTTCCCACTTCACACTCTTACACTTGACTTCAGTTTTCAGTCTAGTTTCTCTACACAACACCTTCCACATCCACTCATGACTCCCTTTGACCATAGAGCCAATTTTAAGTTCAGGCTAAGAGGTTATTTAAAATAATGGTGAAATCCCACTTCATCATAGACTCCTTGATTGACTAAGTTTGCAATATCTTCCAAACCCAAATGTTTTTTTCTGGATGCTGTCTGACCTTACCTGCTCAGTCAGATGCAGATCCAGCTGTAGGACCTGCACAAATAGAGAGCCAGCACCATCACTCTGTAGGTCTTTGTGTTCTACCCCTAATGTGCATACGCTACATGGAGCTTAACACTAATATTAAGCCCCCTGGAGGTGGCCCTCAGTGGCTTACAAGCTGAGAGAAGAAGACCATTAAACCATTAATAAACACAACTGTTCCAGTCCCTAGGCTAAAGAAAAAAAAAAAAAAACAAGACATAAAAAATTCAAGACAGAAATGATTTTGGATTTCCTCTCTCAGGACTGAAAGTGATCCTACCAGAGTTAATTTAACCAATGTGAACCACCACCAATGTGACACTCAGCTGAGAATTTTTGTATTAACACCTTTCACCACCAAGTGGCGCAGAGTGTATTTTGAGAATGTCGATAGACTTATTTGAGGAGATAATGTAATCAGGTGCAGGTGTTGCAGCTTTGTCTGTCTTTGTCTGTCCTGCTGTGTTGTACCACAGTCTGTGTTTATGCCCAAATCTGTGGTTTTACACTCTGTGGAACATTTTGGTTTGTTTTAAGTGAGAAAGAAACAATGGATTTACACTGCAATAGCAACTGGTGAGCTGCATTGAACTGTATAATAACTCTGACTGCTGGTGATAGATACACTTCATTGGAAGCACACATCAGAAGTAAAGTTACAGAATAGCAGCCCCTCATTTGTAAAGGTCAGATTCAACCACTTTGTGTTTCCAGTCCGCTTAACTTGGGCAATTAGCATAAACTGACTTTGTGACTGTACCATCCTGATTTTGCCAAGTAGTTGTTGTCGTGGGAACAATATATTGTATACACCATCCTGAGGGCACTACTGGGCTGTGTCCGAAATCACTCCCTACTCACTAAATAGTGCACTAAATAGTGTGTTCGCCATTTTGTAGTGCTGTCCGAATGTTTAGTGTAAATTAATATACCCTATATAGTGGACTCATAATATCCCACAATGCAGTGCAAAAAGTAGTGTACAACCGATGGTCACTAACCAAGCAATATGTACCGTGATGCATTGCGGAGGCGCCAATAACAGACGGCAGACGTGGTGGACAATGAGGAGGAGCACCCGGTGCAGCAGGGAAATGCATACAAATGTACGTAATAGTGTAGTAGTGTATTTATTTTTGTATTAATTCATGTGGGAAAATACGCTCAGTATTAGGTTTTTATCGCACAAATGAATTTATTATTTATTTCGGAAACCCACCAGATGACATCACTCTGGCTCGTTTTAATTGTGCGACAGTAATGACGTACTTAACTTCGCGACGGAGTAGTGTCCGAAAGTGTTTTAATGAGCTCACTATATAGTCCTCTATATAGGGAATTCCCTATATAGTGAGTAGGGAGTAGGGAGTAGTGAATGATTTCGGACACAGCACTTTAGAAATGATGACGTGCGCAACTTCCTGTGAGATAGTGGAAGTAGCAGTAAGCTAGTTAGTCCCGTAGACTGTCTGTGGTTAGTGGCTACTCTTGGTGGCTAACTGCCAACACTGGTACTTTTCGAAAGTAATTTGCCTTCAGTTTAGCAAGTAACGTTACTGAGTTACTTTTTAACAAATATATAACTTGTTAACTTGGCATTTTCTAAAAATGTCTTTACGGAGCTGTGCAAAGAGGTGCAAATTACAAGATTAGACCCAACCTAATACTTTTACTTTAGTTTACACTAGTCTACAGACATCAAAATTTATATACACCTTTTAGATGAATTGTTAGTGTTGTGCCACCATGGAAACAGGCCCACATTAGCTTGCAAAGGTGAGCTAACAGTTAGCTAGCTAGGGCGCTAGCTGCCAAGTATTAACTCCTTGCTCATAACAGAATACAATGACATTAACTTTAAGTCCTACTCATTTTAGAAAGGCCACAACAAGAAAATTTGTTCTTTAGACTGTCAAAGGGACAGTGAGTTATAGATGTTTGTTTCTGGCTGCCAGAGTTAGTGAGCTAGCTGTAGCGTGTTAGCATTAGCATGCTAACACTTGCATGCTAGCCTTAGCGCACTAGTCTGACAGATGTAGCCTTAATTTTTTTCCAGGATTCTGCCCGCTGACAGAAAGTATTGCATAATGGAAGTGAGGCTTATGGGGAACCAGTCTAAAGCGCACGGTAAAACAAGAACACCTTTTCTATGGCCTTTTTAAATGAGCAGTGGGCAAAGTTATTAACTTAACTTATATGATCAAGCAATTATAAGTAAAATTACATTAACTAGCTAGCTAGCATGCTAGCTAGTTAAAAGGTTGTTGACTTCCACAATGTCATAATTTACATATTTAAAAGTCACTAGTAAAATATCTGGGGATACTCCAGACAATTTTTGGGCTATATTGTAACAGCAGATATGTCGACACTCCTTTTTCATATTACCATTTTTTGTTGCACAGATTCATGATATGGTATATGTATTCTTTACAATTCACTTTAATTTCTGTTTGCAAGTCTGTTGTAATGCCGTGTTGCCCTAAAAAGTAACCCAACCTCATGTATGTTCACAAGGCCACAGGTCCATTCTTCATGGACCACAAGTGACTTGCAAACATACAAGTTTGTAAAAAACACACTTGACACCAAAGTACAGTGAACGTCATGCACAGAGCTTTATTTTTATTTTTTAAGTGCTGTTTCCTGCTGTAGTGTGAGTGACTAATTGACAGCTACTTCAAAGTGACGGCAAACTAGCTCGATGGCATGGTCAAATGCAAGTATGACACTGGATATTTTGTGTGGACGTTGAAGTAATACCTAAATGCATTGAGTTGCTGCCACATGATTGGCTGATTAGCTATGCGTGTTAACACACAGTTGAACAGGTGTATCTAATTAAGTGTCTGTATATTTTAATGTCTGTAGTACCAGACTAGTGCAAACTGCAGGGCACTGGCTGCAGGGCTCTCTTTGATGACATCCCAAATGTTGATTGGCTGAGGCAGTTGTTGTCCCAGGGCTAACATATAAAATGTTGTTCTCAGGACAACAACCACTTGGCAAAATCAGGATGCGCACTGACATGGCCTATACTGAAACTGATGAACATTTCCATACACACACAGCATCCATAGGAAGCAAGAGCCTAAATCAATATTTTTATTTTAACTCCGCAGTTCCTCACAGCTCTGCAGAGTCTTATGGCATCTTTCAGCTAATTGTTTTGGCTTTCTGATTGGCAAGTTGACTGTTGACTGGTTCAGTATCACTGTTATCATCTGAATTCTTATGAAAGAGATTTTATAGTCGCGACAGCAGGGCTGGTATTATTTTCACCTAGAGAGTGTGTGAGTGATCATGGCAAAATGTGGAGACACCTAGTGTAGCAGGAACTACCACAGAAGTGGTTTTAAGTACTTTGCCAGGTGTTTATATGCCAGTGGACAGATTTGGTCAACACAGTAGCATCACAATCATGCAAGATGCAGTGAGCAAAGACAGGTGTGGGCCAAGCAACAGTGCAGAAAAAAAGAGGGGTTTGATGCAGGGAAGGAGGCTACTGTTGTGGATCAGCATCGTGGCTGGTATGATCCTGTTGCAAGATGTTCTTCTTTTGACCTTAAAGGACACATAAGGACAGCACACGGACACACACACAGAATGTAATTTGTATGTATATATTGGGGCACACGTTGTTTCTAATATGACAGACCACAGTGAAACTGTCATCCAGATGTGCCTCCACAGACACTGCACACCCTGTTCTCATACGGGGTAAAAATGAGCCAACACAGTATGCACCACCTCTGACAACAATCAGATCTACCTTTCAAAGCTTTGACATCTCATCTTGAAAAATTGACACTCTCCTTATTGACCCGATTGTGTCTTTTAAAGGTACCTCTCAAACATGCAGACAGATAAATGTTTAGAGGTGAATCATGGGTGAAGGACTCATGAGTCAAACGTGGGTTATGTTATTGTCTTACGCTTAGTACCACCAGAGAAGACGATGTGGTGGTCTGCACATGTGACTTCAGTTTTCCTCAGGTGGCTTAAAAACAAGTGGTCTTCTTTCAAAGCATACACATCATATGTGGTTCTCCAGTCAGACGTTTGCATTGAATGCTGCCGTGCCTGAGGTCAAGACATAAACTTAAACATTAGTGTAAGAAACGGCTGGGGGACCTCCCACACTATAGGATATGAGGATGATCCTGGAGCTTGGTGTCGATGCCACCATGGGCTAATGCTTCTTGTACACAGTCTCAACAGACTGTACCAACACACAGTGTTACCCCAAAGAGCCCAGTGACAGCCAAGAGTCTGTTTTTAAGTGACGTTACAATGCTCTTCTGTAGAAACTATGGAAACTCCTTGAAAATGGCGTTTTAATTGAGGAAATTGAGGTAATTTCTACAGTGGTATTGTGTTTGTTTATTGTTACATGGCCAACACACACATAAACACAAAAATGATGTATGTTTGCTTTGCAATTTACAGAGTACACATTTTACCAGGGTATTTATCTTTCTTAAAGAGATTGTTTGCTTTCCCTCATTCTTTTACCCATCTTGTTTTGAGAGGTGTAATGTTTACTCTATTAACAAAACCCACAGGTGACACAGCTACGTTTGTTTGGAGGAGGGTGGAGTTCAACACATTTGTCAAAACCTTATTTTCAACAAAAAAAATCATAACATCATTTTTCTGTCTTCATTTTCATTTTGCTCAAGTTTATTATTGGGCAAGGACAGTGTATTTGCATTATGAGTGTCAGTAATGCTGTTTAGTGACAACTTACGTCTTTGATAAATTATGTCTGAGTGTTTGTGTGTGTGCATATGTGTGTGTGCAGGACGTCATCGTCACGCCTTTTTAGAGCTGCTAACTGCTGTTGCTGATTTTTTCCCAACATGACAAGAATGTAATTATGAAGAAAACACAGTTGTGTGTGTCTGAAGGCCTTTCACTGTGGTGCTGTGGAAATCATCCTAAAGGGCATCACTAACTGGTCTGGGGACTGCTCTGCCAGACCACAGAGCCCGAAAGAGATTGGTGCACTCAGCAGACCGTTCCATCGGATCAACATTCACTGTGCAAGACTTACACACCAGAAAATGCAGAACCAGCACTACTGAGATTATGAAGCATCCTCACCACCCCAGCAAAAGACTACCAGCTTCTTAGTCGAGACACTAAGATAAAGCTTCTTTCCTCAAGCCAACAGGATGGTGAGCTCAATACACTGACCCTGCATATTGCATATTTGTGCTCCACTAAAAAGTCTTATTCTTACATTCATTTTTTTATAATCCTTATTTTCCACACTACTCTTTTAGCACAGCCTTGGGAGCACGTCTCATTGCATTTCACCACACATATAACTTGAGTATGTGACATATAAACCATTGAATCCTGATTCCTTGACTTGAAAGCCTCTTAACAGTGCAGTAAGTGGAAGAAAAGTCAGACAGGCACATTGCCCTGACACACTGGGTGTTTCCTTTTTAACACAGTATTCATAAAAGAATTTCCTCTCTGGCTTTTAGACTAGTAAAGGGATTTTTGAACGCAGTTGGTCTGTTTTTTTGTGTGTGTATTTTCCTCCCTACACTTGTTAATGTGGCAGTTAAAACGGTGAAAGGTATCATTTTAGAAAAATGTGAATAATAAACCATTTGCTCAAGTGCAATCTTGCTCTTACAAATCTCATATTTTCTAAGGGCAACATGTCAATCACAGAGATTAAGGAAATTGGTTACTGTCAGAATAGAAAACTCTCATTTCCTTGTCTGTGTTTGTGCATTCTCAGCTAATGGAAACGGACCAAAATGGGCCTTCGACTTTGCCCAAACAGATCTGTGTGTGTGTGTGTGTGTGCGCACGCACAGAGGGCAGGACTGGGCAGTGGGAGTGTATCAAAGAGAATACCATATATAAGACATCAGGGGTAGTCATGCTTTAAACATCCATCCATCTGTTCATCGGTCCATCAATTAGTCTCTCTGCTCTCCATCAGTTCTATTCAGGTTTTAGTAGCTTGTCTCCTCCATCATGCTGGTTCAAGCTCTACTCCAGACCTCACTGGTTCTCTGGTTGGCTCAGCAAACTCTGCAAGGCGGTAAGAAAAAAAATGGGGATTTTATAAGTAAAGACAGAACTCTGGTTGTATACTAATATCACAGTTTGATTAAAAAAAATCTTCAGATTATCTCAAACCTTGGGTTATTATTTTAACTGTTTAATTCCTCTACTAGCCTCTCATGTTAATTAGTACAAGTATTATGCATAATCACTTAAAATGATCGAATGTGTTTTAATGAGTGGAGTTTTCAGATTCTTGTGGATACTATCCACCTTTGTGTAATCTTACATTTAGCTTTTTGGTTAAAAAAGATGTAATCATCAGGTTCAAAAAGATAATATTGCCACAAAACTGATATATTTTTTGTAGTTTAACAAACATGTTTTATCTTTATGACTTAATCAAAAATGTATAGGACAGTCTGGTTATTTCTGCACAAACTTGGAATATTTTAGTTAGTTAGCACTGATAAGTTTCAGGATAAGTTGTCACTTTATCAAAGAGCTTAATATACAGTATGACTTTACCTTGAAACTCAGATGGATCTTGAGCTGTTCACTCTCACTTACTTGCTAAATGACATGTCTGTGAGATTGAGGGAGAAAAAAAACTAGCGGACTATGTAGGCTCCACCATCAGTGAGTCACTGTGGTTTATATTATCTAATTTCTTTGAATCAAAGGATGCGATGAAAAGGTGGCAGAGGCAGGTAAAATCTGACAACCAATTGTGAGAAAAACAGACTCCACACTGTCGCTCCGTTTTTTCTCATCCTCTGTTTCCATCAATGGATATCTGTTCTTCTCTCCTCAACTGTTGCCAGGTCTGGATGCAGTATTTATGAGACACTAGGGGTATTTGTAATACTCAGTTGTTCAAAGACATGTCATCAGTGTCTCAAAGTACTTACCCTACTGGGGAAAGTATTTAAGGAGGTAAAGTTAGTCAAAAGATTCAAATTACTTCCAGTTACAATACATTGTCTCCAGCGAGTTGTGTGATACAGCTCCATGTCAGTTTTGTAAAAAAAAAAACTATCAAGTCAACAGGAATCTTTACAGAGAAATCACTGTACACTCACTCCAAACTGAAATTATTTTTGAAAACAAGTAACTAACTAAAAGACTAAATTATTGAATGAATGAATGAATTATTTTTTCATGTTTAGTTTTGTCTACATTTGCACATTGTTTGTTCACACTGTGCATCACAAAAGCTTCATCATATGCATTATTATCACAATTTCCATACAGTGAATGCAGGGTTAACCAGTGGTGGAAGAAATGATATGATATTTAACTTAAAAAGTAGCAATACTAAAAAGTAAAAGTCCTCTGTTACAAGTAAAAGTCCTGCATTACAAATCTTATGTAAAATGACAAAAATATTTGCAACAAAATTTACTTAAAGTACGAAAAGTAAAAGTACTCATTAGGCCTATCTGCAGTGGCCAATTAATGGGTAGGCCTGCATGTTGCAAGGGGTAATAGTGGAGATAAATTTGATGACTTAATACACTGTTGTTTACTTTAACCTATAATAATCATAATGTATTCCTTGACTTAGCCTGTATTTTGCAATAATACTCTAAATATGCTAAGTAACTAGTAATAAATCTTTTAAGAAATAGAATAGAAGTATAAAGTAGCATAAAATGGAAATACTAAACTAAAGTACGAGTACTTCAAAACTGTAGCCTATTTAAGTGCAGTACTTGAGTAAATGTACTTAGTTACTTTCCACCACTGGGGTTAGCATACGTTTTTATTAATCTGTCTGTAAATTTGAGCATTTTTAAAGTGCTTTTGTGTACTGTCTATTTATTTTGGTCTATTGTACATTGTGTTAGCCCTTTTGAATAATAATAATTTTTGAATAATCTTTAAAAAAAAAATACATTTCATCTGACAACTGTATGTAACTTTTTTTATTTTTCTATTTTTTCAGGGGTTAAACCTCAAAGTGTATCCTGGGGGAAAGTGCTGCCAGCCAGAAGTAAGCTACGTCACATTTTTCACGTTACACGTTTCACGTTAAGAGTATGCATGCATGACATGGTGTTAATTCCACTACAGAAGAGACTTGATGATCATTGAAATTAAAAGTGGATATATTGATCGGTATTGGTTATCGGTTATCAAACAAATTAATTGTTACATATCGGCATATTGGATATCAGCAACAATTTGCTCAAGTGCTTCTTCTTTTCTTGACTCTGTTTTTGTTTTTGGTAGGTGTTGGCGTTGGAGTAAAGCCTGGAGGTCAGTGGTTTTCTAAGCATGCATTAACCATGAGCGTTATACCAAATTGTTAACTAATGACTTAAGTACAAATACCCAACAGTGCATGTAATTACGTAGAAAAATTTCGCCCCATGATTCTCACCTTCATCGACTGATTTATAAGTTTGTGGACGTTGTGTTGGATGTGCAGTCCTGCAGATTTAATGTTACAGACAAGTCAGGAGAATAAATAAAGAGTAGATGTCCACATGTAATATTTTTTGTAATGTGTTAACATATCAAACTTACATGTGTAAGGCATCCTATAGCTGTATTGTAGGTAACGTACCTGGATGTTGTAGCATGTGAAATAAGTTAGGTATCAGACATGTCCTGAAGGTTCAAATTAAATGTTAGTTATCACGTTGATGAGCTTTTGACATATTTACGTAACGAATGTAAGGAAATCCATTTGTCTTGTTTCAATTAAGGACCAGACTCAGATGATGGACATTAAAGTTTGCCATAAAAGTCATCAACTGTCTCTTTTTCTACTCTTTCTCAGTTGCAGGTGCCCTTGGAGCATTGGGGAGCCGATATGGCACCAAAGCAATGAAGACTGGAAGTATGTTTAACTTTCTGCACACAGCATTGTGTTATATTACTTTCACAATACACATGAGTAATGTTTGTATTTTTTCCTTTTTAAAACCTTAGTTGGACGTTATCCAGGTGCTCAGCTTGGTGTTGGTAAGTCGTCTTGAGAACAAATCCTTATATAATGCAGGTGGCAGCATCAGTAATCCTGCAATCAGTTCTCAGAGGCAGGGCAAACATAACAATACTTGAAGGGAACAAAAACAGAAATCTCTGTTTTTTTTAATTTAGGTTTCTAAATGCTGTTCTTTTTTGGAGTCCGGGGAAAATCAGTCAAACTGGTGATGGTTTATTCATTTTAAGAATGGCTTTTATCTGTTTTTGCAAATGAACTCTTCACTTGAGTTATACACATAGGTATGATGCAGCCAAAAACAGTTTTACAGAGTTTGCCAGTTGGCAAAGGAGGACATTTAATCAAATTCAAATGCAAAATATCAAGGACCTCTTTAATTAATGAACATCAAACCAATAGAGTGCAAGAGTTTTTCCATGCTTTTAGATGAATTCCACAAAAACCAAACAAACAAGAAGAAAAAATGTCCTGCCAGTCGTGATGTAGAGAGATCTGCATATTTAAGCCTGGATGATGATACCTTTTGGCAGAATCTTCTGTTCAACAACAATGTGAGATGTGTTCATTTGATTGTTTTCACAGGTGGTTATAGAGCTCTCGGATTAGGAGGTAAAGCAGGCCTGAAGCAAGGTGGATATGGAGCCCAGGGAGGCTATGGTACGTCAATATAACCACTTATCAAACTCTCACAGCCTATTTGCTTTTTATAGTTTTCTCTTGGCTTCTCTTGTAGGTTACTGATTCGCTCCATGTAGTTAATGAAATTGGTTTATTAAAATACTGCACATTTTGGTGCAAGTGCTGGTTCTTACTCCTTTCGTTCGCAAGGCTACTTGTCGCTTTCTGTTCCATATGCCCGTACTGAATTGGGCAAAAAGGCTTTTGTCTACTCTGCACCTTCAGCATGGAATATGTTGCAAAATGACTGGAAAATAACAGGGTTAATTTCTTTGAGAGCCTTTAAATCCAAACTAAGAATATTTGAGGCCAACTCCACTACATGTACTTGTTTTTCATAATCTGCTTGTAAATTCAATACTATTGTTTGTGTTTTATCTGTGTAATTTGTAACTGTGCTTCGTACTTGCTGCTGCCTATCTTGGCCAAGTCTCCCTTGAAAAAGAGGTTGTTAATCTCAATGGGATCTTCCTGGTTAAATAAAGGTTAATAATAATAATTTGGTGTAATAGCTTTCTCGTGATTGCAGGTGCTGCTCTGGGCACAGGAATGGCACTAGGGACTGGACTTCCAAATGGACTGGGACTGGGTTTGGGCCAGGGAGGGAAACGTGGTAAGACTGATCTTTAAAGGAATATGTCATAATGAGGGCCAGTGGATATTTCATATAGGTATATAGATACTGATGGTGAGTCAACATGCTCAAACCCAGAATGTGTAGATGGATGTTGGATCCTTAAAAGCAAAAACAGTCATAAACAACCATCAGTGGCAGCCAAACCTGCTGGATCCATTCATAGAATAGGTTACACATTCATAAAACACAGTGTAAGTTTGATGAATTTCACTGACAGTTCAGCACTTGCAGATAAAAGCCTGACTCGCTGCTGTTTGAAAAGCTGCCAGCTGTGATATCGTAGTGATATTAAAGGCCCTGAAAACCTATTTTCTCAGCCTCTTACTATGAGCAGCAGGGTCTTACACAAATATCTGACTATGTTTTGCCGTAGTTACAACAGTTCTCGTCATTTCACAAGACATTTTTGCATTCCTGTTTTTGTCTTTTTTTTAGTTTTAGTTTCATTAAGCAACATTTGAATCTAAATCAGATGACAGCTGTAAGTAACGGTTCAGATGAAGCAGATTAGTGTAATATGTAAGTGTTAAACTTTCGTGTTTACCCCTAATAGCTGTAATCTGGTTCAGATTTTGGCAGCAAACTGTTAAACCTAAAATGAAATTAGATATATGACAGGTGCTACTTCAATGAGTGAGAGACATGAAACTTTTGTCCTGAATGTTGTTTCTTCTTAAAGAGGCGTTCATATAGCCTAGTTATGCATGTCTTCCCTTTTGTATGCCTTTATCTTTACCTTTGTCCTGACAGGGGTTGATTGTATTTTTTGTTGGCATTACACTGATGCAGTCTGTGTAATGTCTTAAGGAAAAAGAGAAAGGCAAGGACGAGGACAAGTCTCACATAAACAGTTGGGTTTTGGCCGTGGAAGTCTTTTTAAATTGACTGTGTATTTCTGACTTTCAGTTTATGGTGCCGGCCATGGCACTCTGCCAGGTGAGTAATTATATAGTTCCATGATTTCCTTATGTTGTTTGCCAAAATGAGAATATACACAATGATAGTACTCTCTCCTGCTTGTTTGCTTGGTAAATCCCAACTAAGTGGCACTCTGCCATTGTCTGTGAACATGATATAAGGGGCAGATTGCATCTCCGCGAATAAATGATATGTCCTTGTAAAACAGAGAAACCCCGAGGACAGAAGTGACGTAATCAGAGTGCTTGTCGGAGATACAGATTTGCTTTATGTCTTCTGAACTCGGCTCTTTGTTTTCTTGCCAGGATATGGGACTTTAGCTGGCATCGGCTATCCTGGAGCCCGACCAGGTAAGTGATGAATCAAGTCTTACCTAAGAACCCATTACTTCTTTCATTCAGCCCAGATTTGTCTGCTGAAGGGTATTTTCTTGTGTACCATTGTTTCTGCCACAAACACACACTTATGCTGTCAGTCATGGATAAAATCAGGTTTATCGGATTACACAAAAAAGAATGTGATTATTAGATTGTTTGTTGTCACACTCTGGGGTAGCTGGATAGTCTTGCAAAACCATATTCGACCTCTGTCCTGTTCCACTGATCTGAGCTCCTCATCGTTACAGAGATGCTCTTTGCAAACAAGTCAAAGACTTATCCAGCCACAGCGCTGGCCTGGGTCTCTGTCAGTTAGCACGTTGAGTGAAATCAGTGACAGTCCCCCTGTCTGCTATTATTAGGACCTGGACTTGGGTATCCCATCGGACAGAAGGCTAAGGAACAGAAACCTGGTAAAAAACCTTCACCACAGCAACTTGTGGTGTTTGTGTTTGTCAGTCTGTGTCTGTCTTTGTTCTGTGTTGTATTTTTCTGTGATTCACTGACTCTGAGTTCATGCTGGCCTTTGTTTGCATGAAATCACACCCATCTAGGGCTGGGCAATATGGATATCATATTGAATTTGTGATTTAAGACAAGATATCGTTTTAGATTTTGGATATTGTAATATCACAAATGTCCTGGTTTTAAAGCCTGCATTACTGTAAGGTGATGTCATTTTCTCAACTTCGACTGTTACAGCTTTTCTTTTCTATTACCCTTTGAGTCATATTATTTACATTCAAATGTGCTACTACTTTTTTTTTTTTTTAATCAAAAATCTAATTGTGTAAATATTTTGTGAAAGCACCAACAGTCAACCCCAGATTGCAAGTGCAATATTTATATTGAGGTATTTGGTAAGAAATATTGTAATATTTGATGTTTTTCATATTGCCCAGCCCTACATCTATCTACTGTAGCCTACCATTATTATCAGCTCCTCTGTTTCATTGTGTGTGCACAGGGCTGATATTTGACTGTGTTCATCTATCAGTCTTTCATCTGTGTTGCATGTTGCATGAGTTCCCCAACTCCTATTACCACAGTTTACAGTTAATCAGAGTTGATGTCCGGAGTACTTAGTGCAGTAGTTAACAAGACTACAAGACATTAACAACTTATTTTTTTTATTAAGATTAGGTAATAATCGTGAAAGCTGTATTCTGCACCATTATTTTGATCACTTACTTTATGTATACACCCCCTACAAATACTCTGAGCAGAGTTCTGGTTCACAGTAATTGGGTTATAGAATGCTTGCAAACATCTGTAGTTTCAAGATTAGTCTGACAAGTGAAACATTTTTCACAATTAAAACTTTTGCAGTTCACTGTAGGTTTCTGCTTTCATGTCCTCTCAGTGTTTTACTAAGCTTTGTTTGTCCCTTGTCTTTGTCACGCACTGATGCTGTCTGAGTCAAGTGGTGTCCTTGTCTTGTGCTGCAACACTGGTGTGTTTTATGGCATTTCAACAATTTGGGGTGGTAACATTGTGTTGCCATGTGTTGATGTCATTGCTCTGACTCAGTGAGAAGCACTGTGTGTGTCCTTCCTAAGTGTGGCTTCAGTTGTGTGTCGTCTCTGTTGTCTCAGTTGCTAATTATGGTGATGATTCTGTCCTGAGAAACTGGACTAATTTCAGGCCATAATGGATTTTGTCTTGTCTCTGTTTGGTCTTGAATTACCTTCATTTGATTCCTCTATGGATGATGTGTTATATTGCATTGAATGCCCTGATACACACATCAGTTGAAATACAGAACAGTAAATATATTTGCCACTGGCCTTACAGTGTACTGCTGACCCTCAAAGAAACACTGTTGTCTCTGAACCACCAAGAAGTCGTGAATGCATGATGATATTTCTCTGCCAGGTGTGTCTGCTGCAGATTTGGGTGGACCTCAGATGGCTAATCTGGGCCAAGCTGTTCCAGATCTGAAGAGAGAAAAGAGCAAACCTCATGGACCTGAAATACCCGACATGAGGAGAAGCCATATACTTACTGCTCCTGAATTACAGGCAGAAACTGGCTTTAGACCTGCCCTACTGCCTCATGGAAGAGACATCAAAAGCCTTGATCCAGCAGCCAAGTCATCAAGTCTTGGACCTATGATACCCCATGATAAACCCAATAAAGGTCTTAGTCTGGCTGTTTCACAAGCACAAAGAGTAGAACGTTATGAGCCTACGATGTTAGAAAGAATAGGCACAGCTAACCACGGAGCTGCACTGGCCGCTGGTAGTGTAAGACAGCAACTGCCTCTTGATAAAGACAAAATCAAAAGTCTGGCTTCTGCTTCCTCACAGGTTCAGAGTTCAAGAGACTATGATTCATCTATCCAACAAAATCAGCGAGGCCCAAACTGTGGATCCACTCGTGATTTGTCAGATACGTTAAGAATCAATCATGAGCTTTTGGGTTCAGAAACACAGAGGACTCAGGGTTTAGTGCACCAGCCGCATGTCGGTAAAGACGGCAAACATCTTGGACATGCACATCTGCAAGTACAATCAGAGAGAACTTATCAACAGCCTCTTTCACAAACTCATGACAGCAGAGGCAATATATTGTCTCTTCCACAAGGTCAGGGAACCAGAGGCTATTTGTCTGCTGTAGCAGACGGACAGGCCATCAAAGACTTTGTGGCTCAAGACAAATCTGAGCCTAGAATCTATGGTACTATTGCGATAGAAAATCCCAGTCATGGTTCTGTAAATCTTCAAGGACAAGGAACGGGTAGCTATGGACCGGTGATCCCAAGTGCAGGTGGAACCCAAAGTTTAGGCATCGCCCCAGTAGAAGGGCAGAAAGCTAAAGGCTTTACTGCAGATGGTCAGAAATCGAAACACCTTTCTCATGGCGCACGTGATGTCACTGAGTCAGAAGCTCTCAGTATCCCAGGACAGACTGGGAGGAATAACCAGGCACCAAGTAAGAGCAAAGCTTTGTCTTTATACGCCATCGTAATATCTCTTTGTTCACTCTTGAGATCTACACTTTATTTCCCCCCCAAAATTCACCTTCTATCAGTTATTCAAATACTTAATTACAAATGAAATAGTTATTTTTCATTTGTTCCTGTATTTCTCTACCTCTGTTTGAATTTCTTTCTTGATTTACTAAGTAACATCATTTCTTTCAGGTGCTTGTTGTCATAGGAAAGTAGTGTCTCTATTAAACTATCTCCACTGAAGTATTATCCCTGTTTTTAATGGACATCTAACTAATAATTCCTCATTTCAACACTGCTTAGAGATTAGTCTTTAGCAGGCTGGCTGCTGTCTTTAAATTTTAAATGCAACCAAGAAACATTAGAAGTGGATTGCTGTCTGACTGCTGTATGACAAGCAAACCCTTGTCTTACCAATAGTTTATCCGTGTGTTTGTGTGTTTTGCTAGTTGTTTGAAGTTATCGGTATCTTCTTCTGGTATGTTCAGAAGGTGGCAAAGAGCTTTGGGTGCATTGCAGACACCTCCTGGACTGGAGTGTGTTAGTGTTTACTCAGATTTTCATGTTCACAGTTGGACTTCTTATCTGGGTAATGGAGACAGGACAAAGAAGAAAAGGGTATAATGAAGTATATAAATATAATCTGTGGCCACATGATGGTGTGCTTCATGTGAAATACAGGCATTGTTTGCTCAGTGATTCAGATTAAATTTGTCGTAATTTGTTCATTAATACAGATTTGATGACTTTTATGCTTCGGAATATGCAGTAAATATCTGATTAGCTTATTATCTGATAAATGGTGTATGTGGTTAACATTTGTGAGCAGTTCCCATGCTGATTGTATATTATCCTTTTTATCCGAAGCTAATAGCTGCTGCCTTGTTGTCCTGTCACCAGTTTTGTCTTTAGTCATTTTGTTTATTGCTGCGTTGAGGATTGTTTGCATGTCTCTTTAGTGCTGCTGTGCTTTTAGGCCATGATTAGAGTTTAGTTAAATAATTATTTCTGTGTCACACCAAACATCTTGCCCATCCCACATGGAGTCACAAGACATAACATCGAGTTTCAACAGGAAGTAGTGAAATACCAGATCTCAGCTGGTATAATTATATGCCGTCCTCCATATCAAGTAATTGAGTCCATAATTGAGCTACACATACCTTCAAGCACATTTCACATGCTTCCATCCCATGTGCGTTACTAACTGTGGTGCACACCCAGCAAACTGGTTAGAAAACCAACACACACCTACAGTATACAGCTTGAAGCTACAACATATGGATTATCTTCGTGTGCATTTGGAAGTGTCTGTAACCTTTGATCAGTGACACAGAACTGATTACTATGTCTGAGCCTGTCAATATCGTACTAGTCTTCAGGTCATCATGGTAAAAAGCAACTACAGTGATTATGCTGCTTTATGATAGTTGTTGTAGTTTCAGGGTCATGGGCCAGCAGCTGGAGTGACTAGTGGCTTTTCAAATAGTGAAACCATTAGCCTGCATGTGTATTGCTTGGTATGCTGTGTGGTGTCATTTATAATTATAATGTCACCTTTGCATGGATGGAGGATCACAGCAGTCAAAGAAAAAAACTTAATTCTTCTCACACATCTCCACAATGATCAAAGAATAAAAAAACAGAGAGACTTCTTGACGAATTAAAGCCATAGGGGTCCATGTTTATCAACAGCAAAACATCCATTTACAAACTCTCACACAACTCCTGCAGTCTAATCCAAGTCTCATTTATTCAGTCGTATGCTCAGTACTTCCCAAACCGACAGCCCTTTCTGGTGGGAAACTGAACTGAAGTGAAACTAATGCTCTTTTCAAAGCCAGACTCCATTGACAAAACATTATTTTTACCTTGCTGAACACGGGAGCTGCTGGTGTACTCCTGCCTCGATCGTGTGACTTTAGGTAAATCCAAAATAATCCTTTAAAACACTGAAGCCACACAATAACACATACAAACTAACTGAGCGAGGCAGTGGTAGACCAGCAACTCCCGTGTTCAGCAAGGTAAAATTACTGTTTTTGTTAATGGAGTCTGGCTTGGAAGAGAGCATAGCAAAGTTTCATTTTCTGCTGAGTTTTAAATGGTAAGGGTTTAGGGAAAATGCATGTGTTTGAGAAGTACTGAGGGACTGGAAAAATGAGAATTGGAATATACTGCATGAGTTATGTGAGAATTTGTTGTAGTGAAGAATGGACTGCTATGACTTCAGTTCATCAAGAATTTTTTTCGTTCACTGGAGCCATGCTAGAAAAACAATGTTTTCTTCACAATAAAAGGTGAAACTGGGTGAGTACTTTATAAGCAAATGATTATTCTGGGGTTACATTTAATGACATTATAGATTATGTTGATTTGAATTCTTCTTGGTAACAGGATGGGCGTGACTTCTGATTATACTAAATCAACTTTCAGAGGACCTTTGAGTGCTCAAGTAAAGATGTGCTTGTTTATGTGATATCTGTTTGTGTATCAAATTATCACATTATGCTTTTGTTACAGCCTCAGATCCAAATAGTTACATAGTTTACGTGTTGTATAGTCGTGCACTTGTCCTAATTTAGAAGGATTTTCTAAAATAAGGAAAGTCTTCTGTTGTTACAAAGGTTACATCCTGCTTCAAGAACTCAAAGTCAAAGAGCCAAAAACAGCGGCACATTTCTGTTGTTCTTGCCTCATATGTTTGTGGAGAGTTTTGTAGTATCCACTAATACCCTGGGCTGTGCGTTTAAAGGCTACTTTGTTTTGGGTTGATTCCGGTGATTGTCTCTTAATCACTGATCTAGTTTGTAGGACAAAGGTTGGGGTCACAGTTCTTTAACTCCCACTGTAGTTCTTAAATCGAATACCTCCAGCAATATCGCTGTCTTATTTTGTGCCTTAATTTTTTAATTATTGAGGACTTTTCGGAACAGAGGTTACAAAGTGCTTTAAAGATGAAAACGGAATGAGTGAGATATAACAGGCAAAGAAAATGAGGAGACATAAGTGTCTGACTCATTAAAAATAGACATTATAAAGAGATATTGTAAAGCGATGTTGGAAGAAGATTCAGCATCTGGTATTGTGGTTTTTGGGATTCAGTCCAGGAAAGTGTCCAGTGGAGAGGGTGCAAAAAACCATCCAACCCTGGCAAACATGTCAAAATCCATTGTGCGTATATTTAGTGTTTTGTTCCGCTGTCAGTTGCACATGTTCAACAGTCCATCAACAGCAGCCTCTGTACCTTTTGTATATGGAAACAAGTGAATGAGGCAGGATATTATGTCCCAGGTCTATCATGTGTTTAAAAACTGGATTTAGATTTAAACCGGCCTTTAGCCAAAAGCAGTACTGAGCGTTCCATACTCATGTTTTCCTCTATGAATGTTGCTACTGTTGGTTTTATAAAAACAAATCAGGGATCATGTCCCTCCAGCCCACACGAAATCACAGGTGATTTTTCTGAGCTTGTGTTAACTTCCTCTACAGGTTATATTGGTGGTCCAGGAAACCATCTGGGAGCGAGCCTGGGCGCTGGAGGCTACGGAGCAGGTAATGTTTGGCACTGACACATAACAAGGGAAACAGTTCCTGTAAGCAGATGGAGATGCTGATAGAGATATGACTACCTGTGCTAAAGAATTCCCATGCACTGCCTACAGGTCTGGGACAGGGAGCATACTTGGGTGGTGCAGCTGGCAAACTTGGAGGTAAAAGTTTACTCCTTTTTTCTTGTCTTTGTATTTGTTTAGGTGTCCTTTTGTGCCAAGTACTAACGTCTAACTCCTTCTGTCTCCAAAATAAATCTTAGCTGCTGGTGCTCTTGGACAGGGCGGGTATCCCCATGGTAAGTGTAGTAGGGAAGTCACCCGGTGAGGTCAATAATCTGTCTCCTTTCTGAAGCCCATTCAATCTCAGTTTATACTCTTTTTATTCATTACGGCCTCCTTCACAAACCCAGTGACTGTATGCAAATATAGAAACCTGTCTGATGACACTGACTTAAGAGAAATAGGATTTCTCCACCTAAATTTTAATGCTCAGGATGTGAATGGAGCCGAGGACACACAGTAGATCATGTTTCTCACGGCAGAAAATCAGCTGTTGCACCTACTTTGCCTTGTAAACGGATCATTTGCTTGCGAGTCTTCCTAGAAAAAAAACTAAGCTGTGTTCGAGTTCACCTTCAGTTTTCTTTAAAGGTGAGAGCAGAAGCTGCTTCAGTATTTTCCTTACCTTTCTGGTGAATAATTGATAGTGATTTAAAAAGAAGTAGACATGACAACAAAAACAAAGGATTGCGCACAAACTTCTTCTTTGTTTGTATGTATAGAAGTCTGAACATGAAAGTATCACCTTAGTGGCTTTCCATGTTTCAGATTTGTCCCAAGTTATTAGGTTGTGTTGTGTTTTGGTAAACAAATGCAGAAGTAGCATGAGTCTGTGTCCCATTCAATATGTTTTGAATGTGTGTTATCCCAGGCTATGGTGAGGGTGCAACAGGATACCTGGGTGCTATGGCGGGCAATGGCTATGGTAAGTAAACACTCATCACTACATGCACAGAGAAAATCAATTTCTACCAAACAAATTTTGTACATTGAGTTACAGGAGGCAACATAGAAGACAATTTAAAGGTCCAGTGTGTTGGATTTAGGGGGAGTCGGCAGAAATGGAAAATGATAAATATGATAAGTACGTTTTTTTAGCACCTGAAAATAAGAATTGTTGTGCCTTTGTTACCTTACAATGAGCCAATTATATCTTCATAGGGAGCAGGACCTCATCCGCAGTGTCCGCCATGTTGTTCTACAGTAGCGGAAACCATGAAACTGCTTTGTTCAGTGTTTTTACCAGTTCAAATTACTGAGTCCGTTTGTTTTGGAGAGGAAGTATACTTCATCTCCTGGTAAAAACCTCCTAAATGTCTGGTTAGTTATCAAAGAAAAAGGGCGAGCACACAATAGCAGGCGCTGGGCTAGCGTCCCATCCGCAACGAGGTGAGCAGCATAGTAGAAACACTGATTTAATCACCTGGTCCATTTGCTTTGGAGAGGAAGAGACCTCTGCAGACGTTTCAGCTCCCGATCAAAATCTCCCGAAGAACACTGAAGGAATCCTAACCTTGAGTCCATGCTTTGGAGAAGTTTCAACTGGTTGCAATCTGCAATCCTCATCGCTAGATGCCACTAAATCCTACACACTGTTCCTTTAAATATAAAAAACCAAACTCTTATCCTTGAAATGTGAATTGTCTGCCTCCTCTGACCATGGATCACTCTTCATTCTGTTTGGTGTCAGGGGGAATCTGCATCAAAGCAGTCACTGACAGGAGTGATGATAGTTAGTTAAGACAGGCCGATCCTTTGTCTTTAGTGACTCTCTTTGTTCTTTCTCTGAGATGCTGGTGCAAAAGGTTTGTCTACAGGTATTTCACATGCATGTAGAAGGTTTTCTTGAAGATATTCTTTTCTTTTGGTTCTGGGTGCAGTCAGAGATGTCAAATGCAGTTGAAAAGATTAGCTTTGAATTATTTGAAAACTATATATATCTATTTATTTGGAATGTTTTAACATACAGCTCCTTCTCTTTGCAGGTTATGGGAATGGTTACAGCGATGGTCAAGGGGCTGGTGAGTGTCATTTAAAGATAAAAAGACAGAAAGTTATGGAGAACTTAGTCTACTAAAGAGTCATTAGCTTACAAACTCAATGTTTCAGGGCTCGGTTACCCTTCAGAGTTAGCTGATGGTGCTGAGAAAAAAGCAGGAAAGCATGGAGGTAACAACTTTGTGGAGTTATAACCTGCTCAAACCCATAACGAATGATGTCACTAACCTGTAGATGCTTTTAACCTCCAGTTGAAAAAATAAGAGGCCGACAAGAAAGCACATTTCCTCTGCTGAAAATGTCCAGTGTGGTATTTTATCCACTGGGTGTAGCTATTGTCTCTTATTTATAGAAGCTGACCAGTTTAATCTGGTGGTTTCTGACTTCCTGCTCACATAGATGCTTTTCACACAGTTTTATTTAAAAGTGTGAATCAGTCAAAGGATAAACAGTGTCTCACCTGCCTGTTTATATATTTCTTATTTTTCCAGCCCTCGGTACAGGACCCTACCCTGGGCAAGTGCCAGGGGCGTATGGTAAGAGATTTGAGGAAGGTCCTCTGGCTGCCAAACACTGTTACTAACACACACACACACACATACTAGAAGTATGAATGACCCTACCAAGACTAGGAAATCTATTTAATGCAATTAGAATTAAACTAGTGGAAAAGATAACATTAGCAAACACCTAAAGCTGCAGGCTCTGTGATGGTTTAAGTTTGTTCATAGTAACTTATGAGTTGATTATATAATTCATAGCAGGAGAGTTTCAGTCAAATGCAACGTAAAAGGAACTAGAAAGTGACTGTCGTCCTCAAAAATACGACCTCGTGGGTCATTCATACAGTTTATTATGTCCACTTTGCAGGTAATTATGATGGGAGCAAAGGAGGGAGTCAGGTGATATAGAATAAAGAGGTAGAAAGTCCACAAAGGGATGTGGTTGGGTTGGATGGGTGGGTCAAACAAACAGGACTTTCACCCATGGGACCACTGTTAATGTAACGTGTGAAACCAAAAGTCAACACTGAGTTCTTTTAACTACATAACATCATGTGTCATGTGACGTATATACACATTAGTAGCAAAAGTACTTATTTTAGGCCAAACCTTGATCTTTTTTCTAAACTTAACCAAATAGTTTTGGTGCAACTGCGACCATTTCACAATGTTAACCACGTGTTTAAAACTGTATATTAACGGTCATAGACAAGTTTAGTTTTTGTATGAGGACGTGGTGATTTCCTGCCATCGAAAGGGGTGTTAATTTTGGAAATGCACCTGAGGGTCATATCAAATGGTAGGAACAAATGTGGTCATATGGGTTGTAGAACACATTTCAGTCAAATCTATGACTATGAGAAACTGTTGTATCATGCTGGAGAGAGAACAACCTCCTCCAGTTCACCAGTAAGAGCTTTGTATGAATGTACTTTATTTCATGTGTCACTGAAGCCCCTCTTGTCTTCTGTCAGGAGCACTTGGTGCAGGACTGGACCCAACTGCTGGCAAATATGGTGAGCAGTGATGACATGACCTCATCCTTCTGTTGCACAATTAGTCAGGCCTCCGTCAACATCAATGTGGCCTTCCATGCATGAGTCAGATTTGAACTAGTAGATAGCACAGAGCAGTTTATAGCATGTGGGGGTTAAAAAGGGTTAGAGAGAGAATGACATGAGTAAGTTTGGCCATCTGTTTTTTGTTTTTTTTTCCCCCCTGCAGGAGGCGGAGCTGCTCAAGTCCCTTATGGTAATGGTCCAGTGATTCCTACTGGACTGGAGGGTAAGAGCTGCATGTGTTTGCAACTTCAGCTCTGACTGTAATCTAAAATAGAGTACATTTGTATTACAGAGTATAGAAAGTTACATCAATTATGTATAGAATAACACATTTCTAATATGGCCATTGAAATTTTTGGTAAGCTGGTGTCTATTAAAGTCAAAGACAGCTCAACATACTGTAGCTATTAGACCCCTGTTCCCCTATATTATGAAATGTAAATTTAATGGAATAGTCTGACATTTTGGAAAATGCAGCAGTTTGTAATTCCTTGTCAAACAGCAAATTGTTATTTAAACTACCATAATATAACACGTTAATATGAGAACTACAGAGGGGAGGCAGATTTTGGTTTCAAGGTCCTCAAAGAGCTATATGATACAGTAACAAAAAACCCCCAACAACGACAACAACACTGGTCGCTGGTTTAAAGGAATAAACTTAAACTATGAAATAAAAACAATATTCTCATTTTGTTGCATCCTGTTCATGTACCTAAACATCATAGCTACCAGAACAGTTAAATACTTAACGGATTTGTCACCTCCTCAGGTGATGGTGGCTACCCATATCCTGCTCAGCAGCTCAACCTTGCAGCTGATGGTGCCAAAACCTCTAACAAATATGGTGAGAATGAGTGTTAGTGAGCTATAAAGTGTGAGAAACCGTCTGATGGAAAATAACTGTGAAGCTGTTTCTCTCAAGTTCCGCTGAGGTCAGAACCCTCAGTCAGACAGTCATTTGAGAAAACATAACTATGCTAATTAATTAAGAAAACAAGCAATAAGCAAAGGAGTCACTTACTCATTTTAATTTGCCATGAATTCAACCAGAGATATCTGGTTCTCCAAGAACATGAATGCTCTCTTTCCCATCTCTGTCTTTGCATTATGAGACAGACAGCAGATGTGTTTGTGTCTCTGTGTGTACATTATCTGTCTTTTGTGACTCATAATTGTTGCCCCTATTGAAGTCCAAGTATCTACATGTTTTGTGTTGTTTCAGGAGCCGGTGCAGGATATGGACCTCAGCAAACAGGTGAATTTCCATGCATTCTCTCACCCAAAACAATCCTACACACGCACATCCTTTCACACAAAGCACAATACCCATGCTGTACGTCTTTTGTCACACCAGTACATCACATTGCAATTCACAGAAGTTGCTGTGTGAGCATGACAGTATTTTTAGTATCGTATGTCTTGCATAATTGAGATTTTAAGTACACAGATCAGCTGCACACATTTCTCGGCTACTCCCAAAGCCCCCCAATCAGCATACAATTTTATTTTGTGCATTTTGTCTGTTTTAAAAATGTAACTTGTTTGCTTGTGTTTGATAAGGTTATGGTGCACAGCTAGGAGCAACTCAAGATGCCTTGGGTAAGCAAGAAACCCCCCCAGACTTCCTCATTTATGACCAAGTTCCACTCACTTTGCTGCTTCCGGTGACCTTATTAGTCATGTCCTCTTGCATAATATTACACTGGCAGCACAGAGTGCAGTGCACATTTCCCTGTGCTACAAAATAGCTATCATATCTAATTGTTAGTGTGCAGTTTTGCATGTGTCTAAATATTACTATGCTTTCACACATGCACATTGTTTCCCTGAGAAAAACAAACGAGTTACAGCTACTTTTGAAAAATGGACTGTTCTTTTTACATGCTCTGAACATACTTTTGCTTAAATTGCTGTCACGCCAAAAATACAACTGCATGCATTATGGATTACTTTCCCACTCAAGGGTATGGAGTCTGCAGAGTGAGTTGGCTGAGTCCTCTAGTAAAAGTCTAAACCCAAGTTTCTGCAAGAGTTAACTTAGCTGTCAAACCTCTTTTTCTCACTGCATATGTTTCCCTCTGAGCACACATATTACACTGAACTGGGTTGATCCTTTCACAGGAGAGCAAACTGGCAAATATGGCGGTGTGAATGGTGCCCTTGGAAATGGATACAAAGGTGAGAATGAAGTGAGGTTTATAACTGGTGCGTGAAGGCCCAGTTAAAACACAATAAAACTATTAAAACTTGGAAATTGTGTGATTTCATTACCATTACATAAATTCTTTTGTGGCCTTGTGTTTTTTTTGTCGACCACTCAAATTAATAGATTATTCTTGATTTGGTATTTTTGTGTTCTTTCCCCTTGTCCTTCTTGTCTCTTTCTTTAACCAGGCTAATTCAAATGACCTGGACTTCTTCAAGTGGATCATTTTGTGTTCAATGTAATGTGTTTTTAAAGCTTTTCTTGTGTGTGTTTCACTCTATTTTGTCCTGCTGTGTTGTCTGTTTTGTCTTTTGCTTTTTTTCCCCTGACCCTCCCTTGTCTTTCTCTGTAAGTGGACATTTGTTACCTGTTTGTCTTGTTGGTCCGAAAACCTGCAGTGCCCCACCAGTCTTATTCTGTCAACACTGAAGAAATTGGTGGTGATTGATGAACATAAGTATTTGTTAAGTGCAAGAAATTTGCCTCTATGTTTTAAAATAAATATTAAATTGATGATTTTACTGTTTTAATCCAATAAATTATATGTCAGATGATGCTGAATAGAAGCTTCTGAGTAAAACTATTGTGTTTACTTGCACACATTGTTCTCTGTAATAGTGTCAGCGAAGCCTCATCCGTGCACAGGAAGTTTTACCACTTCCTTTCTCATGTCAGATAACACCACCTAAGTGAAACACACTCACATCAAAACTAAAAGTAATGAGATAAAACATCAAATACTACAAACAGTTCAGAAATGATGCCTTTAATATGAATAAACATATGAAACCATAACAGACAAAATAATAATGTGGTTAGAATACATAAAACACACTTGAATATATATATATATATGTTATATATGTTTATATAGATTCTAAAATGCTACAAAGTGATTGCACAATACATAAAATCTGCAAATATTTCAATTTTATCTAAAAGTATGGGTGGAAAAAAGGCATAAATAAGTCCATAAGTAAAAGCTACATTGAATCACATTCATATTTTGACAGCTGTAAGAACTTTTAGATGATGTGCTGCGTATACTGTGCTGTCCTGTGACAAACCAGGCCAGTGTCTTAAGCACAGTGGGTACTATATGATACAAATAACATGCAGATGTAGTATATGAAACAGAAGTATTTTGTCTTTATATTTTTAATATATTACAACATTTTACAAGTACATGTCAGTCAGCTGGATCGTTTGTGGATTTCTGAGAGTCTACATTAACATAACTTTTCTTTCAAACTAATTATTTAGTATATATAGTAACATTCTCCATAATTCAGTGCAGCCTCTTGTCAGCACATGAAAGATTCTTCCCCAACAGACATACCTCTCATCCTTTGTGACAAGTACAGATTTAACAGTGGATGTCAAAGGATTTTGCTTCAGTTAACCTCATTGATACACCCAGTAAAAAGATCAGTGTTGCCATGTAAGCCTCAGTAAAGCATAACATGGGTGTTGAATCGAATCTTACATTTGAGTTTCTACAGTAACAGGCAGTGGTGTAGTGGCAGTTAATGAGGTGGGTGTACTGCTAGGTAGATAGGTAGGTTACCGATGAGGAAGTGGGCATATACTCCTATATATTACAATGACTGTTTAGCTGATAGGTGGGCATACTGTCACTGGATAGAAAGAGAAGTGGGTATACCCCGTATACCCGAGTATACCCTCCACTACACCACTGGTAACAGGGTTTTTTCCTGGCTCAAAATGAGGCAAAGGCGGTACCACCCTGATAATGTGTACTGTGCCTTCAGCTGGCTCAAGGAAACACTTTTTTACAAGCAACACATTGTAGGAGTTCAAATTCAATTATGAATAAACTGTGGCCATATTGTTACATGGATAGTCAGTGGTGTCTATTCCCATGAATTCCTGGATATTAAATGTTCATCTGCAATTTTCTATTCTATTTCTATTTTTGAAGCATTTAAAAAATAATTGTAAAAATATTTGTATTTTAAGTAATCCCCTCTCACACACTTTTAGGAGACACTTTTATAACACTGACTGTCCTTTTTTTCTGTAATTTAATTTGATAATTTTACTTCCTTTTGTAAAATTTATTTGCTTTTATCAGTATAGGTGGCAGTCATGCTGTTATATATTGTAATGAATAATGTTTTACAGTTGTCGTTAGACGTTATAGTCTCGGTACAAGACGTTCAGGTACACTTGTAGAGACATGTGGAGTAGCTAAAGAAACCCAGAATTTGGGTGCTGTTTGCAATGGCATTAATAAACTCCAATTGATGATATAAAACTATCATTAAACAGCAGGAAAAAATACTTTTGTTCTCTTCAATGACTTTTTTTTTTGGTGGCAAAAATGTTATCAGCAGAAAAACTATGGCGCACCGAACTGGACTGGCCCCTGCTTTTCTGCAGTCCAAATCAGATTGATCTTTTCTTTCTCTTTTGCAGTTTTAGCGGTGCTTTCCTGGTGGACTGTGCGAATTATGACAGTGCCACTATATCGGCGTAATGCTGCAATTGCAGTTAGAAGTGATAGAAATCCACCAAGCGCAACACTTGCCAGAAAACACTGTTTTCCATTGTGATACCATTCAGAGTTTTCTGGAGAGCTGGAGGCACCATGAAATTTGACAGAGTCAGCCGCCTTGTCATTCTCAGTGCAGGAAAAACCTTGAGTAAGACTCTGGTTTCTCTGTGAACTTGTTTCATTCACAAACACACCCATCTCTAAGAGAATGGCCTTTGGAACAGGATGTGCATGACGGGACACATACAGCTTCTTCAGACTTTGACTCATAGGCGAAGGTTTATAATCTTTGCATGTAGCTCCACTCAGACTCGGAGCACATTTCACCTCCAATTTGTAGAACAGCTGGCCATGATGCAGGTTGCAGAGATCCTCCTTGACTCCAGCAGACAGAACTTGCTCACATTGTCCCAGTAGGTCGTCGTCCCACTTGTTGTCCTCATCCCACACTTCAAATTTCACTGTATTTCCTGAGGACAAATCCTGGGTGCCAAGGTCGACAATCGTGGCCCAATGTGGATTATTGTTGTTGTGAATGACATGAGTACGCCGGAACATCATCCCATTGAGGGACACCTTCACATAGCCGTCCGTTTCTGTGGTGTGGTCTCCCCACAGACCAGAGGCCCGTTGTACAGTTATGATGACCCGCGCCATACCCTTACGGGTTGGGCAGCAGTCTTGGTTTACAGCAGGGTCATTGTGGCATTGGCAGACACAAGTATCTCGTGGGTCGCTCTTGATGCCGGCCTGACAGTGGTCACTGCAGTTCTTCCACAGACCCCTTTCCAGGATGTAATGGCTAATGGCTGAGCGCAAGTTCTTGCGGACAGGGCTGTTAGTGGGCAGTAACTCATGCAGTGAGTCCAGGGAGTATGAGACTATGTCTGGATTCTGTGGTAGTGTGTTCAGCCATTCTTTGTAGGCTGATGGATCCTTGTCAGCAGAGAATAGAAGGTCCGGCTCCGTGGTTTGGCCCCCCTTTATTTCTGTGAATCTGTACAGGAGAGAGTTGCTTTAATAACTGAGACAATCTGGCTTTTCTTTCAGTAAAAGTATTAAAATAATTACAAAACATCACAAAATGTATGAGAAAATACCTGTCGTTGAAGAGGCCGGAGAAGGACGTCTTCATTTCCATCTTGTCCATGTCCTTCTGGCAGTGTTTTACTTCTGCTTTTGCTTCAGCTTTGATGCTAGCTGACGCCTCAACTTCCAGGCACATCTGCACCTCCTCCACACTGAGGCCCTGCAGGCTGGCCTGGCACTGCCTGATGCTGGTCACAGATTGAACACTTCCTCCCAACTTCACCTGGAATTATATATTTAAACACATAAACTGCATAAGCAAATTTGTTACTTTGTTGTTAATTTTTTTTATCGCTTTTTGTCCTCATCACTTTGCTTTACCTTGGTGATGTAATGGGTGCCGAAGTTGTCAATAAGTTTGTAAAAACGTTGCTTGTATTCAGGGCTGTAGATTTTGGGGAGCTGTTTCAGTGCTTTTTGAAATTCTCTGTGCAACCTGGGAGTGCCGGACACTCTGTAACTGTTTATAATGACACACCAGACAAAAACAACAGCAATATGAAACAAGTGTACAAAGGTTTTACATTTATTTTCAGAGCTAGGGAAGTGTGTGGAGAAAAGTTTTATCCTTATCCTTCTTACCTGTAGTACTCACAGGACATGCTGTGGCTTGTGAAGCTGAACTTGTCATTCTTTGTTTTTTCCATGGAGTATTCAGCCAGTTTAGAATTGGTACCAACTAGCATCACTTTGCCGCTTTTTTCACCCACATTAACGTCTAGATTGGTCTGCCAGTTGTTTTCCACAGAAGAGGTGCTGGAACTGACCAGGGACTCACTGGACCGGTGGAGCGCACTGGCTACTTTCATGTTGCAGAACTGCTTTGGTCTCCAGTCCACCACTGACAAGGGGAGCTTTTGCTTTTTGTTCTCCAGATAGGGGTTGCTGCACAGGGTGCATGTTTTGTCCTTGCGTTTCCACCTATTCATGTCAAGCACAAAGGCCCCCTTACGTTCCATTTTGGTGATATCAAAGCCCTCCCCAGCCAAATTGGTACCTGGAGCAAATTCTGCATCTACACACTGCCTGGGTGTCCCCTCTGTGCATGACTGATATGTACACTGAGGGAGGGACAGCACGAGGCCGGCATAAATGCAAGTATTCAAGAGAAACATGTTTCTCATAATTTGGGTGACGGATGGAAACTGAAGGTTTATCCTGAAAGAGAAACAGTTTTGTTGAACAAACATGAATAAGTAAAGCAGTTCATTACTACACCTCTACTTGGTCATTGGACATATAGTAATTCTGTCACTCCTTTTTAAAGAAGTGACATTTTTGGCTCAGCATTTTATCCATAATAAACACCTTAAGTCAGTAGATCATCCCATCCTCCCTCTAACATGCAGTTACAAAACCCTCTCTAACAGTGCTTAATAACTTGACATTAACTTGCCTCTCCTTTGCAGACCATACCAACATTTTGGATAAACTTCAAATAAAAATAAATTAGGTTATTTCAATTGTGTTAGACCCCTCTGCTGCTTTTGAAAATGTTTACCATTCTATCCTCTTGGGCCATCTCAATCATGTCAGTCATTTCCAGGTTAAGGCCTTGTGGTCAAGTCAAGTCAGTTTTTATGTATATAGCGCCAAAACATATCAAAAGTTATTTCTCTCTATATCAAGCTGGTCTAGACGATACTATTTTGGTTCGAGTCCTATCAACAGATTGGTTTCAGTTGCAAGTGACACATCTTTATCTTCCTTTGATTCTTCCTCTTGTGGTGTACTTCAAGGCTCTATTTTGGGACCTATTGTACTTTAGCTTGGGTTTACTTTTAGAAAACATGCCATCCCAAGATTTTTCATGTCTATTTTATGAGGAGGGAAATGCATTCAACACTGTATGTTGATCTTCAAGGATATGCACAATGTATTTTAATGAGAAACATGGAATGTAAACATAACTTTTGTTTGTTTACTAGAAAAGTCAGCAGGGCATTTCTAAATCTCTTTTCATTTGCCACGAGGGTGTCAAACACTGGATGTCTAAAGGAAGGGCTAAATGAGATTAAGACAAATTCCCTTTAACTTGGAACGGTGTAGGTGTCACATTTGAATCTGTCTTAAAATTTGACAAACTGTCATTAGTGGTAGCTTTCTGCCATGTTAGGTCTTTTGTGAAAATAAAACCTTACCTGTCTCCTAGGAATCCATAGACTTTTGTACATACTTTTATTTCCTTCCATCTTGACTGCTATAGTTTTCTTTATTTGAGTCAGTTATCCTTTTCTTTCCCGCGGTTTGTCTAGAATCACCTCACTAGTACCAAGAACAGAGACTAATGAAATATAGAATTGATTTTGAAATTCTTCAATTGTGTTTTAAGCACTGTACGGATCGGCACAAGTTTGTATGTCAGATCTTTTTAGACCCTATTCTGACATAAGACTTCTCAGATGTGCTGATCAATTACTGCTTTCCATTCTACATTTTTAGTTAAACCCCAAAGGTGATAAATCGTTTTCATTACTGTCTCCTAGTCTGTGAAACATTTTAGCTCTCACTGTCGCGTCTTTCTAGTCCATCGCCATTTTTAAAATTCAGTCTTAAGACCAATCTTTTTATAACTGCACTTGAGTCTCAGCTACAGTCATGACTACACAACTACTTTGGTCAACATTTACCCTACAATCAAATGGAAATGACTCTGCAGTTATAGCTCATTAAATGTTTAACTGCTCTCACAAATGGGACAGGACTAAAGTATATTATAGAACTGCTCACTGATACAGCAGTGACACTAAAGAAAGTTTTATACAGATGCTTAATAACTTCAGACAATTGTAAGTAACTCACAGACAGTTACATATATTCAAATAAAGTAAAAGAATATTTAAATATAAGCACATCAGCTGAGACTCACCCTCGTCTTGCCTGTTCACGCTGCACTTGAGAAACTGACTGTGAGCATGAATATCAGTACTTTGCGTTCAAAAGTTAAAAAAGCAGGCGTGAGGGGGTGAAGTGTTGAGGTGGTGGTGGTCTCATGAAAGCATGGGGAACAAAATGTGGTTTTAAAGTTTCATCGATGCTGAACAGACATAGCACTGAGGGGGAGGAGCTGTTGGTCTACAGATGAACTCAAACACATAGTGACAGCATAAAAGTGAGGCTGGTGTTCCAGTCAGTAACGGACCAGAGACCACAAACCTATCATTTCTCTGAAGTGGTGGTGGGCTGTGGCTTTACTCCGTGAGACTAAGAGACTGTCACACTCTAATGAATAATTTCTCAAGTTTATCACAAACACAAAGTAACTCAACAGCTGTACATGATAAACATTTTAATGACCTCTGTTACAGCACTGGGCTGTTTCAGCAGCAAACACTGAGACAGCAAAGAAAATGAATCTAAATTAAAATACACAAAAAACCTATAGTAAGTAATGTGCATATGTATAAAAGCCACATATTAAGAAATACTTAAAGGTAAATTAAAGATGGATAAATTGACATGTTTGAAATGAACAGAGAAAAGTGCATTCAATTACAGATAACAAGAAAAATAATCAGTGAACAAAGTGTAGATGCATGGATTCATACATGAAAAACACTTTTATAAGGATATGTAGAAAAAAACATGTAAGTAGGAGACTATAAAATATGAAAAACATTTATAATATGACGACACCACATGTGTAATGGACTCTGCATGTGTTCTGTTCTTCCCTTCTTGCTTTAGAAATGGGCGTCAAGCAACATGTCAAAAATCATCAAGGTAATAATGTGATTAAAATGTATAAAACACCGTTTCAAATGCCTGTATAAAGACAATAAAATGCTTTGAAAATGCACAGATACAAAAAATACTGATGAAAGCTGCATTAAATCAAACTCATGTTTCAGTAACTGCAGAAGTTTTTAGGATAATCAACTGCATATGCTTTGCTGTCCTGTTAAAGACCAGGCCAGTGTCTGCAATATAACTATGACTTTATGATACAAATCAAATCAAACTATCTTTTCTACCTAGCCTCTATTAATAGTAGACTTCTGTCAAATACAAATATCAAATATCCTGATATTGACTTGAGGCCATTTTGTCAATTATAAGGAGAGATTTAATAGGAAATTACAGTCATGAATGATGCCTTTTGCTTAGATTAATGTCATCAATACAGTTTAAAGAAAGGCCAGAAAGTTTTTTTTAAAGATTCCTAATGTTTTGCATCAGTAAAGCCAATTATATGAAATCAAACTTTTGAGTCTCAACAGTAAGACTCTGGTTTCTCTGTGAACTTGTTTCATTCACAAACACACCCATCTCTAAGAGAATGGCCTTTGGAACAGGATGTGCATGACGGGACACATACAGCTTCTTCAGACTTTGACTCATAGGCGAAGGTTTATAATCTTTGCATGTAGCTCCACTCAGACTCGGAGCACATTTCACCTCCAATTTGTAGAACAGCTGGCCATGATGCAGGTTGCAGAGATCCTCCTTGACTCCAGCAGACAGAACTTGCTCACATTGTCCCAGTAGGTTGTCGTCCCACTTGTTGTCCTCATCCCACACTTCAAATTTCACTGTATTTCCTGAGGACAAATCCTGGGTGCCAAGGTCGACAATCGTGGCCCAATGTGGATTATTGTTGTTGTGAATGACATGAGTACGCCGGAACATCAGCCCATTAAAGGACACCTTCACATAGCCATCTGTGGCTGTGAAGTAGTCTCCCCACAGACCAGAGGCCCGTTGTACAGTTATGATGACCCGCGCCATACCCTTACGGGTTGGGCAGCAGTCTTGGTTTACAGCAGGGTCATTGTGGCATTGGCAGACACAAGTATCTCGTGGGTCGCTCTTGATGCCGGCCTGACAGTGGTCACTGCAGTTCTTCCACAGACCCCTTTCCAGGATGTAATGGCTAATGGCTGAGCGCAAGTTCTTGCGGACAGGGCTGTTAGTAGGCAGTAACTCATGCAGTGAGTCCAGGGAGTATGAGACTATGTCTGGATTCTGTGGTAGTGTGTTCAGCCATTCTTTGTAGGCTGATGGATCCTTGTCAGCAGAGAATAGAAGGTCCGGCTCCGTGGTTTGGCCCCCCTTTATTTCTGTGAATCTGTAGAGGAGAGAGTTGCTTCGATAACAGAGCCGCGAGAGAAACCAAAAGCTCTTAAACAGAAAGTGAGAATTTAAAATCTGATTCATTTCAATTCTTGCAGTTTAGTTAGTTAAGCGTTTCCAGGGTTTACAATAATCACTTCAAGTGCAAACCAGTAGAAAATGTAACAGAATATGAGACAAAATGTCCTATACCTGTCGTTGAAGAGGCCGGAGAAGGATGTCTTCATGTCCATCTTGTCCATGTCCTTCTGGCAGTGTTTTAATTGACCTTTTACTGTAGCTTTGATGTTGGCTGACGCCTCAACTTCCAGGCACATCTGCACCTCCTCCTCACTGAGGCCCTGCAGGCTGGCCTGGCACTGCCTGATGCTGGTCACAGATTGAACACTTCCTCCCAACTTCACCTGGAATTATATATTTAAACACATAAACTGCATAAGCAAATTTGTTACGCTTGAATTTGTTCATAAATATGCATTTTGTTTTGTTATAATCACGGCATCATTTTGCTTTACCTTGGTGATGTAATGGGTGCCAAAGTTGTCTATCAGTTTGTAAAACTGTTGCTTGGATTCAGGGCTGTAGATTTTGGGGAGCTGTTTGACTGCTTTATAAAATTCCCTGTGCAAGTTGTGAGTGCCGGACACTCTGTAGCTGTTCACAGTGAGACCAGAGAATAAAAAAGTATTGCATTTGAGCATCAAAGTTCATTCATTTTGCATTTATCTTTGCATGTAGGGGAGTGTGTGGAGAAAAGTTTTATCCTTATCCTTCTTACCTGTAGTACTCACAGGACATGCTGTGGCTTGTGAAGCTGAACTTGTCATTCTTTGTTTTTTCCATGGAGTATTCAGCCAGTTTAGAATTGGTACCAGCTAGCATCAGCGAGGCACCCTTTTTACCCACATTAACGTCTAGATTGGTCTGCCAGTTGTTTTCCACAGAAGAGGTGCTGGAACTGACCAGGGACTCACTGGACCGGTGGAGCGCACTGGCTACTTTCATGTTGCAGGACTGATTCGGTCTCCAGTCCACCACTGACAAGGGGAGCTTTTGCTTTTTGTTCTCCAGATAGGGGTTGCTGCACAGGGTGCATGTTTTGTCCTTGCGTTTCCACCTATTCATGTCAAGCACAAAGGCCCCCTTACGTTCCATTTTGGTGATATCAAAGCCCTCCCCAGCCAAATTGGTACCTGGAGCAAATTCTGCATCTACACACTGCCTGGGTGTCCCCTCTGTGCATGACTGATATGTACACTGAGGGAGGGACAGCACGAGGCCGGCATAAATGCAAGTATTCAAGAGAAACATGTTTCTCATAATTTGGGTGACGGATGGAAACTGAAGATTTATCCTGAAAGAGAAACAGTTTTGTTGAACAAACATGAATAAGTAAAGCAGTTCATTACTACACCTCTACTTGGTCATTGGACATATAGTAATTCTGTCACTCCTTTTTAAAGAAGTGGCATTTTTGGCTCAGCATTTTATCCATAATAAACACCTTAAGTCAGTAGATCGTCCCATCCTCCCTCTAACATGCAGTTACAAAACCCTCTCTAACAGTGCTTAATAACTTGACATTAACTTGCCTCTCCTTTGCAGACCATACCAACATTTTGGATAAACTTCAAATAAAAATAAATTAGGTTATTTAAATTGTGTGAGACCCCTCTGCTGCTTTTGAAAATGTTTACCATTCTATCCTCTTGGGCCATCTCAATCATGTCAGTCATTTCCAGGTTAAGGCCTTGTGGTCAAGTCAAGTCAGTTTTTATGTATATAGCGCCAAAACATATCAAAAGTTATTTCTCTCTATATCAAGCTGGTCTAGACGATACTATTTTGGTTCGAGTCCTATCAACAGATTGGTTTCAGTTGCAAGTGACACATCTTTATCTTCCTTTGATTCTTCCTCTTGTGGTGTACTTCAAGGCTCTATTTTGGGACCTATTGTACTTTAGCTTGGGTTTACTTTTAGAAAACATGCCATCCCAAGATTTTTCATGTCTATTTTATGAGGAGGGAAATGCATTCAACACTGTATGTTGATCTTCAAGGATATGCACAATGTATTTTAATGAGAAACATGGAATGTAAACATAACTTTTGTTTGTTTACTAGAAAAGTCAGCAGGGCATTTCTAAATCTCTTTTCATTTGCCACGAGGGTGTCAAACACTGGATGTCTAAAGGAAGGGCTAAATGAGATTAAGACAAATTCCCTTTAACTTGGAACGGTGTAGGTGTCACATTTGAATCTGTCTTAAAATTTGACAAACTGTCATTAGTGGTAGCTTTCTGCCATGTTAGGTCTTTTGTGAAAATTAAACCTTACCTGTCTCCTAGGAATCCATAGACTTTTGTACATACTTTTATTTCCTTCCATCTTGACTGCTATAGTTTTCTTTATTTGAGTCAGTTATCCTTTTCTTTCCCGCGGTTTGTCTAGAATCACCTCACTAGTACCAAGAACAGAGACTAATGAAATATAGAATTGATTTTGAAATTCTTCAATTGTGTTTTAAGCACTGTACGGATCGGCACAAGTTTGTATGTCAGATCTCTTTAGACCCTATTCCGACATAAGACTTCTCAGATGTGCTGATCAATTACTGCTTTCCATTCTACATTTTTAGTTAAACCCCAAAGGTGATAAATTGTTTTCATTACTGTCTCCTAGTCTGTGAAACATTTTAGCTCTCACTGTCGCGTCTTTCTAGTCCATCGCCATTTTTAAAATTCAGTCTTAAGACCAATCTTTTTATAACTGCACTTGAGTCTCAGCTACAGTCATGATTACAAAACTACTTTGGTCAACATTTACCCTACAAATAAATGGAAATGACTCTGCAGTTATAGCTCATTAAATGTTTAACTGCTCTCACAAATGGGACAGGACTAAAGTATATTATAGAACTGCTCACTGATACAGCAGTGACACTAAAGAAAGTTTTATACAGATGCTTAATAACTTCAGACAATTGTAAGTAACTCACAGACAGTTACACATATTCAAATAAAGTAAAAGAATATTTAAATATAAGCACATCAGCTGAGACTCACCCTCGTCTTGCCTGTTCACACTGCACTTGAGAAACTGACTGTGAGCATGAATATCAGTACTTTGCGTTCAAAAGTTAAAAAAGCAGGTGGTGATTGGGTGAAGTGTTGAGGTGGTGGTGGTCTCATGAAATCATGGGGAACAAAATGTGGTTTTAAAGTTTCATCGATGCTGAACAGATATAGCACTGAGGGGGAGGAGCTGTTGGTCTACTGATGAACTCAAACATATAGTGACAGCATAAAAGTGAGGCTGGTGTTCCAGTCAGTAACGGACCAGAGACCACAAACCTATCATTTATCTGAAGTGGTGGTGGTCTGTGGCTTTACTCCGTGAGACTAAGAGACTGTCACACTCTAATGAATAATTTCTCAAGTTTATCACAAACACAAAGTAACTCAACAGCTGTACATGATAAACATTTTAATGACCTCTGTTACAGCACTGGGCTGTTTCAGCAGCAAACACTGAGACAGCAAAGAAAATGAATCTAAATTAAAATACACAAAAAACCTATAGTAAGTAATGTGCATATGTATAAAAGCCACATATTAAGAAATACTTAAAGGTAAATTAAAGATGGATAAATTGACATGTTTGAAATGAACAGAGAAAAGTGCATTCAATTACAGATAACAAGAAAAATAATCAGTGAACAAAGTGTAGATGCATGGATTCATACATGAAAAACACTTTTATAAGGATATGTAGAAAAAAACATGTAAGTAGGAGACTATAAAATATGAAAAACATTTATAATATGACGACACCACATGTGTAATGGACTCTGCATGTGTTCTGTTCTTCCCTTCTTGCTTTAGAAATGGGCGTCAAGCAACATGTCAAAAATCATCAAGGTAATAATGTGATTAAAATGTATAAAACACCGTTTCAAATGCCTGTATAAAGACAATAAAATGCTTTGAAAATGCACAGATACAAAAAATACTGATGAAAGCTGCATTAAATCAAACTCATGTTTCAGTAACTGCAGAAGTTTTTAGGATAATCAACTGCATATGCTTTGCTGTCCTGTTAAAGACCAGGCCAGTGTCTGCAATATAACTATGACTTTATGATACAAATCAAATCAAACTATCTTTTCTACCTAGCCTCTATTAATAGTAGACTTCTGTCAAATACAAATATCAAATATCCTGATATTGACTTGAGGCCATTTTGTCAATTATAAGGAGAGATTTAATAGGAAATTACAGTCATGAATGATGCCTTTTGCTTAGATTAATGTCATCAATACAGTTTAAAGAAAGGCCAGAAAGTTTTTTTTAAAGATTCCTAATGTTTTGCATCAGTAAAGCCAATTATATGAAATCAAACTTTTGAGTCTCAACAGTAAGACTCTGGTTTCTCTGTGAACTTGTTTCATTCACAAACACACCCATCTCTAAGAGAATGGCCTTTGGAACAGGATGTGCATGACGGGACACATACAGCTTCTTCAGACTTTGACTCATAGGCGAAGGTTTATAATCTTTGCATGTAGCTCCACTCAGACTCGGAGCACATTTCACCTCCAATTTGTAGAACAGCTGGCCATGATGCAGGTTGCAGAGATCCTCCTTGACTCCAGCAGACAGAACTTGCTCACATTGTCCCAGTAGGTTGTCGTCCCACTTGTTGTCCTCATCCCACACTTCAAATTTCACTGTATTTCCTGAGGACAAATCTTGGGTGCCAAGGTCGACAATCGTGGCCCAATGTGGATTATTGTTGTTGTGAATGACATGAGTACGCCGGAACATCAGCCCATTAAAGGACACCTTCACATAGCCGTCTGTGGCTGTGAAGTAGTCTCCCCACAGACCAGAGGCCCGTTGTACAGTTATGATGACCCGCGCCATACCCTTACGGGTTGGGCAGCAGTCTTGGTTTACAGCAGGGTCATTGTGGCATTGGCAGACACAAGTATCTCGTGGGTCGCTCTTGATGCCGGCCTGACAGTGGTCACTGCAGTTCTTCCACAGACCCCTTTCCAGGATGTAATGGCTAATGGCTGAGCGCAAGTTCTTGCGAACAGGGCTGTTAGTAGGCAGTAACTCATGCAGTGAGTCCAGGGAGTATGAGACTATGCCTGGATTCTGTGGTAGTGTTTTCAGCCATTCTTTGTAGGCTGATGGATCCTTGTCAGCAGAGAATAGAAGGTCCGGCTCCATGGTTTGGCCCCCCTTTATTTCTGTGAATCTGTAGAGGAGAGAGTTGCTTCGATAACAGAGCCGCGAGAGAAACCAAAAGCTCTTAAACAGAAAGTGAGAATTTAAAATCTGATTCATTTCAATTCTTGCAGTTTAGTTAGTTAAGCGTTTCCAGGGTTTACAATAATCACTTCAAGTGCAAACCAGTAGAAAATGTAACAGAATATGAGACAAAATGTCCTATACCTGTCGTTGAAGAGGCCGGAGAAGGATGTCTTCATGTCCATCTTGTCCATGTCCTTCTGGCAGTGTTTGAATTGACCTTTTACTGTAGCTTTGATGTTGGCTGACGCCTCAACTTCCAGGCACATCTGCACCTCCTCCACACTGAGGCCCTGCAGGCTGGCCTGGCACTGCCTGATGCTGGTCACAGATTGAACACTTCCTCCCAACTTCACCTGGAATTATATATTTAAACACATAAACTGCATAAGCAAATTTGTTACGCTTGAATTTGTTCATAAATATGCATTTTGTTTTGTTATAATCACGGCATCATTTTGCTTTACCTTGGTGATGTAATGGGTGCCAAAGTTGTCTATCAGTTTGTAAAACTGTTGCTTGGATTCAGGGCTGTAGATTTTGGGGAGCTGTTTGACTGCTTTATAAAATTCCCTGTGCAAGTTGTGAGTGCCGGACACTCTGTAGCTGTTCACAGTGAGACCAGAGAATAAAAAAGTATTGCATTTGAGCATCAAAGTTCATTCATTTTGCATTTATCTTTGCATGTAGGGGAGTGTGTGGAGAAAAGTTTTATCCTTATCCTTCTTACCTGTAGTACTCACAGGACATGCTGTGGCTTGTGAAGCTGAACTTGTCATTCTTTGTTTTTTCCATGGAGTATTCAGCCAGTTTAGAATTGGTACCAGCTAGCATCAGCGAGGCACCCTTTTTACCCACATTAACGTCTAGATTGGTCTGCCAGTTGTTTTCCACAGAAGAGGTGCTGGAACTGACCAGGGACTCACTGGACCGGTGGAGCGCACTGGCTACTTTCATGTTGCAGGACTGATTCGGTCTCCAGTCCACCACTGACAAGGGGAGCTTTTGCTTTTTGTTCTCCAGATAGGGGTTGCTGCACAGGGTGCATGTTTTGTCCTTGCGTTTCCACCTATTCATGTCAAGCACAAAGGCCCCCTTACGTTCCATTTTGGTGATATCAAAGCCCTCCCCAGCCAAATTGGTACCTGGAGCAAATTCTGCATCTACACACTGCCTGGGTGTCCCCTCTGTGCATGACTGATATGTACACTGAGGGAGGGACAGCACGAGGCCGGCATAAATGCAAGTATTCAAGAGAAACATGTTTCTCATAATTTGGGTGACGGATGGAAACTGAAGGTTTATCCTGAAAGAGAAACAGTTTTGTTGAACAAACATGAATAAGTAAAGCAGTTCATTACTGCACCTCTACTTGGTCATTGGACATATAGTAATTCTGTCACTCCTTTTTAAAGAAGTGGCATTTTTGGCTCAGCATTTTATCCATAATAAACACCTTAAGTCAGTAGATCGTCCCATCCTCCCTCTAACATGCAGTTACAAAACCCTCTCTAACAGTGCTTAATAACTTGACATTAACTTGCCTCTCCTTTGCAGACCATACCAACATTTTGGATAAACTTCAAATAAAAATAAATTAGGTTATTTAAATTGTGTTAGACCCCTCTGCTGCTTTTGAAAATGTTTACCATTCTATCTTCTTGGGCCATCTCAATCATGTCAGTCATTTCCAGGTTAAGGCCTTGTGGTCAAGTCAAGTCAGTTTTTATGTATATAGCGCCAAAACATATCAAAAGTTATTTCTCTCTACATCAAGCTGGTCTAGACGATACTATTTTGGTTCGAGTCCTATCAACAGATTGGTTTCAGTTGCAAGTGACACATCTTTATCTTCCTTTGATTCTTCCTCTTGTGGTGTACTTCAAGGCTCTATTTTGGGACCTATTGTACTTTAGCTTGGGTTTACTTTTAGAAAACATGCCATCCCAAGATTTTTCATGTCTATTTTATGAGGAGGGAAATGCATTCAACACTGTATGTTGATCTTCAAGGATATGCACAATGTATTTTAATGAGAAACATGGAATGTAAACATAACTTTTGTTTGTTTACTAGAAAAGTCAGCAGGGCATTTCTAAATCTCTTTTCATTTGCCACGAGGGTGTCAAACACTGGATGTCTAAAGGAAGGGCTAAATGAGATTAAGACAAATTCCCTTTAACTTGGAACGGTGTCACATTTGAATCTGTCTTAAAATTTGACAAACTGTCATTAGTGGTAGCTTTCTGCCATGTTAGGTCTTTTGTGAAAATTAAACCTTACCTGTCTCCTAGGAATCCATAGACTTTTGTACATACTTTTATTTCCTTCCATCTTGACTGCTATAGTTTTCTTTATTTGAGTCAGTTATCCTTTTCTTTCCCGCGGTTTGTCTAGAATCACCTCACTAGTACCAAGAACAGAGACTAATGAAATATAGAATTGATTTTGAAATTCTTCAATTGTGTTTTAAGCACTGTACGGATCGGCACAAGTTTGTATGTCAGATCTCTTTAGACCCTATTCCGACATAAGACTTCTCAGATGTGCTGATCAATTACTGCTTTCCATTCTACATTTTTAGTTAAACCCCAAAGGTGATAAATTGTTTTCATTACTGTCTCCTAGTCTGTGAAACATTTTAGCTCTCACTGTCGCGTCTTTCTAGTCCATCGCCATTTTTAAAATTCAGTCTTAAGACCAATCTTTTTATAACTGCACTTGAGTCTCAGCTACAGTCATGATTACACAACTACTTTGGTCAACATTTACCCTACAAATAAATGGAAATGACTCTGCAGTTATAGCTCATTAAATGTTTAACTGCTCTCACAAATGGGACAGGACTAAAGTATATTATAGAACTGCTCACTGATACAGCAGTGACACTAAAGAAAGTTTTATACAGATGCTTAATAACTTCAGACAATTGTAAGTAACTCACAGACAGTTACACATATTCAAATAAAGTAAAAGAATATTTAAATATAAGCACATCAGCTGAGACTCACCCTCGTCTTGCCTGTTCACACTGCACTTGAGAAACTGACTGTGAGCATGAATATCAGTACTTTGCGTTCAAAAGTTAAAAAAGCAGGTGGTGATTGGGTGAAGTGTTGAGGTGGTGGTGGTCTCATGAAATCATGGGGAACAAAATGTGGTTTTAAAGTTTCATCGATGCTGAACAGATATAGCACTGAGGGGGAGGAGCTGTTGGTCTACAGATGAACTCAAACATATAGTGACAGCATAAAAGTGAGGCTGGTGTTCCAGTCAGTAACGGACCAGAGACCACAAACCTATCATTTATCTGAAGTGGTGGTGGTCTGTGGCTTTACTCCGTGAGACTAAGAGACTGTCAAACTCTAATGAATAATTTCTCAAGTTTATCACAAACACAAAGTAACTCAACAGCTGTACATGATAAACATTTTAATGACCTCTGTTACAGCACTGGGCTGTTTCAGCAGCAAACACTGAGACAGCAAAGAAAATGAATCTAAATTAAAATACACAAAAAACCTATAGTAAGTAATGTGCATATGTATAAAAGCCACATATTAAGAAATACTTAAAGGTAAATTAAAGATGGATAAATTGACATGTTTGAAATGAACAGAGAAAAGTGCATTCAATTACAGATAACAAGAAAAATAATCAGTGAACAAAGTGTAGATGCATGGATTCATACATGAAAAACACTTTTATAAGGATATGTAGAAAAAAACATGTAAGTAGGAGACTATAAAATATGAAAAACATTTATAATATGACGACACCACATGTGTAATGGACTCTGCATGTGTTCTGTTCTTCCCTTCTTGCTTTAGAAATGGGCGTCAAGCAACATGTCAAAAATCATCAAGGTAATAATGTGATTAAAATGTATAAAACACCGTTTCAAATGCCTGTATAAAGACAATAAAATGCTTTGAAAATGCACAGATACAAAAAATACTGATGAAAGCTGCATTAAATCAAACTCATGTTTCAGTAACTGCAGAAGTTTTTAGGATAATCAACTGCATATGCTTTGCTGTCCTGTTAAAGACCAGGCCAGTGTCTGCAATATAACTATGACTTTATGATACAAATCAAATCAAACTATCTTTTCTACCTAGCCTCTATTAATAGTAGACTTCTGTCAAATACAAATATCAAATATCCTGATATTGACTTGAGGCCATTTTGTCAATTATAAGGAGAGATTTAATAGGAAATTACAGTCATGAATGATGCCTTTTGCTTAGATTAATGTCATCAATACAGTTTAAAGAAAGGCCAGAAAGTTTTTTTTAAAGATTCCTAATGTTTTGCATCAGTAAAGCCAATTATATGAAATCAAACTTTTGAGTCTCAACAGTAAGACTCTGGTTTCTCTGTGAACTTGTTTCATTCACAAACACACCCATCTCTAAGAGAATGGCCTTTGGAACAGGATGTGCATGACGGGACACATACAGCTTCTTCAGACTTTGACTCATAGGCGAAGGTTTATAATCTTTGCATGTAGCTCCACTCAGACTCGGAGCACATTTCACCTCCAATTTGTAGAACAGCTGGCCATGATGCAGGTTGCAGAGATCCTCCTTGACTCCAGCAGACAGAACTTGCTCACATTGTCCCAGTAGGTTGTCGTCCCACTTGTTGTCCTCATCCCACACTTCAAATTTCACTGTATTTCCTGAGGACAAATCCTGGGTGCCAAGGTCGACAATCGTGGCCCAATGTGGATTATTGTTGTTGTGAATGACATGAGTACGCCGGAACATCAGCCCATTAAAGGACACCTTCACATAGCCGTCTGTGGCTGTGAAGTAGTCTCCCCACAGACCAGAGGCCCGTTGTACAGTTATGATGACCCGCGCCATACCCTTACGGGTTGGGCAGCAGTCTTGGTTTACAGCAGGGTCATTGTGGCATTGGCAGACACAAGTATCTCGTGGGTCGCTCTTGATGCCGGCCTGACAGTGGTCACTGCAGTTCTTCCACAGACCCCTTTCCAGGATGTAATGGCTAATGGCTGAGCGCAAGTTCTTGCGAACAGGGCTGTTAGTAGGCAGTAACTCATGCAGTGAGTCCAGGGAGTATGAGACTATGTCTGGATTCTGTGGTAGTGTGTTCAGCCATTCTTTGTAGGCTGATGGATCCTTGTCAGCAGAGAATAGAAGGTCCGGCTCCGTGGTTTGGCCCCCCTTTATTTCTGTGAATCTGTAGAGGAGAGAGTTGCTTCGATAACAGAGAGAAACCAAAAGCTCTTAAACAGAAAGTGAGAATTTAAAATCTGATTCATTTCAATTCTTGCAGTTTAGTTAGTTAAGCGTTTCCAGGGTTTACAATAATCACTTCAAGTGCAAACCAGTAGAAAATGTAACAGAATATGAGACAAAATGTCCTATACCTGTCGTTGAAGAGGCCGGAGAAGGATGTCTTCATGTCCATCTTGTCCATGTCCTTCTGGCAGTGTTTGAATTGACCTTTTACTGTAGCTTTGATGCTGGCTGACGCCTCAACTTCCAGGCACATCTGCACCTCCTCCACACTGAGGCCCTGCAGGCTGGCCTGGCACTGCCTGATGCTGGTCACAGATTGAACACTTCCTCCCAACTTCACCTGGAATTATATATTTAAACACATAAACTGCATAAGCAAATTTGTTACGCTTGAATTTGTTCATAAATATGCATTTTGTTTTGTTATAATCACGGCATCATTTTGCTTTACCTTGGTGATGTAATGGGTGCCAAAGTTGTCTATCAGTTTGTAAAACTGTTGCTTGGATTCAGGGCTGTAGATTTTGGGGAGCTGTTTGACTGCTTTATAAAATTCCCTGTGCAACTTGTGAGAACCGGACACTCTGTAGCTGTTCACAGTGAGACCAGAGAATAAAAAAGTATTGCATTTGAGCATCAAAGTTCATTCATTTTGTTTATTGCATTTATCTTTGCATGTAGGGGAGTGTGTGGAGAAAAGTTTTATCCTTATCCTTCTTACCTGTAGTACTCACAGGACATGCTGTGGCTTGTGAAGCTGAACTTGTCATTCTTTGTTTTTTCCATGGAGTATTCAGCCAGTTTAGAATTGGTACCAGCTAGCATCAGCGAGGCACCCTTTTTACCCACATTAACGTCTAGATTGGTCTGCCAGTTGTTTTCCACAGAAGAGGTGCTGGAACTGACCAGGGACTCACTGGACCGGTGGAGCGCACTGGCTACTTTCATGTTGCAGGACTGATTCGGTCTCCAGTCCACCACTGACAAGGGGAGCTTTTGCTTTTTGTTCTCCAGATAGGGGTTGCTGCACAGGGTGCATGTTTTGTCCTTGCGTTTCCACCTATTCATGTCAAGCACAAAGGCCCCCTTACGTTCCATTTTGGTGATATCAAAGCCCTCCCCAGCCAAATTGGTACCTGGAGCAAATTCTGCATCTACGCACTGCCTGGGTGTCCCCTCTGTGCATGACTGATATGTACACTGAGGGAGGGACAGCACGAGGCCGGCATAAATGCAAGTATTCAAGAGAAACATGTTTCTCATAAATTGGTTGACAGATGGAAACTGAAAGTTTATCCTGAAAGAGAAACATGATTCATGAGCAAGTGAAGCTGTTTATTACTACACCACTAAAAGTTATTGGTTGGACAGGACCAAACCGAACTGGAGCAGCAATAAATATTTTCTACCACATGATAAATGAGTTAAAATCACTTCAGTGAAATCTTTATGTCAAAACACTGTTGCACTTTCAAACCATGCACCTGTCCATCCGACTGCATCCCACTTTGTTTTTAAAAGCAAAATTTTAGACAGTTGGTCTATTGATATTTTTTATTCCAGTTTTAAACATGCCACTGTTTACCTGCTCATAAATAAACCTTCTCTGGATCCCTCTGGATTAAACTATTTTAGAGGCATCTCTAAAGCTTGAAACAAATCTGAAGACTATAAAAGCTAGAAGACTGGACAAACCACTTATACGGATTGTATCCATCAACTTGCACACATGTTTACTCTCTAAAAGTCAGAAAGGAGCATAAAGCTTGTGACAGAGTGAATAGGGACACTCTTGACAGACTACTGAATATTATGTATTATTTACATCAAGTTTTAGAATATTTCAAAAATAGCAGATAAGCATAGACTCACCTTTTTCCTATGTGCACACACCGGAAATTCAAATCTGACTGTGCACATCAGTATTCGAACTCTGTGTTTTTAAAGAGAAGGAGGCAGGACAGGGCGTTGTGGGGGAGTGAGGTGACAGTGGTCTTTGAGAGAACAACAGGGGGAAAAAAGTTGTTTGACAGTTTGACCAAAGAAGAATAACTCTCACTTCTTTGAGGGGGTGCTGCAGTCTGGCTACACTATGTGACATTAGGAGACTGTGATCCTAACATTAAATTTCTCAAGACTATTACAGCAAATTTTGTTGTAGTTGTTTATGATGCGCTAAGATCAAATTTTAGTGAGAAATTTTTGATGATTTCAACACATTAGAAAATAATATTTATGTTTCGACTCCCAAAAAAAGTAGATCTAATGTGGAGAGATTAAAGGGACAGTTCATCCCAAAGCCAAAAATACATTTTTTGTGTCTTACTCATAATGCTATGTATCTATCTACATTGTTTGGGTGCAGGTTGCCGAGTGTTGGAGATACCAGCCATAGAGATGTCTGCCTTCTCTTGGATATAATGTAACTAGATGGTACTCAGCTTGTGGTCCTCAAAGCGCCCATAATAATAATAATAATAATAATAATAATAATAATAATAATAATAATAATAATAAAATAAAATAAAATAAGACCTTTGAAATACTCAACAGCAGTGCCTCTTTCCAGAAACCATGGACTCTTGTCCATGAGTACATGCACCCTTCCCTCTGTGTGGTGATACGGTTGCTGGATGTAGTTTGGTAGAAAGAAAATAGCTTCTATATGAAACTGCTCACAACAAAGTCCGTGGATTACTTTGAGTAACCGGGTAATGCTGTCTGGAAAGAGACATTGCTGTTGAGTTTTTCAAATGTTTTATTTTTATATGTATATTTGATTTGGGGTTGAACTGTCCCTTTAACATGTTTGAAACTGAGTGAGAAGCATAGGTGAGAAGATACTGTTAAATTTTTTTTTAAAAGATTATTTTTATTGTTTTTTTGCCTTTATTGACAGGACAGAAGGTGAAATGGGGAGACAGAGAGAGAGAGGGGGAACTGACATGCAGCAAAGGGCTGCGAGTCAGATTCAAACCCGCAGCTGCTGCAGTGAGGCGCCAGCACTACCCACTACGCTACTGACGCCCCAGACACTGTTAATTTTTAAATTAGATTTAACTTAATTGTGATTGCACAGAGTACTGAGACAAATGCAGTTTAGCATCTAACCAAATTTTCAAAAAGAAGTACAGACTAATGTGCATGCATAGAAGTATATATATAACCAAGGGGTAAATATAAAGCCTCTGCAGCAATATAACAGTATGATCGTGGACAACAAGTAGGCACAGTCCCACAGACTGAGAGCAGCAGAGTTGGGTGAAAGGTGAAGATGGTGTGGTGGTGTGATTCATGTAGATCATCAACAGCTCTCTTCCATTAGAGGATTCCAGCACGTCACCTGCTGCCTTCAAGTGCTCCTCGGGAACATCGTAATCCAAGTGCATCTATTGCTTTTGTTGAGGGACAAAAGCAAAATTTACTCAGTTATGACATTTTTTTGTTGTTGCTTGAAATTGGTAACACCTCGCTCACGACGTGAGCACTGCACTCAAACTGTCATGTGTCTGGTGGTTAGTGACTCATTTATTGACCTACTGCAGCAACAGATTTTCTCACGGGTAGATACTGAGGCTCCCATAATGTCTATGCATAGTCTGTAATTGTGAACAGTGGGCTATATTGTCTCTCTGGTGTAATCATAGTTTTCAGAATATTCAACATGTTGGTTGACCCAAATTTGTATCTGTAGTTACGATTAAAAACACATTTTGTTGTTGTAATGAACATGTTTGCTAGTAACTCACAAAAAATAATCATGTTCTTTATATTTAGCAAGTGAGCTCAGGTGGTTTCTGCAATATTTCCGGCGGTAATGAAGGCGCTCTAGCTCAGTCAGTGTTGGCATTTACACTGCCAAGTAGCGCCAAGCAATATGAAACTAGTCCCAATAAAGGAAAATAAGACCAGAAGTTAAAAGAGTCCACCTTCAAAATAAAATTTGATCTTTGTATAAAAGTCAGTTTATTGGCTTTTTTTTTAAAAAATGCTGCCATCACTGGAGGAGTTGTTTCCAGTGTGTACATTCATCAAAGCGTCAGTCCATCCCATTCTCATGAACACAATATCTCAGGAATGCCTTGAGGGAATTTGCCTGTATTGGCACAAACGTCCATTTCGACTCAAGCATGAACTGATCAGATTTTGGCCATAACTCAAGAATTCATACGATAGCTATAACAAAATTTCAAGCAAATGTCTAAAAGGGTAAAGTGATGAAATGATGACATTTAAATCCAAAAGGTCAAAGGTCAACTTCACTGTGACATTCTAATGTTATCAGGCACCATCACTCAGGAACAGAAGGGGAGACATTTGGTCAGATGCTGATTCACTGACACCCTTCTTTGGTGCCCACCTTAAAACTGCTGCTTGTGTAGATCTTCTGTGCTGCCGGGCTGAAGATGTGTGTGTAGTCTTTTAAAATATTTGCCTCTTTGCAGCAACATCCGTATTTGAAGCACTGCGTACTGGCTTGGCTATGCAATACATTCTCATATCTAAATGACAGAATAGATTGTTTGCCAGTGACTCCCAAAAGGGCGTCATTGGCAACCAAACATGACACCCCAAAATGGGAGAGCACAGGCAACAGGTGCATGTACTAATGTTTGCAGTCTTAAACAGGGTTAATTTTGTGAAACATTTGCTGTTATGCACCAAAACTACGTGGTAAGGTTTAGAAGAAAGATCATGGTTTTGATTTAAATAAACATCTTTGTTACGCTGACTTTTGGTTGGACACAAACACTTGCTTCCTGGGTGAAAGTCCTGTGTTTGTTTGACCTGTCCACCACATGGATGTATAAAGAGAACAGGATGCAGAGCTGGAGGCAGGACCCCGTTCATTCTTATGAAAGTTGCTCAGTGGCACACAAAGCCAAAAAAATTAATTTCCAGGTGTAGAATTACCCAGATCTTCCGCATTCATGGGCTCATAGAGCAAGCACATTGGTGTTTCCTTGCCACATTGCCCACTTGGTCTCTGGCTTGCTTACATTAACGACAGTCAGAAAGTGTCTCTGGATTGGGCAATTAGTCAGGGCCGTGCTGCCCATAGGGCAGGTTAGGCAAATGCTAGAGGCGCCAGCATGCCAGAGGCGCCAGGGAGTGAGGTGTTTTTTTTTTCTTTCTTCCCCATTCTATTAAAAAAATTAAACAAAAATATACTTGCCACGGTCCCTAACCGCGCCCCCTCGCCCCGCTACCTGCCGTCTTCTGTAATGTGATGCTGCTGAGTGACAACCTGACAGTCCAGTGCCATCGTCAGACCGAGGTAATGATGTGACGTGATGAAACACTTCATTTAAAATGGTAGAAACACAACATAAGTTACAGCTACTGAAGCACTTGCAAGCTAACGTCAGCTCATTCGCCGCTAATGGTTAGCGGTTAGGCTACTACTTCGTAACATCAATGTTACTGCGACTTCATTAGGCACTTGTTTTAGGAACACTTTCAGCATTCACCTAGAGTTAACGTCATTTAATGTTGCTCCCATCTTAGAGAAAGTTGGAAAGAAAGACTCAAAGTGTTTGGGGGAATGAATAAGCAACGTAATTTAATATATTGGCCTAACTTTTCTTTTAATGTTTAATGTTTAGTGTGCTGCTGCACAAACCACTCACTGTTAACCAGCCAGGCATATATTCATATACTGTATATTTATGTTTTCCAATTTCCAGATGCAATTTGTGATGTTACAGTTGCATTTTTTTATATTTTGGCTGTTTGCTGTGTTTAAAATGTCATTAGATCAAGGCAGGCTGTAATGATAGGTGCTATTATGGTTATGCCCTGATGGTTTCACAATCAACAGCTATTTGATTAACTTAAGTAATGTTCATGTTCTTTATTGCAATGCAACATTTGTTTAATAATTAATAAAATCAAGACATTTTTTCAGGAAGTTTTTGAAATGTTTCCTTAGTAGTTTTTGAAAACCAAGGTTTGAACCGAACCGTGGGGGTGCCAGCAAATATCTTGCCTAGGGTGCCAAATTGGTCAGGCACGGCCCTGCAATTAGTGAATTTTCTTTCAGGACATGATGATTTAAGTCAGGGCTATTTCAGTGTTCATAGAGGTAAGTTGATGTATGTCACAAAAAAATATTAATTGATTTACAGACGTCTCTTACACAACATGAGTCAATGGGGAAAAGTCGTTTTGTACCCAATGCCATAATATTTGGCCACTAAGTCAAACTAGCCTCTAAGGCCGATGCTGTTCCCGGGGGCTCTATCCACTGACACTGTCTAATCAGCACCAGAAATCCGATCAGTTCTACACATGTGCAAATATGGCTGGGCTTAGGCACTGACCCTGAATAGTATAGGATAGGACCTGAGCTGATCGGGTCTCTAGTATTTAACGGGTAATAACAGTCCACCATCCTGGATTCCGATGTACGTATCTTTGCCTCTTCATAATACTAATAATCACCACCTAACAATACACCTAAATATGAGTCATAACAGGCAGCTTGTGCAGACAACCTATGTATTTGTTTTTTAGGTCAGGGCGGGCTGTGGCAACTTGTTTTCTATCCGGTTCCTCTGGTAGTCCACCACAAACTGTTCTGCTAATATTGACCTTCAAGTGATAGTCATTGCAACATGTGACGAAGTTCTCTATCAGTCCTCTGTCCTCCTCTGTAAAAAATAGTCTCTAAGTGAAGACAGCATGTTTTTTACTGGAAATTATTCACTGTAATTGTACATGTCAATATACTGATAGCTTTCATTTCGACAAAAACAAAAATACATTTAATACCTTTTATTTAAGTTCTAAAAGTTTTTACTTGATATATTATGTGAGTCTGGAAAGATAAAGATATAAAGTAACTTGACTGTTTTTCAGAGGCATGCGACCACGAGGTGGTTATAAACTTTTTAAGTGAAAGCTGGATTACCGAGTGGGCACAGCTGGCAGCTGGTTTAGGATGCCATACAAGTCCCTGGTTCACTGTGTGTCAGTTTGGGTAATTTGGTTAATTGCAAATCTGTTAGGGAATATGCACCAACAATAAAGATGGGTCCTGCACTTGTCGAGGATCCCTGCCTGCATTCATTTATTTTCAGGTCATGTTGTTCTCACATGGTGCACATTCATTAAGAAATTGTTGTTGTTGTTGTTGTTGTATTTAGTTAAATCACTACAAAGAAAACCTGAGGCTAGATAGCAGCTACTGTTCCAGAGCAGGAGTATTGGTTGAAAGAGTGTATACATAATGTACACATTGGTAGGAAGTAGAGAAATGGAGCGTCATTAGTGGCCCAAAAGCAAATATTTGCCCAAGGCCTCCCTAAAGGAATCAGCACCAGCATACTGATGTTAACTGTGTTTAGCTAGACTCAACGCAAACAATGAACATGCACAGTCTTAGTGAGCACACTGCCTTGCTTCAACACCTCTGTGAAAATAAGATGAGACACATACAAAGACAGCAATGGTACAGATGAATAGAGGAAATAAAATAATCAATAAAATGAGGTTTCTAAAAAAAACTAAACTAGAATAAGAATAGCACAAAATAAAAAATAGAGGAACTATACTAGAACAGATGGCGACAGAAACTGCAAGGTAAAGTGACCACGGAATGCAGCAGAGTCAGCAGGTCTATTTAAAAAGTGTACACCAGACTGATGATATGATTAAATAACGGCACCTGGTGTTTGTTTGTAATACAGGCATGATGCAAAGATTAGAAACAGAACATATTAACATAATCCAGGGGTAATATGATAAATTATTTTGTATGGACTTTGAAATATAGCTTAATAGTTGCATTCCAACCAACTTGTTCGCACTGCTGGTCATAAGTAACCGCACACGTTAGCTATTCTGCACATTTTTTACAACCTGTACCTCACGTCTCACTGTGTTGTGTATATATTTGATCTTTTCTACTCCTGCAAATGCAAAATCAGATGAAAGGTAGTACTATAACGTGTAGTACAGCAAAATAGGGTGGAATAGAAAAGAGTATCAAATATGACAGTATAAAAACAGTATAGTGTGAGCGCGATAAAGTAAAATACAGTATGTGTAATATAGTAAGTAAAATATAACTGTATAATGGAATATGATATAGCCTAGTAAAAATAGTATGATATATAATAGGTTGTACAACAACACCTAGGTGGTATGATGTGTTAAATATTAAATTATAGTATAAAAATAATGCAAGTAATCAGCCTGCAATGTGGGGACAATAACAAACGAAATCTTTATTATGCTTGTATTAATTAGCTGAAAAAGTGGCACGTTCATAGATGCAGCTTTTATTATGAAACCACACACCGGAAGTGCCGGTGTTGTTGTTACATTTAACTTGACAGTCTTGTGTAAAGGCGATGCAGGGGACTTAAAGGCCGCCAGGGAAGACTCCGCATTTCAAGGAATACAGCCAGCCAGAAATAATGGTGGGAAACAATTGGATAAAACAGATGTCGAAGGGAGTGAATTCAAGCGTTACGGACAGCACCGTGTGTGTCTGGAATCACCGGGCTCAAATATCTGCCTCCTCATCCCCATTCACAGGACATCGGTAGCCGAGTAACCGGCTTGCTAGCCCGCAGTCCTTCCCAAAATCTCCGCTCCGGAATCACGGATCTCATCTGTTTTTTTTTCAGCAGCGTTACGAAAGCTAGCCAGCATCACACGGAACTAACCCGAGAATATGCCGCCCGTTTGCTTTCATCAAAGTAAAGGTATGACCTGCTAGTCCTCTGCTGCAGATCTGACCGCTAGGATCGAGCTAGCATCATCTGGAGTTGGATGGACGCGCGGCTCGCACTCACCCACCCGCAGCATCCCTGCCTGGGACGCGTTCAAGCCCGTGCTGCTGCACCGGAATGCTAACTAACGAGGAAGTGGCTTTAACATGACGAGAAACATTTGGTCTCCCTACTGCTCAAGGCTGTCAGGTGCCACACAGACATTGTTTAAATGCCAAATGTAATGACCACCCCGAGCTCGCACCATGTATGTGGCTGGCCGTGTCTGTCTCCAGCCTTGCGGATGACACTCACACAGGTACCGGCGGTTCAGAGCAAACAGCGTCGGCGCCGATACACCGTCGCCGGGTAGTGCTGAGAGAAGCTAGGAGGCTAACAGCACAATATAGAAACCCATAAACAACACCAATGGTATCCCATAAGGTTTTAGTCGCAATAATCTTACTAAATGTGTATATAGGTGTACAGTCTGTTTTCTACTTATTCGGCGGCGTCCTTTTAACGGTCCTGTTTGCTATGGCATTTCTAAATGGACCCAGGCTGCTGGACTGGGCGAGTTCACCTCCACATCTTCAGTTTAACAAATACGTCCTAACGGGATACCGGCCAATCTCCTCTGTGCAAGACTGCATCAGAAGCCTGTTTTACCTGCACAATGAACTTGGAAACATATACACTCATGGTGAGTACAAAAATCCCACATGGACTGCTTAGTCAGCAGATGAGCTTTGTGTAGCCGGTGTGACTTTGAGTGTTAACCCACAGATAGTGTACAGATACTGTACAGTATCAGGTACAGATAGTGCACAGATACTGTACCTGCAGAACGATGCAAAGCCAGATTTTGCACCAGAGCCTGGGCAGCTTGCATTCAGGATGCCACACATGACTTAAACCTTTCATTCTCAATCACATATATCTGAGCTAAATCCTCATTTGAGGAATTTGTCTAGTATACAAACCAAAAAAGTACATTAAAAATAAAATATAAGCCTGTTTTGGTTCATAAAACTATTGAAGAGAATAAGATAACACTGATAATTTATGTTTATTTGTTGTATAGTGATTGTCCATGTATTAAAATGCCTGTCAGAGTGATAGAAGGTTGGTTTGGGTGACTAATTACATTTACTCAGGTAATGTAATGTACATTTTTGAGTATTTATTGCCTCATAATTCTACACCACTACTGTCAAGATGAAAATACTCAATGTATTAGACAGAGCACTAGTTTAGATTATGATTTCACATACAAAACTCATGACCAGCTCATAAAATATATCACATTGTTAAAGACTGAGCTACATAACAGTGTATTGTGTAAAAGGGCTGCAACTAACAATTATTTTCTGCATTTTTTTTTTTAATTTAATCAATGTCATTTAGTCTCAAATGCCAATCACAACTTCCCAGAGCCCAAGGTGACGCCTTCAAATGTCTTGTTAAGGCTGACCAATAATCCAAACCCCAAAGATATTTAGATTTTAATTGTAGGTATGTCATAAACAACGAATCCTCTCATGAGAAACTGGAAACAGAAAGTACATTTTTTCCACTGGTGCTTGAAAAATGAGGGAAACTGTTAATGGCTTATCAAAATTGTTCCTAATAATTCTTTTGTTTTTAAAATAATCAATTGATAGATGTATGATTTGAGCTCTGTTATGCATATAAAATATGTTCCAGCTCAATCAGCTACATAAAAGTAAAACAGGTAGTGTAAATGCTTCTTCTACGTTAATGCATCAGTAACATATTTCCAATATTATGATATGTAACAATCACAAGGGCTGTTTGTCTGCATTACAAGTTTACTCTGTATTTTCTGTACTTTTACAATAAGATTTTGAATGCAGGACTTGTACTCATAATGGAGTATGTCTATCCTGTTGTATTTTTCCTAAATACTTTTTCCACCAATGTTAGTCATAAGGCAGTCACTTTAAAAGCTGGCACAATTTTCCACCAAAAGTAACCAGGTCATGGCGAATGTAGAGAACCACTTTAAAATGATGTTTTCTTTTAATTAATGCACCATGCATTGTATATTGTAAGTGTGCCAAATTGGAAAGTGAATTTTGATTCATAATTACATTTCTTATGAACAGCCAAATTTTACAAGCGACGTCTCTCTGCTAACAAGCAGAAATTTGAACTACTGAATTGAACCACACATAACGTAAATTTGCCAGCAGTGGCTTTTTCATCTGGTCCAATATGCCAGGTTACACAACAATATGCCATTCTTTTAATAGGTTGGCGCGAGCCAAAATTAATTGCAGTAATGTGTTAATCTGTGCAGCCAGAGGTGAGACTGATGTGTCAGTTTGTTAGCAATCTGCATGGAGTCATTCTGTTCTCAGTCCGATATAATTAGACTGCCAATAGCATGGCACACAGTAGCATGACCTCTTATGACCATCAAAACACATCCTACAGCCACAGAGAGTGCAGTACATCATCCGTGTGTTCACAGACTTCTGAGATTCTGACAACTTCCTCATTATGAAGGTCATCGCTTCACTTCCAGTTCTGCCAGCAGTCACAGAATAAACTGCGGTAGTGATCATCAGGGAAGTGGCCCTGGAAGTCTTTATTACACTCCAGTGACGTCAGTTGAGCATGTGACCTCGCATACACCCTTAACATCATTGCCTATATAAGGCAGTGATGTTTAATCCAATGAGCCGTTGTCTAATTCTCCAAAGTTAGAAGAAAAGATACAGAGCTGTGCTTGTAACTCAGGCGGAACATTGTTGTGCTTTTTTATTGTGTTGTTACATTTCAGGTAAATTTCATGAACTGGTTTGTTTTGCATACAATCTGAAAACATCCTGCCCGCAGCTCAGCTTTCAGACACTTCCCCGCGTCCGTGCCTCTGGCCTTCAGAGGAGGTCCTCTCCACTGTATTCAACCCTGAGTGGGGCTGAGAGTACAACCGGTCGGCTCAGGACGAGCAGGGGGAGGAGCAGAGATAACACACTTAAAATAGATGTGTTACAGTAGACGGCATTGCCAGTATCACCTGGTTGGGACAAATGCCTTGACATTGGGAAAGGCAGAGTGAGCGAAAAAAGGGAGTAAGGGAGTGCAATATGCAAGTCGAGTGATAAATGATCGTAACAACTGAATGTAGATCAAATTTCAAGGTCTGAATTTTTGCTCACATAGCAGTGAACCCTTCCTGCTTGCCTAAACTTCCTCTGGAGCTGTGCAACCATTTGAAATATGTCACTTTGCTGCATCAAAATAAGAATTTATCGGGAGCCTCGTCTGTCCCCCAAAGAGTAGCACTGATACATTTGTGCCAGTCATGTAGGTTTCCGCTTTCCTCCACATTATTCTTGCTGGTGTCTGCACACACTCAGCAATGTTGGAGGGCCTTTTCGCGGCCACTCATTCTTGTACAGTTTGAAAAATAACCTCCACAGGCCTCGACAGTCCTGAGCTGGATAATCCATCACAATAAACATGACACCTTAATTTGGTTTTGTTAAAGTTGCCATGTTATTCTATCGTGCTTGAACTGATGGTTTTCATACCAGCGTGCACTCTACCTCAGGCTGTTTCTGTCAATCAATGGACGCACAAGAAGAAACAGTAGATAATCTTTAAAGATCTGTTGCATTACAAATGTTATTGTCAGAGATATGTAAGTACATGCAGAAGATGTTACAAAGTGATTGCAGACAAAGTAAACTTCATTTGTACAAGTGCATGACACTGAGTGCAACAAAGGCATTTTAAAAGTGTTTCAGGATTGTTTGTGTCGAGCCTTGACAGAAGCTTCAACTTCAATTACAGCTGAGGCAAAACCTCCTCTAACAACTTGTGCTGCCTCTGTTTCCCTCCCCTCTTCCTCTTCCAGGCATCCCTTTGGTTTGCTTCCTGGTGCTGCTGCCTCTCAACATCCCCTGGTCTCAGATCAGCGTCACGTGGTTGGGTGTGGTGCACTTCCTGGCTTGCCTGTCGCCCCAGCTGGGCTCTGTGCTGTACCACCTCTTCATGAACCACGAGGGAGGGGAGCCGGTCTACCACACCCTCCTCAAACTCGATGTGTGTGGAATCTGCATGATCAACACATTGGGTAAGCTCAGCAGATATCTTCGCCGTTTATTATTTTGAATTCTCCATCAGCCAGACTTCTGTGATTGCTGGTCTGTTTAATCTGAGGGTGGAACTTTTCTTTATTGATCGTCAATGATTTACCACAGGAGTGTTTTGCTTGAAGGTGTACCAGCACTGAATTATCAGAACATATTTGACTACTGAGTCAACTGGCCAATGTAAGCAATGATCCAAGTTCTAAAATGATTATTGATCTGTCCATACTGCCTGTATTAGCCAATTAAAACCAAAATGACAAGTGCAATATTTTGTATTTATTTATGTGCTAATGTTCTTTCAGAAAACAGAACAGCACATTTTGCTCCAACTGAATTCTTTTTATTTTTATTTCAAGTTTCCGCATCTGGAAAGCTTAGTTTCTTGAAAGCACTGTGTGTAAGATATGGCCAGCTAGCCCTGGACAGTCCAGTAGCTCAACAGGCGATAGAAAGCCACTGCAGAATTCGGGTGCCTTTTGTCCTGTTTGAGAGAATGAATAATTAAGAGTACAGCCCCCGGGTAGTGGCACAGTAAACCCAAAAGCCAAATCCATACTGATAACATTTTCATTGTAAACCGCGTAACTTTTCATAACACAAAAGATGGATAAAGGTTTTGGCAAGCAACTTCACCATCCCATCCACCAGCTCCTGCCCAAAAACCATGTTTGCCAGCGAAGAAATTAGTATTTTAACATTTAAAAAAAAAAAAGAAAGCAAAACAAGAGTAAATTTTGGCGGGGCTTTTCACAGCTGGAATCAGTTCTTGGTTTCTTTTAGGACCTTGACACACCAAGCCAACAGTTTGCTATTGGTCAATGTCAGGCTATTAGTGAGCATCTGATACCTTTTTCTGGGCTGTGTGTCCCACACTGTTAGAACTAGTCGGCCACTGACGGCTTTTTTTGGCTGAGTCAGCATGTTTAATCAGGTCAGCAAGCCGTTGGAGAAATCACTCTGTTTGGCAGTTCAACTCAGCGCAACAACTAAAGTCCAGAGGGCATGAGGTCAAAACAAACTTGTTATATTAGGTAAGGTTATTTTTTTAGCCATTGGGCTCTTTAGCAGAAACAGTTTGCAGTTGTTTGTTTTATTGTTTGTACACGGTAAATACCCTTTGTTCTTTCAACATTGGCTTGTGTTGTTAACATACAAACTGGCTAACTAGCATCCTGAGCCCGTCCTGTGGGTCTGCTGAATTCCCTTTTTTAATGATGAATGCCTGCTGCTATGGGGGGTTATTTCCTCTCACGCAGGAGTGTAACGTACATGCCATAGCTTTGGTGCAACTTTTTGGCAATTTTGTGACTACGCCTAAACTATTAAGTAACTAATGACAATACAAACCGCAGTACTGAAAAGCATCCAAATGGCATTGATATATGGTTTTGATGTGGCTGTTGTTGTTTTTTTGCTACTATGGTCATGCTAAAAGCTGAACTAAACAAGCTATAACATAAACTACAGGCCATTTGCCATCAAATTTGCATATTCTTGCCCTACTGACCTTTTCTGTAGAACAGATGACTGTAAATACATATTGTATGGCCCCAGTAGTAGACCAGTGAAATTCTGTCCCCCATTTCTTTGGAGCTTTGGTCATGCATTACACATTGCACCTTTAAGGAGCTTTCACATGACTTTCACGAGTTGAGGGCCACATTTCACACAGTCAGGCAATGACTGACATTAAACGATCTGAATGCTGCTCAGTCACTCTGAAAGAGCAGTGTCACACCAGGTTCAAACAATCTGACCTCTGTGCGCTGTGGCTTGCACCGTGCGTTACATTGATGCTGAGTCGGGCATCAATGCTTCATCTCTGTGCTGACTCTCCTTTGTTTGTTTCCTTGTCTCAGGGGCGCTGCCCATTGTCTACAGCACACTGCTGTGCTACCCGTTCATCCGCACTGTGGCCCTGTTAGTTTACATCCTGCTGTCCAGCCACGCCATCTACTGCGCCGTCACGGCTCGGAGCAGCGTTCGCCGGCTGCGCTCCTTCGCCTGGCAGGCGCTGTTCCGCTTCTCCTTCTTCCTGCTCCGCTGGGTGGGCGTAGGTGGTGGCAGCCCCACCTCACTACGCCACTTCCTCATGATGGATGCGCTGGCCGTGCTGGGCGGGGTCATCAACATCACACGCATCCCGGAGCGATTCCGCCCAGGCCTTTTTGACTACTGGTGTAACAGCCACCAAATAATGCATGTACTGGTGGTTGGCTCCATCCTCTACCTGCACTGGGGTGTGCTGGACGACCTGCTGTGGATCAACAGCTACATCTGTCCCTCAGACTGACCCCACCTGCAGCCCCCGCCCCCTCACAAGGAGCACTGGGATGTAAGGTGAAAGGACCTCTGAGGGGAGGGGGGTGCCTGCAGAGGGAAGGGGTAGGAGGGGAAATCAGGGGGAACTGATGGCGTGAGGTGAGACGATATGTTGTCTGTGCATGTGTTCACCTCAAGCACTCAAACTCAGAATGTTCATATCTACGTCCATCGTGGTACTTTGTGCGAATGCAGGCAAAAGTATGTCAAGTAACACGCACAAGCATTTTGACTCTGTCGCTCTCCGTCAACATGGACACACAGGAGTATACGGACACACACAAACACACACACACATAAACAGCAAAATGGATATATTTGAGCGATGAATTAAATGAGTATTGAACACTATAAAGTCTTAAGTAAAGGCTCTAGTAAAATGTTACTGCTGAGTTTAAAGCCTTTACTTAATAATAGAAGTTTTACTTGAGCATTAGTTGTGGTTGGTTAAGACAGTCTGTGGCTAGACGATATCACATGCTCAAGTCCTCTCAGATGTCACTGTTGCTACCTATGCAGCACATCCATATCTCAACTCATCACACACAACACACACTCAGACACCCTCACACCTATATTTTTATACTACATGTACATACTGTAAGTGCTGTATGAAGCACTCAGAGTTTTCTCTACGTCCAACTGACTGAGTTTTACTGGACTGGTTGTTCTGTCCGTGTTTCCTTGTTTCCTGCCACTGCCTCTTTCTTTACGTGTGTGTCAGTCTGGTTTGTCCTTACTGTCACAAGATGACGAGGAAATGAAAACGGGTGAGGGGGTTCATTCCTGAGCGTGCTAGCATGTTGGCAATGAGTTTACGTGCTTTAGGTGGCTTGGACCACACATTAGCAATTGATCGCGCAGTGTTATCGGCTTTGTGTGCACCTGAGCTCTGTGCCAATGAGATTCAGGCATTTTTAATCAGAAAAGAAAGTGCACACGTTTACAAACTGTGTTCAGTGGCGGTACTGTTTGCCAAATTTTTGCTTATGGGAGTCCATAAGCAAGGTTATTTATTATTGCACATTTATGATAACCTCCCACTATAAGGAAGGTTGTCACCACTTTTTGCTTTTATGGAGGAAAAGACCTCGAATGTGCATTATGAAATGACAGAACAGACATGAACGGGCACTTTTATGATAACAAGCTTTACACTGAAATGCCACCATGTGCGCATTTGATTGTGATGTACATGTGGCAGCAAGACATACTGAAAGTTAAGGGTTTGCCACTTAACAAAGTTTTAACTTGTAACTAAACAATTCACTATCTTTGCACTGTAAGTACATATATAACTGGCCTGCATATTGGCACAATTTGCACAGATCAATGTAATGAAATAATAATATTTATTATGCTTTTTATTCAGTTGTATTTATTTGCTGATACAGGTAACACTGTGTTCCTGTCAGCTGCTTGAACAGTTTATGTTGTTGCTGTGCAGGATCACTGGCTGACAGATCAAGTTAGAGGTCACAGAAAATCTTTTGTTTTATTCAAACCGTGCAAATCCCGCGGATTAGCTTCTCATATTCTCCCCACACACTTTTTTTCCCAGCGAATTTTGACTCCCCAGTCACACAGTAATAATGTAGGAAAAGATCAGTCTCTATGCATTTCAAATCACAACAATCAGCAAGAACAAAACATTATTTGACTTTTAAAATTTGTGCAGCCCTCTTCTCAAGATCTTATTTATGTCAGTTTTTCCTCAGACTTGAATGAAAATGGTTTTACTGTATTTGGATTTACTTGCACACAGTCAGTCGTTATTGCCACAGAATGGGGCACATTGTTGCCGTTATTTATGCTGTCATATTTAAATACATTGCTTTTGCTCTGCAGCTGGATTTGTGTCCTGTAAAAAGCACCTTTTTTTTAACCTAAGTAGAGGTTAGACACTGTGTTTTTTTAAAGTGTAGTATTTTGTTAAGCTGGTAAACAGGAATGAACCCCTCTGCCCTCCTGTTATGTACAAGTGACAACAGTTCTGTGTGAATGTCGATGGGTGTTTTGCCACCGTTTTCTTCTGTGGTATTTCAGTCACTACTCTTGAATAAAAGTAACTGTTGCTCAGTTGTCTTGCTCAAGACTAGTGGCTGAAGTGCAATTTTTTTCCACAGGCAGACTTTACTTTCTTAATGACATTGCACTTGTTTCCCATGCCAACAGTCACAGCCGCCCACTGACTAGTTGCCAATCCCGTCAGACCCACTTCATCTTGCCAAATTAGCAGCGTCTGAGGTGTAGCACATCCTCTGCTTCCTGTGCTAACACTGACTCATAGGTGAAGAGGGATTTCCCACAGTCTTAATCACGTACACTAGCCTCAGACTGCGTCCCCCACCCCTACCCACCCCTCTGCTTCATAAAGAGTCTGATACTTATGTCTGCTAGTCTCACTCTGACACAGCGGTTATTACCTACCGTGACCGTGGTACAATGTAAAAGCTGAAACTAATGTATTATTGGCCACTGAATGAAACTGGAAAAAAATGCATGAAAGTAGCTGTAATACAGAAACAGATGTCTCGTAGAGTTAGCTAATCGTTTGTTCATTGTAGTCATACACAGGCCATGTCACTCGGTTCTGGAACTGACTGTGTGGGTACACGGGGGTTGGGGGAGGGTTTGGGCAGGCGGGTCACCACTACAGGAAAATGACTGAACACAGATCAGAGACACTATCACTATCAAATAAACTGCACTGTTCATCATTCTCAAAAGGGCTTTGGATTAAAGTAAATTATAATTCTGAAACATATTGAAAGTCCATATAAATAATGTAAATACATGTATGTAGATTATATATACATACAGTGCAAAATGATATACCCTAATTCATTTTTGATACATACCCAATATGTTACGGGAAGACAATATGTGTTGAGAAGTAATGGAAGTAATGGTGTGCCACATAAAAGCTGCTGCTCTCTTTCACAGCCAAAGCAAATTATGAGAGAGGGAAGCAGACGGGGCTTGGTGCGGTGCTTCAGGTTAATATCAAAGATGTGTGTTTGCTTAGCTATGTCCATATGTATGTGAACAACATGGAGGTAAAAAACATACTGAAATTGGTTTCAGTGCTAATGTGGAGTTGTTTGACCTTTCGTGACCCTAACTAAGAATGCTTTTGATCATTTAAATGTAACCACTTTTTTTAGACGTGTGGGAAACACAGATTTGTGACCATCGTGGGGAATCTTGGCGGGCATGTGAATACCTCGTGACTACCACTGGTCTATCTATGCATTATCAGCCGAAGGATACGTAACAGTAAAGTTGATTTGTGTTTGTTCAAGAAACGGCTCTCTGATCTGCTGTAACGGAGGGCTTTTCGCTCCAACATCCTGGGTCTCCCACTTCTCAGGGTGCCATAACAGTAGCTGTAACATCCAAGGCCTGACCTCTGCTGTCTGAAACATGGCTGCGAGACTTTCATCTACCTCCACCTGCCCTCTTTGTCCAGTCTGTTCATGCTATGAACTGGGAAACAGATTGGACAGAAGGGAGACAGAAGGTGGAAAGGGGGCATTTCTCTAAAAACCATGTTACAGGAGTGGAACCAGGCCAGAAATATTGGTCTTTGTCTTTTTGTCTGTATGTTGAAAAAAAAAATGACATGATGTATGAACACATCACTAACAAAACAAATTTCATTTTTTAATATAACACAGGTGCCGGATAGCCTGTTAATGACCTGTTTATAATGGACTACCTGTATTGTTATATACTGATTATTATGATTACTGTTATTCTGTGGATCCTAATAATGACACTGGTCTATGTGTACAGATAATGAGACAAGCCCTTTCCTTTAGGATGAAGGGAGCTTTCTGGAGGGTCTGTCTGTTATCGTCTCTTCATATCTGCAATGTCACAGCATTTTTAAACCAACAAAGGAGCGAGTTTGGCTCCATCTAGTGGAAGTTCATGTGCACTGATGCAGGCGTTACTGTAGCCATACACACTGCAGGCAAATGAAAATAATTGGCAGCTTGTGATACTGTCAGCGCTGGTTTGCAGTTATTCTCCAGCGTTGTTTATTTAAATTTGCAGACCGTGTGTGTTCACATGTGTGTATGAGATCTCCCGCAGAACCCATACAAGCATGAAATCTGTACGTTGTCAAATTTACTTTCTCCCTTCGCACTGATGGGGCTGCTGACTGCATCCCCAGAGTGCCTCATTATCCAGTCTGTGCGCTTGCAAATTAATGTGTACGAACACAGACACACAGTTTGTTCCTGTGCTGTAGTTCACACATCTGTCCAACATTAGTGTCCTGTGTAACAGACAGGCTCTCACACTCCTCAGTCTCCAGCAACGATTGTGCAATAAACTGAAGTCTATATTTTTAAAACTGCCTATAGGTCGTCTCTTTCTTCTGTGTTTTTTTGACTGAGATATGTGTGTGTGATTTTGACTTGGTTTTAGGGTCGAATAGGTTAAAGGTTAAGGTTGTGCATGTGGTTGTGGTAGCTGATGTTAGTACTAAGGACAAAAGGGCTGTGTTTCCTGACTGGGTGGTGGTATTTGCTTAGTTCAGCAGCATTTATCTGATTACATGGGTACAAGTGGTTTTGGGCTTTGATCATTTGACCTGCTTGTAATAGGCTCCTCCTCTTTCATAATTAGCTATGACTGAGACTGACAGGGCCAAATGGCATTAAAGTTTATTACAACTAGGCTTAAGCACTTTAATCAAAAACCTTGTTAAAGCATTTGTTCATTTAATTGAACATTTTGTCCGTAATGCTGCCTAAAAGACTTGGTCGAGATAATAACTGTAACTGGATTTGGGACTACTCTTGTAACAATTGGGCGGGTTAGAGGCGCTGATTTGGCAGCTCAGTAGAAAACAGATCTGTCAACACTTGGCTGGGGAGCACTTTATGTCAGTGAGGGAACTCACAAGTGATGCATGTGTACATATGAACCCAGGTTCAAATGTTAACCCACAAAGATGGAAATCCTAAAAGGCAGCTCTTGAGTGATATAAATCAAGGGAAGACCTTGTTAGTGTGATAGAAAATGTTAGTTAACACTCATAGTTTAGGATTACGCAGTATTGGTAAGATTAGGAAATAAATCAAATAGATAAAAAGGTCCACACAAATACTGTAAAACAACTGAGATAGGGGCTAGAAAATGCATTAAGTCAAATAGGGGTAAGTATGGAAGTGTGTGTGCGCATGTAATAATGACCTTACTATAGCGATAAGAAATTACTTGATCTCACCTCATTAAGGCGTAGATTAGAGCTTCTTATTGTAATTGCACAGGTTATTTAAAGATTGTAGCTCAGGGTGAGGGGTTTAAAGGGGTGTCTCTGTATTTTAGTGTTGCATGTCCAAAAAGTTGGGGAACTCACAAGAGACAGATTACAATAAATGTTTAAATTGACACATCAGAGACTGAAATATCCTAACTTTTAGTTCCTAATATGGCTCAAACTCATTTGACCTTCATTTGACCATCCCTGTCTGACCTCAGACTTTACAAAGCTGACTCCACAGCCACAGAAGACAGAGCGGGACTAAGGACTGCTATTTAGAGCAAATCTATGATTTGGACATTGTCTGCACACGGCTCTCAACATGGAGGTAGCTGAGCCGGCAGCTAGCGGAGCAAACAGTGCTAACAGCTGCATCAGTGCTGACAGAGGTTATGGAGTTGGCTCAGCAGAGGGTGGGTGCCATGCTTCTGCAATGACACTGTCCTGATATTAGTGGTAACCACCATATGAGCACAGGGCAGAGCGGCAGCGATTAGCTAGGCAGTGGGATACACAAGCAGGGACTCGCATGCAGTAACATGCACTCACGGCCAGATCGTCTGCAACAACAAAGAACAGAAAAGCTCGGATTGCAACACACGGAGAGGTAGGTGATTTCATTCTTTAGTCAGGATGATGTGATCTTAGTATATCTTTACAGAGCAAATAGTTGTTTGCTGCTATAGTAATGCTCATAATATCATATACGTAGATGTCCTTTAAGTTAGGGTTTAGCATCAGAATGAGTGTGATATTGGTGAGATTGGGGGTTAGGGGGAAAGTCCAGTAGATATAAGGTCCTCACAAATATGGTAACAAATAGGAGAAATCAAGAATTATGGTCATACGTATTACTTTTTCCTCAGTAGACCTCCAGTATACAGTTTTGTTTCGATATTAGCATAAGAGTACAGATAATCAAGAATAGGCCCCTGACCATTTTCCAGCTGTCTCATCAAAACTTTTTGTCTCAGATTTCAAATTAAATGGCACCTTCAACCTTCAACTCTCCATCTCAGTGCATCAATTAGGTCCAGAGCTTCTATGACCTGTTCATGCTTGTTAAGGCTCTTAATGTTTGCTGCACTTTTCAGAAATGTAGTGATTCTAAGCAGTGATGGCCTGCTGTCATTTGTTGACGACTGCGGCTGTTTGAGCTTCACAAAATCACAGTGAGCATTGTTCTTTATCTTGATATAATCTTATGAGAGATCTCATAGAACTTGCACTGCCTTTCCCTTCATGCTGTCTTCAGTTTTTCAACCCCCGAAATGTCACACGAGACACCTCCCACTTCCACCTTCATTTGAAACTCTCACTTCCTCCATGCTGTTTTGTAATGTACTTTAACCTACCGTCTCCTCTAAGTCCTCATTCTGGTGGCAGGGTGTTTGGTGCTCCTCCGAAACTCCTCAAGCTGAATCGCCCCCACACGACTCCCAGGTAGGCCTGCAACATCTGTCTACAGTTTGTTACACAGTTTGTTTGCACCTGCAACAAATCTGTGAATATATTTTGAATGCAATAAGTACATTTATCATAAGACAGATAAATAACGACAATAAGACGTCATTGATTTGAATCTAGCATCTGTGACCCTCATGTTTTTCATGGCTTGAGTTTCTCCTGTTTCAAGTTAGTGAATTGTTTCCTGCTTTGTACCAGCCAATGTTTTCCATCACACCAGAGAGAGACAGAAGTAGAGAGAGATTATTGACGTGCATTTAGGCTCTTGATAAAATTACAGCTCACTCTATAAAGGATTATTAAATTAGGTGCAGAACAGCCAGAGAGGTCTTGTGATGCACATGCAGCAAAGCTGCTGTAGGCTTCTGAGTCTGAGCTTAGGCGCGGCTGCAGATTTCAGGAAGTACAAAACTACAAATGGAGGTAAAGCAAACCATAATATGTTTTTTTAATTGGTGATTATGTTGCTAAATAATGTGTGTGTTTATTTTGAAGCTGGTGCTAAACTTGTGCTTGATTTTAGGCTTAACACACATCTAACTCATTCAGTTTTGATCTCTGCTTTGGTAAAGGATTTCATTTAACTTGTGGCTTGCTATATAATATGCATTGCCAAGTATGTGTACCTGTGGGAAAGTCAATTAGAGCATGAGCATGCGAACGACAAATATGGCAAAAAAGAAAGGTTGGTGGGTTTGTTGCTCACTCTGAAGGATGTGGTGTAACTGCCGCTTTGGGCAAGTCGTTTACCTTCTTTAGGCATACAGCACGTGCAGCTTAACTGATGCTGAATAGCATTGTTATCTTCACGCTGTTTTCTTGTGCAGTTGTCCCCAGCATGCACAATAATTTAATCAACATGCAGAATCCCAAATTAAAGAGAGATAAGAGGACAAAGTAGCACTCACAGACAGACTAGAGGAAGCAGTTGTGAAAGCTTTTGCTTCCTCTTTTTTTTTTTGTAGCTTTCCTCTGTCGTGTCCTTCATCTGTGTCGTCAGCTTTGTGTCTGTCAGTTTATTTCCACATGAAATCAGCAAGCATAAACATAAAGGGGATTAATGCAGGTGACTTGTTTTTGACGTGGCTAGTTTTATATGCATTGAAATGATGACATTTGGTGTGCATTTACAAAGCACAGTGATGGATCTGTTTCTAATATCTGAGACTATTTTTACGACAGACTTCCTGCACATGAAGTCTGCTATTTTCACTCTAAGCCTGTCCTCACATTAACCCTTTCTGTCTTTCCAGTTCACCATGTCCAAGAAGGTTGTGAGGTCCAGTAAGTTTCGCCACGTCTTTGGCCAGGCTGTGAAAACTGACCAATGCTATGATGACATCCGAATCTCCCAGATGACATGGGACAGCAACTTCTGCTCTGTTAACCCCAAGTTTGTGGCCATGATTGTGGACGCTAGTGGTGGAGGAGCCTTCATGGTGCTGCCCCTGAGCAAGGTGGGTCAAAGAAAACATAAAGAAGAAGCATATATGTGCTGCTTGGCTCTCTGGGGCCTTCTACTTCTCACAATACCATGTTTGGATGTGTTGAACATGACACATGCAAGTTGGTGTGATGGTTTCTTTTTCAACACCATGCTTACGATTAAAATTTTGTATACTGCCAGTCACCATCACACATTTAGCTGAATAAGGAAGTTTGATGCCGACTTTGAGTCGTTCTACACGTCACTCGCACCGCTGTTGAGAAGTTTACCATATTAGGAGTTCGTTGTCAGCTCAGTGAGGGCAGGATGTGGCTTCAACCCAGTTATTCTGCAGTCACTTATGGAGTATGTTAGGTGGCTTCAAACTTCTTTATTGCATTTTATGTGCCGGACAAAGTGGAAAATTGCAAGCCTTGTGGCTTTGCTTTTGACCACCTGAGTATCTGAATTTGTCAAAATATGTTAACTTAACCTTTGCTTTATATCACCTGCATGTTCCCTCAGGCATGTGAATTTTATTATGCATAGGATATATGCAGGTGTTTAAAAGTCTTAAATAGAATTGGATTTAGTGTCCTCAAAAGGAGGCATTAAAGGGGAACATCACCACCTTTTATACCCAAATCAGCTTTATTCTATTGTAGTGTTCTCGGTTTTGAAACAGAAATACTCAGAACATTCCCCTGGGAGCTCTCATCTAGAACATCTTTCTCAATTCATTGTACATGGAGCAGCTCCATGGTTAATACCCTTTGACATCACAATTTCAAGTTTTAGCACTAGTTTTGGATTTGGGAGAGAGTTGTTCATGCTTACTATGTCTTAGACCATAGGAATAAAATGCATGAGAAAAATGGGTGTAGTTCCCCTTTAAAAAGTCAATTCAGTATTTTCTCTTTACATCAGTAGTGTTAGATATAAAATGTTTTTTGTTTGTGATTGCAGACCGTTGAAAGACATTTTTCATCGGCTAATCCATTCATTTATTTCACTTACAGTATCCGAGTCAAGGGTTCTTTTAATCAATTATATGATAAGGAAATATTATTTCATACTGCTGAGAAGTACTGACAAAATGTGATATAATAATAAATCATTTTAGTCCATATTGCTCCTACTGGTTTTCCATCATGCTTTCACATTTTGGCCCGTATGACTGAAAAGGCTATTCATTTGCTTTCTAAGTGAGAAGTCTTAAATTCAACTTGGTGAACCGTGCAGAATCCACATTATTCATGGTCTTGTCTCTCGTGTAGTATAGCCATTCTCAAGGGGAAAAAATTAGTTATGGGACCAGTGGGCGTGAAATTCCAGAGAAATGCACTGTGGATACATGGAAACAGTCGTCCTGTTTTGAAGTGAATATTGGTACTATTATATTTATCTCATCTCGCTGTACGGACCAACAACTTGTTCAGTTTTTCACTGATAAACAGCTTCACAAACTTGTGGAACCAGATGTGCTTGATAAGTAGAAAAAGTGCTCCAAAAATGTCAGTTGAGAATGTTTTATTAGAACAGATAAAACATTGAATGATTCGTGATGACAGCCTGGGTGAGCACATGAAGTTTCGAGGTAGGGCAGATTGGGCCATGGAAGAGGGAACCAGAGGAACCATGGGATTTTTGCCCTGATCTCCTCTCTAACCTAGTTACTAGACATTAGGAGTAATTGGAGGCATAACTGTGGAACTTGTATCAGCTGATTATCAACTTTGTCCTCCCACCTTGACTAAACCATCATGTTTTTTACTCCATCATAGTTGTGTGTTTCCTTTCAGTCCCTTTGCTTTTTTTTCAGCCTGTTCTCATTACTTCAAAGTCATGTTTTCAGTTTGGTATGTTTATTGGTTTGTCAGCAGGATTATGGAAAAAAGCACTCACTTGGTGAAAGGATTTAGCATGGGCCAAGTAAGAGCCCATTAAATATTGGAGTGGATCTGAATCATAGGGCAGCTACACTAATTATTTTTCCACTTTTGCTACCATTGCAAGATAGGGCATTTGGCCTTGGCAGAGGTTTGCGACTTCCAAGTGCCCTTGTAGTTACCTTTTGTTGCTCTAATGTTTCTATTCAAACTATGGATGAGTTTTGTTTTTTGAGAGCTGTATTCACCATCCCTCTTGATGTTTCTGTCTCTGCAGACAGGGCGTATCGACATGTCCTACCCGACTGTGTGTGGCCACACAGGACCAGTCCTGGACATCGAGTTTTGTCCTCACAATGACAACATCATTGCCAGTGGCTCTGAGGACTGTAGTGTCATGGTAGGCATCACTATATTATTACAGCAAATACGTCAGAATCTTTCAGCCCAATGTTTTGTTCATTACTGTTTTCACTGAAGCATGACATGACACCGTATTTGATGTTATACTGTAATGTGTTTGAATGCATAGGCTAAATTTTTTCCCTGGGTAAATAGATTTGGGAGATCCCGGATGGTGGACTGACCACGTCACTCACAGATCCTGTTGTCAAGCTGGAAGGCCACTGCAAACGGGTTGGCATCCTGAGCTGGCACCCCACTGCCCACAATGTGCTGCTGAGTGCAGGTATTACACCATCATAACCCTGCTTAAAACACGCTGAAGCACCTCTCTCCAGTGCTGCGATCACATGATCTGACTGAGAGCTCCTAGCTTGTACAGACTGTTAGAGGAACAGTGTGGTTTAGTGTCACAGATGAACAGGAAATTCTCACAGTTTCCATCCACTTTGTTTATTCTGAACACCGATCTGCACTCATGTTGACGCTTAAGTTCACAGCATTATCAGAACTCCTTAAACCATTCAGTCTGTCTGTGCAGAGACAGCAAAGTAAATAATACCTATAACAGCTGAGAGCTACAAGGGCAATATGGTTAAAACTGATGCTGAATAAATGAACAATAATATATTATATTATATATTATATATATATATTGCCCAACTGTAACTCCTGCTAATATACACGACAAACTTTTGATTTACAGATTTTAAAGGGAGATGTCACTTTAAGATCAAAAATACATATTTCTCCTCTTACCTGTAGCACCCCAGTCTAGTCTGTGTCAGTCTAGGTTGTTTTGGTGTGAGTTGCCTACTGAGATATTGGCCGTAGAGATGTCTGCCTCCTCTCCAGTATAATAAACTAGATGGCGCTTGACTTGTGGTGCTCAGAGCACCAAAAAAACAAAAAACAAAAAAAAACATATGAAAAACTCAACAGCAATGTGTCTTTCCAGAATCACCAGAATCATGATCTTGTTACTTAAGATAATCTGCAGACCTTGTTGTGGACAGTAGGAACTATTTTCTCTCTGCTGAACTACACCCGCAAACCGCATCACCTTGCAAAAGAAAGCATGCATCTATTTGTGAACGAGGGGCCTGTGCTTTTTGACAGATGTAAACATTAAGACCATCATGTTAGCTTGCTCAGTGGGGCTGGTTGAGTTCGCAATTATATTCAAGAGAAGGCAGACATCTCTACGACCAATATCTCCAACATTCAGCACCAAAACGATCTAAACTGGTAAATAGCACTACAAATAAGAGGAAAAATATTTAATTTTGATTTTGAGGTCAATGTGAATTGCTTTACAATGACCCACAGTGAAACCTCATAATATTTTCCCACTGTTGTCACTATTGTGTCCACGCAGGCTGTGATAATGTGGTGATCCTCTGGAACGTGGCTCGTGGGGAGGAAGTGGTGAGGATCGACACGGTTCACACTGACCTCATCTACAGCGCCTGCTGGAACTGGGACGGCTCCCAGATTCTCACCTCCTGCAAGGACAAGACCTTGCGAGTGCTGAACCCACGCAAGGGCACTGTCATCTTTGTAGGTTTCCTCCTCTTACCGCCCTTTGCACCGCAGCTTTACCAAACAAGTCTTAAATTATATTTGTCTTCAAACACCTGGACACTGTGACATTTCACTCACAGGACGTAGTCTAATGATTATGCCTGCGACTAAGGATTATTTTCACTGTTATTAATCTGACAGTTGTTTTCTTGATTAATTATTTAATCATTTCATCAGAAAATAAGGAAAAGTACTCACAGTTTCCCAGAGCTCAATTTAACGTCTCCAAATTGTCTTTTTGTCTTCACAAAAATGTCTCAGGCTTTAGAGGCTGTAAATATTTGGCCTTTATGCTGAAACAATTAATCTATCATTAAAATAATTGCAGATTAATTTTCTGTCTGTTGACTAAGTGATTAACTGACTAATCTTTTCAGCTCTCACAATGATATTGAATTACAGCTCTATAATTTGTGAGCAAGATTTAAATTAATATTGTCTTTAAGTAAGTCTAGGATAAAACCTTTAATAATGAATAACAATGTTCACTCTCAAGCTTTGCATGTTACTTACAGATTTGTCAGTCGTTCTGCTTCTATATGAAGCAATTTACTGAAATTTGGTGCAAAAGGAATTTAAAAAAAAAGTTATGAGACTGAAGTTATGAGACATTTTTAATTGCCATTATCTTATTCATTATTCATAATGTCTTAATTTATTTGCATTATTATTTTTTATATAATAATAATATACATAATATATAAAATTAGAAGAAGTAGAAGAAATTAAAAAAAAATAAAAATGTAATTCCATAATATATTGTTTTTCTACTGATAATGAGTAGGTCTATGTTAATCTAGAAAGTAGCTCTGGTGAGTGCACTTAAGAAATAAAGAGAAGAGTTGAACTGGACTAACTGATTCAACTCTGCTCTACCTCTCTCACCTGCAGGAGAAGGAGAAACCTCATGAGGGCTCCAGGCCTGTCAGGGCGGTGTTTGTGTCTGACGGGAAGATCCTCAGTACTGGCTTCAGTCGCATGAGTGAGAGACAGGTGGCGCTGTGGGATCCAGTAAGTGTCATGTGTGGAATGTTCAACTTAAAGACTTGTGTCTCCTATGCTCCTGTCTGTCTCCCTTTTCATGTTATTAAGATTCATGATCCTTATTTTTTTATCCTTAAAGCCCCTGAAAACACGTTTTTAAATCTTTAGCAGCAACATGAAACATTTGTTACTGACCGTCTAGAGGCAAAGTTATTATTTTGAAAAAAAGCACATTGTTAGGTATTATTTATGAAAGGTTTAGAACTCAAACAGTCATCAGGACTTTGTGGGTGTGGTCTGATCAAATCTGACTTCGCAGTATCCTGGCAACGTGAACAACACCACAACTTTTTTCACCTTGTAAAGTATTCTCTCAGAATCAGAATCAGAATGAATGGAAATATTTTTCATTCAAAAAGTTCAACAGCTTTACACGGGCTATCTCCTGGGAGGTATTTACTTTTCTTTCACCAGTGCTGTTTCACAACTGCCAGCTTACAGCACAAAGGGTGGTGTTACTCTGCAATATTCCACATCACGCTCAATTGAATAAGTCCTTGTCCAACCTTTAGTCTGCTCCAGATGCCTTTTTATCACATTGGATGTAATCAAACGTATAACTCTTTGTACCTGAATCTCTTAACAGAAGAACTTTGGAGAGCCGCTGAACCTGCAGGAGCTGGACACCAGTAGTGGTGTCCTTCTGCCATTTTATGACCCAGACACTGGTGTCGTCTACCTCTGTGGCAAGGTTAGATTTAGATGTTGAAATAACTGTCTTTCCGTATCTGTGTCACCCACATGGAAACACACGGCTGACTTACATTTTCTTCACAGGGGGACAGCAGTATCCGTTACTTTGAGGTGACAGATGAAGCTCCTTATGTCCACTTCCTGTCCATGTACAGCAGCAAGGAGAGCCAGAAGGGGATGGGGTACATGCCCAAGAGGGGCCTGGAGGTCAACAAATGTGAAATTGCCAGGTAAAGATATTTCTGTCTCTATAAGAATAAAAGTAACTCAGTGTTTATGGCTACACAGTGTGGCTCTATGGATGGCAATGTCTGTTGGTCAGTCGGTCAACACCTTACTTATTTTAGAGAGATTTATGTTCCTTGGACCATTAGTCCTCTTGACTTTCCGATCGTCTGCCTTTCCATCTAGTACAACAATCTAAAATCCATATAAATATTTCTACCTTCAGGTTCTACAAACTCCATGAGAGGAAATGTGAGCCCATAGTCATGACAGTGCCACGCAAGGTACAGTATCCACTATATGTACTTTAATCAGTCAAAATTAGTTTGTTGGTTTCAATTAATTTGTACATTTCTGTCTCCAGCTCACTCTTTCCTTCTGTGTCTGTGCAGTCTGATCTGTTCCAGGAGGACCTGTACCCAGACACCATCGGCCCTGAGCCTTCAGTCGAAGCTGACGAGTGGTTTCAAGGAAAAGACGGCCAGCCTATTCTGATCTCTCTAAAAGACGGGTTTGTAGCAACCACCAAAGCCAAGGAGTTCAAAGTTCACAAGAGCCTCATGAAGACCACGACTGCTTCTGCTGGAAATCAACAGGATAACAGCGGGGTGAGACATTAAAAACAAAATATCATTATATATTTAGAGTTCAAATATGTTTTCAAAGTTGCAGTGATGGAATATAACTTAGTACATTCATTAGTACTGTAATCAAGAAATTTTACTCAAGTATTTCCATTTAAGCCTCCTTTATGCTACTACTACACTACATTCCAAAGGGAAATGGGTTTTTTCATTGCCTTAGTCACCAGTTACTTTTGCTTAATAATGTTTTACATACAAAGATCAACTTAATTTCAACTTAAATATAAAGTTATGTAGAGACATAGTGGAATAATAGTCGCATTATCTGTGTGTGTGTGTTGTAAGCTTCCATTATGGTAGACGGTCCAGCCACGCATGCATGTTAGTGCGTGTGTGTATACTACTGGCTAACTAATCGACATGGCTCTGCACTGCGTTCATACTGCAGTTCCCGCTAAAGCGTAACGCCCACCCTTTAGTTTCCTCCAATGTTAAAACCATTACCTCTGTCAGCACTGTTGCCAATGTTAGTGCTATTCTTGCACCATTAGCTGCTACCTAGCTCATCCACCTCCATGTTGAGACCCGGGTGCACACAACCTCTAACTCATAGAAGAATCATTGGTTTGAAAATTTGTTCCACAACTGCAACCTATTCAACAAATCTAGTATTTATAACCAGCTCTACAGTATATGTACAATCAAACATGCTCCATCACATTGTAACTCTATCTGTGTTTGTCTGTCTGTCTGTCTGTCTCTCAGGAGGTTCAGTCCTTGAGAAAGGAGGTGAAAGACCTCAAAGCGGCGATAGAGGAGCTGACCAATCGCGTGAAGGAGTTGGAGAGCAAGCATTAAACTAGAGAAGTTTGATAAGCAGGAAAAATGAATCAAAAGCAGAAGTCGAGAGAGAAACGGCAGAGCAAAGGAAGACAAAGACAGTGAGAGGACAGAGGACTGTTGTGAATCTGATTGTAGTGAGACAAAGGGAGAGATCACAACCTACAGTTTTTGTGAAACTTCATTTTTCTTTGGCTTGAGGCTTGAATTTGTTTATTTGGTTTGATCAGTTTTTAAAAAATCCTATTTTAATATATGCTTTTAGTTTGAAATAAAATCCTCTGTATTTTCAAAATGCTGGTTTGGCTTTTTTTTGTTGGTGAAATGAAATACACATGAAACACAGGTTTGAATTAGACCAGTTTTTAATACTCATCGTCGTACAAAATGAGAAAACAAAATGAGCAATAACAAATGTTACAGAAAATGTTTGAATTTCCTGTGGACATTTAAAAGTATATCATCAGAGAAACAAGTGCACATAAATGCTCCCTGAGGCCTGCTGAGGTGCCTTTGGTTGAAGACTTATTTTAGGCAGCTTTTTCTGACTGTAAGTAAAAGAAGAAAGAAAGACTTAAGAGTAACAGACAAGTGATGAAACAAGCAATTTAGACAAAGCTGTTGATCCAAGTTATATGTAAGATATAATGCGCTAGTGTGTTTTAAAAGGCCGGGTGGCTCTTTTATATTTAAATGCTGGGTACGTTTTTATTCCCACAAATACATTTTTCACATTTTCATATTCTTGATTTTTTTTTGTGTTGTTATATGAAACGCACTTTTGAAGTCAAACATTAAGAAAAGGAAAATGCAGCAGTTTTGCAGCTATGATATTCTAGCTGATTTTGTATGTGTCAAAGCAGAAACCCAAATAAAACAGTTTTAATTCTAATATGACAAATTTGTGTAATTTTTGGCATGTATACCATTTGTTTTCTTTTTACTTTTGAACAGCTTATGCATAACCCAGCACCCAATAGTAAAACTAAATAAAAACATAAAACATCACCAGCATAACTAAAAAGAAATCAGAGTATTCAGTATATACAGAGATGTTTTCTGTTTTTTCTTCCCAAAACAACCCCTGGTGTCAGCTAATTTCTTGCTCCCCAGTCTTTGACCAAGTACACCCCCGCCCCCCAAACACCAGTCCCCTTCATAAAGCCACTACACGTAGTTTTTATTGGCTCCGGCACTGTTGCTGTAATACTTGGCGGTTCCCCCAGAGCTGCCAGATCCAGGCCTGCTGAAGCAGCAGAGCAGACCGCCACCCAGAAGGAGCAGAGTGCCGGCCCCCCAACCTATGAAGATGCATGCCCCTATCTCCTTCTTCTGGGTAGCAGCTATCAAGGGGTTGTTAAAGTCTTGCACAATATTGTGGGCGGACCAGCTGACGGCAATGATCAACAAGAGGCCTGCCAGCAGCATGCCCACCCCGGCTACCAGGCTGATCTTGGGCTTGGCGTCTTCGTTCTCTATGCAGGTGGTGAAGTCGGCTCCGCAGAACAGGATAAGGACGCTGAGGCAGCAGAGCAGGCAGCAGATGATGGTCATGGCGCGGGCAGCCTGCAGGTCAGAGGGCAACACCAGCAGGGAGTCGTAGTTCTTGCACTGCTGCTGGCCGGTACTCTGCACCACGCAGTTCATCCACAGGCCCTCCTGCGAGCTCTACTCACACACACAGACAGAAAAAGAAAGGTTCGGTCAAGGCAGTAATTATGATATATATTAGGACACACATACATATCCTACTCAACTTTGTATTTCCAGTTCATGCTACTTTATACTTCTACTCCACCACAATTCAGAGGAAAAAATTAAACCTTTTACCCTAAATTTATCTGACACCTGAGCTCATAACATATCATGCACTGGTGTAGTTAAACCTCCCTGAAAACTGGGCGTCAGATCTCCTCTATACCATTAAATATTCATGACATCATAAGCAACAATCAAAGTTAACATCCATAAGTATTACTTTACTTAGACACTCAGCTAATGTGCTTCATTGGGGCTTTGTGTATGTGTTTGTGTATGTGTTTGTGTGGTACAACTGTCATCAGATGCTGATTAAAATGTGGCTAAATCCTGATTATCGCTTTTTTCTTGTATGCTAACAGTATCAGAAATCCCTTTCACCTTGGATTTAGTGATTGTGTATTGTTTGTCCCCATATTATCAGACCTGCCATTCAGTTTGGAAGTGATAGCACGTTTCAATCATGTTTTAGGGTTGTGTTTTTTCCTGCATTTTACTGATGTGGTTACTTTCACTTCCAGGACAGTCAGAAGAATGCAGGGTATGCTGGGCTGTTGCTTTTACACCCTTGTCAAACCTACAAAATTCTTTCCCATCCACTACCTTTCATGACAAAGGGTTGACACTTTTCATTACCTGTGCAGTCACGATGTTGGATCCCACAAAGGAGGACACCCTCCAGCGTGGGACAGCACAGCACACGATGGCCCCGATAAGGCCGAGGACCCCGAGGGCCACACATACAATCTGAACAGCGACAGATCCCATTCTGTAAAAGAAGGACAAGAAAGAGAGACAAATTAGAAGAATGAGGTGGATCGTTATAGCTGTTGCCACATCTTCCCAGTACTCTTTGTAATCTTCAACTTGTCTTCTGCCTTCAACTTAATCTTAACATTTCTGTTTATTTTTTGTTTTATTTTTTCTGCTTCTTCTCTCGACAACTTCGCACCCCCCACCATCTGAGGAGGCGGGGGTGCCTTTTAATTGGCTCTCCCGAGATGAGATTTCTCCCTTTTTTCCACTTATATACAAATAATTTTGTTTATTTTTGTTTCATTGCAACTTAAACTTTTGCTTTGAATTCCTAGTTGTTGTGTTTTTTTTACTCTCTGTATTTCCCACTTTTGTGTATAGAGGTGGAGTCGCTGAATCTCCTGCACTGATCCAAGATGTAAGAGCTATTTATCTTCTGTTACTGTGGTGTTACTGTTGATCTGTGTGATCACATAGCTGAGCACACACTCAGACAAACACAAGCTCCCTCTGACAGGCCTTCACAGGATTATGTAGCTCTGGGCTACATTTTAAGACAAACTCATGTCCCGACAGGCCCTGGCTTCCTTCATCTCCACCCAGGACAGGCTGAACCACTCCCTCAAATCTTCCTATGCTGAAAATCTGCCTCACTTATTTATTTTAGGATCACTTTATCTATGATTCAACTTGATACAGGTGAAAATTAAAGTTTGCGTAAACGAGGTGGAAGGAAAATTAATCACATCCGACAGGTGAACGATGAGGAAAGATGCAGATTCTTTGCATGAAAGTGATGCAGGTTAAGGAAGTACTTTCGACCACAAGTCAGAGAATCTATAATTATTTATATATATTAGAAAAAAAATGTTTTAACAGTTTAATTGCTATTGCTTTACATTAATTAATGGTATGTTTTGATAATGGAATAATGAAAACAAATGTAACACAATTAAAACTTTAAAGAAAATCTAACATAAATTTGGGTTCGAAAACTGAAGTAAAGCTGAAAACTGAAACATGCTTATATTCTCTGTAGATATATAATTGTTTTTTACATAATTTATGTATAATTGTCATGCCAAGAAAAGCCCCTCCCTTTGTTCTCCATGCACAAGAACAGCCATCTGAAAACACTTAGATGTACTTTTTTTTTTTTGTTGTTGTCGTTAAAAAACAGGAATCCTCCTCCCCCAGAAATGTGAAATAACAAAGTATCACAGCCAGGGCTGAACAGGGTAACTTTTAGAGGAATTTAGAGCAGGACCAAAATATCTTTACTTATATGTGACCCGACCCAGATCACAAACTTTCAGAGGAGATTTAACACTGAAACCAATCGAATTTGGGTCAATGGATTTAAAATCAAATGGTTGTCTTCCTGTTTCTCAAAATAATTTTCCTCTCACACTGACTGATAGTTTTATTACACTTTTTTTTTTAATTAAGTGATGCACGTGAAGTCTTATCAAATGCCCCTCAAAGCATGGGTCACCGAAAAAAAAAAAAAAACACATTTTTTGTTAAAAACCCACAAACATGCTGCTGAGCCATTTCTCTTTTCCTCTCCCACAGCTGTTGATTTGCACTTTCCATGATTTTTGCTGGTGTGCATAAAAAGGTATTCAACCAATCCTAAACCAGCCCTTTCATCCTCTGTCACCTAAAGCTTTTGCAGAATCATGTCTCTCTTCAAGGCTCATTCAGTCCATTTGAATAAAAAGTGGATAAAAAAAAGATGCCTACCTTTTCTCCCTCTGAACTTGATGGGAAAATTGAGAAATTAGGTGTTTCTTGAGGTTCCTTCTTTCTCTTTGCCTGTGAGTTGTTTTGAAGATGCACTTTTCTGATGCACCAGTGTTGTGCAGAGACTGTCATAAGATGGGGTTTTTGTAGAGGAATGTGAGGTGTAGGGTGGGGCTTAGCTCCAATGGGGGAGTACATAGAAGGGAAGGACCTCAGGACCAGACTGGACTTGTCCTATACGTATGTTTCCCTCTCTTTTTCCACCTTAGACATGCTTTGGAGCTCTGAGGAGTTCTTACTTAACACACCTCTGCAGATAAACCTCGGTGTGTCCTTAAAAGTTGGGATGTTTTAGTATCAGAGGGCAAAATTGATTAAAAACAAAGCATACACAGAGGTTGTTGTGATTACAGTGATGCTGCTGAGTGAATCATTTTGGTTATAATCATCACGCGATTCCATAAAAAAGAGAAGTGAGTCATACAGCCCATGGCTACCATACCTGCACATTCTCCATCACCCCCCCTACACCTACCTCTGTCGAAACTGTGATGACGAACTTAAGGAGACTAATTTAGGAAACCGAGACAGAGTTGGTTTAGGATTTGCGTAAGATTGTAAGTGGAGTTTCATGGATCGTGGGATGGAAAGACAATGAAGAAATGAAAAGGGATGTTGGGAAACAAAATACATGCAACCTTTATCAACGCATTCAGAAACACAGACAGGGAGACACTCACACACAATGATGTAAGGAAACATTTAGATTTTTTAGTTCAATGATGGACAGGCAGACATGGTATTTTTCCCCTATATAACAAAAACATATGTTCAGACAGGGCAACACAAACTCACACATATTGTTGAAATTGTACATGGATATGAACAGTATTTTTAACAGATAATAAAAATAATCCCATATTCTCAACAACAATTAGGAGTTATTTCTGCTACTATTTTGTAGTTCTCTCCACAAACTACATGGGGTGTTTTAAATTTGTTTAATGACCAGTTGCTGACTTCTTTTAACACTCTTTTTTCCCTTAAGTGAAAGTAAGAGCACACTTAATAAACTCCATTAGGTCACAAGTAAAGGTCCTGCATTGCAATTGTTGCTTAAGTAATAGTACAGACGCAGTATCAAAATGAAATTAGAATTTTAAAACTAAAAGTTCTTATAATGTAGAAATAATTATACTACATTACAGTATTGGATTATAACTATTATTAGTTAGTTGGCAGAGGTGGAGATACTGGTGGGCATATTAATCTAAAGAACGCTTATTTTTAGCTCTTAATGTCCTGTGTATGTAAAATCTTGATCTGTAAAAGTATCCATAACTGTAATAAAAGCTTTCAGATAAATGGAGCCTAATAGAAACTGTGATACTTTACTCTACTATAAAGCAGCATGAAATGGAAATACTGAATGAAATAACAAGCACCTCAAATTTGTACTTGAGGTGACTGCTACCTGCTGATGATCCATATTTATATGTCAAACAAACTGGACAGTCAGGAACCTTTCATGCCATTAAAACAAGTGGAAGATTCATTGGCCTCATTAGTTTCTAGTTTCCTGTCATATTTGTTTAATTGGCAGATATGGTGCCAACATTTACTGTTGTTTTCACATATATGTTTATCTGTTAATATGTTTCACTTCGTCCAGTTTTGTCGTCTTGGGTTTTAGCTGTATGTCTACACTGAGAGCAACAAAAAACACAGAGTCATAGCCCTTGTGTGTGTTCACATACTTGTCCAGTAAAGATGATTGTGATTACTTGAGCAAATTTAATCCAGATGTCAGTGTTGAAATCTAACATTGTCTATTAACACAATCTGCCTGTTCAAACCCACAGAACTAAAGTTTCTGTTGATTCCAGCAAAGTAGCCTACAGGGAAATGTGTCTGAAATTATGCACATTATTCATTTGTTCTATCAGGAACTATGACCAAAATAATCAAAAATAATTACAGATTTGAAGTTTATTTTGAGTTTCATTTAAACTGAAAACTATGAACCTGTCAAATGTGTTACCTACAGAGCTTTTAAGTTAGATTTCCTTTGGCTGTACAGGTGCTGCTCTGTGTTCAGCTTCAAGTGGGCAGGTTGATATTTCGGCTAACAAAAAGGCTGTCAAGACACTTAATGTCTGTGTTTCTCTCAAGGCCATCACTCTGATGAGCAATTAAATCAGTCATACACTGTCAATAACCCTGTAACACCAAACATCCACTGCCCCGATATTATAGATCATAATTTTACTTTACATCATCTGTCAATGTCAATGTAAATCCAGCATGCTGTACAGTAAATAAACATGCACACATGCACATGCTGTACATAATCATCCAGCCTATGTATATCCATTTAGTACTTATTTCTTTACACCAACTGTATGGTTTAAAACCTACAGAACACACAGACTTTTCATTTTTTTTATTGTATTTTTATTGTTGGACATTGGTGCTTTTTATATATATTTATATAATACTTATGTAAACAGCTATTCTTTCACATAGCCTGCAAGAGAATATAATAGTCCTGTCTGTATCTTACCTTTATTTTTCCTCCTGTTGTGTCTGTTTATGTGTAAGTACAATGTCAAAAACCAAATCAAATTCCTTACATTGTACCCAGGGGAATCGTAGTGGGGGGGAAACTGGAGTTATTGGGAGGGGGGCCCTGAAAAGCCTGAAATGAAAATGTTGTTTTTGTTTGCATTTTTTTTTAAATTTCTAAGTAATTAGTGCCATTCCTTAACAAAATTTGGCTGAGTAACTTGGTCGAAGGATTTAACTTTGTATTAAAAAAAAAAATAGTGAAAGCTCTCTGAGGCCCCCCTCACCCTTTAAAGGCTCAAAATGGTTTAGTCTGCCCCTGCACTAGGAATCGTGAGCACTAATGTACACTGCCATAACTTTCAAAACAGAAAAAAAGGAAATGAAAAGGAATGGACGCACACTGACCGTAAAAATAAAGTTTCAAAAGGTGCGTGAGAGAGACATAGACCCAGAGAGGAAGGGTAGGGGGCTCACAGAGACTGGGACCAGACTTTGGTGCTACGGCCCTGTGTATACCAACACATAGGCATCCAGCAAAAGTGATTCTAATTATGATTCATAGTATTTTTGTCTAGTGTGATATACCCCTGGCTCTTTTGTTGTTGTTCTATTTCTATACTGTTTCCTGTATAGTGAATCAGCATTATTTTCTTTAGTCTAATTAAAATTACATATATATATATGAAAATGAAAGAAGTAGCCCATTTTCAAAAAAAAATCTATTTCTAAACACTTGGCGGCGCACTTTGAGCTCTCGCTTCAGTCTCCATTGATACTGTTGTAAACGGCTGGGGGTGGTGCTTAAAAGACGGACCTAACACGCGTCCAATCAAATGTGAGATTCCCACCAAGATGGACCAATCATCTTCTGAGAAACGTGTGCGGAGCTCCGTTTGATTCAGCCTCTTACGTTACCGTAGCCTCTTCGGTAGACACGGCCCTCTTTTAAAGTTCCTGGGGGAAGAGTGAAGGGAACCGGATAAACCGAAGGAAAGGGGCCAAGATTGAGCTCAAAGGATAATTATTCATACATTATTTACCCCAGGAGGACTGCCGTTAAACCGAAGACAAGGTTCGGGGACATTTTGTTTGATTACAAGTTATATTACATAGCTAACGTTAGCTAACTAGCCGTCCAGTTATGCTCCTGCTAGTTTATATGGGGCGCTTACGTTACTTGGCTAGTAGCTAACGTTACCTAGCTAGCTTGGTTAGCTCAAGCTCGCAGAAGCTCATTCATTGTTAGATTCTGCTAACATTGCTCGATTAGCTATTGCGAGGCGCTCGCTAGCTAAGCCATGTGAATTAAAACGTACACCATGACTAATTGCCAGTGTCCGTCTCCTTTGCTCTCTGTTTTTTAAACCTAAGGTACTACACGGAAAACCAAGGTCTTGACTGCCCGAGAACGTCAGAAAATAAAGAAAATGGCGGAGCCAGACAAATTAAACATCGACTCTATAATTCAGCGCCTCTTGGAAGGTGAGGAGCATCAAACCCATTGTGTAGCAATGTACTTAATTTACACTATTGTATATTTTCTTTGTAGTGGGATGTGTAATATATAGCAGGTAAATCGGCCAAAGTTAAAGGTATGTTGTAGAAGCGTTAGCCTACTGTGCTCTCCAGCCCGATGGTTGGATATGGATGAAAAATCGTAGCCAAATCAAACCTGCTCTTCACAGATTGTTTAGCCAACATTATATGTGCATATTGCATTTTTATTATAGCAACCCATTTCTGTTTTCATTAGAATACACTGTTACCGTGTTGTTTGCAAATCAAAGGGAACTCGGTGACGTGAGAGAAAAAAGGAGGCACATCACACATACATTTTACGCAAATGACACCTTACACCATACATTATTGGCTTAGGGTGTATTAAATTTGATGCATTAGCTTTTTCATAAAAGAAATAATGATTTCTTACGTGTTTTTCAGTTCAGAATAAGAGAAATGGCCTGTTTGAGTAATCACTGTTATTAGTTGGGGAATTTGAAAGTGGCTATTTGCAGTATGGCAGTAAGGGATTACTTTGACTTGTTGCTGTTTGCATTCTTTGACACTGGCTTACCGTAAGAACAGTCTTGTAAACACAGTTTTCTCAACCCCATTTGTAGCCCCCTTTTCCCACCAGAGCTTATCAGTTGCATGGATGGATTGTTGTTGTGCTCTGTTTTGCAGCCGAGGATCTGATTACAATTTGCAGCCACAACCTTCCCCAGAGTGACTTGTTAATGAGGTGTACAAACAAAGATGCTTTGATTGGCATAGCTCACTGTAATACTGTGTGAAACTGCTGTTTGGCCCTCTAGGCTTCTCCACCAGTGATTTTTTTTTTTAAGCAATATATAGACTGCGTACATCATTCTTTTTCATTTTGTGTGCTCCCGGTGAAAAATAACATTTACGTAAGTACCTAGCCTATATTAGGACACTAAAAGTAATTTTTATGATGAAACTGTAAAACATCTTGTGCCTAAATGATTGACCTTTTTAAAAAATGCAACAGTATGGTTTTGTAAAAGAGAGACATTTAACATTATGTAGGCAGATTCTGAGTGATTGGTGATCTGTACTGGCTGTACAAATCACATATATGTCACAAGAGGACACAAACTATTGCTCCTATGCCCAATGTGTGGAGACAGATTTGTTATGGTTGGAAGTGTGTGTGTGTGTGTCTGACGGAAAACAAGGCTGTTTTATCTTCATAGCCACATGATGATTGTGTAACAGGAGCCCTGTGGACATCAAACAGAAGCATAAATCTCTTCAGAACTGACTGTACAGTTCATCTAAAGAGTACAAGAAATAAGGTTGTGACCTCTGTAGTTGCCCTTGTGAAGCAAGTACACAGGGTGTGGAAATTATGCCTGCTTCACATGCACACTGATGTGTTTTTCCCCTATGGAACAGTTGGTATACATACTTATTTGTGTGTATGTTTCCCAGGAGCAACATCATGCATGTTGGGTGGGGGACTTGTGGCCTTAACAAAATGTGATTCATAAAAATTGTGCCTTAAGTCACAGTATCAGAAAATATTTTGGGTGTGACTGTTGAGTACAGAAAATATTCTTGGGCCTAACACAAATTTGATGTAAGCCTTCTGTTTATGTACATTCGCAGATATAGGACCTTCACGATCGGCCTAAACTGAGCTGATGGAAGTGATTGGGATTATTTGCAAATATGCATGTGCCTCCTGAGAGTTTGACTTTGACTGTGGACCTGGCCTGCTGTGCTGTGTTTTGTACATGGATTGTTATACTTGGGCCGTGATAAGGTTGTCTGCCAAACGCAGGGGAAGACAAACAAGCCTGATAGTGGCAGTATTTATATCCTCTTATGTAACTCACTTGACCTTTTTTTGCCTGCATTTGTGGTTTTATTGCTGAGAATAACCACTCGCCGGTTAACATTACCATTGTATTCGTCTACACTGTTCAACACTTGTGAAGAACACTTGCCTCCTTATAGGTGCTGCATCATAAGATTGATAAATTACTGTATATCCAACACCAGCTCAGTCTCCTTTGGGGACAACAAGGTAACCCTCATGCTTGCTGACTGTGTTTCGAGACCAAGCCAATTAAATGTGTTTGGATAATGAGCAGTTTCAATTGGATTACTTGTGTAGAGCTAGAGCTAGAGCTACGTGAACCTTGGGAGTGTGTGTTGCTAATAGCATGTCTGGAGAGCGTGACATCACATAAGCTCAGTCAAAACACCCAGCACTGAGTCAGGAGTGCAGGACCAAACCAACTGTTGATTCCAGCACTCCCGGCAACCCAATGGCTTTACTGTTGTGCTGGTCCAGCTCTTTGTTGTCTGCCCCCTGATCAGTGTAGTGGAAAGCCTTTTGTCTGTACCCCTTTTTAAACTTGCTGTTGCCCACTGGCTATATGGCTAACTTTGGAGTAAGCTCTGTCAGGGCTTAGCCTTCTGTAATCCAGGTTTAAAGTGACAAGCAGCACTGCAGTATTTATTTATACCTACTTTTCACTTACTTTTAGTTTCTGCTTTAGTATGGTGCATCCATTTGTTGATTTCTACTCTCCCCCACCCTCTCCAAGTGCCTTGCAAGCGCTACTAAAACTGGATCTGTTTTCCTGAGAGATAGTCTGTAATTGAGTGCCAAGTTCTCTGCTTGTCATCACATTTCACAAGGAGTGAAGGGCATTTGTTATTTGCTCAAATTATGATTTGTTGCTCGGACACACTTGATCACTTTATCTGTTTCCATATAAATACAAGCACATGTTAGTTTGACAATTATTTTTCAGTAACACAGTGATACAGACAATCAAAGTTTATCCAGTTAACCTGCAGCAAGTCATGAGATGTCGATTCCCAAACTGTTTACATGTCATTAAATCATTCTCCGTCTCAGTAATTTAGTGTCATTAATTGTATAATAACTGTAATAAATTAAATCAGGACTTTGTATTCCACAACTTAATCTGATCACATGCAAAACTGGTGTTTTGTGTTGGAAGTACTCTCTCTGGTACATGAAATCAAGGGCTCTGTATTCACTTGGAAACTGCTTGACCAATCACCGGAAACTGTCTGATCAGTCGCAAATGTTTCTTTCGTGCACGCTGTTACTGCCGGCTCCCTGCTTCACAGTTGTCGTGGTGACAAAAGCATTTTCACCACAAAGGAAACCTGCAAGTGTAATGAAGCAGCATGTTGTACATAGAGATTGAATCCTTGTTTGTGTGAATGCCGCTCTGGTGACTGGCTCTGGCAGTGTAATCATTTTAGTCAAACTTTGGTTCATGCAGGGTGGCCATAGGTCCTTTTTTAAAAGTCTTTAAAGTATTACATTTAATTATAGAAATTTAGGGTCATAAAATTCTTCTTATTTTTACTTGTAAGAGGTCTTGGATTTTGAGATGACACTCAGACTATCTGAGACATGTAAGAATACCACATCAAATCTACTTGTATTACTGCATCGACTAAGCAGTATATGTTTTATTACTCTTTTTTTTGTGGATTTGCTTGTCACAGTTGGGGAATGTTTGAGGAAATTTGGCTCTTAGATGAAAAGTACCAGGAATGTTCAGCTGTAGGAGGTTATTATTTGGAGGCGACTTGCAAGATGTGCTGAAAAGCTTTTAAACTTGGGACAGTGGGAGTTAAAGCAGTTCCATACAAAAACAGATAAGCACTGACACCTCTGGAAGATTCAGCACCATTACATCATCAGCTCTTGTCGGATCACACATTGGTAACACTGGACCACGTGTTTCCCGACCACTGATGAGACGGGAACATTTTCTTACTCCCTTTACTATTCGCCACTCCGCAGCTGAGGATTTATTAGATAGATTTAAGGCAAAGAGAGCCTGTTACCAGATCAAAACACTACTACCACTTTTAATTTACTTAATAGTGATTTACTGATTTATACATGAAACGGGTTTAAAACTAAATTGTTTTAAAGTGTGTTTTATATAATAGTAAACAGTAAGTGTAGCATATTTTATTGTGTAACTTAGCTGCTGCAGGCTGGGACCCAGTTCACCATGTAACATGCCATTAAAATGGTGTGGTAGGTCTACACTCAGTTGCAAGTTTATGATGTACTCATATGGAAATAATTTAGTGGATTATAAGTCCTGCAATAAATGCCACTGTCATGAAATGATGTTCAGTTTTTGTTGCAGCTGTTTTAGAGAGGTGGAGGTCGTGGTCTACACTGGTGAGGAATTGTGCGGTGTTGCACTGAAGGGTGTTTTTATAATTTTGTCTGCCCCAAACTGCAGCATTGAATCATAAAATCTAACACCTCTATAAAAGTTCAATAAAAACTGAACATTGCGATCAAAACAAAATTGTTAACTTGCAGTTCCTCCAGTATGTGTATTTGATATTTTTACCTGTTGCATGCATGTTGCTGTAAATTATACTGTCTTATTTTTTAATTGTAGGTCAGAGTAGTTTGAAGACATAACTTTGGGTTCCAGAAACCTTTTGGGAATTTGTTTTATTGATTAACTTTCATAACATTTTAATAACTTAGTAACTTTCGGCACTCGTCCTCTGTACTGAGGTGTCTTGTCTGCATTTAATCTTTTTATTGGATGGATGGCTACATATGCCACACCTGTGTTAATGTTTGTTGTGCAGTGGAAATGGCATTCATTTTTTTCTTTGTTTAGGTCTTAAAAAGTCTTCATTTGATTTTATAAAAGTGTGTAGCCACCTTGTTATGAGGTTAAACTGATTTCCAATTAAGGAAGTAGGGTACAATTGAAATATGTTTTAGGTTAGTGTTACGTAGTTACAGTGTGACAGTGGGAGTTGTTTTTTGTCAGTGTTGAACTGGAATATCTTGTTTATGGGTTGGACAACTACCATGAGTAATTGGTATCTTAATTTTTGCCTGTGCTTCCCAATCTTGCCGGAAGAAGGAAGGACAATTACAAGACCTAATGTTGCGAAACAAATCTAGATTGAATAGAAATGGAATTCTGCCATCATTATTCACCCTTGATCTGCGTCACTTTGATTGTCAATTGTAGGTGGAAGCAGTTGTCCATTTATTGGTGTGTTAACTGGTGAACACCTAACAACTGCCAAGTCAGTCCCATAAACATATATATAAGAGAGTTCTGTTCACACCCCAGCCTGAATGAAATGACTGTCACTGAGACGGTTGTCTGGCAGGTCTGTCTCTCCACCACATGTACGTTACCTGTTCTGTTGGCTGTGATACAGTCTGTTGGTTGGAAATGAGACTCCTCATTAGTCGTAGGGTTGTACAGTTTGTGTTGGGATCTGCTTTGGCATCAAGCAGCAGCACATGTAGGAATGGGGGTCTGATTGATTCTGTCAGTGATACAAACAAACCAAATTCCAAACTCCATCAGGGGCAGTCTTGTATAAGGCCGCAGTAGACACACAGTCCCTGAGATGTAGTCAGAAGGCATCATGTACACAGCCTACAGCTGCCCAGTCGGTGCAAATATTTATCTGAATACTGAACATGATACTTATTATTAAATATTCAAACAACATCTATTTATGTACACATTCACAACGTTTACCTGGCAGTGTGTCATAAAATAAACACAGAGAAAATGAGGTGGGTATACCCCCGTATACCTGTGTATACCCTCCACCACACCACTGAGCAGTAGTGATACTTTGATATTTAAGCAATATTTATTTATAAGATGGTTACTACATATACCTGGCAAACACAGCAACAAAAAATACAATATTTTATTGATAACAAATCCTCAGTCTTCTGCCAAACTAAGTAGTAGTTCAGTGTAATTAAAATTTGAGAATGTCTGCGAGACTACCAGCTCCTTTTCTCCAAGAGGTATTTCTCTCTTGCTGTCATTCACATCTCACTCCTACCTTTTCTAGCATTAGAGCCATGACAACATGTGTGAATGTAAGACATAATTTGTCAGGAAAATAAGCAGGGTTCTTGTTCAAGGCTTTATCATGATTTGTGTTTGGCTCCGTTCAGAGTGTGTGGTAAGTGTGAAAAAGCATGACAAGGAGAGACTTGACAAACCTGCTGAATTCTTCAGATTGCATCCGTGAAAGTAGCCGGATGCCAGAAACAGAATGTTATCTTCATTATTACATGATAAGTACAGTTTATACTTGATTTAATTATATATTACAACCTGTTTCTTGTCCTTTATTTTATATTTGGAACAGTGTTATTACAGCCCATGGTGTGTCATTCTTTGTTTCCTAACAGTGCATATTAAGTGAGTCCTAATTACGTGTTTGCAATGTCTTTGCAGCAGCTTTATCGGCTAGAAGGGGGATGTGGGTTTCATGCTTTCTCCTAGCTCAGGTCTGAACTGCCACCTAAATAGAAAGATGGGCCTTTGAGGCTGACAGCGTCAGGCTAGTTTCCACTGATCAGGTCTTCTCAGATGCTGCATGCTGCACAGACTCATCTTGATTTGATAAAAGTGTATCTAGTATTAGTAACTTGTGACTTTCAAAACTTGAAGTGCAATGTATAATATGACCTGTTAATAATGTGGCTACCTGGTGAAGCGGCTGTTAGACCAGTCTGCTAACAGAATTTGCCAGCTTGTGGCTGGTGGGAGGTGTTTACTTCCCAGTCTGGTGATCTGGCTTAAAATCTGAGGATCATGTCTTATTGCTGTGCCTTATGCCCTTCTTCATTCAGGCTTTCTTACAGGCCCGAGCACAGGTGCGTCTCTGTGGTGTTGCTGCATCCTTCATAAAGATCTGTCCCTTTTCTCTCCCTTTTTCCAGTCAAGGGCTCTCGACCAGGGAAGAATGTCCAGCTGACGGAGAGTGAGATCCGTGGCCTTTGCCTGAAGTCCCGCGAAATCTTCCTGAGCCAGCCAATCCTGCTTGAACTAGAGGCACCCCTCAAAATCTGTGGTGAGTTTTAATGAGTTTCAATAATGCAAGGGCAAGTGTAAAATACCATTAAGTCTAAGATGTTCCACCTCAGACTGACTGATGCAAGAGAAGATGATCACCTGAGGTTTTGTTCATGATTTGCTAGACAGTTTGCTCATCTGTAATTACCAGTTGTATCAGTTGATAAGCACCCAGTATCAGCAAGTGTGGTGTTTTGATTGCACTCCTCTGCTGCCCTCTGCAGGTGATGTCCATGGCCAGTACTATGATCTGCTCCGGCTGTTTGAATATGGAGGCTTCCCACCAGAAAGCAACTACCTGTTCCTGGGTGACTATGTAGACAGAGGGAAGCAGTCACTGGAGACCATCTGCCTGCTTCTAGCCTACAAGATCAAATATCCAGAGAATTTTTTCTTGCTGCGTGGAAACCACGAATGCGCTTCTATTAATCGAATCTACGGTTTTTATGATGAGTGTAAGTACAGAGTGCTTTTATATATTTGAAAAATGCTAAATCTCTTCTCTTGCACTAAATTCTCATGTTTCCTGTGTTGCTGGCAGGTAAGCGACGGTATAACATTAAACTGTGGAAGACCTTCACAGACTGCTTCAACTGTTTACCTGTGGCTGCCATCGTAGATGAAAAAATCTTCTGCTGTCATGGAGGTAGGCGTTGTTAATATAAGGTGTTATGAACATGAAGTGATGCATATTAGATATTAAGAACCAGACTAAGTTGGGTGCATGGTTTCTTTCCAGGCCTCTCTCCTGATCTTCAGTCTATGGAGCAGATCCGCAGAGTAATGCGACCCACAGATGTGCCTGACCAGGGTTTGTTGTGCGACCTGCTGTGGGCAGACCCAGACAAAGATGTGCTGGGCTGGGGTGAAAACGACCGCGGTGTCTCCTTCACATTCGGAGCAGACGTGGTGGCCAAATTTTTGCACAAACACGACATGGACCTAATATGCAGGGCACATCAGGTAAGGTTTAGCCAGGAGGCCTTGTGCCCCTGCCAGCTGAGGCTGTGGGACGTGCATTTGTCCTCTTTCATTGCTTTTGACAGAAATAGTAGTGTACCATAGTAGTGTACCAGTATTTATTTCAGTTCTTAGATTTAAGCTAAACAACATCAAAGATTAATTTCAATATAGAAACATTAGTTGAAAATCTGAATCTGTGTTGCTTGGACTTTTACCAACAAGCAAGTCATTGACTGACTTGTTCATTTTCTTGCTTCTGTTTTATTGTCTGTGGTATTGACTGTGGTGTTTTTTTTCCCTCAGGTGGTAGAAGACGGTTATGAGTTTTTTGCAAAGAGGCAACTCGTCACCTTATTCTCTGCTCCCAACTACTGTGGAGAGTTTGACAACGCCGGTGCCATGATGAGTGTGGATGAGACACTCATGTGCTCCTTCCAGGTGTGTAAAACAGAGCCTGCGTTTGTACTTTTTATTTTGTGATGAAACAGATTTGTATCTGCTGAATGTTTTTGCTACATGAGTTTTGTTGTGACCAGTATCAAACAAAACGTATACATTACGGGGCATTAAAGGGTGGGTCCATCTGTGTTCTTTGAAATGGGAACTCCCACACAGCTATTAGCAAAAAGCAGTGACGTAGGTTACAGGGCAGATGTACTTCCCTCACATTGCCTTTCGCTGACAGTGCAAGGTGGAAGATGGTGCTAATTTATTATTATTAAACCTTTATTTTAACAGGTGAAGACACAGTGAGACTCATTATAATACATTTGTACTGTATAAACACATATGTAGATCCATAGTCAGTGTACTATCCACAGTAGATGTGGTTGGCACGCCTCAAGTTTGGAGAAGCAGACAGGAGTACCAGGGCACAGAACGTAAGCAGTGAGCTGCTGTGGATGCCTCTTTAGTTCGGTGTCACACTATAACACAAACTAACTCACAAATCAAAGGGCAGAGACTCCTTTTTTCTGTGAGGTAAAAATTACGGTTTCTGTTAAAAAAGACAGCCCTTAATGATCCGGAACTTTGCCGAGTTGCTGGACAACCACCAACTCAATAATTTGTTTGCATTATTGTGTGACTTTCAGAACCAAGTACACAGGTTTATATGTAGCAGCAACACTGTGTAGTAACCTATTTCAGATCATGTTTCAGAGGGGTTCTGAAAAAGGTTTTAGAGGGGTTTGGGAAAATAGCATTTTGACTCCAAAACATACACACGTACGATCAAAGTTAGAATTAGAATAACCATGAATAGAAAAAAGTCAGATGTGTTTCTATTGTCACTCTTTACTGAGGTTGTGTCGACCAAACTAAATAAGAATTTCTTTTTATTTCCCACAGATTCTGAAGCCAGCAGACAAGAAATTGTATCCTTATGGCGGAGGGGCAGGAATGGGATCTGGGAGGCCAGTCACCCCCCCACGAAATTCAGCCAAGGCCGCCAAGGCCAAGAAATAACAGCCGCTGGACCCCCCTCCCACAGCCTGCCACCCCCCCCACCCCCTGTCCGCCCAACGCTCTTTTTTCCTCTACCTCCCAAACTTGTTTCTCCCTCGTCACCAAACAGCAACAAAGCAGACAAGTGTCCAGGGTTCAATCATGTTTCTTCTCGCTCGAAAACTATTTTTTAACTGTTTGGCTGTTTGCGTGCACTTTTGAGAATGTGTAAAAAGAAAAAAAAAAGTGAGAATGATACAGAGGGAATTGCTGTATGTATGTTTTTATTTTCTTCCTCCTGTACCCTCTGTTCTGTTCTCCTGTCATTTTATAGAGATGGGTTTGTGCCCATCTGTGATGTAATTTCCAACTTGGGTGCAGGGGAGGAGGGGAAGGGGCAGAGAGAAAGAGGAGCCTTCACTGTTTATGTTAAGGCCCTGCACTGTTTAATGCTAAACACAAGCTTTTGTACATCCTGTTTCAGAGGTCTGTGTGTATGTCTGTGTGATGGGTGGGGAGGGGGCAGAGGGGGGTGGGGTTGGGGGTGGGGGGGTCAAGGTCAAGTTGCACGGTCAAACGGTAACGGCACATACCACACATACACACACACACACACACACACACACACACACTGGGCACACAGGCGGATATACAGTAGGTGCAGGTGAATCCTTGAATCAAATGGATTCACAATAAAATATTTTATTCTCTTTTCCTTTTTGAAAACCAATGATTTAAGAACACAGTCATGGATGTGAAGGTTTTTTTGTAGATACATGAAATCAACATGGTTTGATTTCTTTTCCTTCTCTTGTTTTTGTTTTTAGTTCACTGAAAGCTGAAGATGAATAAAAATAACCATTTATTTGAATCATGCCATCATCACTTTGTGTTTGCCATTGCTTTGTCATGTTTGTCAGCGACCTTTGCCGTGCACCGTGGCTGCGCTTTTTCTTTTGAGTGTGAAAGCTTGAATTGGCAATACAGCAGCACAAAGAGATGTCTTATGAGAGGGACTCACTAAAATGTAGACGCTGGAAAGTTTCATTTTGGCCCAGTTTATACTTAGAAAGGGGCATCTCATGTGTTGCTTCAGTGTGATTTAGCCAAAGAAGATGTTAGGTGACTGTAAAAGAGGACAGCCAAAAGCTGCTCTCAGAACCAGAGGTTACCTGTTTGTATCACAAAAAATAGATATTTGATTAGGAATCTCTTCAATGCAAAATGTCTATTTTTTATAATGAAGTTGGATGATTGTGAAGTACACGTTAACGAAGCTTAGCAGGGATACTTGCAGGAACAGGAACAGGAAGTGAATGGCTCCATCACTGAGCTTGTGTTGCTCAACAATCCTCACACATAATACTGTATCACCATATGCCGTCGATATGTTGCACAAGTAGATACCACTATTTAGCTGGCATTTAATCTGTATTGAACTTTAACACTGCATTCTTGAGAGAAAGTGGTTTGAAGGTTTTCCACATTCTTCTGTGATCAAAGGCGAAAACTCTTAAAGGGAGATGCACGGTGAATCATTGCTCTGACCTTTCTGGTTCCAAGTGCTCTGGTCAAGATCACTTGTGTCCGTCATGAAACAAAGAGTGGGCTTCTTTAAATCTAAACCCACACTGACTGAGGGTTACATGCAGGCTACGACGAGGAACACGAGCACTAAAGACAGCAGTGTTTGGATGGAAATGAGTAATAGACCACATGTCTGACAGCAGTCCTTGATGGAGAATCTGAGCACAAAGTCATTGTTTTACTGTGAGACAAACTGATAATACACTCAAGGTAATCATGTACAGCAAAGTCCCAGTGAATCTACCTTCAAGTTCAGGTAATTACTAGGTGAACAGCTACCACTGTACAGCAATTAGTCAATAATTTTTGTATGCTTCTTAGATTGTGCTATGTAAAATATATCGGCAAGAATTTAGAAGTGCTTGCATCGCTTGTGACGGCAGTCATCTTTCTGAGTTGCTTTGTTTTGGCAGCCTGCTGTTGAAATAAGCATAAAGAGCCATAGACAGTGAAATAAATCACTTTTAAAAGACTATTAAAGTAGATCCTGTGACAACTGTGAACCCTCAAAGAACACAGTCACCCTGACTGGATTCACATCCAAAAAGACCGTTTTTGCTCTTTTATATGGACCCTTTTTTTTTTTTTTTTTTTAAGACCAATCTCCACAAAAGACATACAGTAATGTCACCTATGGGCCATTTTGCATTTCCTCTACCGTGCATTATGTTGGCAAACAGGGTGTCCCCAGTGAACGCAGTCCACAGGCTGTTGCAACTGGTGAAAAAAATATTTCTTTCCACAGTGTTTCAGGTTATCTCACTGCCCATTTCTAATAACCCCAAACACGCTTTCCCCCGATTACATAATCAGTGTGTCTGGCCTGATTTGTCTGCTGCCTGTCCTCATTCTTCAGCCCTCTGTCCAAGTATGAACACATGCAGCTCTTCACATTGCTAAGGCAGTAAATATTGGTCGAGTTAAGTGCAGTGCATCAGCACATACTTAAGCAGAGGGTGGGGAGGCTGGAATTCAGCTGTCACCCTGCACCACCGTCCTCCCTTCATTATCTCAGCAAGAGGTTTTCAACTCAGTACCTCAGAAAATAAATGTTTTTTTTTCTTTTTTAATCAAATCAGTGTAAGTAAGCTTTATCCAAAATCCTGCCTGCTTTCTAATAATTTACATACAGTGCAACTAACTGCATCAGATAATGTGTAGGAGAGGGCAGGTGGAAAAAAAGAAAAAAAAAATCATTGGACCTCATTGTGTGCTCATGATCAATTCACATCCAGTAAGATCAACTCAGGAAGTGAAATATAAATTTAAATAAATGGGAATATATGAGGAAATCATTTATATTCATGTACTAAGAAAAATACATCAATAATCATTATTACAGGAAATTCACACGTCGTATAACTTTTCAGTCTTTGCTCACATTTTAAGGTGGCCAAACTGAAATGAGCTGAGCCCAACATGCTGGTGGGGAACAGTGTTATAGTGATTTGTCATTTTCATTTGGTTGATATGATGTAGAAAGAGATCTGAAAATGTACAGAAATGTATTTCAGTCTTTTAGGATAATAGAAAAAAGTTAAAGCTTGAGCACTATGATGTTGTGGAGATCGTGTCCAAAGGATATATCGTGTCCTCAACAATGCAAAACAATGAAGTGGCTCCTGTAAGAGATAATATAAACATTATGGAACTTGTAGATCTCTGTCTTCTGAATAAATGGTCCAATAAAGGCCACTTTAATTTCCATCTCCATAGCTGTACAAACCTCTGCTTACGACATGTTTTGTTACTCTATATTTACTGTTGTTATTACCTCTAAGAATCTGGTCTTTTTTGTTTAATATTGTTTTTACTGACAAATTTAACGCTAGATACTGCAAGCTTATTAGTGTAGGATTTTTTAATCAATCAGGGATGTTTTGCACCATGCACTGTCGCTGGGTAGATATGAAATGATTAGATTGTTACAATTCAAATGAAAAGAAACGACAGAAATTAACAGTATTTTTTATTTTGTTTGTTTTAGAATTAATCACAAATTGTCTCTGTTACAAGGTAGAAATAAAACATAGAATTTGTATATTTGTGTCTGGGTTTTCTTTCCACATGTTTCTGACTGCTACTATAGTAATATGTACATATAATAACAGATAGTAAAAGTATGTTAAACAAGAAATTATTAAAAAACAAAAGAGGAAGGAAATAAAGATAAATAAATATTGCAAATTCACACAACAGTTTCCCAGCACCTACATATATCCCTGTGTTTCCACCCCCACTTTGTTTCACTCCCACAGGCTAGATACTATAAACATACTGTGTGTAAGGCACGTCTAAGGCACATTTATAAAAGAGTAAATAGAATTTAAAAAAAATAATAATAATAATAGGACTTTTTTTTTTTTTTTAAACCAAACATAATCCACCTATTTTACTCACTGGCTCCCAGATTATGTCAAGCTAAACACCACTCTGAGTTAGTTTCCTTGAATGTATCAGCAACACTACCAGATTTAAAAGAAGACATCCATGAGACATTGGATCTTAACATTGCACTTCCTCATAAAAAGTGAATGCAGCATCAGCTGTTGGGAAAGACTCATACATTGGCACAGGGAGTGTAGTAATTTTTACACGTCTTTCTTGCCTGGAGGCAGAGGTTTTTTTTTCACTGCTTTGCTTTTGCGGAGGCTGCCTCTACTGTCTGTCAAACACTTCTGCATGAGTCAGTAGCATGGGTGGCCTCTTCATCCGCGTGTGTGCATTTACTTATTTATTTGTCAGGTATCACCTGGCTCAGACAGCACACAGACGCTTCATCGATTTCAAAGAGACTGTTAATTGACCGTGTTCAGTGTGAACTGGTTGGTGAAAAAGAAAGACACACAACACAGTCTTTCTTTATACACTTTGCCAGCCTCTTCCTTCCTTCCTCTGTTTGAAAAATGGGGGTTGGCGGTATGCTTCCGTCTCTGTGTCTGTCTTTGCAGTATATCTTTTCCCCTTTGCTTATCTTTGATGGTTTTCTGTCATGTGCTGGAATAAAAAATGTGGAGCATGGTGCCAGTAAGTTTCAGAGAAGAGCCAAAACAACTGCATTAAAACATGGAAAATAGAAATGGATGAATTACTCAAAAGTAATAATACTTGGGCGTTACTTAACGTTACTTAAGTTTTTATATTTCTGTCAACTTTCACTTTTACCCCACTACATTTGCTTTTAGCATCTTTGTTGCTTACTACAAAATAGGGTAGGAATGGAGAGAGGAAGGGACGGAAGAATAAACGAAGGAATGGGAGGGAATGAAAAACTGGATTTTATTCTTTACATCATTCAAGTTGTGAGGACCACCTCATTATTTCCCTAGTGTAGAGTAGGCTCACTTTTTAAGGTGGTGTACATGTTAAGAAGAAATAAACCTTGTAATTTTTAAAAACTCAGACTGCTTGCTTTTTTATTAACAGTATCAACTTGTACATTTTACTTTCAATACTTAAAAGTAATATTAAATTTAATATCATAGAATTACTTTTGATGTTTAAGTACAGAAAATATCAGATAATTTAAGACGTGCCCTCAATTTAAAAATTAACAGGTGACTTTATCTCCTACCAAAGTAATTTTCTGGTGAGATATCTATACTTTTACTAAATTTTGGCTTTCAGGTGCTTAATCCACCACTGGTACTAACCAGGAGGAAACTCAAAATGACAGCAAAGAAACACTGAGCTACACAACTACAGTAGATGCTGCAAAAAAGACACAAAGCAACTACAGCCAGAAACAAAATGACCACAAAGAGACATAATTTATGTTCATAATTCATAATTAATGCCTGTTGTTTGCCATTTTTGTTGACTGTAATGTTTAATGCATGGTTTCAAATGTGGTAAGGTTAAATGTGTGTTTCTAAATGTGGACCTCAGAAAGACCGTCTTTGCTTTAGGGTCCAACTAATGGGGGATCTCAACAAATAAACTCACAAAATGACACAAAGAGACACAAAGCAGCAGATAGATGTTTAAGGGCCTCGTGCATGCCTGTGCCCAGGCCTCCATTGTCTCATAATCTGCCCCATAGTTACTCTAAATTAGACCACAGTCTAAAGGAATTCACTGGAAAATATATTTTCATCTCATGCAGGTCTTCAAGAGCAAATTTCTGAATCTGTTTAATGTGGTAAAATGACAAATTACAAATGGAAACAGGGTGGAGATTTTGTTTGTAATAATACAACAAAATACAGTGATATACCGTAAGTGTAAAAATAGAAAACAGAGATATTTATGAGTAAGTATGCATACTTAAAGAAAGCTATAGAAGTCACTACAACAAATGCATAGGAAACATCAAACAGCACATCAAACAGCACTAGTTTCTGATGAAACACCTGCTACAGTGTAACTTGCCGTACTTGCAGCATTGACATGAGGTGGCTGAGTGTTGCCCGTGATGGTCCTGCAGATTTATGACGGTGCAGCTTGACGTTCTCTAAAGTGAAGTCACCACCTGTCAGCTCATAAATCATCCTGCTGATTTATGAATCAGACTTGTGCACGAGTCTTCACCAGGCATCAAAATCAAGTCCTGTGTGTGCAGTGTTCCTACAAGAGATAAAGAAATAAAAAGCTGTAAATGAGCGTAGGTGGTGTTAGCCAACTACACTGATGTATTAACAGGTAAAAATACAAAACAAGAGTTTCTTGACAATGACTGTTTTTTGATTGCCAGGAGAGCCTGGACAAACTGTTCACCAGGATGACGGCGTTAAAGGATGCAGCCAACTACCCTCTGTGCTAAGGAGGTCAGACAATCAGAATCCGGTTTATAAATCTGAATTACCATAATAAGTGCAGGGATATTCATCAGATTCAGTTGTCATGAATGGGGAATCAGATTTCCCCATTCATGACAACTGTGGGGGTGAATTTGTATGTAACTCACCTGTTTACATGTCATTAAGACTCAAAGTTACACATAATTAAGGGCAGGGCCACTTTAAGTGACAGGCTGTTTGCTGATAGTGTCCTCGGCTCCTCCACATCTCCACCCTTTTACACAGATATGGTCACTTCTAGCACCAAACAGCCATGATGGCGATGGCCGAAATGCTAGAAGCTTCAAAACAGGGCTTCACAAAGCAATGGGTGACATCACGGAAGCTAAATCCATTATTTTTACAGTCTATGTTCCCCTCAGCTTTGAAATAAAACATACGCCCTGTGACTCACTGATAACTGTGTAAAACTAGTTCATAATCTGTGATGAATGAATTAATTTGGCAACATGAAATACCTCAGCTAAGCCTTTGTGATAACAGATTGGTGTTTACTTTCCCTTTAAGTCCTTCGAGATTCCTGTTGGTTGGAGCTTAAATGCCTCGATGCTGTTTAAAGTATGCAGAAGCACTAGTCTGGATTGTTTTCCAGTTGGACTGCTTGATTTCCAAGAACTTACAACACTCAAGACGAGTTGCTGGCAAAATCCCATTTTTCAACTTTTCCTTACTTGGCTGCTGTGGGTAAAATTTCCCTTGGAGGTGGAGCAATTTACATAGTTTCACTGTTAAAAAAATGTGTGTGGATGTATGCGTTTGTACATCTGAAAAGAGGTTTGCAAAAATGTAGCATGTGACTAAGAAAACAAGTTTTGACCTGCTTCACAGTGGTAACGCAAAGCAATGTCTCTTTGGTCAGTACATAGCAACATATCACTAATTCATACAGTTACTGAAGGAAACTATTTTTATGTCTGTTTTAAAAAGGCATTCAGGATCTATCAGCCTGGACTTTGACAAAGGTTCATTTAAGGATGGGAAGGTGTGCACAGTTATGTGCATCGCAAACATTTTGAGAGATAATGTTATCTTTGAAAGTGAACCCTGAATCATTAAAGGCAATGTAAACAAAACTCAAGCTCAGACCAGGATTTTATCACTTTAAAATTAACTGGTGAGCCATCTAACAAATACAAACACTAGACAACAACTCAATCTCTCATTATAATGTTTTTGATTTTGTAAATGCTTGGACGGATCTGCAAACACAGGCTTGTATACTGAAATATACTGAATATAAGAAATGTAGAAAATTACTTCCTAAACCATTACCATTTCCCTTAAATACTGGTTGGCCCTTTAACTTGGATCACAAAGCTATGCATGTTGCACTCCTCATTACAACTGACTTATTAAAAAGCTCATCGCCTCATCCTTAATTACAGTCTGTAAATTGTAATAAATTGTGCACACAAAATTAAATTGCACCTCTCTGAAACACAAATCCAATTTATTGAGTTTCTCACTAATTACAATTTTAGGTAAATAATAACTGTTCTTAACATCCCCATCATTAGACCACTGGGTCATTTCTGTTACACTGCAATGCTGCTGCCTGGTGACAAAAAAAGAGAAAGATTTTTCCATGTTTTTTTTTTTTTTTAAGAAGAATATTGACATGTTTAATTGACAGGAAAATACTGGCCAACTAAGGCACTCAAATATTAATCCTTATGCTGATTGACACACATTGACGCATTACTCATTTGAGTCCAGGAAAACTACTGCCAATTTGAGATATTCAAATATTAATTCTTAAATGTCTACTGACACATAATAATGACACATGAAGACACACACAGACACAAAAAGAGACAGATAAAGTATATGCTATATATATGTATATATTTGTTAAAATCATCAATGCAAAGGTATAAAAACTCCTTCAGCTGCAATGTGATCACATCCAGACCAGATGCCAGCTCTATGCAGACAATCCAGTTCAGTCATCACTGACACTTAGCACTTAATCCCCTGTTTTATTTACTCTATTCTGTATATACTCTATTCTGGTATGTTGTTATGTTATGTTATGTTATGTTATACTATATAATATATGATGACAGATGTTAAAATAATTTAAGTTTATCTTGAGTATTTTATGAAAACGTAAAGTTGAAAATATATATTTATATTTGTGTTTATGTGGTACAGAAGACTTTAATCTAAAATCTAAACCATTTGCTATAAGTATTTGACACATTGCAAATTCAAATATATGTGAATGTGTATATGTGAAAGGAATTCATGGGGACAAAAATGTTGCTGCATTATAGCAATGACAGATGCAATTTACCGTGCAGACGATAAATACGTTTGTATCATACAGCAGCAGGCAGGTTTTGGTATTGCTCCTGGTGACAGCATCCCTACTCTGTAGTGGTAGCTGCTAGTGTGAGTGATTATGTGAGACGCTTTGTAGCAGCCAAATAGAGGCCACTGTACTGAGGGAAATAATCACCTCTGCTCTGTATCAACAGAGAAAACCTAACGTGGCCCCGCCCATTGAAAACGGCTGACCAATCACAGAGTTTAAAATACTTGATTTGTAAAATTGACCTTGAGCTGAGCAAATAGCGTTATGTGTGGGCGTGGTCAACAAGGGTTCGGTTGCACTGGACGTTCCCCATCAACTTTTGCTACTAGACGAGCGTATTGAGCGTTGTGCAAAGCTACTTAGCTAGCGATATAACATACTCATTTTTTAAGATAGTTTGGTGTCGTGACTGGCGCATTTCTGCTTTTTGTAATTCAGCCTGGAATTCGCAGTCGTCAACAAACCAACAAATTCCATAAGTGACGAGGAGACTCCATTTTCGTACGCGGCTGCCCGGGCTAGCCAGCAAGACGGCGGAAAGCTAGCTGGTTGAGTTGCTAGGCTAACTTTCCCGAGCCAGGCGATAAATTGTCTACCTGACGACACTTTCGTTGACGACAAAAGACTCCCAGGTATTTGTTCTCGAACACCTCATTGTCACAATGCATCACCGTGAGAGCATATAGCTTCATAGTTGGGCAGCCATCTGATACAGTCATGTTACGTTAGCTGCAGACCTGCTAGTGCTACCATAATGTTAGCTTCCTCAGTCCTCAGCTGATAACCTCGTATATTTTCCCAGCAAGCTGACAAGCTAGGCTAATGTGCTCTCAGTTACATTCCTAACACATGCAACGTTACCATATACTAGCTAATGAAAACATAGTAAATACCATAATAAGAAGAACGGGAATTCTTGACCTGTTTGCGAGCTTATAGTGGGTCAAGTAACTAATGTAATACTGTACTTGTAAATGACATGTTTTTGTAGTTTACACACACTGTTTTTGAACATGTGTACATCATCACTGTCAGTATGAGTAAAAGCACGCCGTATTCTGTCAAATCCAACTACCTCTTGCATGTAAAGCAACCTGTGAAATGAATAATTACATCTTTTTTGTCTTGTTGTTGTTTTATATATATTCACATAGTAGTGAAATGTCCATGTTTACCTTGTTCAGTTTTTTTTTAGTCCTGGTTTTCGGCTGTTATGTCTATTTATATGGAAGTATGTTAATAGTAGCAAAGCATGCGGTCAAATTCATTGTATGTGTTCACACTTACTTGGCCAATAAAGCTAATTAAGGTTCTGCACAAGGTAAACATAAACAATTGTCTACAAGGTACAAGCTACAAACAGATGAAGGGGTACAGCATGCTTGGGCTATGTTTGACAGATTCTTGCATGTTTACAGTGTGTATTTAAAGCATAAAAATATAAATTGGTAAATTAGATATTGCTCATGTTCTTAACTTCCGTGTAACATTCCCATTTACTGATTTTTGTTAAGATAGGACACAGAAAACAAATAAACTCCAGGTTGCATGACAGGGTTGTGAGCCCACTTACACAAGTGAGCAAGTAACTTATGTCATTTGCAGACTGAGCCTGCTCAGATGCACAACTAATACATGACTGTGGTATGTTGTTGTCATAGTCATACTTTGACCCTGTGATTGCAGCATGCTGATGGTGGGAGGCAATGGACGGATGCACTAGAATGAGTGTGAAGGAGCTGTGTGAGACCGATGACCTGGCCACCGGTTTGGTGCTGGACCCTTTGTTGGGCTTCAGCACCCACAAAATGAACATCAGGTAATCTGTCGCACGAGATATGTCAATGTAAATATTATCACAACAAATGTTAGAGTCTATTAACTAGAAGTGTAAATCACAAGTTTCATCATGATACAGTATTCTTTCTTTTTTGGGAAATCAGTAACTATCCTTATTTTCTTTTCTTGGCTGCTTACCATTATCTGCCTAGTGCTAGGCCACCAGCACCATCTGAATGTTAAGGAGGGAGGTGCACTAGGATGGAAATTGTGACACAGACTTTTTTAATGGGAATCTTTTAAATAAAGGCCCAACTTAAAGATGACTATATATATAATGTTTTTACTTTGCATTCATGATATTGGATTGTTGATCATTGAATTCATTTTTCCAGAGTGATGCATCATTACACCCTTACGATTCACACATGATCACATCTGTTGCTAAACATTTGTTAAATAAATAGGGTATTTCTTAAAGGGTTTCTGCATCAGTACACTGTTATTTTTCCTTTCTTGTTCTGACTATTTGTATGTTTACTGGGACATGTATGAGCATGCCATGAAACTGAGGTGTCTGTATACAGATAAGTTAAACATTTCTTCAATCAGAAAAGGATAGTTTGTGGAATCAAAGAGCAGTGGTTTACTTCCTGTCCGGTAGCTGATCTGCAGTCTAACACAGTCTTGCACACACTCAACTCTGTTTACACTTAACTTAGGTGTATTGGAAACTATTCCCTTGCTCAACACAACAGTCAGAGTCCACACACTGTAATAGCTTTTGAAACTTTGACTTCAATGAAATAGACAGGATGTTAATGCGAGCCCTTTCTTTTCACTTGTAAGCCATCTGACCAATATCATAAGTTTGTTTTGATTATGCTGTGATCGATGCTCTCTGCTTCCAAAGCATTGTGGCAAATGGCCAGCTGCAAGAATGATGTAACTGGATCTTCTATTAAGGGGAATATCTACTATTTGATGATAATAATTAGCACAATAAAATATTATTTGTCATATTTTTATTATTATTTGTCATATTATTTGACAGATTTGTTAATCATTTATATGTTTTTTTAAATACAGTGTGAAAGTTGGTGCAACTTTTCAAAATTTAGGATACTTAAATACTTGTACTGGGAAAGATGCACAAATTAGGAGTCATTATTGCAGTTTTCAACAACATACATGTGATAATCATTTAGCCATATTTAGAGTGGTGACTGATTTTTGGTGTTTTTGTGATTTAGTGTTCTTCAAGCACATCAAGAATAGAAGTGTTAAATTAGTAACACTCATAAAAATCCAAATATCTTGAGAAGTGTATTTTTTTAACCTTGTGTCTTCCTTTGATCATGCCTAGAAGTGTTAATAGACAAGTCTAAGCTCAGACATGTTTTGATAATTTCAAGTATACATGGTGATGACATCTCCTGAAATCTGTATTTAAAATTCTACTGTAAAAATGGCATTTTACACAGACATGCCTTAGACTAACATAGACTGTGTTACGGCTTTGCCCTGTGACTGTTTCTCTCTCTTCTTCTTATTTGCCATCATCTGCTTTTCTCTCCTTTCAGTCCCCCACCAGAGATCCGGCGATGGGGTAACCTCAAAGAGACCCTGCTGCGCTTTCAGCGTACGCATGATTTCAATGCTACGTTCGAGGCGCTGACAGTGGGCGAACCGGCTGGTGACTACTTTAATGCTTTGGGAAGCCATCGACAGGAGCTGCTGAGACAACATGTATGCTTAAGAAGATTACAAATAAGAGATTACAAATAATAAGTATAGATATAGAAAATGTTGCACAAAATCACTAATTAAAATTAAATAAATTAAGACACAATGCATTTAAAATCTGTCATGACATTTGTGCTCGAAACTCTCCTGCTTTTAGTGTATTAGGTTCATAGAAAGCTACAATAGATTCTTGAATTTGTCACTTGAACGTGAGAACACAATGTAAACCATTTATGATGTCTGCAGGTCTATCGCTATCTTGGTGCCTTCCTGTTGGATAGCGGCATCAAGATAGAGTCCTGTGACAGATACTCCTCAGAGACCAACGGCGCAAAGATAACCTCAACAAGGCATTGGTAATCACTCATGCAAACATTGTATTTGCTCAGACAGTATATAGCTGAACAATAGCTGCTGCATTTCCTGGACTATGTTGTTTGATTTTTTTATAATTTGTAGATATGTGACGCTTGAATTGTTGCTCCGCAGGTTTGCAGGAGAGCGAGTAGAGGTCCTGCTGGGCTGCATAGCAGAGCTGAGCCCCGCTGACAGCGCTGTGCTGAGGGCAGGAGTCAATGACTTCAGTGTGATGTATTCCACACGCAAACGCTGCGCTCAGCTCTGGCTCGGGCCTGCAGCTTTCATTAACCATGGTGAGTTTGTTTGCATTCATGACTCATTCTTTCCCAGCGCACACACACACACAGATTTACCAATTCATAGTGTTCATAGCTGATTGGAGCGCTTGACTGTGAGTTTATTCGGCAGAACATTTTCACCTGCCAGGAGTACGTTTTTAAAGCGCAGTCCATGATAGAAATGGCAAACAAATACAAATAATCAAAACACATAGATTGGAAGCAGCTGTTGGTCTCAAACTGATTGACAGGTCTTTTATTGCATGCGGTCACACTACACAGCAATTAAGTTTTATAATAATGTTTGATTACTGACATACAGCCTGAGAGGCCTATTGTTGCAATTGTGATACTGTCAGTAAAACACAAAATGCTGATTTTTCCATGTGAAATCAAACCTTTCATTTCAAATATCTTTGCAATTTATTTGGTCAAAATGACTTTGTGTGTCATGTAAGTACTGCACACATGCACATTTGTTAAAGTTTAATTTGTTCATCATAGAGGAAATACTTAGGAGCTGGATCAGATGCTGAAATATAAATATGGGGTCTGTTTTTGTTTTCCTGCATTGATCAGAATCCAGATTAACATTAAAAACTCCATCTTTTCTAGTTATTTCCCAAACACAGCAAAATAAGACTAAATAAGAAAATAAGAAGACAGAGGGAAGAGTCTCTGTAGATAAATACACAGCCACACACCTCTAGTTGGTTGTAAGTGATGACTGAGAGGGATTGCTTGTGTATGAGTCTATACGTTGATTTTTTTTTTAAGGAAAATCCTGCATCTTCTATCTTTAATTTCTGCATGTTTAATGAGCATCACTTTTCTCAACATGAGCTTATTGTTTTGTACATGTTTTGTACTGATAAAGCATTTTTATTTTGGAATTTTTGTGAAAGATCTCAACAACCTACCTGTGTCTCTGAAACTGAGACATGGGAAATTGTGTTGAACATTTTTCACTACTGATTGACATTTTTTACACCAAATGATTAATTGCAAAAGGAATTTTGAGATTAATAGACAATAAAAATTTGTTGCAGCCCATGTATGTAATGTTTATTTAATTATTTCATAATTTTATTGCACCAACATTAGTCAGCCACAGAAGTCATTACAACAGATAAGCACAAGCAGAGTGCTCTCCACAGACCTTGTGTCAGGCTGTGGTGTGAAACGAATTGTAATGTGTTCAAAAGGTCCAGTGAAATTGGAGTTAATTCTTCAGTCCACTCAGAGGGCAGCCTCTGACAAGATCTGTTAATAATGTTTGAGAGTTAATCAGCTTAGCCTTTAAGCCTTTTGCAAAATGAATTCAGTACAAGACATCTGATCAACAAAAAGTCAAGTCCTTTATTCGTTCACTGTGATTGAATTAATAACTTGAAATCTTTTATCTGTTTTTCTCTCTTTGTTTGTCCTCCTGTGTCGAAGACTGCAAACCAAACTGCAAGGTAATCACCTACATTTATTAATCATATGCAGTAAAGAGATTTGACAAAGTGAAATGATTGATGTATGACTTTGACAGATGCTTACATATTGTCAGATTTTGCATATTGAAAATTGTATTTTAGGCACAGAATTGCACTCTCCTTCTGTTTCCTAACTGCTCTGTGTTTATGTATCCCATGGGCCAACCAAGCTTTGTCTTTGTCTTCTGTTTTTTTTTGTCTTTCCCTTTTTCACCCGCCCAGTTCATCCCTGGGGAAAAGAATATCGCATGTGTTGAAGTGATTCGACCCATCTCACCTGGGGAGGAGATCACGTGTTACTATGGTGCCAGCTTTTTTGGGGAAGGCAATGAAATGTGTGAATGCTGCACCTGTGAGAGGTGTGTCCATCATCTGATCAGACGTTGTCTTTTATCATAGCTTGGTTTTTGCTTAGAACTGTACATTTTGTTTATCAGATATGAAAAATAATTACTAACTTGAATGTCATGTTATCGTGTTATTTTAACTGTTCTTTAGGAATGGAGAGGGTCACTTCAAACACAGAGGGAAGCAGCCTGACTGTGAAGAAACAAAGGACCCCGTGGGGCAAAAGTACCGCCTGAGAGAGCGATATCTTCGTCATCACAGAGAAAAGGGTCACTTTCCGACAAGGCCGATAATACCAGGAATACACTCAGGTATCTTTAAAGGTAACTGCTTGAGGATTTAGTGCTGTTGAAATGAAAGTAACAAATATTGACAGTCAGCTAATTCAAACAGAAGAGCTGCATTGCCGGCTTCCTAAAAGCCCTCTCAGCACCACTGAAGTGGCTCAAAACCAACAAACAGAAATATTAGCTGCACAATGCAATTATACAGCAGTAATGTCAAGAATAACCGCTTGTAGTACTAAAAGCTCGACAGCCTGCTTGTCCCTTCAGTGGTTGTTAAATGCCCCATCAAATTTAAAGCGCTAAGGACAACCAACACTGCTCATTCATTAAGGTCCACTCAGTGTAAAATTTGTATAAACCTGGCTGTAATTCCAGTTTTAAAATGATCATATATCAAAATAAGGACAATAAAATATCTGTTGAATATTTCTTTGTGAAAGTCAGATTTCAGAATGTACTGCTTGTATTGCCTCATACAGATGACCTAACATTATGAGACTCGAGACTCACAACTCACATGTCAGAATTATTGCTGAGTGAAACCTGTCCGCTGGTCTGAGAACATTTATTATAATTGAGGAATAGTTAGGAGAAATATTTCTCTTTTTTTGCTTTGTTGTGTTTGTTTCCACAACTACTGGACCAATTTCTGAGACAGTGTGCAAATAGTTATGGGTCAGTTTTAATCATGTTGGGATTTAAATTTTTTACATACTAAAATTATAAAACTATGATAAGAGCTGGGTGATGTAGAGGAAAAAAAATACATTTCTAACCAACTACCTTTTATTGATATTTTAACAATATTGTGGGGTTAACTATTTGTGCTTTCACAAAATATTTACACAGTAAAAAAACAAACAAACAAAAAAAAGCTGGCAAATAATCATCAGTAATGTGGACATAACGACAAATAATACAATAGCTAGACAATTCAGAAAACTTACCATAACGCAGCCTTTAAAACCAGGAAAAGACGACACTTGCGATATTCAAAATATAAGATGTTATTTAATCTCATGTCACCATATTAGTAGCCCTACTATGATAATAGTATTATTACAAAATGAAACAGTTTTACTTGTCAAACATGAAAGAATTTGGGTTGAAAGTCATCAATGTGACCTTTTTAATTGATTTGAAACTTGCATTATCTGCTGCAAAAAAATAATGCCAGTCCACTAGACTTCTCTGTGCTATGTAAGACCTAAAAAAAAAGATCAAGCTAATGCAGCGAGTCAGCTGTCAAATGAACTTTTTGTTACTCTTTGGAAACAAACGGGAGGGTCGAATTGCTCTCTAAGTGCTGTGAATACATGTTTGAAATATGCCCTACAGATACATTGAGCCTCGTTTTACAAAGCAGAAAGTATTGCCTCCTCATAATCTAGGGATTTATTGTAATATTGAATCTGCAAACATGTTAACTTACACAGTGTATTTAATTGTTAAATAATCCTGAAGCATTTCTCTTTTATCGTCTTTATTATCTTGTCTTTATTAGTGTGGTTAAGACAATACAAAACTTCAGCACTGCAAGTTCCATGTGTGTGCTTCTGAAACCAAAGCAAAACAAATGACTTATCATTAAGGATTTAACATCATTTTATGGCATCTCCGTCAGAAACCAGCAACTAACATGATCAGCATGAACATCTGAACCATATGCAAAAAGTTTGAAACTCTTAAATGGATTTGGTTAGATTTTTAACCTTCATGTGTTATTCGAATGTATGTGTGTACATACATATAGGTGATATAGTTTTGATTAGGTGGCATGCCCTCCCTGCATCTTTGAGGAGCAGTTACATGGAGCTTTTCAAGCATGAGGGGTGTTCCTGTAAATACTGTAAGTTTGCAAGGAGTTGTAATGCCACTTTAGGTTTTATATGTTAATGCTATCATGAAACCTTGACAGACTACCTTGAAAAATATTAATATTCAATGTCATTGTTGATACCATGGGTAGACCATGAGGTACAGTTTACTTAAAAGCCAAATATAACAAGGCTGTAACATGACAATGTCAACTTTTCTTAGTTAGTAGCAGAGAACAGCACAATGACCATAGTAAACAGATATATATATAGATATATACGCATATAGATAGATAATTTAAAGTTTATGTTTTCTCTTCAGTGTCCATATACTTCTTCACTCTGATTAAGTGTTGGCTAAAATATGGTAGAACGATAGCATTTGTAATATGCCCCTCTGTTGCTGTGATGTGTTTTGGGCCCGTAGGAATGATTGGTTGCTTCCAGTTAAAGAGAAAATATCCTAAAACTAGTTCAATATATTTCACAGTGAGTGTTGTCTTTGTACACCCTGAACACTTTTATCCCTCACCTTTGCGAGCATTATTACCACAGGATACCTTGGCATCTGCTGTGCAGTAAATAGCTAACTAAATGGAAAATTAATGGTCACAGTTTAAAAAATTGGTCACTTAAATCACAGTGTTTCTCCACAGTCACATCTCTGCAGGGATTCTGTCACTCAAATATATCCGTTGCTTGGCATTTATTTTTAAACCGACATTATTAGTGTACTAGAGGTTTTTAAATTATTGAATACAATATAATGTCAGTGTTTTTTTTGTTTTATAATTAAAATATATGTTGAGCAAACAAGTTCAACTGCTTCTTTGTTGTCTTTTATTCATAGCCATCCCCTCAAGGAATTCCTTTACCCAGCAGATGAGGAGAAATGCCTTGAAGAACAGAAAATTTTGTCAAACAAAGAAGTGGAGACGAGAGAAGCACAGACGATCGGGAAAGCACCCACTGAAATCCTCGACAGTGAAACAGTGTTGGACAGGTTCACTTTTGTCTCAAGTTCCTCTGAGGGACCTTAGAATCAGAGTGCGGCGCCACTCAGTGGACTTCTTACTCAACTGTAAGGATCCAAAGAGCAAAGAAAGGGCTTTGCTGAAACAACTGGAGGAAGTGAAGCCAAAAGATAACAGGCTGAGTGAACTGAATTCGACCGGGGAGGAAAATAACAACAGTGAGGTAAACCTGAAGCCTTTCACACTTAATTCCTCCATGCCAGCCCATCAGGAAAGTAGACCTGCAGAAAGTAGCGCAGGCCTTAATGGGAAGTCTGTCAAAGTGGTGGAGAGGCGGACAGGTCCTAAGAAGTACTCTTCGAGAACAAGAAGCATGGTCACCACCACGCTCGCGCATCAAACAGGGTCCAGTGACACAGCCAACACTACAGCTGTTTGTCACCCCGTCAAAAATGGCAAAACCTGCAGTGCAATAAAACAAGGGAAGACGGAAAACACAGACACAGAGAGTCAAAGTAACAAGAGCACTGAATCCTGCATCACTGACACGGCTCAAACCCCAGCCGCTAAGCAAACAGAGCACAGGACCATCAGAGCTTCGTCCCTGTTAGAAGTTTGTCAGAGTGTCACAGATGGAAGGATGAAAGCTAGAGACAATCCACTAATATCACTGAAGCAATATCTTACAGTCAACCTAACAAGGTTATCAGTGCAACAGAGTGTAGGAGCAGAAAAGACCTCCGAAGAAGGGATAGGCAGAGTTGCAATAAGAGGAAGGGCGAGGTCAAGCCAGTGTCCCAAACCAGCGCCTCTGACAGTAAAACGACTGTCCAGATCACAGCAGAAGCAGGGAGGAGGTTCAGAGATCTGCACAGCTGAGGGTAATCGAGGGGTAAGGGAGATGTTTTTCAAGGCCATTGATAAAGTAAATTTAAGGAAACAACAATCAATTGAATCTGTTGGTAATTTGTCCCACAGCGTGAAAGGGGGAAATGGCAAGGTTATTGAAATACAAACAATGTCAGAAGAAAAAGATGATAAACAGATGGAGCAGCAGGACGTTTTAAAAGGCAAAATTGAAGGGCAGAAAGAAAATAGAAATGCTACATCTGCAATTGTGGAATGTGAGAGTAACAAGGACCTGGAAGAAGTGAAAGAGTCAGATTGTAAAGTAGTGCCCAGAGAAAAAACTAGAGGACAAAATAATGCACAGCATGTTAAAAATAAAGTCGAGGAGAGAGCTGTTAAACTATCAGAGCAAATGACTAGGAGTGTGAGTAAACGGCCAGTAAGTAGGCATGAAGAAGATATTGTTATAAAGCAGGCGAAGGTTCTTCTCTCTGATATTTTAAGAAAAGATAAGACCTTAATAGATAAGAGATTACACAGAGATATTGCAGGGCTTTCTACCTCGGCCTCTAAAGAAATGCAAAGTGCTGAGAAGGACGAAGAAACGACTGAAATAAATGGAGGCAGATACCATTTTTCGGTGCAGCGGAGGATGATGAGGCGAAGAAAGATGAGGCCTAGAGCAGTGAAAACAAAAGCAGAAACTAAGCAAAGCACCAAGGGACACTTGAGCAAAGAAGTTCCAGCTACAGTGACGACTAAGTTGAGTGAGGATAGTTCGCAGCTTCAGTCACCACAGAGGCAAAATTACCCTCAAGCTCCTTGCCTCAACCCACTACCTCATAAGTCACTGATTTCAGCAAAAGCTACGACTAATTTGCACCCAGACACCAACCCACAGGCACACATTCAGTCCAACATACCTCTGAAGAAACGTACATTTCGCAGTTCTGTGGAAATAGGCCCTGAACAAGGTGTGAATTCTGCTTCAGATAAAGCATCTACAGAAGGAATTGAGTTAAAATCATCCACAGAGCTGAGACAGGGTCCTACGCCGTGTTCAGGAGAGAGTGGCAAAGTGAAAAGAGATGGCAAAGGTAGATTTAGAAAAACAGAGGTCCAGAGGTTAAACCCCCAAAGAATCACAAAACAGAACTCCTTGAAGCGAGTTCTTCGGTCCCGATCTAATGAAGTTCAGCGGCGAAGCCATTTATTGAGCAAAGTTCAAAAGTGTAAATTAGAGAGGCAAGACGAGGGTGACAGCGACACGCCTCAGACACCAGAGAGTGATAAGCTTGCGGAGGACAAACAAGCTGAGGGTCCTTCTAAAATCCAAGAGCAGAGTAATAAAAATCCAACTCCGAATAAATCTGAAAATGAGGATGAGGTGGAAGAGTTAATCCAGCAAAGTGATTTGGAGGACACAAAGCCGGGCCTCGATTTTAAGATTCGTTTAAAGAGGAGGAGAGGGAGAGTATGGGAGATGCAAAACGCAGGACTCGAAAATATAGCATTAAAAACAGAAAAGGGAGACGAGTCGGTGACATGTGATCCTTTCAAAGCCATCATGGATTCTGTGTCAATTTTAAACATGGAGATGGAGGCAGCTCAGGCTCATGTGCAGGCTAGTAAGAAGTCAAAGAACAGACTGCATCGTTTGAAAAAACGAGGTGAGAGGCTGAGTGAAAGGAAAATTACAAGTGTATGCTCAGATGGAAAATCAGACAAAGACCTTGAAAATGTTGAAAATGTGTGTGTGGCGAGTGAAATGCCCAGTGACAAAGTAGAAATTAAAGAGAAGCTTGATAAGGAACTTCTAGATGGATTCAAAGTGCTGCCAGAAAAAAATGAGAGTTGTAAAGATTTCAGTGATATGTCAGCTGCAGGGCAAGAAACAAAAATTGAAGATCGGTTTGTAAAGAATTGCTGCTTGTTTGAAACTGGGTCACAACAGAAACTCGAGCCTGAACTGGATTCAAATGGTTTTCCATTACCAGTAATTAAACTACGCAGAAAGACAGAGGATATCTGGGAGGTGGACAGCAAAGGGGAGCTCATACAAACTGAACTGAAAGAAGAGCCCAAAGTTAAGAATGAGATGAAGGGTAACATTTTAGGGAAACAAAAGAAAGGATGCCTTGATTTTGGCAAGCTAAAAGAAGAGTTCCCGCCCTCACAGAGAGTGAACAGCAACCCAGCCCTTCTGAAAGCAGAACCGCCACCATTTTCCTTGTCTCTGTCACCGCTGTCGCTGTCTTCCCCTCTTAATGACAATAAAACTGAAGTTATATCCTCGGCTGCAGATGCAATCACTGAAAGGCCAGAGATGAACAGCGGAGGAAGGAAACAGAGGCATAAAACGGAGAGAACACGGAAGTGTGGGCCCGTAGAAACACCCACCCCCTGTCTTAGTCACACTCTCCAACAAATTGACAACAGTCTCTCTAGGCTCTCTGAGGGCTTGTGTTCATCTCAGACTTTGGAAAAACCAACAGCGTGTTCCAGCGCTGCTAATTCTGTCATCCAGCCCCCGTCCCAGTCTCCTCCATTCACAACTGCAGATAACATGCTTTCCGGTGAGCCCAGCTTCACAAACTGCTGTGACGATATTCTAGACTTTCAGTGTCTCAACTTTGAGGGGTATTATCAGCCGCAGAACATACTTCCATCTTCCCCATCAGATCTGTGTTCACTGGACCCACCCACAGATCCTTTCAGCAGTCCTCTCTCTCACAGCCCAGCTGACACATGGACCACTGAGACGCCATACCTTGGCCCTCCCAGTCCAGGAAATAACTTTACCAGTGAGGATCTGCAGTTTTTTCCAGGTCTTATTTCTTCCAAAAGTGACTCCGTTCCTCTGGAATGTGAAGCTAAGGATACCTCCAAAGACAGAAACCCACCCAACCCCAACTTCAGTTTTTCAGCTCTTGGCAACTCTGACTTCACTGCTAAGGATCGAATTCTAAGTAAAAATCCAGGAACAAGGCTGACCAAAGAAGACCACAGAACTCAGTCCTTTCCTGTGGCCAGCAAGCCTAGGTTGTTCAGTGCAACGCCATCTTCTGTTACATCTCACACTCCTGTTACTTTAACCCAGCCCCCTGTCAACGTCAAGGCAAGCACCAGCCAATCAAAAGCTCAGTCAAACCTCAAAACCCAGGGCCCCTTCCATCGTGTGGCCATTCCTAATAAATCCCAGTCTTTTTCAAGTAGTCAGCCAAACGCAGTCAGGGGAGTGCCCCAGAGTTGCTTGACTAAATCCGTCCCATCATCGCAAATGTCCAACAAATTCCTCTCTCCTCAGCTCTTCACTGTGAAAACTCCCAATCCTCCTGACAACCCATTCAAATTCCAGGAGAAAACCTCAACAGTTATTCACAGGGTGCTTAAGTTTCAGGACGGGAACCAGAGTCAGAACTTGTATAGTGCACCTTGTAGAGACGCTGTGGCTGCTGGCAGCCCGATCGTCATGTCCAGAACACTCGCTGCAAAATCAGGTGCTACTGAGAAGACCCAGCAGAGTCAGAAACTAGCTATTGGTACAGACAGCCATCATAAAGGCAACATTCAAGGGTTTGGAAAAGATGTCAGCCATCTTGGTTCCTCCAGCAACCCCAACAGGTCCAACCCTCATTTCAGCAAACCCAGCTCCTCTTTCCCTCAGTCTTTTCATAAAAATAAGATGTTATCTGACAAACATGAAAGTGTTGAAACCAACATGGCATACAAAAATCTTTCAACGCTGCCAAGGCCTTTCTTCTTTCCTAGCAAAATGTCTGATGGCTATTCATCACCACAAGACAAGAAATCCACTCCGACGACCTCAGACAAGCACCAGCCATGTTACACTCAGCAAGACCCTTTTGATTATAGCTTCAGCTCGTCTCTGTCACCAATGCCTCAGCACAACAGCCCCCAAGTGGCCCATAGTACACCTCCTGGTACGCCAGCACCAGCAAACAAGGGTCAGTCTTCAACCTCCACAGCCTCTTTACCTTACGGCTATCAAGGTCCTCCTTACGTACTAAACTTCAGTGGAGATCATTCATTGACCCTGGGTCTCAGGGATGGGGCTGAGGGTTACTCGGGATTAGGCTCAACTAACTACACCTACCATTGTTTGATGGAACCTTCAGGCACCCAAGGGCGACTGGTTCTCGAGCCCTGTGGACCCCAGATGTCTAACCCAGCGTCTTTTTCCTTGGGTGGATTTTCAGGGCTCAAAGGTCAGGAGGAACATTGCAGGAAGGACATGCAGCAGCAGTGCCAGCCCGGGGAACACCAAGGAGCATCGCACTATGGACCTGTTCCATCGTCTCACTCCATGGGTGCCACAAAACCCAAGAGGGTGAGGTTAGTTGTGACAGATGGCACAGTGGACTTAGATCTCCAGTACTCGGATTGATTTATACTCACCAGAGTCGCTGGATCCCAGAATACATTTGGATGTTGTTTTGTTCAATGGGGATTATATAAAATCTGCCACAAGATGTTTTTGTAAACACTGTAATTCATAGTCTACCAGTTATTAAAGCCCGCTGACTGATTGACACTTTTCTAAATCATTATTTTGATGGACTGTTAATGTATGAATGACTTGTACAGGATTTTATGTAAAGCGGGCGCATCAGCGTGTTTTAACTACTGTATGATTTTTAAAAAACAAATAAATATCCGCTACAATTTGCTGAGAATACCAAATTAAAAATGCATAAAGAAAACGCATTAAAAGCATTAAATATATTTGTGAGTAGGAGTTTGACCTTACAGACCCTGTAAACAATGGAAGCCCTCTTACTGTACTGTAACATAGCTGTATGACTTTTTCTATACCATGTATGGCAGTAGAGACAAGAGCACCATCGTGGTTGCTGGTACTTGTATTGGTTGGTTTTAAAAAGGCAGCTTTGTGCCTCAGTCTTTGATATGTTCTCGTGAATTTCTTTCTTTGTGATGGGAGTTCTCCCACTTGGAAACATTTAGATATTACCATTTTACATCACGAAAAGTGACAATCTTCTCACAGAGTAACTCACTTTTGTCATTTATTTGGTCTATTATACAGAAAGAACCAGAAGGATAAGTTATGCATCACCTGCAATAGTTAGTTATGTTGTCACTGATGGAGCTACACGTTTATAGGTGTTTATATTGTAAGCAGAGTTATTTGCTGTCAATTGTGGAAGTCACGCGAGCATTCCCCTCATGTAATGATGTACTGTATGTTGAACCCATTAGACATCAGTGGGCAGGAGCGTTCAGTGTGACTGCACAGCCTTACATTACTACCATGAAAATGTACTGTCTTGATATGGAAAGGCCAATTATTTATTTTAATATCCTCATCCTTGAAATGGTGCTTTCATGTAATTTATATTTCACGTTGATTGTTCAGACTATTAAATGTTTTTTATTATTATTTAATGGGACAAAATACTGAACCGAATATTTACATCAAGTATTTAATTTCACAGCCTTTTGACATCTTATTCAATTTTTCAGTTGTTACAAGTAAAACTTTCTCTGTCTTTTTTCTAATTGGCAGTTAGTCTTACTGAAAGTCTGCTGTAGAAATGTACAAATGTAGCCTATATCATTAAAGACACTTAATTCTTTTTTTGCATTTCTGTCTTTGACTCTCTTTTTAATACTTAATTCCAAGAGACCACAAACATTTATCTTTTAAGTAACATTCCTTCTGTAATTTTGCAGTGTTATATACAGGGTTCCTGCTGACCATAAGAAAGTCTTAAAAAGGCTAAAACATGATACATACAGATACATTTTATATAGCTTTTTTGACTGCATTGTAAATCTCAAAATAATTGTTAACATCTTTTTTTTTAAATAATTGACTGAATGCCTCTCACATTAATGTGACACAATCAGGCCTGCAGAACAAACAACACTAATATTTTTGCAAAAGGTTCTTCAAACTGAGTGTGATCATCAGTAGAATCTCACATGCAAAGTGAGAAACACAAAATCACCAAGAAACTCATCAACAAATGCCACAAGTTTATTTCCCAGCTCCGCTCTTCCCATGTCTCTGTCTCGAGACATAAAAGTAAAAATAAACACCCCAAGTAATACATTTTTCCTTCGATACTGATTATTGTAAAATTAGTCTTGAATTTAATTCTCAGTGTCATTAAAAAAGTCCTTAAAAGTCTTAAACCTAATTTGCCTTAAGCTGTAGGAACCCTGTGTAAAGCCTGTTGATTTGATAGGTTAAGACATCCCTTACATTACTTGTACTACCTCTCAAGCCTGTGCTATATGATGTCATTCCTAATGGCATACCTTTGTTTTCTACACAATTATGCCCCTTATAATTAAACATCTCACTCTATCATCATTATATTAAGATTATTACATCAGCATAATCCAGTTATATGTATGATTCTAAAATGGCTGTTCTGCATTATGAGTACTTTTACTTTTGGTACTTTAAGGCTTGTGCTTGCAGGAGCATATCCAAACTGTGGACAGGGCTCCCACAGGTCCTTGAAATCCTTGAAAGTTTATGCATTTCAGAAAAAAATCAAGGCCTTGAGAGGTTTTGAAAATAGATACTCAAATAGACATGGGTCATTAAAAAGTGTTTTAATTTATATATTTTGTGCAAGAATATATATATATACATTTATATATATATATGTGTGTGTGTGTGTATATGTATTCACTTACTTTTTAGCTAAATATGCTCTTTATATATGCTTACTAATAATAATTCTCTAATTTACCTTGATCCATGTCTCAAACTGTGCTGTGTTGGGTCCTTGATTTGAGGAAACTGGCCTGTGAAGTCCTTGAAAGCTCCTTGAATTTGATGTTTAAGAATTTGTGGGTTTGTCCACCACAGCACACAGTCAGAGGAACAAGATATGGTCCTGACATCATTGTTCGAAGCTACAGTCAAGTGTGCAGAGGAAGTTGTTTACTGTCAGTTCAGATTTACTCTGCCTGTCTCTGTTTAACTTCATATTCTCTCTCCTCCCATTCTAATGTATTCATGTGGTTGCTTTCAAAGCTCGGGGCGAGCGTTCATCCTCCTGGTTTAGTGCTCAGCCTTTACCTCCTTCCTCTCTACCTGTGCTTTCATCCTACTCAGCCAGTGTTTGCGTTCTTTCCCTCTTCTCCTCATCTCCTGCAGCACATGACCCACTTCTGCTTTTCTTTCTAGCTCTCAGTAGCAGTGGAGCAGTTAATTCTGATGCCAAGTATAACAGTTTTCTCATAATGAGGACAGAAAGAGAAGGAGAGATTATCCCTTAATGTAGTTAGGGAGAGGGTGGATGGTGAAGTTAAAAGGACAGAACAACCAGGAGAAAGTAGGGGAGAAAAACTCTGACTAATATTAATAATTAAACCTAGTGTTTTTCAGCTATCATAACAGAGTACACAGGTTTATTTGGCTGCGATTCACACACTCATTAAGCAAACATTCATTTTACTTTGGTTGCAGTAATAATCAGAACGTGACTCCCTCAGTTTTTTCTCCTCTAAAGTGGTGGTAGAAAGGACCATTTACTTAGAACCCACTGGTTCTGTGGTAAAAGGTCCCCTGTGACTGATAATTATGTATGACATTATCAAATTGTTTTTGTAAGCAGGATTTAATGTTTCAGCTGGTCAATGTGGAGCTGAAGTACTTAACATACAGTGTGTAAATTTAGCCCACTGATTCCCAAACTAGGGGTGGGGCCCATCTAAAAGGTCACAAGATGAATCTGAGGGGTCATGACATTATTAATGAGGACATTTTCTAAGCAGGTGGGGGTTTCTGGCACAACTTCACCTACTTGCAAGTTGCATGGAGACAGGAAAGAAGTGGAAAGAGGTCAAAACTCCAGCAACACTTAATAGGGTAAAGAAAAACTACTGTAAGACCAACATGTTTCGGCTTGTGATCCTCATCACGGTCATCATGAAACATAATGCAAACAATATTTAACAAGGATGGGCATGCAGCAGGGGGAAAACAACAACAAAAACTCATGTCCCTTATTGGACACTCGCCTTGCCTATCTGCCCATCAGGGACAGCAGTTGGCCTGAAGCCACATGACCACAGACCTAACCCACCTTTGTAATTACGCCACTTTTTCTTTTCCCTGCTTAATTCCTATCTTATTTAAATTTTGTTTGTAGTATGTTTCATGATGACACTGATGAAGGCCATATACCGAAATGCCTTGGTCTTACAATGAAGTTCTTCTATATATTACAAATGGTGCTGGAGTTTTGACCTCCTAGAAATATATTCTTTTAAGAAATATTGGATCATTTGACCTCTTTGTGCTAGGATGGAAGCCCACGGAGCATTCATCTCCAGACACGTTTAGCAAAATCCTGACAATCATTCAAAAAAAAAAAAAAAAGTGTTGCATTTTACCTCATCATCATGCATGTTTATTGCCTTAAAATTCTAATAATGTAGTAACAACCTTCAGATCAATATGCTGGAATAAAGCATAGAATATTTCCCTCTGAAATGTTAAGTAATATGAAATTAATTAAATGGAAATAATCAAGTAAAGTACAATACCTTGAGAGAACTGCACTAATACAATTCCTGAGTAAATGTACTTAGTGACTGTCTTTCCCTGCTTTTAACCTCTTTTACTGCAAGTAGCATTGTTTTAAAGAAAAAACAACAGAATTCCATTTTGTGCAACATGAAACATTTTTTCAACTGTGCTGGTTTTCCACATATTTAATTCATTAAATCACCACCCTACTCTCTCCTCGTCTTGTGTACATCACAATTCCATTAAACTCTAACTACATGTATGTATGTAGCCACTTGCCTCCATGTTCCTCATATTCAGGACTCTGGGGATTATAATCTGTCATGTGAGCACTGCACGGCAGCAGCAGCAGCAGCAGCAGCCCTGTGAAATGGCTGACAGTGTTGAGTTGCTGTTGGATTTTGTTCTGGAGTGGTTGAACCATTGTCAGCAGCAGTAGAGCAGTCGCCCTTGCGGTGGAGGAGCAAAGAAACAAAAACGTTCTGTAACCCTGAGACACAATCTTAGTCTGGGAGGAGAGAGGAAACACATTCAGAGGAGAGAGCTTTAGAAAGGTGCACTGGCAATGCACATTATTTCCCAGGTGACAAGTGGCAGAGGCTGCAAATGACTGGCTACTGGCTGAGGTGTCAGTGCATTAGTGTAAATTATGACTGTAACAAAACCCTGTGTGTGTGACAGAGGGGGCTGAATAAACACGTCAGCTGCACAAGCAGGGATATTGTTCTTATCATTATTATGGCTATCTTTCTTGATTAAGTCTGACTGTCTGCTATTAAGGCAACTCCCTCCTCTTCGTGTACAAGCCGCAGTCGCTTGTGTGGTTTTGATGAAGCACAGCAATCCTTTTTAGCTTACTGCAACCGCTTGCTTACTCTCATCCAATTAATAGTGTCGGTCCAGCTTGAGCCTGATGAACAAAACCTGTTAAACACTCCCTCTGATACATACGGACTCAATCAGTCAAAGCAGCAGCGCTGGCAGTTGCAGGCTGACTAATCAATGCAAACCTAATTTAAAGAAACCAATAGATCAGATGGTGTAATACTTTTAATACTGTGTGAGAAAGTTACCTCCGCATGAGTCACCGGCTGAGTGAAGAGGTGGACAGCCCCCGCTGTGCAAGGTTTCATTTCATTCACATCAGTTTCTGAATGCACAGCTTGGAGCTAATGGATGTAATGCTAATGAGTGAAAATACAGTGAAGGCTGGTAATGTTCATAGTTATTAGGACCACTTCAAGAGCTGAGATGTTAGGGTTTGCCTGTCGCCCTGACCTTTGCTTTGAAGCACAGACTGCCTCACCATGCCTGTGATATGATTCCATGGCATGGCATTTGCTTCACACAAGTTCAAGACCCCTCCCAGTGATATCAAGATTTTAACCTTATGAACATGTCCATATGGTGTTTTTATATGCTACAAGACATATCATGAGCAAACTAAGCAGTCAACATCATGGCTGAGCATTTTTGCCTCTGAACTGCAGTGTACCAATGACAAAAACACGGATTCAGACTTCCAGGGTGTGTTGCTTCACAAACTCAAGGAACCAGTCGGGTCAACTTGTGAAACAAAGGCTATCAGAGGAGAAGCAAGTGAAGCTATTGTTGGTGTTTTGCAAGTTCGGTTTCACTTTCAATTCAACTTGACATTAGCAACACATTATTAGCTGTTTGCTAACACAGTTAAGCCAAAAGCTAATATTATCTGTTACCGTTTGAGGTGAGCAATTATGCTTGAGCTGTAGCACAGTGGCTGAAGGGCAGGACTAATTTGCATGCTAATTGAGGCAAAGGTATAGATTTAAATCTTACTATATAATGATGAAAACTCTGTCTCTAGGTGTGTCTGTGTGTCTGTTCCACATTTTTCTCCTCACTGACTTGGTCAATGTGCAATTTGGCACAGTGGTAGAGGGAGGATGCAAATGAAGCAATGTTACGTCAATTGGCCAAAGGGGGGCACTATAGCAACCGACTGAAACTTTGAGTGGGCATATCTCATGCCCTGTATGAGACATGAAACTTTGCACAGAGATGCCTCTTCTCATGAAGAACAAATTTGCCCCAAGAACCCATAACTTCCTGTTATATAGATTTTCCACCATTTCGAATTTTTCTGAAAAACACTTAAAACCAATCTAGGAAGTTCCTTCCCAGGACGTTTGACCTATCTGCATGAAACTTGGTGAACATAATCTAGGGACCAATATCTAAAGTTCCCTCTTGGCAAAAGTTGGAAAACTTACTAAAACTGAGCTTCTATAAGGCAATGAATATTGCGGAGGGCGTGGCTTATCACATAAAGGTGTATAACATCTCAAGGGTTTCACCCATCACCACGCAACTTTGTAGGCATATGACCACACATAATCTGAGGATCAAACAAAATGGGGGCGCTAGAGAGCTAATTTCTTATCTAGGCCTAACTGCCATATCGATTTTTACTAAACTTGGTAGATATGTAGAACAGGACGCCTCAAAGTGACTGGAGAAATTTAAGTCTAATTGGCAACTGGGTGGCGCTATGACAACAGAAAAATGCTTAAAAATGGCTAAAATGCGACCGATCACTGTGGCTCCCCCTGTGGCCCAATGTTTGTTTGTTTTTTTCTAAATTTTGGTATGACTAAGTCATGGTATGTATGCTGTACATAATCACGGAAACTGTCAGTGTGTCATTCTGTCCGTCCCACGTTTTTCTTCTCACTGACTGCATATATGTATTGAGGATTGGCATAGGTAGAAGGTGACAAAGCTACCAATGGGTATGGACTAGTCTAATTTATTTTAAGGCATGAAGGGATTTCTAGCGGAAAAAGCATAATCAGTGCCAGGACAGGAACTTTAAAAGATCTCTTCACATTATTCAGAGCATATCTATGATTCAGTGATTGTCTGCACGTGGCTCTCAACATGGAGGTGGCTAGCAGCTAACGGTGCTAGCAGCGTGAACATTGCTAACAACAGCAACAGTGCTGGCAGGGCTAACTTGTTAACCAGGGGGAACCTGAGCTTCTGCAGCACTGACGTCCCAATATCAGTGATAACAGCAGTAACTGCAGAGTTGCGGTGATAGCCAGTGGGATACACACATGTACTAACATGAGCTGCTGGAAAACAACAAAAAACAGAGAAGCTCAGATTTCAACACGTACAGAGGTACTGTTACTTCATTCTCTGCTCAGGATGCCATTACTCCGCGATATCTGTGCATATCAGACAATTGTTAGCAGCCGTATTAATGCTCTGAATGTCACATAGAACTCCTTTTATCATTTAAAACATGCAGTACGGTATAATGTTTAATGTTCCAGGTGTTAGATTGTGACACTTCTGTAGCTTGTTTTTTTTCTTTTAGAGAATTGAACACTGAGGCCTGTAGTAAATTTGACACTGCTGGACATTTGTCATTCTTCTAATGTTCATAGACCAAACATTAAATCTATTTATCAAAAAAAAATATTGTCAGATAAAACAGTAAAGATCAAATTGTCAGCTGGAGCCCTAATAATATCAGCCCACTGAATTATAGCTTGTGCACATTTATTAGACTTAAAGGCAACATTTCAACCCAACAGAGTCTTTAGTAGTAAAATGAAAAATGCAACATGACAAATGGTGTGAAAACAAATAAAACAGCACCATAGTACAAGATTCAGTAGATATTAGACTCCCTAGAAATATTGTTTTGTTAGAGCAGAGAGGAATACACAAACAGGGAAAATGTAACTGCTGTATCACAGCTATGGGATGACCTGCATGATCAAGTACACCAGCACAATTCTGGAAAAGGTTTCAGCAGAATAAAAATCATGTAAACAATTTTTGGTGTCGGGAAAATAAGGCAAGGTGTGAAAGAAATGCTGATCAGAATGCACACTGAGACAGGGAAAATGAATCCAAAAAGGTTTGTGTTAGAGAAGCCATTTTTCAGAGTCTAGTAATAATATTTTCATAATGTAAGAGTGTGAAACAGCCTGATGCAGGAGAGCTTGCCCTGTTAGATTCATTGCTGGATTCGGAACCAGTGATATTTCATCAATGTTTGACATGCAGCGCAGCAGTCGTCAACATCAACTGTAACCAGACGGTTTCCTGCCGGGGGAATTGATCCAACAGATGTTTTTTTTAGGGGGTAGGTCTGGGGCTCTGGGATCTCACTTGAATATCCACATGAGCTTCTGACTAACAAGGCAGCACAGACATTATAGTGATCTGACTGCTGAAAAACATGTTTTCTCTGATGACCCCCCCCCCCCCCCCCCCCAGCCCCACCTTCCTCTTCACCCCCATCTATTAAAGGGGTGTTAGCTCATCAAAGCCACGAGGCGACTTCGACATGCTTCACTCATCACTGATTGGTATAATGGAGTTGATTTCTACTTGCTATTCACTTCAGCTCGTCAGTAGAAGGCTCCCTCTCCACCCACAGTCCTCTCCTCCATCAACCCCCTCTACGTATGGTAATAAGCATTGCAGCAGTGGCTTCCCTCATCCTCTTATACACATCTCTTTCATTCCTAATTCATATTTCTGTCCGTGTGTGTGTGTATGTGTGTGAGAGAGAGAGACAGAGAGAGAGAGAATACACATATTGGCTGCACTGCTGCAGATTGCGCTGCTCTGTATCTTTGATTTGGATATAATCGTTGGATTATGGAAAGAATCCCTTAAAAATGATAAATTTTGCTCTAATTGATGAGTGTGGTTTTGTTGTTGATATTGCGTGGTAATTATTGGATAATCTTTTATGTGTGTGTGTGTGTGTGCTTGGTGTGTGTATCTCCGCACCGTTGGGTGGATCCCACTGTGTTCTATGGTGCTTTCAGCTCTGTGAGACGGGGAAAAAAACACAGAGTTTTTCACAGCTAAGAGTCTAACTCCAAAACATCAAAGACACACAGAGAGGGAGAGAGATAAAGGGAGGGAGGGGTATGCCCTGTATCCGGGTAATGATGGAGGGGAGAGATGGAGGGAGGAGGAGGAGGAGGGAGGGGGGGGGGGGGGGGGGGGGCAAAAGACAGAGAGAGAGAGAGAGAGAGAGAGAGAGGTATGGGAGGGGGGTGAGGGAGAGAAAACAACCAACCAGTGTAAGGAGAGAGAGAGAGAAGAGAGAGAGGGATGTGAACATGCTGAAGGGAGGGAGGAGGGGAGGATAGCGAGCGAGGGATGGGGAGCTTGCCGGACTGAGCGGATAGAAGTGTTACTACAGAGCTGCTGCTGCTGGAGGACGGGCTGGGAGCCGAGGATAATGCTCCATCCCTCAGCGTACAGCAGCACGCCGGACACCTTGTAATTTCTCGTGGCGGCGGCGGCAGTGGCTGTGGAGGAGGAGGAGGGTCTTCATTGTTGCAGCAGCGATTGTCTTTTCTTTTCTTTTTCTTTTTTCTACCCCCTTTAACCTCAGTCTTTTTCATCATCTTCCTGCTCGCCCCTCCTCACTCCTTATTCCTCTGCAACTGGCAACCGCTGGGCTCCCCCCTCCCCTCCTCCTCTCTTTTCTACTTCTGTCCCTTTTTTTCCAGAGGAGGGATTTCTGTATTTCATCAGGGATTGTAGAAGACAGTAAGAATGTTTTCTGTCTTTTCTGCTTTTTCTGTTTTCTCTCACGGAGACATGCATGAAGATGGAGGGGTATTGCATGGCAAAGCAGAGGAGAATATGATTATATGTTTGTGGAGGGATAGCGTTGGAGTCAAAAGGGTGTATGTGTGTGTGCAGCAGGGGGTGGGAGGGGGTTTGCATGTTCAAGTTTACTGCATTGATGTAACACATGAACAACTCTCTCACATGGCAGGAAAATCCCTTCGTTATTAAGGTTAAGATCTGCAGCAATTGCACAGAATAAACACTTGAAATGAAAAAAAAAAGCAAGAAAAGCAAATGGATCTTTGAATGGATCCGCTGAGGGGGGACACAGACACAAGGAAGGCAAACCAAGCAGTGTTTGGCAGTGGATTACTCCTTGATGCCAGAAGATAAATACTCCACCTCGGGTTTACAGAGAGGCAGCAGAAGAGGGGACAAGATAGGAAGTGGGTAAATAAAAAGAGCAGGAGGTAGCAGTGGAGGGACACAGATTTGTAGATGTGGCGTGACAGAAGCAGACAATGTATGTAGCACCATCAATAAAAACAGAGATACAGGTATGAGAGATATGAGCTCTTGGATTTAGCATGTCAAACTGATAATCCCTCCCACATACATTTCCATGCATGCTAAGGGTTACTGATGATCTGGTGCACAGCTCATATTAAACAGCTAACCAGTGCATAAAATCACCCACTAAATCACACTTTGGCTTCCCTGACATATTGACTGTAGCATGTAAGGCAAGGCATGGATGGATGAACATGGACACAGATGCACCTCAGCGTTAAAACTGTGTGGACTGATGCGCTCAGGAGCGCACAGAGTAAATGTTTTGCCATGCATTAAAACAGCAGATGAATTTCATAGCGGATGTTCAAACTGCTGTCTTCTCACTTGAGCGGCTGCCTCTACAAGAAAAGGGTCACCCTGCCAGCAGGGAACATGTGTTTGCTTTGCCCCTGTCATTATCTCACCACCTGAGTTGAGTCTATCTATAGATGCCTTTGTCTCCACTGAACACAGCCCTCAAGAAGGTGATGGCGGGTCACTTTACAGGGCACACATAATTGCACACAAGCTGCTTCTGTATTTCAGAGTGTTGCACGGAGCGGCTAAGAGGGTTTCAGTATAATGTGGCAGAATTGAAAGTTAAACTGCGAATAACTTGTCGGAGGCGTTTGAGCGCAGGAGACATGGCTGTGTGTTCAGTTTTGGTTTCACAGAGGCTTGGACAATGGCGTATGGCGGGCACATCGCCCACACACACAGTCATAGTAACTCACACATGCTATTCATGCTCTGTATGTGATGTGTCGCCTCAGGGACATGGAGGTAGAGGATGGCAGAGCGGATCATCAGAGGAGACAGCCGGCATTACACACCATGAGGGCCATTTGTAGCAGTGGAAACTTCTAACACCGCCATCAGTTCATTAATGGTGGATTTGGAGAAGCGTAGAGTCTGTATTGATGTATAAAAGTGAAGTGCTTTTGACAATGTGTAGTGATTACTCTGTTAAGCGTTGGTGCAGATGCATGAGTCAGTCTTTGCTTTGAGTGGTGCTCTAAGTTGAAACACACTCATCATATACTGATGTCAAGCAGTCGCCAAACGCTGACTTTTTGCTACCAGCTCTCTATGGCTCAGTTTCAGCGCTGCCTCATTTGATTGCACACATTGTATGAAAGCAGTGTAACCAGTTTCATATTTATTCTGCATTCATTTTGTAGTTTCTAAGGCATAGATTGCTGGTGGAGGCTGGAGTAAAGATCGACTGAACCGCCTCACAAGGGTTTTTTTTACTCGTCTTGCTTTTGTATACCTTTGAGAACTTTATTTATTAATTTTTAACACACAACTTTTGCAACCCAGTTGCCACAATAAATGTTGGCAATGTACATTTCTGCAAACCACGGATATGTAACCTTTTAAACTTTATTATAGATTGTGCATTACGCCTCATGAGGTCATGTTTAGGCACCAAAAATGCTTGGTTATGAAAGGAAAAGATCATGTTCTGGCTGAAAATACATGGATAAATACGTGGCAGTGTCTCACTTAAAAACAACCAGTTTTGTCATTTGTTGGTCCCAAAAAAAAGGCTTGACAGCTGTCCTACCTACGTGTTATGCCATCTACCATCCCCTCCACCTCTTGATGACAGTCAACTCATACACATACAATCCGAACTACGTCACTTGAGATTCATTGGTATGATAACAAACAACATACCTGTGCCTGTAAAAATCTACAATGCCAACATCTTTGTGAAAGTGGTCAAGAACGACATTGATTACCTTTTGTCTAAATTTCCATTGTGGGGTATGAAACAGTTCATGTTGTGTCTCATGATACGTGAGCCTAGTTATCGTCACCTTGTTCGTTGCTACAGGCCTTTAGAAAGTCCCTATCCTGCACCATTTTACCAGCATCAGTAGCCAGTCCAGTTATGCAAGGAGGAAAATTCACAAAATGTAGTATAAAGGGGACCTTATGGTTTAAACATCCAGTTGAAGTCAGCCACATTGGCACAACGTCAGCCAGCCAGCTCATTTTTACCATTTGACCTGAAAAAACTTCTTTCACATTTTTTTCTGGTGGAAAGTAAGAAAGGAAATTTGACTTTTGGAGGCTACACCTGGTTTACTACATTATGTCCTTCATCAAGAGGCAACCTGTCAATGAATTAGTTTGTTTGATAAAACCTAATTCTTCACTGTCACCCAGTATGACGCTGAACATCGAGCTTTTCATGTCGCCAGTCTTCAGGCTGGTCAGATTGTTACACTGTTTGACGCCTTTGAATGATAGCTGAACCAGACGAAACTCAGCATCAAACCGGAGTCTGTCAGTGTGATGACGTTCAGAGGTTCGACCCAGTTTAGCCGAGTCCAGATCTGTTTTGTTTGACTCCCTGGGAGCTCAATTAATTTGGCCTGTGAAAGTAAAGTTGATCTGGTTCAACAGGCCGATGCAGCTGCTGTTGAGTGTTGATTAACTGACTGTCATGTCATTTGTACTTCCGATGTTGTTCTGGCACAAAGTGAGTCAAGGTCCAGCACACAGCCATGATTTGCCACCCGAGCAGATGAATTAGCATTCAGCCCACGTTATCAGGAAAATACCATTAATTCCTTCTTGGTTGGAAAGTGTTATGGAACGCCACACTTTAGTTCCACTACAGACGCAGAGGACACATCACACAGTTGACATTTCCACCTGTGCAGTTCCCTCTTTGGGGATCAGGGGACCATAGTCTCTTCTCGCCACTCATTCAATTCAACAAAGCTGGGAAAAAAGACAATGTATCAGGACACTAGGGCAGAGTTTACCTGTCCAGAAGAGGAAAAACAGGCCTTGACGAACATACGTGTTGATTAACTGGAATTAATTGGATTATTTTAACCAACCGTTTATTCAGACTCATCGTCCGCAGGGGAAGGAGAGACAGGAGGTAAATGCTGTGTCTTTTGGACTGATTATCCCTCTGCTCACCTGCTGCTATGTTGACAACTTGTCCATTGTTAGAGCTTTATTTTCTCTGCGGTTTTGCGCCTGTGTACTCCTGTTATATCTGTCCAAGTGCAGGGAGCGGAGCTTAACTTTCTTTTCAATATTTGCTACGCTGCTCAGGCAGGGGGGATGTAGTTCAAAACTCCAGATTTAGCCATCTCGTTTACTCTCTCACTCCTTTCTCTCTCTTTTTCCTGTAGCTCACTCATTCCTTCTCCCTCTCTTGCCGGCGGTAGACGACTGATCTGGGACAGACAGGCCTCCCATGCGCTCTGTCCTACTTCAGCCTTGTCCTCTCTCTTGTTTCTCCTTACTCCTCTTCCACTTTCGTTTACCTCTATCCACCTCGATCTCTTAGCGAGCTGCTCTGTCTCAGTCTCTATTAATCATTTCAGTGTCTGCGACTGTTTCATCATACCAGAATGATGGTTCTGTCTGGTGTTAATAGGCTGTCAGGGTGTTTGGGAGACAGAGGTGCTGTCATTACCAACAGTGCATTTTTCTCTACCTGTCGTGATGTAGAAAATTGATGCCATTAAAACATTTCGCCTTTGATTCGAAGGGAGGCGCATTTAGGAGTAAATGTAGCTCCAGAGTTTGTGGTTAGAAGACTTGTAAAATTCAGTTGATATCATGATGACTCTTCTTTTGATCGTCTTGGAGTGTCTGTAGACGCTGATCTTTTTATAGTGCAGTGATGGCTGTCACTTCTCTGCAAAGTAAAGCTCAAACAATATAGCCAGTATCATGGTTTGATATTGGCTTATCACAGAGATATGTGTGTGTATGTTGGCAGATATGGACATAGAAACTGCAGCACAGAACTGTTTTATGCTACAATTCAATGTTTTTAGGGTTAAGGTTAATATGTCATTGCTGCATTAGTTATTATTCATAATGTTTTAATTTCCAGTGAAGTTTACTGACATGTTTAGCTATTACTGTCATCTTTGCTAGTAATTGTTTTACTGTAAAATATCCTGCGTTATGCTACCCTGTATTGGTCACAGTAATAACCAAATTTAAGATGTAAGGCCTCTGTGAGGCTTTACACATGCACAGCAGTGCTTTGATTTAAATGCTTATGTCTGCATGCTAACATGCCCACAGAGACAATGCGTACATGCTGATGTGAAGCAGTTATTTTTTTTTACCATGTTCACCATCTTAGTTTAATGTATTAGCATTCCAGCATTTGCTAATTAGCACTGAATAGCTGGGCAGCTGTGGACAGCTGAGGCTGATGGAAAGAAATTTCGTTCCTCATGCAGGTATTTGGTCAAAGTATGACCTTATGAGAGAGCTAAACATCAGAGGATCACCAAGTCTTTAGAATTACCACTGTCTGTGCCAAGTATCATGGCAATCCATCTGACGAGTGTGGAGTTATGGCACTCTGAACCACAAGAAAAATCTCCAGGGTATCTCCAAAGTCATTAAGCATACATCGTTAAGGAATTTCATGACAAACCTCCCAGTAATTTGATGATGATGTTTTTAATCTGGACTAAAATGGTGGACTGGCTGGAGAAACTACTTTAATTTCCATAGAGCCATGTCAGTAGCATGGCTAATTTAAAATTTAAAATATTATATCGTTTTTTGGATACAGGCATATTCATATCAGTTATGATTGATTTGTACCGTGCCGGAGTATGATTGCTGCTCTTCTCTACTCCCCCACCGCTTAGCTTTCACATCAGTATGTTCCATCCTGGGTATACTTGTGTCATCATCTTTGGAACAGCTATTTATGTTGTCACTACAGCGTAGAAGAGCACGAATAGCAAGATTCCAAGCCTGTACAATAAAGTCAACCTTCACAGTATGCCTACTATGGTTTATATTTTGGAGACGAATTCAAGAACGACCCTCTCACCTGCCTTCCTACTTTATCACCCATGGCTGTGCAGTTCAGAGGATGAGACCAGTGGGTGTGTAGATTTCGGAGAAGCCCAGGGCATTGAGAAATACCTTTGCAACTGTACTTACCAACTAACTGCTACTTGTGTTAACTACTAATACTAATAGTGCCAGTGCTAATAGTAGTAATACAACTAATAGCAGTCCACTTCTGTGTTTGAATACAGCTGCTTTTTACAACCTTACCCAAGTACGCATAAACTGTGCTCGAAAGCACCTTTTCAAGTGGACTTGAGCACTGATCGACAAACCGTGCCCTGGTACGTTACACAGTGTTACAGTACACAGTGTTCACACTAATCAAACAAACAGAACTTTATGGTCAAGCACACTGGGATCCAGGTCCAGGTCACTGACGTGAAAGCCTCCTTTCTGTCAATATTGTTATGAGATCAGCCCCATAAGTTCACAAATCAATACAACTCTAATGCTACTAACAGAACAAAATGACACAAAATGATATATATGGGATCACATGAAGCAGAACAGACATTTTGTTCTTAAGCCAATTTCCAAATTACTCCAAATGATCAAAGGGAGACACTGCAACTTACTTAACCAAAGAAAGTTGTGGTTTATGTGGTGGATGACGTGTTGTTTTCAGTGTACTTGCTAAAAGAGCACAAATATGAATCCTCCCCTTTAAGTATTTTAGTTGTGTACATCTATAAGTGTGTGTATTTTGTCCCGGAGGAAACGATGCCCAGCCAGGCTTTGGTTCCCAAGGGGATACCCCCTCCCATTACCATCTCACACACACACACACACACACACACACACACACACACACACACACACACACACACACACTCTCTCTCTCTCTCCGGTAGCATCTCTGTCATTTATCTCTAATGCTATGCTATGTCCCTTTTCTCCTATCTCGTCTCCTCACAAACAGATCACATCTGTCCCATTGCAAAGACTCCATTCATGATAATTAGAGGGGAGGCTGGGGGGGTCTCTGGCCAGACTCCTCCATGCATCATGAATTCACTCTCAGTTTATTAGGGCTAATTGCGCCATTGAGAGGCGGAGAGGGTGGTAGAGTGGGGATTTTGAGTTCTCCCCACAGTCACCGCTGCATCATCAAAGTGGAGTTGCTATATTTAGCAGCAGCAGATGCATGGCAGCAGTGGAGCAGTGCTGGCCCGGGATGATGTTCAGAGTGTAGGGTGGGGTGTGATTTTTTTGCGCTCGTGTGTTTGTGCAGAATTGAAGGCAGTAGCATAAGCATCAACTGCAGAATCTAATGCTGCATTCAGGTCCTGTGGGAAAGCACTCTTCATTTCTGGTTTCAGGTGGTAAATACGACCTGGAAATGTGTGCACAAAGACCATTAGTCTTAGAATTTTTACTTTGAATCATTGATTTTTAAATGCTATGGTAGGTGTATTTGCAATGTAATCATTCATTCGCTGTTAAAATCTCCACAAAAGCTCAATTCCTGATTCTTTTTGTGACCTTAAATGAGTTCAAACATAAACACTTCCTTTTTGCTGGAAATCCTGTATTTGTTCGCACTGTTATTCCCATATGCCTTGAAAGCAGCACTACAGGCTGATATGATCGTGAGCAGCATTCAAAGAGTATCTAACCAAAGCGAGTGTTTCCTGTTCTTTTATCTGTGAGAGGCTCATTTGATTCAAACCAAACAGAGAAATGTGAAAGATCTGTCTAAGCTGTAGAAGGCATTGTGCCATATATTGAAGTTACATCATTTATGAGTAGTATGTGAACTCTCTTGGCACTCTCAAATAGATATTCATGAAGATTCTTGCAAATCAAAGCCTCTTTGTCGTGATCCACATCATTTCATCAATATTAAGATCAGAGGGTTTCAGTCAGTAGTTAAAGTGGTCCATATGCTGAAATTGATGTCAACTAGCTTGTCGGTTCAGTCCAGGACCTTTGTGGTGTTGTTGTGATTTCTGCTGATGTTACTGTCACTGTGTGTGACTCGGCGCTTTGTGAAACTCAAATTGGTGTCAGGTTTGCTGCTTGTGATTGAAAGGTGTCGCGCTGCATTTCTTTGTTTTTGTCACAGAGCAAACCCTCTTGGGAAAAAGCTGCAGCTGATGGAAAATGCAGTCTGCGGGGATTAGCTTTTGACTCTACATTTTCTAATGTAGCAATTAGCTTTGACATTACAAAAACAATTTATGGTTTCCTCTTTCCCTCTCTCTGCATTCTCATTAAAAAAAAACAGTATTGCGTCTCAATTTGTTTGTGCATCTCAGCAAAAAGAAAGAAAAAAAAAAGAACGAGGCCTAATTCAATTCACCTCCGCTGAGCTGCAGCCCTCTGCTTCCATATTCTTTTTCAAACAGCAACCGATCTGTCATCAGGATGCAATGTGTTATTTTTGGTTTTCATACTGATTCTCCCTCTCTACTTTCCTCCTCCTCCACCAATGAACTTGTCATGGACAGAAGTGTGTGTTGGTGTATGAGCATGCACCTTATCTGCCTGTTTATGTGTGTCATTTTGCACCAGCAGTAGGCAGCAGTGGGTGTTTTAAAGTTTATGCGAGATGATGAATCGGCGATGTTCAGGCCAGGGAAGATTTGGGCGTCTTGCTGCATTAATAATGGAAGCACAGCTGGCAGTATTTATAGTAACAGTAGAAGGGGGCTGTGGCAGCGTGAATGGGAGGTGATATATGAGATACAGTACATCCTGCCAGCTCGCCTGGACATCAGACAGTGTGAGTTCCCTCACGGTAGGCAGTGCTGGATGTGAAATTGGCTGACAGAAGGGGGGATCTGATGGCATGTGCACAGACACACACCCGTGCACAGACACAATTGCATGCTCAGACTTACAGTGTGCATACATTTACACACAATGTAACACATCCTCTGATCTCTGCAAAGTTCAGGTGTTTATCAGAGGAGGAGAACTAAAAGAAAAAGTGCCGCTGATAATCATAAAGTTCTTGAGATTGTCAGGAGGAGAATGAGGAGAGGAGGGAGAGAAGAAGAAGGAGTAGACACAAGCTCGAAATGGAGGGAGGAACACGTGGATAGAGGCAAAGGAGATATAGCCTTTAGAGATGTTTGATGTGAAGCCATATTGATTGGCCTACATAGCATAGATTAAAACTGTGAACATGTAATGGCTTCCCCCCTCTGTGGTTGGACTTTGTGAAGTCTGATTGAATCTGTGGCTCGCAGTCGTTCGGCTCCACGGCTTCTTTTGTTACTTATCTGTCACTTAAAGGCAGATAACAAGAAACGCAGATGACAGTCGCACATCCAAAGTGGCCCAGTCCCAGTGGATTATTGGAATGGAGGACATGGAGGTGAACCTACTTTTTGTACAAGACTGCAGGGATGTAACGCAATAAAGAACAGTGATATCATGCAAGAACAACTGTACTGTCCCATGACGTGTGTGACCTCAGCTCTGTGATCAATCTTGAAAGAAGAACTCGCATCCTTTACTTAAAGGGTTACTGCAGTATTTTTCAACTTGGACCCTATTTTCCAGTGATTTGGTGTCTAAGTGACTAATGGGAACAACAATTATTCATCTTTCCACTGTTCCATCAATCACCAGCTCTGGTTTTGTTGAAATGAACCCTTAATTCACCCAGTTCGATGTGAAAATGTGCTGGCTCTACGCACACTAAATGGAGTTTGGCAGGTTTTGCGATGTTGATTTCAGGGCTGTGTCTGGCTAAACAAAAGGACCTTGCTCTTTAATGAAAAGATCTATTTTTGCAGTGATTCTTTCCATAATGTTTTCAGACATTTAAATGACAATCCGAGCCTGTCAGTGGCAAAAAAAAGCACTTTTAGTGGACGTAATTTGACAGCGTGCCATTGCCCTGAGTGGCTACTGTACATTGCTGCCTATTTGCAGCTGCTGACTGCAGCCCTTTCACTCAATACTGGACCAATTACAAAAATTGTTGTTCCCATCAGTCATTTACACACTAAAACATGGGAAAATAGGATCAAGTTGAAAATACAGAAGTTTCCCCTTAAGTAAAGGGATACATCTATGTAAAAATACTAATTAAAACCCTACATTTAAAAATATATTTAAGTAGAGGTACACAGGTATTATTAGTCAACTGTACCTAAAGTATCATAAGTAAGAGCCCCTCTAAAAGGAACTATTTGGTGGCAGAATATGGGGTTTTTGATGGTGTTGTAATTATTTTTACTGATGCATTAATGTGTAAGTAGCCTTTTAATCAGTGAGCATTGACCTACTCTATATACACTGATACACTGTTGATCAGTTTAATCTGCAAAATCCCCAGTCTCATGAACATTTCTGTGTATAATTTAGAATACTTTAAATCAATCTATTAAGAAATGTATAAAAAAATTCTTCTGCAAAATAACTACAGCTGTAGTGGAATATAAAAGTGCAATGTAATTGCTTCTGAAAGTATAAAGAAGCAAAAAAATAGAAATACTTAATTAAAGCACAAGTGCCTCAACCTAATTAAATACAGTACTTGAGTAAATGTACTTAGTTACTTTCCATCACTGTCTCTGACTCTGTAGCTGATTGTTGTGTGAGTACAAATGATCAGCTAAGTCGTGCCAAATTTGAGTTAATATAGACGTTTTAATGTCAGCTCAGTGTTGACCGTTAACTGGCATATCTTTAGTCTGTATAAAAGATTCCCATCCCCAAGATTTGCTAAGTATAGAGTGGGGGAAAGAAGTGTTTAAGTGATGTGTCTATTTGGGATGCTGTATCTGTCTGAGGAAATAGATTTTCCATTCAAAAGCCTTGAAACGTGAAACCACAGATCCTCCTGGAAGAAGTGCTGATTCAGCTGCTGCTGAACCGCAGGGAGCTCAAAAACTGCCTTCACTCGGTCAAACAAGGCTTTCTCAAACCATGACAGCTCCGTCCTGCTTTTGGCCCTCTGCTCGTTCCACCTCATTTTGTTAGACAGTGTATGAGTGAATCACGGCTCTCATCATGTCTACTGGTTCGAGGTGTTTAATTCCAACCATCACACAAAAAAAATTGGCCTTTTTTTTTTTTTTTTTTGTCAGAGCTGCACGCTCATCACAACTCCAGCTTCGGTCAACTCCCAGCGGGTCAGGATCAAAACTTGCATTGCGCCAGCTCTGCTGACGGTCGGTGCTTTCTGACAGCACTTCAAAGGACGTTGTCCTGAGGAAAGAAGCAAAACAAAGGCTCTTGTGAATGTGAACCAGTGAGACATGTGAAGTTGGACGGGTGATTTGCTTCCTGTTGGCCTGTAGAAAACAAAAAGGGACGACCTGGAGGTTGCCACATGGTCAGGCTCCCATTTGGCGCCTGCAGCCATGAAACAGCATCCACCTTTAATATTTCACAGCCCCTCGTATGTTCAGGCAGTCTCCTCCCCTACAGCTACTCCCGTTGTGGCTTATTTATTCATGAGTGCCCCATGCGCTGCCAACTAATAGTCCCAACTTGGCCCTCAGTGCGGCCCTAGATAAGCAGCAAGTGGGTCCTGCCACTCTGAGCCGAGCCACCACTTCAGCTCCTCAGCCAGACAAGAGCGATGAGTCCGTGTGATTTAGGATATTACTCAGCTCTCTGAAATACGCAGCATATGTAGCTGCTTGCAGAAAACAAGTAAAGAATCTGAGCAGTCCCACAGAGAATTAGTGGCGATGACGAATAAAGTTGATTAATTAGCAGGCTATTTGAATGTGATCTCGGCTCTCTGGCTCCCAAGCTGATTGACTGTCTTCATCTCTTCTGTGGAGAATAGAGAAGCTTTAACAAACTCTGTGGCCTCTCGCATGCAAGCAGGGAAATACTGTTTATGCTTGTACAAGACAATTAGTCTGTTAATCAAGTAGACACTTGAAAGAAAAATAATCAACAACTATTTCAATCCCTTTTTTAAAGCAAAACCAAGAAATATTATCCGGTTTCAGCCTCTCATTTGTGAGGATTTGCTGCCTTTCTGTCTCTCATGTAAAAGTTAATTAAATGTATTTTGGTGTTGGACTGCTGGTCACACTCAGCAAGACATTTGAATCTGTGACCTTGGGCTGACAGAAACTAAGATGAGCATTTTTCACTATTTTCAGACGTTTTACAGGGCAAGCCATTAATTGCTTAATCAAATCAATAATTGCCCTATTATGAAGTAACAGAGTGTGTCTTCATGCAATCAAATATATCATCTGTGTGCAAGAGAGGAATGAATGCGAAGATTTGTGGCTAACATGTTGAGATTTCTAGCCATTGTGTGCAAGTAACAACCTGTGACACTTTCATACATGCATGCCGCTTGCACAGACTGATACACAATTATATTAGCTGTGGGGGACTGAAGCCACATGACGTCAGCCTCAAGTTGCAAATTTCATGACTTGAGACCTGCTTGACTAACATTTATAAAAGCCTTGACTTTTACTTGGTATCAAGGCAGTAATTATAATATATACTGGGGGACACACATTCTCCCCAATATTGAAATACGCTCGAAATATATTAGTAAAAAATACAAATTAAAAATAGCTATTTTACGTATTAACCATTGGCAAATAAATAAACTTAACAAAATATGATAAAACATGATAAAATTTGGATTGAAGGATTATGTTGACATTAGTAAGAAAAGAATGGCTGTATGAAAAGTCTACAGCTCAAAAATTAGTGACACAAAACAAAACCCACAAAGAAAGGTAGGTTATTTTCATTTGACTTGACATGTGACTTGCTTATAGCAGCGACTCAACTTGACTTGCTAGATTCTCACTACAGTAATTTGGGACTTGCTTGAGACGTGAAGGATAACACTTCATATTTGCTTGTGACTTGCACATGTGAGACTTACTACCTCAGTATAACAGTGATTTGACCCACTGTCTTATGTTTGCTGTGTAAACTGAGACTAAAGCAAGTGATCCCCTGGAGAGGCAGTACAGATGCACCAGTTTTGGAATCACATTTGAGTTCAGGATGCAGAAGTGTCTCCTTTTAACTGACACTTTAGCTCTTTAAGGTCCAGTGTGTATGATTTTGGGGGATATATTGGCAGAAAATGGAAAGTAATACAAAAAGTTTTTTTTCTTCAGTGTATAATCACCTGAAAATAGGAATCGTGTTTTCTTTACCTTAGAATGAGCCGTTTACTCAGGGAGTGGGTCCGTATCTACAGAGATTACCACGTTGCACCGCCATGTTTCTACAGTAGCCCAGTAGGACCAACTAAACATTGGCTGTAGATAGGGCCATTTTTGTTTTCTTGTCGGCCACCATAGTTACCAGTCCTTTTGCTAAAATTGGAAAAACATATTTTGTTTTAATGTTGAACTGCTTTTTCTGTGTTTTTACTGGTTTGCAGGTCCATTTGTTTTGGTGAGGAGGAGACTTCTGTGGTTACAGTAATTACATTACATTAACGAGTATTGTAACTAATTACTGTAGAAATTTCAGGATAATTTTACAATTACTCAAAAACCGAACAACTCGTTACAACGTTACTTTTTTTAAATCACATCACTACTGACTTGAAACACAACAGTCACATCAGTGGACTCATTTTTGTAAAAGTTAGGCTGTGCACACACGTCACCAAGCAGCAAGCCGTTTGGAAACACTTAGCTTAGCGGCTGGAAATTGGGGAGATAAGCAATTAGGCTACCAATTTTATGGGGTGTAACGGAAAAGTAATAACGCAATAGTGTAAAGAATTACTGTTGGCAGGGATTAATAAGTAAAGTAATGTTAGTACTTTTGAAAAGAGTAAAGGGTAATGAGTTACAAATTACATTACATTACAAACATAAGCAGGTGCTGGGCAAGTGGCCCATCTGTGACGAGCCATCAGTGTAAGAAAAACACTGATTTGTAACGTAAAATTGCTTTGTCCACTGTTGTTGCTTGTTGCTTAGTCAGACAGATGTTAACTTTGTGTGTGGGTCTGACATTCATCAGCTGTCACGGTTTGACCGCTCCTTGTAAACAGCCCAACCTTTGTGTGATCAATAGGTAAGCAAATGAGCTATCCTCTGGCTCAGAGGACATTAGCAACCTTGTAGTAACATTGTATACAAATTAATATTGCAGGTGACCTATGCAGTCCATTAAATCGGGAGAGAACAGAGGCTTTAAGGCGGGAGAGGAAGATAAATCTTTATAAATTGGTGGTGCTGATTATAATTTTTCCAGATTTGACTAGCCCTGCCTCTAGCTAACATTTATTAGATTGAGTTTAATAGTCTGGGAAACATTATTTTGAGCGGAAAATACCTTAATAGTCATTGTGTTGTGAGGAAATGTTTGGTAGCCTGAGGTAAACACCATTTTGAACCATTGGGAAATAGGCTACGAGGTCACTCTTGCCCCTTAGGAAGAGCTCACGCGCTCATTTTTTTCTTGTGTCTTTATGTATCCTCATACCGCCCACTCACATCTTCTCTATAATCCACTTTTGTCTATATATAGGGAGGCCTCCGGGAGTTTGTTTTATTGCTTTTCCCCAACATGTCTCTAAATCCTCTTCCTGTACTACAGTACCATTTCTTTTGATGCTAAAAAATCAGACAGAAATGGATAGATGTCTTTGGGCTTATTGTCAGTGTGAAAGCTTTTTGAATTCTTGTAAGCACAAATGTGTTGGTAAGTGTGTGCAGTTGGAGTGTTTTGGCCTTCCTTTCCATTACAACATGGGCTGAAGTAACTTTATAGTCCCAGAGAAGTTGTTCCGTCCATCACTTAAATCCACATTGAAATATCTCAAATATGACTGAATGGATTGCCATCACATTTTGTACAGATATTCACAGAGCCCAGACGATGAATCCTAATAGCTTAAATCAGCTCCTCTAGCTCAAATCACTGCTGTATTAAGTACAGACCCACAGAGCTGCTAGCATCGCTGTTTGTGTTGATGTTGGCATGCTGACTGTAGATACTGTATGTTAAGAGGGGTGAGTGTAGGGCGTACAGAGGGGTGATTCTGGGACACAACATGTGCTGGTCTTCTTTTCAGAGTTTTCCTGGGCCTAAATATGCAAAATTTCCATGATGAGAATACCAGTGACGCTGTCGTACACCCCGCCCTCTCTTCTCAAGCTCAAACCAGGTTCCTCCACCAGCGCTCACCCTAGTTTAATAGCACAAGGGATGGTTACATCAGAACGTGTGTAGAACACGTGGCTTCATTCTGCTTCACTCGGGCTCTCTTGGGTCCTCGCAGTTTAGATTGACATTTTCTGTGACTTAAAGCTCCCATGTGGACGCCTTACTGCTAGAGGATGATTACATATGTGCTCAGTTGACCTGAGGGTCAAAGATTACACACATTATTAGCCTTTATCCATCTGTATGCACAGCTTGATCGGGAATTGCTGCGAGTCCTTGCACACTCACATGCGCGCCAACAGGCTGTACAGGAGGTTTGTGTCCATTTGTGCGCAACAGAGTGCCATTTTGTGTGTAGATGTCAGACAAGGAGGGAAGGAAATTGGCCGTTCCAGTTTAGTGGCAGGAAAGTGGGGCGATCTGTTCTTTGGAAGTTTCCCAGCGAAATTTCCTGGGGACCAAGACACTGAAAATATCTATCTATATACACGCAATGTCCTACATACTGTAAAAGAGAGGGTGAACCAGAGAGGAAGATAGAGAGAGGAAGAGAGAGAGAGAGAGAGAGCACATGAAGATACATGTGTGTTTGAGAGAGATAAAAAGAGAGAGGGAGGGAGGTTAAATGTCACTGTGCTGGTGGGATATCAGTCTTTTGATGGCATCACACAGATAGATGGACTGAAGCTTAGTAAAACCAGGTCAAGACTCCAGCAAGTCACCCAACAAAGTTACCTAATTTTCCCTCTCACTTCTGTGACATAAAAACCCCTCAAGTAGAAGTGGAAATGCTGCCTCATAACCCCATTTCCCTCTGCTCATCGTCTTCTGCCACTGATGACAGGTTCAAGTGCGGTGTGTGTATGAAACAGGATTTATCTGGATTACATTTACACCTGGCAACTGTGTCTTGAGTTAACAAACAGAGATCACATCCACCTTTCCCTTGCCAAAACACAGATTAGCAAACATGTCACTTTCTCCTGTGAGTGTTGCGTCTTTTAAAACAGATGTTAAATGGCTCATCTCACTTGTTCCCCATCCATGAATATCTTAACATTTCCTTTTTTGACAAGCGTGTTACCACCCGGGCCGCTAACCACCTGTTTCATTTCTTGATTTGAGCTTGAGTGCATACTGGGTAAATCACAACTGGAGTTCACAATACACTCCAAATGATGACAATAAAACAATGCACACTGCGTGTTAAAACAGCCTAAAACATTTTAGTACAGCCAAAACGTGGCTAGTGGTGGTGTGTCTTTCCTTTCTAGGTCAGGGTTACTACCAGGGTGAATTTGATGGGCAGGCTGGAGGTGTCTGTAGGGACACACGTAAAACAAATCCCTGACTAGTGTGTCATATATAGATTTTTACAGCCAACTGAGCTACAGTGAATGACCAAAACGCTGTTTCACATGCTCTAAAAGGCTTCTAGTCAGTGATTAAAATTCAGAAATAATTTAACTGTATACACAACACAGCAGCATATCAACACATTATAAAAAGCAAGAATGACATAGCCTGTGGGTGCACAACACACTGCTGTGTCTTAAATCTTAGATTCAACAACAAACAGCATTGAAAGCAACACTGCCGACTGAAGAGATAAATATAAAAGCTGTCAGATGTTTGCGAGCGTACAAGTGAATTTACAGCAAATGTGCCAAGGCAGGGGCACGCAATCAAACACAACACTGCTAGTAAAATGAATACAGTTTTCCATCTCCTAATGCCCATTAACTGCCTACTCTGTATAACTTAGTATGCTTATTAAGCTCTGGAGATCTGCCTCGTCCCCTTTCTGCCCAAAACACACTTTTGTGAAGCAATTACTGAGTTCATGACATTTAAGGCGCTTTTCCTATCTAATCGGCAAGATAAATGCTGTAGATTGTAGATTTCTGCAAACCATGGATATGTTACATTACTAGATTTCAGATAAAGTGGATATGGACCTGCACCTGCACTTGTGTAGTACTTTTCTAGTCTCACTCAAAGTGCTTTAACACTACGTCAAATTCACCCATTCACACACTGGTGGCCAAGGCTACCATACAAGGTGTCACCTGCTACTCACTCAAAGTGCTTTAACACTACGTCAAATTTACCCATTCACACACTGGTGGCCAAGGCTACCATACAAGGTGTCACCTGCTACCCAGTTACACACACTCACACACCGATGGAAGAGCCATTGGGAGCAATTTTGGGTTCAGTATCTTGCCCAAGGATACTTCGCCATGCAGACTAGAGCAGCCTGTGATCGAACCGCCAATCCCACGATTAGTGTCTCCTTTCTTCCCAACAAACTTATGTTTAGTAATAACTGATTTCAAGGCATTCATGGGGCTTTTCCTACCCAAATGGCAAACTAAATGATGGCATTGTACATATCCGCAAACCACAAATATGGCACATTTGTACATTTCATATGTAGCGGATAGGTTACGTTTTAATTTTCAATTTTATGTTGTGACACTACTGTGGTTAATCTTGTCAGGTTTAGGCACCAATACCACCAACAGAGTGAGAAAAAGATCAGAAGATTTGGCTTAAAATACTTGGTTTGGTTGTTACAAAAATGGCTGGAAATGTCCCAAGCTTTTGTTAAAAAACACCCGCTTCTATTATTTATCTCACTGTCTTGCTATCTCCTAGCTACCTAGGTATCACGTCATATACCATCCCCTCCTTGTCCTGATGCGAAAGTCCGCTGATATGCATGTAATCAGAACTATGTTGCTTTAGAAATCTTGATATGATATGTATATTTGTATGTATATGTATGCATGTAATATAATCATGGTTTGCAGAAACGTACAACACCAACATTTTATTCTGGCAACTTGGCTGTGTTTTTAATTTGTAGCAGCAGGATGCAACATATTTTAGGAAATAAGCATTTAGTTTCTTGACAAGAGTTAGGTGAGAAGAACAATATGTTCAATACTTCTCTTGTGTCTGTGCAGTAAGTACAGTTTATGCCAGTAGCCGGTTAGCTTAGCCTAGCACAAAGATTGAAAACAGGGGAACAGTTAGCCTGGCTCTGCCTAGAGGTAACAAAATCTGCAGATCAGTACCAAAATTCAAGTCAAGGTTAATTTCAAGTGCGTAACCACATGAAAGTGTCTCAGTACACTTGAAAACAACAGTAGAACTGATAGATTATTAAAAGAAAACTGTAAATGACAAGACTCCAGGAAGCCACTGCTCTCGGGCAAGGAAGAGTCCAACACCTTGTAAAAACCACAACCTTTTATATTTGCACTTTGCTTTTTGCATTGATTAAACAAAAAACATATAACATTTTGGTTAGTGAGCTTTAGAGGTCCTCTTAGATGGATTATGCTATGTTAGATGGAGCCAGGCTAACTGTTTCCACCATGGAAGAATTAAAAAAAACTGGACATCGTGTTTCAAGATGGCACTCCATTCATTCTTATGGAAGTTGCACATTAGGCAGTGTTTCATATTTACTAGACAGACATTTGAGTGATATCAGTCTTCTTATCTAAGTCTTGGCAAGGAAGTCGATAAATGCATTTCCTGAAACGTTTATCTCTATTTCTACTGAATCAGTACATTTTTAGGTTGGACTGTATACTAAATGAAGTACGCAGTGCCTTAAATTAATAAAGCACAGTGAAGCCATTTGTATCTTAATGTACATGATAGGGCTGTCCCCTGAAAATGGCAGATATGAATCAGGAACAGAGACCTCTCAGCTGAGTGACTAAGATTCCTTCAAGTTGAGCATTTTTTTCTTTCTGTCAGTCAGTGTACTTCTGGGGACATTTCAGTCCAGATATGTAGCTGCAGTGAGTGCTTCTCACTTTCATGCTGTTCTTCAGTACAGGCAGCTGCAGACACAGAGGCAGCTGTCTGGATGGTGAGAAACTTTGCTTGGTAAGACTCTGAAATAACGTTATCTTCTGACTTTTACGTAGAAGTGGTGAATTTACAGCTCAGCAACTTATTATGATACAGGCTCTAGTGTTTGTTTGATATCTAGTCTCGGCAAAAATTGTTGTTGCACATTCACGATCTGTTGTTAGCATAGTTAACTTGTTTACTATATTATGTAAACCTCACTGTCACACTAAACGTCCGTCTGAACTCCATTCAAACTCTCTATGGAAAAAAAGGAACATACAGTTGAATATCAGTCTTATTTGTCTGACACAATTCTAGGTCAGGTGCAGCCCTAGCACAGGAGCGATGTATAATAATGTATAATCTATATCTGTGCCTTTTACTTTGTTTTAAGGTATGGGATATATTTAAGGTAACAGGGCAGCTTGAGGAGAACTGGCTATACCAAAACAACCATCACAAAATTATGTGCAAAATATGCCATATTAACAAGTTACAGTGTGAGTATCCCTTTAATATTGTGTAAAACGTATCTGGTACACTTTTCTTTGTGCATCTGGAACATTTATAATTTGAAAATAGATTGAATTAGCCAGCTGTTCATACAGGGTGTTCTTACTTTCCTTGTGGAGCCAACATCTTCGACAAGGTGAGGGTTAGCTAGGTTAATATAGTTTTAAGCTACCGAGCTGACTGAAAGTGTTAATGACATGACCTGAAACTGAAACAGCTCTCCAAGGAGAACGATAGAGAATGAACGAGCGATAAAGATTTATGACAGCGAGATATGAAGCGGAGGAGATTATTATCACTTGTTGGCATTAGGCAATATCTAATCGCTCCATCACCCTCTTCATCTTCACTCAGATAGACACACATAAGCTCACATGCACAAAGCTTTCATTATGAAGGTCTTTTATGTGTGAGTCATGACTTTTCTCTCGGGAACTGATTATCACTTTTTCTCTCACATAATTTTCCCTCTGTTCTGACCTGTTCAAGCTTAATTGACGATGAGTGATTCTCTCAAAAGTTTGGATTCAGCCTTTTAACTCCACATTCATTTTCTCCTCTCCATCCTTGAGGATCAGTCAATATCAGGCTAAAATCAGCATTGGAAAAAAAAGAAAAAGATAACCAAGAATGCATGACAAACAGGTCTGTCACACCAGCCACTTTCAGAAGGCAGATGATCGCTATGTGGTGTGGGTGGATTTTACTCAACAGCTTCAAGGTGTCAGTCTATAAAACCTGCAATGAAATCTACTTCTGCCTACTTAAAGGAACTCCTCGTTGTAAAACAAATTTCATTATGGCTTTCAGTGGGTCTATTTGCTGTTTCAGAGCCTTTGCTACAAAAAAGAGGGACTCCTTTCAGTTTTTTTTGGCATGAAAATGTGGATAAAGGCCAAATCTAAATACAGTGAATGTGGATTCTAGCTCTGGCTTTTGGCAACTTCAATCAAAAAATGTTGGCATTGTTGTCATGGTACGACCCCACCTTCATCCTTTGTGCCTTCTGCTCTTCTCTGCTCTTCACCATCCAGTCCTGTTCACACCTCTGATTTCACAGCCACCTCTCACATTCAACTCCTATTCACGTTGTTCTCCTTCAGTGTGCTTTTGTTTCCTTGTTCCATCACAGTATCTCTGCTGTTTTTTTGTTCCTTTCTATACTCCCTCTCTGCTCTCTCAGTTGCTATCACTCACCCTCCTTCATCCATGCGTGTCATTTCTTGTCTCTCTGGCACCTCTTCCTTTGCGATGTGTTCCTCTTTCCCCTCAGCTAAACCCCTTATATTTTTAGCCATGCTGGAGGCATGGCTCTGTGGAGAGCAATATCGCTCTGTCGCTTGGTCGTTCATCACTTTGGTCCCAACTGAAATATCTTTACAACTATTGGATGGATTGACATGAAACTTTGTACAGACATTCAAGGTCCTCGGAGGACAAATGCTACTGACTTTGGTCATCTTCTTGAGCAAAATGTCTCAACAGCTATTGGATGTATTGCCATGAAACTGCACGCATTCATGACCATGATTTAATAGTGGTGGTGATCTCTTAACCTTTCCTCTAGTGCCAGCATCAGGCCAATTGTCCATACATTTAGTTCATGATCTGCAAATAATGACATTCCCATTGGCTTCAGATGTAATTTGTGATTACTGCCAATCAGCAAGTAACACAAATGAAATGATAGAGAGCACAGCAAGAGGATGTACTTCCTGCTGCAGCTGAATAAGTTCCACCTGCCAGAGACAATAATGGTGTACTTCTACACTGCCATTATTGAGTCTATCCTCACCTCCTCCATCACCATCTGGTACGCTGCTGCCACTGCCAAGGACTAGGGCAGATTGCAGCGTATCATTTGCTCTGGCATCCCTACAGGACCTGAATGCTTCCAGGACCCTGAGGTGAACCTTTGCACATCCCCTAGAATATATTTACCTGCTTAGCTATTTCACTCTCAACACTTACACTGTACTTATATTTTATATTGCATTTGTTTTCTATTTTCTATTTATGTTTCATGTCTATGCACCAAAACATTAAAATGAATTCCTTGTACATAAAAACCTAGTTGGCACCTGATTATGATACCATGGTAACACCCAACTAAGATGTGTTAGCATTCAGCTTTTAGTTTTCTCTACAATGTGCTTCCACTCCACTTTTTAAACCCCTCATATCTTTATTCTCTCCCCTTTTTTCTCCCCTTCTTTATCTTTTTTACTGTTGTCTTTTCTCTCTCTAATCACACCCTCTTACCTGACTGCTCCCCCCTTTGTCCTCTTCCCTCTCCTTCCTTTCTAGTTTCCCCTATCTTTGATTACTCAGCACTATGCAAAATTATGGATTGCTCACTTCCATTTATTATCATATCTACTTTAGGTTTCCCTCCCTGGTTGGTCAGCTTTCTGACAAGACTGTACCAACGCTGCAACTTTCTCCCTCTCTCTCCGTCTTTGTTTCTGTGCCCTTGTCTCTTTAATTCATCAATCCTCTCCAACAATTTGGTTTCCAGCCCTCCTCTCCTCCCCTGTCATTTATTCCCTCTCTCTATTTAGTCTCACATCTTGCTTTAATGTTGTCATTTTTCTTCCATTTCTCCAGCACTCCTTTAAATGGTCAAAAACAGCATTGCATGAAAGGCCTCATTGATTTTAATTTATATTTAAGGGAGGTGTTTTAACCTTTTCCAAAGCTTTAAAAATGCAATTTATCAAGCCCCACATTGACTTTATAACACTACAACTTTATAACAAAAGCCCAGTTCATACCTAAATTTATATTTGCTCAAATACCATAAAGTACATTTTGCATTTATAGGTTGGCTGCATCCATTTTGTGCAACTTTGACATACTGCACAATTTGCTCCACTACATTTATCTTATTGATGGTAGTTACTATGCACTACTAGACATACAGTTTTACATACAAAAAATGAGAAAATGAAACACTGATGTGGATTTAACAGTCCAAGGGGTGCATGTGCAGTGGTAACTGTAATATTGAAATTACCACTTACAATTTAATGCATCAATAATAAGATGCAAAGTACTAAGAACGATTCATTGTTTGTCCTTGGTTGTCTTGGTTGGATGACACAATCTGGATGTTGTGTCTGTTAAACTTCTACAGTTTGCTGCAAACTCGTCTGCCATCTCCGTCTTTCTTCGTGACTGTGAACAGAAGTTTGCTTGCTAATAGGCTTTCAAAAGTTGGAGGCTGAAACGCTGCCAGAGAGTCAGTATTTGTCACAATCAGTCCTGCACTCAGTGTGTTTGTTTGTGTGAGAAGTGAGGAGAAATTGAAAGAAAGACCAGACTGATGTATATATTCTCCAAACAGAAAAACAGTCAAGTTTAACAAGCCGTTTAGCTTCACACACTGACTTAAATTTGGAGTTTTGTTGTACAGAGTGAAAGATTGTGGCATTGATTCAAATTTTCTGTAAAGCAGTTTTATTTATTTTAGCTATAGTGTCCAAATGGCACACTGTAGCTTCACTGGCATCAAATAAATGACACTTAATTTAAGAAAAGTTGCATTTATAGAAAGCCTCTTCCTGCCATTCTTTTATTTTTCAAGTATTTAAGACTTAAATGGATACTTTGCAGATTTTCATCCAGCTTTTATTATCTGGGTAGTGTACGTAAAGAAACCACGTAAGGTAAATTTCCCTCCATCTTATCAGCACCTACATCTCCCTGCTCAACTCTCAGCTTGAATAATTTTCTTTAGCTGTAGGGCCGTTGCTCAAACTACAGATTGTACTTCCACATTTTTGGATGCCGGCCAACACAGACACAAAGGTTATAGAAACAGATCAAGAGAAACAACTGCCTTTCTTTCTTTCTCTCTCAAACTCAGACAAAACTCTAATCAAACTGTAAAACTAGGCAGTGCTGATCAAGTATAAACAAAGATTCTGTCACTGGGTCACCTGCCCGCTGCCATTTTGTTTCTTGTGGAAACATGGAAAAGCTTGCATTATCTCATCTATCAGGGGGCGCCTTTATTGGTCTGGTGTGGTGCAGTGCATTCTGGTGGTTGTTGGTTTTCCACATCTTGAGCGAAAGCAAATGCCACAGCCCTTTTTCGGTTTTCTTTGGTTGTAAAGCACCAGTTTCAAAAGTATTTCTACTTCACAGACAGCCGAGTTTTATAAAGAGACCATCTTCCCAGCACTGAAATACTTCTTTAATACCAGCCTAATTGACATGAAAGAAATTTTCTTTGTCACATGCTGTTGTCCATCCTTCCCTTTTACGTTTCATGCTCTTTTGGCACTTCCTCATTTTTTCCTGTTTCTTGTCGAACTGGACAGCTGGTACTTTTATCTCAGTGTCCCATGAGGGAAGTCTTGACATTATGTATCTGACACTTTTTTCTCCTTCACAACATGGCTCTGATTCCTCTGTGTCTTTCAGCTGCCTTATCTCACACGCACGCACGCACGCACACACACACACACACACACGCTCACGCCTCATTATTCTGTAGTTGATATTCATTTGAAGTAAAATGAAAACAAACAGCAACTCGAAACTGATTTTTCTTCCCCCAGTGTGCGTTTAGATTAGACACATAATTTAAAATTTAGTTTTGCACATTTTTTGTATAGTGTTCAGATTACTGGTGCAATCACTGATTAAATGTTTGTATGTACAAATCTGGATCTGCAAAGTAACTACCCATCAAATAAATGTGCAATGTAAAACCTAACATTTTTGTCTTCAGTGTAGTAGAATAGAATTTTTTTTTTTTTAACTTTAACATCAGATGTTTAAATGGTGTTTCTACAGCTTTTCTGCTCATTGCTCAGTCTTCTGGTGTGAATTTGAGCGCTGTCCCTCTTGCCGTTTGTTATTCTGCTGTTTGGTTCTGCGTGGAGCTGTCCAGAATGTAGTGGTGCTGAAAATCCTGAAACAGCTCGCAGAGCCAACCAGGAGCCACCAGGGACAGATCTGTTATCTTGCTCAGCTTGTACTCGAGTACAGCGCTGCATCACTGATGCTCTGAAGTGGCTTCTCGGCTCTCTCAGGGGCAATGGCAAGAGCAAGAGAGTGTATAGTTTATCACATGAAGAGCTGTTGGCCATTACGAGTGTCTCTATAGGAGATGTGTGGTGACGAATAGTCTGCTGTGTAGAGTCAGACCAGTATATTTGTTTGTTGAGGATGATGTGATTGTTTTTTCACGTAGCGAAAAGGAAATGAATTAGTAAGTAGTTTTGGTCTGAGGAATGCTGTTTTGGGAATTTCAATTGTTCAAGGATGTTGATTGGTCTCAGCAGCTTCAGTCTAATGAGACAGCTCTGACATCTTTGTCAGTTACAACTGACAGTGCAAAATAAACAATACAACATGCTGGACATAACAAAGAAACCACAGCTTGTTTTTTAATTTTTTCAGAGCTTTCCCAGTAGTGAGGTTATGTTTGTCCTGACCGGAGTACTAGAAGAAAAGTTGTGGAGTAATTAAAATCAACCTCTGCTCATGTCATCATAAGATTATGTCGTGAAGTTGATATTTTTGGCTCTCCATGTGTCCGAGATGGAGAAAGTAAATTTTAAGATGCACTCATTGAAGGTCATGAAAACTTTTTAATATTCTTTGTGTAAAAGTAACAACTGAAATACATGGGGCATGGACATGACACATCACAAAGGCAGTGTGGGATTTTTTTTACCTGTTACACTGACTCCGTCTTTGTAGCGTGTGGTTTCTTCAGCTTTACTGTGTGCATGTTGAGTTTTGCCAAGTGATTATCCAGTTGGTTATGCAGATTTCAGAAGTGTAGGCTATATTTACTATTCCTGGATAATTTTGACTAAAAGATTAATTTATTTGATTGACTTATTTTCATTTGAAATGTAAAAACAAACACAAGGTTGCTCTGCTGCTTTGCATTGCCTCTGGTACAATGAGATAGTTATTGTAATCCTTTTTAAACAGATTGTACTTGTTTTTTACACAAGTTTTTACTTGTTGGAGGGCCGCGGGGCCACATGCAGAGAAGAAAAATTAGTCCAGCTGCTTAAAGATGAAAAAGAATTGTGTGATGCAGCTTTAGCTGATGAAAATGGACACACTCTGCTGCGGCAGATGGATTGCGCCACATCCATGTCCCACATATTTTGGCCTTAGGGTCAGTTTTGTCCTATGGTTGTGCTACACGAAAGATCAGAAGGTCACCAAAACAAATTGATTCATCCTCTGGAATAACCTAAAATTGTGATCATATGAATGGACGGTATCAACGGTTTCTCGGATGTCTTTCGTATTTGCAGAAGAATAATTTCTTTTTCTAATATTTTATTCTCAAGGTAATGATGGCACTAGAACCTCAATTATGCTTCTCTTTATAGGCCTACTTGTAGATAGTGCTGCTATACATACTTTTCTATTTCGTAGTGCCCTCTAAAGTAGTACGTGTCATAGGAGTACTCTCCATAAAGGCATATTCCAATATAGTGAAATAATACCCTCTATAGTTCTATCACTCAGAGTGAAATACTGATATGTTTCAGGCGTCAGATGCAGAGAGCTCCTGAAGGATCTGTCATCTGCAGGCAAATCCTGAATCTAGCAGCATGGGCAGGATGTCTGAATTTATGGTGGGAGTCTGGAAGCTGAAAATTAACAGCACCAGTGGGTTCATTTATACATGAGGTGTGTCTGGTATGTCATCATGCGGTAAGGGTTAGGAGCACTGCATATCTGTAACTGCAGCAGTCTGTTCCCATAGAGACCAGAGTTTGCATGGAGACCTGCGGCCAGAGAAGAAACTTTCTGCTTACAAACTTCTGCTGTAGTTTTTCTGTCTCTCCTCTGATCAAGTCTTCTCTCTCCTCCCCACGTTGCAGTGTCTCTCTGGGAATGATGGTGTTGCCACAGGTGCCGCCCTCTCTGTCGCCATGACGATGCCGTTCAGCCCCCTGTCCAGCGACGAGGAGCAACAAAGGATGCTGGGAAACAATCGACATCTGTATCCAGGGGCAGAGGACGAGGAAGAGGAAGAGGAAGAAGAAGAGGAGGAAATGGAGGAAGATGAGCGTGATGAGGACCAGGAGGAGGAGGAGAATGGCGAGCTGGAGGGGGAAGAGGAAGACGATGAGGAGGAGATGGTGGAGGAGGTCAGACGAGGAGGCCTATCACGAGGGGGCAGGGGTGAGGGACACAGGCAGTCAGGTAAACTGGCTGGACGAACCGCCGGGGACAGACAGATCCGGTCAGGGAACCCTGGACACACCACGAACCCCTATTCGTCCAATCCTGGACCCACGCACCAACAGCCAGCCAATCACATACAACAGCAGCAGCAGCAGCAGCAGAGGAGGCTGAAGGAGCGCAGCACCGGCTCTGTGCCATCTGAGGACGCCCACATTGCCATGATGGTGTTTCGCATCGGCATCCCAGACATAAAGCAAACGGTCAGTGCTGTCATTGCACACACACCCTCCAAATCTGCCAACATTTTGGCAATCATTTCTGATAAGTTCACAGACACAAACAGCGTTAATCCGAACCTGCTCTTCTCCCATTAGTTTGAACACCATCTTTTCTTAACACAATCATGATCACTTGACCAGTTTTGATTACCAGTTTCACCATCTAAAGAATGAAAGATCTTTGTATTTCACATAAGTGTACACATACCTGTATATGCTGCATATGCTCTGAAAGTAGGTCATTTTCAACAAATATCTGTCTAGTTTTTGTTGCTTTTCAAAACAACATATGCATCACAGCTCGCATCAGTTGGTGTTGTCTTTGAAGACAGTGTCATGGTTTGACATTTTGTGAATTCACTTTCTGGCAGAGAGTGAGATGAGAAGACTACTGGGAGGACGTGGGGGGTATTCCCCCTGTCTCTAGTCTTTGTGCTGAGCTACGTTACCTGTCTGTTGGCTGTAGCTTCATTTTTACTGCATGAACATGAGAATGGTGTCTATATTCTCAACCAACTCTTGGAAGAAAGCAAAAGTATATCCCAAAATGTCAACATGCATTGTGTTAAAACATGCCTGAAGTGCTCAGGCACCCCTAATCAAGACCCTTTGTTTGACATCATTTTTGTGACTAAAAAAATGGATGAGTTGATTGATTTCTTGTTACAGAGTAAAATGTATCGGTCAAAATCGGCCAGAAAAACTGAAGGAACAGCTAATTTTCACTTTAAAGGAACTCTATCTGTAATTCAGAGTCTGAGCCGTGAATTGTCCACTTATAGTTTTCAACGTGGATTAGTGTTGCATGGTATGCTGGTACTAAAATAGTACTGTGATACTAGAGTATTCCAAATGGTACTATACTGCATTTGGAAAATACCTGTACTTTGAAATTGATTCAATTCATTGATTTAGTTAATTTATTTTACTCATTTATGCACACAAACGTCTTCCTTTTCCTATTGGAGCACAGATTGCACAAGTGGTGTGTGTGACAACACCTGTATCAACATTCGCAGTTGGCGCACGTGAAAAAAGACAAGAGAAAGTCTGCCTCGCAAAGAGAGACAACACAAGACAACACCAACTTGGTGAAACATTTGAGCAACCAAACCGTGACGTCTGTACTCGGGTACTTTCGAACCATGATTTTTTGGTACCGTTACACCCCTACTATTTATTGTTCTAAAGGTTTGTAGCCAAAAGGACTTTTCCTTAGGAAAAGTACCGAAAAGTATCGAAAGTATCGAAATTCATATTGGTATGGGTACCGAAACAAAGATTTTGGTATCGTGACAACACTAACGTGGATGTGATTGAGCTGGCAGCTAGCAACTAATGGTGTTAACAACAGTAACAGTGCTGACAGAGCTAACTGTGTTAACCTGGAGGTAACCAGAGGGTGGGTGATACGCTTCATCGCTGCCACTAACCACTGTATGAGTACAGTGATAGAGCTGCAGTGATAAACTAGCTGGGGGATACACACACACAAGGACTCCCACGTATGCACAACCAGATTCTATACTGTAACACACAGCAGAGAAGTTCAGATTACAACATACACAAAGGAGTGTGACTTCATTTTCTGCTCAGGACACCATTACTCTTCTTTATCTTTACGTTGCAAATAGTTATTTGCTGCCATTACTGTTCTGAGTGTTGTATACAGTTGTATACATTTTGCATTCATGACACTTTAATTTTATGTTCTTTATTTGTTTATCCACACAAGGCAGCTGAAATGTGACTCTTTCACATACCCCTCTTTTGCACACAACACACACATGCAATTACAGTTTTGGAGGAGTAGCACAGGGTCAGCCATAACACGGTCCCCCTGTCTGGGGGGTTCAAGGGTACCTCGGTGGTGCCCAGGAGGCAAACTGGCACCTCTCCAGCTGCCAGTCTACATACTCGATCCGTGTGGGGACTTGAACCGATGACCCTCCAGTTCTCAAGCCAAGTCTCCACGGACTGAGCTGCTGCCTCCTGTCTATCAAAAGGAGTGGGTGTTTATGCCTCCACACTGACATCATGCAGTATAACAGTGTGTGTGGTCAGCTCAGTTAAAACCTGCAATGTACATTGCTCCAGAAACACTGCATGTCTCCAGGGATTGGGCGTATTATATCGATTAGATTTCCTCTCTCTCTCTCTCTCTCTCTCTCTCTCTCTCTCTCTCTGCATCACCGGCAGAAAACTGAGAGAAGTGCAAATACTCGTCAGCAAAGTGACTGATCTGAGAGGGTGAGAGAGACTTTCAAGGTGACCCAGCTCTGGAGAGAAAAAGAGAGAGAGAGTCAGAGCAAATCGCATACAAGAGCAATCAGGATGAGAATATGTGGGCATGAATTTGATTTTAAAAACACTAGAAGCCAGAAAGGATTCAGAGAGTCAGAGCGAGAGAAGTTGAAGTGAGGAGAGGAGGGTAACAGGGGGGAAAGTGCTGCCTGTGGCTTAATGTCGCCAAAGAGCTTCTAAATGGTGCGATAAAGCATGCCGTGAAAAGCCCTTTTCAGTGTGACTGGTTTTAAGAGGGCTGTCCAGAATCATGATAGACCGATCCACTATCGCTTTCCATTTCCCAGATGCAGTCTTACATCACATCGGTGCGAAAGCTTCCATCAGAGGTGTGTCTAAATAGGCTTCACGGGCTGAAGATGTAGCTGCCTCCATGTACAGTACGTCATTCTCCCACCCTTGAAAAATTAGACGGTTGCTAGACACCGGCATTTCTTCTGTCTTTTTTTTTTCCCCTCTGCGTTTTTCTGATGAGTGATCTGTTAAAGTGAATCATCAGTATTAACTCAATTGTACTGATAATTGATTTATGAAGAGCAGGGGATGCAAGGGACTGAGGCTGCATCCAAGTGTGTATTTTTGTGCTGAAGTGAAAAAACAGACGAAGCGGAGAGTGTGCATCTTTGCTCACTGCCAGATTAAAGCTGAACCAGACTGCCTTTGTGTTCGACAAACAGAAGGCCGTTCGTTTCCCTTAGACATTAGCGGTCTGTCCTCTTTTCTCCTTTCTATTAGGCGACCGAGGCTCCTGTGATGTGTCGGCTTTATAAATCATCAGCAAGAATGAAACTGCAAATTAAATAAATGTATTTCAGAGTGCCTGTGCGTACATGTGTCCATATTTTATATTTACCATCCCAGCGCACTATAAATGCCTCGCTCAACGCTTCTTCCTCCCTCTTGCTGCCTTGTGATTTATTATTGATCTGTGCATGGGTGTTTTCAGCAGTGTGTGTGTGTGTGTGTGGATACACGAGCGTGCTTGATTCAGTGTTTTTAAATCCAACCATAAATAATTTACTACTCCCTATTTATTCTAACAAATCGGCATCAAAGTTTAATTGTAAAAAGATGGATAAATGGGATTGCTTGGGTGGAGAATGTTCACTCAAGCTTGGGGTCAAAACCTCCGAAACTGCTCGACAGTCATGTAAAAACACATAGAGATAAATAGAGGTAGATGTGCCAGATGGACTTGGATCTTTGGACGTAGAGGCAGAAAGAGGTGGAGACAGAGTAGATAAAAGCACTACGAAGAGGATAGAGATAAAGGTAAATGGAGGTAGACACAGATAGAAGCAGATCAAAGTAGATCGATGTAGAAAGGCAGGTGAAAGGAGAGAAAGGTGGATCGAAGAAGACAGAGTTAGATAGAGATAGATCCAGATAGATAAAGTGAAGAAGACAGACGTAAGTAAAGGTGGAATGAGATTGAAGTACATAGAAACAGAAATAGCGAGTACAGAAAGGGTTTGGTTTCTGATTCATACTGACTTTTTCAGTTGACTTAAAGGGACAGTTCACCCCCAAATCAAAAATAAATCTTTTTTCCTCTTGCGTGTAGTGCTTTAAATCATTCTGGTTCTCTTGTGAGTTGCCGAGTGTTCAAGGTATTGGCCGTAGAGATGTCCGCCTTATATATAATGGAACCAGATGGCACCTGAATTGTGGAGGAAGATAAGGAAGGAAGCATGCATCTACTGGACAAAAGGCTTGTCTCATGACGGTGTGACACCTCATCTAAACATATGGGGAGTGAGCAAAATCTGGGGGAAGGAGCGCAAAGAAGTGTCCAGACTGTGAAAATTATGGATGTAGCTACAGTGACGTCACCCATTGGGTTTGTGGACTCCTGTTTTGAAGCCTCAAGTTAGCATTTCGGATGTTGCCATCTTGTTTTTTTGGAGCCAGAAGTGACCATATTCGGACGAGAGGCTGGCACTGTGGAAGAATGAGGGATGGATCTGGCTGACAAGCTGAGGACACTATTAACAACCTGCCTGTCACTTAAAGCAGCCAGCCCTTAAATGTGGGTAACTGTAAGCCTTAATAAAAGGTGCCAGTTGAGATGAGCTATAAAATTGTTTTTTTTATACCAGGCTGTAAACATGAATTTCTGCTGTAAGGTTGGGCATTTTAACATGGGGCTCTATGGGGATAACTCAAGTTCAAAGAACTGCAGTTTTGGGGACTTCTGTGTTGGCTTTTTCAGCCCCAGAGGTTGCCACTTGCTATAGATATACTATAAGCAATAGCAACATTCAGGGAGCCTATAGAGACCTTAGCGAGCAACGGCTTGCTGTTGCTCTGGAAAAAGATTGGAGGTGCACAAAGCTTTGCCAAAACAGAGCCAATCTAGATTGTTTTGGTGTGGTAACTCACACCAAAACAATCTAGATTTATAAACAGCACTACAGGTAAGAATAACAATATGCATTTTTGCAAGCAGTATTTTATGTTCATTTCCTTGTAAATATTGCCTGTTTTACAGTCAGTGTCTTAAGATAAGTACCGCGCTCAGTATCAGTCAGAATAGATTTGAAAAATTTACCTCATAGACCTTCGGCACAGTATACATCTGATGATAAATGTGTAACATTTGTCAGATTTTTTCATTTACTTTGAGAAAGAGTAACGCAAAAACATCAAGGCACTCATGTTCTATACCTGCTGTTTTAGATCACTTTACAAAATAAAATACAGATACCAAATTGACGAAGGAGTTCTGTCAACGTGGGAGGACAAATTCACCTTTCTCTCTCTGAGTCTTTTAGCGAGAGATTTTTATGCAAATCATTTTGATCTTTGTGAGTAGCAAGGAGGTGGAAATGAAATAATGAATATGTATTTTAAAGTTAAATCAAAAAAAAAATTCAATGCTGAGGGTTTGACTCACAACTAAAAAGTTTTATAAAATGTCAGGATCTTTAAATGTTCCCAAGTATACTCTTTGTTTGTCACAATGTCTCTATTTGTGGACTCTTGAGATTGACAAGTATAATCATATTAATTAGGCTGGCTGGCAGATGTGGATGACACTGACGAGAAAATATGCAAGTTTTACCCCAACAATAAAGGGCAGTAACGATCCAATTTGTCAGTCTAACTGTACAGTATTTTAAATATATTTTTCCTCTGATCTTTTTTTAATCTCTTTTATGTTCTTCTTCTTTGTTCTGCACGCACTACTTGAGTAAACTGGCGCACTCGGACATGCAGATAGACATGAACATATGAAAGCACTAAAACATGACCTTATAGACTTCCTGTCGAGATCTACTCGCTCAGTCTATCGTGTCTTACTCCCCAAGGTCACAAGAGTTATAACCGACCATCACTTTGACATTTACTGTCTCACTCGCTCACTCTCTTCCTGTCCTGAGTCAACCTCTCCAGGTCAATTTTCACTTTCCCTCTCATTCGCATCCTGCACATTGAGAATAAAAACCCTCTGATCTTCGCCACATTTTTTTTTTCCCACTGATTCATCTCCTGTCCTCCTCCTCTCTCTCTCACTGATGTTGGGTAATATCACTTTATACTCCCAGTACATTAGGTCTGTTCTACATGTCAGCTAATTCACCCTCAATAAACTCTAATTGCTTGTTAATTGTGTTGTAATGAGATGAGGGAGTGACTGCACGCAAATGCAAATGTTATGAATTAGGGGAGGAGGAAGCTGAGTGACGAAAGAGTACTTAAATCCAGTAATGCAGAGAATACACATTAACACATAAACACTGGTAATTAGTTTTATATCTACCTTTTTTGGCAGAGTATATAGCTGTAAAGCTCTGTGTCAGATGTTCTCTAATCAGTGTTGCGCATCCTTGCAACGATCCAATTTGATGCAGTTTGATTACAGATTTATCCAATTGACTTTGATATGGCAATTTATGTTATGGTTCCAGTGGGACTGCTGCACACCAGGCTGCATTTAGGACAAGTATATTTGGGGCTGACACTTATATGAGGGGGGGGGGGTCTGTTAATGATATATCCTCTAATATCCCTTTTGGACACTAAAATGTATTTTTTTTAAACATTCAAACATATTATAACCAATTATTTTTGGCAGGGATCCCAACAGCAGGGGTGTCAAATATGCGCCAAAGGGCCCAATCCGGCCCACTGGATGACTTTGCATGCCTAATATTGATTTACTTGTGATGTTAGGTTTTGACACAAGTTAAACAGTGAGTAACCTACTTTATGTAAAATGCTTTTTCTGAGGCTTTGCAACCCTGACCAGAATACAGTTCTCTGAAAAACCATTAATATTTATTGTGGTCGTATTTAACAATCTTAAACATTGTGCAATGTTAGCAGCTTCATTACAAAATAATCTGTATCACTCTTATATCCTAAAACATTATCAGTGGAATCCTGATGCTAAGGCAAGGATGCTAAGGTTTGATTTGTAGATGGTTTGTAAGGCAGGGGATAACTTAAACCTGCTTCCTCAAACGCTTCCTTGAACATACTTTCTGCACTGAACGTCTGTGGAGAGCTGTGGTCACGCGGGCGCTCACCTGGTTTCATTTCTAGGACAATTTAGGGTCTGTGTCAGCCTCCAGCTGTTAACAGAAGGGCTGGAAAGTGAGCTTACAGTCATCCTACCACCCGCATCAGGTGAAACTGAAACTAAGAAGACACTGCTGTGTCCAGAGTAATTGTTGAATATCCAACTTGAAACTAACTTCACCACAGTGCAGTGGCTGCAGTTGGCTTGACTCCAGTGTCTTGGAACAAGTATGGAACAAGAAATTCTATTTTGTAATCAGAGCATGCACAGCCAGCGCACTTGTTGTGCATCCAGTCACAAAAAATGAGCCGCACATTAATGATTGATAGGAGTCCACACAGACACACAGACATGGAATCCATGAATTGGCCTTTAAAGTTACAATGTGTAATTTACGTGGTTGTTTATTAGCAAATATCAACTATTGCTTTCATAAATATACATTTACTAAAGTGTAATGCAAATCACATACCAATAGAAGCTTTCTGATAGGCTTAGAATGACTTCTCTATATATGCTGGAGGCCGCCCTCTTGCGTCGCCATATTTGAATACAGTGGCCGAAAGGGATATATATGCGCATCGCCTTTCGCAATTACCTAGAACTTGCCGTCACTGGAGATGGTTAAGGTGAAGATCAATCCTAGGTGCTTCTGCGTGAGCCTGCTTTGAACTTTTATGATTCTGTCGCACTTTAAATGGAGGACCACACGTATGTTTTGCCCCGTAACTACTTTCCCTCTCGCCTAAGTTCGAGTGATGGCTACGTTTACACGCTAACGTTATCCTAGCCTTGGCTAACATTATCCCAGAGCTACAGCTAAATGGTTAGCCTAGCCTACAGCCTAATCTGTTGATTCCTCTCGTGCTGCTGTGAAGGCTGCCGCCCTCTCCTCCTGCTCTTCCCTCTGAATGAATGTGGAAAAACTCAGACGTATTGTTGAAATTCCAGTTATTTTTCTGAAGACATCTCAGGCTGTTCATCATCTGTTTTACAAATGGATGAACATTTTCAGGATGCACTTCCTATGCTAAAAGAAAAGAAAAATGTGGAGGTGTTATTATTATTTATAGGTTATTATGCAATGGGTTTACTGGTCAGGATCACGTGAGATCAAACTGGTCTATATGTTGCTCATGGATTAAAATGAGTTTGACACATCTGCCCTGTAGCTAATACAGAGTTGTGATGACAATAGATAAGCAGGATATTTTGTTACAAAGACAAAGGAAGGGAAATGAGAACACTTAATCTGCTTAATATGTGCATAAATACGGGCACTAAATGGCATGAAGAACACAGAAAAGTCTTGGATTTGCAGCTTCTCTAGATAGCAGCGTTTTAATTCCAAGCCTTTTTCTATGTTCTTCATGCCATCAAGTGCCTGTATTAGTGCACATATTGAGCAGACGGCCTCACTCTTTTGCATTCATTTTCATTTTTATGGATTGTAAGATATTTGTGACAAATGCTAATTCCTTTGTCAAGAGGTGAACGTTTATTACTCTTTCGTGAAACATTTTTACACAGCGCTCAGAGCAAACATCTGGTTATGCTCCCTGCCTCCCTTCAGTGGGACTTACCTTTGCTGCTTTAAACCTCTCTCAACGAAGCTGTACAAGCCTACTGCAGGGATCTCTCACACGGCCCTGTCAATCAAGATGGCACTGCTGGTGCTCTGACACTGACAGTGCAAGTTAGAGCTCTACTATCAGTCTGCTACATTTGTCAAGAGGAGATTTAGGCCAATTGCTACATGTGGAAAGAATGTGGGGTTTAGTAGGTTTTTTTTAGGTCAAGCGGAAATTCAGTTGGATGGATTTTATCATCTCATGCCAGGGAGAGACTGATCAGGGGGCTGTGTAGAAAGTTATTTTGCACTGTGACAGTTGTGACAGTCCTGTCCCATTTTATCTCCAGAGGGTCAGGGCACTTCTGGCATACCGAAACCGTGTTCAAGAAACTTTTTATACACCCCTCTGAGTACTCAGTTAGCACCATCCTCAAATGATCTCTAGAAACAGGGCTACATTTGGTAGTATGTCCTTTTGTCATCTACACAGCTGTTGTTGAACAGCATTTGAATGACAATATTACTGTAGTGAAATACTGTTATGTCATCTACTCTGCTCTACTATTTTACCAGGTGTAGCCCAGTTTTAGTTTATTAAATTTTTGACCAGCAAATCACTAACTCAGGGATTGCTGGGTAATAACACACAGTACTTGAATGGTTTATTGTTATAGCTTGAACTCCCCAAAAGTATGTCAGGTATTTTCACTGTTTTACTGTGTAATTACACTGAGTGGTGAAAAGTAGCTAAGTACCTTTACTAATGCGATGTATTTAAGTACAATTTAGAGGTTCTCTTTTCTAAAAAAATTCAATATTATAACTTCAGCACAGTCTCACTCCAAAGTTGTCAAAATCCAACACTTGGTCAGTGACTTGTGTCTGAAACCAACGGAAAAGGAGTACTTTCAACGTCAGCATGATACACAACCAGTTGACATTATAGTTTAATGGCGGCAGGGGGAAACACAGCAGGACAAGGATGAAAGATAAGGTGGCGAAAATCCAAGTGGTGTGGGTAGGAGGGGTTGTGGATTGGTCCAATAAACACCAACTAGCCTAAAGCTAACCATGTGCTTTTGTTGTTGAAAGAAAAAAAGCCCCAGCAATTTGGGTGTTATACTGACATAGTGCTTTTATTTTGAAAGAGACTATGTAAACGTTAAATTTCCTGGGAAAACAGAGGTGTATCTTGAAAGAAGAGAACTTGACACGGTGTCCCAGAACGTCAACAACCAATGCACCCAGGGTACCTTGAACATTGAATGTAGATGTGGAAAGTCCATGAACAAATGTCAAAATGTGACGAGGTCAAAGTGAGAATTTGTTGTGAACTTCTTTCTCAACAGTACTTAATTGACACTTTAAGGTGCTAGCTACTAGTTCTGTTGGACACCTACCTGGTCAACAGAAAATGGGCCAACTTCTCGTCCCTCATCATCCTCTCAGTGCTTTCCAGCAAAAGTGAAAGTAAAAGCTAACCCCAGATTCACTCTAAGCTTTGTCCAGTTGATGTTTTGCCTCGCTATACAGTATTTGCATTTTTCTTCTGTGTTGTGTCCGTGATTTTTGTGGCTTTCTCTTGAATGCATGCTGCTACTACTTGGTCAGTAGAAGCAGCCTTATCTGTGACCTGTTTATGGCTGGTGGCTAAACGACCAAAAACTTCTCAAGCACAGCAAAATCGGTCTCCCATAAATAAAAATATTTAAAAAGCTTAATTGTCATCAGATGATGACCAGTGGATTCTAAGATTGCATTTTGGCCGATACGTTCCGCCTCTTCAAACTGACTGTTCGCCTGCCATTCTAATGTTATTGGTTCATACTACTCGGACCACAAATGGAAACCGGAACACTGTAAATACCAATATCTTGTCCCGTCGCCTGCGTTCACATGCAGAATCTGTTTAGAAAGATTACAGCGAAATAACAAGAAAATCAGGAAATACAGGCAGAAGACTGACTATGCTGATAAATACACTGCTTCTACTTTATTTATAAGCCCAATATCACAAATCAGAATTTGCCTCAGAGGGCTTTACAGCATACGACATCCCTCTGTCCTTTGGACCCTCACAGCAGATAAGGGAAAGCTCCCAAAAAAAACCCCAACCCTTTAACGGGAAGAAAAAAATGGAAGAGGGATCCCTCTTCCAGGACAAACAGACGTGCGATAGATGTCATACACAACAAATCAACATAACACATTTACAGTAATCCATGACAAACTGATACATAAAGACAGACAGAGACCAAGAGAGACAGAGAGAGAAGCAGGGCAAAAAGTAATGACAGTAGCTGCAATAATAATTTTAGTATTTTGGTAGCATGAGTTGTGAGTATGATATATGATACTATATGTATGTGACAATAAATTAAACGTCAATAATAATGGTAGTATGACTAATAATAACAGCAGTAGTGGGAGGCATCAGGCAGGACCACGGCAGCAGTGCAACCACGACACACGATCCAGGCGTAGCTGTGATTCGAGGGAACCTGCGAGAGAGCACAAAGGCTCCTGAGAAGAAGCCGAGTTAGTGACGTGCAGTAAAGCAGAGTTATGTCAAATCTTGTCATATTGTCATTGAAATGAAATGCTTCTAAAACACCTACACTTTTCACTGTTGCCCAGTTTTAACCCACATGTGTAGACATCTTTTGACCACCAACTCAGTGACACCTCAGTGGTGACGCTGATGAGGGGGATCTCTGAGTTAGCTGTGCCTGTGCACTCTGCACTGATCTTTCCTCTTCTGCTGGTGGCTGATGATGACTAAGGCTTTTCTCCATTAACTCACTTGTGCGCACAGCCACAGTCGGATACATGTATCACAAGTTGTTGATATGGTCCTGCCGCAGCAGGAGGCTGAGGCAGTTTTGTTTGCAGGTTTATTAGATTGTCAAACTCACGAACATGCAGTCAAGTCTGCGTTTGCCTGCCGAGTACATTAAACAGCGTGAAACAAATGAGTTTTTCCTCCGCTGTTTGACTTGAGCTGAATTCGTGCAAACTCTGAAGTATAAGCAGCAGCCCCTCAGGCAGGATTTGGCCTCACAAACACTTCTACTTTGAAACACACACACACACACACACACACACACACACACACACACACACACACACACACACACACACACACACACACACACACACACACACGCACGCACACAGTTACTTCAGCACCTATTTAAGATATGTGAACTTCTCAGACTACAAGACACAGACGGTGTCCACCGGTTGTATGTTAATGAAAGGGTGAGCCCCAAAGGTGAACAGAGGGACAGAGATAATAGAGAGAGAAGTATGGGAGGAGAGGAGGGAGTGAGAGAAAGACAATGGCGAGAGAACAAGGCAGAGCGGGGATGACAGAAATGCTTTAAAGAAATTAATTCGCTCTCTTGAACTGCTGTAGAGAGGAAGGGGGTGGCTTGAGTGGTTGAGAGAGAGAAGGAGAGTGGGATATGGAGAGGAAGTTGACTTAAATGGTGACATGTCTGATGTGTGTGTGTGTGTGTGTGTGTGTGTGTGTGTGTGTTTAGTGGGGGGTTATTTCCCCGTGGATCTCATTAAAGGCTTCAAGTCCCCCTGCACATGGCCTGCAGGAAAAGGCCAGAGGGACAGAGATAGAGAGAGTTAGACGTGGAACGAGGAGGGAGAGAGAGGAGTGACTCTTATTTCTGCATAGATAAGTGACAGAGCTGTTACAGAAAGATGGAGAAAGAGGGAAGGAGCAGGGAGAATAAGATATAGAGATAGGCAGGGGAAGATAAAGAGCAGCATGGACAGAGTGAGTGGGTGTATGCGAGTGGGAAAGTGTGATCACAGCTTCGGGAGACAAGACAGAATTTTTGGTCTGCATAATGATAGAACCACAAGAGAAACAGAAGGGCTGAAAGCTGCATTAAGATTTTAATGTAAAACTGAGAATCATATAAAGGTTATAAGTTGTGAAAAAGCTGCAACATTTAGTGCATTTATATGTGACTATATCATGGTTATGGGGTGCAATAGCCTGGTTATGTTTCGCCCACGTACAGTGGTGGACGAAGTATTCAGATCCTTTACTTTAGTGAAAAAGAAAAGTAGCAATACAACACAGTCAGAATACTAAATAGCACAATACTGAAGTTTTATAAGTTATGTGTGCTTAAAGTATTAAAGATAAAAGTACTTGTTATGTTTTAAAATGGCTCCTGTGAGTGTCAGCATATATACGTCTTTGCAAACCATGGATATGTTTGGATGTTTCACCCATATGATGTCATTCAGATTACTTGTATATGAGCTGAGTATCTAATCAGGTGGAGGAATGGATGGTGGATAGCATGATGGCAAGACGGCTGCCAAGCAGCAGACAGCAGCTGACTGCAATTCGAGACATGCAAAAGAGGGTATTTTTTAACAACGGGTTGGGACGTTTCCAGCCGTGTTTGTGGCAACAAAACCGTGTCATTTTCAACAACACGTTGGGACGTGTCCAGCCATGTGTGTAGTGACAAATGCGGATGTTTAAGCCAAAACATGTTTTCCTTACATTAATGACACATTGACCACAGTGCTGTCACATCATGAAATAAAAACTGAAAAATGAAAACCATAAAGGTTCAACATATCTTCTGTATGAAATGTACAAATGTAACGGATCCATGGTCTGGATGGTGGTCAAAGGACTGTGGGTAAATGCATTGCAAACATTTATTCTGGTGTCTGCTTGTACAGTGATGTGCTAGTTTAAATGATGTTTTACTGCTGTAGTTGGTCAAGGTGCAGCTACTTTTAACTTCTTCAAATACTCTAACAAACCATATTTAATTTAATTTAACATTTACCTGATCATATTTTTGTATATGATATGATGTTAATTGATAATTTGCATAATAACTAGTAAGTTTAGCTGTCACATAAATGTGATGAGGTGAAAAGTACAATAGTTTCCTCTGAAATGTGGATTAGAAGCAATAGAGTAGCATAAAATGCTAAACTGGGACATGCTGCTTGCCAGAGTACTCTGGTGAAAACCAGGATATTGTGGCATGTATACACCCTGTCTAGATTGGATATGATGTTACATTATGTAATGCTGACAGACACGCTGAAGTGAATGGAAGGTCGGATTTGACATAAATTGCATTACTGCTTGTTTTCCATTACAAATGATTGGATGGAGAAGCTGAATCCTGCATAGTGGTGAATGCACACCTGCACAGAAATAATCACAAACCTGGATACTGTTATAATCCAATAAACAGGGACATGAATGATCACATTTCTCAAATACAAGCCGTAGCCAATAATGATTAACACTTTGGCTGGGTGTGAGTGTTAATCCTGGAGTATCTCGTTGGGCCCCTTTCCACTAAAACAGAGATTTCCCTCTAAGTGACTTAGTTTCATATAAATAACTGTTTGAGGCCCAAGGAGATTGTATTACACAATATTTTACCTCAAAAATAAAGATTAGAGTGATATGATGAAATCTAAAAATGTCATTAATAGCATGTCACTTAAAGGGGGCAGAACAATCACTTCTGCTTTTACATACATGGGATTTTGTGTGAATTATTTGGTGTTATAAGTGCTTTCTGTAATATACTTAGTGATATAGCTATATAGCCTTATGTCAGATGTTTGCCAGTGTAGCGCAACCTTGAAATGATCCACTGATGCAATTTGTTGACAGATTTACCTTCAAAAGTTAACTTTGATATGGCAATGCATATTAAATTGTGGTTCTAGTGCGGCTGCTGCAAATCAGGCTTTATACCTGAAAAATCTACTTCTGATAATGACATATCAGCATTATATAGTCTTAACAGTTATTATTCTTGTTATCCTTCAACCTGGACCCCTTATTCCTATGTTTTTGTGTCCAAGGGACTAATGGGAACAGTACTGAGTGAGAGGGCAGCTGCCAGCAGCCATGAAAGAGGCTACAATGTAAACACTCAGGGCATGTTTGCGCTGTTAATTTATGTCCATTAAAGGGCTTATTTTTGCCACTGACAGGCTCAGAATTTAATTTTAAGTGTCTGACAACATTATGGAAAGGATCTCTTAAGAGACAGACCTTTTGTTTAACTAGAAATGGCCCCGATGTCGCTATCGCCGCTAAAGCCACCACACGCCATTAAATAGACAGTAATTTTAGCAGGTGTAGAGCCAGTGTGTTTTCACATCTAACTGCATGTTTTAAGGGTTTATTTCAATCAAACTGGAGTTGGCGATTGTTGGAACAGTGAAAAAATGAATCAAGACGGCTTTGGTGGGTTTGGTGATGGTGATTTCAGGGATGTTTTTGTTGCAATGGTGCTTTTACGAGTACAACTGAAATACAGTGAGTACCCCTTGGTGTTAAAAGTCCTTTTTGTAACTTGCTCAATGGGCATTAATTAGCCAGAATACTAGCATGAACAAGAATAATGAATTAGAAGGAAAAAACTACTTGGCAATTAGATTTGTATATATTGACACTGAAACAATATTGTCATTGTATATGGACATTCTACAAACCAACAACTCAGTTGCCATTTTGTCTTTTTAATTTACACAGAAAGCCCTCTGACCACTGGAGGGTGCCACAAACACCCAACTGCAAGTGCACCATTTGAGGTTTAGAACAAGTTGCAGGGCTGTCTGTGACTGTATAGCCATGATTTCAATAAAGCAAAGCTTATAGGCTGTACAGTTGTAGTACAAGAATGTCTGCAATAGGGCACATCAGTGGGAAAACTGTTACAGAACCAAGGTGCATTTCGAAGGCCCTTTTGAAGGCATGAGGAATCTGTGATGAGCCCTAATTGGCTGGACGGTTAGAAGCTGTGGGATCAATCCTACTCCTGGAGGTATACAGATCAATAAGCAGCATGGCTGCTCTAGTGAAGTCTCCAACTATCTGAGGCTTCTCAGGCTGAAAGCAAAGTTATTACACACATTTTAATCTCTGTTATTTTATGATAATCATCTGTGTTTTTAATTGTTTCAGGTTGACTGTGGGAATATTCCTCCAGCATGATATTTAAATCCTTAACCTTCATTCTCTCCTGCTGTGATTCATTATAGAGTGAGTTTGCCTGCATCCTTATTGGGACTGTAAGTGCAGTGTGTAGGTTTGTGTGTGCATCTCTCTGTGCGTGAGGGTGTGTATTTGTGTGTGTGAAACCTAATCTAATACAAACAGACACACCTTTTCATCCTCTTTTGCTCTCATACTCAAAGTCTTAGACATTCCCCTCCCTTTTACTCCACGCTCTTTCGCCACACCATGTAACAAACACACACACACACACACACACACACACACACACACACACACACACACACACACACACACACACTGACAGTGACACGCAGACACATACACTGACACACTGACAAACACACAAATCCATCCACACTGATGCACACGCTCACACACAAACACATGCACACCCTCCCAGTACCCCATCTCCTAGGGAACACAGGGATGTCTCTATGGCAACAAGCAGCTTGCTCCAGTAATGAACCGGTTGCCGTGGCGACCGGGTTGGCTGTGCGCGAACGGAGACACTGAATAAAATAGAGGGAGAAAATGTTATGTTACTCCTCTGCACAAAACCCCCGTGCAGGGTTTTATCTCTGCCTTTGTAGGAGACACACACACACACACACACACACACACAGAAACGTGTGTATGTGTATGCATATAAGAGATTAGGATGAGTGACAATGATTGAGCGAATGTTCTGGGTTAGAAGACGTATTGGCTGGAGACAAGAGCTCGTGCAGTAATGCAGTAAGAGGCAGGGATCCTTGCAGCTGGCTGTACTGTGCATGGGCCAATCATCCTACTGCTGCTGCCTCAAGGTCAGAGAACAACCTGACTCCACTCTGGGCAAGGAGAGGGAGAGAGAGAGAGGAAGAGAGAGCACTGCCAAAAACCTTCTGTCAGCCATCTGTGTTGTGAGTTACGTCCCACTTTGCTGAGTGAGCCTCTGAGCCGTTATGCATTTGGCCATTCACGACCCCACCGGAGACACTTAAAGCTGCACCAAACTGCCATTCATATCCTCTCTGCTGACTGAGACCACTGGGAATCACCCACTTTACGCTGGGGCTGTCTCCCCCTGCTGGTTCAGAGGGGGGACTGCCTCTGTGTGCTGCAGTCATAAAGGTTCGAACATATACTGCCACAGGATTGCCTCTGGGACAGTGGTGACCTCTCCAAAGAATCCAAAGATAAACTTTAGGGGTCATGGTGAAATAATTTGTGGGACAGGAAATAAAGAAAAATATTGTACTGCTACATAAAATGTATAATACTTTTCTTCCCTTGAGTAAAGGCCAATGTCATTGTAATTTCAGCAAATATTAAAATGAAACCAGTGGTGGAAGATGTTTTTACTAAAGTTGCCATTTCAACACTCTGCAAATACTCTATCACAAGTAAAAGTCTAAAAGCCAAAATCCTACTAAAATGCACAGATGCAGAAAAAATGTATCTGTGAATAATACATTGCATATTTGATCCTTAAAACTGATGCATCAATGTTTGAAATTTTACCATTGCAGCTGGTTGAGGTGGAGATAGGTTTTTTAGTCTTGAGGTTTCTTGCAGAGGAGTTGGCTTCCCTCCAAAGTTATGTTTTGAAGATAACAGCTTTGAACCGTTATTTGAATAAAACCATCTGACAAGGTTAAAGAAGAAAGCTCTCTTTGGTAGAGCTGCTAACAACTCAGAGACTGAAACAAGATCTGAAACAAGGCAACTAAGAGCCTCAACTAGACAGTGCTCTTTAGTAAGATGTCTCAAGCCCAAAAAATTAAGAACCATTGCTTTACGACAGAGAGAGTTAGTTAGTTTACAACCCAAATGCTTAAATAAATGTTGGCATAATACATGCAAACCATGGATATGTTACATTTGTATATTGTTATGTTGCAGATATGTTGAAACTTTAGGTTTCGGCAATGCTGTGGATACCAAGTAGTTATTGTGCCTTAGGTTTGGGCACAAAAAAACACCTTGATATGGTTAGGAGAATATCACCTTTTGGCTGAAAATAGCTGTTTCTAGTGGCAAAAAAGCAGTTGGAAGGCGCAGTGATGGCACGAAGAAACATAGCAATGTCTTGGTAAAAAACAACAACAAACAAAAAACAGGTCTTTGCAGGACCATCCCCACAGAAAACACAGCCATGTCTGGATAAATAAAAAGCACCCACATTTGGTGGCTTAAAAGCTGTTTTATTGTTTGTTGATCTAGAACAGTGCTCTGCAGCCTGACAGGTGTCTCACCTAAGCGTCATGCCATCCACCATCCCCTCCACCTTCCAGTGACAAAGTCAGCTCATACAGTATGTCACTTTAGAAACGAGGAATGTGTAAATGTAACATGTTGCAGAAATGTACCATGCCACCATTTTTGTCCCTTTGTCGCTTCCAGCTCATGCAGTGTACTGCTGTGGTTCATTTTGCAACAGAAAGTTCAGAACATCCTAATTTTAGCATCTTTGCATTAGTTACAGTTCATTTTTAAGCCACAGATGGTTTGACCATCAAAATATTACAGATCATTTCACTCCATATGAGGCAGATTGCAGCCTGAGGTCCTCAGACAGCGCTTGCTTTAGACATTTAATATCTAGTTTTAGAATAATTGTGGCTTGTCCATGATTAAGTTTTCTTTTATTTCCTGAAGTTTCCATGAAGGTCAAATTTAAAATGATGCAGTTTATAATAACTATTTCTTTTTGTTCAGATGAACTAAAAGTGATCAGGTTGTTTCTAGTGTGGCCTCTAGTGTCTTTATTGATGCAAACAATGAACTGAGTCTGGCTGCATCTTTATTATCTTTTAAGTCAGTTATTAAAACTCTGTTTCACTGACTTGCTTTTGATGGCATTATTATCATATCATAACTTGTTGTCGACTGCACTTTTGCTGTCTTTTATATTCCTCTGTTTCTGTCATCAAATAATTCCTGAATCTCTTGTAAACTGCAACTGTTTTTTTTTTCACATGGTAAGATGTTTATTAATGTCAGTATTTTTTTACTCATGACATGCAGTGTTTCCCCCTTAACCACCATTTACTGCTCTATAGAGTTAACGCCAAGCTACATCTCCCTCTGTTTCTACTGCAGAAATGTTTGCGGTTTAACCCAGACGCCACGGTGTGGAAGGCCAAGCAGCAGGTGCTGTGCTCCCTGACCGAATCTCTTCGGGACGTCCTGAACTATGGTCTGTTCCAGCCCGCCACGGATGGTCATGATGCCAAGTTCCTGGAGGAGGAGAGGCTGCTGAGAGAGTACCCACAGTCCTTTGAGAAAGGGGTACCATATTTGGAGGTACGATTCCAGTCTTCCTTTGACACAGTTGTAAGACACAGTACTACACAATAGAGAAGTGACGTAGCCTTCATGTCCTCAAGATGTCAGTGTTATTCAACAATGCAATGGTCAAAATCAGAATCCAATGTGGTGGCTTTCTTTTCTTCTAAAGTAGTCTATCAGCCATTTGTCGTACTCTGTAGGTGCCATTGGACCAATCAGTCATGCTGTACATGATATAAAAAAACAATGCAGTAGATTATGATTGTTTTGTGTGTTTTTACCATCAGATTTTTGCCTCCCATCATGTGTCTAAGGTTTTCTCTACAACTTCTTATATTGTGCAACCAGATCCCAAATGACTGAAGTGATAACAAAACAAAAGAAAGAACAGCAGCTCTTAAAGGCAGTTACGACTACATCTACTGTGAATGTTCCTGGTGTTATCTAAGGTTATACCTGGATATTAAAAAAACACTGGTTTATGAATGAAGTTTCATACACACTTCTTCGAGAAATGTCCCGGAACTGTTCAGCTTCCCTGCTCTGTTTAGTGCAACACCTGCTAATCTCTTATCCAGTCTGTGCAGTCACCTTCTTTTCATGCTGTATTATGACCCAGTGGAGGCTCTAAACCGTCTTTAAACTGCTGTAAAGCAAGACCATTTCTTTTACATTTCTTGTCTTCAGTGGAGTGGAAGAGGGGGTTTGTATAGCAAACCAGATAAAGCTCCTCTTCTACAATAAATCTGCAGGCCCCATTTTGTGGATCTAGGCCAAAAGCTAAGAGAATTAAGGACAAACGCTCTCTGTGTTAGGATTAACTCTTCATATCTTTTCTCCTCTCTTTTCTCTGGGGTTTAGTTTCGATACAAGACCAGGGTGTACAAACAGACCAATCTGGATGAGAAGCAACTGGCCAAACTGCACACTAAGGTATGAAACCCCTTTGTTTTAGTGTCGGATATCTGAAGGGTTTCAGCTGCATGCTTCAATCATATAAATGTAATGGCACAGAGTTAGTTAGCTTAAATCAGCCCTGTACAGTGTGCATGTCAGTGTGAGTGTATGCATACATGCATTTGTGCATGTGTATCTGTGTATGTTTCCTTTTGTTTGTGTGCCATACTGTATTATGCTGTAATGTGCGGTCCTTCGCCTTCATATACAGCATTTAAAGGCAGGAGTTCACAGTATGAGCAACACAGACACAAGCTAAAAGTCTTTTTTAACCCTCTGGAGCCCATGAATGCGCCAGTGCGTCTAAATGACATGATTGATTTAAGATGACACAAGATGCAGCCTCTCTGAGTCTCCGTTTCATCTTGTGGCGAAACTTCAAACTGTATACCAGTTTTAAATTGTGTTGATAGGCCAAGTAAAACCAGACTTATGATAAATAATTTACACCATGCTTTTTCCTGAATATTGTTGTCGCAGTGGTAAACACGGGCTATTCTAAGGAAAGTACTCACAAGCAGAAAAAACCATGACACCCCCTTTCCTATTTGTGGTGTTTTTTTGTGTGATTTTAGGTTCAGTGTGTTAATACAGTATGTCAAAATGAGAAAATAACCATAAAGTTGTGCTGTGAGGTTGTGCTGAAAAAATGACACCAAACAAGGCAAGGTAAACAGTTAAAATTAAAAGTAGTCAGAAACAGCCAATTATACCCTTGACCCCAAAGGGTTAATTGGAGCTGGTGACACGAAACTACAACCTGACATCGACACTTGCTGCTGAGGACAGGCATGATGAGCTACAAATCAAAGTTGAGCTGGCCTCGACTTTTTTTGTGCTCCACTGACGTAAAGCGCCAACCAATCATTGTTGATAATGTAGCAGGTCACACAGCATAATACAGCTGAATGTTTCTTTCTGCATGCAGGCCAGCCTGAAGAAATTCATGGATTACATCCAAACCAGCGCTGTGGACAAGATGAGCAAGTTCTTAGACAAAGGCCTTGATCCCAACTACCAGGATGCTGACACCGGTGGTAAGGAGTGCCTCAGAGCCCGAGGAATTCTAACTTCCCCTCTGTTATTTAGCATTTTCCTCAGGTCCATCCACTTCATCCACAAAGTGCTCTCTATCATCTACCCATAACAATTACACTCTGACACATCAAAATCATCACATTCATGAGATGAATCAAAGGCTTAAAACAGGAATAGGGCTGAAGTTAATGGTGTTACTGATTTCACTTGCTACAGCTCATCTCATCCGTCCATATACACTGTACATCCATCCATCTGCACACCCACATATCAGTAAATCTTTGCCTTCATCTGTCTCTCTCTCATTTATTGAATTATTCTCACTCAGCCATATGAACACGTATTTGAGATTCAACAAGCAGTTAACCATCTCGCTCAGCTAAATTAGCACACTGGCGGCCAGCCGCTTTGTGACCTGTGGCTCTGCCCGTCTCTCTCCCTCCGTTTTCTGCCCTCAGCTCTGCAGTATGTTGGCCTACCACTTTGTCAAGGATCTGGGCCAGTGCTGTTCACAATTTGGTGTCTTTTCCCAGATCCGGTTAGTGCTTGGGGGGAGCAGCAGACGGCTCATTTACAGTTTGGGTGTGTTGCTCTGTGTCACTCCAGCCGCTGAGGGAGAAAAGTGTCACAACACAAAACGCAGCCTGTCGTCAAAGGTGTGAAAGACACTTCCACTTCAGAACACCGGGGGGCAACAGAGAGCCCTGATGAAGCCCCCTCACCTACATGCTCCGCTCGCATCATATGGGAAAGACACACTACGTGCATCTTAGACCTGAAAATGTTACTTAAGGTGGTTATTGCTACTTTGGACATCAAGGTTTGATGCTGCACCCTGGATTTTATGCTTCTGTACTAAACTATGATAATGCCAACAAAATATGGTGGGACCAAGTGCAGAAAATGATTTGATCATTCTAAATATAGATAGTATAATTAATACATTTTATTAAATGAATTATTTTGCTCTATTAACCTAGTTTTAAAACATCAAAAGTCACTCATTTTCATTTCTTTATATGGCTTCCTCTTCTTTCTTCACTGTGAGGTCGTGTCAAGGTGTTCTGACAGTTAATCCACTCAATATTAGGTCTTAGGTATAAGGCCTGTGCAGGGCAAAGAGGTAATCAAAAGCCCTTTAGAAAAACACTCTGCTCTGTGGTCCTGGGATGAAGATATCCCCACCACACTTTCTGCATTTGACCTGCCTGTCTCTCTGAAACTCTTTCGTCATGCCTCCCCACCCAGCAGAAGGCTCACACTGAGTGCCTTTAATAGGACATAAAATGATTCTGTCATATTCAGCGTGGCTCCTGTCAGTGGGGGCTCACTTCCATCTCTGCCAAGGGAACTGTTTAATGGGCATTCCCTGAGTCGTCCCGACATGGCAACTTCAGAGGAAGTGCAGTGAAAACATTCCCCCAAATTATTTGTACCTGAGCTCTACAGAAGCTGTTCGAGGATGAAAAGCCCCTCAGTCGTTTTCCTTTTTGCCAAAAACTCTCTTGTCGCTATGGCAGCCAGCACTCATACCCTGTTTTTGCTGAGAACGCTTTGAATGCTTTTATTCTTCCAGGTGCCATTGAAGTTTCTTTCTGAATTAGTTGAAGTGTGTTAAGTGAGGCTGAAAGTGTTGTGACACAGCATTGCTCTTATTTTGACATTGTTTTATTGAGTTTCTTTGTTGCTTCATTATAAGTTGGCATAACTGACAAAGTATTAATGTATCGTTAGGAAGCACAGCTTTAGCATTTACTTAGAAGCTAACGTTGCTACAGGTATGAAACATATCTTGAGAGTTAAATGTATAGAAAGGCTTTAAATTTCCTGACATTTTACTAGAGGTGAATTTGAAGAGTAACCTGAGAATACAATCTATTTCATTTCTGAATTCCACCTAGAATGGTGGGATTTAAGAATAAAACAATTGGAAGAAGGGGAAGAATTCAATTTCTATTAAATCTGCAAAATCTGAGGATTTTTTTGAAGATGCCTTTAGCAACTTTTTTTCTATTTTCTTTTTTAAAAAGTGCCTTGTGACACATCTGGAACCATGTCTAGATCCTCACTATTTATAATACCTCCGTACCTCAGCCTGAACTTTGCCACCATGAGCTAGCATTTGTGGTTTTTAGTAAAATGTCAGCCATCAAACTGCTATGAAATTTGACACGGATATGCATATTTCCCTCACAATAAATTGTAATCACTTTGGTAATCCCCTGACTTCTCACCATCTGATCAAAGTCTCAATTTGTCCAGCACTAAATTTTGTCCGTCAGCCTCTGCTGTAATTTGCCTTTTGTGCTAATTAACAGATGTTGGCATAATAAAACTATGATGATGAACATGGTAAACATTATACCCAATAATGGAAAGTAACTAAGTACATCTACTCAACTACTGCACTTGATTACATGCTGTCATCCATATTTAGCACGAAACACCTTTGCTGTGCCAAACCACAGGAAATGAGGCGCTAGCATGGCTTGTTTATTTAAAGAAGTGAAGATCTGATGGCTAGTAGCCCTATGAAGCAATGTTTTTACGACCATGTACCATGGATGTATTTTATAATGTGGGCTGTGTGCAAAATCAATATTGTGTTATTCAGCTTTGCACATTTTTTGTGAAAAAGGAAGTTCAACTTGTGTGTTAGATCTCAAGGACACACAGAATACGTTCTGGCAAGAAACAAGGAACATAAACATAATTTGTTTACAAGAAACCTCCACAGAGTCTTGAACAAAGCGAACTGTGCAGCAACATAAACACATACTACGCTACAGTCAACAGAACTCTGATTTACTGCCGTGCATCTGACACCTAAATGTCTCTTTTTAAGCATTAAAAAAAATGAAGACAAGAGAGGTGGACAGGTGATTGTTGTTGTTTTTTTTGTCTAACCATCAAGGAGAACGCTGCAGGTGTTCAAGATCATGACCTCAAAGCAAGTAAAGAAGAGTTTGTGTGTAAATAGTTGAGATTTATTGTTTTCCCACTGAGTATTCAGTCGGCCCCCTGGGAGCAAACAATCTGGCCAGCGCCCTCCAAATAATTTGACTTTCAAACCAAACCCTCTGACCATTAAAAACTCTATTTGAATCTGTGTGTATGTGTGTGTCCGCCAGAGACCCCCCTGTCCCTGGCGGTGCAGTGTGAGCCGGGTGGAGGTGAGGCCATCCGGGTCCTGGTGGAGGGAGGGGCTCACATTGACTTCCGCGCCAAAGATGGACTCACACCGTTACACAAAGCTGTGCGAGGCCACCGCCATACAGCCCTGCTGGTAAACGTTCACACACGTTCTTGTCCTTTTTCAAAAATGCAGTTATCTAATCACAAGTAATGTGTTTTCATTGCCATGCCATAAAAGGAGAAAATCAAACCTACACCAGCGTATGTATCTGCAAGATGGATACCTGCCCTGAAACTGAAGCAGTCTCCAGTCTTCATTTGTGTTACTGTATAAGTAAACAAGCTCAGGACAGAATAAACAGACCCTCCCACGCAGCAATCCACACCCACCCACACACAAAATGCACAGAAAAATCCTTCTTTTTATTCAACCAGAGAAAAATTCAGATTGCCTGGTTTAAAGGTGTTAGCACATTTACATTTTAGGCATTTGTCCAGAACTTCAGCTCCCAAATCGCTAAGAAGACGGTACCTGTAGAGGAGAGAACTCATTCAGGGGGAGATAATTGCATGTGTTACATTGTCAGAGTCCATGTTTCCCACAAAGGAAAGAAACAGCTGCTAAACCACATAAAGATTCACTGCAGACTCTGATTGAATATATAATGCTCTCCAGCCTGAGGTTTTGATGACCTCTCTGAACCCCTGTCTATGTACTCCCAGGCTGATTTTAAATTCCATGAATATTCTTCAACTTGAAGTTGGAAATCACCATGAGATATTTTTCCTTGCTGCCTATTTTGTAATATTATCTGCTAATAAAAGTCCTGACTATTTTACCGCGTAGTAATAATTGCAAACTTTTTGATATTCCTTTACTGTTGTCATTGCTGTCAGTACTTGAGAATGGCCTGTATCAGGTTTATCTTCTGTGCTGTGTCTTCCTGCAGGTCCTGCTGTCTCTGGGTGCCTCTCCAGACTATAAGGACCGGCGAGGGCTGACACCGCTCTACCACACTGTGCTGACAGGGGGGGACACCTCCTGCTGCGAAACACTGCTTTTCCACCGTGCCAAACTGGGCATCAGGGACGAGAACGGCTGGGACGAGACACATCAGGTACGAGTGGGTGCATTATTGGGCCTCTTAAGATTTCAAGGATCTTTGAATGGAATTTCCAGAGATTTTAGATGAATGCAAATACAGACAGTGTTTAAAGACAGGTTTCATTCTATTGTGTATAATTTCCCATATTCTGTGTATGCAGTTAATCTTATACTTAGTACTAAACAGCAAAAACTTTTTTTTGGGGGAGGATGCTTTGGGCAAAATCTTTCAATCTAATGGGGTCAGTGTCCTAATTTGTGTCTATTTGGGGGTTTTGGTCTGACAGCACCAGAAAAAAAGTCCTGCCTGGAGGTGTTGGTTTCAGGTTCTGTTGTTTGTCTTGCACAAGTGTGCATCCTATTTGTAATGCACCAGTGTACTCTGTGTTCCAGTGTCTGCGTATGTACAGCATCTGTGTCTACGTCAAAAACCATTCATGCCATGAAACACTGCACCTCTCATCTTTTATCTCGGACACCTTTCACCCTTCATCCCACCCACCCTGCTTCTGTGGCCTTATATTCCAGTAGTGAAGTGGACAGGAAAATAAAAGGTATCAGCCTCTTTGTCTCAGTGCGATCACACACACTTCATCGGCATCTGTCTCCTCAGCTGTCCTCGTGGCATCCATCTTATTTTGTCTGTGTGTGTTGAGCGGGAATTGACTCTAGGCCTAAATATATATATATTTTTTATTAGATCCACCAGAAGCCTGCATTTTCTTTACTGAAAATCAGTATTTTTAAATTTGTATTTTCCCATGGCCCCCTAAAATAGAAATATTCAGTGTTTGAATGAGTTGTATTTGGCAGGTTTGAATCAGCCTTGAGGCCCTGTTGAGTTTTTTCAGATTCATTTGAATATACTGCATATAATACTGAAGCAGCCAGTCATTTGTAGGCTACTAATGTTAGTGATATTGCACTTCAAAGACTACGTTTACATGCACAGAATAATCAGGCTTTTGCCTGTATTCCAAAAAAGACAATATTCCTACTAAGTTGTTAACATGACTAATGAAAATTAATTTTCTACTAATACTCCCTTTTACATGCAGCTGTGCATACATGCGATTAACATGCCCAAACATGTCTTTTATCACGTTAAAATATGGAAGATATAAGCTGTTGATATCTAAGTCTTTCATAATGTTCAACAGTTGGTGTTTTTTTGGCTTTTTTGGGGGCATGCATCTCTATCCCAGCCTTGCAAACAGTTTGGCTGGTTGGTTTATGTACAACATATCCATGACAACTCACAGAGCTGACTGCAAACAAGCCACAGGGTGTGTGTCGCAAACTGCAGTAAAAACCCCAGAGACACATCTTCCAAATGTGCTGAGTCCAAAGAATGCTATTAAAATCCGAATTATATTATATTCCATGTTTTAGTCTGAGAGTACTTCATTTGTAAAAAGGCAGAGGATCGGAATATTGTAGTCCACCAGTGAGTTAACTGGTAACTCGGCATGAAACAGAAGCAGTGTTGCTATGATAACCTGCAGTGTGATATCCAATCCCCACAGAACTGGTTTACATTTATTGTTAAGTTACTGACCTAAAATAAGTTCACAGTCTTCTGATGTGTGATTGCAGTGGAAGGCTGCCAGCTATTCTGAAATCAGCATTTAATGTAGAATAAATGATAATAAGTCACCTATGACTCAGTAATAATAACATGTAAAGGGTTTGATTTCCAGTGAATGATGTTGCTGTAGGTGTGTGTCCATATGATGATATATGTACAATTACTGTTGTTATTGGATCTCACTTCTGCTCTCTCTGTTTTCTCGCCCCCTGAGTTTGGAGGTGGTGTTAATTAAATGTGGTGTCACTTAATAACTGTCACCTTGTTCTTCTCCCTGTGTCACTGTCTGTTCTTCATCCTTGTTTGCCTCTCTGCCTCTCTGTTCTCTTTATTAAACAACTACATGAATTCGTCCTTTTCTTTACTCTCCGGTACATCTTGTATTTTCGCCTCCTTAACAAACTCTACCTGCCCTCTCTCTCACTCTCTCCATTGCTCCACCACAATCTGTTCGTCCTCTCTCAGGCCTGTCAGAATGGTAACTCGCAGCATCTGGAGCACCTCCTCTTCTATGGGGCAGATTCTTCCTCCCAGAATGCCTCTGGAAACACTGCCTTGCACATCTGTGCTTTATACAACAAGGTAGACACTCTTTTGCAGAGAGATGAAATGTCAGCTTCTATAGAGCACATGCTTTAAGTGGGTTCAGCATCCTGAACCTTGAAACACCTCCAATCCTGAATTCCAATTGAAATATGTCTCTTCTGCATATTTTTTATTTTACCTAAAGATAAAGTATGAATGATGTTGTATATTATAAACTTCTTGTCAACAAACAGGTTCATTTTTACATGATTTTCTTTCGTTTTTCTTTTAAAGGGACCCCAAATCAAAAATGCATATTTTACCTCTTACCTGTAGTGCTAATAACCAATCTAGATTGTTTTGGTGTGAGTTGCCGAGTGTTGGAGATATCGGCTGTAGAGATGTCTGCCTTCTTTTGAATATAACGTAACTAGGGGGCACTGGACTTGTAGTGCTCAAAGTGCAAAAAAAATTAAATACAAAATCTCAACAGCAATGTTTCTTTCCAGAAGTCATGACCTGGTTACTCAAGATAATCCACAGACCTTGTTGTGAGCAGTTTCATGTAGGAACTATTTTCTTTCTACTGAACTGCACCTGCCAACCGTATTACCATGCAGATGGAAGCGTGCGTCTACTGTTAGCTCACATAGCACCATTGAGCTAGCTAACATTACAGCCCAGCTGAGGAGGATTTCATTAGTATTTCCATCTCATATTGTCACGACCATGGCCTCTCATCCATGAGTAGATGCACGCTTCCGTCAGTGCAGTGATGCGATTGGTGGGTGTGGCATGTATCATAGAATATTTAATATTCAACATCTTTGCATTAACATTAAAGCACAAGAAAATGCACATTAAGTCAAAAGAAGAATGTGCTTCCTAAAAGCATTGCATACATAATAACAGATTACATGCGTTTCTACATTATGCATTGATTACATAATTCATATTTTACGATCAATGTACATTAATCAGTGTTGTTTGTTGCAGGAAAGCTGTTCACGAATTCTGCTCTACCGGGGAGCAAATAAAGACGTGAAGAACAACAATGGTCAGACCCCCTTTCAGGTAATGGCTGAGTGCCTGGCTGGGTAATTATGCATGTTGGGTGGTTGTATGGTTTAGTGTCTTATTAAGTTAACGTAGCAGAAAGTGCCAGGGCCTATTTCACTTTAAACCATTATTGTGCTGTGATGCACACACAGAGGTCCCAGGTGGCAGGGTTGCGTGTGACCCCTTAATCTAGATATATTAACTCTGTCAGTGCAGAAAAAGCCAGCTGAGACAATCTGTTGTGTTTGTGTGCGTGTGAGAGAGAAAATGAAAGGAGACAACAGGGAGACAGCATTGAAATTGGCCAGATTGTGTACTGACCTGTGTAGTTTATTAAAAAAAAAAAGGTCAAAAGCATTTGTGCAACGGTGGAAAGAATACAAAAATTTGGTCTCAATATGTTTTGGCTGTATTATTCTTTATCAAGGCGACAGCAAATCTACATCCCGTGTAAATATGATTTTATACATGCCACAGCCACTCTTTTGATTTTGATCACTTGTGAATTTGCCCACTAGAGCTATCTAAATATAGAGCACCTACAAAGTGGGGCCATTTTGAAAATACAGAAGAATATCCTGTTAGTAAAAGCACCCATAACGCTAGCTTCCTTAATTACAAGAGAAAAAGCAAACTGTTTTGCCAAATAACTGCATCCAAAACAAATGTGTGTTTTTGTCAGGTGGCTGTCGTGTCTGGCCATTTTGAGCTGGGAGAAATTATCAAAAACCACAGGGAGACAGATGTGGGTAAGTAGCTGAGGTCTGTTCTGAAATTTGCATGCCAGTTTGGAGATGTAAACATCTCATAATGTCAGACATTTTGTTAACCTAAGAAAGCAGCGATGAAACAAACAAAAGAGTATAAGGAATATACTTCAGCAACATTTAGAACTCAACAGCATGTTGGAATTGAAATGATAAAGAATAAAAGTTTGTATGTAGATCATGAGGATGTAAAGTAAGTGACAAAGTAAACTGATGTCATGCTCACCTGTGTTCTCTTACTCTTTCCTGCCTCCTCTCACCTTCCAGTTCCTTTTGTGGAGTCTCCAAAGTACGCCCCCCAGAGGCGGGAGAGCGCCCGGACACTGACAATACCCCACCCCCATCCCTTCCTCCGGGCCAACAGTGACAGCAGCATGAACCTGCCAGACTGGATGGCGGTGCCCAACGCCCCAGGAACCAACATCGTCTCTGTTCAGGTGTGTGTGTGTGTGTGTGTGTGTGTGTGTGTGTGTGTGTGTGTGTGTGTGTGTGTGTGTGTGTGTGTGTGTGTCTCTCTCTCTCTCTCTGAAAAATGAGGTTCAAAGTTAAAAATTTTTACACTGGAAACAGCACAACATAATCTCAGTCCATTTATTAGCTGTTCTAGAGCTTTCAACTGAATCACACAGTCCTTGCAGGCAGATTGAAGTAAGTAAGTTGCCATGGAAATGTACATCTTAAAACCTTCCATAATCCCAAGCACGTCCAGAACTTCTCACCCATGTTGACCATGCACAAAACAACCTCACCTCAAGGTCTATTTCATAAGTGTTGTGGAACTTTTGACCTCTCAAAAGACTTCAGTCATTCCCCAATCACCACCTACGCACATATTGATGTGGTACAAAAATAACTTCCATAATGTTGTAGATTTTAACTCTTAGGTTTAAACTGCTGTAGAGTTTTATTGACTTCTTCAGAAGTCATCTAAAAAAAGTATTGAATATTTTTTTACTAACTTGCGTTTCAGTATGATTGACCTTTAACCTGACAGCTTGGAGAAATGGTTAATACCCAGGTAATGAATATTTCCATTGCACAGGTGGAGGCTTGAGCAGCTACAACCCAATAATTCATATAGAAATTATACAATTAGGAGGGACATTAAACAATGTAATGGATGACCTTTATCAACCTCTAGTGGTGAACAGAACTCATTGCAGCAACTTATATCTTTTTCACAAAAGCCATCCACTTGCATGTATTTCACTCAGCATCTGAAAGATGAGTGATCATGATGAGTGATACAACATAAACAAGCATCATGGAATAAAACTACATTATTTCTGAGACACGTGTACCTGCACTTTATTATACTTATCATTTTACAAATGTTTCTTTTAACATTATGAGTACAAAATCAATGGCATTAGGTGAGTTTTTGTCATTTAATTGTAGCTACAGAATTCAGAAAAAATATGAAATTGTCACATTAAAGTAAAAGACACAGTAGTTAAAAATAAATGAATAGCACAATAGAAAATCCTCTCATGTTAGTTAAACTAGTTATCAAATTTCAAATAATGGTAATACAGTATCATTCACAGAATATTGTATGCAGCTACAATAATATGAAATGATCATACACATGGATATGAATTTAAAAATGAATATATATACACATATATATTCTGTGGTCATAAACATCTTTAATGAAGTGACATATGTCTCTCTCAGGGCTACAAGCATACAGGAACCCTGCGGAGCTCCAGCAGTCCCAGAGGGGCGAGGACGCGTTCCCCGTCCCGAGGAAGGATTGGAGACAAGGAGGACCGGAGCAGGCAGAGTCGGAGACAGGGGTGAGTGGCAAAGGCTGACATCTAGGAACAAGATGCTGCTGTTGCAATTACTTTTTAATTGTGCGCTGTTCCTGCAAATACATACAGTAAAATTAAATAGATTAAACAAGGATAATTCAGTATCTGTTAAGTGAGTTTACAGACCGACAAAGGTCATCGATTAAACCTTTAAAACGTGACCTAATACAGAACCCTAAAATGTTGACAAATTTTTGGAGAACTCACTGACCAGTGTTGTAGTACTCCAGGTTAGCCTCAAGATCGCTTTTTGAAGGTCCCAGTCTTGTCTCGCACTCACCTGCATTTTTACCTGGTCATGTCTTGGTCTCAGACAAAGAGGACTCTGGATTTTATTTCAAGACTGGTCATGACCACAAGCGCAGGGATTTAACTAAATTGCCTGTGCAAAAAACGGGTGCTGTGTTAAAGGGATAGTGCACCCAAAAATGAAAATTCTGCCATTATCTACTCACCCATATGCCGATGGAGGCTCAGGTGAAGTTTTAGAGTCCTCACAACACTTGTGGAGATCCCAGGGTAGAGGGGGTAGCAACACAACTCCACCTAATGGAGACTTACGGCACCCCAGATTCAAACATCCAAAAACACATAATTGAAACCACAAAATATCTCCATGCTGCTCAGGACACTTGGATCACTACGGATAAGCAATTAGGAATTCGTAGAAAAGTCGTAGAAATTAGAGTTGTACTCACAAGACTTTTCACTGCAGCTTTTAGATTCATACTCACATAAAATCAATCCTAACCCAAACAATTTCACAGACTCACATATATGACAGCAGAATATTGTGTACAACAATTTAATTGACATACAAATGTTTAACATTACGAATACGAATGGTTAAAATTATGTACACATCATTTTGAAAGTTGTCTTACACCATAGCCATGCCTATAGTAAGCTTTGATTTTTAAACTTCAGTCTCACATCATCTACTCTACCTTCTGCTCTCTCCCACCCAGACCTGCCCCCACCAGCGCAACTGGACAAACCGCAGGACAACGGAGGCGCCTCTACAGCGCGGTCCCAGGACGAGTCTTTGTAGCTACTCGATCACACTCTGCACAGGGAGAGCGAGAAATCAGCTTCAATAAGGGAGACAGGGTCAAAGGTGAGTATGTGCATTTTAATGTCATGATGTGTGATTGTGTGTGTGTGTGTGTGTGTGTGTGTGTGTGTGTGTGTGTGTGTGTGTGTGTGTGTGTGTGTGTGTGTTTGTGTGTGTGTGTGCTTGAGCATAATACTGCATTATGTCCTCCTCATGAATTCAAAGTGTCTGTCTGGTTGGGCGTCAGTGTTTGTGATGGTGTTTAGGCCTAGTGCTGATCTCCACATGAATCAGACAGGCATCTTTGATGTCCATACATATACTTGTAAAAGTGAACTAAATGCACACTCAAAAACACACAAAGCAACATTACAGACACATTTTAAAGATGTAAATGTAACAAAGGTCACACGTATAGATCCCTCTTTGTTTGGGGCTTTGGCATGGACCCAGAAATTTCCTAATAATATGTAAACTGCTTACTGCAGGGTTTATCAGTTCCAGAGTTGAGGTTTCATTAGCAGCTCTTAGGCTAACACCATTAAGCTAACAGATCAAATATTTTAGACCTAAAGTGAGATACTGCATCACAAGAGGATTTTCTTTATCTACATGACATGAACTACACTGACAAATATCCACTGACCACAACACTATAGCTAATAGTATCATCCAAAATAGACACAGCCTATTTATACTATTGACTTATTGAGGTGTTATGGCTAACGTCTTGCCTACTTACACATCCAGAGACACAGGGCATAGGATGTCATGTGAGCATTCCATTGACGTTTTATTTATAGCCACCTGACTCATGTAAGTGCAATACTCACTCTCCTTTAAGCTCTGGTACAGCTTTTCTGTGTTTCATTTCTCAAGTTATATTGGGATGCGGCTCGAAACCATCTGCGAGAAGTTCAGACCAGGAAACCAAAACAGTAAAAGTGGTCTAAAGCTGTGTTGGGATGCAGTTCCAAACTCTCTCAAGCCTGAAGATGTTGAGAGCATTCCCACCAAAAAACTACATATAGATGGACCTTCAGTGTACAAAGATTAATCAAGAGTTCGTAATATTAGAAATTCACTTTTTTGCTGAGAGTTTGGTGAGAAGATTGATATTACCCTCCAATATGAGAGTGGTATCAGTCCTCTCAAGTCACTCCCAGCAAGAAAGCAAATTAACAAATTTCCCAAAATGTCAAACTATTACTCCAAGGATCTCTTGAGAAAACAGTGACTTGACTCGCATTGAGAAACAACACCAAAAATATTACTTTCATTTTTTTATTTTTTTTATTTACTCAAGCCTGACAAGAGATGCGTGTTAAAGGGACAGTTCATCCCCAAATTCCTCTCACCTGTTGTGCTCTTTATCAATCTAGATTGTTTTGGTGTGAGTTGCCGAGTGTAGATATTGGCTGTAGAGATGTCTGCCCTCTCTCGAACATAGTACAACTAGATGGCACTGGACTTGTGGTGCTCAAAGCGGCAAAAAAAAAAAAAAAATTGAAAAATTGAAAAACTCAACAGCAATGTCTCTCTCTCTCTCTCTTTCTAGAAATCATAATCTAGTCACTCAACAATCCACAGACTTTGTTGTGAGAAGTTTAATTTAGGAACCATTTTGTTTTTACTGAGCTACGCCTGCGAGCTGTATCACCATGCAGAGGAAGGCACGCATCTACTGCTGAACTAGCTAATGTTACATCTCAGTCATTAAAGTTTACATCTCATGCTGTCACAAGCATGAGCCTCTCATCCATGAGTAGATGCACGCTTCCTACGGTGACACAGTTGCTGGATGAAAATAGTTCCTACATGAAACTGCTCACAACAAGGTCTGTGGATTATCTTTGGTAACCAGGTCATGATTTCTAGAAAGAGACATCACTGTTGAGTTTGTCAAATGTATTTTTGGCGCTTTGAGCACCACAAGCCGAGTTCCATCTAGCTACATTATATTCGAGAGAAGGCAGTGATTTCTATGGCTGATATCTCAAATACTTGGCAACTCACACCAAAAAAATCTAGATTGATAAATAGCACTTCAGGTAAGAGGAAAAATGTGTGTTTTTGATTTTGGGGTGAACTGTTCCTTTAACACCAGGCGTAAAGAGGGTCCTATCATCGTCAGAGACAGATCAGCACCCAGGCCAGTTCCAAGTGTCTTCAGAAGAGATTGTAAAATGGCCATGTCCTAACATGAGTGTAAGGTCTCTATATATGTTTGTATTCAATGTCTGCAGGTATGAATATGTGTGTGTTTGTGAGTGAGTCTAAGGTGTCGCCAGGTATGTATGTCTTGGTGAGTATGTAGGAGGTTTGCATGTCCGTCTGTGTCTGTCTGCATTATTTTTTTCTGTCTGTACAATGTTGTCTTTTTGCGTGGGTTCATTTCTCATTGGTATCTGTATGTGTGAGTGTGTGTGTTAGTGCGTGTTGTGTTGCCTTTTCCTGATATGCTGCTCTTTCCTGCCCCCCCCCTCTAGTGTTGAGTGTTGGCGAGGGTGGGTACTGGGAGGGGACGGTCAGGGGTCGCACAGGCTGGTTCCCCTCTGACTGTGTGGAGGAAGTGATGCTTCGAAGCCAAGAGAACCGATCAGGTGATCACTATTAGTCATGTCCACTCACTCACACACACACACACACACACACACACACACACACACACACACACACACACACAGCAGGCTCATACTGAAAACAACTAGCATCACTTTTAGCTTTAGCATTTCATGTTTAACCTCACGAAAGCCTGACGAGATTTTAGTTTTGGTATTATAAAACAATATAGATTGAAGGCTATAAGCTACTTTGTTGTTACATTAACTCAGCTGGTTGCTTGGACACCTCACACTGACTTCAGGAAGTTGGTACTCTATGCCAAGAAAAGGTCCAGCACACAACCCCCTGTAGAATAACAACATGTTGTTTTTACACTTCAGCAGATTAAACAAACAAGGTAAAACTTATTAATTAGCGAGCTTGAGATGGCTGGGAGGCAGATTTTGTCACCTTTTGGCAGAACCATGCTAGCTGTTTGCATAGTATTCCAGTCTTTATGCTAAGCTAAGCTAACTAGCTAATGGTTGTAATGTTATATTTACCACATAGACATTAGTAAGTATATTAGTCTTCTCATCTTACTTGAAAAGAAAGTGAGTAAGTGCATTTCCCACAATTTCAGACTAATACTTTAAAGTATGAATGAATTCTGCAGTACATTTAGCATTACAAGCATCAGGTCTGGAAAAACAAAGTAGTAGAATTTAAATTATTGATTAATCTATCAATTATTACCTTGATTGATTGATTGATTGATTGTTTCCAGTGATAGAATTGCTAAAAAATAATTAAAATGTCCATCACAACTTCCCCAAGTCCAGATCTTCAAATTTCTTGTTTTGTGCCACCCACAATCAAAAACACAGAGCTGTTTAATTTATAATGACAAAAAATAAAGGAAAAAAGGCAAAATCCTAACATTTGAGACAATAAAACAAGCTAATATTTGGATTTTTTGGACAAATATTTCAAGCCATTAATCCATTAATTTTGTGAAGTGACTTATATTAGTCAAGTGAGTCTTTGTTTAAGCATTCCCTCCAGGATTTTGTGGGCAGCCTGAAACAGATTTGAAACAGCTTTCCTAAAAAACTGCGATGCATTCTATGATGTTTAATGAAATTGCGGGGACTATTGAATACTGCAAAAAATAGTTGCGATGCTGTGATCGATTGGGAGCATATTATTATGAGCTCCCAGTGTCTCTCACAGAATTAGAATCTATTTGTAATGGTTGGGTGGCAGCGCTGAAGGACTGTCCCCGTGAGACACTCTCCTCCTGCCCAGATAGCATGAGCTAACACAGCACAATGTGACCTCATCGCTACTCGTCATATTTTGCCACTTTGGCGGCAGCTAACATCGACCATCCTTAATCTCACATTGACAGCAAAACGGCTCGACTGTCATTAAACTTGTTAATAACCGTTGGGTAGTGTTAGCTGTGTGATTTTAACAGACCTGTCACTGTGTGTCTGTGACTCCAGGCACAGAGCTCTGATCCTGCACTAGCAGTCTCATGATAAACAGAGAGAAAGGCTGAGTTAATCAATACACTGTGCGCAGCTCTATAATGAAATTTGATTTTATCCCTTTTGAATAGTCAAATTTGTGGTAAAAGTGCAGTGATTGGACAAAATTGCAAGGTCACGCAGAATTAAAGATGATTTATGTATTGCAATTTGCGTTAACAGTTGCGATCACAACATTGCAAAGTCCTGGAGGGCCTGACCAATGTGCATATTAGTCTTAGGTTTAGATTACAGGTCTGGTGTCAGTTGATTTTGATCAGTAGCTCAAATGTCTTGTAACTGAAAAAGTCACCTGTAAAAGAAAAATAATATAATAAATTCCAGTATATTAGTAATGATAATACAGTAACTGAACGGTACGTGCTGTATAATAAGCCTTGCAAATAGATTGAATGCAGGTGCAACCATGCTGATGTCCCTGTGGTTTTGTGTTTCAGAGAGCCGTGGAGAACGAGCCAAAAGGCTGTTCCGCCATTACACTGTGGGATCCTACGACAGCTTTGACGCTCCCAGGTAAGAGTTACCTTGCCGCTAGCTGTCACTGATGTACAGCAAACTGAACACATGCCAGTTTTATCCAAAGAAACAGAGGCCTGCACAGATTCTCTAAGCAGCAGGGGCAAAAATGAAAAAGGGGCTGCGCTTCAACTCGCAGGGTTAGGGGTTGAGTTCATTTAGGGTAAGGTCACACCAGAGTCGTACTTCACCTACCAGAGGAGCTGAACACAAGGGCGCTTCGGGCCACTTGGGCTGACAAAAGAGGCATTTGGATGCTTCAGTGCCTGTGTGGTGTGACATTAGGACCTGAATGAAGCATGAAAGTATGCCATTATGACACCGACACATCCTGGTTACATAAAGGTTAAGAGAAGGGCAGCTTGACATTCAGATTATTGCTCCACCTGAGAGTCAGTGAGAACTACCACTGTTTTCTATCATCAGCCACAGAGCAACTCTGCTGAGGCAAGAAGGGGTTCAGTGCCTTTGCTAAAGAGCATGATGTATCTTGTCCATCCGCTCAGTGGGTAATCCAAATCAAACTGACAACCTTTTCATCACGACCCCTGCTGCTCCAATGTTTTGACACACAGCACATGTTGAGAGTGGATTTGTTTGTATGCTAACATACTGTATACATCTACCCAGATAAGATGATTCATGTGGTGAGTGATTCATACGTTCCAGCGGTACTTTGATTTGTGTGATGTGATGTGTTGCGAGTGATTCATGCGGTGGGATGACGATGTGTGAGGGTTCACTGCCTCAGGTCGTGAAGCTGATCCGCCTGCTTTCATGCTGGAGTCATCCTCGAGGCACAGGTTTACCAGCCATGTTTTGACTAGCTGGTTTTGCGGAGTTTAACCTGGGCAGACAGATTTTTTTGTCATATCAGGATTTTAGAGCAACTTCCTTCCCTTGTATGTCAGTCTTTTGGCTCTTGAGGTGCAAAGCTGCGTTGCTGGGCTGCAATTTTCAGGTGGGCTGAACTTGGCGGTGATTGTGAAGGTGCTTTCAGACCACTCTGATGACTAAGTCTGTAGTTTCTTTGTGTCGACTGAGTGTTATATAATCATTACTGTCCTTGATGATCAAACTATCTGAACTGATGCATATGTAATGTGCCATGGGACTAACTGTAAATAATCTTAAAACAGCAGCTAAGATCTTTAACTCTTGATAGAAGGTCATACTTGCACCTACTGCAACTTCATCAGCATGAAACCATTTGCAGAAAATCGCTCCTATTCAGCTTTTTCAGCATACACCAGGAACTTCTCTGGATTCTCTGTGGAGGTGATCTGTTGACACGAGTGGGGAAAACTCTCCTGTATTGACTTTGGGAGTGTGACTTCTCCTCATTAACGCAGCCTAACATAATGTCATTCCCTTTAATGCCTTGCATCTGCATCATGGCGGGCACAGCGTCGCTTTGAGGCAAACTCATTTCAGTGTCCATGACTTGGACTGAGCAAAGAGAGAATTATTTACATAGAAATAAAGCCATTATCAATCGCATGTATTATTTACACGAAATCCCGCCTTATGCCTCTCTCTTTCCCTCCTTTTTTTCCATTCGCTCACTCATCATCATTCTTTATCATCCCTCAACTTTCTCTCTCAGGCTTGCATTTTTTTCTATTCATGTTTTCCTTTCTCTTTATCTCCCTCTGTATCTGTTTCTGTCTCGCAAATGCACACAGTATCATTTATTATTAACATGCTTTTCATCAACAGTGACATTTAATGTAAGCGACGCACTCAGCCATGCCAACTCACACACATATGTTTGTGCACACACGCTAACACACACATCATGGATAATTAAAGCCGTGTACTGCAGCATAAACGGAGCCTGAGACTATTTGTTTGGCCAGGCAGGCAGGCAGGCATGGCTGACTCAGAACCGCCCTCACATAGGCCTACTTTACCAGTCTTTATCACTACATGTAATATCTCACCTATCCCTCCTTTCATCCCTCTATATTTGGCCACATCTCCTGACCATCTCTGCATCTCTCCTTCGCTTTCTATTCATCACTATATTGCTAACCCCCCTGTACTTTTTAATTTTCTTTCTATCACCCTCTCTCCCCTGTGGTGTCTCCATCTGGAGGTCAGACAGTGAAGGGCACTCTAAAGGGAGAAGAGGGTTGGAGAGAAGGATGAAGAGGTTGGATGAAGGAAGAAGGGCACTCTGTGTTTATAAATGGATGAAAAGAGACATATGCATTGTTTTTTGTGTGTATGCAAGCAACAGGGGGGCAACACAGGTTAGTAAAAAGCATGAAGGGGGATGCCCTCTGCCATGTTTTCACTTTTTTCATTCTGACAGCCAAAACAAGGCTGATATGAATACTTCTAGGCTCATACCATTATGGGTGGCTAAATTATGATACCAGTACCAATACCAGTAGCCATTAAGTAATACCGACACCAACAAAGTACTTCATTTTATACCTTTTAATACCTCCATGCCAGTGACAGGTGTGGCAGGAGGATTTATGTTTTCCATACATCCCATTCTTGTGAACACAATATCTTAAGAACACTTTGAGGGAATTTTTCAAATTTGGTACAAATGACATTTGTCAACTTGGACTCAATGATGAACCGATTAGACTGTGGTAGTCAAAGGTCAAGGTCACTGCCATCTCGTCTGCCTCATTCTTGCAAACGGGATATCTTAACACCGAATTCTTTCAAATTTTGCACAAACGTCCACTTGGACTCAACAATGAACTGATTAGCTTTTGGTAGTCAAAGGTCAAGGTCACTGTGACCTCACAAAGTCTTATGATAACAAAATTTCACACAAATGTCTAATAGGATAAGATGATGAAGTGATGACAATTTATATCTAAAAGGTCAAAGGCCATCTTCACTATGTCATAATGTTCTGCAAAAACACTTTTCTGGCCATCATTCATATCTCAGAAACAAAAGGGGAGACACTTGGTCAGATACTAAATTGGTGACACTAATCTTGAGTGTCCACCTTGAAACTGTGCTGATTGTCTAGATCTTCTTTGCTGCTGGGGGAAGATGTGTGTGAGGCATCTATGTTTTCATAGGCATGGATGTAAAACTGTGAGTGCAACACGACTGGCTCTTGGAGGCATACAATGATGAAGTGGTAATCCTAGTTTATCTACCCTTCATGTGAATGGAAGTGTTCAGTTGTGTAAAATGCCAGTAGACACCACAGGTGTGCAGTATAGCCATAATTTCAAATGTTTTGGTGGCATTTCAGCATGCTGAATTGCCAACTCTTTCAGATACACTGCACTCAACTTTACCCCACAACAGACTGTAGGGGTCGTAGCTGCTATGGTAGGGGGCCAGTCATGACACTTGCAGTGATTGACTGTAAACAAAACCATACAAACTGTTATTTTTTCTAGATCTGGATACAAAAGATTTAATGTAGGTATTGTTTAACTTGAGATGTTTTGAGACTACTTGGCACTGGGTTATTTCGGTTGAGTACCGACACTCTACAATTTGCTCTACAGCTCTATAGCTCTCTTTTTTTGCACTAAGAGGCTGAATTTTTTTTTTTTTCTAAGATATTTTTTTGGGCATTTTTTGCCTTTAATGGACAGGACAGTTAAAGGTGAAGGGGGGAGAGAGAGGGGGGGGGGGATGATGTGCAGCAAAGGGCCACAGGCTGGACTTGAACCCGGGCCGCTGCGGCAGCAGCCTTGTACATGGGGCGCCTACTCTACCACTAGGCCACCGACGCCCCAGAGGCTGAAGTTTTGCATGGAGGTTACAAATTGTGAATTCTGGCTTGTTTTTTAAGGATGGCAGTGTTGGTCACTTGGCCCACCACTTTGGTCCAGAATGAAATGTATCAAAAACTATTTAATGGATTGCCATTGTCAAATTTTGTACAGAAATCCAAATGATATCTGTAATCCCCTGACTTTTCATCAAATGCCATCAAACCAAAACTTGTATTTCTTCTTTCGAAAGTTAGTGTCGCTTCAAGTCCTGAAGCTGGTTATAGTTACACTGGAAGAGTTCTGAAATGGACACTGACAAATGCCTCATAGTAGCCCCACATGTTGGTCTGTCCCTAATAGACAAAGTCATCTTATGTGCCACTCTCTGATCCTCAGTTTCTGTCCCACCCACAACCCGTTATTGACAGCTGGATAAATTTTGCAGTCTTGCTTTTACAGCACGGGACAAGCCGTGATAATATGACAAGGCGTGATAACCGAAACCCAGCAGTCAGTAAGATGAACTGCTCTAACTTGATAATGTGGTGTGGAAATTAAAAACACAAGCAGTGAGAGGTATGATGACTTGGGAACCAGCGGTGACAAATGACAAACAAATTAAGAATTTTTATATATGTCTGCCATACCCCTCCATGCCAAATATATATAATATAATATTTGGGTGCTTTTGAATTAGAGGTTTGATTCTCTGTGTGAACCCATTGGGCCTGACCTGACCCACCAAGCTTGGTCAGGACATCAGATCACCTCGTAGTCTGTGCAATGTAATGACCACACTTAAAAGTCTTTATTTGACTTTATCTTGTAATACACGTTTTAATGTAAAATTCTTTGAGGGAGGGGGGCAGAAAATTGAGTTTTTAATCGGGCTTGGGCCCCAAACTGCTGCTGTGCTTCAGGCTCAGGTCAGACTTGGACAGAAACTACATGGGTTCATGTAGGCTGAGCCTAATCATTTTTAGGCCTGATCATAGCTCTGTATCAAACCTCATCACAGTGAAAATGTTTTCCACAAATCTGGCCTTTTCTGAAAGCATTTGGTTGTGAAGAAATGTTTAACCTTTGCTGTTTTAGCAGCATGTGCTAGCTTACAAAACAGTTGTAACATTACTGTTCTCAAAAAAAAAAAAAGATATGGAATGAGAGCTGATCCGATCTGTGTCATTGCCACACATGCACTGATTAAACTGTTCCCAATCTGTACATGCTGCTGCTCCTCTCCCAACCCACATGAGACCAATTTTTGGCCAACAGCGGGTCAAATGAGGACGAGGGAGTGCACACAGTTTGGAGGAGAGAGGCAGAGTACCCTGCTAAACACTGCTGTGGTGGGATTTTATTGTGTCTTGTAAAACACATCCATTGCTGCTTGCTTGTGCATAGGCAGCATAATGTCGTCTGATATGATTTTTCAGATTTCTCCAACATGTATGACTTCACAGCACTTGACTTTTTGGTTGAAATTTGCAACAAGAGACACAACAGCATTGGATTGTGTGTGTGTTAAGGTTTGGCCATTGTACGACAATTACACAGATGCACACACACATATACAGGACACATTAGGCAGACATGCAGATACTTATAATCACACAATCATGTGGACCTTCTGTCAACATTTGTTTGCTCTCCTGCTCCCTCCCCCATCTCTCTCTCCCTCTCTCTTTCTTTAATGGCCTCTCTTCATCTCTCTCTCTCTCATCACACATGCATGCACACACAAACACACATACTGTGCACAGAATCACAGCGGTATAGCCTGACATGCAGAGAGAGAAACAAAAAGGCAGAGATGTGAGAAGAGAGGGGACAAGAGCTGTGATCGTCCTCGAATGCAGGAGGGAGGCACGAGAGGGAGAGAGACGTAGAGAGGGAAGGAAGGAGGGAGGGAGGGCAAGTCGACGGAGGACAGCTTCGACATACGTGGAAGGAGGCTCTGACTAAGAGATGATGTGAGTGCCTATTTGAGAGAATCTCTCCCCCCCCCCCCCTCTCTCTCTCTCTCACTCTCTCGTTCTCCTCCTCCTCTTCCTCCTTCCGCCACTCACCCGCCAGCTGTTTCTCTGTCCTCCTCTTCCTGTCTGCGTCGATGCGTCTCCTCCTCCTCCCCCCCTTTCCCTTGCTCTACCCTCTCATTCATGCTTTGTTTACAGCAAATGTGAGGCAATCGTGTGTATGTCCATGTGTGTGTGTGTGCATGTCAGAGGTTGGAAAGAAATCAAGAAAAAAAAAAGGGGTGGACGAGGTTAGTTAAGTGTGATTTAAAGGCACGTGGGGTCAATAACAGCAGGGGAAGGACAGCAGCAGAGGCTCCAGAAGGATCTGCACAAAGTCAGATTTATTCTTATGCCAATAGGAGCAAATCAGCTTCTGTAAGCTTTGTAATATTACATAATAATTTGACTTGTCTGTTATCCTTGTCTTCAGTCATTTAAACTTCAAGATCCTCATATCATTCCCTGTGAATTCATTATTTCAGATAAGAATGTATAGCAAAGAGTTATCTCAGTCACATCCGTTTTTATGAATGGGAAATCATGACAGTGACAGATGGGCAGAGTGAATACTATACATATAAACCATAGGAAGGGGAGGAATAGAAAGAATGGATGGAGGAGAAGAGGAGAATGGGGAAAGAGGAAGTGTGTGTGGTGTTGGTGGTTGTGTATGAGTTAATAGCATGAATGCATGTGTGTTTGGACTGTGTGTGTTTGTGCATGAAACCCCCGGCGAACAAACCCAATCACCCCTCACTCTCTAAATTACCTCATTTCTCTCTCCTTTTCTTAAGCCACCTTATTCCCCCTCCCTCTCCCCCTGCTCCTCTCCTCTCTCCCTCTCTTTCTCTCTCTCTCTCTCTCTCTCTGTGTCGCAGTCACAATGAACCATCTCCATCTCTCTCTCTCTCTCTCCCATTCCTCCTCTCTCTCTGTCTTAAGTATGAAGGGGTTGGGAGAGCTCGGCCCTCTCCCGTTCCCTTCTTCCATCTCTCTCTCCTCCTCTTCCTCCTCTCCTCCTCCTCCTCCTCTCTCGCGGCTTGCGCTCGCTGCTGTCTCGCTGGAAGACGAGAAGGAGAAGGAGCAGGAGAAGGAGGAGGAGGAGAGGGAGGGGAGGAAATGGCGATGGGGGCATGCGGCGAGGAGGATCTCTCCCTCTCCCTCTCCCTCTCTTCTTCCTGGCCGTCGCTTGGCCCTGTGAATAGGAGCGTCTGGTTCATTTACAGGTACCTGCCATGGCTTTTTATACCCCCCCTACCCTCCACTCCCTCTCTCTCTCCCTCTCTCCCTCCAGTTGCCTGGGGAGATGGGGGGCGGAGGGAGGGATGCATGCATGTGGACATCATGGATGGCAGGGCAGGATCGATTAGATAGATTGACAGATGTTGCAGTGCATGCTTGCAGACGGATGTGTTTGATTCAGTGTGTGTCACTGTGAATGTGAGTGTGCTTGTGTATGTGTGTGTGATGTATGTGTGTGAAGACGGACGAGAGCTGCTGCTGCACAGCCCGGTGTATGAGCATTGCAGCCGTTGTGTGTTTCGCTGTATGAACATGTGAGTGTGTCGTTCTCTCTGCTTTGAATCGCTCTCTGAACAAACGTCCTCTAGCAATGCTGCACCGGCACAAGTGATGCTTGCTGCTTTTACTGATGTGCAGATTGACTGCGCGTTTTGTGTGAATGCATGCCTATGTTTGTGTGTGTTTGTGTGCATGGAAGGTGTGTTTGCTATTGTCCATCAAAAACACAAAGGTATGGCAGGGTCATTTCTCTTCCTCTGTTGGCCGGTTGATTGCATGTGTTCTCGTGTCCTGCGTAATGTGTGGCGTTTATGTTTACCAGTGTGTGTGTGTGTGCGTGTGTGTGAGAGACAGAGAGAGAGAGTGAGAGAGAGGGAGGGACACTGCCGACAAATTGGAAACAGCGCATGGTGAGGGAGTTTTAACGATGCAGCATGCATGACAAGTTCCAGCTTCTTTCTGACACCTCTATGGAAAACTGCGTGGCCAAACCTGTTTAATGTCTTGGCTTCTTATATATGCAGAATGAGACTCACTGTATGCTGTGGTGGATTGTCCAGCTCAGTCTCTTGCATCTAAGCTACTCATGACAACACTGGGTTGCTAATACTCAGGAAGCAACACTGAGTGGCACTATCACTGGGACCCAGTTTAGTGGCTGAATCCTCTGAGGGATCCAGTCCACAGAGGTGGACCTGAGCAGCTGAACCTGCTCTTCTCTCTTAATGAGATCAATAAGAGTAAAACTAATGGTGTGTTTAGGTGTCAACTTACAAAGACAACAAGTTTCAAAGGTAGTCACCAGTAAATTTCTCTCAAACATCCAACAAAGTGATAAACTGGTATAGGTTTAATGATGCCCAAAGTTGTATTACAAGTTGCCAGGCAAATAACGTTAACATTCAAATTTTGTTTTCTGTAATACCTTGTGACATGAGCATGCTGCTAACAAGAACAGACCATCCCTATTACGTACTACTATGGAGCCCGCTGCATGCTTTGATTGGCTTATACTTGTCATGTTGACCCGTCAAGGTTGGAAGCGGTTAGGTTTAGGGCAAAAAGGTCATGGTTGGGGTTAGTACCAGACAGTCTCAGATATTCTCTGTGATTAAGGTGGTAAATTTATGAGAGAAAACTCACAAATGTACTGCCAGAAAGTCAGTGACATAGAATAGAGAGTGACACAGTCCATGGAAGGAGTAGAATGTGGCGGATGATTAGGGCAAGCACAGGACTTTCACACAGAAGACTGGGGTTTAAGCCCTGTGTGTGTGTGTCAGCATTGGCTTATTGTTGTAGGACTTAGCTGACTTATTACTTTCAGTTTTGGGCTGTATAAAGCTATATTTTGCTTATTTTTGCTAGGACACCCAGGAATTTACCCCTGGTTTAGATAGTAACTACTCCATGCCTGGTGTAAATAGCATTGTTGCTATGAATGCTTGGGTGCTAACAGCATCTACCATGATACTATATTCACCCAGGTGTGAATAGCCACATTGGCAACTTTATTGCAGGTGTCAATAGAGTTGTTGGCTACGAATACCCTGCTACTAACAGCATCTTCCTTTAGTTTTTGTTTGAGCATGTAATATATGTACTACACTCTGATGACTATCTGAATGCAACACCTGCCAAATATGACCCGGTCATATAATATTTCCTGACTTTACAAGTTAAAGAGGATTGCCTTCACACTCTGTTAGACAGCTGACCAGTGCACAGCCGATTTAGCGACAATGGGGGCTTCTGAGGATGCACACAGGCAAATGAAGGCTGTGTCTTCACTTGCTTCGATGGGCATTCAATCAAGAAATTATGTGGACTTCAGAAGATCCAGCCACTGAACTGGGACACAGCTTACGTCACATAAAGGTGATGACATCCTTGGAGACAGCAAAGCCCGAGTTAGTCTCTGGTGCTGGTTGGATGGGAATCCAGGGAATATTGCTTTGTATGTGGACACACAGGCACAGACAGACACTGTGAGTGAATGTAGGATATGTATTACAGCATAAACATGACAGATATGATCTGACACATCTTACAAAGACCAATATTCATAAGAAAGGCACTTACGGTTGCCAAAATTAATTTGCTCGTATCGCGAATGACTTGGCTTTGCGAGTGTCACTTTGTTCTCGCTGATTGTTGGCTGTGGAAAAGGCTCTGGTTGCATCTATGCAGGGGTCCTCAAATTTTTCATCAGGCACTCTGCATTTTCTGCTGCTTTGGTATCACCTCTCATAGTGGTTTGTCGTTCTGATGAGTTCATATTGCTGACCAGGCACTTGAAATAAAAAAAAAAGCAAAAAAAACCAAAAACAGTCAAGACGAAGGCTTCAGAGTTTATCATTTACCCCAGAGATGGATGTAGTAGTTCTTCAGGTGTTTTGTTTAAGGCATTTAATCAGGCTACACCTCAAATAAAGGTTGTTTAAAACTAGGAAACTTCATAACTTTGTATTGGAGTAGTAATCCATTAAATGTACACTGATATTAAAGTTAGGCTTTCTGAGCTGCTATGTTCGCTGCCTGCACACATGCTGAACTTTCATGGAGCGACTTGTTGCTTGTGTTGCCTGCAGAGACAGGGCAGACTAACAGCTGCAGGGGGAATGCGACGTGTGTGTTTACAGCACTTTGTACCTAATTCCCATGTACTTGCACTGCTCAGTCATGCCTTGAAATTTGTGTGAATGTGTTTGAACGTACAGTCTGTGCTCATGTATTCACTTGGTTCCTCAGAGCGTTTGAGGTCTGGGCTGGGCAACAGAGATGGACAGAAGAGGACAAGAATAACAAAGAGACCGAGCCTTGGCAGAGACAGAGAGGCTCTCACAGCCTGTGGAGAGCATCATACACTCAATAGACTGAGTGAAAAAGATCATGAGGGGGATATGTGATTAGAGAAAAATGAGTACAAGTTTGAAGAACAAGTGAAGGCAGCCGGTGTAATGAGTGGTACAGAGTAGGCGGGGCCATCAGGATGGAAAAATGTAAAGAGGAAAAAAGCCAGTGAAGAGAGAAAGAGAGGGATGAACAGATGGAGTGGGCTGGGACTATTTTGGTGCACGATGGGATTATCAGCGTGTGGTTACAGTATGTTTCAGCTGACACGGTATATATATATACCCTTCTGACTCACTGACTGACTGAACGGTTGTTTAGAGGTTCTTTCCATTCATAACAAGACAGGAGTCCATTAGAGGTCAGCGGCCCCGAGAGGGGGTACTGTTTCTTACACCAAACTGGTCTAAACTGAACTTAAACCAACCGTGTGTGACGTGTCTCATCTCTCATGCTATTAGGATAAGAAAAGTCTCTTGTCATGGGCACAGAAAACACAACAAAATATTTTTGAACACCTTCTCAAGCATTTAGTGATGGCTTTTATGTTTGTTTTTAAATGTAGCATAAGCCAGTCAAAATGTGTGAATTGAAATACTGTCATTCAATCTTTTCTGCCTTACTTGTCTTGTAGAGTTGCATACACTGATGGAAGAGATACAGTGTAAAAATATTCCATTGCATTGTATTCAAAGTCTGGTATGCTGAGGCAACAGCTAGCAGCTAATGGTGCATGGCTGCGCCTCCATGTTGAGAGCTGTGTGCAGGCAATCCTGAATCATAGATATGCTCTGAACATCTGTAGGATAGATAGATAGATAGATAGATAGATAGATAGATAGATAGATAGATAGATAGATAGATAGATAGATAGATAGAACAGTAAAATACAGGTAGGCCTACATGATCTCTCAGCCTGCTTGGTTCAGGGGGATGGCACCCTATACAGTACCACCCTATATAAGTTAAAAGCAAATCAGCAAATGAAATGAATAAACAAAAGTAAAAACAGTCATTCTGCAGGAAAATGGCTCCTGGAACCAAAATTTTATTATGTGACATTATTTGATTGTTATTACTGAACCAGGCTTGGGCAGGCTGTGAATCAGGAGTTAGAGCAGGTAATCCACAAATCAGAAGATTGGCGGTTTGAGCCCTGACTACTCCAGACTGCATGTCAGAGTGTCCTTAGGCAAGATATTGAGCCCTACATTATGAGTGCGTAGGCAGCCATCAGTGTGTGAGTATTAAACTGATTTAAATGAGTAGCATGTAGCACCCTGTGTGGTAGCCTCGGCCACCAGTGCATGGATGGGTGAATGTGAGGTAGGTAAAAGCGCTTTAAGCAGCCATAACCATTTTTGCATTAAATATTATTTTAAAGCTGTAGCTGGTTGAGAGTTTTAACCACTTAATATACAGTTAGATAGTTAAACCTAGTGGTCAGTTTCCTTCAAAGGGCTACAAGATACATCTGAGGGATAAAATCAGTGGAAAGTTTTACTACACAAATTTGCATTTGACTTTTATCTAATCTTTTTTTTTTTTTTTTTTTTAATTGTTGGATACATTTACCTATTTAAACTTTGGATGGTTATTTAACTAAAAGCATCCAAGAAGTTTAGAGGTCAATGTCCCTTTGGTGGGATGGTATCAACACACAGACATCTGAAACATGATAAGAGGCCTTAACCAGACACTTCTTTGTGAAAGTGGTCCCAAGCCAAATTTGTTTGGAACCACGGGTTTAATCCTAAACAATACATCGTATTTTATAATTTTTTTAACATAAAATCTTAATCCCAGCAGTGAATTACAACTATAACTGCAGTTATTTCCATCTGAAATTCAGCTGAGCAGAGAGATGGCATAACATGGAAATACTCCTGTACCCTAAAATTGTGCTTGACTACAATTATTGATTAAATATTTTTAGTAACATTTAACCAGCAGTTGCATATTTCCCAGAAAGTCTACTACACTGTACAGACTCCACGTGTGAGCATACAGTGCCTGTTCTCTGCTGTCACTGACTACTCGCGTACCAGCACATGGCTTGGCTCTGGTGTGGACCTACCCAACCAAGTTTCCCTGCGTCCAGATCTAGCTGTTGCTTAGGCAACAAGCAGCGCCATCATACTGTATATAGCATCTCTTCTTCAGTGAGTTTCTGGTAGAAACCAGCTCTGGGCTCACTGTCAAAAACATACAGCAAAGTGAAGCATAGCAAAACACTATTTAAGTCACCACTGTACTGTCGGGAATGTGGCATAAATCACAGTTGGTGTCGGTTAGAGTTTGACTGATGTAGAATTTTAAAGACTGATAGCAGTGGTTTTAAATTGGAATTGCAATATTTTTAAAATCAATATTCAGTTTTTACATTTGACCACTCTGAAATATTTATAGTTTTTATTTCAGACAACAACAACAACAGTTTTCACTTCAACAAAGATGGGACACTTTACATTACTGCTACTGCTATTAATATGACTGCTACTATTTCTGATAAAAAAAAAAAATAGATTTATTAAACAGTAATATATTAAATGGTACATAGAATATCTGTGAAATCAGGTTTCCAATTGTCACCACAACCTTAATCTATTGTTGTAAAGATGAGTTCTACACTAAAATGTAAATCAAATTAACTCTATCATCTTCATTGTATTAGAGTTGGATGATAATCACCTATAGTTTAATAGACAAATATGTCATTACAGTACCCTTTTTTAAACTTTATTGTCAAATATTTTAACAATGTATAAATAACAGAAGGTAAAGGGGAAATATTAGGAGCAGTAATATGAGCAGGAGTTCACAATGTATTGTCATTTGAAGATAAGTCATTGACAAAAAAATCCCAGAATATGAATGTAATAAAGGATAAATGTATATGAGTATGAATTTTAATTTTAATTAGTTTTAATCCAGTGCTGTTGAGATGAGTTTGTGCTTAGTACTGGTGGTGATGTCATCAGAGAGGGACACAGGAAGTAGGAAGCAGACAGCAGTGGAGATTAGTGGTGTAGCTGGGGAAGGGAAAAGTAGCATCAGCAGGGAACATATTTTGATTTATGGATTTTAAAACTTGACTTTTCCCATCATCTTCATTGATGAAGGTAGCGGTTGAATGCAGATGTGCAAGGATGTGCAGTACATGTCCTCCTTGTCTTCTGTCTTTCATTTTGATCTTGTGTTTTTTTCTAACTCTCCCTTGTTGTGCCTCCTCTGTCTCTTGTCTGCTAGTGACTATATAATAAAGGAGAAGACAGTGCTTCTGCAGAAAAAAGACAGTGAGGGTTTCGGCTTTGTGCTGAGAGGAGCCAAAGGTAAGAAATGTGAAATAAACATAAACATCCTGCCTTGAAACCACACTTAATGATGCAGGTATGGTAGTTCAAGTCATATACTGTCATCACATGCAATGCTAATGCATTCTCATAATTTCATGGTGTCTCCAGCTCAGACTCCTATCGAGGAGTTCACCCCCACCCCGGCCTTCCCTGCCTTGCAGTACCTGGAGTCAGTGGACGAGGGAGGCGTCGCCTGGAGAGCCGGTCTCAGGATGGGGGATTTCCTGATAGAGGTGCTGCCATGAGTTACTACTGCATCATGAGTTGGAAGTGAAAGCACTGACAGATTCTATGTACAGGTTTCTGAACCTATACGGAAAATAAAGCAAAGATGTACAGTCCACTAATGTTGGTCGGCATCTAATCTCTATTAACAGATATCTGCATATGTGTGCAGAATCGGTAGGCAACAGGACAAGATGTTAGTATCGGAAGCATTCTGGTTTCCGTTTGAAGTCCAAGTAGTAACGAACAGTCCATGTGAAGAGGCAGAACGCCTTGGCTGGAATGCAATCTCTGAACCCATCGGGTACCGTGCAACGTTTTAGCTTTGCATTGCTTTTTCTGTATTTATATGCATTCATATGCATATATATGTTTATTCAGATTAGCTGCAGTGCACAGAAGAGAAACTCATGGCTCAGATATCTGCTGGCTACACTGGATCACCCTGAAATATTTGCTTTTGCCCCCAGTGGTTTATCATCGTCAGACTGATAACCGTTGAGTTTCAAGAATAAATTGCATCTAGATGTTAATTTTTCTGGATTCACTCCTGGATTCAGATCTGTACCAAAACAAAATATTTTGATCTGTGGCCCAAAGCCTTACTCTCTACCAAATTTCACTGAAAGCTATTTGTAGGTTTTTGGGATACCCACTTCTACTCATGTTTTTTTCTTTATTATCAAAATATTTTCCAAAATTTAACTTGCATGTCAAGGCATGCATTGTTTCATATAAATACAAAAATATAAAAACACAACAAAACAATCATGCTATATAGAAAAAGGATGCAGTGCAGTGCCTTTTGCATTCAGTATTCGACCTGGGTACACTGAGGCCTACCAAAAAGATTTAGAAGACTGAGGGATTAGTCAAACACATATGAATTGAACATTCAATAAGTTGTAGATCCATTGTTAATTTATGTATTGTAACATTTGTTTTTATAAATAAAGTTTAGTTGACGTTAATGTTCAAGAACCCTGAACTACAGGTAATCATTTCACTCTATAGTTACTGTCAGCCTATCAGTTGTCACTTCCATCTCCTTTATTGACATACATGACACCAAACAACATAAATGTAATTGATAAAAGATGATAAAGATAACAATAAGCTGTGTTATTAAACTCTCTGTCGCTCTCTGTCTGTGTGTGTGTCCCAGGTCAATGGTCAGAATGTGGTGAAGGTTGGTCACCGGCAGGTCGTCAACATGATCCGGCAAGGTGGCAACAGCCTCATGGTTAAGGTTGTCATGGTAACTCGCAACCCTGACATGGACGAGGGTACAAGGAAGAAAAGTAAGAGTCTACCTGCTGCACCCTAGGGTGCTACTGAAGGTGAATGCTGGTGGTAACTGAACTGAACAGCTTGACTGACCACTGCTGCCTTTGTTTGTTCCCTCCCCTCCAGTCCCCCAGCAGAGTAAGAGGCTGAGCACTCCGGCTATCGCCCTGCGATCCAAATCCATGACTTCAGAACTGGAGGAGATGGGTAAGAAGTTGACTTGGATAAACTTTTGGGGTTGAAAAGAGAAGGATTACAAAGAATGAAGAAACAGACAGACGAGCAGATGTAGAGAAATAAGAAGAGTGTTTTAAAGCTGAAGAGCACGAAAAAAACGTTACTGGGAAAAATAGATTGAGGTGATGAGGGATGATAGAAACAGTGTGAAACCAGAGTGTTTGGGGGTTGCTAAAGATGCTGAAAGTGTGAAGGGGAGTTGATGGAGGGATAAATTTAGACAGTAAGAAAGTAGAGAGGGAGATTGTGTAGGTACAGACAGAAAGGAGAGAGAAAGAAAAAAGAAGATTGGCTACCGCCATGGATGACGGTCTCAATGCATTTCACTGTTCTTTCAGAGGTTCCACACTGTCACTACCAGCACCCCCACTACAGGTAACCCCACCCGGAGAAGTGTCACCATCCACCCTGTGATCCCTCTCTCACTGCCCGCCTCTCTTACCTCTTACCCCCCTGCACCCCCTACTGCTCCCTGGCCCGCCCACAGCTTTAACCCCAGCGCCCACAGAGCAGTCTACCAGCCCCTCTGCTCAACGCACACACGCACACACAGAGACACTCAGCAAGTATTTGTTGCCAAGGTAACACTGCAGGGGAATGGGCGTCACCTGAGAAGAGTTTTCCGGGTGCCACAAACATCATGGCTAAGTGTCTGGTCTTCATGTATTAGCGAGCAAGTTGCAAAATATGTCCTTTTTATTACTATTATTTTTGCCGAGATCTTTTGTTGAAAACATCTTTGATTCATTTGGAAGAAATCACACCCAGGATAAAATTATTGAGATGAGTAATTTTTTGAGAAAAAAGCAACTTTGTTCCAGGTCTGTTGCTATGGTAACAGCATTATGTGTGGCTATGCTTATGCCATCTCTATTTGAGGCAAAATAGTGGGAGGAGAGTGCATGGTGAGGGTCAACACCCCCATTTGCAGATCAGAATGTTGTTTTATTGGTGATTGGCTTATATTTTCTAAACATTTATGGTGTTTTCCGTTGCTGTAGCTGTCGCTGCTGTCTGGTTCTGAGAATGCTCAACGAGCAATTGATGATGTATGAAGGCTGATGACATGTGGAGCTGGAGGGGAGGGGAATCTGCAGGGCTTCGTCAGCTGGTCTTATATCTGGTTTCAGTACTTTATCTTACAAATGACGGCTTAAACTTGCCCAAACTGGTAAACAACGGCACCTACAATGAGTCCTGCCCTGCTGCTGTAAGCCAGGATCTAACTTAAGTTTATCCTGAATGTAGACGTTAGCCCCTTGCTTTATTCCTCCCCCATCTCTTCCCCTCACCTGCCTCCTCTCTGTGGTGTGACCTCACCTGACCAGCACAAAGCATGAGCGCCCAGTTTGAAACACAGGTGCCAGATCCCTGAACCCCTGACCCACCTCCCTGCCGCCATTCAGTGCTCACTATACATACTATTATCTCACTACTAGCTCTTTCTGTATGCAGTGATACTGTATTCATTATCTCAATACATAGAGTATCACTCCAACAAACTTAAAGGGAGAGTTCACCCCAAAATCAAAAATCCATTTTTTTCCTTTTACCTGCAGTGCAGTTTGAGATATCGGCCATAGCGATCTCTGCCTTCTCTTGAATATAATGCAACTAAATGGCACTTGGCTTGTGGCTTGTAGCACCAAAAAATAGGAACTATTTTCTCTCTCCTGTATTTCAACTGCCAACCACATCACCATGCAGAGGAAGTGTGCACCTACTGCTAACTCAGCTAGCACCACTGTGCTAGGTAATGTTATAGCTCAGCCAAGGAGGGGCCATTAAAGTTTACATCTTGTGCTGTCATGAGCATGAGCCTCCCATCCACGAGTGAATGCACGCTTCCTCCTGAGTAGTGACACATTTGGCTCGTGTAGCTCAATAGAATGGAAAATAGCTCTGCCATGAAACTACTCACAACAAGGTCTGTGGATTATCTTGAGTCACCAGGTCATGATTTCTGGAAAGAGACATTGCTGTTGAGTTTGTCAAATGTATTTTTTGGTACTTTAAGCATCACAAGCCGAGTTGCATCTAGTTCTGTTATAATTGAGACAAGGCAGACATCTCTATGACTGGTATCTCCAACACTCAGCAACTCTCACCAAAACAATGTAGACTGATAAACAGCCCTACGGGTAAGAGGAAAACATGTAATTTTGATTTTGGGGTGAACTGACGGTTAAAAGGTGCTACAAATAAAACCATTTTACATTTGATGATACGATCGTCGTCGTATCTCGACTGCTGGACTGCTTCATAGCAAAAAACACGAAGGTGCTCTTCCTCCACCCCAAATCAAGCAAAACGCTACATCCTCTGCAAAAGGAAGTCAGGGTTTTTAGAGAAAATGTGTTCATTATTTAGGAGAAAAAAATAGCAGCAACTATGTTACTTTTTAATAAAACTGTGTAGACTGGCCTCATCATCATACCAAGGTACTGAAAGTAACTACAGTGTTATACAGGTGTAAAAGTACCGCAGTACAAGAGCTAAATCAGACAGGCTGTGGTAGTTTATTGGAGATGTATTGTATTGTGTATTTTGGCCAATAAGTAACGAAAAATTGCAGTACTGACAAGGTTTTATGTCATTCAGAAACAGTGCCACCATTACATAGTTTATCCACCAGGGAACATTTACAAGCTGATTAAAATTCCTCACTTAGCGTGCGTCTTGGTCACAATTCTTCAATCAAATTCTCCCAAATAATCCCCGGTATCAATGTCTGCCTCAAAAATATCAGTATTGGTCGGACTGTACTTTTAAATAAAATGGTCAGTTTGATGCAATATAAACTGCATTTATCAATAAACATACAGTTCTTGAGATGCAGGTGCTTAATTTACAGTCACACACCTAATAACTTGGATCCTCTTTGCTTCTGCCTCCTTCTGGATCAAGGTGAGAGGAGCACAGTGTGTGATGAAGCCATGTCAGCCCCTACCATATGCTTATTCTAATGCATTAGAATTCATTTAGCTGTGACGCCTATTAAACTATCTCACCTCTGTGATTGGTGCAGTGTCCCAGTTCACCTAGAAGTCATGCTGCAAGATAACAAGGACATTAAAATGGAAATGATCCTGCAGTGCACTTAAGTCCACAAATTGTTGTTTTCCCGACACTAATTTCACGCGTGTTGTTTAAATATGTTTGGACACGTGTTTCGACAAAACTGTGGCTTATTTTTTTAAAGGATTTGTGCAGTGCAGTTGTAAGTGAGAGATGAAATGAAGACAAGTTCAAAACCCTTTCATGCTTGGTTTAACCATCGGACATTAAAATTTAATTTCTGTTTAATTAAGCTCAATAAACTACACATTATGAAATATAACGGCTTGAGCATAAGTATGGCAGATAACCCTATTCCTATTCAGTCCACACACACGAGCTCACTCACACCAATGGATGCAAACACTAGAGGGTCACCTTTAATTCCTCCTCTTTACTCCCCTGTAGACTTGTCCCTTTACTGTTCACTGGTTTAACCACTAACTCTGCCTTTTCTTTGTCCCCTTTGTCCCCTCTTCACTGCTGGCCGGATCTTAACCATTTCACAGTGGAGAGAGGTGGGAGTCTGCTTCAGACTAATTCCACATTTGTGTGTGCGTGTGTGTTTTCTCGTGTTTTAGAGAGTAACAAAAAGAAGCATACTGTATGTGTTTGCAGCATATTTACTGTAACATAAGTGTGCATGCTTCAGCTGTCTCAAAGCGTGGGTGTGATGTACGTTCTTTTACATCGAAGATCGAAAAAAACTGGCGAGGTGACTCAGTTTGTCAGGCTCCGGGGAATATGATTAGTATTCACTGTAACAGCGCTATCGCACTTTCGCTCCTGCCAAAACTTAAGTCTCCTTTTGTCCTCCTTCCAGCTGCTACCCCTTGGAAAAAAAAATCAGGTATGCTCTGGTACACTCTCGCTTAAGGCTTTGTATTTATGTCTGTCCAAAATGACTTGGCACTCACAGCTCAGTCGCTTATTGGGCTTATTCTGAGTTTCTTTTCTTTTAGAATTCGAATCCTCACAAGTTACAGAGAAGAAGAGGACAGTCTATCAGATGGCTTTGAGTAAGGGAGCTCATGTTTGTCAGTGGATGTTTCCTGAATCTCTTCCTCTCTATCTCATCCACCTTCATCAAGTGTGTCCCTTTCCACACATTGTTTCCTTCATTCTGTTGCTGTCCATTTTTCTGTTTCATTGCTGTATGTCCCTCTCTTTCTTTGTCTCTCTCTCTCTCTCTTTCTTTCCTTCTCTGTCTTTTTTCTCTCAGATAAACTAGATGAAATTCTTGCAGCAGCTCAGCAGACAATCAGCACCAATGAGGCGCCGGGGACACGGGGACAGGGGCCAAAAAGAGACAGGGGACGAAGTTTCTATGGCAATGAGGTGTGTCTCCTAAATCATACTACATCATATTTATATGTGTGTGTGTGCGCACCTGCTATGCTTTGGATCCAGATCCTGCGCAGTATTGATCTCCGTGGTATTGGGTTCCTACCCATACACCTGTCCGACCATTTGCAAGCAGTGCCATTGATCACAAGCACACTGATTGGCACACAAAGCTGTCAATCATGACACCACACCTCCATTTTATAACATCAAATAACTAATTAAAACCAAATACATATATATATATATACACATATAAAACACTTGAGCATACATCAACATAAGAACTGACTTAAATGACAAAAAAACACCTTTGGTAAATTTCATTTGATGGCCCATGTACTATCCACCAATATGGAGGGGGCGGGGTTTATAATGGGGTTTATGACCTATAATGCAGCCATACGCCAGGCTGCAATTGAGATGTTTGTCTGTATTTACTATACAGTCTATGAGCAAGCTTTTTATTTAAATTTCCCCTCATTTCTACATTAAGAAGTTATAAAAGTTAATCATCCCCATTGACCCAGAGATTTGCACATACATAGACTTGAGGCAGGTATTATCACCGGGCCTGTCATGTGCAGCACCAACGTATGGACAACACAAGTCAAGTAATGTCAGCTCTAACATCTCATATTTCATTTAAAGACGTACAATTTTGCAGTGAACAACTACTGTACCAGTGAAAAGTCAGTGTAAATAAACAGGTATGTTGCAAATGAGAAAATATTTTTGGCTTTTTATTCTTGACTCATTTAAACCTGCATTAAAGGAATACTTCACCCGCAACATGTTCATTTATGTATCAATTAGTGATGCTGTGTTACACTGAATTCGTGAAAACAGCGAACATATTGACTTACTGATTGATTGGGGACCATTTTTAACTGTTTACAAATTGTCACAAAATTCGTGCAGTAAAATAATTTTCAATACAAAACCTTAGTATTGGAGTCTGGCTTTGAAGAGAGCATTGATAACTTTCACTTTCAGTTCATACAACTGGATAAATGGGACTTGGGTTGTACTGCACAAGTTGTGTAAGAGTTTGTAAACAGATGTTTTGACAGAGTTCTGCTTTTGTTAAACATGGTCCCCAGTCAGTCAGTAAATCAATATACTTGCTGTTTTCTGTGGAGGCATGTGAGAAGGCATCACTAATTGATATACAAAGGGTTATTTTTTGGGTGAAGTATTTCTTTAAGTGATATTTTTACATTAACAATTAACCAGTCATACAAATGGGTCACAAAACCACTGAGAATTTAAACCAAACTCAGCAGCTTTATACCAATTCTAGCTTATCGTTTTAGTTCTCGGGCCCACCCATGTACTGTACAATTGATTCTCATGTTACTCTCCCCTTTCTTTCACATGCTCCTTTTTGGCATTTCAGACAAACTACGGGGATCAGTCTGGGATGGGGATGATGTCGTCAGGCTTGGGCCTCGGCTATGACCGTGGCCAGTACACCTCAGGTCACGGCCCACCGCACGGTATGCTGCGGCAGAAATCCATCGGTGAGGCTGTCTGTTTTTTCTGTCTGCCCCTCCTTTCGCCTGTCTGTCTGTCCTCTGGACCAGTCGAGGTCTACACTGTGCTGACCTGTTTGTCTGTGGCCAACAATGTCTTGTCTGCGGCCAAAACTGTGCGCACTTTGTATCTGTATCTGTAGCTTATCGTATGTTATACTCTCGCCTGTTTCACTAAATATACCTGTACTATAGACATAAGATGTTTGTCTTACACTCACCCTACTACTTTTTGTTATAGACAGTAGTGCCACTAATCTCCTTGTTTTATTCTGGTGGATTATTTTCTGGATTGTTGCTTACAAAGGCTTTGCTAACTCTCCTCCTGAAACAGTCATGTGCTCTCTGGTGACCAACTAAACAAATGCTGCTGTGTGATGCTGCCCAGTTGCTACTTGTTTGTGGAATATATAGCACTAACTGACTTACATACTAACAGACATGAGAATTGAGGACAGACTCGCTGGCAGGTAGACGGGCAGTCAGATTTAGACAGACACTCTCATAGATTATCCTCAGCTTTCCTTTTCTCTGGCTCCATTTCCTCTCTGCTCTTATTCGCCCCAGAACTTTTCTTCTTTTCTTGTTCATCAGCCTCTCTTATTCTCACTCTACACCATCTGTAAATCCCTATTTCAATCCAATTTGTTTTCTCTCCATTTGTGAATGCCGTACTGCAGGGGTGCCTGAGGAGGAGAGGCAGTACCTGCATCCTCCAGCCGTGAAGTTTGCCCGCAGTCTGTCGGTGCCTGGCCCAGACGACATCCCTCCTCCTCCCACTACAGCTCCACCAGACCCTCCGTTTTCCTCTGCTCCACCACTAGGTTGGAGAGCAAAGTCATCTCAGCAGCCTTCTGTCTCCGTGTCCCAGTCCACATCCACCTCTGCGCACTATCAGCCCTACGCCCAGTCAGTGCACTTCACCCATGGGGGCAGGGAAAGGGCAGGTGGTCCCAGCACTGGCCCCAGTGGCGGAGCGGTGGACCACACAACCCAGTATGCACACGCAGCTGCCCATACTGCTCAAAGCAGGACTGCTTCGCGGAAGGTTGCCTATACTGGGGAGCCTGTTGGAGCTGGCATAGGGGCTGGTGGAGGGGCAAAAGCAGCCGGTCTTAGGAGAGGTTACAGCACCGCTGTCCCCCCATCCAGCATAGCCACTGTAATGCCCCAGCAACAACAGACTACCCAGAGTCAACCCCAGCGAGCAGACCGCAGTGCAGCTGGGGCTGGAGCAGGTGGTCCTAAAGGAGGGGCCCGGAGAGGTAAGGGCCCCCTCGTGAAGCAATCCAAGGTAGAGGACCTGCGCATGGGCCAGGGTACACTGGGGGGTAAAGGCTCGATGGAGAAAAGCTCCATCCCCATCCCCACCATTATTGTCAAGGCCCCTTCAACCAGCAGCAGTGGACGCAGCAGCCAGGGCAGCAGTGTGGAGGCAGATGTTCCTGCATCAGGGGAGACAGATGATGCCAAAACACCCCATCCTCCCTCCACTCCTGCTCCACAGCCCCCTGCCCCACCTTCCATCCCAGCTCCGCCACCTCCATCCTTGCCTTCTATGCGAGCCCAGGATAATCTGGATTTTACCAGCCAGTTTGGGGCTGCCATTGTTGGCGCAGCTCGTCGAGACAGGGAAAGGTTTCATGAAGCCCGCAGAAAGAGTGCCTCCTTGTTCATGTCTGCTGAGGAGGATGTGAGTCTTGGAGGAGTGAGTGATGGATTAACAAGGACTCAAGTGTCACAGCAACAGCTTAGCACACAGGCTGAGAGTTCATCAACACGGCTGCGCCCGTCCAAGTCTATCGATGAGGGCATGTTCTCTGGGGACACTTTTATCCATCACACCCGCAGTATGCCTCCAGCCTTTGGCCTACCTGAGTACTCCTCACCTGCCCTAGACTATCAGCCTAAGTCTGTGCCTACTGACTTGTACACAGCAGCAGGTAGACAGCAAGCACCGCCCAGTTCCACCACCTTCATTCACCCTCTAACAGGAAAGGCTCTTGACCCCACATCACCACTAGGTCTCGCCCTGGCTGCCAGAGAGCGTGCTCTGAGAGATGACAACAGGTTAAGGAGGGGACCAGAGCACCACTTCACCCGCCAGATGTCGAGTGTGGTTTTCCCTTCGTCTGCTGTCACCTCTCAGCCGGTGTCATCCACCGCCCAGTCCTCCAGCTCCTCTTACCTGGTCACCTCGTCTTCTCTGGCTGCCACCACAGCCACTGTTGGCCGCCCGCCCTCGCCCAGAATCCTCAGAGGAGTTGGAAGTGTGTGGAGTGAGGAAGGCGCTGGAGGAGAGAGGGAACGGGAAGGAGGAGGGGCTCGTGAAGGGCTAAGAGTTCGTTTCTCTGAGGACAAAACGGTCCACACGCACCACTACCAGTCTCAGCCGTATCAGCCAAGCTATAAGGAAAGGGAGCGGGAGAGGTCTAGGGAACGGGAGAGGGAACTGTCAAGAGAAAGAGAGAGGGACAAAGAGAGAGAGGGTTACATGAGGAGGGCAGAACAGGCTGCTGCCAATGCAGCAGCTGCTGAAAGCGCTGCTCAGCAGGCATCCCAGTCTCAGCCGCCTCGGAGGCCCTCATTTCTTAGGATGGAAAGTCAATCTGATGCCTATGTCTTGTCCCTCACCCCTCCCTCTCCTCCACCAACCAGTACTCAGCAGACAACGAACACTACTGGGAGCACTGGGACTGGTCTGATGGTTCTTCCTCCCCCTGCTCCCTCAGTTGATGCAGATGATGAGTTTGTCTACGCAGACCCTCTCCCACCTCCATTAGAGTTTGCTAACAGCTTCGACAGGGGAATTGGGGCAATGTCAGGGTACTCACAACACGGGATGCGCCCCAACAGCCTGGCCTCCCGCCAACAGCAGGTCCCACCCCCTCCACCTCCGCCTCCTCCTCCACCACCACCCCCTCCACCCCCCCAAAAAGAACCATTTACAAGCGGGTTTCCTGCTCATACACCCCTGCCCTCACCTCAGGCAGGGGACTCCACTGCCTCCAGCCTCACATCTTACGACAGTGAGGTGGCTAACCTGACTCAGTCGGCTCCCTCTCCCTCCCAAACGTCGCCCAACCCTCCACCCCCTCACTCGCCCTCTACCCTGCAGCCCACCTCGATAGCGGGACCTCCTCCTCCCCCATCAGTCTCACCACCACCTCCTCCCGGATCTTATCACAGACCTTTCTCTATGTCCCACCCCCACCACCTTTACAATAGCTCTCACACTCCTGGGCGCTCCTCGCCCACACCTCCCCCACACACAGTCGCGCCACCCCCGGCTTACCGTGGTCCCCCAGCGCCCACCTCTACTGCTGCCACCTCTGCTCCACATAGGGGCACTGACTCACATGCCACGACCGCTAGCTGTGCCGCTACAACCACCACTGCTGCCACCACAACAAGCACCTCCACTCAGCTCTACCAGGAGCGCACACACACCACGCATACAACATCCTCCTCCGCCATTGCAGGCAGTCGCAGAACAGGGGAGCACCACCGTCCTCCCCCCGCTACCAAGAAAGGAGAGTCCCAGGAGACGGTGGTGGACTCTGGGATTGAGGAACTGGACAGCCGCAGCAGCAGTGACCACCACCTGGACAGCATCCTGGCTGGTGTCCGGGGCGAGAGGCTGGACCGAGGTGATAGAGGACGGATGGGAGGGGGAGGTGGGACAGGGGAATCAGACAGGGGAGGAGATTTTCTGGAGTCTTACATGAGTTACCTGGATGGACAAACTTTTGAGATGCAGAATGCCACAGCAGCAGCCTCCACCTACCCGAAAACCAACAGGTTCAGAGAGGGAGGTCGCACTGGTGATTTACACAGACAGACCAGCACCGCTCCTGCATCCTTCCACTCCCACAGACGAAGGGATGAGCAGGAGGAGGACGAGGCCGAGGAGGGACTGGATGAAAGTGGCCGGGATGGGTATGGGGTGAGGGACGTGCAGAATTTGGGACGTCCTATTTCACCGTACTTTGATCGCCCCCGCACTCCTGAGATGAAGCCTCTTTGGGGCGAGGGGCAGATGGACCAGTCAGGGCAACTTTTAGAGGGGAAGAAGATTTACCCTCCTGCGTCCAGTATGAAGCCCAGCATCATCAATGAGCTGAGCAGTAAACTGCAGCAAAGAACCAAGGACAGCTGGAGTAGCCAGAGACCGCTGAGCAGACACAGGTACACATCAGTGAAAACTTTGGCTTCATGTTTTTCAGTGTCACAGCATGAACTACATGTTTTGCTGTCGTTGATGCATGACATTGTCATTGTATTCATGTTTCGCCTGTGTGAATTTATCAGTCTGCCCCCTGTGAGTTCTTTACCTCCCACGATTGATGTTCAAGTCTTCTGTAAAAGATTGTGTACTGTCTGTTTATGTCTTGTGTAAGTGTTGTGTCTATGCAGTGTAAACCACTCCTTTTATTTCTCTGGCTTTTTCCATGTTTCTCTCAGAAGCAGACACAGGTAATATAGCCACTTCCACACTCCTTTTTTTGTCAGGAAGAACATACAACTTTGACACGTGCTTGAAATATTACAACCTGTTGAGAGACAGTAAGGAAGAGGAAACCTTGTTAAACAAGAAACATAATAATGTTAACTGATAGACTTGATTGTAGCAGGGGTCTAAATCACTACTTTCATCATGGTACGATATTATATTGATTCTTTGGACATTGATACGATAATTGCCAATAGTCTGCCACAATACGATTTCGGTTTGATTCTATTCAGGGGCCTGTGATCGATATGTGACGATATCATGTGCCCATATATCACAGTCGGTTACAGAAAAAACTGCCACCCATTCTTTTTCTTTTTGGCCATAAAAGACAACATAGAAATAATGGTAAATAACTGTAGCTGATTTCCTTTAAACTGATACCACCAAAACACATAAAACAGCACATGGGTCAAGTTAACCTTCAGGGCTTTCTGTCAGAAAAGGATATCTGAAAGAAATCTTTTCATTTCAACCCAAACCATCTTTTTCTTAAAACTTCAGTTTTATCTGGCGGAAAGCCCCGAAGTCAAACTTCTCCCAACAGCTTTAAAACATAATTATTACTCATTACATACTTACTAACCGTTGGTTTAAGTCACTGAGTGTCCTGACAGAGCAGCATGGTTGAATTTCAGCCTGCATGCTTATTTTTTCAGCCAAACATTTTTGAAGCAGCGCAGCTAATGTTGCCGTAGTGAAAAGTTAGTGGAGTGAGATGCCCAGCCAGGCAGATCCATTATATTTCCTGAGTATTTTACCTTAAAACAGCATAATTTACATGTGGCATGTGTGCTTTGTCTGTTGACCGGTGTTCTCTCTAATCCTGAGTAAATAACGTTAAAAACTGTCTTTTTCTCGGCTGCTGGCCATTATTTTGCCTGCCGAGGTTTGATGGTAACACAGAATTTCAAAATAAAGGCATATCCTAAAGATGATGATATGGATTGATGTTTTCACTTTGCATCAATTATACTGGATTGTTGATCACTGAATTGACACATCAGTCAAGACTGATGGACCCCTACACTGTACACAATTAAGATGTCAACCATATAAAATCATTTAATCGACAGGTTCTAAAAATTGCTGGACAGTATTTTACCAACATGGTCATTAATGTGTATGCATGTTTTTCTGTCGTGTTTTTTTCTTTTAACAATTTCTCTCCCTCTCCATTCACAGGTTTTCAGAGGATTCAGCCTCAGCTCTGAGCCCCCCCTCAGCCCGATCCCAGTCACCATCTCCGATCTCTTTATCGCAGCCATCGTTATCCCCGTCCCCCACCCCTGCCTCCCAGTACCCAAACTGGGGACGGTCCCCATCTCCTCAACCTCCAGCTGCCTCTCAGCCTCCACGTTCCCATTCCCCGCTGTCCCCTACATCTTATTCCCCGTACCCCACTTCCCCCAAACACAGACCTGTCTACCGGACCAAAGCCCTAGAATTCCAGTTCATCCCCAGTCGCGAGTCTCGCAAAGCAGAATCACACATGCTCCAGCGTAGGCGAGCACCCAGCCCCCTCATCTCCCCATCAGAGAGACCCAAGCTGGGTCCACCACGACCATCATCTCTTCCGCTCCTCCCCACTACACCTCTATACAGTGCCATGTACGACCTTCGAGGTTCAATCACCCCGCCATCACCTGGGAACCCTCTCGGAGATCCTTACTTTTCGCCCTCTCCTCCTCTCTTTGCCCCCTCCGGTGCCCCTCCTCCTCCAAACTCCACCTTAGTTGTTTCTCGATCCCTCTCTCCAACTCACTTCCTTTCTGGGACCTCTTCTCCGCCCCTGCACCCCCTCCCTCCACCTACATGCCTGAGTTACCCCCATCTACCGCCCCCTTCCCCTACAAAGCCTTTTGCCTCCAAGCCGCTGCCCTACTGGACCAAGTATGATGTTGCAGACTGGCTAGGATACCTGAACCTGGGCGAGCACAGAGAGCGTTTCCTGGACAACGAGATTGACGGAACCCACCTTCCCTCCCTGACCAAGGACGACTATCTGGATCTGGGTGTGACGCGTGTAGGCCACCGCATGAACATAGAACGGGCCCTGAGGACCGTAATGGACAGGTAGGGCTGCAATTCAATAGAAAATGAAATGAATGAAATGAGTTGAGTCAGTCTTATTTGTATGTGTTTTTTTAATAACCCATATGATGCGAGAAGCTGCTGGTCTCCAGGTATTTTCACGTTACCCAATCTGGCCCCCATTCAAAAAAGGTTTGGACACCACTGGTCGATGGTCGTTATTTTGCTACTCTTCAGTTCACAACACTGCATATCATCACACCATGACCTCACAAAACACGTTTTAGGCCATAACTCAAAAATTCATACACTGGTTATGACAACATTTTACATAAATCGCTAATAGTAATAATAATAAATGATGAAGTGATGAAATTTTATATCCAAAGGATAAAATTCAACTTGGATTGTATAGATATTCTGTGCAGCCGGGTTGAGGATGTGTGTGTGAAGCATCAGCGTTTTAAATATGTAGCATCTTTGCAGCAACATCAATATTTGAAGTATTGTCTTCTGTCACAGCTAGAACTTTGTGTTCTATAATGTTCTGCTGATGGTCAGCTACAAGCTCAGTGGGTCCCTGTCAGTCCTCTGTACTCCTCTATAGAGACAGGCTTCAAGGGAAGACAGCATGTTTCCCTCTGGAAATTATTTACTGGAATTCCACTACATTATATGTATGTATATATTACATTACTGTTAATATAGTGATGACAGCTTAGACAGCCATGCATGTAAAATGTAACTTCACAGGTCGGTGAAGGCCTACAGTACAATTGTAAGGCAGTAATTCTAGTTTATGGCATAGTGTGCTCTGACATTTATTGTGACAAACTGTAGCATGATCTTTTTATGGCATACTATATTATGTCATAATATAGTATGACTTTTTTTCAAATTAATTTTGTGGCATACTTTACCGTAACAATTTTTATGGCACACTATACTATGACATTTTTCATGCAATATTTTATGACACAACTTTTACTACAACTTTTTAATCTTAGTGGCATATGTCACAATGATTTTTTATGAAATTTTAATGGCATACTTTATTTAAAAACAAACAATAAAAAACATTTTCATCATACAACATAATGACTTTTTAATGATATACTACACCACCATTTTTAATTGTTTTTTCTATGACATACTACACCATGACTTTATATGACTTTTTTTTAGTGACATACTGTGTCATTTTCATGACAGTTGAATAGCATAGTATATTATGACTTGACTTTTATGACATGTAATACTTTTTATTTTATTTATGGCATACTTTACAATAACTTTAATACCAATACACACTACACTGTTTTTTTGTAACGGTATAGTATCCCATAAAAAATCTCGTTATACGCTATGTCAGGCGAACTGGCCCGCCAAAGGGTCCGATCCGGCCCACTAGATGACTTTGCACACATAATGTTGATGCACATGTGAGGGCTTAGAGGTTTCAGTAACAATTTAAACAGTGACCATGTACTTCATGTAAAATACTGCCTTAGAGGCTTCTCCACTGACCAGAACACAGCTCTCTGAAATAACAATAAGTACTTTCTATGGTCATATTTAAAGATATTGAACATTGTGCAAAATATTATCAACCAGCAGCTTCACGTCTCCATAGAAAGGGCAAAAACAGATTAAAACATCAAGAAAAATGTTATATAGGCGTGTATAGCATTGCAAAGCAGCTGAAGAAATAAACCCAGCTGTTGTCAGTCACCAAGTGTGTGATGACCTGTGTTTTCCAAGACTAATCAGTCATATGGTGAAACCACAGCAGAAGAGTCACCATACTCTCCTAATGAACAAAGAATTCTTCTCACTTGCAGGACTCACACAAGAGCACAACTGTGCTACAAAGCAACAAACACTATTCATTATCATTTAAAAAAAAAAAAAAAAAAACAAAACAAAACATCACTTGTGTCCTATGTCTGTTCTTCTGTCCTCAGGCTTTCCAGCAGCCCATTTCCCATTTCTGTTCTCTCACCTCGGGAAGGACAGACAGAGAGGAGGAGGGACGACGGGAGTCGGAGCTGAGGTTGCAAAAGCAGAGGCAGAAAGAGAGAGAGAGAGAGAGAGAGAGAAAGAAAGAAGGAGGGGTTGGAGTCAATGAGGGAGGAAGACACAACTGCTGCTATCCATGGTGGATTCACACAACAAATGAGGGGGGAACAGATTTCACACAGAGAGTGACAGAAAGAGGGAGTCAAGTCCCAAAGGGAGATGGAAACACAGGAATGGAAAAAGGGCTGACGATCCATAAAGACACCGGCTGGCGCTCCCCAGTTGTGGAAGGCTGATTTACACAAGTACACTCCCCACATGCATGCACAGTCACACCAATCGACGAACAAGTAACACAAACACACTTTCATCCAAAATGCATATGAAAACACCATGGCTGCAGCATATTATCACGAGTGAAACCGAACCAAATACTTGAGAGGAACAATCAAAAGCCAGTTTGATTTAAAAAAAAAAAATTGAGCAGGTTGTGTTGTTGGCGAGCTAGAGAAGATAAAGGTGTCCTTCATTGTGCAGCCATCTTGTTGAATAGTCCTCTTACCCCTCAGCTGGCTGGTTAAATCTGTTCAGGTTTAAGAGTGGAACCCACCAAGAGTATTTAGAGTGCAATCAATGACAACCCCTCCCCGTGTGAGTGGATGCTAGTTTTAAACCGTGTCTGAATATCATCGATGAATATCTGAGTGTGAATGGGGGTGAGTGTCTGCAGGTGCGAGGCTTTGTCTGTCTGCATGGCGAACGTAGGACGACACAGGGCAGTATATCATGACAGCTTCCACGTCTTTTAGAGGTGAAGAGGGCTCAGACGGATAACTCGCGTCCTCGGCTCACACCGAGGAGGCCAGCTGCGTGTTCGGCTTGGATTGGTCACGTCTTGTTTTTACCTCACCACTGGTAGGGCTCTGTCTTCACTGCAGGTCCTGTGATCAGGATGTTCTGTGTTTCTCTATAGCTCTTTATCATCTTAAGTCTTATAATGACATATATACAGACTGGTCACTGTATCACAAATTTGTAGCAAAAATAAGTGCCCAGACCAACAAAATATATAAAAAAATAAACACTGATACACACACACAGGCACCCTAGTTACTTCTATACATGCCTGCATGCATACACCAACATGTAGACACACATACACACAAGCACTTGCGAGTGATTGTGTTAGAGTTTATGGGACACCTTATATATAGACACACTATATGTTTGGATCCACAAAAGGAGACAGACTGTGCTTTCAACTGTTAGACGGGAACACGCGACAGTGCGAAGAGAAATCCCCCCGAGGATTTGATTTTCCTGAGAAAGACTTCCTCAGCGTCGAGGCAACTGTTGTACAACCATTGAGACCTTCCGTCCGCCGAGGGAGACTGGAAAGGAGAGGGGGGAGGGGAAGAGGAAAAACTGCCATTTTCTTGCTCTTTCCCCACCCAATCCCCCCCTGCTCCTTCCAGGAGTGCCCCCCCTCTCTCTCGACAAAATCCAGGAGGAAACAAGCAGCCACCGGGCCGAGGGGATCTGACAGAAAAACGCTTATATCGAGTTTTAATACTATGATTGTTCTTACAATTTTTAAACTTTAAATGGGAATACTGGAATACTGATATTGATATGAAGAGATTTATTGTTACTATTTATCATTACTTTCATCGTCCTTACTGTTATTACAGCTTCAGAGAGTTCCTGCTTTCTGCCTCTGGTGGCTGACCTGGCGCTCGTGTGCAGTCGGCGCATTTTCTGACTGTGTGATGAAGATAATCGTGTTGGTTATATAGATAAATATATATGTATATATAGGTATTTTTGAATTGAAAGATGCATATTATTTCGTGCACGGTACCCTTAACATTGCTTCTGTGTGACGAGAAGCATTGCAACTTAATGTGAAGCACATTTTAGAAACACTTCCTTTCTCCTTGCTGTTTTTCTTTTTGTCAGACTGTGAAGCTTTAATCAAAATTACACATGTATGGCCTCAAAATATGATTTTCTCACTCTTTAAAAAAAGTTAGTCGGCACTTATATGCAGATACTGAGTGTGTAGCAAGTGTTACTCTAGGGGATGCCCATGATACACATAAGTGAAAATTATATATCACTTTATTTAACTTTAAATGTATTTTTGAATTCTGGCTACCCCCTTTTTTCGATTGATCACATTCACAAATATGCTTTTCCCATGTCTCCATGTGCCATATTGCCATCACTGCACATTTACATCTCATTAAAACCTCAGTCCTGCTTTTCTCACTGTTGCTGAGATCAAATATAAGGGCTCTCTCATGACCTCTCTACCTTGAACAACGCTTCACCTCTCCTGCTGCTTTTGAGTCCTCGAACACATATCAAACGTGCGTTTTACATCGGGGCATTGATGGGGGAGTCCACTCCCCTTGTGGCCCTGCTACTCCTCGGTCTGTTTTTGCAAAAAGATAAATGAGATTTCATAGATAGCGTTGCTCAAAGTGCACACGCACACACACAGGCTTGTGAATGAGTAAAAGTGGATTTGTCTCTGTATTTGCTTTGTGCTGGTGGTCAAGGAGAGATTATATTTGAATGCAAAGGAAATAGCAATAAGGACGATGAAAACAATGGTCATCTAATTATGGTTTAAGATGTAAAAAAAAAAAAAGAAGAAAAAAGTCTCAAAAGTTCTAAAGAATCTCTGTCTTCCAAATAATGTTTAACATGAAAAGGTACAATGTATTTATTTAACTGTTCTGCTTTCTATACAGTTCGACCCGTTCTCTACATCTGCCCCCTTCCACTGTTAATAGCCTGACAGTATTAAGAGCTCCAGTCTGTTCTAGCTCATCATTTGCATCTCGTTGTTTGTACAAAGCACCTTCTGCAGTCGCTGACATGTGCCAGTATGCTCACAGCTCATTGTTTATTACCAGCATATTATGCAATGACCCTATTTCCATTAGCAACTGTGGCTTTTCACATTTCCCTTTAAAGGTTTTGAAGTAACTTTCAGCCAAAAAGGGGGCATGTTTCTGAAACGGTGAACAAGCAGAATGTGGCTCCCAGATTCTCCTTGTTTCTATCAGGTCTCTAAAACGCTTGCTAGTGTAAACAGGGCCCATAATAACTTTGGATAAGACATTTTGAAAACATCTCTTACTGCTACAATGATGTTCTTGTTAAGTGACCGCCGAGAGAAACGGTTTTTGGGGAATTGTTTTTAATCCTTTCTTTGCATTTAGAAGTTATAATCAAGATATGGTGGCTCGCCGCTGCTGTCAGGAGAAAAAAAAAATCGGAGGGAATTGGTCTGACTCTATAGAAAGCATTTCTTTTTCCTTTAAGAGATCTTTTAAAAAATGAGAATATGAACTGATGAAAGGTAACTTACAGAATATATATGTATATGTGATATGCATATACACACATTCATATAAACATATATGAATTTCAAATGTTTTAAGAGATAATAAATTGTTAGAATTATAATAAAGATACAGAAACAAAGTTGTAATTTATGTTTTCTGATTTCTTGACTGAATTATGTTTCATTTCCTGATGTTAACCCTGTGGAGTGACACAATGGTGTCTAAACATATGCCACTGACTGACTGTGTAGGTTCCCAAATTTGGGTGTGGTGTACTATTGTACCATTTTAAATAACACTGAGGGAGGTCAAATTGATTACTGAGGTGATTTCAAATCTATTTTTATATATAAATAATTGTAATTTAATAGGTGAAATATTCCTTTAAGCTAGTTGTGCTGATAGTGTTGCAGTAATGCTGAAGATTACAGCTCACTAAGTACACTGTAGATGGTGTATGGATGATATACTTGATAGGTATCTATTGGTAGGTAACAATTTCGTGTAAAGGAGGGACCTTGATAATAATTACAACCTGTCATTTTTAAATTACTGCCTAAATAATTAGAGTACAGTAAACCTTAAGGCTTAGGCTCTTTTCACAGTAGCTACTTAACCAGAAGAAGCCAAACTGTGTGAAAACTTAATGTAGGAATGGAAGTTCATGTAAAATCTGAACTTTCATATACAATAATTGATGTTATGCATATACATTCAATAGCCTGCCACAGTATACTGCCTGATATGTACAGTAAAAATCAGTTCTGGTGGATCTTACAGGCCACACTGGATCCGCTGCAGAACTGTTTTAATTAAAAACTAATCTACAGCCAGAAAATACTTTCTCTAATATCAGTAACAATGTATACAATATTCTTCATATTTTAATGTAATTTATGTTTTGGTACTTAACAATTTTAAAATGATCAATTAATTGTATTGCTATATAAACCCTGTTTTGACTGTATCCTGGAAAGTCATCATTTCAAAGTCCCCCTGAAAATTGTCAGCCATTTACCAGCCGTTTGTCTTCCTTCCTCCTACTTACTTTGGTACAGGTACCCATAAAGTATGAATATACAAAACACTAGAGTTACCCAGTGTTGCTCATAACAGCAGATCTTGACTTCACAAGTTTTGGATTTGTCATTTGATCAAAATCAGTCCATTTCAGTACGGGGTTGTCAGTACTGTGAGTCAGTCTACAGAATAGTCAAACTGCAACACATTCATAAATGCTGCAGTTGAATCATGTCACAGTGACAAACCCAACAGCTGAAAGGGTCATAAGTCATCACATCAATAATTTGCCGACACTTACTCAGGATACTTGTACAAAAGTGAGGAAACTACTTAAGATGCAGAGTTTTATTTGATTTAATCAGAGCAAATACAGAATATTAAGCTTTGAAAATTAACAAAACACATTAAAACATAAAATGGTTATAAAGCAGGTGATGTCTGTGGGAGGACCAGTACCTGTAACAGAAGAAAAAGAGCAGTCAGAATAGTCACAATCATACAAGGTTTAAAAATAATACGTAGCCATCATCTCATCAGACTCTGCCTTGTCAAGGGCAGAGACGCACTTCTGTCACCACTGATTTTCTGAGCCCAGTGCTATCCATCACAAGAGATCCCCATGCACAGTGTCTGCTACCAAAAGCCAAGAGATGAGGCGTTAGAACACAAACCTGTTGCAAGTCCCGTCTGAGTGGCTTCTCTTCCTTAAACACCTGGAAAAACAAGACAGTTACCATCTTGTAATAATTTTCACTTTGGACCACAATGAGTTCATTTTCTCCTCAGAAACTCTGGCTTGTCAGGGCCAAAGATGCACTTTTGTCTTCAGACAGACTCAGAGCCCAGTGCAAGTCATCAGGGGAGAGGGACAGCTACAATCACACTCAAGATTGAATGAATGAAAGCAAAATGGCACTGGGTTGCAGTAGCTGACATGCACAAGTATATCTAGCTTCACTCTGATATTTTCCTAGCTCTTATCAAAACAAACTTCACATTTAGTATATAATGAGTTAAATCATCTTAATATTTCCATCGTGATGTTGCGCTCAAAGCACTTGACAGAGTTGACTTGCAATGAAGACAAACTGTGGCAAATTGCATCAATGCTTTGCAGCGCACACTTCAATCCCTCAGCCAACCCGAACAAGGGCTATTCAATTGCCATTTTTAAAGTTTTATTATTAATGTAGTATGCAGCTGTGCCTGTTTTGACTCAGTTCATAAGAGTGAAGTGTAAAATGAGTGTTCATTGCCCTCCAGTGGTTAAAGCTCATAATTATGAAAATTTTATGAATTAAAAAAAAAGGTGTTGAAAACTGTGTGAGAGCATTTCTAAGTGTGAGGATACTTTGCTTTTACATACTTTTGTTTGGAGTAGAGTCCAGTCTAGGAGTGGCTCCACTTGTGACCTGAAAGCACAAATATAGACGTTACTGTGTTGTCATCACCATTAACTTTGACCAACTTGAATTCATTTTCTCCTCAGAAACTCTGGCTTGTCAGGGCCAAAGATGCACTTTTGTCTTCAGACAGACTCAGAGCCCAGTGCAAGTCATCAGGGGAGAGGGACAGCCACACACACACACACACACACACACACACACACATATGGTTTTAGATAATATAAAATGGACATTTAAGTTACTATACGCGTTATAAAATGCATTAATGTTGGGCTGCTACTTAGCTTTTGATAACTGACTTTCTGTAGCTCTTCATACTGTTAGCTACAATGCTAATGTAGCCTTACCACGTGGAGACAGCCGCACACTGTGGGCCTACATGTATGCTACGGCAAACGGCGGCGACGGTCGACAACCAAACCCAAATCAGAAATGCGTGAGTTAAAAGTTGCCATGTTCAACTGTGGACAATATGTGCCCTGTTAGAGGCCTCGTGGTTTCAGTCGCAGCCGCATGTCACAGTGTTGAATTCGGCATAACATGTAGCCACCACAGGGGTCTACAATTTTAACAAACCACTCAGATTCACACACAGCTCCCGCAGTTTGTTACTCAAAGCGTTAATCGATCCGAATTAAAGTTTAACGCATAGTATATGACAATTCGTAGCAATGAATTATAACATCGTTAATTAGCAAGACAGCGGTAGGTTGCAGAAGCTGGTGTTATAGCAGTTAATATTTCAATAATCTATAACTTATGATTAAAAATAAACTTCATATTAATGAAATACAAAATATAATCTTACCAGTTTCACCGGTGATGTTTCAGTCGCAGCAGACAGCAACCAAGTGACTGCAGCGGGTCCTGCTTCTTCGCTTTTTTATATCCGCGGTTGGAAGCCAACTAATAAGAAGATTACCGCCCCCTACTGGACTGGAGTAAACAGGAACTGAGCTTCACCTCCAGCTTCCTTTCCAGCGGCCTGGTATTATCATCCACTTTACTTGCCAATTTCAAATAACTCGACGAGTAAACTAAGATGTCAGCTTCACCTTTAGATGCATAATAAAGAGGGTCTTCACAGGCAGAGAGAGGCTTCACCTAACAAGTAACAGGAGCACAGGGATGCTTTAAGGAGGTAATTGCTGCCCTCTAGTGGCCACACTGCGCAACTACAGGTCCATTTTAAATGCTATTGGAAAGAAGCCGGAAAAAGTATGATGTTATTGTGTTTGACTTCACCATTCTAAATATCATAGTTCAAAATCATCAACCCGAAAAAATACTACTTTATTGTGTTTGACTACAAATTTTTAATGTCATATTTTGAAAGTACCAATAAATAACCCATTTATGAGGCTTATCCTGACTGTGATCATATTAGGAATATGATGTTGACATGAGCACAGAGAAATTGGGTTATTCATATTACCTGTATACATCCTGGTTTCATTCAGCTAGCATACTCAGGCTTTCTTAAAGGGAATATGGTGTTAACATGCTCAAACACAAACAGAATACTCCAAAATCCTGATCATAATTATTCATGTTAACACACTCATTTCAGAACCAACTTGAGGTAACAGAAAAAGACAAAGGTCCTCCAGTGGTTACAATGACAAATGGTAACATGCTATTAATAAGGTTAAACGCACCACATTTATGATACTTCCAAAATAAAACATTTACAATAGACAGAAATAGTCATGCAGACCATGAGAGGGCAGAACAGAAATACTCCAGAAGTATAGATGGGTCAGAACTGAACTGAGGTAAAAGAAAAGAGAGGCGCAGCAGGTGAAACAAACCTTATAGCATTTTTCTCAAGCACTGTTGTTTTGTAAACTTATTTACAAATTAGCTTCATCGGCGGAGATATACTTGATTTGTAACCACGCATTCACTTAGACAACCCGCTGCATCATGAATAAAGTTGTTTTCACACTATGTACAGTACTACGGTGACCTTGAACAAGCTTACCATTGTTAATACTAAGATCATAGCAGAAAAATATGACTGTGATGCTATTGTAGATGGTTTGTAAGGCCCCTGAAACAAGGACGTGACAATGACAGTTAGGTTTCTCATCCCTACTGTTCGAGTGTGAACTGCATCTTGTGGACATGGTGTTACATTATTTTCTAAAGAAGTGTGCAACCAACGGTCCAAACGGACGCAAAATCATGCGCACATGAATGCATAGTTAAAGTAAGTATAACTCCAGCTTTACAGTGCGCCTTTACTGCACACAAACCCAGCCTATGAGCTGAACACCCCATGTGTTACAATCACAAATCTTTCTTTTTTCTAGTGGTTATAGTGAGGAACAGCAACTGCACTTTGCTAGTAAAGTCAAACACAACACAACATAGTACTTCCCTATTGTACTTATAAACTTAAACATTTACAAAAGACAGATAATATGAATTTTAATTACACAAGTGTTAACACAGAGTGCTGCAGGGATGACGTTTTTTCTGCAGGCCGCCACTGAAATTAGCATTGCCGTGGTTTTCTCGTCAAAAGGCGGATAGGACTTTTCCTACTGGAATTTGAATTACTGCAAAAAATAAGCTTTGTGGCAAACAAAAGTTTTGTTCAGTAAAATAATCTTCACAAATGAACACCACTTTTGTAAGTATAAATGCAGTCACCAGAGGTAAAACGCAAACTTTTTTTTATTTATTTAATTTTATATACTTTATAATCCCTGAGGGGAAATTCAATTTTTCAGTTCCGAATACACACATGCACAAACTGGACCTATACATGCACTAAGTGGAGAGATATAAACAAACTACACCATGGTCGCATGAGTTTATGCCGCCACCCCACTGAGTCTGAAAAGCTGCATGGCCTACATGATGACTTAAGGCCTCAAAATTTAGGAGTGGGGTTTTTACTGACGTCACAGACAAACCGACAAACACTTGCAGACCTTATTTCAGGTATCTAACCAAAAACCCGCTCAAAAAATCCCATTGACTTTGAGATGAGGGAACTGGGAGCGCTAAAATGCTAACACATCATCAGTGTTAAGCGACTCATTCCTGCATCACTGTATTGTCAGAACTAATTGAGGCAAGAGAAAAGAGAGACGCTACAGGCTTATCACATTTTACAACAATTTTCTTTTTTTATTGGAAAGTCACTTTAAAATGACAGTTGTGTTGTGCACTTATGCATAAATTACCCTCTTACAGCACAGATAGTCTATGAGGCATTACCTTTCATAGCACAAATGCAAATAATCAACGAACCAGACATGTTCATTTAAAATCATGTGTATTTCTTCCTTCTAGTGGCCACCGTACACTACTACAGATGTTTATTGAACAGAAAAAAGAAGTTATTCACTTTGACCACAGGAGGGCACAGCACTTTGGGTGAAAATCTTGAAAATAAAAAACAGGTTTAGACCTAGAAAAACAGTTTAATAAAATGATTTGCCATGTCTGACTTGACACAGACAGATTATCTGGCTTTAAGTATCGGCTTTAAATCTGCCTCAATATTTGAAATAAGAGCTGTGAACTGTGTTTCAGAGTGATCAGTTGATTTGATATGACCTAAAATAAACACAGTATCAAGGATGAGAGTGAGCTCATTTACATTCTTACTTACTGTTTTTATGGTCTTGCGTTGAATCCATCCTCACAGATGCAGTACAAAAGTTTGTGCAGCAGATTTGTGCTTTGAATGTCAAAATCTTGGAAATAAATCATTTTATACACAATTACACGTGGTCGAAGGCTTGGCGGAGTCAATAATTTTAACACATGCAGATGTGAGAGCAGATGAGAGATTTTTTTTTTTAAAGATCATTTTAGATCAGCTGTTTAAAGGGTGATTTAAGATATGCCTTATGTCTGGTGTCATAGGTCCATCAAATAATCAAGGTTGAGTGCACTTATTAAAAACAACACTATTTTTAATGCACTTTTTTCACTTTTCTATATATTATAAAAAGGAGCGCTTCAAAGTAAAACATAATTTTGGTGTAAGAGCAACAAAGTATCCTTGTACTGAGGTCATTTTTTCCTTAGAGATGCATCATAATAAAGTAAACATGTGTCTACTTTACTGAAATGGCTTCTTTGCCTTTCATTATTTGAGAAACTGACAAGTAGAAGAAGGCTGAAGTGGTGTTGGAGTCACTCTAATATTTACACAGTAGTTTGCTGCAGGGTGAATCTTCCACTTGTTGACTTTTTCTGTTTCTTACGCCTATTATCATTTTAATCACAGGATCCCACAGTGTTGTCATATCTGTCTACTATCCTTCCAGATTTGATTATAGGATTACTAACGCAGGATTACTGCTTCTTCCTAAGAGCAGGTTGTAGCTGGGCGTAAACTTCTGCAACGTATAACAGCTGTGTAGTTATTTACATGACATGTTCTGGCATGGCAAAGTTTCACAAGTTCAGCATAGCATGAGGCAAGAGCAGGATATGTGAGTGTGTGAACAATTCTTCTTCAGGGGTCTTTGACTTCAAAGAATCTCTGCCTTTAACACAGACACACGCGCACATGCACGCACACACCGGATGTGTCCTCCAGCTGTGGAGGCAGGCCTGCAGAAGTATCCCGGGGGAGTGTTGGGGGGAAAGGAAAGAGGGGGTACAAAGACAAGCACAACGGGATGGAGTTTTTCCTTATCTGGTCATGCTGCTTCGCACTTCTTTGAAAAATAGTAAAACACAGTTAATGGGCCAATTTACATACACCCATACGTACACAGACTCTGGCTGGATGACTCAGCTATTGTCTGACTCACCTAGACGTGTAAACACACGTACGCAAACACCAGATAATATAGCAAACATCATCACGGCTACTCCAAGGGAGGTGAAGCGAGTGAACAAAAGAGAAAAAGAGATGATATTCAACAAGTGGTGAAGAACAAAGAACAAGAGAGCAAGTTTCCTGCAGCTGTTTTGGATAGAGAGAGGAAGAGAGGGAGAGAGAGACTAGGAGTGGGAGGGAGGGAGGGAGGGAGGGTGTGAGGGAGGAGAAGGAGGGAAGAGAGAGAGAGCGAGAAAAAAAAAAGAAGCCAACTCATCTGACACAAACAGTGGGCCAAAGAAAGGGGAAGAGCAGGAGCAGCAGTGTCCAGAACGAGTGGAAAATTAAGGTTGGAGAAGACGAGGAGAAGTGTAAAGAAGACAAGGCAGAGACAGAAAAAGAGACTGAGAGTCTGCACGAAGATTGGACTGGAAAAAAGAAGTGTGAAGCTGCCAAACAAAAGGGGGTTGAAGCAGAGAGGGCCCCAACATTTAGAGAGGTAAGGAGCTCTGATCGCCCTCTGTGGCTGTGTAAGTTGCATTTCAGAGATGTCTGATGAAGTGATCGAGCTCCTATTTCTGCTCTGTGTGTTCATTTGTTACTATATATTTCCTCTATGCAATGTGTGTGTGTGCGGTGAGTTATGTGTGACAGATGAAACGGGGACAGGGGGAGGAGTGAGTGAATGTGTGTGTGTGCCAGAGAGGGTGCAGGATACTGGGGTGAAAGAGTTGGTTGGTTGAAAGCTCCAGATGGGATCTTACAACTCAAATTACATTAGGTTTTAGTTAGTCATAAAGTTTTTGACATGGAGAGTTAGAGTTTTAGATGCTGGGAAGACTGGGGGAACGCAAGTTACTGGATTGCTGCAGGACTTTTGAAAAGTGGGGGAACAAATTTCCTGTCTGACCTGCCAAGAGATTTAGAGTCTGGAGGACCCATGGTGGAATTCCATCTGTGCTGGTAGGTGGTAAGTTATATAATATACTCACATTAAAAGACGGTGGGAAAGTACATGATCCATATTCTAGTACTGTTAACTTCTGTGGCTCTGAGAAAGTTAGGAACATATTCCTCAGAAATATCAGAGACGACACCGAAAGCCAGTTTGAAGTTCCACTGAGGCTCTAATAACTATAATTTTGGTTTCATTTTCTTTACGTATATATTTTTAAAGATTTCAGACTTAGGTTATTTAAGGGTACAGCAAATCTGAGGCCAATCCCAGCTCTTCAGAGAATGTTTAAATCGATTTTAAAGTCTACCAAATGACATTTGGTGCCATCAAATTGATTCCAGTAGAGATAGAGTTGCACAGCGCACTTTCTCTTCCACGCAGACACCTCATAATGCTCATAAAGAGTATGAAATTATATTATAAAGAGGCATGCAAATAGATCACAGTGTGCTTGCGTCATGAAGGTGGGGACTTCTTAGTTAAATTTGCAGGAATGCACCAAATTATTTGATACAGGCAGGGACAGCAGAGCTGCCCCACCCCCACGATTCTCTGAAAACTCGGACACAGTCATATCCAGAGGGGAGCCAGCCAGCGGGAGGACAGGAAGTCCAGGTCAGAGGTTAAAAGGGAGGCGATTCATTATTTTTTTGACCTCCTGTAGGACTCAGGTTTGTGCAATCTACTAGGCCTCGGCAGCAGAGACAGAGACAGAAGCAAGCTGAGGAAGACCCAGGCAGGGAGAGGCATGGCATTATGCTCTTAGTGGAGCATGTGATGCCCCGTGAACAGCAGGATGTGGAGGAAAATCATTGAATCTAATTGTGCGCCTAACAGAGCCATGGGGAGAGATGGCTGCAGGGAGGAAAAACAGGCAAGGCATGAAGGCTGTGTCTGGGTGGAGTTCAGCTCCGGGTGTAGCGAGGGTTTAAAACACCAGAAGGCAAAACTGCTGTGTGTCTAAATATTTAACTGGAAAAGTTTCTTCTTGGGAAGTGGGAAGTAAAAGTCAAAGATTCCAAATCCTTTATGTAGATCAGTTGATTTTGCTTCAGATTTTGCTGTGTGCCGGTGTTTCGTCTGTGAGCAAGTGCGAATGATATGTGTTGACCTTTAACCCCTGTTTATTTTAGGATGGCTCATGTTTCAAAGCTGGGATAGCTGGGAGAGGATACTCCATGTTGTTGTAATGGCATGTGCGACGCTGCCTCGATTTACTGTACACTCCCTGGTTCAAATTTACAGTACTGTCATGTTCCAACAGCGACTACAACTCTTTAATGGCTTTACAGAACCTCCATTATATGACTCAGTCTCTGACACTCTGCACCTGCTCTTTATCTTGGCACCAGTCATTTATCTGAAGGGATATCAAATACTCTCATATCACAGACCCTCAAATAGATATACTGTACATTAGAGCAGTGACTCCCAGCCAGAGGTAGTTCAACCCTTTGTGTTTTTCACATTTAAATAAAAAATAAATACATAAAATCAATGTGTCATGCAGTTAAAACAATCCAGTTAATCAGTTAATACAGTGTGCGCTTCCAAAACCTGCACTGACAACTGCATTATCACTTGGTGAAACTCAATACACAGCTGGCAGCAAGCACACGCTGCAAAGACAAAGAGTCAGTGTAGCAGGTGAAAATCCCCTCTCAGCTCTACCTGTGTGACGTGACATGACGTGACCGTAACGTGTGTATGTTGGCTGTTGCACTTTCAGTCCTGGCAATGCAGTTCACCTTAATGTGTTCGTCAGTGAGTGATCAAAATGTAGATGAGGACAAAATCATATGAGAATAAAATCTAGTAAGTCACAATCTAGTTCTAAATATCATATCATATCACAATCACAAATCTAGTGAGTCACATATGTAAGTCACAAATGTAACGTCATGGTCTATACAATCCTTTAAGAATGGCTCATTTTACAGTTATATATGTACAAGGACGTAAGTTTTGTTTCAATTTTTGGAGGAATTTATGGAGGAATCATCTACTTTTGTGTTTTTTGTCAGGTGCATAGGCCCATATTCTAAATACTGAGATGGACATGTCCTCTCCATCCCCCTTTAATCTATGCCTGTGTATTTATACAATATGTCTGACTCAGATAACATTTTATTGCTCCACTGTAGCTACAAAGCCCCAAAGCTTTCATTACCTACACGTAAAAGCTGATTACACAAAGGTCAGTGTGCAGATTACAAGGCAGAGTGACACCACTCTGAACTAATCATACACTCTTTACTCTCTCACAGAACAGGATGTCAACGCTACCATCAGACAACAGCCCTGAAGATGCAAGCAGTCGCAGCTTCTGGATGGTAAGACCACGTGTTTTGTGTGTGTGTCTCTGTCTTTGTCTGTTTGTCCTCTGAGAGAGAGAAAACAGACTGATCCACAAGACAGCTTTTCCCCTGGTCTCTCAAGTCTCGATGACCTTCCTGTCAAAACAGACTAAACAGTTTTGTCGTTCAGGCTGCGTATCAGTGTGAACAAGGCTGTGCTTTCATTTTTAAATGTGAATAGTAACCATTGTACACTCTGAATCGCCTTGCTTGGGTTAACCATGCTCCGGGAAGGTTTTTGTGATAGTGCTCAGCTCATTAGGTATTTGATTGTCTGTGCTCGCTCGACAAAGTAGACTGTACAGCGCAGGGGCCGCATCTCTGGGGATCCAGGACAAGTTTTTCCCATTTTCACTGCTCTCTGCGACATCATTGTTCTGCTACAGCACTGCTGCATGATGTTTTTAATTTGTACTTTTTTCTGTTGGACAAGGAAAAATGGCCAGTTCATATAAAGAGATGAGAGGTCCTTCACCTTTCTTTTTCCTGATTTTACAATTTGTCCAAAGTGACTCAGAGGAAATGTTTGACAGTGACTTCCTGAAGTCTCTACTGATGGCAAGTCTTTACTAGAAAGGCACTCCATCAAGGCCAAATACCCTGTCTCAAAATGTAATGGGTCCCTCCTTGTCCCATGCATGCTACACCCTTCCACCAAGTTTTTTTTTTCTGTTATACTGCTGACAAACAGAAAAACATCAAACTGAAAACATAATCTTTGTGGCGGATGTAATTTGTGAGCTTTAGATGTGCTGGGCTGATTTTGTTATCTGTGCTGAGCTAACCGGCTACAGCTTTACCGTACAGATGTGAGAGCGGTATCAACCTTCTCATCTAACTCTCACATGAAAGTAAATAAGCAAATTCCCCAAGGTATCAAACTGTTCTTTTAAATAAGATCTGGACCATAATGTTGCATAAAACCACAGTCAAGAAACCCCCCACAGATTTTAGATCGTTGTAAGTGGTGAACTTTACTTGCAGAACAAAGAAAGTGCAAAACTAGGACCGAGTTCAGACCCTCAGTGCAGCATCTTATTGACAGGACACTGTTAACCCTGTACTGCATACCGGTGTCCTCGGGAAACAGAGCACCCTTTTGTTCCTCGCCCCTTCCCCCACTTTTTTTCCATTGCCACACATGACAGCGTGTTATGATATGTCTGTAAACAATCCAGTGAGGTGCAGGCGTACCTTAAAAGAAGCATATTTGATAGGGTTTTGAAAAAAATAAATATTTCTGTGTATATCAAATAAAGGGGGTTTCTCCTCATTGCGTTAGGTTACCTTAAGTAGAGTAGTACTGTATTTTCAAATAACGTGTATTGTTATAACCACAGTGCTATTTCTGGCAAGGATATACATTGTTCCATCTACAGCAGTAACTCACAGGACATTATAACACATGATGAATTACACTGACAGTAAAACAATACTTGCCCAAATCTTTCCTATTCAGCTCCACTAACTTACCTCACTTAACTTCACTGTGTTGTGAACTGCTCTGCACTCTGTTTACTCGACACAGTTCTGCCTCGCCACCATGTTTTAAAGCTGTAAACACTTCCAACATCCAAAGTGGCCCACTATCTAATTTGAGTGCGCTGCGCTGCCGCTTTAATATTGGCTTTGTCTCCCGTTGGCCTCGATGTGCTGCCCCACTTTCATCTCTCCCCTCCTGTAATTTTGGCAACCTCCTGTTGTGTTGGATGTGTTTCCAGGCCAATTCTCGTCTGTGTCATACCGCCGCCATACCTAAAGGGCTGTCTGTCATTATACTGCAAACTTAAGCTCTTTTGTTTTGGATTAGCAAAGTCATCAGCACTTTAAAATATTTGCAATTACGGTGCATTCTGTAGGCTATACAAGTGTACTATAGTCACACATTAGATACATGCTGCTGGGCTCATTCCTGGATACCATATTACACTCTTACTGCCTTCTTTACTTGCTACTGATTATATATAGACATTCTGTGATCAACGACATGCTGTGTCTCTTTAAACAAGTCCCCTTTGCTGTTTTGAGTTATAAGAAAAGATGATGGTGTTTTTAAATCTGTGAGTCAGACTCTGTAAATGTTTGACTGGACTGATTAGCCTCTTTATTTTTTTAAGACAAACATTTCTGTCAGGCGCTCTTTTAATCTGTTGTTTAATGCCGTGAAGCATCTCTGTTTTGTTTAGTGCATTGATCTATATTTGGTTTTTCTGGCTTCTACTATTTATACTTACATTACTACTGCTGCTATCAGCATTACAACTGCTCCAACTTGTACTATTTCTTTACTATTATTATTCTAACTACTACTACCATAGCTATCACTGGTGCCCTTGTTACTACCACTTATGGTATCATTGCTCCTACTGGTGCTAGTACTACTTTTTTGCTGCAGCCATTACCTGCTCGATAACTGCTAGTATTGATGCTGATGGTGTTTGACTTCTGCCAGTAGTTCTCTGCACTCTTTCTGTGCACTGACATGCTTTATAGTCTGGGTTGGATCAGTTATATACGTGAAATGTGATTTTTCAATGGGGGCCCGTGGCCATTTTCTCTGATACTGCGCTTTGTTGCTTGGACAGACTCTCTAGTAGCGGATTTGCATCTGCCTCAGAGATTGGCCAACTGGGTCTCTGCAGCGTTGCCGTTGGCCTCAAACTAGATTCCTCAGCTGTTTCTGTTTAATTCTCAGACGAGTGAGCAGAGTCAGTGCAAACCACAACAGAGGCAAAATGAAAGAAAGTGAGGAAGGAGGAGAGAGATGGAGAAACAGGGGGCCACTGATGAGAAGTACCCCAATTGATTCTGATTAGGGCAAGAGGAAACTAGTGTTTCATTAAAAGCAGGTTTGAGTGCTGCGCTTTGAAGGCTGTTAGTATGAATATAAATCACTTTTACAGTCTCAGAGCACGTGCAGTGCACTTTTAACTTTTTTAAATTATATGACGACCACGTGACACTTGAAGTAAAGAAAATGAAACCTTAAAATAAATATTTACAGTGACACAAGTAGTTCAATTTGAAAAGAATATGTGTAATTGAATCAAGCAATGTTAATATAATCTAATGGAGATGTTCTGCATAGTGATTAATCTAATCATAGGTACTATGGGTGGAAATCACAGAGATACAATATTATTACAATAACTTTGCTACCACGATAATGATGGTATCACCATACAGTGATTCAGAGATACTTGATACATTGCAAGACAATCATCTATGATACATCACAATGTCTGTGTAACCGCATAAAAAAAAAAATCCCTAAAAGGCAACAATCAGAAATTATGAGTTTTTCACTGTATTGAGTTGTCACTTTCATAGAATTTGACAACTGAGATGAAACCATGCAAAAATAAAACTACATAGATTCTTAGCTTAGTACCTCTTCAAGACACACACACACACATACTACATTGTAGGCTGACTTATGGCATTTGTTTTCTCCGCAACGTTATCACGATGATGATGAATCTGATGGCTATGCATGTTCATTGGGTTGGCCATGAGCTTTACTTTCACAAGACAGCTGTTGCATATCACGTAGATTATTGATTAAAAAAAAGCCAAAGTGGGGCCACACTTTGGACTTGAAAGATGACTGTGATTAGTTTTCATCTGCTGTCCAACTCTGACTTTTCACTATTAGAGTTTCTTCTTCACTGCAATTAAGTTAACTTCAGTTCACTTCACCCTCATCCATTTGATGAGCCCCTCTATGAGGAGTCATAAAGTAGTGAATTTGATCAGTCAAATTTGCAGAGAGTGCCTGCATGTTTAAATAAATATATTGATATTTCACGCCAGTCAGTGTATCAATATCATATTGCAAGAGTAAGTAATACGATATATTCCTAAATCACTATTTTGTCCCACACCTAATAGCCACCTCTAGCAGAAAATATATTTGCCTTACCTTTGCTGCTAGCACTACTGACATGTTTTGACATATAAAGACTTAAGTGATTGACCTTTCTGTTGCAGCATTTAATTAACCACTAATTAAGACTCCCTTTAGGCTCAAAGACTTTGTCAATAGTCGGAATAAAATAAAGAATTAGGTGTTTGGTGGAGTACTCTGGGAAGCAAAAGTCTGCTCACAGTTGAGAGTGAGCAGCTGTTACTGTGAAGATTGAAATATCATCTTTCAGAGAATTTGCCAAAGAAAAAGTAAGATGGATCACAGAGCATCAAGGAACTGAAAAGCCTCACACGGGGTACTGTGACTGTAGTCTGTATGAAAAGCATGCAGAACGTGTTAGCATCAATAATAAGATAGACCCACACCTGTGTTTGACAAGTGACAAACATCAGCCATGAGAAAGTTCTGCTCACTTTTGTCTCTTTCTTGTTACTTTATGTTGATTTTATGACATTAACAATAAGTGCATTGTCTCAGATGATTTAACACAACATGACAGCATATATGGTGTCCAGAGACTTTCAACCATCTGGCTAAATGTGTCAGTGACTAACAGATAGAGTCTGACAGAAAGCGAAAAAGAGAGTAGGAGTGAGTGCTGAGTAGGAGCTGACGGCGGCTGCCAGGAAAATTGCAGCGATTTCCAAATACCACATCCACAAACAACACATTTGCTTCAGATATGTTATTACACTCAGGGCCTTGCCTCTGCTGCCCTCTTGTTCTCCCTCTCCGTCTGGCTTTTTATGGCCGGGCCTCGTCCTCGTGTCCGCGGACCACACCCCGCGCTGCTGTCGGCATTAGAGTTTACCACAGGAAACCTAAAGCCAGTAAAGTGTCACTTGTGGCACGTGGGGGTTGACCTTAGACGGCTGCAGCAGTGTCTCAGCTGTGGATGAGGATACAAGCTGTAACTTGTTATGACTGACGGATCAGAGAATGTGACACAGACCAAATGTTTAACAGGTAGCAGCTCTTATACTAGAAAGGTGTGACTAATAACATTATTAATGGCTACATACCATTTAGCTGTGCCGGTTCTAGTTTAAGGATTTGTACACAACTGTATGGGACACCTGAATGGAACAGAGCAATAATTAAAGGAATAGTTCAACATTTTGGGAAATATGCTTAATCACTGTCTCGCCAAGTGTTGGATGAGAAGATCCATATCGCTCTCAAGTGTGAACAATAAGGGTTAGTAAGATGGTGTGTGTTTTGCAGACCGCAAAACGCAGAATGCACTGCATTGCCCTTTTATTTTTTTTTTAAGCCTGCCTTTATCAGAGCGCTTTTTGCAGCTTGCATCATTTTTTAATTTTTGCTAGTCAACCAGTCACCTTAATGTACCCTAACTATATTAACGTAAAGTCACAGAGGTTAGGTTTAGGCAAGTACAGTTACTGTGATTATGTTAAGGAAAACAAACACGGTGAGAACATACCTTAAAATATATAAGATCACACTTTCCAAACACGTCGCTATCTCTAGGGGAAAGTCTTTTTGTGACCTACATGCCTCCTTACAAGACTGCTCAAGACTGCCTCCTTGTTTACTCCTGTCAGCGCCTTGGTTACGTGATCACAACCTTTCAAAATACATGGGATGTGTACGAATTTAGGCACATCACTTCAGTAGGAAAACATACAAACAGTTTATGAGAACAGCCTGTGCAGTGACATAACCTCACAGATCTGTACCATAAAATTTGCATAAAGTGAGATGACAGATGGTGCCGCGCCTGGATGATGGTCGGTTCAAGGCTCATTTTAGGATGAGTCAGGGACAGTTTGACAATCTGTTTTCAATCGGCCTAATTTTGGTTGGTAAAACTTTAGAAAGTAGTTGAGGCTACAGTTTTTCTTCAGATATGTCTGGCAGCTATGGGGCAAAATTGAAAGTGAGCTAACCTTAGCCTCACACAAACCATGTATGCTACTACTTGTTGTCATTGCCACAACTGAAGGCCCACCACTCAGCTCACCTGATTGGACAATGGGGAAAAAAAACAACTCTAATTATGTCACCTGCTTTTTTCTGCTTTGAGTTTGCTTAAGTGTTTTTCACCCTGAGGCATTCAGGGTGCTTCTGCAAAAACGCAAAACATAACAAAACCGCCCCAGGATGCTAAAGTGAGCTGTGTGTGATCTTATTATGTAGCTGAAGCCAACAGTCTGTTAGCTTAGCATAAAGCATAAAGACCGCAAGCAGAGAACAGTTTTGTTTCAAAAGTAATTTGGCTTAAATTGAGCAAATTCTGCTGTGTTTGTTAACGGAAATTTTACTAACAATATTTAGCATGCTCTAAAATTTCCCTGCGGCACTCTGGTACTGGTTGTGCTGTCCATGTTATCATTACCATTGGGCTACCACTGAAAAATGCTGGTATGAGTTTGGCGCCAGAAATCACACCCATAATGCATTCAAGGCATCACCAGGCTAGGAATAAAGTGGATGAGCAGTAGTATCTGTAGTAGTAGAAGTAGTACGGTAGTGTAAGAGTAGAAGAGTCATGCTGACGTGAACTGTTTAAGTATTCAGTTTTAGTTTCTAAATTAGTTTGTCTAAATGAGTTTTCTGTCTTCGTGCTGTTGCCTCTCTGCCAGGAATAAACTATGAGCAGATGCACAATGTTGTATTCACTGGCATTGAAATGGTGGAACAAAAAGAAAAGAAACTAAAAGAGTGTATTATTGAACACTGGCAAAAAATATAAGCCCCTTTTGGCCTCTTCAATCCAAAAAATGATTATGTTATTGGGTATAAGTTTCAGGTTTTAAAGCACAAAGTCCATTAAACCTCCCTCTTCTCTGTGTTTATATTGTGTGAACAGTAGATCTTCCTCTCTCTTTGTGTCCTGGCAGCCTGGGAACTATCAGCCCACTGTGAAGCGAACAGAAGATGCCTTCCAGGCCTGTAATGACATAGTGGCATGTTTCCAAGAAAGAGCTCGCGTGGAGAGGCAGTATGCCCAGCAGCTCAGTGAATGGAGCAACAAGTGGAAGCCAGTAGTGGACTCCAGTAAGTACTGCAGCTGCAACCCCAGCTAGCTTTGTCTACAGCCTGTGAACTGTGATCACAAATTCCCCTTTTTGTGGTAAGAGATTGTAACAAGTTTGTTCTTGTTATTGTTTCATGTAAATGGTGGCTGGTCACCAGCATTGTTTCTAAAACGCAAAGAAAATTATATGGATTTATGATTCTCTGATCTTCATCTTCCTCCCTCAGGTCCTTTATATGGGTCTCTTTTGAAGGCTTGGCAGTGTTTTCTGTCCTCGGCTGACCGGCTGGCCTCCTTGCACGCCTCCATCTGTCGCTCCTTGGTGTCGGAGGATGGAGACCGGGTCAGGACCTGGCAGAAGGACACCTTCCACAAGAAGTTATTTGGAGGCTTCAAGGAGTCCCAGGACATCGAGACGGGCTTCGCACGTGCTCAGAAGCCGTGGGCCAAACGGCTGAAAAAGGTCTGAATTTTTCTGATTCAAAAAAAGGTTCAGTGTTATACTGATGTTATGACTGTGTTAAGCTCTAGTCTGCATACACTGATATGAAGTAGATACAATCAGGGTTCACTTCGGGACGACAAAGTCACATGCAAGGATGACATTGCATTTTTTTGTCTGTAGAGTATCTGCTCCATAAATTATTTCTGTTCTCCTTTGAGGAAAAAATCTGAAACCAAAAGGGAGGCATCTATTTTTAACATTTTTATTTTAATAAAATAATAATGATGATAATTCAAAGGGGGAACAATTGCACTAAGGGGTGTTGTGAAGGTTGCCAGTTGCTTGACACACATACAGAAACACATTCACACCTATGGCCAAGAGTAACCGCATGTCTTTGGACTGTGGGAAGGACATGGGGAGAACATTCATGCTCCACACAGAGGGGCTCCCCCACCCCAAGGTCCAAACCAGGAACCCTCTTGCTGTGAGGTGACAGTCATAACCACTGCACCACTGTGCCGCCCCTGTGTGTTATATGCAAACAGAAATATGTGGAAGAAAAAAACTTACAGCCCCCGAAGACTTGGTTTTAAATTATTTTTCTTGATTACATTAAATGTTAACGACTAAATAAGATCTATAAAATAACAACTGTAGGTACGCAATCTGCTTTTCTGTCATTGGAGAGCAGCTAAGGACACGAGGACATCCATCAAAAGCAGAGTAACATATTTGCATTAAGAATATACACAAGCCCCTCAGGGAATCAATAATTCATACACTAAACCTGACTGCAGCATCACAAATGGATAGTCATTAAGTAAATGGCCTCAAATCAAAGTCTATATTTAGACTCCTGAGAGCTAATGCACTATTATTTTATTCGGGGCATCGGCATGATGCTTTTTTTAAGCCAGGTGCATCTCAGTTTGAATTGCTTTTGAATGGAAGTAGACGGGCACACCTTCCTTTGTGAACACTGTCCTGAATTTTTCTCATCCGATCACAACTGTATGTAATAATGCATGTTGTGGTTTGTCCACAGCTGGATAAAGTCAGGAGGGCGTACCACAAAGTGAGTCGTAAGGAGCAAGCAGCCAGAGAGCGAGAGATACACGCTCAGGGAAACCCGGACGTCGCCATTGACAAACAGAAGAAGATCCAGGAGGAGAGAGTGCTGGCTCAACAGGAGGCCGAGAAGGTAAGGATAGCATCACTAATAATCAATTATACTTCTGTGTGAGTGTGTATTAATATGTAAATCCAATGAGACCCAGTGAGTGTCTGAGCTGTGTTTAAAGATGTGTCTAAACGTTTACAGGTTCGTGCCCGCTATGAGAAAGTCCTTGAGGAGGTGAACCGCTATGCTCCACGCTACATGGAGGAGATGGAGTCCATTTTTGACCAATCGCAGGACGAGGAGCGCAAGAGGATTGTCTTCCTCAAACAGGCCTTTCTCTCCATCCACAAACACCTGGACATCACCAACAACGAGAGGTGAACCACAGTGTCCCGTGTGTGTGTGTGTGTTTAAAGTGCTGTCTCTTATGATTAGCTGAAGATCAGTGTGTGTGGTGAAACAGGTAGCTCTGCAGTGAGAGCTAAGTATGTAAAAATTAATCATTTGGCTTAATTTTGCCCTTAGTAAAAGCTGTTTGACTACATATGGCACATGAGTGTTTCTCAGTGACTCACTTCTGCTCTAATCAGGGAAATAATAGCTAAGACAGCAACTTAATTACTTTATAAACTCTGCAGGGGCCACAGGGGGATATAGGGTAGATGAGGAAAATTATATACTCTATTAATCTGCTTCGTTTTGGGGTAACACATTACTTAAAATGCTCTGAGCCGATTATGTGCCAATTAGAAGTTTCAATAAATTTTAGTTACAGTATAAACATTAGAGGGACCTCCAGCATCCCTGCATGTTGTGTTTATCATGTCCAGATTCTGATGCACTGTAAAGCTTTATTCACACTCTCACAATGCATGATTAGCTTATTGACTATTTTAGTATAGAAAATAATGTCAACAATAAAAAACCAAATCAACATATGAAGTTGAAGTTGAATTATGTTAAATTATTATGTATTTATGCAACTGCTGAAAGTAGTTGAGCCAACAGTTGAATAGGAAGAACTGAAAACATGTGAAAAGCAGCTGAAATATCAGTGGAAGTCAGTGTCCAAGCAATAAAAAAGTTATCAGTTGGAGTAAAAGCATTTTAAAGGGCCAGTTTGTAGGATTTAGTGTCATCTGGTGGCGAGGTTGCAACATTGCAACCAACTGAAACTTCTCCTGTGTGCCAAGTGTGTAGAAGACCTAGGGTGGCCTATGCGAAAATGCAACAACCCATTTGCTGACACTCTGGGCAACGACCATGGTGTAAAAAGTAAAAAAGTCTGCATAGAGCTGATGGGAGGAGCGGAGTATGGGTCAAACAAACTCTGGACTTTCCTCCAGTGTGAAACTAAAAGTTAATCGAGTCTTTTTAATAAGAGCGTAGTGTGTTGTTGTGTGTATGTTTAGCATACAATACTTGTGACGTACGTCATATGATGTTTACTTTAGGAACAGGCGTACTAATTTTAGGCTGACCCATGATGTTTTTTCTAAACCTTACCATGTTCTTTTGTTACTTAAACCTAAGGTATAAACTTGAGGGCACAGTGTTGTACCTGAAAAGAAAAGAGACAACGCGTAAATTGATATGCTGTCCCACAATGTCCAAAACCAACGCAGGAGGGTACCTAGCATGTCATATTTTGATGTGACAGGCCACTGACCTAGTGTCAGTATTTGATGAGTTGGGAGTGAGCATGTGTTGGTTGGACTGTCAGTTGAAGAGTAAGAAATAGTTGAATTGTCAGTTGCCGTGTAAATGCTGGAATAGGATGAAATGTGAAGTGAAGTTTTTTTTTTTTTTTTTTAATAAATAATGGCTAATGGATTACAGGTCTGTGTGGATGCGTATAATTTTGGGTTCTCTCATTTACTGTCCACCACTCATTTAGTGTGAGGGCCGTGTACAATGAACTCCACAACACACTGATGGCCATTGATGAGCACGAGGACCTCCGCTGGTGGAAAAACACCCACGGGCCGGGCATGCCCACCGATTGGCCTCACTTTGAGGTATTTCAGTTTTTGTCCGTCTCCAGCTAATTCCATCAGCCAAAACAATGTGAAGTTCAATTCTTTGCAGGCTGCTGCTTTTTTTTTTTTATTATTATTACATTATTTTGTTCAAATGTTCTTTTAGGAATGGACACCTGAGAAGAAAACCAAAAAAGGGAAGAAAGAAGTAGAAAAGAAAGGAACAATAGAGAGGAGGTAAGTAAATTTATCCAAAGGAAAAAAGCTCTGGCGCAAGTTTGTGTTTTCATTGTGATCTGATGCTGTGTAGCTGTTGGTGCACGGCTCATCAGACAACCATCTGTCTCTCTGTCTCTTCTTTCTGTCTGTCTTCCTCTAGTGTGATGATAGGAGGGGTGAGAGTAAGAGCTCTGTATGATTATGTTGGCCAGGAGACAGATGAGCTGTCATTTAAAGCAGGTAAACACACACCCTACAAAACATGCTGAATGCACTGTGTATTGCATTAACTACAAACAGCGTGCAGAGGTCTATATTACCATATGAAATTATTGTAAATGGGCACCAGGAAACTGTTATGTTCCTTTTTTGCAATATTGGGGCATTTTGTTGACCAAACTATCAATAGAGAAATGAATCTGCGTTGTAGTTAATCAGCAAAATAACTGTAATTTAAAAGTTTCTGTGTCCTTGCAGGTGAGGAGTTTTTGAAGATCGAGGATGAAGATGATCAGGGCTGGTGTCGGGGCATGAAGGACGGCGGCGGTGAGGGGCTTTACCCAGCCAACTATGTCGAGGTGGTGTAGTTAGCACAACTAGGCCGAAAATGAAAGATCTTGTTACGTCACATGCTTCGTTTCACTGTGGAAGTCACGACCCGGTTTAACGTCTAAATGTCAGAAACATAAAACCAATGCTGTAAAGAACAACACCAAGTAGCTGTTAGCCAAAGTTCTGCTGGTCTGTGATGAGAGTATGATCACACTTAAGAGAATATTTTAGCAAACAGAGATCTTTTAAAGCTATCCAGGTTGTGTAATCTCTTGAAGGATTTTAAGAAATGTTTTAATATATATATACAGTATGCATAGACCACTTGTATTGAAGCCATATGATAAACAATGCTTTAATGTAAAAAAAAAAAAAAAAAGTGCTTAAAAGTGCTTTTACGGTACACATAGCCATTTGGTGCTGAAACTGCATTACAGGACTGCCATTGTACTTGAGCTGTTTTTCTTTGCACCTCAACACATTGCTTTTAAAATGCTCACAAAGCCTCTGAACATATGAAGAAAGTGATGCTAATACTGTGATTACAATTAATCCAAAGCAGCAAAGCACAAGTGGAGTCAGCTTGATAGAAGTAAGTAGCTATATGAACTGTATTTCTTTTCTGTTTTTGTGGTTTAAAGGAACAGTTCAACTCTTTTAGGAATATGATATGCTGTCAATTTCACAATGAGATGAGGAGACTGATATTAGTTTCATCTTTATGTGTCAGGTACAGGGGGAAACTGTTAGCCTAGCAGCATCAACACACATTCCAGGTACTCTATTGCTGTCTTATTTTGTATCCTATATAATCAATATTTTTATATGAAAAACTTATGTCATGACAATTATTTAAAAGGTCTCCTAAGAGCTGCCAAACTGACCCACTGCACACAGCAGCTCAGACATCCATGTGAAAACAAAACGTGGGTGATTATTGTACTGATGATGAGTTTCCTAGCAAATAAACAGTATATTATGGCCGCAGACGATTCTGATTTACTGGCAGGTTCTTGTTATAACCCTATATTTCAAAAGCACCCAAAATGCTTACTGTTCAGGTAATTATGACAACAGTAGTTTTTTTTATTAAAGCTACATCACAAACATAAAAAATAAATGAAAATTTAAAGGTATATTATGCAGGATTGTCTGTCAGTGTTTGTAAAAACGCTCACCAGCAAAAGTGAAAGTAAAGAACAACCCAGACTCACTCTTGTTTGGCGTTTTGCCTTGCGATGTTTGGAGCTGTGTCCATAAACGTGCCCATAATGACAATAATGCACTCTAAGGCACTGATAGTGAATGATGGACTTGGCATTACCCCTGTTTGCAGTAGGTTGTGGCCTTCTTTGCCTCCACTTAATTAATTTCTTGTAGTGGGACACCTTGTTGTGCCTTATCACTGACATTATGAGTGAATAAGATAACTCTGAAGTTTGGCATGCGTTGGGGCGGTTGAGGCTCAGGAGGAAGAGCAGTTCACATTAAGTTTCACACTGTGCCTCAAAATTGCTCTTGATAGTCAGACCAGCACTTTGCGTGGCATCACCACCACCAGCTGTGTGAATGAGGGGCAAATTGTGGAGCATTCTGCCGACTAACGTAGAAAAGTGCTACATAAGTACAGTCCATTTATCATTTTGTCAATTTTGATGGAGCGGGGCTAGGAGTTTCTCCCTGTTGCCAGTCTTAAACCAGGACCCATTATCCAAGAACACCTTAAGGCCAAAATGATCTTGATTTCGGGATCATCTAAGTGTCAAGATGCTTTTGACAAACAGGGCCCAGGTCTAAACACATCCCAGGCATGAAGCTATCTCTGCGCAGAATGTTTAGAGATGTAACTGATATTATGCTTTTTCAGATTCTCAGTTTGACGCCAGACTTTTCATATTTCTTAGCATGTCTGACTGTTCCTTTAAGATAAGTACTGGGGAACAAATAGTTTTCCTGTCTGTCTGTAATCATCTGGCGCTATGTATGTATGTATGACGCTTATCCAGGAGAGCATCTTTACCAAAGTAAAGAAAGGGCTTCCAGAGACTGCCTGGTTTGCCTTCCTCTTCTCCTGAGCCTTCTTCAGTATCTCTGTGTGTGCTGTGTGTCTTTATTTGTCATGTAAAAACTATTCATTTGCTCCCAACAATCCCTTTTTTGCAAACTGCCTGTCTTTTGGAAATAAAAATTGAAACTGTTACACACCAAAAAAGTATTATTGAGTATGTGTATGTATGTGTGCGACAGACAGACAGAGAGAGGGAGAGATTGCTGTTGTACGTGTGTGTTTGATTTTGTGAATCACTATAGCATCATCCTCTGGAAGTCCAGCCTTTGGATGTTATTACAAGTACTGTCAAACTCTCTCTCACACACATACACACACACACACACACACACACACACACACACACACACACACACACACACACACACGCACACACACACACACACACACACACTCACAACAGTCACTTGTAAGCCTTGTGTCCGTGTCAAGAGAACTGTATCCAGGTCAAACGCTGCTCTTTATCTTGATGATGCCACCGCAGAGTCAGATGCAGTCAGACATCAGCACATGGCCATCAGCCAAGCAAAGTGTCCCACAGTGTTTATGTTTGAGCCAGCCGATAGCAAGAAGTGCAATGATAAATTCTGGTATATGGTTACAGTCCACACAAACACACACAGAATTTTGCAGTAAATACAAGCAGACAGGAGTACGTAGGAATGTCTGTTTCCACAAGAGTAATGGAAATAATGATGTCACCCTGGAAGGAATTTCCTCACCTGATGACAGATTTGGTGCTTGTAGCAGCTACAGACAGATCTGCAATCATAAAGACAACCTCAGCTGAGCTCTGACATGCTTGCCTCTGCTGCCCATAACATTTCCGACAAAGTACTGGAAAACCTTCAAAAGATGGAGAAACATGCTTTAATCTAATATATCTAAGACAAATGGCCATACAATGTAAAAATACTCTTGTACAAGGCAAGTCCTGCCATTAACATTTCATTTACATCTGCAATGACTGATTTTCTAGCTATTTGGAGGCAGTGGAAACAAGCTGTAAATGTGCCGTTTGGAGTCATGTTTCTGGTCACCGAGTGAATGTAAGTCCAACATTACAAGGTGACAGATTCTGATGATGTCATAAAGTAGTTTGGGATCATGAGAGCTGTTTTTTTCGTTGTTGAACAGCCACCATTTCTCCAGGTGAAAATCAATCTGGCGTGACTCAGGCAGAAATCATTTTCGCAGCAAGAAAATGTATTAAAGTTTAATTCATGTTACATTTAATCATGTTTGCTCATGTTATGGCATTTCCTTGGCTGTCGTCAAGACCAAGTTAATCAAGTCCAAGTCAAGCCCAAGACCAGGCCGAGTCGAGTCTGAGTCAAGGCCAAGTCCAAGGGCGGACCAGACATGCCAAGCCTGAGTCCAGACTATATGGAAATGTGTTCGGGAAACCAAATGTACTTAGGGTGGAGTTCACAGACATTTTGCCATCTAGCTGAGGTAGTCAACTAGTGACTTACTGTAAGTGATGTTAATGTTAGTGGACTCTGGCGGCAACTGCTAAGCTCAGAGGCAATGCTTGAGAGGAGGAGGCAAATGGGTTTTTTTCACGCATGATGTCGGTAAAATCAGGCAAGCACTTGTAAAACTGATCCTAAATCAGCAGCCAGGCTACTTGACCAGTTCTCAAGAGCCAAACCTGAGCCCAAGACCATCAAATCCACAAGGCACAAGACCAAGAACGGACCCAAGAACTACAGCCCTGTTTCATCCTAATTTAATAGCCCCAAGTAACATTAGCTAACGTCATGTTTGCTTGCTAACTTACTATCAGATGAGTTGACAACACATACAGCTAAAGTTATATGCCAAATTCAGTTGTGGAATACCCCAGTGCAGTTATCCATGCTTTAGACAATTTTACTAAAAATAACTGGCTGAGCGTTGTTGTAACGCTACAATGCCTTTGGTCTCTACTGTCTCCTGAGGGACATATCTGGGTCTTTAGCTGCTAAAATACTTTACTTTGTTCACCAGCTATTCTCTGCTGTTTGCTGCTGAGCGGGTAGTGTACAGTTGGTATTTAGAGATTTTCGCTGAAAACTGCAGCCTGCTGTGGCCTGAAATGACACCATTGAGCTGTCACAGTGGACCAGAACAGTCAAGTTGCAGCCGGACAGCTAAACAATGAGCTGAAACTCAATATGAAGCTATATAAAGCTGAACAGAGCTGCAGATTTTGGTTATAATTCTCTGTGGATTCACCACAATGAGAAACCCTTACACACACTGTCACATTTACATTGTCTTTTACCATTGTCATTATAAGAATATCAATTAAATATCATGTATCGATATCAATCGTCAATTTTAGACTTTATAGCCACTTTAAAAAGTGAAGTGAAATGAAAGAAGAGACACTCTATTCTTTGCAGATCATCCCTGGTGCTCACCTCTTTCATTTAAGCATGCCCTGACTACACTGAGAGATAGCTGGCCGCTGTAAGGAATGAACAGGCAGCTTCGCCTGGAACAATCCGTCAAAAAGGAGTTCATCAATGACTAAACCCCTCGTGACACCTAAAAATGCACTTCAGTGAGAGAAGTGGCTCAAAGGCCACAGGCAGTGGTCGACTGGCAAGTGGGAAAAAGTCACTTTGTCATGAGTCATCCTTCATCTTGTTTTCAACAAGCGGAAGAGTTCATTTATAGGGAATGACAAACCGAGTCCATGACCTGAGAGCTTGTTTCCCGCAGCGGAGTGTCCTGCCAGCTCTGTTATGGCGTCGACTGTATTCTGTCTTGGCTTTGGTCCATTGACCCCTTAAAAGAAAAAGGTTTTATCAGTAAATACACTGCAAATCCTGAGTGATCGTCTTCAAAGAAGCAATTCTTTGCTGGTGAGGGATGAGCCTTTCATGATCAAACTGACCCTCGTTCGTACTTGGATGAATGCAGAAATTAAACAAGACATGATAAGAAACAAACAGCGTGAAAGTTATGAGCTCTCTCAAGACATTGTATTTGGCAGCTTCACCTGTGGGCCACTTAAACACAGCACAGAAGCTTGTAATTGGTCGTGCAGAAATTTGATCTGTGTCCAGGGCTCAATGTCTTTTCTGTCACATTAGAGGAAGAGCTGAAGGGCAGCAAGTGGTTTTAATGCTTCAGTTATTTTACAAGGGAACAATGAAAGGGTATGAGTAATACTGAAAGAAGGAGAATTTTGCAGTTCACATCATGTACCCAACTTCTTTTACTTCTCAGGTAGCCAAAATGATCTGGCCCAGCACGCTGGGAGCAGTAAGTCAAGACTCGTTATGAATGACCGCTCAGAATCGAGACAAATAAACTTGCTCAAGTACGGCTGCTGTCACGGATATCACTTGGCTGTTATAAAAAATGACTTGGCCCATCACCGACCCAAACTCTACATTTCGGAAGACTTGGTATGAATGTGACATTAGAGCAAGAACTGAGGGACAGCAAGTGGTTGTAATGAGGGTACGAGCACTAACTAAAGAAGGAGACTTTTGCAATTTAAATGGTGCACCCACTTCTTTTACTTCTGACATGCTCTGTTAACATCCATTTTGACTTTCCTTATCCAATCACACTTTTCAGAGTGAATCGTTTGCCCCACACTAAAGTCTGCTCTGAACTCTGCTAATTTAAATTCATTAGCTCAAGCTCATTCATACTGTAGGTGCAATGTAAACACACACCCATTAACAGACGCTTGTTTGTCAGAACAATAATGAGTGGAAACGGGTCATTTGCATGCTAATAGCCTAATGATATTCAATTTGATGCCACGGAGCTTTCAAATACCAACTGCTCAACAGTTTCAGGTATTGATTTCAGCGAGGTCAACATGTGCACGTCCACTCTCCGTGCAGGAGCACTGACCTCTTACATTTATTGATCATGTAAGACTTCCTCATGAACCCAGAACATTGTACTGCTTATGCTAACATTGCTCGATCTTTACTGCTTATGTCAATGGTCATCACTTACTTGAAATCTTATTGCATCCTACAGCAAACAACTTGCTTGGCATTATCCTGTTCTCCAGCAGAGGGAGCTAAAAGATCAGTAGCACAACCCTCGGCAGGCCTGTCTTGAGGAGAAATATGCACGCTGGGGTGGCAGCATAATGGGAAAATGTCTTTATTCCCTCATCTCTCATGTGGTGACAGGCAGAACTTTAGGTTGCCATGGAGAGAGCTGCTGAAACGGGGCCATAATTAACAGAGCCACAGAACTTGGTTCAATGACTCATTACATTTCGAGAAGTTAATGAGGAAATCACATAGCTCCTCGAAGGCAAATGACTCCGTATGTGTGTAATGTGTACATATGATAAATGTTTGAAGCCCCACCATGAGGTGAACATTACTGTACTGTGCTGCAGCAGGTTCTGCAGGGCTAATGATGAGCATGTGATCTGCCCCCGTGCAGTCTAGTCCAGAACTGGATGTGTGCGTGTGAGATTGTATTTGTGTATATATGTGTGTGTGCATGGTTGGGTGGGTGCATTAATATGTGGGTATTTATGTGTGAGTGTGTTGAGGAAATGACTCACCTCCTTGTCAGGGAGACACAAAACATATGAACATTTTCTCAGGTTGTCACACACATACTGTATGCTCTCCAGCTCCCTGCTCCAGATGTACTTTGGCATCTCTCTCTCCCTTAAATCCTCTCTCTTGCTCTCCATAAGCCCAAGCTGCCCTGGGGAGGCTCCTGTCGCAGCTGAGGGCCGACAGTGGGCCTGCTCGGGGGTTAACAGAATAGCTAAGAACACAGGGAAAGCCGCCCAACCACCTGTAGACCTGCCAAGTGCTCTTAAGCACAAACGGTCTCTCACAATTTGTCTCAAGGATGTCTGGAAAATCCCACTTGACTCTCTTGCTTAAACAACACTAAGGCCACCGGAGGGGGATGCTCCCTGTGGAAATGCAGACACAAGGTACTGGTTAGAATGCCAAAAGTGCACGGAGTCACTGGGTGCAGCGAGTAAGTGGACTTTAGGCTACGCTGCAGACTGGCCAAGGCCAGGGGCACGGTCCTCAGGCCCCATCCTGCAAGGGCCAAACTCATCTGCATCAGCAACAGGGTCAACCAAGGAGAGAGTTAGGACTGCCTCCCTTGGCCTCTGAATATATAAGCATGCTTTTTATTCTAAACTGCCCAAAAATAATGAGCAATCAAGAAAATGGTTATTCTCGCATTTCAATTAGCCTAATTAAAGAGAGGGCAACGGGCTACTCAGAAGAATGGCAAGCACTACAGTACAGCGTGTATTTGTAGGTGTGTGTGCGCGTGTGTGTGTGTGTGAGGGAGAGCGAGAGGCTCTCCAAGGGGTTCAGCTGGAACACTGCATCAGCAGTCAGAATGAGAAATTAACCATTTGCTTTCTTCCCTCCACAGCCTGAAGCAGATACACAATCTGGTCAGCATACTGGTTGCCAGAGAAGATGCAGAGTCACACAGCGTCTCCATCAATCTGTCATCAATCATTTATATCTCTAGATCCTGTGGTCTGAATTGTTCAGTCATTCAGTTCATATTATAATACCGACCAAAGGTGTGTTTGTCTATAAATGTCCTCAGTGAGACAAAGGTGGTATCTCTCTCTGTTTTTTTTTTAATCGTATAGCTGTGACGGAGATGCTGGCAGTGAGAGAGTTAAGTCTAAGTTCAGCATTCAGTCTGACGGTGAGAGCCAGATGGTCATGTAGAGCACTTACAGTGACATGGGGCTACACAGCTCCCCCTGCTGGAACACACACACACACACACACACACACACACACACACACACACACACACACACACACACACACACACACACACACACACACACAATCCCATCAGTAGCCACGCACACAGCTCATTTGCATGCAAATGCACACATGAACATCTCTGGCAGATAACAGCGGCTGTGATTCCCAGGTCATTTACCCATCTATCTCCTCTCCCTCCCCTCTCCCTCAACTCTTTCCCCCTTCTCTTACTTCCTCGCTCCTCCTCTTTTCATTTCCCTCGGTCTCAGTCTGATGGCCAGAGTTAATTGGCTGCTGTCTAATTGCTGCTCATTAGCTTGAGTAACCAAACATGTGAGACGCAGCAAACAAAAACCTTCCTCCGGCTCTCACTTGGCTCTGCGCTATGTTTTTGCAATTCCCATTCCAAGTCATCCCTCTCCTCTCTCCGGTGGCTTTCTGCGCATCACCTGCCTTTGTTTGTCGCTTCATCTTTCACTTTGTCGCTCCACTCACCCTGAACTGGAAAACATCTGAAAGACAGAGATGAGTGAGTTCAATGCCAAACCAAATAAACAGAAATTTTTCACATTACATGATGGCATGGTAAAAATTTAAACCTTCACTTTAACACCAGTTTTATACACTGTCTTGTCATCTATCTAATGTACCTGAAGGAAAAAAGTAACAACTACACACATGTCACAAATGTTTAATCAAGACAACTACTTGGATCTTTGTCAGGTCACAATGTTTAAAACGTTAAGAGCCCACCTATATTTACACATAATGCACAGCAATAGGCTGACAAGCTCTATGATGGCAGGTGTGGTTAACCATCTAAACCTTTTTTCTGTTGTCCTCTTTTTGTGTCTCTTCGTAGTCATTTTGTGTCCTTTTGATCTTTTGTCTTTTTCTGCCCATTTTTGTATTTATTTTGCTCCTTTAGTCGCGTTGTGTCTCTTTGAGATAGTTTCATGTTTTTGGGGGGTAATTTCATGTATTTTCAGTGGTTTTGTTTCTCTTTGTAGTCATTTTGAGTCTGTTCTTACTTTGTTTTGTTGCCTCTTTTTGTGTTTATTTTGTTGCTTTGTAGTCATTTTTTTGTCTCTTAAAGGTATTTTTTTTAGGTACTTTTGTGTTTTTTTGGTGGTTTTGTATCTCGTTGTCAGCTTCAGTCTCTTGATTGTTTTGTTCCTTTTTGTATTAAATTTGTGTCTCTGTGGTCGTTTGTGTCTTTGTAGTCTTGTTGAGTTTCTTCTTGGTAGTTTTGCTCCTTTTTGTAGTAATTTTGTGTCTTTTTGCAGTTCCTTTGCATCGTTTTTGTTGTTATTTTGTGTCTCTTTTTTGTTGTTTTGCCCTTTTTGTTTTTAATTTGTGTCTCTTTGGAATAATATTTTGTCTTTTTGGGTGGTTTTGTGTTTCATTGAGGCAATTTTTTTCTTAATGTAGTTTTGTGTCTTTTGTTGGCGGTTTTGTGTCTTTTTAGTCATTTTGAATTTCTTCTTGGTTGTTTTGCCCCTTTTTGTAGTTATTTGTGTCTCTTTGCAGTTCCTTTGCATCTTTTTTTTGTAGTCAGTTTGTGTCTTTTTTTTGTCTTTTTTTCCGTCTCTTTTACCTTTATCGTCATTTTGCAAATTTTTTGTCTGTCGTTTTGCCCCATTGTATTTAATTTGTGTCTCTGTGGTCATTTTGTGTCTCTTTGAAGTAATTTTGTGTCTATTTTGGTTGTTTTGCCCCATTTTGTATTTATTTAGTCCCTTTGTAGTTGTTTTGTGTCTCTTTAAGGCACTATTTCGTGTCTTTCTTTAGTGGTTGTTTTGCCTCTTTTGTAGTTATTATTTGTCTCTTTGCAGTTCCTTTGCATCTTGTTATAGTCTTTCTGTGTCTCTTCTTGGGCGGTACGTGTTAATTTGAGTAACAATTTGCAGGTGAAGACTAGGGGGGGCCTGACAAATTGGGCCCCTGGGCCTGTGCTCCATAGGCCCATTCAGTAATCCATCCATGCATAATGTGCATATAATTATTCTCCCTAAACTCATACATTTAATGTCAAAATGTTTACTGCATAATCTCCTTCCACTGTATCTTCTTTGCCTGCAGATTATGTGCAAAGAAGCTCATACACACACACACACACACACACACACACACACACACACACACACACAGGAACAGGCATATGTACTCTTTTACACACAAACTAGAAATCCCCATAACACACACAAACACCCACCCACATGTGCAGACACACATCAGAAAGGCCAGCCTTCTCGCCCACACCCGTTGGCATTTGGCAGGTTCTCTATATTTGGGTGGTGCCCCTCCCATAAACCCAGCCTTCTCAGCTCCCCTCCCTATTTAATCTATCTTAGAAAAACCTCGGGGGTTTAATTCCTTTCTCAAGGCAAAGTGCTTTGCTGGCATGGCAGCCAAATCCATACACAAGGAGTGCATCAAGCTTTAAAGTGGACATCTCAACAGCGGAGCAGTTTAGCCAGAGTGACGTGAAATATAGAGCATGGTGTGTCACTGTAGAACAAGATAAAAAGAACAAAAATTGGTCTAGGGCTGCTGCTGTCCTCGGGGGGACGTGGAGGCCTGTGGTGAGAAACACTGGAAAGAGGAAGGAGAATTACACAACACTCGTAAATGCACACACATACACAGACACACACACACACACACACACACTCACCCACTCATACCCACTCGCAAATCTTGTGATATGCCAAGAAAATTATTTACTACTCAAGAGCAGGCCCTAAATGATTAGATTAGTCTCCTGGCTCCATGGCTCCTGTAGCGCTGAGAGAAAAGGATGGGATGAGACATTACAACACAAGAAAGGACAGAACAGTAAATATGATAAGTAAAGAAAAAAAGGTAGAAAGACAGAAAGAAGTGTGCTCAAAATATCACTAAAATCAGCTTCACCCACCCCCACCATAGCCTATAGTGAGTCAGACCCTTTTCTCCCACCATACAAACTGACATTTGCAGCCCCCAAATATTCATAGCTGAGACAAAAATATCATTCAGTCAGAGAAAAGGAGGCATGCAAAGACCTGTCCTTGCTCAGAGAGGTCCACTAAACACGCCATTAATTGAATTAAGGACAGGAGCACCTTTTGTAAGCTTCAGTTCAGCTCTAGTGCATACAAGTCCGACAAACAGAGGTAAATTCAGACGGAGGGGCTAGTGCACACAGTTTAAAGCAGCTATAATCACTGTGACAGTGTAATAGGGGTCGTCCCAGTGATGAACCTACAGAGAATAATCACCTGAATCTTTACTTCCTCACGGCTTTACAGAGCTTTGTTTAGCTCGCCAACCCACAGTTGTATTGTTCTGGTTCACTCTCACCGCTCTCATAGTGTCATTTTCAGCTGCAGCACGCAGCTATTTTCACTGGAAAAGCTCTAAATACCCTGAACACTACCTGAGGGGTGCACCACGAAGCCAGATTAGTGGGTTAGCGAGGTATGTTAAGCCTAGTCTGACTCAAAGGATGTAGACTGTAAGCACAAGCCTGCCACTGGTCACCGATTGCAGACGTAATTCTTCTCCTTTTCTGCTATCAGTGTGTTACCATTTTGCAAGGGCATGATGCTGCATACTGGGCTTCGCACTGCCCAAGACAACTGTGACTAGTTAAAAGACACAGAAACAATCCACAGCCTTTTCCCTTAGGGCAGAATTATGTTCTAGACCTTTCTCCAGTGCTGGCACAGCAATGCAACAAAGTGTGAAGACAGGTTTCACTATGTGAGACTTTGTTGAGCCTAAAGCCAGAGTTATCAACGTCACAAAGACTGCTCTCTTTTGACACGGTGAGATCGCACCAGTAACTTACACTGCACACCTAACCCAACAATATTAGGTCACTATATCATTAATCAGTTTTACGTTCAGGCTACTTGCTTATGAAATGCGGTAAATCCCTCAAACCATGCCACACCACTTTAGATTACGTTTTTGATATGTGGTCCTGATTTGCTGAAGTCTGTTTTATATTTTTAGTATTTGACAGCTAATAGAACACTTTTAGAAAATTGCTTATTTACTACAGATCATTTTCAATGAATAAAAATCATTTTATCTTGAGATGGCCTAAAGCTAGTGTTTTCCAAGTTCCCTTCTTTATGGACAATGTCAGTATACACAAATGCAGTTTGTTCAGTCTGTTGCATCAAGTTTAAAGTTTAAGAGCGGAAGAACATGCAGCTGTCAGGTTAGTAATAAGTGGAGCAGTGAAATAAATACATTAATTTGTGAAGTCACCTGATTAGTAATTTTCTGCCAGCGTTCCTTGCTAACCGTTATTGAAACAACAGTGTTGCTTTGTGCTGCAATACTTTTTAAATATTCTTCAAAGGTGGAAGTAGGCGGCACACGATCGATTTATTTTGTGCAGTAGAAGAAGCAGGTCAAATGACACTTTGAATGCATCATTGACCCGATTTGTTTTATGGGAACGCGCACGGAGCCTGAAGAAGAAAGCCTGAAGTTTTCAGTCCGTCTGTTTCACTTCAGTCATTTTACTGCAGCAAATTGTATCTGTTGATTTAAATGTTCCAGTACACTATCAAAAGTTTCATTTGTATTGGTAATATTAATAATTCATCTGATAAAAAATCGATACTTGGTGGCTGTGTATTGATATGATACTGCCATACAAAAATATCACAAAACTATGCTTTATCGTTCTTTTCCCCCCACCCCATAATTATTTGGAGTGTGTTCCTGGCCACCTGGCAAATGTAAGTCACTCTCTTTTATGCTCTTTTTTTCCCTCCACTAAATCCTGAGGGAAATATTTGGCTCCTCAGCTGCTTAATGCTCCACTGTGTTATCTCAGCTTGTCTGTAACTTTGTCTGTTTGCTGTTTGGTGCTGGGCAGGTAGTGTACAGTGGGTTTATCAGCAGTCTCTATGAGTGACCCCTTTCACATAAACACTGTTTAAGCTGCTTTTTTAAAAGGTAATATGCAGAAATAATTGGGAATCATAAACAAATTGGGTTGCGAAATACAAAAGTGATTGTACAAACAAATTATATGAATGCTTAAAATTTCAGGGTAAAAGGTAAATTGGAAGTTTTATGTCCAGATTTTCAGCTCCCTTCAGATCCTCTCTGAGGCTCTTCCAACATTTTGCGGAGCTCAATGCTGTCTCACCAAATGTTGTTCTTGTAAATGTCCATCCAACTTGGACACAGAATTGCACAACAATGCAAGTCTGTCTCTATACCCCTCACACAGAACATCCAGTGCTCAAAAATCACGTTGTAAAAACACACGGGCAACAGATTTTGACAGTTCTCAGAAAGAGCACGCTGCCTCAGACCCAGCCATGCCAGGAGGCAGTTGGTAGCTCCATGCACTTTCCTCCACACTGCAGCCCCCTTGACCTCAGAAGTAGTAGCGTGTGTAAGACTCTTGTGAAAACCCCAGCCACTAGCTCCTGCCGCTGGGGTTCACCGGGGGACTTTGAGGTTCCTGACCTTAACACATACTGCATACAGGGCCTGTCTAAACTGCTCCAGGCTAAGGGCAAGGAGGTTGGAAAACCCCCCAAAGAGACTGACCTCGCTAAGTTTGCTGGAGGGGTTCTTTGCCAGATGCTGTGACTGTTCTGGCTGGTGATGCAACAGAGAGGAGACAGTCAAATGAAATCTTCCTCCACTGAAGGTATCCGATGAAATAAAGAACCAAACGAAAGGCAAAATAATAAATTAGGTAAAAGGAGTAAATGGAATCCTCTGATGAGAAATTAAAGTGGGTGATGGCAGTGGCTGATGGGTGAGGGGGAGTCACGACAAAGACAATGAAGAGCAGTAGAAGAAAGAGAGAGAGAGACAGCTAGAGAGAGAGAGAGGTGGGCGATTGGTCCTATGAGAGAGTTGTCATGGTAACAAGTGATCATGATGAGGTTGAGAATGATCAGAGAAGACTTTTGGAAAGAAAGTGCAAATACATACAGAAGATACATAATTACATTAACCATGAAATGCCAGTACAAGAGAGCATTACGTCAGGGTTGGCAACGTGTGATGGAAACTAAATCAAAGTTTAGTTGTACAGTTCAGCTTTAAACTTTAGATTTAACAAATCACCATTTAATTTACATTGGGTTAAGCTGAAGTACAGCAAATCACCTCTCATGGGAAATAATGTTTCATTAAATAATTTTCATTAATTAAGTGGGTTCTTTACGCTACTTTTTATTGCAAAATGAAATGACTGCAGGTCCAGTCAGATGTTAGAGGTACAGATTGCATGTTGCGTTCATAGGGTGAGCAGAATGCCTGTCTGAACCCTGGTTTTCAGTGTCCCTCTGATGGTCGCACCTGCTGCCACACTATGGTGGCCTGGACCCGCCATCACTGCAAATAAAAAAAACCACGCTACAAATAAAAAGAAACGCCGCGATGCAAATAAAAAAAGCAACGATGCAAATAAAAAAGCCACAACAGAAGTGAATTACCGGGGACTATTATTGCCGATGCACATGTTTTTTTATGTGAAGGAAGAAGAAGAAGACGAAGAGAGAAAAGTAACAAGAAGACGAAAAATAAGAAGAAAAACGAACAAAAAAGTAAGTGTGTTATATATGGTTAGGCCATGTAGCCCCAGGTTTGATATGAAGCTGAACTGGAGGATGCTACACAGCTGCTGGGGAGACATATTGCCAGGCCAGAGCAAAACATGGGCTCACGAAAGCAGAGCTCTTAAATGCAGGAAGACGCCAATCAGAATGTACCAAGTGCCGCCATATCATAGGTTGAGATTTTGATCATTTCCTTAGGTTATATTGGGTTGTGGTGTATTTGACGGCTAAAATTTCTATACTGATAGACTAATTGTCCAGCATTGCTTTATTTGTAGTTTCAAGGTAGCCTGGAAATCCAGACCCAAATCTAGAAAAATTTAATGTCTAGCCATGAGTAATGAAAATGGCCCAACTTGAGTGGCGGTACCAAGCACGCATTTGTAAATATCACTGCACGCAATTGGATAACACTACGACCAATCAGAACAATACACAAGGTGACTTGTCCAGAGCTCAGCTACCAGTGGAGTTAACTGGTAGATTAGACTCTTGCCGTATCCGGTCGGCAAAACAGCAAAAACGTCCTTCTTGCAAAGGAAAGATTCGAGCGCCGTCTTCTGTTCCTCTTTTAAAGAAAAGGCCAAGTCTAACTCGTTCATTGGTGGTGTTCATCTGTAGCCATCTTGCACTGTTTACTGACTGATTCCGGACTTCGTCGCCACAGCGCTGTCGACATCTATTTAGCTCGCCTCTGGCCCGCCTTTATCAGATACACCGATGTGACTGGTGCAGCTCAGTTTCATGGGCATCATTACTGATTGCCAGAGTGACTTGCTGAGCAAATTCAAGTTGTGCTATTGCGAGAACTCTAGATTTCCAGGTCCAGTGTGTAGTGTTTAGGGAGATAAATTGGCAGAAATGTAATGTAAAGTAATGAGTGTGTTGTCCTTAGTATATTATATTATTAATATAGTATATTAATATCTGAAAATAAGAATTGTCTGGTTTTTGTTACCTTAGAATGAGCGGTTTATATCTACATTGGGATCATGTCAGCCACCCCCTGCCAAATGATGCGCCAAACAATGTAGAGGAAACACTTGACATGAAAATGCTTTATTCTGTGTTTTTACTGGTTTTCACCTGGTCCATTTTTTTGGAGAGGAAGAGACCTCTGTAGATAAGTTAGCTTCCAGTTAAAACTTCCTGAACAATAAACGCTGAACGAAATCTAACCGTGAGAAGTTTCAGCAATCCTCTCCACCAGATGCCACTAAATCCTGCACACTGTTTTTTGTTTTCAAGTTACTCATAAGTTTTACTTAGTACACTGCCTTTATTGGCCCAGAACTTTGAGGCATATTTTGTTAATTGTTTGCTTCACATTTGGGCAAATGAGACCCTCTTGAAATTGCACCTGTTACTCCTAATGCTTTCCAGCTCAGTCCCTTGCAGTCCCACTTGGCAGTGCACAATCACACCAAAATTCATTTCACATTTATTTCATGAATTTAGTTAATTAACTTTATTTCATTAACTTCCTGTAAGTCTTGTGATAAGACAAACCTGGGAGAAGGGAAAATGACTATGGAGGATTACTTATCTGTATTCCTTATCTGAATCTATACATTTCAACCCAAACCACAATTTTTCCCCCTAACCTTATCAAGAAATCCCTTCCTGGCACAAAGTCCTCAAGGCAAACTTCTCCCAAAAGCCAAACCCTCTACCCACACTTGTAAAAGAAAGAGGGATACATGGGACAAGGATGTCATTTCTTGCAACAACCAAACACAGTGAGATAGCTAATCTGGCATCTTGTCTAAAACCTTGCTTGTCTGACCGTCTGTGTTTCTTGCTCTGTTGGATTCTTATTATAGTGATGTTGCCTGGCTCTAAAACATCAGCAAAAACTTTGGTAAGTTGTAGAAACAATGTCCAGAGTAACAAAAGTAAAATTCAGCTGTTGTTATAAATTGTTGCTTGCCCTTAACTCTTTGTTGGACAGCACCTTGTCCTATTGTTTTGCCACAGGACTTTGTTTGGCAGAAGGTAAATTCTACCTATGTTCTGTTGTGTTGGTGCTGCCGAGAAAATAAAACGTAGTGAGCTATGGGCAACTTTGAATGTCCCCATTGGCAAGACAAGACAGAGCAGACAGACAGAGACACTGCTTTATAAGTGATATGTGTGTCTATCTCCTCTGTCTTGCCTTGCCAAAAGGGACAACTCCCCTCTTCTCCTGGTGAGAGACATTGTCTTGGGTGTAGGAGCATGGCTGACTTATAGGTAAAAACCACAGTGCAAAAAGGTATGGAAATGTACTCAACCAACCGAGTCAACTGGTTGAGTGGATTGACTGGCTTGTAGTCTGCCCCCATAGGTTATTAATCGCTTAGGGATAATGGTGGTACATATTGGTATGATGTAGGCATAGACATTTCCAGTCACCTCTCTGTCAGCTCTGCTAAATTTGAGCTAAATTTGTTCTCTTTTGCCTATTTTGAAAGTGTTGGCAATGCTTTTTGTGGATGGTGTTGGACGGCGGTGGCACTTGGCTGTGAGTCACTTATTGGGATGTGGAAGTAAACTCACCAGTCTGTAAAGTCTCCTCCTGCAGAGTTCTGATAGCTAGCTGTCAGCTAGCCAGGTTGAGGTTTTCACATGTAAGCATCAGTAAACATCAAGGAAAAATTGAGAAAATGGCTCCAGGTGACTTACCATATAAATAAGGACTGGGGTGGCAGTGGGAATGAGAGGTGTTGTCATTTTTCTGCTGTGGATCACTGCTATATGCCTTTCAGAGCCAGCTGCAGAGTGGCATTGCCCGTTTTTAGGGAGGAGCGACCATGCGTGGTTGTCTTGTTACGGTCAGGATGTGTGGACATAAAATCAATTTCACAACCAAAAAAAACGGACTAAATCACATTGCACAAGTTGAAGGAGCTGATGGGATCCCATTTCAAAAGAATTGTACCTTGTAAAATTCCATGTAACAAATATATGATTGATTGACTGATTGACTGATTGATTGGCAGCTCCAAAAGATGCTAACAGGTGAAAAACCTGCAGGGGAGTAAAACCAGAAAAGAGGATGAACGGAGTGATTATCTGTCTGTATTGCCTATGACTGAAGAACATAAAGCAGGTTTCAACATACAAGAGGCTATTAAGGTATAAAAAGGGGAAATCCTGACTTGTGTTGGGTTGTCGAGGTGTTAGCCACTCAAAATGTGAGGACTTTGGAGAGGTAATTAGGTAAACCAATACCAGCTGGAGCTGAGATAATAAACATCTTTTGTTTTTTTTAAGCCTGGACTCATCTTGGCTGCAGTAAACCTATGTTACAACAGGTTGTCATGGATCTCTGTGCAGAGTCTATACTGCTCAACAGCAGAGCTGGAAGGGAAAAGGACTAAGAGGAGAGAGAGAAGAGCCATCTTCCAGTGCACACAGGCCTATAGGGGAGAAGCTCATTCTACAAATTCTGCACAGAGAACCTGTATTCACCGACTCTGCTAAGGTGAGTTATAACGGGGATAATAAACCACAAGGAGTCCCTGGGCTGATGTTACCCAACACATATGATGTATGGAAATGGTGATTTCAGCTGAGCTTTGATTTAGAGAGTTAGCCATCATAATGTCTGAACCTTTGTCAACAGAGATGCATCATTCACCCTACTTATACTGCAAAAGAAAACCAGAAACCATACAACAAATATCTGCTTGAGCTGCCAAGGATCTTTATGCTCACAGAAAACTAGAGCGACTAAACTAAAAAACTAATAGACACCAATCGTTGTCGCTGCGGATTACACCTCTCAAAACTCAGAGGCATCATGCCTGAGATGAGTCACAGCAGAGACCAGCGGAGGTGTTGGTGTTTACAGTGTATATGAGACTTTTGTACCCTGACTTTAGCTTTTAAGCCAGTGCATCTATCAGGCGATGCAAATGGAGAATCAGTAAATCTTTTTTAGGGCAAATGGAAAAATGTAGTACAACGTTGTAAATCAACCTGCCATGTTTCTTTATCCTGTCACGTCTGTTTAGTTTTGATGAATTGCGATTTGAACAATGCAATGCATTAGGAGAAAAGCAAATTACAGACTTGTACCAAACTAACCTCACTCCAAAATATGACATATCCATTATGAATATTCATGCAAACTTACTTCCAGTTAATCAGATTTTGAAAAACACATTTTTTGATCCCTTCAAAAAGAGCCACTTTTCAGTGTCTGTATGACAGCTTTGTTAACACAAACTTTTCTTCATTCTTTAATGTCTAATGTGTTGCAAAGCAAAAGACACCCATCAGCACTGGTCCTATATGGTCATAATGCCTTAAGAAATATCAAGTAATGAAGAGCCCATAGCCATGTAAATTTCAAAGGCCAGTTCTGACTGAAATGTATCCATCTGACCATATTCTCAAACAGAAGCTAAAAACCATCACTGCAAAGCCCACTGTCAGTGTGGATACTTACGTAACAGTGTAACAAATGCGCAGTCAGATGTGGTACGCTGGCACTGCAGTAAGCATGCTAGCAGATTAGCTCAGCAGTGATAGTGTCAGCTCCGCTATATCACTGGTCATATGACCCTATCTTGCAGGTTGTAGCAGTCCAAGACTCTCTCCAATGAAAATACTGCCCTAAACAACACAGAGTCAAGGGAGCGGCAACTTTTTAAAGATTAACTTTGAGAGCAAAAGTCACTTCTCCTGATATCGTTCCGCAACTCACAAACTCAGTGGAGGGGTATGAAATGGGCAGTCTCAAGGTGGAATAACATCTCTGGAAGAAGGTGGAACAAACATTAAGTGACAGTATCACGCCAGGGTTGTGGCACAGCGGGGTTTCGGCTTGTTGACCACTGTTACTGTAACAATAATCGTGGTCTGTCCTTTGTATTTTGGTGTAAGAGTAAGTTCAGGACACAAGAAGCCCTGAAACAGTGACAGGTGCCTTCCTACGTCCCACTTCAGGGCCTGCTTGAGGTCCTTAATCGATGCCAGCATGAGGCTCACACTGTAACACCCCTCAATGGCAGATAAAATTCAACAAAACATCTAATATCACATGGAACCAGAAACTGTCACACCTGCTTTTATCAACTAAATTTCTAGGGACAAAATGGAAAATGACTCATTCTGTGGTCAGTGTGATATATTTTTAGGTACGACGCTTGGAAAAAACACCAGAGGAAACACTAGCTTCCTTTAGCACATTTTTTCTTTTACACTTGGCAAATAAACTTGTGACAAATTGTGTGACTTTGCTCTTAATGCCATTCCTCAAAACACTACATTAAAATTTCTGTGGGCTCCTCTCCCCTCCAGCATTGCTTAGTCTACTTTCTTTAATATGTCTGCACGTGTGTTGTTTAGATTCATGCACTCAAAGTGCTGTGTATAGTATGCATGTGAGAAAGCAAGCGCCTCAGTGTGTTATGTGTGCACTTGCAACGGTGGATAATTTGCCCCATGTATAAGAAATATTGTCATGCCAGCGCCTGGTTTAGAGGAAACAAGGTCTCTGGTCTGACAGTATCTGCTGCCGCCGGCCAAGCCTTTAGTCCTCTTTTCTCTCAATCCTCTCCTCTCCTCTCCTCTCTTCTCCTCTCCTCTCCTCTCTTCTCCTATCCCCCCCTGTTTGTATCCTGATTCCCTCGCTATGCGTCCCTGTCCTCTTCTGTTGTGTGTCTCAGCCTCTCTCTGTGCTCTGCTGTGACAGTTAACAGAGGTCACTGTTTACTCTCATTTATCAGTCAATCATCGCCAGCTGCGGGGTTCCAAACACAGCTATTTTTCCATCCTCCATCCGTCTTTTACCACCGCTGCTTCCAGAACAATGATGAAGACAATGACAAATAATTACGGGGTGGTAATTCATTACACTACGTGGGATATTTTTTTAAATTTAATATAATTTCTGCCATTTTTCAGGCAAATATGTGATGACTGACATGATATTATTTTTTTGTCAGTGTGACAAGTTATTAGTAATAGGACTGAGAATAGATTATTATGTGGTCATTGTAATAAATCATTAAGGGACTCTCAAGATATTATTTTGTCCTTTTAAATTGTCAGATATAAGGAGTGACAGGATTTTATTATTTTGTCAGCGTGATAAAAGCTGTGATGTAGATCACCAAATGCTGCACAGGCACATTAGTTCTGAATGCTCTCTTAATGTAACCCTTTTTAGACGTGGAATCCAAACGTTTTTCTAAATCTTTGTCTTGATCTTTGCGCTCCATTATCATAATAACAAGCACAAGATCAAATTTGGATTCACTTAAGCTAAGGTAATTCAAGTGCCCCTCCACACTCATTTACCAAACCCATTTGATGCCTGTAATTAGCATTTTTATGAATAAATAACAGATTAATCACAGCATTTTCTAAAGAAAGCATGAATTTACAATCATTTTTGAGGCAAATGCGTGTAGAATTTCCGTACCAAAATTTAGAAAAAGACCTGGATGTTCTCTGTGCTGTGTGACCCATTAGGTGTTGTTTGAGGACAGTCTGTGAGAATGATTAATTCATCAGTGTGCTGTCTTTAAATATGAAGGTGCCTACCTCTATCTTGACAACAGGACTCACAGTAGGAGGACTTTCCTTCTGCCCAGAAATGATTAATGCACAAGCTTCCCATTCGGCCACATTTAAACACTGACTTTTTTCCCTTTGAAGTTAAAAAACAAGGAGACATGCAGTAGTTTGAAGAAATTAGGGAATGCAATCAGTGATTGGTGATTTTGAAAAACTAAAAACTAAAAACTAAAAAAGCCATACATCACACAGAGAACAAGAATCAAAAGCACACTCTGTTCACCATGCTCATTTATTATGGCAGCAGGCCCATATGCAATGAACATCTTGAGGGGCAGAGGGATGACTTGCCTTACATAACTGCTAAAGTTGGCACTGTCTCAGCGGCAAGCAGAGTAGAAACCCTAATGCAGGGGTTCACACATGTTTTCAGCTCATTAACCCGAAGGATTACACACAGGCCATCTTCTAATTATTTTGTCTCATAGATTTGATGAGATTTCTGTTGATGGATGTGGCTCGATAGAGAATTGGACATCTGGAAATCAAAACTACGTCCCTATTACATTCTCCCACTGCTTGATGTACAAATTCAATTAAAAGTGAATTACAGTGTTCCTCATTTTGTTAGGTGATTCCCCTCTGGGAATAAGTCAAGGACCCAAAAGGGCGCCCTGAGGAACACCACTATAAAAACAACCAGTTTGAGGCAATTTCTAAACCTATTCCCAATTGACCGTGGAGGATCCTCATTATCCTGCCAGTGATGTTACCATAAAACACAGAAACATTTTTATGTGCCCCCTCTCTCCTTATATGAGGCCTGCCGGAATATCATAATCTAATCATGACTCCAATAAGACTGTGTCTCATTCTAACTAGATCATGGTCTCTGTATACCTCAGCTGCTCTTCTCGTTGAGGTTTCCATGGTGTGTGCACACACACACAAACACACACACACACACACACACACCATCACCTGCACACATACAAACAGGCTACGAGCCATGTCCTTTTTTTTGGCCCAGAGCCGAACAACATTGGCCCTCCATTCCATCTCTGCTCTCCACCGCCTGACATCCAAGCAACACCTCCTCCTCACACTCCCCCATCCCCACCTCCACTTCCACCTCCTCCTCCTCTCATCCCAGGGATGCTACCATAAAAAGGAGTAACATTTTATGAGCCCCCCCCAATCCTCCCACCAACCAGCACCACCAGCACCACCATCTCTCCAGGGGCATCTGCAGGTATTATTATCTAATCACAGCTCTAATAGGACCAAACAAGATCCTGGGCCCTTCTAACCCACCCATGTGCCCTCCAGGCAGAGAGTGGCCATTACCCCCCCACCCCCCCACCCCCAGGTTCCCACTAACACACACAACCACACCAGCTCACACACACACATACACACCACCTCTCCCTCTCTGGCTTTCTCTCACGCCCCACATACATCAGTATGTCTTTAGCACTGGCCGGGCTGTACAGGCAGTGAGAGGAGAGACAGAGTATTAGTATTCAGAGCACAGGGAGGAAAAAAGGAGAGGGAGCGAGCGAGCACCCGAGTGAGAGAGTGAGAGGGAGGGGATAGTGAAATAGAGAGGAGGAAAAAACACAAGGAGGTGGGGGGAATATAAGAGGAGAACACAGGAAACGGGAAGGAAACGCGGGGAGGGAAGAGATATCATATTGTTCATTTCTCTCTCTCACTCTGCCATCCCGGTTGCGGGGCTTATTGCTCGGTGCGTCTTCGAGAGAAGACAGAGAGGAAGAGGAGGGGGTGGACAGAGCGAAAGAGGGCGGAATGCCCCTTTACAAGCGTCGCATCTGACTAACACAGCGGAGAAGCTCGTAAATCGGAAATTGGACAGAGGGAGACAGTGGTTTCTGCAACGCCAAGGTAGGAAGATATTCCCTTTGTTACTCCTTTAACCAGCATGCATTCGGCTCTGTGATATCTGCGATGTGTGCGTTCTTCGCATCATCTCTCCTTTGATCCTGCATCCCGCACTGGGCTCTGCTGAATATGCCCTAAATCTAGCAGCATGTGTCTGTTTTCCATTAATATTTAATGTATATTATTTGTGCATCACCCAGGCTCTTCCATATTGCATTCTGCCGTTGGTAGGTATGTGTTCGGAGCATATAGTGGGATGCATGTTGTGTGGAGGCAGCCTGCTCGGGCTACGTACTAGCCTATACAACAGATAACAGGCTCGTATCTGTATTACAACTGTATCAATGGCAGCTATCCTCACTGATGATTTAACTTTTTTTTCCCTCAAACGCTATTACATATAAGATGATCAGACAGCGGGGCGCGCGCACGAGCACGCAGAAAACACACAGAAGACAGGTTGACGTGCGTAAGACGTGCGTAATTCCCCCTCCACCCCACCCACACCCCCACCACCACCACCACACTCCCCCCCCCCAACCATCAAAGGCACAGTTGCTTTGGCTTCCCACCACAGAGAACCATATTTATGCAAATGGGCAAAAAACCCCAACCACTGAGACACACTGACTCACCGACTCTGACATAGCGGTAGGTGAAAAATGAAGTGAGGGCGGCCCGCTGTCTGTGTGTGTGTGTGTGATTACACTCCCTGTCTGTAAATAGGTCCCGCTCTGCAGCTCCACTGGCTGTGCAAGAGACAGGAAGAGCAGCACCAGTATCCCAGGGTTCCTGGCTGGCCACTTGCTCTCTATTTCCTGTCCCATGTTATAGACTGTTAAGACACTTGCAACTCCAACAGGCCCAGAGTGGTGGAAAAGGTGTGAGAGCCTGAACAGCAACCTTTGATATGTGTGAATGTGGGATAGAAAGAGGTAGAGATAAAAGGAGGCCGTGTCTGCTTGGATGTGAGCGGGTGTTTGATTGCATGCTTATAGAGATATATGGTCTTAAGCAGATATTAAGGCGCGCTCACTCCCCTCCTCACGTTATTTATTTGCTGAAAGGGTGTTCAGGAGCTGAAAGGGTGTCCAGGAGCTATTATAGGAACAACCTCGAGGCTGAGGCTCGGCAAAGCTATTACCTCTAGTCAATAGACATTAATATCCCCACGCTCAATCTTGGCCTTATACGGCGCCGTCTCTGTCCCGGCGAAACAGAGTGCCGCTCCACTGGAGTAACCAAAAAGATGTGTTGTAGTAGCCGTATCTGTTTACCCCTGTGCATCAATCTGTCACAGCCGAATGAGCAGAGAGGAGCGATGATAGCATTGTCTCAGACAGACATCGCTGTGGCCCCGAAAGGAAGTGATGCAAAGCAAAAAGGAGGATGTGCCAGCACCGGTGGAGAGAGGTCACGACCTCTATGAATCAGGGAGAGTCCTGACGAATGGTGGATGATCTAAGGCTACACAAGTACATCGATTTGAGATGGTACACAACATGATACGGCCCAGCAGGGTACAGCAGCGCAGACAGCATCAAAGTCTGGAACAGAGAGGAGCGGGTCACAGGGCCAAGTCACCTGTCTGTGGAGTACAGCGGACTGGAAGTGACACCTTATTAAAGGAAATACTGTTGATGCTAAAATTGGCGTGGAAGCGTGGACATGGGAAGTGTGAAATTCGCTTAAACACTTGAGTAATTTGCGGACTTAAAAACAAAAAAAAACAACAACAACAAAAGCATACAGGGCAAGGATGAGAGTTTCAATAAAAGATGACTTCCAGGTGGAGATGAAAACAAAAGAAAGAGTGTGGCAGCAGATAGGAGGAGTTTAAAGCAGGTTCAATGAGATCCGACTGAAACATCCCATTAGGTATATCCAATGGATTAGTCCCCTTTGTCTACAGAAGCATTTTGTTCTCACACAAAAAAGGGTCTGACTGTTCTCAGTTGAATTTTGCAATTATGAAGGCGTTCCGTTTCTGCCCATAAAAACAGTTAGACATTTAAGCAATAAAAGGTAATTCCGATTAGAGAGAGGACGTGGGACTGAAAGAGACTTTTATTGAATGAATAAGGATATGATCTTAAACTTGCCTGATTGTTAGGCGAAATTAAATTCAGACGAACCTCAATGTAATACTACGACTGTTTCCACTGCTTCAACTAATAAAATCGATCCCGTTGCCTCTGAACTGGAAAATCTAAAACTGCAGCAGACTCACATTTCACGTGTGTCATTCATTACAAAGGCAAACATATAATTTGACTAGAAAATGAATTCTGTTATGATATGGGGGTTGCAATAGATCACAGGTTTGTGGTAAGCATCTGAATGTCTCCCACTTCTTATTCAGCAGACAGCAGCGTTTCAAATGCCTTATCACTGTAATTCCCAAACCCAGCTGAGGTGTGTGATTCATCCCTCAGAGACAGATTGCACATACAGATTTCAGATTTCAGTCGCACTCTCTAACATGATCCTTGTTACTGGAAAACCTGCCCCCTGGGTTTTATCAAATTCACATTTGCCCTACTCGAGCATTCTTGTTTGTCTGTAGCTGTTTTTCGGTGGAATTTCTGAGCAACGGAGAAAAAATGCTGGAATTCTAGGTGGAGGGAGTGCTGAGCCAAAATATAAGAAATCCAATACAACTACTCAAAAAGAGCGAGGGGGGTGCACTCGATATTAGATAAATATTTATTGGTGTATGCCCCAGCAATAAGAAATGGCAGCACTGTGTTGAGTTGTTTTTTTTCCTCACATTTCGGATGTGCTTCCTCATTTTGAATTTGTTGGATTTTTCTTTCTCAGCTCTCTGTGCACCTGAGGGCGACTCCAAATCTGTCCTTCCAGAGCAAATACAAGAATGATCCCTTCATTATGAGGGGATACAAATATAAACGCCTCATCTGCTTCATCGCCTATAAGCTAGATTGAGGATGTAACGGCTGGACTGAGCCATTAAAAATGAGACATTTAGCTGATGCTCTTATCCTTAGTGATTAACAGGAAGGGCCAGCCAGGGGCTCAGTGTCTTACTAAAGGACACCTGTGCTGGGTGCAGTATCTTTCCCACTGATATACCCTTGAATTTAGGTTTCTATCTGTTGATGCTTACTGGGTGTCTGGTCCTTCTTTCTGGTTCTCTCTGGCCTTTTACCCACAGATTTAGCTCATGATCTTATTGGCCAGCTTCTCCAATAATTGGGCACTGACCTCCTTTAGTTTCCTTCTTGTCTCAGTTATGTGATTGGACAGAGCCTCTGTATACTGATTCTCCTTTCTCAGTTGTGTGATTAGATTGTGACCTTGCGTGCCATCATGTCTCCTCTGCCCAGTCGGACGGTGACCTCACTGGACGACTGTTGTGGTGTGTTCATTCCCTGAGAGTATTGATCCCAGGCAGAACAGCAGTCAATGGAGTGTCTGTGGGAGGTTTAGTGTTGCTCTGTTCACTACAGGAGAAATGTGCGTTTCTGGGCATGGCATTCGTCAACATGCTTCTGAAGGCATATTTATCCGTGAATAACCAGCCTCTGTAAATATTTTGCTTGTTGTAAATCGCATTCCCGAACCCTTGATTACCATTGTTGCTGTGTCACCCCTCGCCGCCAGCTTCCTATGTTTTTTTTCCTGCCCTTCTCTGCTCTAGTTTTTTTCCCCTCCCTCTTTATCTGTCTCGCCTCCAATTTAATGTCAGCATCTCTTATATCCCTCTTTCGCTCTCTCCGTCTCCCTCTTTCTTTGTCTTGCTACACAATCGTTCTTTCCGTCTGTCTGTCTCCTCCATTTCTTCTTTGCCTCTCCCTCCCTCCTGATGCTCTCACTGGCATTTGAGGCGGCCAGTTTTGTGCCAGACAGCCATTCCTCAGATTGAGATATCCTGGGTTTTAAAGTCACTCAGACAGATTTACTATCTTAATGGGAGAGAGTGGTGTTGGGGGGGCAAGAGGAGGGCTGGTGTAGGATGTACGGTCTGGATGGCGTTTTGATTCTCTAATTTCTGATTCATTCCTGCAATAGGCTGAGCTGAGATGGACAGATAAATAGACTCTGCATTATCTGAGTTGCTTTTAGACTGACAGACTATCCTAATGTGACAATCGGCTTCTCAAAAGAGACAGGAACATAGGGCGAACAAGAGAGGAAAAGGGTGTTTCTGTCTTCAAGAGGAGACGGAGAAAACTAGAAAAGGAGTGGAAGCGTTTCTTGTTTCGGAACTTGTTCAGAGTGAGATATGTCTTTGCCTAATGCCGTGATTGATTGATGGGTGCAAGACGGATGGACACGTAAGGAGCGCTTTCCTAGGGAGGTGCCACTCAATGCACAAAGACTGACGCTGACATTTAACAGAACAACATACATCAAATGATCAATAGTCCTTGCCCTGTCCGACGAAGCACCTTGCTTGAGAAATAGGTCCACTGCTTCGCAAGGACAAAACAGCTCAGTGGAAAAGTGAGCTGACCTCTCGCCATGAACATTGTTTTGCCAGTGATTTATTTTTCAACCAGACCACAGCTTGTACAAGATTGTTTTTTGGTGAAATATATTCAATGGCAGGGGTTTCTGCAACGGATCTGTATTATTAGACACAACTTTGCATACATTCTTTTCAGTCAGAGTCCCAGGAGGCTCACAGACTGTGAGAAACTGGGGTTTGGGCATTGACCTGCTTTTATTTAGACAGAATGAGTTCAAAAATAAAGACAGTATGCTAAAGAAGTCTAGTTCCTCTTGGATGAAAGGACAAGGAGCACACACATAAGGCAGCCAGACTTAATACATCTAATTATACCTCCATCTGTAGTTTTAGAAGATTTTGTACCTTGGTATGGTTTTGTTTTTTAGTCTCTGTCTTATTTTGTCTCTTCGCCCAAATGAGTGTTTGATTTTATTGTTTTTCAGGTGATGTTGGAGAGCTTCAAAAGAGTCTCCACCTATCCGACAGTGGGTTCAAATCCATGCTGATGTGTTGGAGAGACCCCGAAAACTGATGTGTTCCACCGACTCCAGATGGAACTAGATGACTAAGAGCTCATCTCTGTCCCCATTTTGAAGTTAAGAAAAAAAAAGCCACTTTTCTGCAGGCTCCTGTTTCTGGTCTTGGAAACATTAGGAAAATAACACGTTAAAGGTTATGCATGCACTGCAGGCATAACTCCGCATTCCTCGGCCAAATCTATTTGCTAAGAAAATTTTACATGAAGAGTGTCTCCGCTCTGGCTTGCAAATTCAACATGGCCCAGATCTGCAAGAGTCGAGTTCAATAAAGGTAAAACACACAAACCCTGGCTTTATGACATTATAAAAGCTGATGAAATGCTTTCATTTGGTTTCTTCAGAACAGTGGACCTATATAGCAAAATGTGGAGCTAAACCTGGTGGTTTTTCAAGGCAATACACTGAATATGTTAAATATTTTTTTTAAAACGTACCTTTACTCAGTCTCCCTCACTCTCACAGTGTTTGGAGTTTCATCAGCATATTTGTGTTTTAGGGACATAACACAAGACAGCTCATAATTATCTAAATTACTCTGTAATTACAGTAAAGAGTGTTTTGCTTTGAAATATTACATGAAGTTTCAGGATGACTGACCCAACGGTCAATTCGAGACACCAAAAATGATCACTGAATCTCCAGGAGATCATTGACAGTAGAGCTCCTTTTAATTAAGTATGCACCATGTTGAGTGAGAACTGAAGCATCTGGCATTATTCAAAGTAAGAAGATTGACATTTAAGCAAATTGAAAGTTAGGCTTTTACTATGTAGTTTGTCCATTGATACACTCTGAAAATAAGATAGCAACTCAGTAAGTCACAGTAGCAAGTACACAGTTATAGCTTTAGTACAAAGTTATCCATCATTCACCACCTTTGCTTCCCAAAGTGGGACATAAATATTAGGCTTGGGTGGTATCCTCGTATTACGGTACGTGTGTATTTTAAAAGGGTATGGTTTTAAATGCAGTCAAAAATACAATTGCTTCTCTTTCTATTAAACTGATACGGAGATGCTGTGTTTAGGTGAAGTATTGTAGTGCACAACACTTGCCACCAGAGGTCAGTCTGTACTGGTGGAACAGGCAGCTGAGCTGAGAGAAATGGGGCCTGTGAGTGGTGGGGATAACGTTACAGGACCATAAAAAATGCCGGCAGCAACATCAGGGAGAGATAGTGGGAAGCGTGTGGAGACAGCATATTTTCACATCTAACTGTGTGTATTAAGGGTTTATTTTGACCACACCCAAGTGATTGTTGGATCAGTGGATGATGGTGTTTGATGAGTTTAATTTTTGTTACTGTCGAGTTTGAGTGAAACATGTTTTATGATGAGTCAACAAGGCGAGGGGGTAGTTGTAGTACAGTGAAAGGGAGAAACTTGAATGAAGGTGTGCATTTGTGTTTGAATGGGAACATTTTATTAGTTTTTATTAGTTAGGACTTTTTTTACATTACTTTTTTTAATTTATTTTTTAAATACATGAATACTGTAATATCCCATATACTCCGATGAAATGTTAGGAAGCTATGAAGGAATAAAACACATAGATACCACCCAAGCCTAGCAAATATAAAATTTACTCTTTCCTTATTCAAAACTGGGTTCATTTATTTCAGGTATATTTAAACTTGCATCAGATGATATTAATATGGAACTAGATTAAATTTAATGTGAAAAGGTTTGCTCGTAGTGCCGAACCCACTAAGAATGTCTGAACCTCTGAACATAATAGCTTTTAGCTGCTTTTTAATTCAATTCAAAATACTTTATTTGTACCTCAAGGGTAGGTTAAGGCTCATTAACTAACTGGTATAGTTCTTCTGGCCACACATAGACCGTATGCTGATTTGCCCAGGAGCCCTCCCATTCCTTTACAATGAAGGTAAATGGAAATTAATTTGGGGTCCTCAAAGCATTTAAAATGTAATGTTTAAAAAATGCAACCATGCAGAAATGGTGCCTTGGTAAATGAGGATAATCCACAGATCTCCCTGACAGTAGTTTCTCTGGAAATATTATCTACCAAACTAAAAAAACAAGCAAACAAACAAAAAACCAATAGTAAGGCTTTTGGTTTGTGGTGGTGGTGGCAGTGTGGCTCTCAGCCTGATAAGCTCTGAATATGTTTTTTCATAATATGGGAGAACTTTTAATATAACTTTTGCCAATGTCAACAGAAATCTACCAGACTTTAACATTTAGCTGGACTTGCAACAAGTTTTCTCTCCTCTTACATGATGCCAGTTGTCTAGCATTACTCTTCATAGTGTACGCTAAAGTGATATTATGTAGAACAGGAGCCAATGATCTATCAGGGACACACTGATGGTTTTGGCATCAGTGCTCTCACTTAATGGGTAAGGTGACCAATCTGCCAAAAACTTGATTTGTACACTTTTATGTCCTTACACTTACGTTGCCAGTTTCTCTCCCTTTATCTCTTCCAGGGAAAGTGAGAGGGGTGGGTGTCGCTCAGTCACACATGGGCACGTCAGTCTGGTCTCTGTGATCCAGACCAAGGCACCCCGCAGAGCCCCTCGTGTTCTTGCCTTATTGCCGCTGCCCCTTCAGCTTCCTCTGCCTCCTCTTTCTCAGTTCGCACCTTGTAAAAGGTGGACGGGCCAACAATCTACTTACCCAAGCGCCGTCCGATAGGTGAGGGCGGCGAGGGCTGCGCTGTCATTGGCTGACTGCTGGTGAGAGTGCGATGCGGATTGGAGGATGTCGGGGGACTGGGATGAAGACCTGTGTAAGAAGGCGCTGGTGTTGGTGGAGGAGCTGTGCTTCAACTCCCCGAGAGGTTACAGCCAGAGTGAACGCTGCCAGGAGTTCAGCTACCTGCTGAGAGGTCGCAACAGACAGCTGGACACAGGTAACTGACACACCTGAAGCTTCTCATAAATCTTTTTACAGCGTATGCATTTGTCAAGACTGATTCTTTGTCCCAGTGAGTATGAAGAAAGCTTGTTCCCTGTTTGCTCTCACAGGATTCAATAGTTTGTAAGACTAATGCCTCATTTCCACTGCATTTCGATTCGATGCAGTTCACTTCTGGTACCATGTACTTTTCTCCATTTTGTTTTCCACTGTGGACACCATCCTGTCAGTGTAGGCAGAATTAGCAACAGAATTAGCAACAGATATAGCGACACTGCGGGAAACTGCAGTGACATCTTCTCCAATACGAGACTTGCTGGATTCTTTAATTGGCAGCCAAACAGAGGAATGTCTGCACTTTGTCAGGTGTAAGGCGTAGTGTAGGTAGCGTACCGGCATATTGTTGTGAGCTGCCATTTTTTTAAAATCTGGGTTGAGAGAATTAAAAAAAAAAAAAAAACTGCTATTCTTCGAATGGCCACTTGAGGCTGGGTTAGACTCGCTATATTTAAATGCTCACCTTGGTTGTAGAAAATAAACATGTTCACAGCCTGGTGCAAAAAAACCAAGGGATTTTTTTTTTTTTTTTTATAATTCAGCCATTAACATTTTATTAAGGGTTAAAGTTATGCATCATTAAGGGCAGACTATTTTGCCTGACAGGCTGTCTGCCGATGGTGTCCTCAGCTTCTCAGTCAGATCCACCCCTCGCTCCTTCACAGCACCAACCTCTATTAGACGCCCAAATATGATCACTGCTGACTCCAAAAAACAAGATGGGAGTCCACAAACCAATGGGTGACATCATGGAAGCTACATCCATTATTTTTACAGTCTAAGGTCGAACCATATAGTGGAAATGCGGCAACAAATCTACAGCCCTGCAAGCAGGTCTGTGAGGCTATAATCTGAGGCACAACAGTGTGTTTACCTAGAGGCTATCATGCTGATGTTTAGCAGGAGTGATATTTACCAGGTTCACCATCCTTGTTTATCGTGTCCGCATGCACTTGCTAATTAGCACTAAACACAAACAGGCTGATGTAAACGTCATTAGTTAGCAGGTATTTAGTCATAATTAAAAATTTTGACCTGATAATGGTGCTAGCTGAGAAGTCAGGGAACCGCCAATGTGATTACAGTTAATCCTAAGGGAGGCATGAATGTCTGTACAAAATTTCATAGCAATCCATCCAATAGACAGACCAGCATTGCCATCCCTAGAGCCATGCTCCACAGTGAAATTTGCTTCACCCTGCCTTAAAAGCAATATTTCATCCACCCTTGCTGTATCAAAGGCGCTCTGTACATTTGAGAGGTGGCTTGTACAAGTGGGCAGTCATCTCCTTCACACAGAACAGACAAGCTGTGGTCAGCTTGATTCATGTCCCTTCGAATGTACACCTATGATAATGTGCTTTTGCAGTGGAAATGGTGGCAAACATCTGCAGAAACTTATCAAACATCTCCTGCAGAATTAATAGCTACATCTGTCCATATGCTCAATATTTTCCATCATTTACAACTGATGCAGATTTTTTTTTATTTAATGTATCCAAGCAGACCACAGCTGCTGTATTCTGTGAAGAAGGAAACGTTGAATCTGTGGGACACCTTTCAAGCCTACAGCAGGCGAGTCTTTGATACTGAAAGATTTTGGGAAAAGCTTTAAGGATCTGATCACCCACTCAAAAGGAATTCTGTTAATATGGGCTCCATTGAAGATTTTTAGTACCCCTTATGGTCTGAATCAGGCTTTCACACCCTGACAAGAACAAAAACACAGACTGCTGATACTTAAAATATGTTATATTTTGTCATGAAAGTGGTAACATCCAGAATATTGACTTCAAAAACCTTCAGCAGGAGCATTTTAGCATTGCCTCGGCAGCTGTGGATATGTACAGCAGCATGACATATGTTGGATTAAAAGGTAAGAGAAGGCAAATGTTAAGATGAGTGCTCATGGTTAGAGATTGTTAGGTAGTGTGCACTCACAACAACAAACCATGAAATATTCATCTGCTAGATTGAAATGGTAACGGTAAAAGGGTAAAAATCCATCCCATTTCTTTTACGAGCCCCAAAAGAGTCTCAGTACAATTCTGCAATTGTTATCACAGGGCTGGATTACAAATATATTTATATTTGTTTATTATTTCTTCTTCTTTTTTAAACAAACTGAGTAGGTGCATGATGCTGCACCATTGAGTGTATTGTATGCAGAGTATTGTGTGTGGGTTCTCATTAAAGCATTTGGAAGAGCAATGCACTGTTATGCAGATTAGCGTGGATATCTGTGGCTCAGTGTAGATTAGCCTGGATTGGCTGCATGTTGCCGCTGGAGGTTTGGATGGCTCTGTGAAGAAATGTCACACCATGGTTTTAGGCGTTGGCCTCCTCGCTTACCAGCTGTGCTTTTTCGGTGTTTGCTGACGGAAGTCCCCGAACCCTCGGAGGACGGCGACCGCCGAAAGCTGTCAGCGAATGTCTTGTGTAAGCAGCGGGGATGTGTTTGATGTGGAGCAATGTACGACTCCCAGTGGGCTTGCATCAGTCACTGATTGACAGGGAGTCTCAGTCCCTCTTCACGGTGCACTTCAGAGGCCTCCTACCCACCCACCTACCCACCCGCCGACTCTCTTTTTATGCTTTGTGGATTAGCGATGGATCTTTGGCAGGATCAGCGCCCGTGAAGGTACAGCGACTGCCCTAAAGAGAGACAAATGGAGGAGAGTGGTTTGGCCCCCGACAGTCCCCGCGCACGTTTGATCACAGCCGTGTCTTATCAGCGCTCCCTGATCTGCCAACCACACACAACCTACTCCTCTGCCTCCTCGCTTTGTTTTTCCCCTTCCAGATCAATACATTAACCTTTCTCATCCTTAAACCCCTCCCCTCTTTAGGTTTCGCTCTAAATCATTGTCAGGTTGTTTTCCTCCATCGCGCCGTTCCTGGACTTCTCTCCACCATTGCCTGTTTGGTTTCCACTCTTTCACACATGGCGTGGTAGTTGCATCGACTTTATCATCCCTACGCCCCCACCTCCTCTGAGGAAACAGAAAAGGGAGAATAGACTCAGTCAGCTTATATGTCTGTTTCAACATGTGCACCAATCTGTTTTCACCCCTCTCCCTGTCTTTCCCGGCCCTGCTGGCCATTCTGTGGTTGGGATCGTTTTTCCTTTCACTCCATTCCCCTTCATCACTACTGTCTTTTTTTGATGATTTCTACCTCATCCTTCCTTTGCCCTCTTTTCCTGTCCTCCCGCTCCCTCACTCTACCCTCCTCCAGTCTCCTGATCTCCATCGTCACGTTCTCTCTTGCCTCGCTCTCGCTTCCTTTTTTTACCCCTTGTTTCTCATTTCCCACCCAGTCTTGTTCACCACCGCGACAGATCGATGTCCCCTCGCCCATCCCCCACCTCCGCGGCCCCCCAATCATATCTTTTGAACAAGTGCTGATTAATGACATACACAGACTGATGAATAATTCACCAAAGAGTGAGCGAGGAAGGAGAGGAAGAGAGGGAGGGGGGGAGGACAGAGGGAAGGTAGGGGTGACGAACAAAGAGACAGTCGCTGAGGAGAGGAATAAAGTCAGAGCGTGCAGAGGCAGACAGCATGGGAAAAGAAATGACAGCGAGGAATGAGGGGTGTTTGAGGGGATTATATAGAGGAGTGAGTGAAAGAGAAAGAGAGAGGGAAGGCGGGGAGAGACAGAAGGCGAACCGAATTCCAGAAGATGTACCCCAGGGCTTGAGGATTGGCTGCTGTTGTCTTGTTTTCACTCATTTGCTCTCAGTCTTGTTGTCAGCCTGTTACAGATAAAATTCCATTCTCTTTTGTGTGATTTAACAGTGTTTATGTCTTTGTCATGCCTATAAAAACACTCTGAATTGAAGTAAATTGAAGGAAAAGGGGGTTAAAAAAAAGGAGGCCTCTTTGTCGGTCTGATGGGGGGCTTAAGAAACATTTTCCTCTGACGGTAAGACACTGCTGTTCTACATAAAGGTGATGATTGGCCTGCCCGCAGACAGGAAGCATTGTTAATTGGTGGCCCTCGTCTGGACGCTGACCAACATGGTGAGAGGCAAAAATTCCAGTTAGACGCTGCAAGGTGGGGAAGCATACTTGGTTTGCGAAATCTGCACACTGTATAGTAATGAGTCTTCTTGGTCTACTTACAACCTATGAATATTCATGTTCAGTGCTCTGGGCCTACAGTTCATTGTGGGCTCGGATTGGTTCTTTTGTCAAGACAGTCATCAGACCCCAAACATGCTATTTATAAAGAGACTTCAAATGGCTCAGGATAATTATAAATATTCATTGTATATTTAGTCTATTTATTTATAAATATTCATGGAATATTTAGAGGGTATTTACAAATTTATGAATTCATGAATTTACGTATCATAGGCTCCGACATGTGCACTTCTAAGCCATAAACAGAACTACAAAAGTTCCCCAGCTCTGAAGCTGATGTCGACTCTCTTTCATTTCTGCTCTCTTTGACAGAGGCCGGTGCTGGAACTGTCCGGCAGACTGGTGCTGAAACTGCGCTTTCCTTTTATTCTGTACACTTTTTCATCCGGATGAGTCATACTCCCCCCTCCCCAACACACATCCTCTACAGCCCCATATCCCCCACCACTCCCACCACCCCCCCAATCCCATCCACCCCTCAAACACAATCCTTGAGCCGTCACAGATTAAAAAGCTCATAAGCATGAGGAAATGCAGGATGACATTGCATAGAGACATCACTGTGGATGCTAGTGTTTGTGTGTGTGTTTTTTTTTTAATTGTTTGCCCCCCACACCACCCCCACCTCGCCTCCTCTCCTCCCCTAAGAATATCCACTCTGCCATCGTTGCCCCCATTTTAAGCTCAGGATTCAAATGTGGGATATGAGCTTCAGGGGATGGTTGCATCAATTTACGCCTACAGCGGGTTCCTTCTGCTGCTCCGTGATTTGTGATTTTTCAGACGTTGTCGTGATGTATGTCTGTGAAGGGGGTGTATGGATTGTTGATCATGCAGTGGCTTACTGTTGATTTGTAAGGCATAATGTGTTAATAAATAAATACAGGATGTGCACTCATGTGGTGCGGTCAGTCCACCACTACCATGAGGTTCACATTCTATGGGTTGCTGTTCACGCCCCCGACAGGATGAAATGTAATAACTTTGGCGATCCCCTTGTTTCTCATCTTGCATCATCATCAGGTCAAATTTGTTGACATTAGACATTCTGGTTTCTGACCAAATACCAGCAGAGACCAGTGATAAACTGAGATGGCCCACTTCAGATTCATTTCCTGTATCTATGTCGTGGATTTAGCCAGTGCCTGCCCCTTCAGGAGACTAGCGACAGCCCTGAGTCCATTCATTCCAATGGGAAAAGTGAACATGAGTACAGATTATGACCATTCCCTTCACCCCATAATCAGGGATGTAAATCCCCATTTACATCCCCCATTTTTCACAAGCTCCAACCCTTCTAAACATTCTGATATGGAAACGGAATTTTTTCAGACACATAATCACGAAAAAATTTACATTGTTTGAGACTCTGTTTTAGCAACATACTCTCGCAGGATCTGGTGACAACTGACGTGATCTTACACTCAGATGATATCAGACATTAAGCTTGCAGATAAAAATCAGGGACAAACCTTAAATTTGTACTATATATAGCGTTGTGTTGATTTTAGTCTGATTTCATTCACCACACCACGTTTGCAATACTTCCAAAGGAAGTGGGGGGATGTGGTGGAGAGATGGCCCACTTAGAGGCCTGAAGTGTATGCCATTTTGTTCCACTAGTGCAGCTTGTAGCGGGGTATCTTCTGTTATAGAGTATCTTTGATGCCGCTAAAAAAACCCATTCCCATCAGACCTAGCTGTAGTCTGTGATTAGTGCTAATTGACAGGTGTTAGCATGCTAACAGGTGCTAATTGGTCAGCTGGCCGTCATTGTAAAAAATGACCCAGCTTAACATGATCAAGTTAGTGTTGTCATTGTGAGCATGTTAGCATACTGGTGATAGCATTTAGCTTAATGCACTGCTGTGCCTGAGAACAGTCTCACAGTGCAGCTAGTGTCTCTGTTAAAACTCCATTCTCCTCACACTTTTATTTCTGTATAAAGACAGACTTTATAATGATATGACAAAGTTATAGCTCCCTTCAGAGTGTTGAATCTTCTGTTAGTTTTAAATCTCTTTACCCTCTTCATCCTCCCCTCCATGTCTTCCTCTGTAGAAATCTCTGTCAGTCTGCTGTCGGTCATCGTGACATTCTGCGGCATCGTCCTCCTCTCCGTCTCCCTCTTCGTCTCCTGGAAGCTCTGCTGGCTGCCATGGAGGGACAAGGAGGGCGGAGGCCTGAGCCTGACGTCAGGGTTGCTGCCCGGAAGTGCTGGTGTAGGAAGCCTTGGAGGTGCCGGCGGCTCGTCACTCTTACCCCCCCTGCTGCAGAGGAAGGAGGGCCACTCCTCGTCCTCACTCTACCCCACCCTGGGCCAGCAGGGCGGGCACCACCCCCATTTCTCTGACCTGGTGGGGCTGGAGAGGGGGGAGGTCGGAGGTGTGGTCGGGGGGCCACAGGACACCCAGGAGTCCTCCTACCTGGACATGGACTCCTACCCCAACAATGCTGGTGAGAGAAGGAGCAAGCTCACAGACATCTCTTAATCCCAGTCTGACTGTATGAGTAATGTAATGCTGCGGTCAATAACTTCTTATTTTAATACACTCACAGGGTACTGAATTTAATACATTTACCTACATACAGTAAAAATAATTTATCTGTGCTGCAACAGTGTGATGAATGCTGACCATTATTGGATATGTAAATGGCTTTTCTTTTAGTGGTGCTACATTCGAGGAATATTACTTTTTCATGTTACTGGCCTAGTCTCTTATTGCACACACTTAGTTATACAGGAGGAACATTAGGAAAGAGGTAGTCTGTGACTTTCAGATGAAAATTCAGTTACCACAACCACAACCATATTTTCATTAAGGGGTCCATTTGTTTATTTCTCAAAGCAGCATAATGTGCAGATCGGCTTTTAAAGGGGATCTATTACACTTTTCCTTATTTCCCTTTTCCATCATTTTTAGAATGTTACATTGTTGAAGTTTCAACAAAGCGAACTTGTATCATTCTCCCGCTGGAACATGTCCAGTGGTGAATCGTTTGGTTTAGAAGCATGTTCTAGGAGAAACCCAAAAATAATAATAACAGGAAAATAGCAGAGGACTTTTATTTTGTTTTTTTTTAGAGAGAAAATACACATTTACATCATAAATTGATGCAGAAAAGGCACCAGTTGGCACATGAAAATTTACCAGAAGGCAGGAAATTATAGTTTGATTTTTAAAATCTTCTGCCAGATATTGCCTGTAACACACAGTTGGTCCAGAGAGTATCATCACTCATATGTTCACTTGCCTTTTAGCTCTGTTTTGGCCTCCTCAACCCCCCTGCGAAAATCTCCCTATTTAGCTGCTAAATGTTCACATTTCTTTACCAGCTAGTTTTATCAGAGTTTGTTTGCAGAAAACAGCTGCCTGACACCCTTAAACACAAAGTTCATGTCAGCAGTAAACTGAACCAAACAGTAAATGTGCCATGAAACAAAAACAATGAGCTCAAAAGCTTGCAAGAGCTGCCGAGTTGGCTCATCATTCTGTGTGGGTTTGTTACTACAAGCAAACCTCTCACCATACACACAGTCTTTTGATTTAATCTTCAAGTATAAAAAAAAAGAAAAAAATACACAGATTAGAACTGCAACAACCGGTTGATAAGTTGATCGACAGAAAATTATTCATCAGATTAGTTTTTAACCTGCATTCACTGGCATTTTTCCATTTTGTCTGATGTTTAATTGACCACATTGTAAGATTTAAAGTATCATTCATTGCAGCCTTTAAACAAATGCACATGAACATAGCTTTAAGAGATCCTTCCCAATAAGCACGTGATGGTGAGGTGGTTTGAATCGGCTCGTAGTAAATAAGCAGCCATTAAAACAAGAAGCAGTTTTAGCAACATAAGTAAGTAACTGATGTCAGAGCAATGTTTAGGACCTGATTTGATGAAACAGCTTAGGTGACAGCTATGCGTTTTCCCTCTGCTGTTGTATTTATTCTGGCTGTCAACACTGGTGCGGGTTGTGTATTATTATTCACAGTCAAATGTTTGCTGGCTGCCTTTATTGCAGTTGGATGTGCTTTCTTTCACATCTCTGTGTTCTATGCCTTTCATGCTGGCTCATGCTCTGCTATTGTAAACATGTCTGCTCATTCCTTCCCTCCTCTCTGCTGTTAAATCACTCTTTTAAATCAATGTAATGCAATCAATGCGATCAATGATGCCGCCCCTGCATTACAAAAGAAAGACATCACTGCTAGCCGCTGTAATGACTCAGGCCACGGTAGTGCTAAGGGGAGAGACATGTGAGTCATCGAGGATTGTTTTGTCCATTTTCTCACTGTTAGGAACTCTGAAGCTGAGTCAGACGTCTCCAGATGTCCCCAACTCAGAGGTTGGAGCCCAGCCCCATAAAGACCTGCCCAATGCTCACTCCCAGCAGCAGGTCACCTCCCGGTCAGTACTCAGTGTATGACTGTCCTGGGCATGTGTGTGGGTTTAACAGTGTGTGTTTTGTACATTTTTCAAGTGTGGTAGTCGCTGGTTGTGTGTTTTTACTTAATAAACTCAAAGATGTTGTGGTAAATATAAACAGGAATGAACCTTAACCTCCAGTGAGTCCTCATTAAAGGAAAATCGACTGGAAAACACATGATTGAAATTTAAGAAAAGGAGGGCTTTACCTGGTAAAATGATGTTTTTGTGAGCACACTGGTTGATGCTGGCTTTAATCTTGCTCGCCTCTAATGAAAGCTTTTGAGGTCTGTAAATCATCTTGGACTTTGTTTTGAACCTCTCCATAGTTTCATCTGGGAAAAACAACTTTTTAAACTGGAGCTGATATTAACTGATATTTTTTTCAGTCACAGTGGCAGGTATAAATTCTACAAAAACAGAAAACACCCACAGAGAACCTCTCACTATTTTTACAGATAGTAATTTGTTTTTGCTATCTTGCATCACACAACTAGCTTTGATTTAATAACACATTCTATGATGCATGCATGTGTAAAAAAACAAAAAGTGTGCAAACTCTTATGCAAATAAAAACAGTAGGTAAACTCCATTTAGGTGGTTTACCGCCACTGCATGTCTGATTAAGCTACTGAATCACGCTGTTGCATAGAATCTTTTTTTTTTTTTACTCTGCATGTGTGTGTTTGTGTGTGTGTTGTGTGCTGTGCTCTTCACTTAATATTCACCCTCTAAGCTCTTATGTGTCTGTTTAGGCCCAAGCCCATGACTCACCAGCTCTCCAGTCCTGATTTCCACGGCGAGGAGAAGGAGCAGGTAACCAGCATTGGGCAGATCAAACCAGAGCTCTACAGGCCCAAGGGCGACCAGGGCGAAGGCAAAGCAGGCGACAACTGCGGCAAGATCAGCTTCCTCCTGCGCTACGCCTTCAAGTAAGTCAGTGAGCTTCCATCTGAAACAGCCTACTCGCTCTGTCAGTGTCCTCTTATGTAAAAAGTGTAGACTTTTAACATTAATAAATCATCGCCACAAAAATTTCAAGATATAAAGTTTAACTGTAAACAATGAGGCCATTACATCATCCCCAGGTTAGCCTGAAGATGCTGCATCAGCGTCTGTGCAGAGCACCCATTGACTTTCTGTCTGGAAAACTGCACACCTCCTTCTTTGATCAAAATAGTGCAAAACATGAAACTTTTCCATGGTTCCTCTCTTCCATGCCTAGTTAGTATTAAACACAAAATTCAGCTGAAAATACCAAACGGTTTTTCCGCACAATTAAAATTGCTATTTTTCCTCTGACCTGTAGAGCTATTTATCAGTATACATTGTGTTGGTGTGAGGTGCGGAGTGTTGGAGAGATCGACTTTAGAGATGTCTGCTTTCTCTCCAGTGTAATGGGACTAGATGGCACTTGGCTTGTGGTGCCCAAAGTGCCAAAAAAATACATCTGAAAAACTCAACAGCAATGTCTCTTTCCAAAATCATCACCCAGTTACTCAAGATAATCCACAGACCTTGTTGTGAGCAGTTTTATGTAGGAAATTGGTTTCTTTCTACCAAACTACACCTGCACCTACACCTACACCATATCCCAGTTATTACATCTTCTGCTAGCTCATCTAGTACGGCTGAACTAGCTAACGTTACAGCTTAACCAGGGAAGAAACCATAAATGTTTACATCTCTCGCTGTCATAAGCACAAGCCTCTTGTCGACGAGTAGATGCACACGTCCTTACATGCAGTGATACAGTTGGCGGGTGTGGTTCAGTAGGAAGAAAATAGTTCCTACATGAAACTGCTCACAACAAGGTCTGTGGATTATTTTGAGTCTAACTGAGTCATGATTACTGGAAAGAGACATTGCTGTTGAGGTTTTTAAATGTATTTTTGGGGCTTCAAGCACCGCAAGCCGAGTGCCATCTAGTTCCATTACATTGGAGAGAAGGCAGACATCTCCACAACCAATATCTCACACCAAAAAATCTAGTGATAAATTGCACTACAGCTAAAAAGAAAAATCTGTATTTTTGATTTTGGGATGAACTGTCCCTTTTATCCTTGAAATGAGACCTGAACTTTGTTTGATAAATCCAACATTGAGTAAAACTACCGTACTGTAGTTTCGCTTGTCTCCGGTGAATGTTGATACGTCTGTTTTTGCACCACTTTGATCGTAGCGGTGGGTGTGCAGTTCTTCAAACACTAAGTCAGAGGGCTGCAAACAGACACCGGTTTGCTGAATTTCTTTATGCCACAGAACAGAGGGAGCGGGTGCTTCTTGGGAAAATATCTTTCAGCGTGTTTATCCCCTTCAGTAGACACAAAAAGAAAACCTTCAACTCAAGTAGAAAATTGAGTTTGCGACAGTGAGGTTTTTATGGGAAAAACACCAGCGAACACTCTACGAGCATGAGATGTGAGAGGCGACTAGTTGTTGTCTCGACTGTGGTCGCTTTTGTTTATGATAATCATGCTAAAATATTTAAAAATAAGAAAGTGGTAACATTAAATGTAAGTGACAAAGCGGCGTCGGCGGCTTTTATGTACTGTGTGGCACAGATTTCTGTAGTTACTTTCATTTTGCCCCTCTGACTGTTCTCCGTTGAATATTCTCTGCTGGAGAATTTGGGTCTAAGTAATTGGGGGGTGCCATGCTGTGAGGACTGGCTGATGGGAGAGTGTGTGTATGAGTGTGTGTGTGTGCTCAGCCTCGTTGGCTGTGGGTTGTGGGGAGGAGTGTGCAGCTCCCTTGCCAGGTCTGTCTGCGGCTCAGCTGGCAGTCCCCCATTTCTGCCTGCCCCGACATGTAGAAACATTACAACGGGCGAAAGTGCTGATGGTCAGAAAAGAAAGGGAGCGAGAGGCCGTTTCAGTCATGAATTATATATGGCGAGCCACTTTAAACAGCAGCCCCTGTCAACACATAATAACACCAGACTGTGTTATAGCTGGAGTTACAGATAGAGAATTAGCAAGGGAGTTATATGGACAGGGAGGTTAATGATGAAAACTATTCATGTGTCCCTTTTCCCCATTTATAAAGTCACAAGATAATTTATGTCGTGTTGTAGTTGCCTGGCATTACACTGGAGGCAAATTGTTTTAGCGGAAGGAGTAGAAGAGAGGGAGTAAAGAACAGGTTAGAGATGTGAGGGCATATCTGTATGTAACACACATGTAGAGGTGTGTTCACACTGGAGCTGTGATAAAATTGGTGTGTCAGTGTGTGAGACCCAGCTGTTTAGAGTGTAACAGTCAGAACAACAATGTCAATCTTCCTCAGATCCTCTGGGAAAGGCATTTCTATTGACAATCCCATTAAAAGCTGACACATTTCCACTGTGGGAATAACAGCTAGCTTTCGGGCATTGTCTGCCAGGAATCAGGCCGTGAATTTCCCTCTGTGCTCGAGCAGTAATAGGTATACTCTCTGCAGCGTGCCTCGTGGATTGTGTAAAAACCTTGGTTTGGGTTCAAGCTCACGTCTTGTTCTGTAATAAGACACGTGAGTGGAGAGAAATGTGCGAGCGTGCCTTTGTAACAAACAACAAATGCAGGAAAATTCATGAGGGGTGCTTTTTTTTTTGTACACAAGCTTCCTGTCGTTTCCAATTATTGTACATCTGAGCATTGCCTTGAACCACACTGGTTAATCACGGCGACTGCCGTCTGCCACCAACATGTCTCGAAACCATACAGGACTAAATATCGTGAGATACATATTTGAAATGGTCAGGGTTTTCTCGTTAAAATATTTATCTGGCTGAGCTGGGAATGTAATTTCCTCCAGCAATTTGCCCTGTATATCATCGCCCTGATTTGATGTGATTGCAGAGTGGGCATGTTTATCCGATTGCCTTAATTGGATGTGATTCAGAGGTAAACACGTGTCCGCGTTGGCCATGGTTGTATTGTCAACAAGCGTGTCTTATTTGTGATTGGTACACATGGACAGAGGACGTTATAACTGCCGGGGTCACCGTCGGCATTTGCCCTGCTGATCATTCCTCAGCCCCAAAGTTCACGCTGCTCTCCTAAAGCAGCTAATGAAGTGCTGACACACTGGTTAACACGGGGAGACACAGCCTAACGAGGTCTGATTAAAGGCCTCCGAGCTGTCCTCATCTTCATCTGGTAATTAAATACATAACAAATGGTGCGTGAGACGCAGCCATGACTCTGCATGGAGCATTTCAATGTAAAGATTTGTGTGTTTTGTGTGCTCACGTGTGTGTATTTATGCTTTCATAATTGTGTGAGTGACAAAGAAAGACTTCACTCCTGCTACAGTGCATTTGAGAGTGATTATATGTTTGGTTTGTTGTTATGACAACAAATTATGCTATTTTTGGAACAAAGCTGCTGAATGTCTAAATGTATTTACCTGCATTTGCTACCTTTAATCATTTAAGATATCACAGAAAATACAGCACAAGGGTAAAATGAAGTATTCTGGATATGTTATTGTTGTCAGTGAAATAAGACTTTGAGCTGGAGACATTAAACTCCTCCAAAAGCCCAAATCTGTTATTTTTTGGACACATATCATAATAAATATTTACATACACAATGAATGAGTTTGACTAATGATTCTTGTAGTGCCGAAACAATCAGGTGATTAATTGACCAGTTGGTTGGCCAAGCAAACAAACAAAAAAACAAACCAAAAAAACAACAACAATTTTGATAATTGATTAATTGTTTGAGTACTGTATCATGTGATATTTTTTAAAACCTCTCATAATGCTGCACTCACTTGCTACCTGTTCATGCCTTGAAGAAGTTTCTTACTGGGAGATTGCTTATTATTAAGATTTTTGAAAATGCAAATAAAAAAATAAATGAATGAATAAGTAATTAAAATTGCACAGATCCAAGCTCCACATTTAAATATTTGCTGCACAATTTTATACAAAATGAATCTCATTGTGTTTTGATTTTGGACTAGTATTATTTTAAAATACAAACAATTAATCTGTAAAATAATAAGCAGATAAAAATTAGCAGATTGATCACTGTTATTTTAGATTTGGTGTTGTTGGGCCTAAACCTTTGTTCATTGCTGGATTAAAGATTTTGCCATCAAATAAAGAAGCACATTAAACACATTATATGTAAAATACTTTAATGAATTTAAATTAAAAAGTTACGATATAATCAGTTCATGCAAGTGCTTCCTTTAGACCAGTGGTTGCTCGTGACGTAAAGCCATATCTATAGATGTGAGTCCTCTTAGCAGGTTCGAATTATTTTTATTTGAAAATGATTTTATTAATTATTGATTGATTGATTATTGATTTTTATTGATTAATATATTTTTTTTATTATCCAGGGAAAAAAACACTTACAAATCCTTCCAAATAAATATGATTTTGTGTTGCAGTTTTCTGTTTGTATCATTTTCTATGACGGTAAAGTTTGGAAATAAAGGTTGCAATTCAGAAACGTCTTAAACACGGTGCCATGTCAATATTCTGAAGACCCCAAAATTCTGAAACCCTGTTAGTCTGAAAAATGACCCAAACCCCCATTGCTCCAAAGTCCTTTTTTCTGGAAGATACACACTCCCCGGTGTTATTTTTATTTATTTATTTTTTTGGTGGGTGTTTTTTTCCTCACCATAACTAAGTGTTTTTTGTGGCTAAACTTAACCACACATTCACAGTCTGTTGTTACAGAAACGTACAATGTGGACATTTTTGTTGCAACTGGGTGTTTGAACCACAGGGAGTACGTATGTTTGGGAAAATGGGACTTCAGAGCAATCAGCGTTCGTTTTGGTGTAGTGGGCTGTCGGAGGAATGAGCTTTCGGCCCAGTGGGACACTTTTTGGACCAACAGGGCCTCGAAATTTTGGGCTGTCAGAGCAATGGGCAGTCCTCCCAAACACAGCAGAGGGCAAAGTCTCTGCAGATTAATACACGGCCGCACACTTCTAGTGGGTCCTAAATGATGATGTAGAGGGATTACGTTTATATGAGCCTTTTTTTTAGGCAAATCCTGCGTAGTATACCTTTAAGAACTCTGTATATATGGCCTAGAGTGAGTGTAGACTAAAGTGTAGTGTGTTAAGGATTATTAATGAGATCAGCTTTGGCCAGACTCTCACTGGCTGTACATCTGTGCTTACTGTGCTTACATTTCACATCGCTGATAGTGCAACATGATACAGCTGCAGGGATGACACACAAACACACACGCATGCTATTTTGGTTATTCCTAGCTTCAGAGACATGGAACCTCCCACACCATTGTGCGTGTATAAAGCCTGTACAGGTGTGTGTTTTTGTTTGTGTGTGGGTTGATCCTGTCTGGGCCTCATAGATTATTTGTGTAAATTTGTGTGACCCCTGCCTTTTATGCCTTTTTTATGAGCATGTGAATGTCTAATGGAGCTCGCTGCTTGTGTGTGTCTCAGTACGGAGCAGCTGGTGGTGAAGATCCTGAAAGCTCTGGACCTGCCGGCAAAGGACGCCAACGGCTTCTCTGACCCGTACGTGAAGATCTACCTACTGCCAGACAGGAAGAAGAAATACCAGACCAAGGTGACTCCCACTTCCACTCCCAACACACACACCTGTATCCTCAGTGGAAACACAGGAACAAAAAATTCCCTCAACATTTAACCATCATCAGGTCTGACTTGCTGTTTTCCCCCCGTCTGTTTCCTGCTGCTCTGTTGACCGCAGCCTCCTCATGGGGAATCATTACAGTTTCACTAATGTAATCTAATCTAATCTGGGGCATAATTTATTCAAGATAATGCGCTTCAGACTATTACTGGGCACCGCTACTCAACTCCTGTGTGTTATTCTGGTATTTGAGGACAGTAGAGTCAATATTTGAGTACATTTCGGGACGTTCTGTACCAGGAAATGTACCCTTAGCCCCCGAAATATCCTCCTCTCTTCTAATTTATTCCCAGAGGAGAGGCTTGAGACTTATGAGCTCTGTAGCCTCACAAATGTGAGTTGTGGTTCTCCATTTTCTTTCCATAAATATCACCAGTGCTTTTGTACAGTGTTTGGATAAAACAGGGAGACATTCTGAAGCTGGGAAGGGTCAGAATTGAGTGCAGAGCCGGGAAAGTGTGAAAAGTAAGCTTTCAGTGACAATGAAGCTGTAGCAGTTTGAAATTTCTCTCTTTTGGTTTCCCCCTTTTGTGCATCTGTCTCCTGTATATCACAAAAGCCCCTTCAGCCATTGAAAAGAGTCAATGCTTCAGTCATTTGCATAATACTGCTCCTCTTTTGTTTAGAGTGCAGATGATTGTTTCATTTCAATCTCCCCCTCATTAACATGGAATTTTTACACCACTCATATTTTGCCACGCTTTTATCCCCCCAACTAATTTCAAAAGAGGAGCAGACATCACCTACGAGTAGACGCCGGAGCTTTGTGTTCCTGGTTTCTAAAGGCACAGCGTCTCCATCGGCTGCACGTTTAATCCAAAGCTAACAAGTAATCATCAAGTGCTAATAAGCCGGAGTGACAGACCCACTCATGCAGTGACAAAAGTTGGATTTCGAGTCGAATCGAGTGTGTGTCACATTTTAATTATCACCAGCCTTATTGCATGACAGCATTCATATCAAATGCTTTCATGGCAAATAAATCCCTCCAGTAAATCAACAAATAGTAAAAAAAAAAAAAAAAATCGTGTCGGAGATTGAATGAGATTGAAGACAAATTTAAATGTCGTCTGCGATGTGTTAAAACATGATGAGCAGGAAATTACAGCTGCTCACTTTCCATCAGGCTGCATTCAAAATGCTCCGTCTTATTTGATGTGTTATAGAGGTGACAGATGGAAAAGGCAGAAAAACACAACAGGCGCTCAAAATAGAGGCAATAATAACCTGCAAAAAATATTGTTAACAATAGAAAATGGGTTGTGAACGTTTAAAAGGAAGAAATCCTGCACCAACACATGTTGGGAAACAAAATATAAAGTTTGAAATGTAGTTTTAGGTCTTTTTATTTAATTCCAGCTGGTTTGATTTGATTCTTCATCCCTGAAGGAAAGGTGAAATTCACTTTTCTCCCTCTGGCTGAGAGGCAAGGTCAGTCTGTGTGGTCGAGGTTAATTATATTGCTGAAGGTCATTTCGGCATGGCTGGCAAATCAGACCCCTCTGGAATATTCTTTGTCCTGATATTTCTTGTTTTGTAGGAATGCAGGTCAATTTAAAATAATGTTGATTCATGACATTTGCATGCTGTGACGTATGTTTTGCTGCTTTCAGCTCAATGTGATTCATCCGTCAGGTGTTTAATCAAAGCTTGTATATTCACAACAAGTCTGTAGTAGCTCTTCTGTGAGGGGAAAAAAACCTTATGGTTCATAGTGAGTACGTTTTTTATGTTTCCAATTTGTTTTGGAAAAACTTGTTGGTGTTCAGGAGGAGAAAACAGAAAAAAAAAGAATAAAAAATACACCATTTGCTGACTTAAACACATCAAATCTAAGGAAAAAGATTCACCACCACAGCAATGAGAACTCAGTGCCAAAGATTTAAGTGAAAAAAGGAAAAGAGAGGAGGATCTTGTCGACTGCTGCTTACAGAGAAAAGGATTTTGACCAAATATAGCTCCAGTTTTATGCCACTTAGATAAGTCGGGTTTTTAAAGTATGAGACTTTTGCATTGATGGTTACATTGGAGAAGCAGATAAAAGCAAAAATACACACTTTGAAAAATCCAGCGAGTCGTTTGACAGCACTTACTGTGTTTTTGAAGGCATGTCCAGAATCCTCAGTGACTCCCTTATTCTGCTGAAATATCCAGTTTGTTTGGTTGAAGACATCGAGTTGCACCGTGTAAAACATGTACTTTACTGGGCAGCACATGGAGTATTTTTCATACCAGCAAAAAACAAAAGTCTTTGAGGATTCTGGATGCATCTTCGAAACAGCATTAAATGTTTTCAGACTACCTGCTGGGTTTCTTTAAAATTTGTCTTGAGTCTATCTTTGAGGAAATCTCGACTCAAGCCTGTGACTGGAATGCAGTCATTAATGCACAAACTGGGGCTAGGCCAGAAAATGAATTCACAGACACTTAAGATTACAGTGCACAAATTACCATGTAATTATTCAGCGTGTACAGAGTATTAAAAATATACTTATTGGGTACCTATAGAGACAAAAATAAGGGAAGAGGACAAGAGGGAATAAAGGATTTACCGTGTAACAAGGAGAATGAGGACAACTTAATACTTACGGTTTCATTTATTTAAAGAAAAAATCAAGCTCTTAACCTTGTTAACGTGCATATGAGGTTATGCATGAGTGAAGTAAGCAGTCAAGAATTTCATACTACTATGAAATGAGGGCTATCAGAGGAATAGACAGGTGTAGCTACGTATCAGTCTTTTGCGAGTTAGGTTTCACTTTCACTTCAAGAGCTGGCAAGCCGAAGGATCGTGTTATTTATTACCAATTATCCTAATATAGTAGAGAGCGATACGCCCTCTTGCAAGCAACCTTTTACAATCTGCTCTTGTTATTCTTCTGTGGAATCAGTTTCCTGTTAAAACATATATGCCTGAGTTACTCCTACATTACCATGTACCAGTGTGTAACGTACAGTAGCACACAGAAAACAAGCAGAGGTTTGTGTGTTTGATGAGCAGGTACGCATGAGCTGCAGGCAAGCGGCTGAGGGGTGGGAATAATTTGCATATTATTAGATCCGCTCGTAGTGAATGTGACAAAGGTGTAGAGTCATTTCTAAGCCATTTTAAAGCAAGAAGGGATTTCTGTCATGGAAACAAATTCTAAAGATTTAATTTTCATGAGCAGAGATGAGTTTTAGTGGCTTAATCAGTGCCCAGAGAGGAACTTTAACATTATGACGTATTTACAAAATATACTGTAGGTCAATACAGTGTAAACAGATTTTAAGTATTGAGTATTTATTATTATTAAAGTATACATTATTTTTGTTTCTGGGGAACAAAACATTAGGCTAATTACTCTAAAACAGTAATGTAAATGTTTTTTAACACAATGATAAAAAAAACAGAGGAACAGTAACGCAGTTTTGGGTTCCAGTGTTTTAGCATCTATCTGATACTCAAAACTGATGTTACAGAAAAACCTGAACCAGCTCTAATGTCCTGTCCTATCAATGACTCATGAACAATTAGGGAGCCGGATACAAATGCTTTCACTCACAAACCTTTTAGTTTATTGGACAGTGTTTAGCGTAGGGATGCTGTGGCGAGTTATTTATTTGAACAAATGAAAATGTTATTTTCTCCATGTTTAGTGATTCCGGGTGAGGTAATGGCCATTACTTTTAGTACTTAACAAACAAGACAAAGAGTGGAACGTGTCAGCGAGAGCCCCTTTCGTTGCAGTCTGGGGTATATGAGCTGTATAAAGGAAAGGAAGTCCCATGCTAACCCTCTTCTCACTGTAACTGTAGTGTCGTTGCAGGTTTTAATTAATGTTGTTTTTTACCTCTCTCATTTCTTATACTAATTTCCTTATACTTGCCCATTGGAACCCTGTATGAACAGAATAATGGCACTTTATTTGTGGGCTGTGTTTTAAATTGTTACTATAAATCCTGCGTCTATCTGTCTGTCTGTCCTCCTCAGGTCCACAGAAAGACCTTAAACCCAGTGTTCAACGAGACGTTTCAGTTCGGCGTGCCGCTGAATGAGCTACATTCCAGGAAGCTGCATTTCTCTGTGTACGACTTCGACCGCTTCTCCAGACACGACCTGATCGGCCAGGTAGTGGTAGACAACCTGCTGGACTTCAGCGAGGGCAGCGGGGACAAACCTGTCTGGAGGGACATTGTGGAGGGCACCGCGGTAAGGACAAAGCTCTGCTTCCAAAAAACCCCATCAAAACAGTCACATTCAGCAGGAGGAGATGCCCACGTTAGATTAGATTAGATTAGATTTGAATGAGCATTGCGGTGATATCGGGCCATTGCAGCTGCAAATTATGGGCCTGAGCGGTGGTAAATAGAATAGAACGAGGAATGGAGCGTATCAAACATGACACTAGTGACAGTTTCAATTCTAGACTTCAAGTAGAAATGCATGCATTCATGGTGTGAAAATGAATCTGAATCACAGTTTAGAAGAAAGAGAAAATAAATGATAAATAAAGATACAAATGTCCAAATATCTTATGAATGAAGCCGAAAGCTAAATATAAATACAATGAGAGTTATGCGCAAGTGAAAATATAAAACAAATAGTCAGACATGCTGTTGTTTACACAATGTGCATAATGTACCCTGTAGGACATATGTCAATACATACATGTCTCATGTATGATTCATATCATAAATTATATGTAATTTACACATGTAAAGGGTACATTAAGATCTCAAATCACCTCATACTATCAGAGGAACGGAGACTCTACAGAAGCAGGGAAAGACCACAATTTGAATCTTATAAGAAACTGAATGAATAAATTTTAAATTTCACCACAACATAATATCATACGGTCAAATTAAAATACCACTGAATTCATAACACTGAAATATTTCATTTTGAAAAACATCTATCTGCATTTATGTGATTTGTATTCCCCTCTTTGAAAGTTTAATAAGGTTAGTAATACTAAGTAATTTTTAGGGAGCACAAACTTCATTATTCAACATGTTGCATTCAGTTTTGTGTTGGATCAAGGCAAGTCAAAACAGCAGGATACCCAGAATGGATTGGTGCAATTAAGAAACCAAAATTTGAAATGAAAACTTCAAAGTAGAACATTCAGGCTACTGAGGATAATCAGCTGAGCCGCTGTGGCATCTGGCAGCAGAAAAACACAGCAAATGCTGTTTAGCCTGAAATTTGATTACTTCTCCAAAGATGACCCAAAATGTTACACGTTTGTACAGGTGCTACAAATCTTTGTACATTTAAATGGATTTAAGATCCACCGGTGTGGGTCAAGTCAAGAAAAACATTTTTGGGGAATTTTTTAGTGTATTTTTTATGGGACAGCAGTTGCAGAGTTCAGGATGGACACTGTCAGAAGAGCTGATTGCATTCCCACCACATTTGCCAAGTTCCCACTAAGACAGGCACCTGTTGGTCTTACAGTGTCATGGGGGAATCCTCAAACAGTGAAAGAGTAAAACAACACAGGCATGATCATGTATGGTGCACATAAGGGACAGAGGTCATAGGCGACTATCATGAGATCTGCGCCTGCAAACACAAGCACCTGCAATGTTACAAAATAACCTCAATTTTAACAACTTCAAAACCATCAAATCCCAGTTAACTGAAAAAGTCGCTGGGTGGGTCTTGAGACTATAAAGTTACCTGAGCTGCCATTTTAGTGACTGAGGTTGTAGAAGCAAGACTTACTGTCCAAGAAGTAACTGATCTGGTCTCACAAGACCGCTAACACTGCTTTGATTGCTAAGGCTAGTTCGCAATTATCAGCTACATTTTTGGTTTTGTTCACTGGTTAAATGTCAGTTAATGTTGAATTAATAGTTATAATTAAATACTAGTTATGAGGATGTTGTGTTTTAATGTCTAGCACAAATAGCACATGATATTGTGTATATGAGATGCTTTATTTTGCTTATAAACAAGTGACGTAAAACTTAAAAAAAAATCACTCTGCCTGCTTTCTGAAATATTTATTAAAGATTAATCACCCATTTATTAATGTCAGATAGGCTGTTATACAGGACTGCTGTCCTGTGGGGTTATAATGACATGACAGGAAAAGAAATTAAGGTGATCAAATGGGAAATCTCTGTTTTTTAATTGCAAAACTTAATATGACTGTCTGGAAATTACAGAAAAAACCCGAATTCAAACCTCTTAAATTTGGGCAGATGGTTTACAAAATAAAACAAATGCCATCAATGCAGTGGTATTTATATCTTTTAGTGGTGAAGTGTTCAGCTCCTTGTGGGATTCAAATGATTACAGCCTGTCTTTGCTTTCATATGACTCAAGGAAGCATGCGCATTTCTTTGTCTTAAGATCATACTGTAAAGAGACGACGAGCAGAAATAGTGCAGAGTGGAAACTGTCTGCAGTATAGATTCATTTGGAGTCTGGTAATGTAAAAACACAGCTCAGGAGAGTCCAGATAGATTACTGGAAAGGCACCGCTGGCCACATCCAAACTTTTTATCACTAGGCGTCCCAAGTAGATTTATATGAAATATTCATAGAAGGCTATTAGCAAATTAGACAGAGCAAAGTCTTAATTTTTTTTTGGCATGGATGTTTCATTTATTAAATAAGTTCAAAGCATCAGCCTCTCAGCGTATTTCAGTGTTTCACTTGGGGAAGTATTGATTAGTGAGGCTCAAAGCCACTAAGGAGTCATCATGCCACAGTGTGACCTGAATACCACTGGTGTCATTACTGTGGTGCCACTGAGACCACAGGCAGAGAGAAGATCAGTAGATGGGAGGGGAGGGAGAGATATAAAAAGCCTGAAGAATCGTCACCTCTACTTAACACTTTCCTTCACTCGGGGACATCGACAGATTGGCATATGATTCATTTACAGTGACGGCATTTCCCCTCTGCCTAAACACTCTGCCTGTCTGCATTAAGACGCCGGCTGTCAGCCACCGTCAGTCACAGATGTAGTTCTCATCTGGCCATAGACAATCAAAGCGCACCAAAGGATGTCTGCCTGTTAGTGTTTTTCCTATCTGGCCGTGTGTGTGTGTGTGTGTGCGATCACAGTGCCCCTGTTCCATTTCTGATCCCTGTTTGTATGTGTGTGTGGTGACCTACAGGAGAAGGCTGATCTCGGGGAGCTTAATTTCTCGCTGTGTTACCTGCCCACTGCAGGCAGGCTCACCGCTACAGTCATCAAGGCCACCAACCTCAAAGCCATGGACCTGACTGGCTTCTCAGGTATAGGATTAACACACGCACGCACGCGCACACACACACACACACACACACACACACACACACACACACACACACACACACACACACACACACACACACATCATGCTGCTGTGACGCCTCCAGCAAGCCGTCTGACAGGAAACTCATTAAAAGGAAAAATATGACAGAGAACAGCTTTAACACTGTCTGGGGAAAAAAAACAGCCACTGGTGACGCATGATGATTCCTTGAGTTCTTTTAGGTTTATGTCTTATTCTGATTAATAACTAGCCACACATTCAGCAGAGGCATATTTCATGTGTTAACGTCACAAGTGTATATGAGTCACTGAGTGTATATGAGATCTTGTTCTCTATTGACTTTTCTGGTCAAATATATAGATAAATAAAATACGCATGGTGCCAGTTTCTTGGACAAAAAGAGCAACTGTTCGGGGTGTGGACTCGAGTCAGACTTGAGTCACAAACCCGATGACTTTAAAATGACAAAATCAAAAACACTTACAAATCGACTAGTACTTTAACAGTAAGCCTTTCGACTTGAAAATACTTGACACCTTTCCCCCGCCTCAAAGATTAAAACATATCTCATTTAAAAAATGTGCCAGGAATTAATTTATTTCCCTTCATTACCGGAATTAATTCCCCAGATCTGCTTCATTTGAACCAATCCAATAACATCCAATCAAATTGAAGAGAAGAACCATGACGAACTAATGTTACGTTACTTGCCAGCTGCCATTTCATTTGCATACAAAAACTTTTCAGTGGTTAACCAAATTGCAGTATGTGAAACATCTTGGTTGAAAATGACATGCGGAGATACAAAAACTTCCAATTAACATTTTTTAACAAATACAAAAAGCAATCATGATTTCTGCAAATGTGTTATATTACAGTTCGGTCGTTAAAGTGACATTACATTTGGTGAAGAGTGTATTATCACTTCTTCAGGCTGCGAAACTCAAAGTTGAGGACTTGGGACTTGTCCATCTTGACTTGGGACTTGAGTGCAACTGTGACTTGCAAAACAATGACTTGATCCCGCCTCTGACTTATGGTATTTAGCACCAAACGAAGAGGCAGAGTTTTCCCCACCAACGGCAGCCTCAATGGACCAAAATGCAATGCAGCTGCAAGATACAGTATGTTGCATTTTGACTGAGGGATGCAACCTCTCTTTTGTTGTAACCCTGTCTTGCTTTTACTTGTATTATCATTACAGTTCCCTCCTCCTGCAGGTTAAACCAACAAGCTTTTGCAAAAAATAAGATTAGCAGAAAGAAATTTGTCAAAACTGAGTAAACCGAATAAGTGAAGTAGAAGGAGATGAAGCATGTTAAGGGAAAGTGCAAAAAAGTAAATTACCATACAGTTTGTTAAATAATTTCTGAAGTGCATCGAGCAACGCCAGATAGATCGTTTCTAACCATGTTAGCGAGGAGAGCTCAGATTTTTCCTTCAAGAGGTAGAGGCTGAGTTTATACATTATGAATATATTACCCGGAGCTAGAAAGTTTATTACTTACAAACACAACAACCAGTAAAAAATGGTTACAGCATGTTTTGTTGCAAGAAAAAGCAGCTGAAGGTGTGGCACCAACAATGTTTTACCTGTGAGACTGATGTAAAGCAATGTGATCGCTAATGCTAATATTGAATGAACAAAGGCATTATGATGAGGTTTTATTCTTTTGTTATACTTCAGTTTAAGACCTGATGATTGCAATGGCAATGCCCTCTCAGATTAAATGAGATCTCCGATGGTAATGACCACATGCCGTAATTATTGCCACAGTGATCCCGAGGTGATTGCAGTGCCTTTAAGATGCTTACAAATGCTGCATAAAAATGGAGTCGTGGGTGTGTGTGTGTGTTTTTCCTGGCTGCTGTCACCGAGCTGCACATGTTGAATGGATAACTGAAGTGATTCAACCTGTGCTGCTTTTCTCCCTTTGTGTTCTTAATCCAGCTTTGCCAAGGTGACTTGATTTTCATGCTTTTTATGTGTTACAGACGCGGATACCTGTGAGCATAATACCTAACAGCGTTTGCCGGAGTCCCCCCCTTATCTTTTTCTCTCTGCTTCCTCCCCCTCTTTTTCTGTCTCCCCCCGTTGTCTTTCTTCTTCGCTGCTTCTCATCCCCATCCCTTTGCTTTTTTTTCTCTCCCACTACCTGTCTCTTTTTTCATGTCTCCCATCTTCCTTGTCTTCCCCTCCCTCCCTCCCTCATGCCTGTCTCTCCTTTAGACCCGTATGTGAAGGCCTCTTTGATCTGTGACGGGCGGAGGCTAAAAAAGAGGAAGACTTCCATTAAGAAGAACACACTGAACCCTACGTATAACGAGGCGCTGGTGTTTGACATTCCCAATGAAAATATAGAGAGTGTATCCATCATCTTTGCCGTGATGGACTATGACTGGTGAGCAAGCTGAGGTGCTATTATATCGTAGCATGCCCCGGGGACTTTAACATGAAACTGATCATCACTGTGAAGCGTGCTGCTCATTGAATGTGTGCTTGCACATGCGGTGTGATGTGTGCTGTTGCTTTTGGGTCGTCACATTTCCATGGTGTTGCGGCTGTGTTGAACACGCTGAGGGCCCCCCTCATGAGTCAGCCTCCTGGTGGACGTTCCCTGTTTTACATAGACGGGCGCCTCATGAATAAGCATGATTTATGCTAATGGTGAGGGAAGAAGTGTAACCCTGCCAGTGTTTGTCTGTCTGACGCTGGCAGCAACACTTGGCTGGTTGATGTGTTTGTGTATAGATGCACCGCCTTCCTATTATGTAGTCTGCCCTCCATTTGGCATCTCCATAGGTGTGTGCTTTTGTATGTTTGTGCTCGTGCCTGCTCCCCTACTGACATCAAGCTTTTATGCAGGGCTGTGTGTATTTGTGAGCTGCTATTCAATATCCTTCCTCAGCCGCTGTACTGTTTTCCCAGTACTCAAGGTTGATAAATGAGACTCTCTGTGCCTGTTTCTTACAAGCCCTGTCTCCCTCTCTCCCTCTCTGCTTTTTTATATCCTCGCTCATTCCCTTTCTGCGCCCCTCCCTCTCCGCCTTGTTCTCTCCCTCTCTTTCCCTCTCTCTGTCTCTGTCTCTCCTGTCCTTGCTTCCATCCCTTGCTGCATGTCAGTATCGGTCATAACGAGGTTATAGGGATGTGTCATGTAGGCAGTGAAGCTGACGGTCCAGGGAGGGAGCACTGGACAGCCATGCTGGCCAATCCACGCAAACCAATAGAACACTGGCATCAGCTTGTGGAGGTAATGAGCATATGATCATGTGATTTCATGTGTGTGTGTGTGCATTCATGTGTCCTGAATATGATCTCATACCACATATGTTAGGTTGTGTCGGTCCAGGGCCTGATAAATAAAATTATTCTATCATATGAAGATTATCGTTATCATTAGAACTAGTAGTGACTTAGCATAACAATAGTTATAGTTAATAATAGTAGCACTGATATAGTTACATAAAAATAAAGGTGATAAAATAATTATTCAGGTGTTTTACTTAAGATGAAGAAGCAGTACCAATATTTAAAAATACTTAATTACAAGTCTCACATTCACATGAAAGTTTATAAGTATTAGCAGAAAAAACAGCCCACTATATTTTCAAAATTAAATGCACACAATAAGCAAACTGGGCCATTATGTGGAACAAATTTTAATTACTGTATTGTTGGGTAATTAATCTGTAACAGTAAATCATATTTTAAGAGCAAATTAGCTGTTTTTCATGTTATACTGGGGTCAAAAGAAAAGTGATTATTAATTATAGCTGCAGAGGAGTTTTAAATGCAATATTTTCCTCTGAAATTTTATAGCATAATATGGAAATAGTGCTAATTTGCTTTTGTTTGAAAGATAGATGATAAAATTGATACCACTCTCATATCTGTGTAGTAAATATGAAGTTACCAGCAGCAGCTACTTAGCTTAGTTAATCCACTGTTAAACCCACGGATGTATAATAATAACTAGATGCTGGATTTCAAGATGGCGCCTTTTCAGTCAATGGAGCTGCTTACCTGGTGTATGGCAAAAAAAAGTCTCTGGCTTTCAGGTTTACTTCTGTGGTAGAGACAGTAGTGTTTCTCCTGCTAGCGAGTTCCCGCTTTGCTCATTGTGATGACGTCACAGATTTTTAAATCACTTTCCTCAGCTCAAGAAAAGTTTAGAAAATAAAAAACTTCTATGGATCAAAAATTCATAATAGAGAAACTCATAATTGACCTTATTTGCAGTTCGCGGTCAACAGCAGCAGTTTTGCAGACGTCTCTTTTACAGTGGCAGTCTATGTATTACACGTCTATATGATTTTTTTTGCTGCAATACTGCATCTCGACGCTGGGAAAATTGGTAGCAAGGCTGAACAGTGCTTTTGGGGGCCTAGATAAACCACAACATTTCTTTTTTTACACTTTTTTTTGTGCGGATTAAACAAATGAGATAGTATGTTAACTATATAACCTTTAAAGGTGCTGTTAGGTGAATTTTGTTACCTTTGGACTGAGTCAAGTGAGCTGTTTGCCACTGTTTCCAGTCGTTGTGTTGAGCTAAGCTAACTGGCTGCTGCCTGTAGTTTAATATTTAGCATAACAAATAAGATTGGTATCAGTCTTTCCATCCAACTTAGATAGATAGTGAAAATAAGCACATTTCCCAAAATGTCAAACTATTCCTTTAGGTACAGGACATGAGTAAATGTACTTGTTTTTCAATGCTATGTTCAGTGGTGATAATGGTCATGGTAGGCTACATGTAGCAGTGGTACTCTAGCATAACAGCAACATTAAAGGAACTGTACACAACATTTAGAGCATATCTATAATTCAGGTTGTGTGCACATGGTTGTCAACATGAAGATGGCTGAGCAGGTAGCTACCAGCTAATGGTGTCTACCTTTGGGAGAAATGGAGGGTTGGACCTACGCCTCCTCAACAATGCTATGCGGCATTGTCAGTGGTAACCACAGTATGAGTGCAGTGCAGTAGCTTGCCGATAGGATACACACGTAGGGACTCCCATGCACTAACATGAATGCGCTGCTGGACCAGTTTAGCACAACAAAAAACAGAGAAGCTCAGATTACAACAAACATCGAGGGAGTGTGACTTCATCCTCTGGTCAGGATGCCATTACTCCACTATGTCTTTACATAGCAAATACCCATGTGCTGCCATGTTAATGCTCTGAATGTCACATACAGCTCCTTAAAATAGCACATTAAAATTCATTCATTTCATCTGAATGCATGGTTATTTTTGTCATGAAGAATTAACAGAAGCGAAATCTCTATTTCCGCACAGGAAAAAGCAATTGGTACATTCGTGTCAAAGACTGGTACAACATCCTCCCCAAAGCCGCACATCGTGGTGGACAGTCCTCACTCTGATTAAAACTGTAAGCCTCTCCTATTTTATCAGACATACGTATATATATATATATATATATATATATATATATATATATATTTTCTTATCAGCATGCTCGCACACATACTGTAGCATTATTTTCTAGGCAACAGTGTATTTAAATTTGTGTCACCATTCCACATACAATTCAATACCTTTTTGATTTCTTACCACTGCACTGGAATCTTAAAGTACATCCACGTACTGTGCAGCAGATGCTCTCAAGTCAGATTTACACAAGAAAACTGGTAGAATCTTTAAAGGCATGACCTAACTGTGAGTGTGTGATAAAGTGGAAGCTGTGGTGCTGTCAGATGTAGGAGCTCTAAGGCAGAAGCATCTGTATAATCTAGATGTTATGGGTTATGTAATGCATCTCCCCCTCCTCCCTCCAAACTTACAGTACTGCATACTGTTTATATATTCTCCCCCCCCCCCCCTCTACTGTCTCTCTCTTGCTTAATCTGCCTCCTCTCCCTTATCCCCTCTTTCCTCAGGTCATTATCATCTCTCCAGCTCCAGACTTTCCTTTCTTTCCTCTCATCTGTGAATAATTCTCTCCATCAAAGAACGAGAGACGCGGAGACACTGCTAGTGTCCAACTGCTAGTGCTGTTTTGCTCCTGCTAATGAATCCTCCAAGTCCTGTGCTGTCGTTACCAAGCCAGGGGGTTAAAAAAAAACTACATCCATCACAAGCTACACTTTGAGCATCAGACTACACATTTACAAACACATGCAGACACTAAATGGTACAGTTGGACTGGTTTCGGGTGTAAATTTGGTATCTAGCGAGGGAGCAAACATAACTCACACACACATACACACACACACACACGAATACACACAGAGTTTGTAGTATGTGCGTAGTTCATGTGTGCTTCAGAGTAGTGTAGTATTTCATCTAGGAGGGAGTGTGATGTGACTTTACTCTCTTGAAAACAAAAAGAAAAAAAAAAAAAAGAAAGCCATCCTAGAATGGTCATTTCAACCAGGACCAAAGGTTCATGCCCTTGTACAGACTATAAAAGAAGAAAATCACTATGTCGATATTTTTCTTTGCAATATTGGTGTACAGTATGTGCCGTACTGTATGGGAAAAAAAAACATCTCACGTAGTACTTAGCAGGACAAAAAATACGAGGTGGATTCTCCAGGGCCATTTTGGACGCCTTCTTCAGGCTCCGCATCGTCTTGTTTCAGACTTAACTCGCTTATTTTCCCCAGAGGAAAGACGACAAAGCGTCCAGTGGTCTTTATTGATGTCAGAGGAGCGAAAAAACAAGGACAGACTCATTGGTTTAAGCATGTTACGCAACCTTGAAATGTGTCCCTCTTCCTCAAGCTTTTTGTCACCATCCTCATGGTGCTCATCAGTATCTTTTTTTCCTCTGTTGTTTGTTTGATACAGTACACATATAACCATCAGGTAAGGAGTTTAGTCATGCCATTTTTTTACAGTCCACTGAGGATATGATGGAGTGAGCTTCTGAGAGACATGGACTGTTTGATCGTGCTCTGCTTTCTGGCCAAACTGGCAGACTTTTCCTAATGTAGGACTACACAGGTTGGATGAAACCTGCGTTTAGGATTGGACCAGCATCTGTTTGGAGTGCACTCACCAGAGGATGTATCCCACGGGGAAGGATATCACCACTCTTATTTTTCTATCATTCCAGGACTTTTTTCTGTTCTTTTTCTTTTCTCAAGAAGTCATTGTCCAACTTCAACTGAGAAAATTGTTATCTTCAAGTCCACATCATGTCCCTGACAAGACTTTAGGAGGACACACACGTCCGTGTTGCTTTTATTAGTGTGTGTTTCCGTGTTTGTGGGCGTGTTTGTTTTGTATTTGTGCGCGTCCGTGTGTGTGTGTATGCCTGTGTGTCACTGTGACCTTGTGTGTGACACGTTTCCGTGCTCACCCCCTCCCTCGTCCTTTTTTCTGTCTCTGCCCCCACCCCACTCCCTGAAATCCCGGCATCCACAGACTGAAACGCTTGTCTCGGAGCCAAACGTGTCTTCTGTCCTGTGTCTTAACAAGGAGCCATTTTGTGTGTGTGCGTGTATGTGTGTGTGTGAGTGTGTGTGTGTGTGTGTGTGTGTGTGTGTGTGTGTGTGTGTGTGTGTCTGTGTGAGTGTGTGTTTGAGAATGTGTGTACTATACGTGCCTCATTGCACTAGGTGGGGAAACACTGTCTTTCATAGACATTAGTTTGTATTGTCTATGTCGTCTCTGAAATCAGCTGCCAATCATTCAACCCTCCTCTCCTCTCTAACCCTTTGCCTGATGTAAGTAACTGTGTTGATTGTGTACTTCTTTCAGTAATTTGTGTACTGTATGTCCGAGGGAAAAACCAGATGGCACAGTGATTGAAAATTGAATTGTTGGGTGTGTTTTTGATTAAATTTACGAGAAGGAACACAAAAAAAAAGGAGAAAAAAAAAGAAAGAAACAAACATCCGAGGCTCATTTGTTACGGCCTACAGATCATGACAAATTTACATCCCCTTAGAGCAAGACAGCAGGGAGGAGGTGTTGTGAGAAAACAAGCGCCTGGAATTTCTGCACTTCCTTTGTAAACCGATACAGACTTATAAAGCCATGTCTGTCACCGCTACTACGACTACTACTGTAACCTCAGCAAAACAACAGTACAACACCTCACTACAGCTACTTGTATTGCAATCGTTGCCATTTCTCTCTCATCCTCTCGCACACACACTTTTATGGAGGAGTGTGTGCGTGTTTCAGGGTACAGGGATCTAGTTTCTTTCTCTTTACCTCTGGTCCGTGCGAGTGCAGTAAGACAAACTGGCGTGCTTGATCGGGTATACGGGAGGCAACACATCCTGCATCATACCTGCAAGTATGCTGTGTGGGTTGTCAGCTGGTGGATTATCGACCAGCTTGTATAAGTAGATATGGTATTGATCCATTGGTGTCGAGGCCCCATAATTCTCTCTTTCCCAGCCTCTCTCTCTCTCGCTCTCTCTCTCTCTCTCTGCTTGTGTCTACCCTATTTAGCCCTTGTGTTACTGCCTGGTGATAGATTACAAAACTCATAGTGGAACCAGCACATTCCCGTATTCTCTTCCTCCCTCTGTCCGCCACCCTCCCCCCCTTCTCTTTCTGTTTCTGTCTGTCTGATTACTGTCTGATTACTCATTCTCTCCTCCAGCAATCCTTACCTTTCCTCCCGCTCCACTCCTCCACCTCCACCTATCCATTCCTCGCTCTATTTTTCTCCCCACCCCACCACCTTCCAGCTCCCTCCGCTATCTCGCATCCCTCCATCTTGCCCTCTTTCTTTCTGTGTACGACCCCCCCCTCCTCCGCCCCTTCTTTCCTCCTCTCTGTTCTCTCTCGCTGTCTTCTCGTGTTAGTGCAGTTCTGAATGGTCATGGGGAAACATGTTTGCATGCTTATATTAACATGAATGATGTCAACTTGATGCAATGAAAAATTATATAAGTGATGCTTTAAGCAAAATCTGACAATGAACTTGATACTAATACTACTAATGACGACTAAATGGAGACCTAGCAATTGTTTATCTCTGTGGTCAAAAACAACGATGATGAAATAACATTGTTTATGCTGTATTTATCTCGAAATTGGTATTCTTTTTTTTATTTTCAATTGTTTTTTTTATATATATATATAATTTATTCAAGAGGTTTACTTTTTTATTGGTTAAAGCTGAGAATTTGAGTGAGGGGTTCAGTCAGGACAGCTGTACCAGGTCGCAGGATATTGGTGAATGTGTAAGTAACAGTGTGGCTGAAGCAAATGATAATGGAAATAAAGGAAATGTATCATCCAGCTTCGTGTTTCTGACTTCTTTTAATCCTCTGGGTGGAGAGGTACAGGAGGTGGTGGAGCTACTGTCACACATCCCAGGCAGTGTGCTATATATAATATGCAAGGCCCTGGGCATTTCACATGTACACAGTCTATATTTGACTCAGGCTTGGGAGGTAAGACACTCTACCTGGACAGCAGAGGCCTGGACCCAACTTTTTTTTTATCACCAAGCTCTCTGACTTTCTGCTGTGCATTAAGTCGTGTGTAATTATTCAGCCACTTTGTCATGAATTCTTTATTGTGGCCGCATTTTGCCTAAATGCAAAATGGAGCACGGCTGCCTGCCCTGTGTGCTCTGCTCCATCTGGCCTCCCTACTCCGATTTGGTCCTCTTTTATTTTTAAAACACTCATATTCTTTGCCATGTGGTTATTATCTCTTGTTAAAGCGAAGATGCACACCAGCAGCAATCTGCAACTCCAGCGCTTCGGCAGGGAGAGGAGGAAGAGCTCAGATGTGCAGAGGAGTGACAGAGGAGGAGTAGGAGAGGATTAAACAAATGAAGGAGGATGAAGAGTGGGAGAATGCCAGAGTGGAGGAGGAGGAGGAGGAGGACACAAATGGGAAAACCTGGAGAAGAGAGGGGGATAGCTGCTGCATGCAGGATGTGTGTAAATGTGTGTAGAAGTGGAGACAGGAGGCGTATATATAGACACACTCATCATGGGGCACCTGCAGCATACTGACAGTGTTAACAGTTCAAGAAGAGCGAAGCACACACACACACACACACACACACACATACACACACCCCGATCACGCGTGCACATACACACGTGACAACGCACCAGTTAGCACAGCTTTAACGCTGTAGACTGTTGAGAGAGAAAAGTGGAAGGAGGGGCTGGGGGGGGGGGGGGGGGTACTGCTGTCTCCATGGCAACGTTCCCACCGTGCAAAAAAAAAAAAAAATCATTTAGTCGGAAAGACATTTCACTCAGTTCAGTGAGCTGAAAGAGGCAGAGAGGGAGGGGGAGCACGTTAGAGACTGGGGGAGGTGTGTGTGCAATATAGAGCTGTTTGTATCACACTAGAGGGATTTATCTAAAGTAAGCTGACAGCCAGGCGTTAGCTCATATTGCTAATACATCTGATTATTATCCAAGATGATAATACATTCCCTTGCATCATTAAAGATGAATGCAACAGCTTTAGGTGATACTTTGGTGTTACAATTTTCTTGATATCTGCCATTTGCACGCACACATTTATGTGACATGTCAAAATTCACTTGATGCCGTGACATTAACTGCACCACCTACACGCCGAAAACCTTTCGTGACTGGGACTCCAAACTTTTGTTTTCTGATCTTGAAAGCATTGTGCAAAGAAACTTCGACCTTTTTATAAGGCCGCTTATTATGCCGCGTATACAGTTTTTAACATTTTATTCCAACACTATAAATAATACCCCAAACCTTTCAAAATAATGAATTCAATGAATGCATGCAAGTGGAAACCTCAACCACGTAGGAGTATTAAAGTAGCTTGCCTCTGCAGGGGAACAGTGTTTTAATACAGGAGCTGGGCCCCAGGACCTGACCTTCTCTATGAATTGCTTTCACGGGAGAATTTAATGATATTCACCTAACAAACAGAAACTTCTGTGAAACATCATTTGACATTATATCACTGCTATCATGGCCTCACATGCGGAATGCTAAAAAGGAATTTATGAATGTAGATTTCTTTATAAAAATGAATAAAATAATCTTGCCATTTAGGGAATGGCAGGAAAAATCCATATTTGAGCTCCTTTTTCATTACTCACTACGTCAGTGGCACAGCAGCGGTGCCAGACTCAATAGAAAAAGCCCCAGAGACTGGCAGGGGAGGGTACTATCACAGCATCCCAAATGCTCTGGGTAGTTCTGGTAACCCATTTGTGTGGATGTCAGTGTATCAGCATGCTGGCTGTGATTACCTGTTGTGAGCAGACCATCTGGCCCTCAGCATCCCAGCTGGGTACCACGGTCAGGAGACGGATTGTCTTTACCACACCACCTGGACCTCGCAGACATGGAGCGCCGAGGCACCAACCATATTTCTCATTCATATTTTATTATGTCATTCTCTGACCATACAAAAAAACAAACAGGGAGGAAAAAACAAAACATTGTCTGGTTTTTCCAAAAGGCACTCCCGGAGAGCAGGCTTTCTGTAATTGCTTGGCAACTGCTGGCACTGTGTGTGTTGAAGTTCAAAGCAGCGAGACACACAGTATATCCCTCAGAGCGGCAGAAAGCATCAGAGTTGCAAAGTAAAAGGGTGCCTACGCATGCACATTCACACACATACATACACACACAAACATTCACGAACCGTTCTGTCGGTTTAATTTGGCCACGTAGCTCAGTCACAATAAAAAAGCTCTGTGTGGAGTTTAATTGTTGCATCCATGGGGTAGCCTTGGGCGTAAACCTTCCCTCAGATGAACTTTTCTTAGGTCGCTGGAAGCGGCCCTGCTTACTGACGCCCAAATGGAAAAGCTGCTTGAGCCCACAGCTTGTTGCCCTCCCTAGAATTTGGGTTAAATTGATACGGAGCATTGTTTCTGTGGGAGGTTTTGAGTTTGATGAGTTCTGAAGCTCTTTGCTGAACGCTGTGCTGAGCTGACTGGCTGGCAGTGCCACAGGGGACTACATGCTATTGTTGGACCCACAAAAACAGTGCGATGATGTGTTACAACTACAGGTTAGCCGCTGGTGCATTGTGCTGATCTGACAGCAGGTTAGCATGCTGATTGCCACTGTTGTAATTTTGCTGTGATTCTGTTTTCAGTTCTGAGGTTTTGGAGGGAATGGGCATGTGCTGAGGAGGAAAGATTACATAAAAAAGCTAGAATAGGATAGAATTTATGTTAATTTATGTTCACTTAGACACCATTTAGATATTGTTCAGTAGAAATGCATTTCAAGAAAAGAGACTACAATACATCATGGCTACTTTTCCTGGAGCTTTTTATCTTTGTAACTTCACTCAGTCTGAACACATACATTCTATAGATACATCACTTCGAGGCCCTTTAAGTAACAATCAGTAACCTTGACTCTCTGAGAAAGACCAGGCATCTACTGTACTTACTGTAGATATTTGCTGACATCTTCTGGAGATCTGGTTCAACAACACTTAAAACATTAAAGGACACAACACTAGAGCATTTCCTTTGTTGTAGGACAGTTTAGTCTGAAACCAACCTGATACATCTATAAAGTCCGGGACTGATCTGTCATCAACAACAGAGAATATTCCTCATTGAGAGGCTTATATGATCGTTTAATACTTCTATTTCTCAGCGGGTTTGCCATGACGTTCCAGGCGGTAACTTAAAATGTAAGTCAAGAACCTTCAGGTTTGTGTAGCTTCATGTCTTTGTGTCTATGAGGAGTCTGTACTGTACTTTTGCCTTCATCGAATTATGGAAGCTGAGAACAGCAGCGCTCGCAATTATTTTTCCAAGGCTGTTATCTCGAGATCACAAGTTAATTATTTTGTTATCTTGAGAAAACAAGATAATCAGCCTGTTATCACAAGAAAACAAAAGGTTGTTTTCTCTAATTAGCTACTCATAATGTTTATCAGAGACCGGGAGTGCCATGTCCGAATGCATAGATGCCGTCCTGGCAACTGTAGCAACTGATTTAAGCTGAAAATGTCAGATCAAGGAGTGCTTATTATTGATCAACACATCAGACTGTACTGCCATCAAGTTCTAACACGGGCAGAAATTGCATTGTGTCTCACTGATAGAAATAGCATTCAGATCAGTTAATGTCATTTTATGGAAAAAACTAGCCCAGCTGCGATTTCACAGGTATGAATCCTCCCTGACAGTCATGACAGTGATCTTAAAGGCTAAAATCAAGCGTGATCAAATGAACCAGACGCTCATTTTCGATCTAGAGAAACAGAATTTTTTTTCTTGTGGCAAATTTTCTCATCATTTCGAGAAACGACCTCTGTTATCTTGAGACGATGAAATAATTAACTTATGATCTCGAGATACTGGCATTGAAAAAACTATTGCAAGCATGGCTGTTCTCGGCCTTTGTATCAAATGCACACATCTTGCATGATTTTCTAATGGTCCCTGCCAAACTGTAACATGCTCCAGAGGAATTATCTACAATGGGCTGAATCTTGAATGGTGCATGTTTCAGATGTCACCGCACAGCAAGAAAAACACTGAAGGTCAGTATTCAGCGAGGGCTGGGGCCTAGCAAGGCTGTGGCATTATCGATTTTGCTGCTGTCCACATAATGTCAGAAATATGTTCATGTTTATGATTGAAATTCCCTCCAGACTGAGCATCAGACAAGTCTTGGCTCCACTGTTTAATTCAACATGTTTGTTTTTATCAGACATATCTGAACATCTTTAGCTGATCAATAGACCAAAACTGTTGATCATGTTTCTGTCATTGTAACCTGTAAAAGTCAGTCAGTGTGTGATGTTTGTTCTTTGCCACTCTGGATTTTAAAGGTCTTGTGTCGAGTCTCAGTTTTACTCTTTAAAAAAGACCCCTGCTCCGTCTGCCTCAGGATGGCCATTAGATGGATTTGAGGCAGATGCGATAACAGATGACCTTTCTCATGACTAATGCCACTGGCGGAGCACTTTCAAAGAGTGAGGTTAAGAGTTTTAAGCTAAGATAACATTCAGTGATGACCTCATGCCTCCAAGCTTCATTTACGCTCACTGTGGGCATCTATTAAGTGCCTTTGTTTTATAGGAAGCAGCTAGCTCCATAGAAATACAGCCACGGAAATGGAATAAACCGAGCTTGGATATGAACTGGATGCACAAGAATAAATAATAAACTGCCAGTTTATCTGAACAATATTAGTCAGCCATCATCTCGGTTAGGTACAGTTGGGCTGCACATTCATAACTTGTCTTTATAGGTGTCTCTAAAAATTCAATCAGACAAGGCAATCAGACAACAAGCCTATTCAAGAACAACATCACTGCAACACATCAGTCCATTTATCTGGCTTCCTGTGTGTCAAAGAATGAATTTACTAGGCTTTTACTATAATGCTTTATAGAGGATTGAATGGTTTAGGGCCAAACTACATTTATAATTTGCTGTAATGTTATGAGCCGTCCACACATATGGTCATCTGGGACACCAGGTGCGCTTACTCCCCAGAGACATAACCTAACACAGCGAAGATGCACCTCTCATCTGGTACAGCCTCTCGGGGATCTTGAAACCTGCTCCAACTCTCACTTCTTTGAAGTGCAGGTTTAGCATTCCTGTTTGCCATTATCTTCATTTTGGGCCGCTCATTCATAGGTTATTTTACACTGCACGGTGGTAATTTATGTGCCAGTGTCCAAATGTTCTCTTTACTCCCTTCTCTTTAAATCATTTTTGTCCTATTATATTGTTTCCTCAATATTTTATGATGTGATGTCTTTGAGATATATTTCATGTGAAGCACTTGGATTTGCCTTGGCATTTAAAGGTAAAATGAGACAAGCAGTGGTGTAATGGTAGTTGATGTGGCGGGTGTATTAGGTAGATGGGTTGGTTACTAAGGAGGGGGTGGAGGGTTTACTGTCCCATGGCTTTTTGTTTGATACGTAGGTATACTGTAAATAATCAGAAAAAGAGGTGTATAGTGTATACCCTCCACCTCTATTATAAATTAGTTATTAGATTTTTTTTAAACCAACCCTTTGATATTTGAAAGTAAAAAGTTAGTGAGGTTGAAAAAAGCCTCTGTTTTTCTCCCTTGTGTGCATGCTGCTTAGTTAGTGCAAACAGTTTATTTTTGGCCAAATTTTAAATGAGACCTAAATTGCTTTTAATGAAACATCAGTGTTTTTAAGTTTAGAATTATGTTTGTCACATGCGATGCGTCCAAGGACAGTCAGAAATTTGAAAGTCCAACAATAATTTCTGTTTTTACACTTTATGGCTATGATAAATGGTGTAATTTAGGCATGTTAACTTTAAAAATCTGTGGATAAATAAATGCAAAATACAACCATTTAAATATGTATGTCCCTCCCCTGAGCCAAAATGAAAAACATATGTCCTTCCTCGGTGCTTAAAAAATATTTGACATGCCTCCCCTTTTTTGCACCACCCCTCCCCCCTCATAAGTAACGAACAGTACCTAAGTAAAGATAAACAGAGACATTGACTAGTATGAATAAACAAAAGAAGACGTACCCAGCACAAGCTGTTATACAAATTGACTCACCTGACTTGCTCATTACAAACATGAGCTCGAGAAGAAGACCAGATCTCAATGGGATAACGCTACTAACCGACGTTAAAAGATTTACAGTAAGCTTCATTACTATGTTTTGAACTGTGGGTGGCAGCACCCCGCCACACAGCGTCTTGTATGCACAAAAATAAACGACGAAGAAGATTTTCGCTACGTCACATTTTCTGGGCGGGCCGTTTGGTCACTTCCGTCAAAATACAACAAATGAAGTAATGTTAGCATGCTGTGCGATGAGAAATAAAGCAACCAGATTTTAAGTTTTATTTGTGTCTAGCTAAGTAATACCGCGATTCGACTGGCAGCTGTACACCACCAGGTCAGTCCACATCACTTTCGGGCCAGATAGGGGGTTAGTTGAGGCTATTTTAGCTCAAAATGCTGACTGACGTTTAACTGCCAAACGTTAGCTTACATTGAATCAAATGCTCTGTGCTGTTCGGGTTGTTTTGGCCGAGCAGACTGCTTTTACTTTCGTTTTCTGACTCAGCAGGGCGCTGACATGGGCTCGTAGCATTAGCCAGAGAGGAGTCGTTTTAGCAGTAACGTAAGTTAGGCTGGGTAATATTATCTTGTTAGCCAGTGCTCAGTAACTTAAGCTGCCTGACTCCTCTCTGTCTCTCCTGGGTTCAGCAGAACTTGAAGCAACAAACATGTTATTTTAATACATCTACAGCTTTTAAAGGGGTTCATTTTCGCTGTTTTCCATCAGTGTAATAATGTGTGGATGAAGACTGCATCTATCAGAGGTGATCTAGTTGTTAAGACGAATCTTTTTTGACATGAGTGATGCTTTGTATATCGTCAATGAATAGAGGAAAGTTAAAAAAAAACCTCTGAAGGGGACAAAAGCTGTTGTTTCTTTCTCTGTGTTACAGGTGGATGATCCCTAGTTATTTAATTGCAGATTTTCAATGCAGTCAGTAGTAACGGATATTGGGAAGCTTGGATGCTTGTAAAGCAGTGCATCTCTCCTGTTTGTTGTTATTTTGCACTTGAGTTAAATTCAGGAAATAAATGTTGTTCCAATTCTTCCAGTTGAAATGCAGATAAAGTTCCTGCAGTGGAAATGTCCATATGATTAATTTTCTGCTACACTGTGGACGTCGCTCATTGCTCAAAAATGTAAAACCTGTCCCCTCTTTTTGTTCAAATATATGGTGGCAGGTTCGGCACTCATGGAGCCGTCCGCTAAACCTGGGAACAACCAGGTGGCTGATGTGGTGTTTGTCATCGAAGGGACAGCAAATCTTGGACCTTACTTTGAATCTCTAAGAAAGAATTATATACTGCCTGCTATAGAGTAAGAACATTAAAATACTGCCTGTTATTATTCCTTTATTATTCATGCTGCCATGTCTAAATGCATCTGTTTTCTTTTTTGACCTCATAAAAATAGATATTTCAATGGAGGGCCTCCAGCAGAAACAGATTTCGGTGGAGATGTGAGTGTTTCCCCAAAGTTTTTTTGTTTTTCTGTCAATGATTTGAGATGATTGCAAAGAGACGCATTTTTTTGATGTTGTGAATGTAAATATTCCTTTGTTTCTATTGTCCCTCTAGTATGGAGGGACACAGTACGGTCTTGTGGTGTTCAACACAGTGGACTGTGCCCCTGAGTCATACGTCCAGTGTCACGCCCCAACCAGCTCTGCCTTTGAGTTTGTCTCGTGGATCGACAGCATCCAGTAACTTGAAAAATAGTCTACTTGATTATTACGAAGTAACAGAGACAAATGTAACTTTACGATTTTGCAAATATTAAATATGACCCCGTTTCTCTGCACAGGTTCATGGGAGGTGGAGCAGAAAGCTGTAGTCTAATTGCAGAGGGACTCTCCGTGGCCTTGCAGCTCTTTGATGACTTTAAGAAGATGAGGGAGCAAATGTAAGGCAGTCTTTTTGTTTCACACTGCTCTCTAAATCCTTGGAACAGTTTGTACATTTTTAAAGTACAGTTACTGCCCACCAGTGGATGGGTTACAGTTATCCCTCCATTACTACAATATAATGCTTCTTGTAATGTTTTAACATTCAGCCTAATGCACCAAGTTTGTTCTGTTTGGTCAATATAAAGTAATAAAATCTGTATAGAGATAATTTTCATTTTAAAACGCAGCCTTAAAATGAAAATGAGACGGCTTTAATAAACTCTCAGTGTCTTAAAGTTTGTGGAGAAATCCTTCAAATTTTTACATCAAATTCAAGTCTTAAAAAAATCCCAGTAAGTTGAAAATCTTTGCCTTTTGCTTTCTCTCTTTCTGCCAGAGGTCAAACCCACAAGGTGTGTGTGCTGCTGTGTAACTCTCCTCCATACCTGCTCCCTGCCGTGGAGAGTGTCAGCTACACCGGCTGCACAGCAGACAACTTGGTCAAAATCATCAGAGACGTGAGTCATCACTTACATTTTGTCTTCATCAAATACTCAGCTGGGGATGACAAACTTAATTGTGTCATTCAGTCACTTTTGAGAACTGGGACAAAATCTTATTTATAAAAGAAAGAATATGCTGGGAAAATGTATTTTAAAAGATCAGTCTTGGCTGTTAAACCTTGTAATGGGCCAACCTCTCAGTGATTGAGGTTTTTTTTCATGCCTCCACACCAGCGATAGCCATGGCTTGAGGCATTATGTGTTTTTGGGTGCATCCTTGTGAACGTGATATCTCAGGAACTCCTTTAGGGAATTTATTCGAAGTTGGCTCAGTTGTCCACTTGAACCCAAAAATGAACTGATTAGTTTTTGGTGGTCATAGGTCAAACGCCAAGGTCGTGATATCACAAGAATGCCTTGAGGGAATTTTCTCAAATTTGGTTCAAACGTTCACTTGGACTCAATATGAACTGATCAGATTTTGGTGGTCAAGGTTCAAAGGCCAAGCTGGCCATGACCTTGCATCCATCTCATTGTGGTGAATGCAATGTTTCAAAAACAGCTTGAGAGAATTTCTTAAAATTAAGCACAAATGTCTACTTGGACTCAACGATGAATTGATTAGACTTTGGTGGTCAAAGGTCATGGTCGCTGTGACCTTGCATCCATCTCATTCTTGTGAATGCAATATCTCAAAAACAGCTGGTGGAATTTTTTTCAAATTTGGCAAAAACATTCACTTAGTCTCAAGGATGAACTGATTCGATTTTGGTGGTCAAAGATCAAGGTTACTGTGATCTTGTCTGTCTCATTCTTGTGAATACAATATCTCAAAAAACACCGTAAGAGAATTTCTTCAAAATTGGCACAAATGTCCATTTAGACTCAACAATACTGACTAGTCTTTGGTGGTCAAGGTCACTATAACCTTGTCTGTCTCATTCTTGTGAACACGATATCTCAAAAATGCCATAAGGGAATTTCTTCAAATTTAGCACAAACTTTCACTTGGACTCAGTGATGAACTGATCAGCGCCTTTTGGTGGTCAAAGGTCACTGTGATCCTGTCTGTTTTATTGTTGTGAATGTGATTTCTCCAGAAAACTGTAAGGGAATTTCTTCAAATTTGGCGCAAATGTTCCCTTGGACTCTACAATGAACTGATTGGATTTCGGTGGTCAAAGGTCAATGTGACCTTACATCTGTCTCATTCTCGTGTACACGATATCTCTAGAACACCTCAAGGGAATGTCCTTAATTTTGACACAAGTGTCCACTTGGACGGATCATAAACGTATTAGAATTTTGTGGTCGAGGGTCAAACGTCAAGGTCAGTGTGACCCCACAAAATATCTTTTTGGTTATAACTCAAGAATTCATATGCTTATTATGACAAAACTTCACAGAAATGTCTAATAGGATAAGATAATGAAGTGATGGCATTTTATATTCAGAAGGTCAAATGTCAGCTTCACTATGACATCATAATATTCTGCATAAAACACTTTCTGGCCTTTACTCAACATCATATCTCAGGAACAGAACGGGAGACATTTGTTAGATACTGAATTGGTGAGACTAATCTTTAAACTGTGCTGATTGTATAGATCTTCTGTTTTGTAGGAGGAGACAATGGGTGTGAAGCATCCATTTTTTCACTGACTTGGATGTAAAGTTGACTGGTGTGTGTACAAACGTGGGGGTGTAATTCTAATTTTTGAATAGCATGTATATAGGATGTCAGAGGTCAAATCTGACTAGGGTTGTCAAACGTATCGATACTCTGACAAGTATTGATATTCAAACGCTGTATCCGGATACAATACTGATTTACAAAAGTATCGATATTAACAGTTCACGCCACCTCAGCACCTGTCTGGTGCGCGCGACGGGTCTGACGGACACACGCTGTGCAGGCAGCGTCTGGCAGGCACAGAGCCCTCGCTGCAACCCTGCTTGTTGTCGTCGCTGTGCATGCATGCACACAGTTCTGTTGCTGGAATTGAAGCTGAAAAAACGTTTCTCCCGTAACCCCTGGTTCTCTGATCACATAGTGAAGTAGAAACACAAGCATCATGAGCCTAAACTACCAACTCTATTTGATCAGCAACGAAAATATGGTGCCAATTCACCAGAAGCACAGAAAATAAACAGGGCTGTAGATAAATACATTTGTATGGTTTTAATTTAGAAGGGCAATGAAGTTGACATGTTATTGTTGAAAAACACCTGATTGCAGTATTATTTCATAGAAAGCTTACAGGCACTTGTGCAGCATTCCCTTCTTTTTGGAAACCAGGAAGTAACACAGGAGTCCTTAGAATATAGCTAACTCCTTATTTTACACAGATTTTATCAGTACATACTGTTAGTTTTAGATTTTGAAGTCTTCTATTACATTTTCCAATTGTTTGGAATTGTGAATTCTTGTCTAGGTTAAGGATGTTTTCTGGCACAGGGCAAGTTTAGAAGTTAAAAATAAAAGCAAAATTTTATAAATCATATTTATTTCATATATAAAAATACTTTAAAAAAAAAAAAAAAGAATGTTTCACCTCAGAAATCATATCAGTGTTGATAAGTTATAATTTTATTTATTTTTATTTTTTGCTAGGATATGATTTTTCCCAATTGTCAAGAGTGGGTGCATTATATTTGTGTTTTATTTACCTTTTTTGATGGTTAAAAAGCAAAATGAATGTATTTCAATAAAGGTTTTTAATTTTCATATATTTTAGAGAGGAATTCACTTCTCTGTGGTGGCCCCACGGAAACTTCCTGCCCTAAGGGCTTTGTTTGAGCGAGCATCTCCAGTAGGAGGTGCGGTTGAACCCCATCCAGACTACAGTCAGGACCCCTTCCACATGGTCCTGGTCAGAGGCATCTCGCTTCCTGGTGAGAAACATCATTTAAATCCTTGTTTGTGTGGGGGCCACTGCACTCAGGCCTGCGCTGTCCGGTTCATTTAAATGTCTTCTGAAAGAAATAGAATTGCATCAGACTGTATGGGTGTATAGTTGAAGTTTATTTTTATTGGCCCTCCAGCTGTAATCAGTATCTTTGAATGAGCAATTTTGTTTGTGGTTCACAGATAAAGCAGTTAATTGCTTCATTACAGCATTAAGGATAATTACTATCATGTAACCCTACAGGTGGCGGTGGATAGCTGCTTCACAACCCAGAACTTACGCACTTAAATAACTGTCACTCACACAGGCAACATTACTCCAGCTTTACTAATCTTTAGGGAATGCCCCTGTTGTAGTTGTTTTTACTGTATGCTAACCAGCAAGCACTCAACATTAGACAAAGTCAGCAACTAGCTGGTGCAGAAAGGTAAATATCTGGCAGATAAAGAGACTTTTCAGTTTGATTTTCCAGTTTTTTCAGGCGATGTGATTGCTGATTATTAAGTCTTAATGTGTAAAGCGCAACAGATCATTGAACGTATACCCTGACAATTGTCATTCACATTTTCAAATGTTTCTTTGAAAAGATGTGATATAACTGTTGTTTACATGGAAAAGTACAACACTATGGCCCTATTGTCAAATTTAAATTATTTATTTGAAATATAAAAACAGACTTATTTCACCAGTGTATTGGGGACAAACTGTGTAACACAAAAACAAAAAGCAGAGCCACTAGATGGCAGAAGGTTACTTTACAAGAACAGTTTTCTCACCCGCAACAAGTCCCCAGATTCTAGTAGATTTTTTTTTTTTACGGTTGTTTATGATGCGATTATGTCCTGCCGTATTGGTTGTGTTACCTTAGGTGGTGTATGGTACCCACGAGTAGCTTAGCTTGTAAATTATAGTTTTTCTGTCAACAGGAGGATTTTCCAGTTCTGTTGTTTCTCTGTTATCTCCGACACCGGCAGTGACCATGGTGTCTGGAAAAGTGCAGCTGCAGGTTACCAGAATCGCCCATCCTGCTTCTGATTTTAGTGATCAAAATTAAAAGCTTATTTCGATCAATTTTCGATTTAGAATTGAAATTGCGACACTCCTAGCACTTTGTGAATGCTGTGTGTCGGTCAGCTGGTTGTGGAGCTCGTCTGCCCAAAGTGACCAAAGCAGTCAACCAGTGCAGCTTAAATAATGGAAGTTACTGACCTTATTCCTTTGACTTCCTTTACCCGACCATAAGCGACAGGCATCCAAGAGACACAGCGCTGAAAAAAAGCAAATATAATGAATAGCTTTTCCTTTTACCTTTGCTGATGAGCGTCTTTACGTACAGGAACTGATAGTCCTGCATAGTCTACCTTAAGATTGTTTGGTGCAGCCAGTTCTCATCCCAGATGGCTACAATACATGGAATTCAAAAATGTATTGTGAACCATTTTGTAACTTTTGTTTTGAAAGTACTCTTTCAATAAATCTTACCTTCAGAGACAAGCAAATATGTTCTGAAAGAGGAAGAGGAGTTTTGGAATGCCTGTGCAGTATAACATTGTTCATAAGTACCTATTTGTTATCTGCACCAGCATGCAGAATATTGTAGTTTATAGTTTCTGCAGCTGCATTCTTGTAAGCTTCTTATCTCCAGACACACTTTTGATAGGATGTTACACCACTTTTTAAAAAAAAAATTTTTTTCATGTCTTAGGGCTGCGACTGACAAGAGTAAAGCTGGCGTTAATGTTGTTTGTTCTCCTTCCATGCATCTTTTTTGTCTGCGCTTTTCAGTGTGGTGCTAAATTGCCCTTTTAGTCTTCATTTTCTCTCGGAGGTCCTTCCTCTACCAGCAGCAGACTTTTCTCCAAGCTCCAGTCTGATTTTGATGATATTTCATTTTGGCCTGTTTTCTATAATTACATCCTGACTAATACTGTTGCTAATTTCACATGTATGAACTGCTGAAGGAGATTTTCAAAAATTCAAAATTACACTGTAAGATGATGTGATTAATCATGTGAAATCAGTGTTTAGTAGCTGGTAGCATCAGCAGTTGTAAATAAAGTCAGTGTGAGCTATTCCAAATGGTGACTCCTATACCTTTCTCTGAGTCAGTGTGAAGTTTACATCTCAAAACTGAGTACAAACTCTAAGCTCATCCCACTGTTTGTCTCCAGTTTCCTCAGGTGGAGGACCTGGGCCGCTCAAACCTGTCATCCCTCCTCAGCCGCTGCCTGTCAGTCAGCCTCTTGGTGGAGCTTCACAGCCCCCTCCACCCATTAACACAACCCACCCTTATCAGGTAATGGGCAAGCAGCCACACAGCGTAAGGCTGCCTGGAGACTAATTCCTGCTGCCTGCTTTTGGCTCCGTTTCAGACAGTGGTGTTTATGTTCCTTCCCTAAAACGTTTTACCCAGCATTGTCTTCCTTTAATCTGTTCGCTGACAGAATCCGGCCCCCATGACTGCTGCTCAGGTGGCTGCACAGATGGCCGTGGACGCAGCCAACAACCAGAAGAGTCGCTGTGAGTTACCAGTGGACTCTGTGGGCCTTTTGTGAACAATTTATGTTAGCCAAGCTTTTAGTTGCAGTGTCTCTGTCTGCATACTGTATTTGTTACTGTCTTGCTTACACTAAAGATGGTGTTGCGCTCTTTTTTCTTTTTTACATGTTTGGATTTTTTAAGATGCTCTCACCCAGAGTGACCTATAATTTCGGGATCTTTAGACTCACGAATAAATGAAAAGTGACCAAAAAGTAGTAAAGGACAGAATATATTTTTTAAGCAGTGGACGTAATCTGCATTGAATGTCTTTAAACATGGTATGTGTTCTGACTTTTGTCATGTTCCCTCTGCCTCCTCCAGTCCCAGGAATGGTCAATCAAGGTCCTCCGTTCACCAGTCAACCAACCATCCCATCAGTCGCTGGGGTGAAGATCAATCAGCCCAGCCTTACAACCGTCACCACAGCAACGCAGCCCATGATGCCACAACAACAAGTTGCTCCCAATCAGCAGCAGCCAGTCCCACCCCAAGGGCAGCCCGTGCCCAATCAGCAGCAGCAGGCACAACCTCAACAGCAACCCACTGTGAATCAGGCCACAGTGGCTTCAGCGCAGCCCAACATGGTAAGTGATGATAATCAAGATAAAAGCAATAATACCCATATCATCTGTTGTTGTTTTTTATGGACGTTTTTCACCATAGGAGCTTAACGACCTGTAATTTAAAGTGTAACTGTTGACACTTGAGATATTACATAATGGTCAGTGAACTTTATAGGTGCTGTTAGGTTGATTTTGCTACCTTTTGGACTGAGCCAGCATAGCTGTTTCCCCCTGCTCCTAGCCTTTGTGCTAAGCTAACAGGCTGTAGCTTCATGTTTAATGGAAACATATGTGAGTGGTGCCAGTCTTCTCATAACACTATTCTGATTGTTCCTTTAAAAATGCAATGAATTGATTTTTTAATATAATGTAAGTAATGTTCTGATTCAAAATATCTGACTTGCATGCTATGCTGCCTTGTTTGTTAAACACAGTGAGAACACGAGAACCTTAGTGGTTCATATAAATTCAGGTTAGACGAAGCCCCAGATTACAGGGCCATTAACATTCTGTAGTGGAAAACAAGCTGCTGGAGAACTGTACCATCTCTTTTGCTGTAAATTCAAATTAGATCACATATAATGGACTTATTCAACTTGTCTCGCTCTGAATATTTACCTGTAGGTCCATCAAGTAACACCATACTGAATTTTCAATAATTTATTTACTGAACCCTACTATAGGTAACTGCACCATTTATCCCATCAACCAAACTTTAGTAAGTGTGTAAGGGATATCCACCAACATTTTGAGATGAAATGTAATATTTCATATAAATACTATCACTTAGGGCAGTAAAGGTTTGTGAATTTGTGCCGAATTGTCAAGGGTTAAGTGTGTGCAGCTGCATGCAGGATACACAGTATGCAGACTGATGCACGTTATGCGCAAGTTCCACCTGTAAACTTGAAGCTGTACGCATTTAGCCCACAAACAGATTGGCATGTGAGTCACATTATTGTGAGATCAAATGAAACGCAGGAGTCGGAAGAGCTGCCTACTGGTGTCTGATCAGCTACGACAGCAACAGAGATAGAGTCGTCTAGAGGACAAGGACAGTATGTTGGTGTTGCTTCACCATTTTAGGGTTATTGAATGGAAACACATCCAAAGTGCTAATGTACATTGGACGACATCTCCCAGATGTGCTGATCACCAGGTCAAGGAAAAAACAAACCAGAGCCCAACTCCCCTGCAGCATTGAGACGCATAAGCAGAACGGGATAAAACAATTATTGACACAAGCGACATCTACACTGGCATGTAGCAATAATGGAATTAATTGAAACACTCCACTTAATGCAGTTTTATTTTTTATTCTTTTTATTTTGTGTTTTCTAATTCCATAGCAAAATCCGGTTTATTGCCATATAGGTTTTACCATACAAGGAATTTGCTTTGGTGTTTGGCTTTTGGTGCATAGAAAAGAAAATTAGAATAAAAATATGAAATTATACTATTTAAGTGTATGTGCAGTGTAAATATTTAAAATGAAAGGGCTTGGCAGGAGTGTGCTAAGATTCACAATCTTAACTAATTGATTGATTAAGCAATAAAAGATGCTTTTACAGGCTGTTGCCTTTTGGTAAAGTGATTACTGTTTGTGTTAAGAGCTTTTGTCTTACTAGGAAGGCCATGTGAGGACAGGCCCCAACCTGTCCAAGACCTTTAGTGAACTTTGTATCCTTGGATAAGAACCTAACAGCACATGCATCCGGTCATACACTACTGACATGAAGCGCAGAACTGCCATTAAGCTGTCAAATGTGACTAATGATTCTACCTGCCATTGTGCTATGGCTGTTGAACATAACTAATGACTGTATCCTATTGATGTACTTTTACCGGAACACAGCCCTCCCCACTATTGTGAAAAAGAATACAGTACAGTTGATTGATAGGCCACTGCGTGAAAAAGGGAGATGCACTGTGCGCAGAATTAGTAAGATCATTGACGGAGACGGTTTTCTATCTGGGCACGGCCCTTCAACCCAAGGGCAGGAGAAAAATGTAAAAGCTAATGTAAAAGTTCAGTTATTGTGCTCTGCAGACCATTTGCTGAATAAAAAAAATGTTGATGGACAGAAGACCTTCTCAAGACTCTTATTCTACAATAAAAATTCCCAGCGTTGTTGGCAGGATGGCTCTGCTCTTATGGTCTCAGGTTCACTAAAGGTCTGGGACAGGTTGGGCCCTGTACTCATGTGGCCTTCCTTAAAAAACAAAGGCAAAAATTTGCCAGTGTGCAAAATGTTACCTCGGTGCGACAAGATGATTTTGTCTGTCTTCGAAATTTGCGCTGTTTGCTCAAAATAAATGAAAAAAACATATCCTTTTGCATTTTTTCAATCTGTGTTGAACTTGCACTGAGCCCTGACTTCTGTGTACTGTTACACCCCAACTATCAATGTTTAAATCATATTGATATTTTCAAATGTAGTACCGCTGCTCAAGTTAGATATCAGAGAGCCAAGACTTTAGTCTGTGATGCCGTGCTGCTGGCAGCCTAGAGCTGAGTTTGCAGACTAACACACTGTCTGAAGTCTAATATCAAAATGAATTTTAAATGTAAGTACTACTATCAGATCAAAATCAGAAGATGTTCCCTTTTCCCTAGAAAATCAGTGTGGGTACAGTCAGTGTTTTTTCTGTTTTCCAATTCATTCATTAATTCATCTTTATGGAAGTATAACATACTTGTTGGTATAGATTAAATTGTCTTAAATTTGCCATATCTAATATTTAATGTTCCAGTTTAATCAGCCTTACAGAATAAAATGCTTTATATTACTGACTCATCTATTGGGCTATGTTTTTTTACTTTGAATTGACAAGTTTATTTATCTTTATAAGAATATAAGGAATATTTATATATTACTTTACCCCCTCCTCTTCTGTTTTCTTGACAGCCTGGTGTGTCTGGAGCTCAAGGCGCTGCAAATCCAATTGGACAGCAGCAAGGTGTGGCCAATAAGATTGTAGCATGGACCGGTGTTCTGGAGTGGCAAGAGGTAATACCTAATAAAAAAAATCTAAGTTTGAATGGTTGAAAATAAAGCTGTCAAGTAAGCGATGTGTCTCTACAGTTTAATTAGGATCACTTACAGTATTGACAGCTGAATGTTAAGAGGTTAGTGCGATTAAAACTCAGCATTCTGGCTGAGGTGGGACGTATTCCTGAGTGAAACAGGATAGGCAGATGGGATATATTGTTGGGAGGAATTTTATTTGATTGTTGGAAAGTGGGCAGCGAGCACCCGACAGTGTATTTTGATGGGATGGTAGAGAGAGGGAGAGAAAGACAGAGCCCATCATATGCTCAGTGTAATGTTAGTTGCTGAAGCAGTCCACTGTAACATGTCTTGTGCATAACTAGAAGCTGTCACAGACACACCTTTCCTCAAAGTGAATAAATTGGAGAGGGCGAGTAACCCCGATATTTTGGGCAACAAAGACACGCTGACATAATGTTACCAGGCTGTTGTTTGCTAACTTAATCTTAGCTTTGTGTGGCTTAAAGTTGATTGATGGGTGGATGTTAATGCTAGAATTGGTTGAAACTGGTCGAAAGCTCATGTCATATTTTGCTTTACAGGAAGAAAACAATTTAATTTTTTATATAAGAACACAAATGCATTTTTACATTAAATTATTATTTCTTTTTTTTGGCATATTTTGTTAAATAAGTGCACAATATGACCGAGTATATGATCTGAAAGGGTTAAATAGGCATATTTTATTTAATCTGGAAGTTGTAAAAACAAGTTGTGCTTTAATGGAAGCTTTTGGGCAGACAAGGGGTTTCACCTGGATGGGTGTGGTATTGCAGGATGTAGCAGGGCATGCTTTGGTGAGCTTCGTGACTGTGTCATCTCAGCCTGTGCTGCAAGTGCGTGATAATACTTTATATGGTAACCTGTGTGCACCTTTTGAAAATTAGAAAGTGGACAGAGTATGAACTAGTTTTATTTCTAAAACTTCTAAAGTTAGGCAAATTAGTGTAAAGGCTTACAGAATGTACTGTTCATGTCTTCCTATGATATTGTATCTTTGGTCTTACACCTATAGGCCATGTGCAAACTGATGGTCTGCCTCATAAACCTGTCTCAGCAGGACATCTAATGTTAATGATGCAAGATAATATCAGATAGTATCAGAATACAGATCCCCCCATCGGAGAAGATTTTTGTTGTTTAACACAATTTTTTTAATCTAAATGTCAGTATATTTTAGGGCTGTTTAGTTATACATAATTTCTAGCATAACATTGTGATGATGGTCAATTTTAGACTATATTAGCAGTCAGGTAAAAATCATTTGAAAATCTGTAGGAAAGTCTAATGTAAGTTGTGGTTGCAGCCGTGTCAGCAGTACAGGGAGCAAAACTCTAAGAGTATCTACGTAAATTTATGATCACAAAATAAAAAAAAAAAAAGAAATCATCTCTGTTTGAAGGTACAGTTAGGTGTGAGGTTTAATCTTGGGTTGAAGTAAAGACAAGGGTAACAAACAACTTTTTGGTGACGGTTTTGCCAGCTTATCCAACAGGTGAGGAGATGACCCAATGCAAGCGGATGAGAATGCGCGTTAGGCACACTACGCTCTGTTGGATGCGGGACACAAGGAACCACCCCTGGATAAAACCCTGTGTTTTTTAGAGAGTCCCAATTTCCCAGAGTCTCTGCTGGTTGCCTGGCAATGTCACTGTGACAACACGACTTCAGGAACAAGATATAATGTTTTAGTCAGTGAGCTATAGGGTGCTACAGGGTGGATTTTGTTACTTTCGGACAGAGCCAGGCTAGCTGTTTACCCCTTATTATAGTTTTACCGGCTGCTGGCTCCAGCCTTATATTTACCTGACAGATTTGAGTGTGCTATTGATCCTCTCATCTAACTTTTAGCAAGAAGTGTAGTTCCCCAGATGTCAAACTATTGTTTTAGTTAACTTTGCCAGCCTGATAGCTCAGCTGTAAACTGTGAGAGTTTGAGTGTGGAGCCACATTCTGCTCTCATCATCACTGTCTAGGACCTATCACTTGTGTAAGTCTTAATAGCCACCTGTCATTGATTGTTGTACAGTGTGATTAATTGCACATTATTTTACTGCCTACCACTATTGCTTCAGCTCAAGGTCAAATCGATTTAGTTTGCAGTTGCTGTGCTGAGCCAGGAAAATGGATGTTAATGGCCTTTATGCGACACTCATGAGGCCTTCAAGTGTTTGTGTTTGTGGACGGACTCGGATCAATGGCCTCTATCGATAATAGTCTCATCCTCCCTCTTGTGTTTGTCAAAATTATCTAAGTCAGTTAAATGGACAGGAATAAGAGTGGGAAGCTCGGGAAACTCTAAATCTTTTCTGTGAGCATGCACAGCCACAAACAACCTGAGTGGACAGATTAGGAGCATGAAATATTGCTCTTAATCTGTTATTTCCTCCTCCAGCTCATTCGTTAGGCTTTCAGCTCTGTAAGTGATTCTCCTCTGGAGTAATCTGTAATGTTGAGGAGAATTACACCACAGACACTAAAACTCGTTTGAAGAAATGGTTGTTGATAAAAAAAAAAAAAAAAAGTCTCACAAGGGGATGCCAACACACTTGGTTGGAGCTTGCTCCGAGTACAGTGTTATCAATATGGTTTGTTCTGCTTTGGCTGGATTTCAATCTGTTAATTCCTGAAAGCCTTTGTTTCCTTAAATGTGGGGTAACTTTTTTTTTAATCTGCCACTAATTTAAGGTAGATGTGGTTTTGAAAAGGATTGTTTTGTTGCTCTTCACATCTCAGGCTTTCTTTCATTCCTGCCTTAGCGATCCCTGGAAATATATAACCCATTTGTCTGCAGAGAAAGCCCAGCACAATACATTTGTAATGGACAGCACAGGGACTACAGTGGGTCTGACTAATATGTGATTGATTGATCATTGATCCTGCATTGAGGCCCTGAAGATGAAGCATGCTGGCAGTTTTCTCTGTGGGATTGCAGCATTGATGCACTCAGAAAGCAGTTCGTTTTTTTCTTTCATTCTTGACATTTTACTGAGGAACAGGTTATCTGCAGCTCTTTAAAAGTCCATCCATCTGTCTATTTTTTAATTGCTTGTCCTGATTGGGGTCATGGTGGCAAAAGGGTGAGCAGGGCAGCCCACATGTGTCTTTGCTCAGCAAATTCCTCCCGCTGCTTCAAAGCCAGCTTGAAGGTGTAATACCCCCAGCATGTCCTGGGTCTTCCCTGGTGTCCACAGCAGTCGTTTGTTCCCACAGCACAACCAGAGAGAGACAGTTAGGAGACATCCTTAGCTCAACAGGGAGTAATGGGTTTCAATGTATCACAGCAGCAACCCATGCTCCACCATAACTTGGCAATGCGTCTGCAGTTTAAGCTTTTGCCAGATTAAAAAAAAGCAAACATGTAAAAGTAGATAATTCCCATGTCTCTATAATTATCTGTGAAAGATTATAACTGACCACAATAACTCTTGAATCTGAGGTTGGACATTTAGAGTCTCCTTTCCAGCACGTTGGCGTAGACTTTCTCGGGGACAGTGAGAGTTGTGATTCTAAGACAGTTAGAACACATCATCCAGTCCCCTTTCAAAGTAAAAATTATGGAGGTGTGAATTATCTAAAAGTGTGTTAAAAGCAGTAAAAAAAAATTTCACCTTGCAGTTATTTGTTTCCTCGAGCCACATGTCCACTCTAAACTTAAAGGGGCCCCGTACTGCCACCTTTAGATCAACAGAATAATGTGAAATAGGGTCGAGCTGAGGAACAATGCCATGCCAGCCATCGACCACTGAGGCCGACATCGTGATTTAAGCCACCACTCTGTCCAAACCAACATGCAGGTTTCTAGTAGCATTAATGGCATTCATTGCATGCTTAAAAAGTAACAGTTCTGATTTATTGACCAGATCAAGTGTAGGCTGCGACATGCTCAGAGAGATACCCCTTTAAGTAAGTTTGTCGCTGCTATCTTGAAGATTTGCCAGTGCCGCTGTTCAATATCCACATTTTTTTCTAAATTTACTTGTAACCAGTGGTCGAATTGAGGGGGGATGCCATCCCCTTTGTTAGAAAATTGACCAAAAAGCATCCCCCTTGTTAATCTAGAAGCTGTGTGTGCAGGCATGGACGTAATTTGGGGGGGGGGGGCACCACAGGGGACATGTCCCCCGCACTTCCCGTATCTGTGCCGTCTGTTCCCTGCACTGTTTAACAGCCATTACAGCCGTTCAGTTCGTTTTTAACATGTGGTGGTAAAGTGTTTTTCCGAGCTGTCTTTAAACGTACCATGAGTAGATGGGCATACGCCAGCTGTCCTGTTGTGATCTGAATGAATCGCACAGACGGCACGTGTGCTGCTGGGCAGTGCTGCTGTGTTAACTATGTTCAGCAAACCAGCAAGCAAGAAGCAAAAACCCTTGCATGTTGCTTCCAAATAAATCGTGTAAGTTGAGTAATGCTGTTGCATGTAGATAATGTTAGCTAAATGATGACTAATTAATAGATGCCGATATATCAAGTAAAGCTACTTAACAAGAATACTAATGCTATTGTTACCTATGGTAAATCGCTTGCTAGCTAGTTTCATGTGAGGAATAAACCAACTCCTCCTTAATTTATGCGCAGAACTTGTGCTCACTATTGCTTTGCACAGATTTTTTAATCTTTATTGCCACAATATAAAGAGCAGGGTCAGAGATGAGACAGTGGACCAGAAGCCAGCAAGGATGATCATGCAGGGTCTTCACAGGTGAGGAGAGATTATAACTGACCGAGAGAAAATATCTATAACATAAAAGTGACTTTGAGGTTAATTCCCACAGCTGTGTCACCACTGCTATTCTTAATTCTATTTCTAAATGTTGCTTTGCACATTTATTATCTATGTTATTGCAATAGATAGAGGAGGGACAGGGAGGAACAGGCAGGTATCAGGACTCTAAGATTAATTTTCACAGCTATTTCAGAACTACTCTTATTTATACTCTAAAATGTTTTTGTCTCTATTGCAATAGCAATACTACTGCATTATTTGTGCTTTTAAAGGCAGCAGGTATAGGTCATGCCATTTGTCTTTATCTTGATTAATTTTGCACATCTGTACTGTCATATTTGATGATGTGTGCATGCAAAAAAAGCAAAGCTACATTGCATCCCCCCTGTTAAAAATTAACAATTCGACCACTGCTTGTAACGTTATATAAATATCATGTATTCCGGTGCATGGGTCAAAAAGTGACAAAGCAGCATTCTGAGAAAGTTATTAATACTGAGGCCGACAGAAATATTGCATACAATTGTCCACCTTCCACAAACATTGAGAGCACCGCCACTGTAATGCATAAAGTTGGTAATTTGTGGGTGGGGTCGCATTTTTGTCATAATCAAAGGTTTATGACAAAACCACTTGATGAAACCAACTCCAGTGTGCACATGGTAAGTGAGGAGAGGGGGGAGATGCTGTGCTGCACCCAGAGGAGCCACTGAATCAGATTCCTTTGAGCGGTCACTTGCTAAAAGAGTCTGAACAGTCTGCGGCTATTCTTAAAACAGTAAGGACACCCAGGAGGTCATAAGTTTTCTTTCAGCCATGCTTGTTGACGTCAACATGTCAACAAGTTGAAATGTTGTGAGTATCACGATATGAATTTTTCAGATCATATTAGAATTTATACCGGTATTATTGTGAAGAAGATGATATGGCACACCCTTACAGGCAACATTTTTTTCTTTCCATCATAATTTTTTATAGTAAAAATATACGAAGCAGGAATCGTCTGCCACTGTCTACAAATGGTATCGGCAGCAAAAATGAAAGCCAGACCCAGCTTTGTTCGCTTGGCGTTTCGTCTCACAATATTTCTGTTTTTTCACGCTATGTCCGCAAGTTTAGCAGCTTCCTCTTGGATGTGTGCTGCTTATGGTCTGGCACGTAGTTGCTTCCTTTTTATAAAATTCCAACCTCACCCAAGGGCTGTGCCATGGAACATCCTGAATGCAGCAAAATAAGAAAAACAGGCAGAGAGCAGAGTCTCTGAGGAGAAATAGAACACCACTCACTGCTTGTAGGTTATATAAGTCTATACTTTTTTTTTAGGGAAAATTCTGCACAATATATCTTTCAACATGATCAGGATATGTGTTTCATTTTCTGTACTCTTTGTACTTGCTCTGCTTATGTAACTCTTTAAGACTTTGATTACCTTGTTAAATTGAAAGTATGGTGTTTCTGACAGTTTTGTTGTTCTTTTTTTTAAATTTCGGTTTGATTATTGGGTCAATATTGTATCCATTACAGGTATTGTGGGATTTTAAGAAATTTGCCAGTGCTCCTCGAGGTGTTCCTCAGGCTCACTGTCTAATTTTGCTCCTCTCTTTGTGTATCCCCTCGCCCTCTCCCTTTTCCCGCAGAAGCCTAAAGCCTCTTCTATGGATTCAACCACCAAACTGACACGTTCTCTACCATGTCAAGTGCACGTTAACCAAGGGGAAAATCTGTGAGTAGCCAGTCAAAGACTGTGTACTTTATCTGTAGTACAGATGGGGTTGTTTTGTGCACACAGTTTACTGCAGCTGTTGTGTCTCTAAACAGAAACACAGACCAGTGGCCTCAGAAGCTCATCATGCAGCTGATTCCACAGCAGCTACTGGTGAGACCGCTCTTAAGCTTTTGTTTTAGTTTGTGAAAGTGTTGTTCGTTTATGAATGATGCATAACTAAGTTCTCTTTCGCCTGCTCTTTCTGCAGACAACCTTAGGTCACCTCTTCAGAAACTCTCGAATGGTTCAGTTTCTCTTCACCAACAAAGACATGGAGTCGTTGAAAGGCCTGTACCGCATTATGGCCAATGGCTTTGTGAGTTTTCAAGCACTCTATTTCCTGAGATTAAAATGTGTGTTCCCTCCATGTCCCCAAACTTATCCATCATTCAGTATGCCTAAATACATTTTCCATGAGTGGCAACTGAGTGCAGGTCCCACCTCCGTCCAGTAGTTGGACTGAACATGAGGCTGTGTTGCAGTTTTGTGGTGAAGACTCTAGAGGGGGTTCCAGGCCATACATTTAGTCAAGCCAGACAGTATGATGTTAAACATGCTTTGCCATCAGTTCAGACAAAAACCTTTAATTGTTTGGTTTTGTGTTAGTTCCAGAAGGCGAGCATAATGATGAGGGTTTTGTCAGTGTGTTGTATGGTTAATCAGGTAATACCATTGAGAAATAGCACAGGCATTAATAGTATTCAGTCCAGCTGAGCTCTGCCTGAATTTGATTTACAGCCCAGGGAAAGCACAGTATGAATTAAGTTAATAACCATTTGCATTCAATTATTAAAAACCGATGTTTGGTTGGGCAAATGAGCTGAGGAGTAGGTTATGTCCCTAAGCCTGAGCCCATTCCATAACTACAGCAGGGTCCCATGTCAAGGTCTTAATCTGCCCTGTGACCCTCCCCGCAGGCCGGCTGCGTCCACTTCCCCCACACGACTTCGCCGTGTGAAGTGCGAGTGCTGATGCTTCTCTACTCCTCCAAGAAGAGAATATTCATGGGCCTCATCCCCAACGACCAGAGCGGCTTCGTCAACGGCATCCGGCAAGTCATCACCAACCACAAGCAGGTCCAGCAGCACAGAGCGGTGAGCAGTGATAGGAGGAGGGAGCAGGGCCGGTGGGGAGGAGAGGAAGGTTTCAGTGTGGAATGGGGATACCAAAAGGAGGTGATAATGAGCAGGCATTATAGAGGAGCACCGGGGAATTGAGGTGCATTGTTTACAGCATTAAGGTGCATTGTTATTGACATTTCATTTAGTGCACCCAGTATCTTCACAGCAGCTGCTAACGTCTCTCACTCTAGCAGAGGCTAATGGGGCTAGCATTAGCTAAATTCCTACTGCAGCATTAGCTGACTATTGCACTCCCACCTCATTATCTCTGCTTAAGTGAGGGAGATATAGGTGCAATACATATGCGCTCTTTATGTTTGATTTGGTTGCAGCATCAACAAAATTGCCTCCTTAACACTGTGTGTTGTGTTAGGTTATTATTTACAGTAAATACACCGTGTTAACAAGTATTCAAGGCTTAATGGCTTTTAAGCTCTTCATTATACAGTACACAGTGTTCGTAGTGTTTATACAGTGTCCACTTTATTAGTGACACCTGTGCAATTAAATGGCAAGCGTGCAATTACAAACCTAAAACAAATCTTAAAGCTCAAATGTGCCATTGTTTCTAATTAGTATAATTATCACACCCATCTTTATGGTGGAATGTGGTGAAACACCAAATGCTGATCAAATATGCAGTTAGATTTGCTCCACTCATCAACCAAAAAACAATGTTCATTAATTGAGTGGCTCGTAAAATTTGAATATTCACTAGCCATTTGGTCAGTGGACAAAAAAATTAATTTTGCACCCAGCCGGCAACTGTTATTGTTTTCTTTATTGTCTAATCTGCCCATTTTTCCTTGATTGAATGTCAGAAAATAGTGAAACATGGCTTGTGTAATTTTCCAGAGCCCGAGGTGACGTCTTCATACTGTCCTTTTTTTATATGACCAATAGTTCAAAAATTTCAATGCTGCTAAGTTTATTATCTTGTTTGACAAAGACATTTAAAAAACACAAAACCAGCAAATGCTTTTTTGTTAAAAAATGACCAGGGTTTCCTCACATACCATTTTGGGGCTTTGAAACTTCAGTGGCAATCACCCACAAATATTCAAAACTTGGATGAGACGGGGCCAGGGGATAGTGGTAATCAATCATAGAGTCTGAGCACTCGCTAAATGCAATGCAAGCGCTTCACTACAGTTGCCAGCGTCGGATAACCATCCACAATTTGTCTCACCTGTTCCGTTTCCTCATCAGACAGTCAATTTAATTGCTTCAATGACTGCGCTGAAGACACTGGCCTTATTCGTGTCTGATACTTGCCACCTCCTTTCAGTTTCCATCCACCAGTTTACAGGTGAAAAAAAACACAAAGTATTCAAATACTTGGATGTCGAATACCATGGCAGTGATTATAGCTTTGAAGCATTTGGGTCGGCCCTAAAAATTAAGCTGTTGCAGCTCTGCTTTCCATGCTGTTGGTGGGTTTGTCATATTTAGAGCTTAAGTGATTAGTTGATTAATCGAGAAAGATACAAATTTATCAGAAAAACAAAATTTGGTAGGCAATTAATTGTTGAGGTCATTGCCCCCAGAATACCTCAGATTTGCTGGTTACAGCTTCTTAAACATGAGATCTGGTAGTTTCTTTAGTCTTCTGTGATAGTGAACCGAATATCTTTGGTAATTTTAGGTTGTTTGTCTAAAAAAGAAAAACAAGTGATTTGAATATGTCGCCTTGGGCTCTGGAAAATTGTAATGGGCATTTTTTTTAGTTTTTTACAAATTTCATTAATTGGAAAAATAATCAGCAGATTAATCCGTAATGAAAATAATTGTTAGTTGCAGCCCCTATCCTATTTTACAATACTCCTGCTGTGTAATGTGATCCCAGCTGTCACAAAATAAATTCATGTTACCTCGTGAGTTGGTGACATTTCACTGTTTACGAACAAGGTGAGAGAACTTCATAAAAACAGAATATGTGAAAAGTTGTAGATCTGGCTTTAAACAAAGCACAGCACAGCTAGATATAAATGTTTTACTTGAGGCTACCTAGATGTTAACATTACATGAGACTCGTGTAGGAGAAGTGATGGAGTAGCAGTGGTTTGTGCCAGTCTTTAGGGACAGGATAAGGAAATGCAGAGACAAGGCCCCTCCCTCCAGCCTCTGTAGTAAAGGTAGAGCACTTCTTGTCTCCGAGTTCATTACAGGTTACAAATGCTGCTGCCATGTCCACATGACATGGAAATTTCACTTTCCCTCTCTGCTCATCTTCATCCCTGGAGACAGGGTGATTTAAAATGTGTCCTCTGGATTAGCTGTCTTTTCCATCACAGGGCTCCACTCCAGCTTATTGCATCCAGCGCAGAGGGATGCTGCATCGCTCTGAAACAATGCAGCATCCAGTCACAGAGAAGCAGCAAGTCTCCATTTAAAAATGAAGCCTGTTGTCGGGTTTACATGAGTTATATTACATTTCTCCTCGCAGTCTGCTCTCATCAGTGATGATAACGCTTGTTTACTCACTCTGCTAATTTTATGTCTTCGCAAAAGCGCGTCAGCCCTATATGTAAGTTGAAGCCGTGTGTGTGGGAGCATCGGGGCATTTAGAGAAGGCAGAAGACATGAAATTGTAATGAAGATTTTTTTTTTTTTTCCCTGGCTCTTGTGTATCATCACATATTCAGTGCTGCATTGCTAATAGGGAAGCGCTACAGCAATCTTAACGTAATTAAAATTTCAATTTGGACCAGTAGTTAAGGTTTCTCTGAGCAGAGCCCTGGAGTGGCATTCTTCAGGAACCAGATTGCAGTTTGTTCTGTGTACAGCGAGACTAAATTGAATATTTCTCTCCGAAAAGCGATGTGGGCCCTAAATCGTGATCCGGGATTTTACAGGTTACTGGGTTAAAGACAGGAGATAAATCACAGACAGAAGAAGAGAGGAAGAGGCAGCCGTTTTGTTAGTTCCCTCATAAGACCTAAAGCTGTGTGTTGCACTGTTACTGTTGGTCAGAAAACACAACGTGCATTAGTGCAATCCCAGGGTGATTTGTTCAGATTCAGCAAGATGGATGGGTGAGGGTGTTTCTCCATTGCATTTTTTTCTCTGTTGTTAATAATTTGTGCTTAGAGAAGGGATGAAACGCACCGCATTCCTCCTCGTCTCTCCCTCAGAGTAAAAACACATAAGTCACCACAGCACCTGCAGAGCACAGCTAACTCAGGGGCGCCGCTGACACTTTATTATGTTGCCTTTTTTTAAAGTTTTCGAGTCTCATATTGTGATTTTTAAAGTGGAAATAGACATTTTTTTGTTTTGCACAATGCACTGGCTATAAAATCGCGACACCTTCTGCATTTAGTTTGGCTACCTGTTCCCTGGAGTCCCTCCAGAATTTCTCTGGCTTTTTTGGGATTGTTGCAGTCTAAGTATTCTGATTTCATCACAGCTTTTCTAAAACATTGCAGTCCATGTTACAATGTTTTTAGGCATTTTTTTCATTGAAATTGCAGGAGCAAGTGAAAATTGCAAAACAGCTGCAATTTTTTCATTTTATTTTTCATATAATTCATTAAATATCAAGGGCAACTTGTTCTAGTGAGAGTAAAGCCACACTGTTCTGAATTTCTAAAAACAGGCTCTGATTGGAGGGAAAGCTAACCACGCCCACTTAGGAGACAGGAAGAGTAACCGTTTTCTTAACATTGGATAAGCCTACGGTGGGGTATCTCCTTTATCCAATATCTCTGTTGGTAGCTATCACCAGTTACCAAAGTGTATCAATAAGTTCTTTGCAGTTACTATTACCAGTAGCAGAAATGGCGGATGGTGGAACAACCAAGTAATTGGAAACTGTGGCAGTTGCGAGGCTCTGAGGAAAATGGAAAGTGATCCAGTTGTCTTTGCAACAGCGGCGCCAACAGTAATACCGCTTTAAGTACAGAGCCAGGCAAATAGAATGTGAAATGGGCTCATTGAGTGTTCTCAGTGATATGTTTCTGAATAATCAGAACCTAGTTTGCAGGTGTGTTTGCAGAAAATTTTGGCGGGTAAAGCAGCAGCAACAGGTTGCTGCCTTTTTTTTTTTTTTACTAGACGTTTAACTCCGGATGGATATTGCATATGACTTTTCTCACTCCAGACTTTGCAATCAGCTTTAGTCATCAAGCATTCAGTTTGTTTTTAACCGTGAAATCCAAAACAGCAAACACCTCAGCAGGTGGTGCTTGAAGTAAAACCTCCACTGGTGTATCATCGTATCCATGTTTGTTTTTGCTTCCCATCTGCACACTCGTAAACAAAGTGAATATTGGGTTTCAGCCCAACACTTTCAGGGTTCTTAACACAGTAAACACCCATTACATGCGGAAAATATGTTGACTGAAAATGCAGATTATGGATTGATTATGGCAATGCATAAATATCAAAATATTAGACATAGACTTTTACTTTTTTTTTTTTTTTAATCTCTCTTAAAGGAATATGTCACCTGGAAAAATGACCATTAATTACCATTAATTACTCATTGAATTTGTGAAGAAAACTTAGTATTTCTCTCCCTCCATGTTGAATGCAGAATCCAAAAATGTGAACATCCTTTGTGTAATAAAATAATCAGGGTCCTCTTTAACAACAGCAAAACTATATCAAAATATCCATTTACAAACTCTCACACAACTCATACTGTTTAACCCAGGTCTCGTTTATCTAGTCGTTTGCTCAGTACTTCCCAAACATGTGCGTTTTGCTGAAACAATACCATTTAAAACACGGCAGTACAGTCTTGCATTCACAAGCAGCGTGTTTGGGCACATGCTTGTGTTTGAACTCTGCTCAAGCAGAGCTTCATCCTGGACCCCAGGAAGTGCGCCAGGCTCTGAAGCCAATTTTTGTAGTGGCCAAAAAGTGGAGTTACATTGGTCAGGTGATGCCATCGGGCCCAAAAAGTAGACTTACCCATAGACTTACATAGAGAAAGCACACAGGGAGGTTTTGGTATAGTTTTACAATGAGTAGTTTGTATACATCAATTCATGGAGAATGTTTGGCTTTTCTTCATTCACCATGGAGGCATGCAAGAAATTCAGAGTTTTCATCAAGAATTTAAGGTAACCATATCAGCTGATATTCAAACCGACCTATTGAAACATTAAGTGAAGGCACAAAATCCACAGTCCTCATTTCCTGCAAAAATTCAAAGCAAATTTGGTACGAAGAAAACTTCAACCTTGGAAAGTACTCACTTGATGTGTGTAACTCGGAGTCTTATACTGAAGTCTTATATTTCGCTTCAGCTGAATTCCAGAATATGTTTTCGCACAAATAGAGGACTGAGGATTTTGTCTCCCCATCACTCACATTGAAATTGCTTTAAGAAGGGATCTCTTTGGAGCCAATATGAGAAAGAGCAATTACAGTGAACAGTAAAGCTTTTAATGCACTTATGGGCTTGTGAGTATTTATGTATTTAAATCTATTTTAACAGTCTCATTGCGATCAAAATTTTTATACGGTATTAACATGAATATACAAATTACATATACAGAACTTGTTTATGGATGTGAACACTAACAGATGACAGTGACATTGACATCTTCCCTACTTTGACTGTTATGGTGCAGTTGCCACAGTCCCCTGCAGTCCTCTACCTAACCAGGAAACACAATGTATTACTTTGTTCTGTGCAACTTTAAGGTGTTAATGAGTATCGAGGTGAAGCAGAGGTGAGAGTGAGGAGTCTGCACACTGAGTCAATAAATAAAGGTGATAAAAGCATGACACTGTGGGAAAAATATATTTTCTGCTGCTTCACTTTTTCTCTGTTTCCAAGCAGCAGCTGGGCGGTGCCGGTCCCATGCAGCCAGGCCAGGTCGCCCCCAACCAGAACTTCCTCAATAGGCCCCCTGGCCCCATTCCCGTCTCCCACGGCAATGTCCAGCAGCAGGTAAGCGTAGCCACTCTGTGCTGGCATGTGTGCCTGTGGTTCCACACCAGTTTCCCCTTTCACACTGCCTGTTGTTGACACCTTTACTGCCCCGGGGCCCGCTGGTTTCTGCATGCCTTGCTGGTAACCCTTTCCTCCACTGTCCTCCTTTTTTTCCCCACACTTCCACCCCCCCCAACTTCCTCCTTCTCTCTGATCTGTCCTGTGTCCAGTCTGTGGTGGTGGGCATGCCCCCTGTTAGTCAGGTCTCTATGATGGAGGAGCAGCAGAGGCAGAACAACATGGTGAGACCTGCGGTAGCCTCTCAACACACAAGCAACATGTGTTCAGAGTGTCCTCAGGAATTTAATTGAAATTTTAGGGGCTGTAAAATATTATATCATCATTCAGTTCTAGGTTTTTATCTTTTATCCAATGTTCAAATGACACATTTTATTGAACTACACGGATAAGCACACAACCCATTTATCAGTACGATGCACATTTTCCAACACAGTGTCCTTTATCTGTCCTTGGGTTTATGTTGCTCATATATAGTGTCACAAATAACCATCACTGAGGAGTAAGCTGCCTTTTTTTTCTTATTTTGGATGATATCAAACTCAATTCCAGTCTTTGTGGACATCCTGTTGTTTTATGTTGTTAGGAATCCTGTGTTATATAAGTACAAACAAGCTGTCACACTCACCCCACTGCTCAGCATCAGGCTGGTGCACGGTTAATTTCCTTTCAGCATGTGTTGACTTTCCCAGCCCCTGATGAATGTTCCTCTTGTAGCATGCCACAGGGGAAAAAAAAGCATATATCATTGATAACATGCATGCGTACATTTGTATATTTTATTAAATAGGAAGTCTTTGCATTGTGCATGAGGTGACAAGCACAAAACCAACAGTAGATAGAACTGTCTTAACATGATGGTTTACATCCACCCCTGAATCACTGTCATCTTTCCTATTTTTCCTCCGATGCTGCATTTGGTGGTGTTTCAATAGTATTCAGATCCTTCGAAATATACATTAATACAAACCCTGAATAAAAATGCTACTTAATTAAAAGTATGGAAGTACAACCAGGATCATATATTTAAGTACTAAAAATAAAGCACTCAATGAAGAAACATTTTTATCAAATTAAGGGGAGACACTTCAGGTGAACTAGGTAAAAATTTTAACCAATTTACAGTATATTACCATGAAACGTTCCCAGCTGATTACTAACATGAAGAAGATTATTTTTGTTATTATTATGGTTTTCTGAAATAATGTTTGTTTGGATATGCTACTGAGGCATTATCTAATGAAATATTTACTGATTTGCTTACATTTACAGAACATAAATTCTGAACCCTGCATGAAGCCAGGTTCAAAATTGGAATTGTTTCATTTTGTTGACACAAGGGTCAAAGATTTTTAGAGAACGAATTCTTGTATCACTCCATAAATCTGAAAATATTGTCAACAGCCATGAAAAATCCATCTTTACCATGTTTTTAGGAATAAAATGTTCTATAAATCAGGTGATGGATACAGAAACAAACCCAAAACAAAAAAAACAAAGCTAAATATATAGTTAGGAATAAAACTGAAAAGTTTGGTTTATGTAAGAGCTACTGAAGCTCAGATTTTTGGCTCAAAGTATGAGATAAAACTCATTTTGAGAAAATTGCCATTAAAGGTGTAAAATTTTCTACATTTTAGACAAAAAATAAGACACTGCAGGTGAATAGGGTAGAAGCTTTAATTAATTGATATCACCCTGAAACCTTTCTGAAATGTTATGTTTAAACATGCAAATAATGCATTATTTAACTAAATATGCACTTTTTGTGCAGACATTTCCAGAATAGAAATCTGAACTAAAATTAACCTAAATGTGTGTTTTGGATGTTTTCCTTTGTCTGAAAGAAGACATGTCATGAAAGCACAATAGTTTCCCAAATTTCAAAATCATGTTTTCACCTAGGTGTCTCATCTTAATAAATCAAAAATAATTAAAATTATTAAAAAGAAAAGCAGCAAGTCCCCATATTTGAGAAGCTGGAAGCATGAAATATGTTTGTATGAGAAATAACTAAAATTATTATCAAAATTGTTGCCAGTTAATTTTCTAATCAATCAACTAATTGTCTCAACTGCAACTGGTATTTTGGATGTTCTCTTTCTCTTTTTAAATTTTGAGTAAAAAATGGGTTATCTCACATGACATGAATGCAGTTTACGACATCTTAACCTTTCCCTCAGATGGCGATGAGAGCAACCGGACCAACAAACCAGCAGCCGCCGGTCAGCGGCGCTCCACCCAACCAGGTCGCACAAAGCGGGCAAGCCCAGCCCCAAGGTCCCATACTCCGCCTGTCAAATCCAGGCGCCAATCCACAGCTTCGCAGTCTTCTCCTCAGCCAACAGCAGCCCGTAAGAGTACAACAAACGGCTGAGTGAATCTGTAGTAAATGTCTCATACAGTAACTGCTCCTCTGGAGATTCTGTAGAGGTTAACGTGGCTTATCCGTCTCTGTGTCCTTGCAGCAAGGTGGGGTGTCTCACATGCCAGGCATGATGTCTCACCAGGGTTTAGGACAGCAGTTGGTCCATCCGGCGCCAGGAGGGGGGGCTCAAATGCAGGGCCAGTGGAGGCAGCCCTTGGCAGGTCAGCAAGCATCCTGCACAGAGGTGGAGAGAGTTCAGAAACATGTGACTCAACTTGATAAGAAATTTTAGAATATAGGTCTGAAAATGTACTCTTTGAAGGGTAATAAGGTTGACATCCAAAACCACTTCAAGAAACTCGCGTTGCTTGAAACTGACCAAGTTCTAGGAGACCAATTGTTATTGGTTCAACACAACTGCGGTAGACGTCCAAAGTTAAATAAAGACCTTAAAGAGCAATTTTAGCTCTTTTTATCCCCTTTACTGCACTTCATGACGACTTTACATTACTACAGACAGCATACATTACTTTCTACAGACTTTTACAGAACAGTGGGGTTTTTTTCAATACCACATGCAGCCATCTGTATCTAACAAAAATCAGCTTGCAAAGATTTGCTTGAGTTAGATATTCCATCCCTTGTACATGCTGCCCAAATTTATATTTTACTCACTTAAACGTATACTATGAAGAATCATCAATTACTGTTGGTTAACACACTCACCAGCTTAAGTGGAAGTGTAAGCCAGCCAGCCCCAGACTCACGCTCGTTTAGAGTTTCGCCTCGCTGTATTTGCTTCTTCTTTTTCTTCTTCTTCTTTTTTTTTTTTGGCACTGTCTCTGAGCTGTGGGCTGCTTACGGTCTAGCACCTGGTTGCTACCTTTTTATTAAGCCCCTACCTCACCTGAGCGCTGTGGGGGTAAGCACCCATAAACATCCCAAACAGAGACGATAAGAAGAAATACAGGCAGAGGTGTTATATATTGATTTGAAGCTCCAACTTTAAAGATTTCCACTGCTAAAAGATTAATTTCCCTTTGATGGCCTTTCGTCGTGAAGCATGATCCTGTGCACTGACGATGAGTTACAACCAGCGAGAGTGCAGATTGGTTTTCTCAGGCCCCATGTCAGTCATTGGTTCCCCTTTGTGTTTTGGGAAATGATTGGCAGTGCATTTCCTCAAAATACTGTATTATAAATCTTTTTCACCTCACTTTTAGAGCACATCTTTGTGATCACCCCTGCCCCAGCACCACCAGTGGGATCTTTTTACTGTGATACATGTTCATTTGCATTTATTGGCACAGACAGTATGAGGAAAATAAAGTGGGTTTTTTTCCCTTCAAAGCATGTCAGCATGTTCTAGGAGAAACCTAAAATGCAAGTATGAACCTAAAAATGAGCATAATAGGTCCCCTTTAAGCAAAACGTGCGAGTGGAGCCTAAGTATTTATTTATTTATTTATTTTCCAAAAAAAGAAAAGCCACTTCCACTCCACATTATCCCTGTCCATATTTGCTCATCGTTTGTTGTTCGGGTTTGATTTTTTGATAAAACCGTACAGGAATACATCTAGTCACAGTGTTGACTTAGAAGTCCCTGATGTCTGAGCTTTGAGGCAGTAGATTTATGCGCGACGTAAACATTTCAAATCACTGTACACAACAGTAAAGTACCTTGATGTTTACCCATGTCAATCAAATCTTGAGTGCCTCTAAGCTGACCTTCCTAACAAAATGAATAGAAACAGATGGCTGCATGGGAGGGAAAAACAGGCTTGAAGAAAAGTCCAGTATGATTTGGAAAACAGTGTGTAGTGATATAAATAATGTATCCAGATGTGGGGACTTTAAACTGTAATTGTCATTCAAACTCCAGAATCTGTTGTACTTACTGTATGTTTAATTAAGGAGAACACCTACAAGTACTATAAAGTGTTTTATATAGAAAGACTAAAATCCAAAAAAGTAAAGAGAATCCTTCATTTCAATCTTTCTTCCTCTCTCTCCATCTCCTCCCAAACAACCCAACCCTGTGTGCAGGTCAGATGCTGATGTCTGGAGGTCAGAGAGGTGCTGTACCGCAGCCCGGGATGCCCCAAGTCTCCAGCGTCATGGAGGATGAAATCCTTATGGACCTTATCTGATTGACCGTCATGGAGTCAGAAACAGGATCTTTAGTTGAATCTCAGCAGCCATTCAGCAGTTTGGATACATGCATCCGCTCGGTTGCTTTATTGCTACAAATGTTCAACATAATTAAGGAACAAATCATGAATAGGTTTTTTTTTTTTCTTTCTCAACGGGACTGAGCAGCTGAAGTTAATTAGGGGCAGACAATTCGAGCATTAGTTTTTCACGTAAATGGTCAAACCGACAGCGTGCTAATCCTCCATGCTACTCACAGGACGAAGCCAAACCAGTGGAAACAGTCAATTATGTTATGCTTATGGAGACTCTACTTTTCTATTCATGTTTTGTTTAGAATTTTATCATGAAAATCTGAAATAGTGTTATTTTTTTCCTTTTTAATTAAGATTTAACTTTTTTTCTGTTAGACTTCTTTTTTTATTATTATTGATAAAGTTGTTTTTATGAGAATAAATAAAACTATGGAGTATAGACCATTGAGGAAGTCGTCATCATTGTGAAGAGGTTTTTGCACATGTTGTGCTCGTGGTGGCCAGCCAGAGTCTCCACAGTCCTGCCTCCCCGTGTGAATGCAGCTTGGACCCTTAAGGTGAGAGAGAGACTGAAATAGACACAGTAATAGATAGTTCAGTGTCTTTTTCTGCCAAATAGTGTCACAGTGTTAATTTTAACTACTCCAATATGTCGTGGAACCATAGAGAGTCCCCTTGTGCCAAGTAGTCCTACCAGATGGCATCAGTTGGCCATGTTTCCCTTGGCATAACGTACAATCAGGCTGACCGCATGCGCACATGGCAGCGACTCCACATATATGCCCACAGTCTGCTTTCGAAACGTGCTCTCGCATGCACGCACACGATACATCCGAGTTAAATCCTGCACACCAGCAAACGCTATCCTGTCATGTACCTGATGGTGACACGGGTGCTGAAGCTGCAGATCCAGCCACCGGCTGCGCATGGGGAGAGAAACACACATGAACTTTGCTCAGCCTCAAACGTACGGTCATGACACGTTCACGCATCAGTTTGTGCATTTTTATTTTTTTTTCACACTTGGACACTGTGTACACACACATACACACTCACCAACAGGAAGTGATGTCAGTCCCTGTCACCTGGGAGACAGAGACGGTTGCTAAGATACCGTGACAGTGGGTTCTTGTTTCTGAGCTTTTCCTCAGCCCCGCTTTCACATGGACTCACACAGATAGACACTAGTCCCTCAGTGGCTGGTGTTCATCCCTCCCATCCCTTAATCACTGGCCGGCCCTCGGAGCCCGGCTTAGCTTCACTTTATCTTCCTCCCTCTCTCTTACTCTCTCCATCTCCATCTATCTGCCTCTATCTCACTATCGAGCTATTAGCGCCTGTCTGAGCTCATAAGTTTTTCAGTATCTCTTTTATTAACAGCAAAAATGTTCACAGGTCCGTGTGATGAACTGTAGTGGTAAATAAAATGATGACTAAACTGACCTCCGATCATGACGGTCGTTCAGCAAACATCCCCCATAATCATTTTTAAAAAAAATCAATAGTTAACTATCACATTATAAGAATAGCATTATTTTTATGTTTCCCTTTAAACCTTCATAGCCTCCTATAAGCTTCATCAATTTGATGCATTTTATAAGTCACTCTTTAAGGAGACCACTGGCTCAGTATCAGTGTCAGTCTGTCATCTGGGTGATACTGAATGTGTGTACAGTATGTTCATATACAGTAACTTATGAACTGCACTCCTTAGAAACAAGTAGCTTGAGGTTCTAACAAAGAACCATCATCCGATGAGGTTTTTAAGGGCCTTCCTGGAGAAAAGAACATTGAGCTTTCTCAAAACTAAAAGAAATCCTTGATGTATTGAAATACAAAGTTCAGTAAAACATGACCAGCGAAGAAATGAACAGCAGAGTACTCAATTCTTGGCTTAAAGGGACAGTTCATTCCCAAACTCAAAACTATTTTTTCTCTTACCTGTAGTGCTTTTTATGAATCAATATTGTTTTGCTGAGAGTTGTCGAGTGTTGGAGACAATGACCGTAGAGATGTCTGCCTTTTCTTGAACAGAGTGCTGTAGGAATAGGTCCAAAAACACAGAAATTAGTTAACATTTTAGCTCTTCTGGTCTCATGCCAGAAACAAGGTCTGTGGTTAGGAGACTTTTCATGTTTTGTTCCACAACATAAAATTCATCAGTAAATACCCCACTTGTGAATTCAGAAGCTGTTACATGCCTTAAAAAAGGTGGTTGCTAACAAGTGGCTGAATGAGACTATAGAACATCATTACCTCATACACAGTTTTCCAGCCTTGTTGTGGCGACCTTGAGGCCATGTGACCGTGGTGTAGTTTGTTTATAGTCTAACGTTAGCTTTTTACTTCTGGTGAAAAATGGATTTAATTTGTGAAGATTATCTTGCTGAACAATACATGTATCATAAACTTTGGCTTGTGACAGAGCTTATTGTTTGCAATAATCCAAAATCCAAAAAAACACATTTAAAAAAAAACAACTCAACAGCAATGTCTCTTTCCAGGTATCATAACCTAGTTACTGAAGATAATCCACAGACCTTGTTGTGAGCAGTTTCATGTAGGAACTATTTTCTGTCCACTGAACTACACTTGCCAACCATATCACCATGCAGAAGGAAGCGTGCATCGACAGCTAGCTCACCTAGCACCAAGAAGCTAGCTAAAGTTACAGCTCGGCCAAAGAAGATGACATAAATGTTTATATCTCGTTCTGTCACAAGCACGAGCCTCTCATCCATGAGTAGATGCACTCTTCCTTCTGTGCAGTGATTCAGTTGGCACACTCTGGTAGAAAGAAAATAGTTCCTACATAAAACTGCTCACAACAATGTTTGTGGATTATCTTGAGCAACCAGGTCATGATTTCTGGAAAGAGACATTGCTGTTGAACTTTTCAAATGTATCTTTTGGCACTTTGAGTACCACAAGCCGAGTGCCATCTAGTTCTATTATATCGGAGAGAAGGCAGACATCTCTATGGCCAATATATCCAACACACCAAAACAATCTAGACTGATAAATAGCTTTACAGGTAAGAGTCAAAAATGTAATTGTGCGGTAAACCATCCCTTTATGTGACAACGTCTTGACATTGCTGCCATCTCTGATCAGCCCTGGACACTCGTAGGGCTGTGAGCAGACACTACATCTGGATGAAATAATGTCTCCACCAGCAGTTAGTTATCTTTCCTTGTGAAATCAATCACGTTGATATTTCTAAGGGCTCTGGCCTCTTAACAGTGACTTTAAATCTTAAAATTATGGCCTGGCAATAATGTATGAATTATGAAAATATCATAATTTGGAGATACGGTTCTTGAAAATATGAAAACTTCCATCTATTTCACTGATCGGGATTTATGTCACAGTGACTCTTGACAGGTGAAGCAATGTAGCTCATGCCCTCCATCTTCTCCTAAGGGATCCAGAGGAGTTCCCACACCAGTTGGGTATGTAATCCCAAGTTTGATCAGGTCTGATAGACAGACCTGGCAAACCCAAACATGTAGTGAGGGTGAACTGAGAATGTCTGGCTGGCCTCACTGATGGTTTTCAGAGGGATTTTTCCTTTGTTGTAGTAGAAGCTTGAGAAATTGAAACTTGACTGTGCAATGTTCAAAGCCTCCATTGTGGAGGCAGCTGTCCACATGTGCTTTGTGGACTTGGAGATCGTGTCCCTCAGGGTGTCATGTGGGGGGTACTGTGGGAATATGGGGATGCAGGGTTGTTGATATGAGCCATCAAAGCCATCTGGGCCTCATATACCCAGAGAGAGAGAGAGCCATAGCATGTTCTCTGTGGGTAGCGGGCTTTGCCAACATGAAGTATTCTCTCACAAATATCAGTCCTTCATTTCAAAATGAATGCTAAAAATCTGATCTAGAAGAAGAGCATCATTGTAATGTTAAGAGTGAAAAAGCTCTTGAGCTGCAAGTGCTACCTTTTCTGCTTTTTGGTTGTTTTTTGTGATAGAAGTAAGAGAAAACTTCACAGTTTCATAATTCAGGGTCAAATGACACAAAGTGAAACAATTACAAAATAATAATTTTCCAATTGAAGTAACCTAGATACAACTTCAGATATTTCACAACCTACTATGTTAACTGTGCCACAAATGTTAAAAGACTCACAAAAGTGTATTACTATATCAATTTCCTAGCCTGACATCGCCAGATCAAATCGCAAATATGAATTATGAATCTGACAGAGCAAATAAAACAAGCTCACAGATTCATCTGGTTCCCAGCCTATAGATTTCTCATAATCAGCAATTTTTTCTTCTCTAAAATCGAGGCAAACTTCACCATCATCAGGAGGAAATTCATGTAGTCAAGTCAATAAGTTAAAAACTCAAAACATGCAAACATGCAAAACATGAAAAAGTCACCAATTTAACGAAGTTGAAATCAGTCTGCCTTCTACACCAAAGCTCATTCTGTCTGCATCTGCACTGTAAGGTTGAAATATTTATGACAAATGTTTTCCCCATGGTGACCAATTTTACACCCAGAGCTTGATGTTTTCATCTCTGTAGACCAAAATGCAATGCAGCAACACTCATTCTGCTGCTGTAACTATCCATTTCTATAGTCACTTCACATACACCTGCACTCCATAATGCAACAAGTTCAGGCAGGCTCTTCTGAAATAAAGCCTGTTGCTCTGAATGTTTTAATATTCAAACCACATTTCCAGTATGTGGACATTCTAAACTGGACAAATGGCTAATTCAAGTATTTCTAACAATACAGGCATGCATACAAAAGTTGGTTGATTTGTGGTGTTGATAGAACTATCCCACACAGGAAATGATGACCTACTAATAAATGGAATATTTTGTGAACAATGGGGTGCAGGCACTGGTGATAGCTCAAGAAAAAAAATCCCATTAAAAACATTCAAAGGTTCAGCATGTAAGATTTAGGGAGATTTTGTGGCGTCTAGTGGTGAGGATTATGAATGGAGGAAAATGTGGAAGTTGGATTATTACACAATGTTTCTGTAACTTAGGCTATTAATAACTTATTAAGAACGCTGCTTTGTGACTCCATGACCTGCCTGCTCAAAACCTATTATCTATTACTATTTTCTAACAGCCGAACTGAACGTGCTGACCCCGCAAGACCCGTAGGCTAACCTGCCCACACCTCACAAGACCAGTGGGCTGTGGGTCGATGTGTTCATCACTATATGGAGGGTTTTATCGGGAGCAGAATTACTCACAGAGATCTCCTCTTCCCTAATACAAACGGACCCAGTGATTTAAAACCAGGAAAATCACTCAAAAAAGCATTCTTACATTTAAAAAAATCTGTATTTTTCAGACGATGTTGACGTGTGAATGGCGCCATCTAGAACCAGTGCTGAGTTTGTCCATTCTGGGCTACTGTCGAAACATGGCAGTGCAACATGGAAATGTCCGTAGATGAAGGCCTGCTTCCTATTTTGATAAAAAATTGCCCACTCTAAGGTAACAAAAACATAATTGGTATTTTCAGGTTATTATACACTAAAGAAAACATACTTATTATATTATATTATATTCCATTTCTTCCAATATGTCTCCCTAAATCCTACACACTGAACCTCTGATTCAAATTTTGAAAAAGTGCATCAAAGTTTGAAGACTGTTGGCTCCAATTCATAAAAAAGACCCTGATTTCTATAGTATTCTAATCGCCAAAATCAGTTGTACAAAATGTATACTTTAAAGTATTAGTATACAATATGCAGTCAGGACACAGGGGTGGAAATCACGAACTGAAAAAGATGTCAAATAAGCAGGTAAGACAAAATAACTCCTGTCATGCATTAAACATCTCAATACAAAGCTTCTGGGTATGGAAATTTCCTTTAATGTATTTGACTCATATAGATTTATGACATTTGCATTAACAATGTGATTAAATACTTTAAGTGCACTTAACCTTGCCCATTACTTCCCTGAACACGTCCTCACATATGACCAAAGTCTGAGCTGTGACTGCTCTTTGCTCTCTTGCTGCAGAGTGGTTTGGGCCAGGGTGGTTTGCTACGTGTTGGTCGTGGTGCATCTTGGTTGTTGTCTCCGCCTGTTGTCATCACGAGGAAGGAAGCAGTGGACCAGTTCGAGGGCCAGTTAGGGAAAGCTGTGGGCTAGAGATGAAGATTATACAGCCTGGTGGCAGAAGTGCTGCTCAGCATAATGGGGTTTATAGGCCTGGGGGCAGAGTTTGTTTTACGCCCTGCCGGAGGAGGTGTTGACAGGAGCGAGCGACAGAGGAGCAGGAGAGACAGTCTTATTATTAAGCCTCGCCACACAGAGAGTGAATGTGTTGTGATGGTGGTGGCGGTAGATGAGTTTAGCCTGCACATGGAGAGATTAAGAGGAGGGTGCGGGTCGGAGGAGCATATAACACCTAAAATTGGATTTGTCTTCAGGGGCTGGTGGTTGAGGTCCACTTGGCTTGGGTGTGGGAAGATCAATGGTACTATCGGGGCCTAATGGATGCGGTTGCCAGATAGGGCTGTTTGTGATAAGGGAGGAGTATTGGCTTTAGTGGTGGAGATACAAGCTTGGTTAACTCTGTGTTTAAAAGAGCTTCTTTCTCTGTGGGTGAAAACACAGTGTTTCAGGGTGTACACAGGCATAAGCGTTAGAGCGTTCAACCCTTGCTTGCTAGTCACGACAGCCCGAGTGTTCAATTTGGTATCACACAGGTTGGAATCTCTGCAGCCGGTGGCGTGCTGTTTCACCATCAGATACGGATCAGGGCTCAGTTAGGGCCTCGGAGGCTGTGGAGAGTTCAGTCTTGAGATAGCGTGTGCGGAAGGAGGGGGGGAGATGCAGAAACGGCAGGAGGAGAAAGGCAGGCGGCGTCTTCTCAACACCACCGGCGTATCTGCCCCACTTCCTCTCGCCATGCCATTCCAGCACAGCACGGAGATGGCAGAGGTTTCACCCCAGCGCAGCAACTGCCGCCGAGGCCCCGGGACCTGAACATAACCCAGGGCAAAAGAGAGCGCCTGCACGTCTCTCAACCAATATGCCAGCACAGCATAACGCACAGCAACACAAGACAGAGCGCAGGAGGAGAGAGCAGCCTCGTCCACAGGGCAGAAGCAGAAATACTAGATGGCAAGCTTTCTGTCTTCATATGAGGCGCATTAATCCTCACAGTGGCTCCCATCTTTATTCATTCATCGGCCTGTGGTGTCCACTCAATCAGTCAGTTAAAGGCTGGCCTGATGGAGCGAGCCCTGCACACCCACCACAGTGAGGAAGGGGAGGGAGGGGAGGTTATACTCCTCACCATATAGCCTGAGCAGACACTGCAGTACAGAGATACAAACAGAGTGGGTTGGGGAGGAAGAGGAGGAAATGTGAGGGGGCTCTTTTAAATAATGAGGCAAGAGGGGGAGAGGAGAAAAGGGAGAGACAGGGGGAGGGAGATGAGACAACTGGAGGTGAAAAGAGAGCAGCCTTGTATCAAGAGTGAACGAGATTGAGAGGTTCAAAGTAAAGGAGGGAGAGAACAGTCAATATCAAGAGCGAGCGATAGGGAGAGATCCAGGACGACGACAACACCTCCACAGACTACAGAGGTATGTATGTGCAAGAGAGGGAAGGAGGGAGGGGATGTGGCGGAGGAGAGTGTGTGAGAGTTAGAGAGAGGGAGGGATATCCACTGCACTGTTGTGTGACTGGAAATTTAATAGAGAGAGAGAGGGAGGGAGGCAGGAAGGCAGCAGGGGAGGGGAGAGGAGAGAGAGGAGAGAAAGAGAGGAAGGAGCGACGCAATGCAAAAGCACTGAGCGAAAGCCGTTGTTGTTGGAATTACAGAGGACTGGGACAGGCTGTGGACGCTGCTAGACCCTCACTGCAGAGCGTGGGGGCTGTGGGGGGGTCAAGTGAGCGAGAACATATTGTGCATAAAGTGGAAAGGGGCGGCCAAGGCCATGCGGAGTGTGCAGTGTGCAATGTTTAATAAGAGAGATACAGGTTGGCCACCCTGTTGCTGCATCCAGACTGAATATGTAGGGGTCAGTCATTACCTTGTTCCCCATCTAAATCATGCTTCTGTGTGTGTGTGTGTGTGTGTGTGTGTGTGTGTGTGTGTGTGTGTGTGTGTGTGTGTGTGTGTGTGTTTGTGTGATATGGCAGAGCTGGAAAGAAGACACGTGTGTGAGGAGTGTGTGTGAGAACACGTGCCTGTGATGGAGAGCTGGCGTTGAGGTGCAAGGATGTGAGAAAGAGCGATCCTCTGAGTCTAGATATAGAACGTTATCAATCCAGCACTAATCACCCGTCTGAACGCCCCCCCCCCCCCCCCCCCCCCCCAACCCTCCACCCCCCAACTCACACACACACACACACTACTTTCTCCCTCCTCCCCTCCCTCCCTCCCCCTTTCCCTCTGCTATCTGATGGACACTCCACCACCCACCCACTCTACATCCTCATGTTAATATCCTGCTGAGGTGATTGACAACTCAACCCTGATCACACCTGTAACCTTAACCTGACCTTAAACCTCACCTCGCTCCCCCGTCAATGACGCACCCCCCTCCTTCTCTCATCCCACGGGGAACCTCTGCTCAACTCCCACTTGAGATCAATCCCATAATTTGTCTTTAAGGAAAAATCTGGCTCCTCACTCCTTCGACTCATCTCCCTCCGTCCCAGCATGTCAATCACCACACCTGTGCTGTATGCTACCCTGTATATGATGGGGAGCTGCAATGGCAGGCAGGACTCCAGTCCAATGAGGCAGTGCTGTACAGGTGGGGCACAGCACTGTGTGTGCTTGAGCGTTGCCAAGGGAACGGGCCAAGCAGCAAATGTTCCCTGTAACAAGCTGTAAACACCACCATCATCATATTATAGAGATTATTTGACCTTATGGACACATGTGTGAGTGTGAGTGAGGAATGAAATACAAAAATAACTGAAGAAAGAAAATGTGCAGCTGAGATGCAACCCTGTGTGACTGCATAGGGGAAGCGTGGGCTCATCTGACTAATTATAGTAATAACAGTTGTGATTGTGGTAATGATTATATTAGATGCATTTGTTTAGGGTGTCACGTTATTTGGGGCTGTTGATATTAAGGCTTGTGCCATGGGCTGCTGTCTGGGTATGTGTGAAACGCGCATGGTGAGGTGTCTGCATCATTGTAATATTTTTTTTGCATATAAAAATATTGAGTGAATAAATAAAGTTCCATATTCAGTGTCCCTGCAGCAGCAGCAGCAGCAGCAGTGTAACGTCCCCTCACTGTCGGCCAGTGGTTCCATCCACCTGAAGATTTCTGAGACAATTCTCATTACCAGCGGTGGCAGCGCAGCACTTGGAAAGGGTGAATCAATCTGAGAGAGAGAAAGAGAGAGAGAGAGGGGAGAAACAGTGAGGGAGACAGAGGAGGGAGAGAGAGAGAGAGAGAGAGGGGGGAGGGAGAGGAGAGGAGAAGAAGACAGCGTCGGCGGCGGCTCTGCAGTGGAATACGCTGTTATTTGAGGGAAGGTGAGAGCTCTCGGAGTACCCGACCAGCGCGTGTTGAGCATGATGTGTTTCAGGACTTGATCGCAACATCCTTAAATAAAAACACACCCCATCAAGGTAAGTCTGTCATCACTGACTGTTTCTATCGATGACATCCTCTCAGATGCAGATTCACGAGCTCTGATTCTTGTTGTTTGTGTCTGGCGCGTGTGTGCGCGCGCGCGTCCGGACAGTTTTGTGCATTTGGCTCCACGCGCAACAAACTAGTAAAATGCGTTGGGATGGAAATCCGCATTCATTGACCTGATGTGATGTGTGAAGTGTCCTCGTGTGTGATCCGGTGCAGGGCCTCCTCACTGACTGCATGGCTGATATCCAGGAATTACATGTATGACGAGGCAGACGTGTGTGTGTGTGTGTGTGTGTGTGTGTGTGTGTGTGTGTGTGTGTGTGTGTGTGTGTGTGTGTGTGTGTGTGTGTGTGTGTGTGTGTGTGTGTGTGAGAGAGAGAAAGAGAGACAGAAAGAGAAAGCTGAGGGAATGATTTCTGATGTATGCACAATTCAAACTTTTTTTTAACATTCCCATCTTTTGCTTTTGTTGGCCTTTTTTTAATCTTTGCATGTCAATACAAGTTAATCTAACCTTGGCGATAAGAGGAGCATCCACCGGAGCACAAGCTGTTGACAGGGCTTACTATTTGATCCGGTTTAACACGCGGCTTTCACTCAAATATACTCAATTAAAGCGCCCTAATCGGACCCGTTTGCGGTGTTAATTTGCGCGTTTGGGTTCATTTACCCTCGCTGGCCCCCGCTGATGACCCCAGATTCGGAGGAAAAAATGCGCAGGCACCTTGCGGCTTATGCGCGGTGGGTTAAGCTCTGAGTCAGAGCCTGGGGCCCCTCCGGCTGAGAACAAGGAGCAGATAGATTAGGACTGATGAATGAAGATCTACTGCCTCTATCTGCAACACAATGATACGGTTATGAGAGGATTTGAATGCTAATGTGCAGTGTTTCAGAGAAATCCGAACGGGCTGGGACTGGCGGGAGGAGATTGCTGGCAGTGTGTGTGCTGTGGACCAGCTGGATGATCTCCTGAGTTTTATGATAGAGAGAATAAGTTATTAATGGGGTGTTGGAAGGTGAAGTGGGGCACTGGGGCAGGATTAGACAAGAGAGGGGTGGGGGGTGAGTGTTGAGCTGTGTGTATGGGCCCTAACAAGGAGGGATGGGGGGGGGGGGGGGGGGTAATGCACTCAGAGGCCCCTCCAACACAGAGCAGATTTGCATGTGAGGAAGGAAGAAGGATGCTGTAAGCCATTTTTATTCGACACATCACTGTCACATGGCTGGTGTCATTTTCAATTTTTTGTCACCCCCCCAGGATGATTAATTACCACTGTTTTGCTGGTGCACTTTATGTCCTGTGATTTTTATTCATGCCCCAGTATTACATTTATGCTTGTTACAGTACCTGTAAACCTCCACACCATCGTAAGCTCAACCGTCAATTGAATGACCATGACACATACCATTTATGGGCCCTCGCTTCACAGCATATTCTTTCCATTAGATCCAAAATAGGCCCACAGGAGTAAAACTTTAAGAGGATGGTAAGTTTTTATGCCGCCTGTATTTTATCCCGCTCCTATTGTGGGCTTTATGTCCAATAGCAAGGAAGTAAAGCTCCTCTCTTCCAGCTGATCATGGACTGTGTGCAACAGCACCAGTCACTGCAAGGCCCCGGCTTCATGAGAGGCTTGTCACATGGCATCACATTTAAAGGCAAGGTCCTCCAGCTCAGGGCAGCGCTTCAAAATATCAAGACGTCTCACTGCTGCAAAAGCGAGGACGAAATGTCAGTGAAATTTGTTCGTCTTGAACTTTGTCGCTGCCCTCCTCCCACTCCCCCGACCGAAGCCGAAAACGAATTCAGAGTGGGCCAGGCTGCTAAAAGGCAGCCATTTATGAGAATGCAGCCACTCAAAGGAAAACAAGAAAATGGTCTATTCAGCGTTTGTGATGTTGTTTTAGGGACAGACGGATGTGAAGTCCTGCAAGTCTTGTTCTTGGGAATTTGGTGGCAGAGAAATTCAGATGTACTGAATTAGTAAAGGCCTGGAAGTGGAGGGAAAGTATTGCACAACTTCTGTCATATTTCCTTTTAAGTCCTGAAGGATCAAAGTCATGACACCTCTTGACCTAATATGCATGTTATTAAAATTGAACAATGTCATGATTCACAAGGAAAGGTTAACAGAGATTAGTTAATGGGATGCTGGAGGAATGTTTTATTCAGTTTATTCCCCCTGTAAGGATTGTGCACCTGTAACAGACTGTTCCACTGGTGGCTTCAAGCTCTTTGTTGTGCTCGACTGAAGGAAAGGCATTTGGGCAGATTTTTATAATTCTAATATGTCTGAATGTGAGAAAGCTGAAATCATCCAGCATCCTTTTAGGATGTAGGATCCCCTACAGTTAGGTAATACAGTAGATCCACTTTAAATTCCTTAGCAGCTGAGCTACTGTGGAAGACACAAAGAATCCTGAACTTTTTCACCAATTTAGACACTTCCAAAAACAGCAAAGAAAACATCCGGCCATCTTACTAATTTTAACTGTCAACCGTCAATTTGAACACATAAGTCACATGTGTCCCACAAAATCGAGCGCTGACTCCTTCCTGTGTCGCAAATTAAGCCCCGGCTGAGCGATTCCAGTCATTTGAGGAATCAGGCCAGGCTGCTCTTTAATTTCCGAGGCACACCACTTATGCATGGCCGATGAGCTTGATGAAAACAAGCAAGCAGGTTAACAGGGACATGGTAAATTACACCTGCACACCTGGCCTAGAGGGAAGGTGTGACTTTGAGATAATGCTCAGCCCCCCCACTGCTCCAGCGCTGTTGGAATTGTGGAGCCATTGCGGATTATTTCCAGAGGAGATGTGGAAAAGTCAAAGCAAATCCTCCCAAAAACAAACACACGAGGTGGGAAAGGGCACGAGCGGAGTCCAGCATATAAACCATTACCCCCTAAAATATTGCCCAATGTCAGTGATTTGTGCATCAAATGGAGCCAGGATGCTTTCAATCTGGTTAAAGTAGTTTGCCTTTCCTCGTCCCCTTACTGTACCTAAAAGGACAAAGGACTGCATTAATTCTGAGGGACGTCTCTGCTGCTACATTAGGATGCAAAGAGAGTAACTGTTGCCCTAAATTTGGTGTCTGTGTGAGCGTGCGTTTGTGCATGCTTATGTGTTTATGCACATACACGCATTTCTGTGTATGGCAGCGCAAGAGAGAGAGAGATGGAGATTATAGATGACACTAAAACTGCTCTAATCAGGGCAAGCTGGTCGCTGATCTCTTCACAGGGCGAGGGTGCTGTTGATTGATGGCCGCACGACTTGCTGATGTAAACAGGTTGAAGGGTGAAGGGAGAGTCGCTGATCAGCCACGAGAGGCTGGAAATTGCGGGAACAACCTCCGGCTGTCCCTTAATAATGCAGCACGATGACGAGCCCCCCCATCTGAGACGCTGGGATCATATCACAAATGCCCCTGCCAGTCGCCACGTGCTTGCGCCAGGCCTGAACCCCGGAACGGAGATCTGAGATTCTGTTTTTGCGCATGATATGGCACAATTTGAATCTCAGTAACCAGGGGGCTGAGAGTGCATGAGCACTGACCCATCCACAGCAGAAATGCTAAGCCGCCTATGATGGCGGGGTGGATATAATTAGCCGTGATTGGTTTGATTGAGTCTCCCGTCCAGGCCTGGGTGTTGGCCCTTGGGGGATCATGATGACTGTCCGGGCATTAATTATTGAATAATAGTTGGAAGAAAGGCAATGGTTAATGACACAAAATGAATGCCATAATCCATTGAATTGACATAATTAGAAATGGTGAGATTTCCTCTGGGGAATATATTCTCATCATGACCTAAAGTGGAGAGGGATGCCTGAAAAATGGACTGAGGCGATCCCTTTCCCTTCCCTCCTCACGAGTTTGCGCTGTCCGGCGGTGCTCGACCAAATATCCGATCGTGTGTTTGTGAAAATGGTCGAAAGTAGCTCCTTGCTCACGAGGCATTGCTGAAACTGGAGAGATGGAAACAGTCAGGAGACTTTATGCTGTTTGAAATGAGCTGGCCAGAGAGAGCGGTCAGCTCTGCGTGTCTGATATTGAGTTTGGCAAAGAGAAGAGATATTATCGTCTCCTGGTTAGATTAAGTATTAGTAAATGTGATTGGGTAATGAAGGCGGTCAGGCCTCAGTGACCACCACCATGCTTTGCAGCCACTGCCGGCTTGGCTGCATCTAGGCACAGAGTCTTGAGGGAGTTTGTTTCGGGTCAGTGATGGCATAAGAGCTCAATACAGCATTGCAGAGTCAGGCTGGGGCCTTTCCTCTGTCTGCCTCACTGACTGGCTGCGCTGGCTGGAGGCTGTAGTGGCATACTGATGCTGATGATGATGACAGTATAAATATTGATGATGTAGATGGCAAGAAACAGATAGTGCATGAGAGCAGTAAACATGAAATTATAACCCTGATGACCAAAGTGTGATGCTTAACAGGTTTTTTTTTTTTTTTTGCCTTGTTGTTGTTGTTTTTTTTTTTTTCACTCCTTGTGATTCAAGCCTGACACAGACAGGTTTGGTTTCCACGGCGCTCTGAGAGATCACGATGAGACGCCTGGAGAGAAGCGTGGGCGCACTGTCGCACAAGATGACACGTAATCAAACGTCCTTTTTGGATGTGGTTGGAGGTTGTTGTATTTTTAGGGGCAGCAGTGGAGGAGGGGGGTGAGGGGGTGCGGCGCTGATGTCACGGTGAGATGGTGGCTCCAGAAGAGGGCGATGAGACATGCCAGCAGTCGTCCCTGGAGGCCGCTAAGAGCCACAGAGGAGGTAGTTAGTGAAGCTACGCGCCATCGCTGTGATAAATCACAGATTCGGCCGCGTGGTTAGGACGATTACTCTCAGTGCCATCACGTGAACCCATACATGCTTTCACTGTTTGTTTTCCCATTCCCTGGACTCTCCACGGTATATGTAGAATGTTGACTCAGTTGTACTAGTTTATTTATATATTTTGCCCCTCTTGCACTTTTCTCTTGTGGTAGCTTTGGGTTGGGTGGTGCAGCGGTGAGGCGTTCAGGCTCAGATTTCCCTGTGTGGACTATTGAAACAATGGCTGTTAATTGGTGTGGTATGGCATACTATTTGCCACACCTGAAGTCAAAGTGAGTCCTAATTAGATCCTGCTATTTAAATGGAGAGAGGCTTATTTGGAGCAATCACAGCCAGTTTTCCTCTGTGCTGTGTGCCTGTGGTGACCTGCGTCTAATAATACATCAAACTGACCTGCAGGTAACGGTTGTTTTGTCAGTTATCAGTCACTGCGTCCCTCAGAAACGTTGTCATTTGGAAGTTTTGTGAGGCAAAAGCACATTGGATGCAGGGACTTTTCCATCACACTGCAGGGTTTACTGAACTGACGCCCCGCTTTGGGAGCTGCAGAGCAGGGCCGCGGACGCCCCGAGCCCCCGCCGACGTGACGGAGACACGCAAGATGGTGAGTGGTTACTATGGCAGGTTACTATGGCAACCTCAGGTCTCTGTGAGAGCTTCCATTTCGCACAGCGTGGGAGAGAGGGAGAGAGAGAGAGAGGGGTGGAGAGAAGAACCCGCAGAGAGGAGAAGGGTGGAGAAATCAGCAGAGGAGGTGAGGTGTGGAAATAAACAAGCCTTAGGTGTAGGAAAGGAAAGGGGGCGAAGAGAGGAGCAGACGCGGAGGAGAACGCGGGGATGAGGCGAAGGGGAGAGGAGTGTAAAGGAGGAAAAAGTGATGGAGAGGTGTGAGTGATAGGGTGAGACTGAGGTGTGAGAGGAGCAGATCGAAGGGCAGGGAAGACGATCACGTGGCCCGTTAGACCACATCTGCACTGCATCCACGCAGACGCTGGAATATTTCAGCGCTGCTTTGTGATCATTCTGGTGCTGCACAGTGCGTTTCCACTCTTTATCTCTTCCTTTTCTCTCCCTTTACTTTTCGTTTCTCTCCCTCACCTCTCCGATTTAGCTGGCACGGCGCTCGGCTGCGAGAGACATTGTGTCAGTCTTGGTGACTGGTCTCCATGGAGACGTCCATCAGTCAGTCCGTGTCAGTGTTTCGTGGGCAAAGCCTTATCGTGTTTGTCAGTGTGAGTGTTTATCTGTCTGTGTATTAGTCAGTGTGTCACTCATAGAGAAGGCTGGGGCGAGGCCTGAATGGATGGGGGCCAAGAGAGTGTTGCTTATCACGCATGCATGCACACGCTTGTTTGTTTGTTTGTTTGTAAAAAGACAGCCATTTCTACATAAAACAAGGTGCTGTGTACAGTCATGGAGCTGGAGATGCACAGACAGATGGACATTTAATTAAAGCTTACATCCACCTCTGCTCCACATGTTGCACCACACTGTCTGAATGTTTATTCCCCCTTTTTTCACCTCTGAAGTCCTAATTAAACACAGCGCCCAGTTGCAGTGTAAGATCTGTTGCTGCAGAGCTCTGCTGATGTTGCACAACTCTTTCTTCTTTTGCATATCTTTAATCTCATCCAATCAGTGCAGCACGCCACAATGTACAGCAACATGACAATACCATGAGACTTCCATGCCATATTTTTATTCTGTTCTCACACTGAAGTCTTTGCACTTCCCATGGGCATAGTTTCAGTGTTGGGGGAGACAGCACAGAAAGGTTTGGGGTCTGCCAAACCTACTAATTTAATGCATTTTGGTGAACTGTTATGCACCAATATGTGCCTCTTTTGCATCAATGTGTGGTGTAAATGTCTTTAGTTGGGTCAAAATAAAAATCCTCTGCTGCTCACATGTTTTTATCAGGGGAGACAAATGCTCATGTTCTAAATATTGAAGGGCATGTGTCCCCTGCCACCCCACCCCCACAGCTATGGCATTGGCATATTTGTATTCAGTATATAGTATAGTGCTCTCTAATACCTATTTTACAGAATTGCTTGCTTGTGATTGAATTTTATAGTTTATGATTTTAAAAAAAAAAAAATCTTATTGTTGTTGTTTTCAACATTTCACCCCTTTGCTTTCATCTCTTTAACTTAAATGTGGAGCATGAGGCGAAGCCACAACTAATTTCTATACTGATGACCTTGACCTTGACCTTGGGGAGTAAAGTAATACTTGTAATGATACTGTGATTACAAACAGGTGTGTTTGCACTGTTACGGTGTTTAGATGGAGCGGTTTGTTTGAGAATGTGTTGGTGATGGAAGTGAGACTTTGTGTTAAACTTAAAAAACTGCACCTGTTAACTCAAAGTGTTGCTGTTGCACAGCGTTGTCGAAACTAAGCGAGTTCCCCGCTCCAATTAGAGAATCAGCGAGCTGTGTCCTGGTATGTGGATGTGCAGCACACCAGCCTCCAACTGTTAGATTTATACTTAATAATAAGAGTGCACACTCTGTTGCACTGCACCACCTAAACAGTGCAAACTATAAATCCCCCTCAGCATTGCATTAAACACAAATAAATGAGCAAAAAGGCAGAATGTGACTCTTAAAGTTCAGAGTCTTTAAATGCTCCTCTAGAGACACTCTCTGTCTAAAATGACGCCGAATATTAAATTCAGCACAGCACAAACAATGTGTTTTAGTCAAATATTTGTATTTTTCAACGTCTGTGTAGGAGTATTTGTAATTGCTGTAATTACCCAGCCCCATATTCTGTGTGTGTGGCTGCAAAACATTCTCTATGCATTAGTTTGATTTCAGTATGATGTAAAAAGATTTCCCTGTTGTACCAAAACGAATTCATCACAGTGAATATATCTTTTTTTTCATGTTTATGAATGCCACTTTATTGTTTTATGGCAATTCAGTTTTAAGTGCAAACTCCTTTGGAACACTTATCGTTGACTTGATGATGCTTTCACGTGCTAATGAGATGCTCCGAAATGTGAGATTCAATAGTTAGCTGCCAAACAGCACACAAGCAGCAGCAGTTTGTCAGAAAATCCAACCCAGGAGAAGCAAATATATACTTAGTTAAAAGTAGAATGTGAACCTGACAGCCAACTATTGTTATGTTGCTGTTAAACTTCAGTATTATCATAAGTGATTGTAGAAAATCACTTCAATGCATCAATAATCCAAGGAGTGTCAGTGAAAGAAAAACACCCATCTCCAGTTTTATCCAAAATATTTTTTCTGTCTCAACAAATGCATCCTGTTGTGTTAGCAGCAGAGCAAAGGGATACACGTGGAAAAATCAATGGATTACTTCAGAAAATTGCTCTTAAAATAAAGTGAGAATTTCACAAGATAATTCAACTGATGACAAATTTATGTTTGTAAGCAAATCTGATCTAATTTTTCTCTTACGTTTATCTTTGAACCTGAATGTTTTCTGGGAGGTGGAAGTTGTCATTCTCTTGGTTTGTGCTCCTGCTTGTAAGGAAGCACATTTTTAAAGCAACCCACCAAACTCTGCCCATAGATGTGGTACATGCACTTAAACACAGAACTCTGTAGCTTGTACTCTCACACATATAACTTTTTTTTTATCATGAGATACACATACTGAATGCAGCATAGGCTGACCCCATCACAAAAATGTCACCAAACACACACACAAACAATCACATGGAGCCAGATATGACACGCCACAGTTTGACCTCCTGAAAGAAAGAACCCACACACACTCGTGCTTTCTCCTGAGCGGAAAAAAAAAAGGGAAAGCGAGGGCAGCATGAAACACAGAAATGCTGAACCAAGTCCTCCTCTCCAAAACAGCTGGGAGCAACAAACGCTCAGCTCAGAAACACTGGGAAAAGGTTTTAGAGCAACCCAAAAATTGTGCAGTTTACACTGCTCTGTAAATGGCTGAGAGACATTTTGATTAGCTGCTGGCTTTGGCTTCCCCTTCAGCGCACAAGAATTGAGTGTATCAACACACTTAACAACCTTAAATACGGATTAATTGTTCACAAAATCGGCGTCCCGACCAGGCGGTGCCACAGAACGGACAGTAATAAGTGGATTTTATTTGAAGTTGAGAGCTAGTGTAGTGAATGTGAAGATGTTAACATTAAAAAGACTTTTATCCCAGCATGTAATGACAAGTGGTATGAAACCCCCAGTTAGGGATTTGAACATGTGGGGTAGGTAATGTAATGTCTGTTAATGGGAGTGCTTTAGCAGGGTGATGAACACAGTGACTTTTAATCTGCAGCTCTTGGCCCCCTCTGAAGGGGAGGAGGTCCCCGCTCCTGTAGGAGCAATTCTGAATAGATCAGGGCTTCTCTCTGCATCCTGCATCCTAATGAGAGCAACGGCGCGTCTTTGGACATTTTGAGTGGGAGGACGAGGTAGGAGACAGATACAGTGCAGAGGGGGCTGCAGTATATCCTATTTGACAAGGATGAGTGGTGATTAAAATGTGGAACGCTGAACGCTCCGGTTTAAGAAACCTCATCAGGCTGTTGTGCTGTTTTCTAAAAATAAGCATGTATTGTAATATTGCTCCAATAACCAAACTGAACAGTTTGTTGTAGCACATAATAAAATGCGTGAGAGTGTTAACAGCATCCGAGGCTGGATGTCCTGTCATAAGATGACATTAAGAAGCTTAATAAGTAAACAGGGAGGAAATGAGGAGGAGTTTGTGTCTAATTAATAGTTTATCACACAATCATAAGCTCAACTGACCTTCTGTATATTTAGCTGAGGAGTACAAAATGACAGATTAGCTCAACTGGTAACAAGGCATTATAAGACATCAAAACTGCATTTACTACATTATGTTATATTTATGACATAATGTAGTAAATGCATTATGTTATATTTATGACAACAGGAACATGATATAATGAAACCAGCGAGAGGAAAAATAACTTGCGTGAGAAATCAGTGTAGTCTCCTGAAGCTCATGATAATGATGATTTTGTTTTAAGGAAATACTGATGAGCATATAATCTTCTTATAATCCATTATAATGCAATTTAATGCAAGTTACTTCAAGTAAATGGGACTCTGAGAGCATCTTGTTTCCATAATTTGACACGTTTCCATCTAAAACTGAATGTTAATAAATGTATGTGATTGAAAGTGAATGATAAAAAGATGAGAACACTGGGAGAAAATTCTTAAGTACAGATATTGATATCATATATGAACCACTATTCAGAAAGTGCACACCTTTGCCTTTGGCTGCACAATGTCAGCTATAAAATGTTTTTTAGCCCAGAAATTTTCAATATGCTCGTTGATCCAGGTATATATCAAAATACACACAGTTGTGTGATATATATGTGATTTTTTTCTTCATTAAAATAAGTCGGTTTGTTCATAAGTAATTAACTTAAATGTTCAAAAATGTGAAAAGTGTAGAAGAATTTCAGGATCTGCATCAAAACACAATCACTTCTTCCTTAGCATTTGCCAATTTGTATAGCTTCAAATTCATCCACATAACGAACAGACTATCCAGAATATCTAGGTTCTGATTTAATTTATTGTTAACAATCAGGCCCACATGTTCACACAGGCACTGTTTTAAAAAAAAGTCTGTTGAAATTGAAACGCAAAAATACAACTGAAGTGCTGTTAAGTGCATGCCAAGCAGGGCAGCGATATAACTGACTGGTTCTCGTCCAGAGCCAGTGACGTTGGCGGGGAAGTCTGTGTCGTAGGAGAGCTGGATTATGGAGCAGGGACTTTCGTTGCACATTCTGACGCCTCATTCGTGATGCCTCGCAAAGGAGATCATGGTGCACACACTGACGTCACAAGCTCAAAACTCAGTCTACACATCAATACTCAAAACGGAATGTCTGAAAATCTTCAACCTCAACGGAGTTTTGCAAAAGGCCCATTTTCAGTGACCTAATACACAGTTTGCATGTGGACAGAATAAATGTCTTGGGACCATTTAGTAGTTAGGGTAGTTAGCTGTTAGTGCATGTATTATACAATAATATTTGCAACCTACTTTACACCTAAGACTATTTAATGACCTTTTTTCATGTCTAGATGTCTAGATTATGTCTTATGATTGTATATGTATTCTAACTGTTTTGTGAGTAAACCAAAACTGAAATTATAGGAATACTTTGAAGCTAGAATGTTATTGTTTTTAGCAAAAATACGTGTGTGTGTGTGTGTGTGTGTGTGTGTGTGTGTGTGTGTGTGTGTGTGTGTGTGTGTTTGTGTTTGTGTGTGTGTGTGTGTGTGTGTGTGTGTGTGTGTGTGTGTGTGTGTGTGTGTGTGTGTGAAGTACTGAGTGTGCGAGTGGATAAATGAGACTTGGATGTTACTGGATGAGGTGTGTGAGAGTTTGGATGGATTGAAATAGTTTTACCATCGTTAAATGTGGTCCCCAATCAATGTTAACACAGCATGACGAACTGATGTACAAATGGTCATTTTGTGGGTGATGTATTCCTTTAATCAAATTTACATAGACTGCATCTTAGTTAAACATGTATTTTTTTCTCAACCTTTTGCATCTATCTTTATATTATTATTGTTGTTGCTGTTATTTGTTTGCACTCCTTTTAGAAAATTAGTGATTGTGCTTTCAGAGCCTATATAAAGAAACAGGCTTGTATACTGCCAGCAGCCTGTTGAGTGGTTAAATTGAAATGCAGCATTATTCTCCAGCAAGGTGAAAAATGATTTGATTGTGACTTTAAAGTGTTCCATGCACTTTAGAAGGATTCATAAGATTGCATATCTGTACACAGGACTCTGTGTCTTACAGTAAAACATATCTCAGGATGCAGATAAATGCGGTGCCATGTTTGTCAGTGTAACATTACATCCTCGCAGATACCTATCTTTCCTTCAGCGCGCTTCAGGTCTTTGTACTGTAGGCTTGTTTCATCAGTAATAATAAGAAACCACACTTCAAACCAAATCCCCCACTGCCATTCCCCAGTTTGTCCCGTTACAACATACGAGCCACTTAATGATATCAGCTATCAAACACAGATGGAGTCAATGGGTAGGCAGACTCAGATATGTTTCTACATAAAGCTACGCTTGTGGGGAAATCACTGTGTGCAATAGGAGAAAAAAAATCAATATCAAGTACAATAGTTGTGTTTTCACCTGAATCTGGTAGCACGCTGGCATCGCACACCCCTGTCCTTAAATCCCTGTCGAGGGGGGGAGTTATCGACTGGCATCATTGATTCACCTGTACTAACATCTAACGTCTGAATATTTCAATAACCTGGGGGGCTCCTTCCCCTGAGAGCCAGACATGAATCAGGTATAACTGATGCAACACAAAGAACGTTAGTACGCTATTAGTCACACTGCTTACAGTGTGTGTGTGTGTGTGTGTGTGTGTGTGTGTTTGCGTGGGTAAGTGACGTCAGGGCTTCATTCACCAGCAAGGCCAGTGCTCGTCCAGCTTTCTTTCAGTGCCATGGGGTGGGAGGGTAAACACAGCGGAGGAGGCCGGCAGAGGAGACAGAGGGAAGGAAGTGGGGTAGTGCGGGGCTTCTTCTCTCCCATCCAGCACAATACCACCCTGCGGCGTATCCCTCCACCACCACCGCCACCACCAACGCCTCCCCATTTAAAAAGTATTCACAAGCACCTTCTGTCATAGCCCCGTATTCCCACCCCATCCCCCTCTGTCATCATTAAAAAGAGAAAACCCTCTGCGTGACTCGGCTACTTCTGCAGAATAAAACTGCTTCTTTTTTTTTTTTTCTGTTGTTTGTTTTCCATTAAATCAGGGCTTCTGTGTCCTGATGCAGAATTTCCCTTTTCATTTTTTAAAAGCCCCCTGGTCTTTCATCCCAAAGTCAATTTTGCCTGGCGGTTAGTCAAATGCTTTAAATGTTTATAAGTGCCTGTGAAGAGTGTAAGCTTAAAGTGTGATAGACTACCCTGGGACCAGGACGGGGCTGAGTGTGAAGGAAAAATGAGGCTAGATGAGCAGACTGGGCTAAAAATTAATGGTGGTTGGTGGCAGACTGTGGAAGGTCTGGATGGGATTATAATGGGCTGATTATGGTGAAACTGTCTCATATGGCAGGATTACTATCTGACATGACTATAGAAGGATGCCGAAACAAATGGAATATGTTTCATTATATTATTTAAATTATTAAATATTTTTTAGCTTAGGTGGCAGAGTTTATATTTAGTTTGGCTGCTGCGTACTGTATGTTATTCTGCCTGGGCTGCTTTTTTCCCCCCTGGTTGGGACAAACCAGATACTGCAGGCTGAGCTAGGAGCGCCTGCCAAATGAAAATTTAGTGGTTGTTTTATGTTAACTAGCAGACACTGAGGGTATCATATTAGCGATGATTTATCATATCCTAAATTTGTCTGCTTCTTATGAGCTGTGCAGCATGGAGATCACACTTGTGATAGAGCGGCTCCGCCTCAGCCCGGGAAGGCCTGGAGAAATTAACGTCTGGGAAAGTGAAAGACCTCACTGCAGCCTCTTACTTGATTGTATTGTGGTCCGTCATATTCCCTTCTAATAAGAAGCAGTGAGATGAGACTGATTTGGTTTGGCGCTTTGTGTTCAAATGCAGTTCACTGGAGGGGCCAGCCTCTTTGGAAATCTGAATCACTTTAAGAAATTATGATTGAGCTGATGTGGTATTTAGAGGACATTTGTCTGCTGGTCAAATGACTTTTAAATGATGAAGAATCTGAAAATGTCCACGTGTCCCTGGAGGACTGTTTGATGTTGCATGCTAACACTTCAGCATTTACTACTGTATTTTGACAGAAAGTATGCTTTTAGCATCAGTTTACAAATTAAAAATGTAACTTATATGGAATAAAACACTCCACTGATCAATTCAATACACTCACTCCAATTCAATACACTTGCTTTGGTATGATCAGTAGTTAAAGGTTGCTAGTGTTAGCTAACTCCAGGTAAATATTACTGTAATGCTCTTCAGTTTGCTAACTTTAAACTACAGTTAAATTCACTAAGCATCTCAGTTCAGCAAAAGCTACATGTCTCGCTTTAAGACACACAAGTGACGAGCTGATGAACATAGTGGAGCCTTTTTCAGCTAAAGAGCCAGCTATTTTTCCCCTTCGGGAGTTGGTGGAGACCAAAAATAGAGCTACAAGTAGAGTAAATCTTGGACTTACATTTGTCAGGTGGCCACAAACATGACTCCAAATGAATGAAAATGTCCCTCTGCATCCACTGTATAAAAAGCATCTGTTGCTAGCAAGTTACTAAAGCAAAAAGCAGCAGATGTGGTTTATGTTCTTTATGTGGTCTACAGCTACCGTAGGGGGCGTTGTTAGGCATGACACAGAGAAGAGTTCCTAAAATCCCTTAGCTGTTCAAAAATCACAGTAAACCGCAGCTTCAAGTGGCTCATTGCTTTTAAAAAATCGTTACTACATAATCCTGGCAGTGTTTCATTAAATAAATACACAGCTACCAAAAATGTATCAATAACAAATCATCAGTCTTACTTCAAGCAATGTACAGGGTTCCCATACATTTTACCAATGAATTTTCAAAACGTTTCTGTAATTCTTAACCTGATTTCTCTTACTTTATTTTAGTAGTTTAAAATAGGTAGACACATAGCTGGATGTGTTAATGGATTGGTTGAGCCTCAGACAAGGTTGTCTCACAGCTATATTGATGGCATGCTGGTGATGTTGTCTGGCCTGGTTACGGCAGGCAAGACACTGGCAGTATGTCAGGAAGCCTTTTTGTTGTCTTGATGGTTTTCCCTTTAGAATGGCAGACCACAGCGGCTACCACCACGCATTTGCGGATAAGCAAACCGCTAGCGCTTGCTACCTTTACTTGCTAATTAGAAATTCCCACCACTAACTAGCTGCATATGGCAAAGTGTAGCCTATCATGTGATACTAGTGTCATGTCAACGTTCAGATTAGTAATTCAGGGAACACATTTCGCATGATTCTAGATTTGCTTTGGGATATTTATGACCATATACTACTACTACTGCTAATACAAAGCAAACACTGATAAAAGCACAATGATCACCAGCAACATCGAGTGTCTGCCTGCTGTTCTGTTCCCAAAGAATATGCTTTTCTGCCTCTGTTGTGACAGTAGTCAGAAGCCTAGCTGAAGAAGCCGCAGCAACGTCACTGGCGCCTTCCTGAAAACGGAGCAGCCGAGCGCTTGGAAAAGACTTTGGATGCTTTCTCTCCAGGCGGTCATATACGCTCGCTCCTCAATGAGAACAATTGTAAAAAGACGCTGGTGCTGAGAAAAAAAGTGCTATGTGGACATAGGCCCGGATAGGCTACAAATAGCAGTGGTGTAGTTTATCCGTTTTGGATGGAGACAAAAGGCCGGTGGATTGGGCTGCAGCAGTTATTTATTTAACGAAGCAACAGGACACAGCTGGTAACAGGGCTGCTCAAACATAGATCCACATAGCCTCTTTCTCTTTTCTTTTCTTTTTTTTATTTGTGCATTCATTGAATGACAGGGTTGCAAACGCTGACTGTTCTTGTCCTGGCCGATGATAAATGATTGGGGCTTCAGTTGGCAGTTGTCCTCTTTAGCTCTGCGTCCCATTTAACAACTAGGTGACTAATTGGCGCAGTTATACTGATATTGTAATGCGGTCACAGCTGTGTGTTTATAGAGTATTTTACAGTGGCTTTGAACGCGGCACAGCCAATCGTAATCAAGGACTGATTTGTTTTATAAATCAACTAAAATGATGATAAGTCTATGTTGTGTTAACAGCTTGTTTCCACTGCTCCCAAATAATGAAAAAGTCAGTTTGTTGCAAGTTTACTGGGCCACTGTATGTTGAGGGAAAGTAAGCTTTTGGGGTTATACAAAATGAGAAGACAATCCTCCCCGCCTGCTGGTGCAGATTCACACTGAAAATATGTATATTTTTTAATCACATTTGATAAATTGCTTGATTTGTTTAAAATCAATACAGATTTTTTCAGGATACTCACTTACTGTCACTCACATAGTGCATAAAACTGGACTGGCCAGGGGGCACAGTGAATTGACCATTTGGATAAGCTCCAAAAAGTATGTTGTAGTCCTAAAAATGGAGTTCAAAAGAATCTCCACAAAGATAGGAGAGAGGGGATGATCCTCTGTTTGACACAAGGAATACACTTTTCCCCTGAGACTTCGCCCCCTAGCGATGCCTCAAGGTGCCAAGACTGTGTCAGTTTGTGAGGAGACATCCACTCGTCGCTGTTGGCATTCATACTGAAGAGGGAAACAGAAGGGTTGGAGGGAACAAGGCAGGAGGTGGATCTGGGTTCTTACTCTTGCCCTCTTCATCACCCCCACCACACTAACTCACTGCCAGTCGTAACCAATTAGACCACAAGCATTGTTCCCATTTACAGACGTCTTGTGTGCTGCAAATTCTGCAAGATTGTTTCTGAATAGTTTTTTTATTGGTATCTGTTATGTGGACTGTTAAGGCCGATATTGATGCTGTTTAGATCGAAGGAGCCAATTTCCCTTGGAATTTTATTTTTCTCGGAGTGTTAAAGTTTCTGAAACCGCAGTTACAGGAGAACATGGGGCACTAAAAGTCTGCGCCGAAACACAAGATAATAACCAAAGTCTAACCGCTTTCTGTGGAATCTGATCATCAAATTGAGCCCAGCTTAAGTGACTCAGATGGTGTTGCTGATCAATATTGATATTGTCCATCCTATCAGACATGGATCACCGCTAGCTGAATTTTAATAAAAAGTAAATTGATTTAATTGATCTGATAAATTGACTAAACCAGCAGCTGCCACGAAACATACCATCCCTGACATGACAAAAGTATCAGCAGCTGTGCTGCAGTAGGTATATTTGCTATCTGCTGTTTGGGAGAAAATCTGTCCTTGGTTATTATTTTAAATTACTTCCTTGTCTCAGAAATTGGGGTGTGTGAGAGCAGATTTTCCACTGTCTTAAAGCCTCACAGGCACAACCCTGATTGCCGAGATGTCACCGCGATCAAGAAAGGTCATGGCTCTATTCCCACCGCACACAACCGACATGATGAGCTTTTCTCCTCTTCTTTTTTTTTTCCTTTTTTTTCGCATTGGCTGCATGAGCTGCCATCTTGGTGTGTGTCGAGTCATTATTGATGTGCCTCCACGCTGATGTGCAGACAGGACACTGGAGAGAAGGAGCGTACTCCTGTCTGTTCGACTCACCGCTTGTTCAACAGTCAGCACATCTCTCTGGTTATCTCTGTGACCGTCTCTTACTCTTTGTATCTGTTGGAGAAGTTTTCATCGAACCATCTGCTGCACAGTTCAGTCATGGTCAGAATGGTGGAAAAAAAGAAGCAAATCCTGCGCTGCTTATTCTGCTTCTTTTTTCCAACCCTCACTCTTTCTATTATGGTTCTGTGATCACAGGTAGAGACGTACTGGAGGGTAAAATTATCCAAACTCATATACCCAATCTTTAGAGGCTGACATAAAACTTTATGAAATAAATTTAACAGGATATATCATCCCAGCTAGGATCAAAAACATGAAGATAGGGGTCTTTTAACCTCTTCAACCCTACGGAGCCTTTGGCAAGTCAAGCATACCAGGCAACCAAGCACAGACGTGCAAAACTTGATTTTAAATTCCTGTCAAGATCCCAGAGATATCAAATATGTCAGACTGAATTACACTGAAGTCCCGTATGTGTAAAGTGATGCACGGGGCATCTAGAATTTTTCATTTGATGGAGTCATACAGTTTTAAAAACGGTCCTGAATTTTAATATTTTAAAGAACAGAGAATATACTGTATATGTAATGCTGTCCAACAGTGTGGGAAAAATGATTTATTCAACTTTGAAGCTGCTCTTTGAAGCTCAAGGGAAAATTTAAGAGGAATACTAGGAACATTCTGGTTCGACGATTAAAGGGGGAAAATGCAAGAATTAATTTTTCCTCTGTCATTACATTTAAAGGACTTTAAGAGTCCCTTTGCATGTTTTATCCCATCTATCAAGGGTGGTACCAGATGTTGTAAACATTTGGGGCTTAGCCCAAACCTAGGGGGGTTCTGTATTCATGCCCCCCTTGGGAGATGTTTTCCCATTTACGGCAGCTATACGCACTATTTTTCAAGCCAGTTGAGATAATGGAATACCTAAATATCTGTACATCATCTGGGAAAAACATAATAGTTGCCAAGGGGTGAAAAATCATCCTGTAAAGCCTACATCCTGTTTTGTATGTAATTTTTCTCCAACTGTCTTCATCACTCTGAAACCATAACAAATGTTAAGGATGACTAATTTTCACACCTGCCACCTAAAATGAGGCAAAATTGTCTGATGTTGCTAATTTTAAGTTACATAACATAGATAGGGTAGGAATGTGGTGTAAACAGCATTAGTAATCTGAGAACCTATTTTTGTTACACTATGCTGGAGTAGAGGGTACAGAATTAATGTTTAATTGACAAATCTGCTGCATTTAAATACATGCAACAATAACCCGGGCTGCCCTAATTGCAAATCAAGGTTTACCATTTAGACTGGACAATACGGATTCAAATATGACAATATTTTTGACCAGATACCTTAATGTCAATATTGCGATAATAATGCAGGGTTGCCTATTGGTGCTTTCACAAAATATTTACACAATGAGATTTTTTTGATAAATAATCCTCAGTGATGTGGATATAATGATATAATAAAGACAAATAAGACGACATCAAGTCTCATATCACAATATCAATATAATATTGATAAATTACCCAGCCCTACTCTAAACTGAATATTTGGCTGACGACATTTACTCCATTACGTTAACAAGTGAGCTAACTGCAGCTAGTGTTTGCGAGCTAGCCAGCAATCCATATTAGGCCAGTCACTGTATCACCTCACTGCTACTACAGTACAGTACAGTACAGTGCTGATGCTGATTGCTGAACTGTTTTCTGTGTATGGTGGCTGAATGTGACTCCTCATTAAAAATGCCCTTATGTCATAGTTACTGCAAAAATTAAATTAGCAGCTATTATTTGCTTAAATCACTGAACTCAACAGGCTTATATTTGGGAGAGGTGTCTATATGGGGCAGGCCTTTAATTCCTTTTACACAAAACTGTACACAAAGTGGTTATTTGAACCAGTGTGAATATTGCTTGTATAAAAACTAGGCCTCGAATAACATATCAATTCTGTCATGTAATGACACTTGTTTCACGGCACCGGAGGATAAAGGAACCCAGTGTATTGACAACACCATTTTATCCTGTTAAAACATCTTTCATCATTTGGATTAATCAGACCCTTATGGATCAAAGGAACATAATAACTTACAGAGTAATCGAGGAATGGACACATATTCTGATTTTATGACAGCTTCAGAGAAAGGGAGTCACCACTTGTTTTTTCATCATGCTGGTAAATGTGAATGACTTACAGTCTTCTCTGGTGCTCATGGTTTCAGTGAAATGAAATGAACTGAGCTAACAATGTGCAGATTCTCCATATGGACAAAAGTTTAAACATTTATATTTATATGCGCGATCTAATTAGGGAAATAATGTTAGCTCAAGTGGGTAGTCAACAGTCCGGTTTTATACATCCAAAGAACTTCCATTAAAATGAACTGCTTGGCAACCAGAGCAGGCGTCTAATTGAGACAGGCCTTTATTCGTCAAAATGTGTAGCTACACCAGGCTAATAAAAGAGGCTGGGTGTTTGATTGGGCTTTTGATTGAGGTTTTATGGTAGTTAGCTAGCTAACAGCTAACTTGCTCACTAAGGTTACACGACTGAATGAAACACTCACAAACAGCCCTTCATGACAATGTTAAAGTGGACCTATAGATGGTAATATTTTCCCAGTGACAGAACTTTAGCTCCATTGATTTGCCAGTCCAGTCAGAGAGACTGATGGAAAATGAAACAAAGGTAGAGATATTTGAAAAACCTAAAAGATTTGAGGCATTTGAGAAAACATTCAAGGCTGGAGCCCCAAAAGCACCTCTGCCATCTATACCAGTCTGTCATAGCAGACTTCACATCCTATCTAATCAGTTTGCAAGCCATGTTGCTGTTTTGGGGTTTCAATAATTCAAGAATCCAGTGGCTTCCATTTATTTCCATAAGAAAATATTAACTTGCATTGTATGTTGTCCATCACACTGAACATCACTTTCACATGAATGTTGTGAGGAAATGTGCTGCAGGCATTTGAAACAATCTGAGCCTGAATTACATTACATAGCCTACCACTGATAATGTAACTGCCAAAAATGAATGCAGACCTGATGTCCACTGTGATGGAGTACACATATTAAGTTGTCTTGCAATGCTTGATTTTCAACATGAATAGAAATGAATGAAAATGAATGGCCTCCTGGAGCTGTGGGGAAAAAAGTCATCTGAAATTTTGAACTTCATGATGTTCATTGGAAAATCAATCTATCCATCCATCCATCCATCTATCCATCTTCTAACCACTTCATCCTCTTGAGGGTTGCGGGGGGGCTGAAGCCTATCCCCGCTGACATTGGGCGAGAGGTGGGGTACACCTGGGACAGATCACCAGACTATCACAGGGCTGACACAAAGAGACAGACAACCATTCACACTCACATTCACACCTACAGGCAATTTAGAGTCACCAATTAACCTGCATGTCTTTGAACTGTGAGAGGAAGCTGGAGTACCCGGAGAAAACCCACACTGACACGGGGAGAACATGCAAACTCCGCACAGAGATTAAACCAGGAACAGTGCTAACCTCTACACCACAGTGCTGCCCTGAAGCTAAAACATCCAAGTATTAAATGAACTTGTCATTTTACTCGCACCATGATGTTTCCTTAAACGTACCACAGTATTTACTTGAACCCAAACCAGGATCATCCCCTACACCTAACCAAGTGGTTTTGTGCTGCAGCCTGACATAACCTTAAAGGGGCTGTATACTGGTTTCAGAACATACCTATGATTCATAGAGATTAAGGCAGGATTGTCTGCACATGGCTCTCAACATAGAGGTGACTGAGCCGGGTTGCTGGCAGCTAACAGTGCAACCAGTGCAATGGTGCAAACAGTGCTAGCAACTGCAACAGTGCTGACAGACCTAATGGTGTTAACCTGGGGGGGACTGGAGGGTGGTTGTTATGTTTTCGTACTACCAACTGTAGCTGTATGAGCGCAGTGCAGTGCAGTGCAGTGCAGTCCCAAGTAGCTGGCCAGTGGGTGCACAGACACAGGGACTCACATGTACTAACATGGACATGCAGCTGGACTGTTTACCGCAACAAAGAACAGAGAAGCTGGTATTACAACACACACAGAGGTAGCATGACTTCATTCGCTGCTCAGGACACCATTACTCCACTTTATCATAAGATAAGATAAGATACACCGACATGGACACACAGTGAATTTTGTTGTTTCATTTTAAGGACTTGTTGTAAAAAGCTGACTGAGAAAATATGTTGTCAGGGCCGCAAACACACTGGTATAGTACTTTAATCTATAAAAAAAAACATGTTAATTTCCGTACTACAATGTCAGCTTGCTTACCTTTCATCTCGCCACTGGATCATCACTCACTGGAGAGATGACCCTGAACTTTGCACTGGTGATTTGTGGTTGCTTGTCATTTTGTGGCGACACACAGGACAAAATAAAGTGTAGTCACCTTCACTGTAAATCACAGTATAATCACTGTCGGAGCTAAAAACAGTAATGCGGCCCGCTGTAATGCAGCCTCATGGTTTTTTGGAGTGTTGATGTCATTCGCACTCATGTTTGGTTCGTGCCATTTGTATATGAGCGTGTATAGGGTGCTAATGAGGGAGGAGGAGGCGGAGGAGAGGGGTGGATGTGGAATTGGTGGGATACAGCTGGACGGAGTGGGAGACTGTGGTGAATAGGTAACCATGGTAACTCTGTTGGCTAAGATTTGAATGCAGAGAGAGAGAGAGCAAAAGGGGGAAAGGAAGCTGCAGTTTGTTTGTGTGTGGTGGAAGGAGAATGGGGGGGGGGGGGGGGGTGTTAAGGGTTAATATGCATCATTGTAGTAGGTTAATCTTTCATCAAACTGAGAGGTCAATGCAGCATTTACCCCCGTCACTGGACACTACAAGGGGGGGAATGGAGGTCCAGGAAATAAGTAGTAGTAGGGAGGAAGGAGGTGTAAGGCAGCTGGGAGGGAAAGAGGGGGAGGGACGGGGGGCTGAATGAGTTTGCAAAAGACTGCATCGAGAGAGGAAGAGATTGTTCCTACTTTTATAGAAGGAGATGGGAGATAGGGGGGGAAGATATCAAGGGAGATGGAGAACGGAAGAAGAGAGAGCGGATAAGGAGGGAGAGTTACAGGTAGAGACGATTGTAACATGTGGATAGTGACAGCAGTGAGGCAGAATACAATCAACCAGCCTCTAACCAGCTGTCAGCTCCAACTAGTCTCAGTCTCCTCCATGGACTCTCACTCACCCACTCACCCCAACATCTGAGCTACCATCTTAACCTCAGCCTCCACCGGCTCGCTTTTTTTTTTTTTTTTTTTTTTTTTTGCACCTTTCGACTCTGCTCAGATGCTGTCTACCTGAAATAGCTCTGGCACTTAGTTCTCGCTGGCAAGGGGAAAAAAAACGAGAGAAAAAAAAAGGTGGCTGGAAATTAAAATACATAAAAAGGTGAGAGTCGATCCAAAAATAACACTTGAGTGCCTCTTTATCCGTCGGTGCTGCCACCGCTGTGTGTTGGGATACAGATGAGGAGCAGTTGCAGGGCAGCACGAGCCGCTGTCCGTGTTGACTGTTGTATCGTTGCCTGGTGTTGCAGTTGTTGCGGTTGCCGTCCCACTACACTGGTGTCCTGTTCTGTCTGATCAGAGATGCTGCTGCCGATATGATTTATCATAGTGTCCTTGTGTGTGTTTTAATGTCATTGAAGCACTGCGTACGCATTATTGATCAATCTCGCCCCCACCCATCCAGCCTCACCTCTCCTCCCTCCCTCTCCCTCTCTCCCTCTACATCTCCACCTGTTTCATATTCCTCCCTCTGTATTGTCTTTTGCCTCCATCTCTCCGTCGCTCTCTGTTTTATATGCGTCTCTGTGTTGTCATTCCCCTCCCTCCGTCTCTGTCTGTTTTATATTCATCTCTCTATTGAGCCCTCCTCCCATCTTTCTCTCTCCCTCTCTCTCTCTCTTTCTCTCTCACTGAGCGAGAGATTATTAATATTAATGTGTCTCTTCTTCTCTCCTTCCCTATTTTCCCTCTTCCACTTTTTTTTATATCTTTCTTTTACTACTGATCTCTTCTCTGCTCTTCCCACTATTTATACCTCTCTCTGGGTCTTTATCCCTCATCATCCCTTTCACTCAACCTTCCCTCCATCTGTCTCCATCTCCATCTCTTTCTTTCCCTCTCCCTCTCTCTTTCTCCGGCCCGCTCTCTGCAGCTGTTCAGTATTCATCTATTACTGTAGTGTTGATAATTCCCTTCTCTGCCTGCAGCCATACAGTCATCTATCAGATTAATAATCCTTCTCCCCTTCTCATTCTCTGTCTCTCCCTCTTCCCCCCGTCTCCTTTCTTACTGTGCCAAGTGAGGATGCTCAGCGTGTCAAATGAGTTTGCGTGTCAAAGTCCCATCATTACAACCATCATCATTAATAACCGTATCTAGATTGCTGGATGCCCTTATTAAGGTTATTCAGGTCTAAATAACCTGCAGAGGGGAAGAGAGGCTCTCTGCCTCTCCAGGCTGGTGGAGCCTGACTTGAGCTGGCCATCTATTAGTGTTAATGTAGACTGCACCATTCGCTGCCATTCTCCAGCCCCTAGAGCATGCAATGCTGTGCTCGTACAGGAGTGGAATTAGCATTTTAGTCCCACCACGGTGTCTATGCTACTGCAAAAAAAAAAAAAAGTGCCAGTGTTTACTGGATTCAGTCTCTTACTGTTTTCAAGGTTTGGGGCTTGCTTTGAAGAGTATGAGTTGACTTAAAGGTGCTTAGAATCGCATGTTCAAACGTCAATTCATCAATGTCGTATTAATTGTTATACCTTGGTATAATTAGCATGAACAAACGAGACCACTGCTGAGACGACTGGAAGCCTCTATCTCACTCCAGGGATATTATTAATGGTTCTCAAAATCAAGACCACATGTCCCATAACCCTGTTGCTTCCTGTCACACACTAGCTTTTTCATTCTCTCTCCGTTCACTCCTTCCACCTTTGCAAGAAACGATTCATTTGCACTGGGAGAACAGTAGATTCCCCGTAAAATCCAACATCGTTCAACACTTTGTTAATAAGGAATTGTGCACCCTCACGTATAGGAGCCATGGGTTTCCTCACTAGCGCTTTTCTATCCCCAAGAGTTTTTGTTTGATGCAGAAAATACCTTCTTCTATCTCAACCATGACTTTGATTGTTTATCTTCCTATTTATAATAAATGCATGTGGAGATTATGTTGTTGATCAAAGTATGTATATCGCATACATCTTCTTTTATCTTTTTAAAACCTAATTAGTGCTGAAACAATTAGCTTATTATTCAACAATAAAAACTTCTACATCTATTTTGATTTAATAATTTAAGTACAAGTGTTACACAGTCAAAGCTTCACAAATCTGAGACCTTGCTGTGTACTTCTTTCATATCACGTAAATTTATTTTACAACTAAATTCTGCTGGCAAACATCATTATTTTTTAGAGGTTTTATTGAATCAAGAGCTGTTTCCTCATATGAACTCAGGGCAATTTCCGCGTAGTCAGGTCTGAACATTGTTCGAAGTTTGCCTTTCATACACTTAACAGGAAATTGTGTTAGAAGCATTCTCACCTACTGGAAATACAAAGTGTAGCACCTTGGTAAAGCGTGCAGGAGGCAGGACATAATGCAGATACACTGCGGTCACATAGTTGGTTCGTAATTTGGTCATAAGCAACTGAGTCTCTTGCCATTCCCTGATGATTTCAGCTTCCATTATCACCGACAGAGGTTCCTAAATCTCTGGTCTCTCCACTTACGTTGTCATTTTCATTGCCGCCTTCATGTAGATGACCCCTCTCCTTGAATGACCCTTGAATGGTTGTTTTTGTCCAGTTTTGCACGATCTGCGTGCAATGTCGTCAACACGTTCACTCGCTCGCTGTGAATTCTCTAGACAATTACGTGTTTAGTTCACACGTGGATTCAATAGGACATCGACACAGACCTTGTATTTGGAAGCTGGCAGGACAAAGTCTGTTTAAATGTCCAATCCATTCGAACATATGCGTCCTTACATACAGCTCCTCCGGGTTTAGATAATTTCAGGTTTGCAGTGCATTTGTGAAAGGGGCTCAGGTAACAAAAATCAGCTCCTGCTTACTGTCAACACTACTGAAGTTAGTATCTTTGTATCTGAGCTAATTTTTGTTATTTGAACTTTTAGATGACTTAATCGCTCATGTATCTGCCTCCCGGTAATTTGTGTGATATAGAACAGACATGTCTAAAGTCTGGCCCGGGGGCCAATTGTGGCCCGCAGAACAATTTTAATCGGCCCTCAGCTTGACTTGGCCAAATGTGGCCCTTTACACAATAATGGTTAATCGAGCAAGATCACTTCGCATTTTTACACTTCACCTCACAATAATAGGACTATCATACAGTTTGTAGACAGGCATCGTGTAGTAATACTTCATTAAAAAATAAAAATGGTTGCATTTGTCTCACTTTAGTTTCTTTTTTTTTTTTTTTAATCCATTTGATGCGAGAATCAGTTGGCCCCCCAGGTATTTTCACGTTGTTGTATCTGGCTCCCAGTCAAAAAAGTTTGGACACCCTTGATATAGAAGGTCCAATTTTCTGGAGCAACACTTAAAATGGTGTCCTGCATATCTGAAAGTACTCCCTGAACCCGGCTCCATTCAACATCAGCTCTTGATCCAGACATTGGTACTTGCTGAGATGTTTCCTTGACATAATCTCATGAACACATATAGACAAGCCGATCCATCCTATAGCACTACATGCTTCAGCCCCTTCCTTCATCCAGAGCAAGGGCCAGAGCAAATACCGACATTTTTACTTCTGTGAATATTCCACAACATAGCAACCAGAGGCAACCAGAGCTTCTTAGCTGAAAAAATGTTGTGTCTACATAGTGCTCTCAAGTGCTCCAAGCAAGGAGTTTCCTTGGAAGCGCCTGGTGTTTTCAGCTGGGAAAAAAACGCTTCGGTGAACCCGGGTGCAAAGATCACTTGTCCTGCAGTCATTCAGTTGACTATATGATTAATCAATTACTTTTGATAATGAAAAGAATTCTACCACTACTATTTCATGCAGCCATTAATTGCATCATCGTTTCAGCATGATTGTGTGTGATGGTGCTCATTTGTTTACAACAGTTATACCAGTGTTTCAAAAATTAATGCCTCTCTGATTAATTTATGTTTACATGCTAAATGCAGCGCTGTAAAGAGACAAATACCATGTTGTCCTACTTTTGATTGTTTCCATATTTCCGCACCGCCTCCTTGAACCATTAATTACCAAAATCGGCTTCCACCTGCCCTGGGTGTGAGGATTTGATTTCTGACAGAATGTCTGCTCAGGGATTATGTGGGATTTGATATGAGCAGTGACACAGAAGTTCTAATGCTTCTCAAAGATTTCTTGACAATCCCTCCCATGATAAGCTATACTGTAGATGTCTACCTATTATTTGTTCTATTCATTCACTGTTGGTGAAAACATGAAGCGCAGTCTGTGTTCTGTCTTTAATATCTGCTCTCTCTCTCTTTGTCTCTCTCTCTCTCTTTTGTTTCTTCACAGTAACTCCTGGGTTCTTCTCACTTCACAAAAAGCCTCGCTCAAATCCCCAGACAACACGAGGGAGAAAAAAAAGGGAATAACATCTGTTTATCTGCATATTTCTATGTTCAAAAAACAAGAGGAAAAAACACAGAGATCGACAGAGGACAAAAAACATCTCAGAGGATGCGGAATTAGAAAGAACAAATTGCCACTGGAGGACCAAAGGGACAATAAACCTTTTCTCGCAGATCCACCAGTGTGGAGTCACCTCACCTGTACCTTCGGATTAAAGAGCAGGGTCATGTCCCAGTTGCCATGCGCATCGCCACGCTGACCTGCCTTCCCGGCCCTTCCCCCTTCCTCTTTCTATTGGCCCAGCTGCTATTGCGGCTCCTTCTCCCTGGGCCGGAGTTGGTGGGAGCCGCCTCCTCCTGCCCCTCCCTCTGCACCTGCTCCAACCAGGCCAGCCGAGTCATCTGCACCAGGCAAAACCTGGAGGAGGTGCCCGAAAGCATATCAGTCAACACACGATACCTCAACCTGCAGGAGAACTCGATACAGGTAAATATTGGCTGAAGGGAGATGCTCATCAGGTCAAATCATGTCATGTCAATGTTGATTTATGTCACGCATTTCATACATGATAATAAAAATACATATCACATGACAGAAAGTCCTGTATAGAATTATCAAAGAGACACATACAGATATTACAATACCACAAACCTCAAAAGCAAATATGCATGGATGATATTTTTTATTTTTTTAACATTTCAGAAAAATTGTCAGTACCCCCTGCAGTCCAAAGTGACCCGACAGGTATTTGTACCCCCAGTTGAGAAACACTGGTCTAAATGACCACCAGATTCTCACTCAGAACTTGTCAAATACAGCTTGGTCAGTGGCCCAACATGTAAAACTGACGCACCGCTTCAGTGTCAGCTTTGGATGTCAGTTTCTGCCTGTTACATGCATACAGTGTCTCCAAATTATTATTTTTTTTAACATGTTTACAGGAATCTTACAGTGTACACGTGTTACATACAGTTTCTTTTTAAAATAAAATTTCTGCTGTTGCTCTAGCTGATCGAATAGAAATTATGACTCTGTTACTACATTGCCTATTTCTAACCTAAAATGTCTTCAGACACATATTTCAGGAAGTGGGCTCCATACTGCTACTGAAATACTGAAACCAAACTGTAAGACAGTTTAAATCAATTATGAACTAAGATTCTGTAACTGTGTCGCCCACTTCTCACCTCAAATGTTTTCAGCAACATGTTTTAGCTAACAGTTTAACTGTAATTCAAAATCCATTGACAGCCATATTGTTTCCTGTGTCAAAACAGCCAAGCTAGCCTTTTGTCATCCACCAGAAAAAGCATTTATGGGTTCAGTGCGGTGCAAAGCATTTTGGTAATTGTAGGTTTTCTACCTCTTGAGCAAACCTGAATGCCACAGCCCTTTTCCTCAGTTTTCTTTAGTCATGTGGCACAAATTTTAAAAGTATCTTTCCAGCAGTGAAACACTTCTTCTTAACTGCATAAAGTGGTCACGTGACTAATGTGGTTAAAATAACTCAACGCTACCCTTTGATTCCACAAGGAACATGAGCTGTACTAACCTGGGTGGAAGTCCGGTGTTTGTGTGACACATTCAATAACGCTGACCTGCTATGCGGACTTTCTCGCTCTTTATACCACATCAGTTACTCTAAGTAAATAATATTGCCACAGATGAATTTGTACTGGAGTTAGCTGAAAGCTCGGTGCATCTCACACAGATGCCTTAGGGTGCCCTGTGCGTTGGTATCAGACGCCAAGCGCCAACAATTAACGACCAGGGAATGCGAGCAGGTTGAAATTACACAGAGAAAACACACATTTGATCACCTCAGTGTCCCTTGTTTTCACTGCTTCTTTTCAGCACGTAGCCTAATGACACACCTAAATACGATCACATTTATTATCATCAAGAGAGAAGCCTGTGTGGCAGATTCAAAGAGCACAAACAAAACACAATTAAATTTGCACAGAGACATACAGTATATGTGCCTTTAACACTTGTGTATGCATTTCTTTTGCCTATTATCAGAGGGAACATTCGCGTTTGCAGCCAGTTGTGGATGTTAGGATTAACTTGTTGGTACAGGTTTTCTCTTGGAAACTTTACTTCTGAGAAAAGACAGAAACGTAAACGGTGATAATGGTAGAAAAAGGCACTTAAGCCTCTGCTGAACTGAGGGAATACTTTATGAATTGAAAGCAAGGCATATTTCCATGACACCGGGCTGCCTTTTGTATGCATTACCAATTTATCTAGAGTCCCTAGACAGCGTTATGTGGCTTTACAGCTGCAAGGGAAGATCATTTAACCACAGACCATCAATACAAAGCACATGAATCTCTACATTTATAAACAGAGTGGGTTGATTTTACTCTTTGCAGCAGCATTCGAAGTAAATGGAGCCCTCCTCATGTTGCTGACAGTGCTTTGTTCTTTTGTGATTTTAAAGTCATTTCCACTCCATTTCATCTCCTCTAATGAAAAGCAACGAGTTTCCTATACATTGTTAAAATTGTCCAGTGCATCTCTCATCGTGCCAAACTGCTCTGTTCGTCTGGACGGAGCACTCTGATGTCCTCTATTCCTCTGAGAAAACATCTTATTAAACATTATGTGACGTTAGCGGAGCATAAAGGGGACATTACGCCACATGATTTAGTATGTGAGGTTTTTCAGAGATGCTGTTCACATGGAAGACATATTAAAGAACTAATAACGATATTCGTTGCGTATGTTTTTAGCCTACAAATTCCGATTCGGTTTGTTGTATCCTGCAGCCCCACTTGAAATGATTAAAAATCTAAAAATGTTTTAACACCTGAAGGCATCCTAGATTCTCTGGCTTATTTTTTCCTTCACTGAGTACCCTGAGAGTAAAGCCTTGACAGCTCCCACCCCCTCTTAATATCTCCTCCCCTCCTTCTCTCTCCCCCCTTCTTTGCCTATCGCCCCCCCTACTCCTGCTCTACATACAGAAGCGGCAGTGGCCTGACTCCAGGAGTCTCCGTGTGTCTCACACAGGGCTTTGGCCACACATATCTCAAACAATCAGAGATTTAAGGGGCTTTTAGTCGCGCTCACTTGCTGTGCGTCTTTGCCTTCCCGCCAACTAAGCTCCAGTTGGGACCCACTGATGCTAGTGTGTGCTGTCCAGGGCCCATGGCGCCCATGATTTCCAGAATCACGTCTTCTTGCAAAAAACCATCTCTATTTGTTGTTCATTTGCAAAACAGATTAAAGAAAAGTGTCAAGACAGTTTTGAAAATGTGTTCATTTAGTATCATAGTTTTGTCTTACATGGCAATTTGTGGTGACGCTTCATGTGAATAGTCCAACTCTGATAATCAGCTAATTATCAAGGGATTATAATGTGTCAGTAGAAGGTCCCCTGAGTCTCACTGAAACAACAGTGTGAAAAGCACTTTAGTGCCTGGAGCAGGCACTGAAATAAGGTCAGGGTTAGCAATAGGACAGGGTTTACATCAGGTTTACTGAAGTGCTTAGAGATAAAGTGCTTAATGGCTCCTTTCTGTCACATGATTATTGAATATAAGCATTTAACTACAAAGGAAGTGTGATTTTTTTCTTAGTTTTTTGCCATTTTTCACCATCAGTACCACACATGGTGTGCCTTGCTGTAGCACATGAGTATACACCAGGTTGTGGGTGGAGTTTGGAGAGCCTTACCTTGGCCACTGAGTATTTTATGTCCTTTAGTTTGGCAGTGAAACTAAATCTGAGCTTAGGGAATCTTCAAAACAAAAAAAGACAACTGTGCTTGTGAGCAGGTTAGGGTTAGGGTTTTGGGTTTTACTGTCCATCACCCAAAATATATTGTTTTATCAATAACATGGAAGCTCCAATATGGAGGCCAGAGTGGCCCCTCCTGGAGCCAGAACATCGACTAGGTGACACACAAGTTAAAGTCGCTGGAGTCTGTCTGAAAAGCCCACCTTCCCCTGCAGACAGCAGCAATAGTCACTGGAGTGGAAAGTTCAGCTGTTACCACTATGAGCAGAGAAATGAATTATTTATTTTTGCATGGTCTGCTTATTTAAACATGCGTTTAGCCATGTTTGTGCCTGTGAATCATTAATTGACTACCTTTTTTTGTTCTTTACATGATTTTATAATGTTTTGCTCATCCACACCATCTCTAAATTTAATAATAAAAAAAATGATATGTCGGTATTACAGCTTCATATCTGTTAAATTTTTATATCTAATGATATGGCTATCACAAATTAAATATTAATGATCAATTAAATTGTACTTTTGGGAAAGCTTATACTGTATGTGATCCTTAAGAAACTGATAAATAGTGAAATAAATTCAGTGAGCCTCAGCTGTTTCTACTCAAATATGTTTAATACAGCACAAATCTGATATCAGTGAAGCCTGTGTCTCAGCACACATGCATGGAAAGGGACATATCAAACACTTAAAATACAGTGCAATCATTTCAGCCTCATATGTATCTGTCCCATGTCATTCAGATCCTTGTATCATCACGTCACCAGACAAGAGTCAAAGTGTGAGTGTCACTCGGGAGCCTCAACAAAGTTGACATCTTATCATCCAGACAGACAGGAGCCATGGGTGTGTTACCAAACAGGCCTACTTGGCTCAGGCCCAGGGACCCAAGGGCTTGAGGGGCCCCTAATCCAGAGCCTCTGTGTGAAGTTGATGTTATTAACTTTGCATTTCTTGTCAAATGGCTTAGTCGTCATGTCAGTAACAGCTCCCCAAAAGTCCTAAAAAAAAATAGAAAGAAAAACTCAAGGAATAGTTTAAATATTAATGCTGAAGATGTCACAAGAAAGAAACCTCCATGATACATTTTAAGTGAGTGTTTTTACCCCCTCAGTTTATCCTTAGGATTTTAAATGAGCTGAGATGGGCCCCTCAATTCAGTAGGGGCTCATACACATCTGGGCCCAGGGGCTCATTATGTCATAATCCGCCTATGGCATGAGCCTCTTAACATAAAACATGCCAATTGTGAAGGGCACTGATGCTTCTTAGGTCAGCCTCATGTCCATGCACAAATGAAACATTCCTATGAGACACAGAATCAAACATTCTTTATGATAAAAAAAATCCTTCACAGTAATAACGTATGATGTTTTAAATTGTGATTTGTTTTGTAATTCAAAAGGAAATTAGTACCAAATCCAAATGTGCATAGATGACATACACATCTGTTTTCAAATCTACATGAATCATTCTACATGTTGTACAATAACGTCATCATCATCTGTTCCTCTCTAGGTCATCAAGTCAGACACTTTCAAGCACTTGAGGCACCTTGAGATCCTCCAGCTCTCCAAGAATCAGATCCGTCAGATCGAAGTCGGAGCATTCAATGGCCTCCCCAACCTCAACACACTGGAGCTCTTCGACAACCGCCTCACACTGGTGCCATCACATGCCTTTGAGTACCTCAGCAAGCTGCGGGAGCTGTGGCTGCGCAACAACCCCATTGAGACTCTGCCGGGCTATGCCTTCCACCGTGTGCCCTCGCTACGTCGCCTGGACCTGGGTGAGCTCAAGAAGTTGGATTTCATCTCTGACGCAGCCTTTGTGGGCCTCATCAATCTACGCTACCTGAACCTGGGCATGTGCGGGCTGAAGGACATTCCCAAACTGACAGCCCTTGTTCGTTTGGAGGAGCTGGAGCTGTCAGGAAACCGACTGGAGATCATCCGACCCGGCTCCTTCCAGGGCCTTGTGTCCCTCCGCAAGCTGTGGCTAATGCACTCACAGGTGTCCGTCATTGAGCGCAACGCCTTCGATGACTTGAAAAACCTGGAAGAGCTCAACCTGTCCCATAACTCCCTGCACTCATTGCCCCATGACCTCTTCACACCCCTTCACCAGCTGGAGAGGGTACACCTTAACCACAACCCCTGGATCTGCAACTGTGATGTGCTTTGGCTTAGTTGGTGGCTAAAAGAGACGGTGCCCAGTAACACCACCTGCTGTGCTCGCTGCCATGCTCCCCCATTCCTGAAGGGCAAGTACATTGGAGAGCTTGACCAGAGCCACTTCACCTGCTATGCGCCGGTCATTGTGGAGCCACCTACAGACCTCAATGTCACTGAGGGTATGGCTGCTGAGCTCAAGTGTCGCACAAGCACCTCCACAACATCTGTCAACTGGATCACCCCTAATGGCACACTAATGACCCATGGCTCTTACAGAGTGCGGATCTCCGTCCTGCATGATGGCACACTCAACTTCACGAATGTCACCCTGCGTGACACGGGCCAGTACACCTGCATGGTCACCAATGCTGCTGGCAATACCACGGCGACTGCTGTCCTCAATGTCACCGCTGCTGATGCCAGTGTCAACTACACCTATTTTACAACAGTCACAGTGGAAACAGTGGAGACCCCAGGAGAAGAAGAGTCTGCGTTGGTAGCCATTAATGAGACATTTATTCGTGTTCACCCTGGCCCCACGCCCTCGGGACACCTGTGGCCAGAGGGTGTTTCTACCACAGCCTCCTCTCTATCAGCAGGCTGGTCCCCCTCCTCTCCTCGGGCCACCCGACCCACCTTCACTGTGCCATTCACTGAGCCAGGCTTCTCGGGCCTGGATGATGTGATGAAGACCACCAAGATCATCATTGGCTGCTTCGTAGCCATTACCTTCATGGCAGCGGTGATGCTGGTGGTGTTCTATAAGCTGAGGAAGCAGCATCAGCTGCACAAACACCATGGCCCTGCTCGTGCCATTGAGATCATCAATGTGGAGGATGAGCTGGGGGCTGGGGCCAGCGGGCGGGGCAGTGGCATCTCAGGAGGCTCCACCGTGAAGCAGAGTGGAAGCAGTGGAATAGGAGGAGGCCAGAGCCTCAGGCTGCACCACCCAGAGATAGTCAACCTGCCGAACCTGGCCCGATCAGAGCACCTCAACCATTACTACAAAACCCATCACTTCAACAACAACATGATGGGCCTGGGCATGGGCACTGGCACTGGTGTGGGCCTCAACAACAACAACAACCCCTCACCTTGCTCTCAGTCTCAGAACACATCCATATCCTGTTCCCAGGTTCCAACCAGTGGAGGAACACCCACAGGTGGCACCCTGCCCTCCCCTGTGCCCCTGCCCCAGATGGGGCTCCACAGTTCTCTGAAAGGCCTTATGGGGAAAAGCCAGAATGAGCCCCTGCTTTTTAAGAGCGGCTCCAAGGAAAATGTGCAAGAGACTCAAATTTGAGTAAAAGTGAGAGTGGAAGTAAGAGGTAAGAAAGACAAGATGCTGGTAGAGACAAAAAAGAGCCTGTGAGACCGAGTATATGAGACTGATTGTAGCCTACTGTCCTCACGGACAGATTCCAGAAAAGATTATATTTCACATAGTCGCTGCTTTGTGTTGTCAATCTGTTGACAGAGAGAAGCAGAGAGGAAGACTGAAGGAGACAGAGTACGGTATCTGATCAGCACTAGTCCCACCAATAGCATCCGCACATTCTGTTCAACTAAATCAGACACAAACATATACGATGGAAACCACAAACATCATAATCATTCAGTTTCCTGTGCAGCCTGCTATAGTCTTTGCCAAAGTCCGAGATCATGCCAACTCTTTTCATTTGCGTCCACAATCACAGTGGATAGCTATGAATAAAACACATGAGCCTCTCTAGGTTTTTCTCCAGATTGCTTCGTATATTTCCAGACACATTCAGTGTATATATTCAGAGGGAGACATAATATTGGCCATTGAACATGTTGTCAGATTAGTGTTTGGCAGAGACACTGAATAACAAACAATGGTTTGGGTGAGCGGTACAGTCCCAGGTTTCCAGGAAGCACTAAAACAAAACAGAGAAAGCAAAATTAGAGCAGTGCAGCAACTCTGTCCAGGACACACGTATCAGAGTAGTACTTCGCAGGGAGCCAGAGCAACAACAATTGTTTTTTTGTTTTTTTTTCCAGAGCAGTTTCACTCTCACTTTCTCACTTTTTTTTCCCTTTCACACCGTACTGGCTACTGTCTTCTTTGAAGGAGGAGAGAAACTGAGTGGGTTATCATGGGAAAAGGAAAAATCCCGTGGCATAAAGGACAATGAGAGATATAAAAAGGACCGAAAGTACATATTATATATACCGTAAATATATTTTCATTCAAAGAAATAAATTATAAAGAATCTTTATCAAGCTTCTGACTGAAAACTACAACGTCTGAAGAATATATTAAAAAAAAAAAAAAAAGAAGTACACACAGCTGTTGTAGTGGCCCTCCCTTACAACTTTTCCGAACTTGGAACAAGATGGCCGCTCCGACTGTGCTGCATAAGGACACGTGTAGGAGAGTGGCATCCGTTTAGAGGGAGCTAAAACAAAAACCTGGCAAAGTATTTGAGTGAATTTATTTTGGTCTCGACTTTTTTGTAGCCACACAAAGTGTTTTCCCTCTCCTGTCGCATTCACATAAACAGGGTCATTGGAGACGGGAGATCTTTACGCTCTACTGCGAAAATATGAAATACGACTACGGCTCTTCATCATTTGGTATACAGTGTAGCTATAGCATTAATAATAATGATCATAATGGTAATAATGATAACAAGCTTTAGCTTTATTTGTCATAGTGGTCATTTAATGATGAGCACGTTAAATGATCAACAATATGTTACAATATTTTATTGTAAAATGTTGCACATGCTAGTTTAGCATGCTCCCTAAAGACAAAATCTAGATTTGCTTAACATTTCAACAGTATTGTATAACAATGATGATATGACACATTATTGTTATTATGTTATCATTATTATCATTCATATGACTATTATTATTACTACTTGTGCCTAGCTGAGAATTACTTCTTTTTTCATTTGTATATGACACTGAAGTTGTTTTGTGACTGATCCTGTTGGACTCCGGCTAACGAACGGCAGTGGGACGGACTCAGCGTGCCACTAAGTGAACTCCACATGCATCAGCAGGAAATAACCTGGCCCTCAAAATGGCTTCCTCAGTCCAGCCCCTCACTGACTCGTCTGCTCTGATGTCTCAAGCAGTCAGGACCCCTCATGTTATCACGCATTAAAGACAGGACATGAACCTTTGATGAAGACTGCTCCTTTGCAGGGGATTATTTCACAACTGTATCTCAGTGTTATCGTGTGTGAGTGGATTTCATGGCAGCAGGGAGCTAAATGGACGACAGGCATTGCCAAGCGTTTTTAAAGGTAAGCGAAGCTCGTTCAGTGAAGAAGGTGACATACAGACAGAGTATACAGTGGTGGGAGAATTTTTTTCTAAAGAAAAAGGACAATTAAATGAAAAAATATAGAACCTTATAGATCTCTTTTAAAAAAACAAAATTATTATGATAAGTGTTTTTCATTTTGGGTTTTTATCTAGTTTGATTATTTTCTGTTTTTTTAAATCAAGTGATATCTTTATTGTAATATTGTTATTGTTATTATAATTAGCTAATTACACTGGTTATAATTATGAGAGATGTTCTGTTAGCAGAGGTCACTTTGAAAATTAAAAAAACCTGGCACATAAAATGGCAGTTGAAGTCTGTGAAATTTGGTGGCTATTTTTTTTTCCCTCCTTTTTGTTCTAATCAACTTTAATTGTGGTATCACTGTTTGTATCCCGTTGGCTCTGCTTGAGATGAGACATAGCGAATGTGAAATGGTCAGCACTGGGTCCTTTTTTTCTGCACAGGGGGACAGGAAAGGCCCTGCTCTGGTTTACAAGCTCACTCACACTCGCTCTGTGCTTTCCTGAATGTCATCGCCATCACAGTGCTCCGAGTGCGATAGCGCTATGTCAACACCTTGTTGCCATGACTACACACTCGGACAAATGCGCCAAACGGCGTCACCATCGGCGCCTCGTAAGGCACCCCGTTGCCCCTTGTCAGTCACGTTCCTTTTAGGTGCCATATCTTGACGAGCCGACCAGTGTTCCTTCAATGGTAGCAAATCAACCTGAGCATTGTACCCATGTCCTCGCATAAAATGCCCCCTCCTCCTCCCCTCCAACCCCTCAGCATCCTGCCATCAGGTTTCCCTGGCAACTGTTGCCGCTGCGACAGCCCTTATCACAGTGTCTTGATTTTGGTTTCGAATGCTAAACAGACAGGAGCAGACGGTATAGAATTGCATCCATTTGTGCACGTGCATCCATCTCAAAGATTTTTTTCCTCTTGTTTCCCTGTTAATGTCTTTGATTTGTTTACACTGGCAACTATGTTTCTCACACCACTGATTTTCTGTCAGTGAATCATGTGATTTACATACAACTATCCCCTATGCATTTAATTTGCATAGGCCCCACACCATTGCTAAACGCATTTATGCACCCTACACTTGTGATTAACACTCAAACCCTGCATTAGTCATTAACATATTTCTTCCCCAGCACAAGGGATCCATATTCCCCTCACAAGTTATTTACATATTCATCTGCCTCTGTGTGTGCAAATAACGAAGAAATTATCATGTGGGCATGCTGGTGGGTATGAGTGCGGTGTGTGTGTGTGTGTGTGTGTGAGTGTGTGTCAGTTTTGTGTACATCAGTGGCTGAAAGCAAGGACTGTTACAAAAGCTATTTGCCCCTAATTCCTCAGATACTGTGTGCCCTGCCTATCGCCCGTAGTAGCTCATCACTTTGGAAAGCATTGTGTAGCCCCTATAGCTCCTGTGAAGTGGCACAAACCAGAGGCCATGTTATTGAGGCTCGGTGGTGGAGAGAGCAGCGGTTGAGCCGGAGACACACAGTCACACTGCTGCAGTGTCTGAGTCACAGAGCACTGAACACACTCCCAACACTCTAATGGAAATGCTGTGTTTACTGTGCAGTAAGGGACCCGCTCGTTCACCCATTCAGGGAATAGGTGAAAAACACCAGTATGTGTGTGTGTGTGTGTGTGTGTGTGTGTTTGCGTGTGCAGCTCTGGATTACGAAATACGTGTTGTACTGTGTTGTGTAAGGCAAAGAAATCAGGACATTTGAAGCGTACGCTGTTTATGGCAAAAGATGTTACACCATTGTTGATGCAATGCTGCTCAGTGTGTGTGTGTGTGTGTGTGTGTGTGTGCACGTGTGTGTGCATGTTCAGGTGGGCTTACGCTAGCTAGGTTGTGTAAGGAGGGGAACGTGGAGGAGGGGCGGTCAGACCTCCATTTTAAATCCCCAGTTTAAACCAGCTCTGTCTGTCTCCCTCTGCTTCAGGCTACTTTTATGATCCTCTCACTGACACTTAAAGTAAAAACAGGATTTTTTCTCCCTCAGTTAAGCAGCTCCCCCCTCCTTTCTCTCTCTCTCTCTCTCTCTCTCTCCCTCTCTCTCTGCATACTGGGATAAACCCGACTGATGAAAGGTCTGTTCAACCTCTCCTTTCAAGAGAACATCCCCAGCCTCCTTTAACTCTTTGACAATCTGCCACACTAAATTGAGGGTCAGGGGTCAAGTCTAGTGGCAGCTTCCGTTTACCGCACACCCTCAGCTGGCTAATCAAGGTTAGCGTTCACATTCTGAATTGTGCCATTTGTTTTTTATTGTTTTGCCCTGGCTCAGCTCGATATGAGAGTAACACCTGTTGGTGAAGCTTAAGTGATTTTTAATGTGCATTTTCAGTGGCTGTATTTATGGTTAATCGCCTTGACAGTGATGTGACTTTTAGTCATAATCATAACGATGCACATGAAATGATTTGCTGCTGCTCTCTTATGGTGCGTGAGGGTTTGTTTTAGCACATATATGAGAGCAATACAGGCAGTGGCGCCTCCAAGGGGAGGCCATGGCCCTCCTTAATAAAAATGCTGACCACCAATTGGAGGCTGACATTACTGTTTTCAAGAGGCCTTTCAAGGGCTGTGACACGTTCATTTCTTAAGCTAGCATGAAGGCAATGTTGTGAAATCTTGTGAAACTAGATAACCCAAGGCATCCAGTGGTACCAACCATGTGGGCATAGCTTGTCAGGAAGGGGGCTAAATAACATTTCAAAATTAGGGTACATTTTGGCACTAACTTGCCATTTTCAAAAGGGGTCCCTTGAACTCTTACCTTTCTAAGGGTACCTTCGAGTCTCCTCTAAACTTGAGAAGGCTTGTTTTCAGTAAATGTTTAGTTCCTTATAATCAATGTAGTTCTTCAAATTAAATCTGTATATTTGTCTGAAGGAAAAGAACAACAAGCCTATCTGAAGAACAATAAATTGCTTAACATGTACAGAGATAAACATCTACTCACATCTACAAATGATGCGTTAGGTATCCTCCTGTGTCTGTTATTGACATTTCGGAAAGCCGCGTCAGTTGACACATACATTGTGTCTTTTCAAAATACACTTTCGTTTTCACGGGATATGTACAGTTCCTGCTCGTCACATGTATGCAGTCTTTTTCAAAATAAACGTACAATGTAGGTAAAACACCTCGTATTTATGTTTATTTCCTTGATCAAGGAAATTATCATGGCTCCACTTAACATTCACATGGGAAGGGAACAGCAGGCTCCCCAGTGAAAGTCCGGCGTTTGTTTGATCCATCGATCTCCCCTCCCACCCTCTCTATAGGGACTTTCCAGCTACTTCTATGACATTGTTTCAAACATAACAAACTGCCGCTGGTTGGTGTGTTTCATAATGCCATCAAAGGTACCTTTGTGTGTCAGTATCTCATGTGGATGTCCACTGACATAGTGCCAGACTTCAATTGGTAGCTGCTGCGTCAACAACTGCGGCCGCCTGATGCGTATTATATCATTGCGAAAGGTGCCTTTGTGTGTCAGTATAGAAAGCTCAGATCACTTACAAAGTGGCGGTATTTGATGAATTTGGGATGAGAATGGGGTGTATAGATACATAAAACATCAAATCAGGATTGTTGTGGAACTCAAAATGTTAGCGGCACTAATATTGACATAGTTTTTTGCAAGCCTATATACTTAAACAGCATTAATAAATTCCTGAAATGCAGTTGTAGGTGTTGGTTTTGGTGTGCCACCCCAACATTTTCAGTGGCCCCATGTGGCCACCTCTATGAAACATTCATGGTGGCACCACTGGATCCAGGTTTAGTCTGCTGCTCATTGTGACCACACTTGCGCCGGTCCCTGAGGGCGGTGTCGCACACATGTTAACCTCAGCGCTACAAGCCCTGTGTGAGCTCCACACTGCTTAATTTCTTTTCTGTCACCCCCCCTTTTTAAAAATAGCAGTAAAGCGACAGCAGAGCTCAATGCATTATTGATACACATGGTGTCAATGATGCATGTGCTAAGACACCAGTGCTAATTTTCTCCCCATTGCAGAGGCCACGAGCATCAAACCGCTGTAATTTATATGCATCGTTATTGCTATTAGTTTTCACACAGCCATCAAGACGGCCCGTGAGAGCGGAGCCAAACGTTGCAGCCTGTCTCCTCGCATGATGGCTGCTGTGATTCTGTTAAGTGCAGCAGTGTTTTGTGTGCCACTGTGTCACTGAGGCCCCCCCACCCCCCACCCAGCAGCAGCAGCCCTGTCTCACTGTTAGCTGTGCCTCTGCTGTGGGATGTTTGGCAGTCAGGGGCTGGTTTCATCACCATCACGCTGGTCTAAGGCCGATTTGATGGCACCAGTTTTAAGATGCCCGGGTCGCTCCGTTATGAGAATTTTTTGTCACTGCAATGTTGTTTCTGCTGGAGGATGAGATGAGACATTTTTTTCTGTGTCATCACTGTGAAAAACCCTGCCCTGTAGCCACTTATCAAACCTCACCACACACACAAGCACGCACAAGTGTAAGAACCACACACCCTCCGACACTGACTGACTGAGTGATTTATTGATTGAGGTGGGGCTTTCTTAAACAATTTGCAGCTGAGTGCAGTGGAGGTTAACACAAACCTCTCAACCGCTGCCACTGTGCTTTAGTTTACACGCGTGTGTGCTTTGTATCCTGCGAAGGTGTCTTTTAATTTGAGCCGGGACATTAGCACATGGCTTATTTCCTTGTTGCCTTGGTAACCGTGTCGTTGGTCACAAGATGTCCGTTTTGGTCGTCTTGCGAGCTCTGAGCTATGTGGAGTCGGAGGGGGCCTGTCAGTGTGTGTGGGCTGTGACGTGAGAGTGATGAGTGGTGTCTCATCCCAGATGACTATCTCCTCTGTGTCACTCAGCTGTGGGTCAGCGGGCCTGTGAGCCGCTGCTCTGAAGAAAACTGAGAAAAATCCACACAGTCATTGAAATAGTAAAATGGGACACGCTCACAGCCCATGTAATTGTAAAGTACCGATTAATGGGAATAGTAAAGCCGGAGCGCTGCTTAACACAGAGCTTCTCATGAATGCTTTATAAAGGAAGATATCGGTGTCGTCGTGTGAAAACCTTGTAACTCCAGTTTTGAACATCAGTGGAGTGATTACATTTTTATATTTGCGCTGTGAAAACTCCACAGCCCTCGGTGCTGGTGAAACCCTCTCAGAACTCTGTGGGGTAAAGTGAACAAAATGGCGCGGCAGCTTCAAAAGAGCTAGGTCCCCCAAAAAGCTGGCATCTGGGGCGATGCAAGGTTTCCACCCGACAGCGACCATATTGCGCTTTCAAATACAGATTCGTGTTTTGAGAACAATCTGGGATGTTGCGGCTCGTGTTGGGATTTGGAAACATTCTTGTGGAGCAAGTTGATACCCTGAAGCGCTGTGGAAAACTCCCCTTCAGGTGTGTGATGTGTGCGGACTCGGGGACTTGTATTGGAATGTCCTGAACCATCCGTAACTATTAAAGGATGTGCTGACCCAGCAGCTGTGCTCCTCTCAGAGGACAAGCTCACAGTTAAGTTTCCAAACGCACATTCCCCCTCTATCCACAGAAGCCCGGCTCCCAGATTTACTGTTTATGGGCACCTTGGCTCGGCATCATAATCGCACTCTGCTGTGTCTGATGTTTGTTTGAAGCTGGGCGGGGGCCATAGAGTACATTTCACCGCTTTGAAGTGTAAATTCAGGTCTGGTTGGAGCACCGTATGGAGGGCAGCGAGGAGATAGCGACAGCCATATGGATATAAGCTGGTGGTTTGATAATAGAGCTGTCTAACCCTTATCTGTCTACTGAGGTGGCAGAGGCGCAGGAGGACGTGAGGTCAAACCCAGCCCGGACGTCAACAGCGAGAAGTTGTCCGGGCCCAGAGAGGTGAAGCCAGAGCAGAACTCAGCCCTGACCTAGATAAGCCTCCCCAGCTGAGCTTTGAATCAGACCTGCAGCATCCTCCCAGTGAAAGAAGTTTTATTTTAAAAAAGCAGGAAACAGTTGTAAACAGTCATCAATATGAAATAAACTTTTACTGGAGATATTGATTTTCCTTTACCCTTTTTTGTCTCCACCCCCACATGTCAGCCAGTGAGGCATGCTGCTTTTCTCATTGGTGCTGATTTATTTATCCGGTCTGGCCCTTAGTACCCTCATTTCATGTCTGCTCTCATTTCTGCTCCCGGTCTATGTGACACCAACCTCACAAGTTATATTTTTACCCCTGATGCTCATGAACGGCTACGAGCGACATTCAGCAGGCACGGAAAGCGGCCCTCCGTCGTGCTCGAGCTGCGGCGCGTCCCGTCATGGCCGAGCCACGTTTGCCAGGCTTAGCCGGCAGAAGTGCCCGCTTACCACGCAACAGCTTCAGTCGCCTCAGGCCTCCCCACCCTCTGAGCCCAAAGGAAACAGAGTGACAAGGGAGGACAGGGCAGACAGAAATAGAGAAAGAGAAGGGAGAGATGGATTGAAAAGAGGCGAGGATGACAGGATGAATGAAAGATGACACTGAGAGACATCCTGTCACTACATATCTATGTAGGTTTCAGTCTACACATGTGTGTGCATGAATGTAATATGTCACACACACACAGAGGCCCCAGCTCTGTGCGCTCAGTGTGTGTGTTTGTGTAATATCTGCATGAGTGGCGTAAGTATGCATATTTATGCATATGTCCGAGTGGGTTGCGTGCGCACTTGTGTGCACTCAAGTGCGCACCGTATCTGTGTTTGTGTATCTGTGTGCGGCAGAGATAAAGACATGAAGGAGGAAGGGCCGCCGTGGTGCTTATATGTCACCCAGCGCTGGAGGGGGAATGACTCCTCTCTGTCCCCGACCCAGGGGAGGCAGAGGAGGAGCAGCTGACTTCTCCTGCTTCTCTGCCTTTTTCTCACCCTCTCCTTCAGAAATGTAGCTAAAGCCTCAGTCACGGCCTTTCCCTCTCTCTCTGACTCACACACACACACACACACACACATAAACACACACACACACGTATGCTCGCTCGCTCACGGGAGTACGTCTTGCATTATCCCCCTTTCCTCCTCTTGTGCTTCTCATCCCCTTAACCCTCCCGTTCCCCTCCTCCGCTCCTCTCTATCTACCTCATGCTTCCTGTTTCACCCCTCCCACCTCCATCTTCTGCCAGTTTTCACCCCCTTGCAGCTAGATGTCAACTTGTGATTCTGTGTTAACCCCTTGATCCACACAAACACGCACACACTCTCCCACACTCCGGTACAGCCCCCCTGCACCACTCCGATCCCCTCTCAGGAAAATTGAAAAAACAAACCCAACAACAAAACCAAGGCTTCTGATATTTCCTTCCCTCTGTTCAATTAAACATGGCCTCCATCTGCTTCTTTGTTTCGCCTCAGCTTTTCTTCTGCAATATTGACTATGGTTGTTCTTGTGATTGTTTCTTAAGACTGTGTTTTAACCTGTTATAACCACAGATGTACGTATTAACACTGGAGGAACATGTCACGGGTGTGTGTGTGTGTGTGTGTGTGTGTGTGTGTGTGTGTGTCAGAGAGAGAGTGTGTATGCGTGGAGGAGGGTGGATTTGTTCTGCTTCAAGGTTCTGTGCCAAATCTTTTTCAGAACATTCAATCTCTGTTCATGTGCCATACTGAGAAATTTATGAAATAAAAATAACGTTTTTTCCACAAAATTCAAAGTGAGATTGGGGTGCTTATTTTTGACTGTAGGTCTATTAACTTAAACCCATGTGTGCCAAATCACTGGAGCACAACAGTAACAAACCTGCGGATATTTCGCCTGCATGTGTGTGTGAATGAATTATGTGAATTCCTAATGTTCTTCCTACGTCGCTGTTCTTATCCCGGAGAGCCTCTTCTTCCTTCAGTCAGCATCAGTTCTTTTTTTTTTTTTTTTTTTCCTCAGCGTGCCGCAGCAGTGTTGCAGAGTGTGTGTGAGTGTTTCGAAGGCATTGTGTCAGTGTGTTAAAGCTGATTTGACACTGAGGCTGTGGACCGGCTGGCTGCAGGGTGTGTATCGTGACCCGAGCGGCTGACCTACGCCTGCGCCCCACGTCTGCTTGTGTGCATGTGTGTGTCTTTGTGTTCATGTGGGTGCATGTCTGTGTGTGTGCGTGTGTATGTGTGTACGTGTTGTTCGTGGGATGTTGTTTAGCCTGCGGTGAACACTTAGCTCGTGCTGGCTGGGGGTTTGCCAAGAGGTCAGCTTCTGAATGCTACTGACTCAGGGTTACAATTATTGGCTTACCGTGTGTGTGTGTGTGTGTGTGTGTGTGTGTGTGTGTGTGCGTGTGTGTTAATATGTGTGTGGATAGGGGTGCAGGTTGGGGTTATTGGGGTGGTTAACATTGATCCTCTCTTTCTTATCAGTGATTTTTCTGTTTTGTTTGAGGAATAAATTGTTTAATTAAACTATTTTAAAATCACAGCTGCGGCGGTTAACTGCCTGTCGATCGGCAACAAAGGCACTGAGCTCTGAAGGTGTTAGATGTTATTTCAGTGAAGTGCCTTTCCAAACCTATCACTAAACTTTGCTGCAAACCTGCTGACAGCTGAGCACAACTAATGATAGAAAGGTATACTGTGTGTGTGTGTGTGTATGTGCCCTCAAAAGCAGAGCTCAGTGTCCTTATTTTCTGCCTGCACACTGTGGTGTGACATATTCGTTTTACGTCTAACTACGTTAGTAATGTTACATTTGCTTCCAACCTTTGTGATCACAGAACTTTTTCATCCTTCCATTAATTTCAATTTAGTGGTACATATTGTTAATGATATTGTTGTTTTGTATAAACTCCTTGTGATCATTTTGATAGTCACCTCAGTGTCTTTAAATAGTGACGTTAGCAAGTCAGCTAGCCTAGATGGCTACTAAAATAAAGAAAAACATTGTCAGGTTTATGAGGAGGGGGGTCAGCTTTACGGAGCTTTACTGCTCACTTTCGCAAGACAGTATACATCTGTCACATAAATTTATGGCAGCTCCTCCAAACACTACTAAGATCGCGTTTTTTTTACATTGCGTGTACTAATTTGCCTGCGCAACCTAGAATTTTGCGTGTGGGGCTGAACCATGGTTTGCGGGTGATTTACTAAGAGTGACTGCGTAAATGACAAGAGGTGCAAATGTGTTGGAGACACCCTATTTAAATGAGGGTTTTGCGTGTTTTATGGTTTGCAGCATGGCGAGTTAGGAGAGAAAGCGCAAAGTGAAATCCGACCCTATGAAATTCGAGGTGTTGGTAGATAAGGCCAATAAACACTTCAATGAGCTACAGCAAAGAAACCTGACCGTCTCACAAAGGAACGCTATATGGGAAGAAATCTGTGACCAGAGAGGGAGGAGAGGTGCGCACGGCGGGCAAGTTCTATTATATAATATAGTATTAATATATTTACATTTTCTCCTCCCAGCACACGCACAATTGCGTGTAAACGCCCCATATTGCATATTCATTGCAGCAAACGTACTAACTGGATGCAGACGCGTTATTTTGTACCTGAAAGACGCAAGCCTTAGTGTGCACTGTTAGTAAATCAGTTTGTACATTTTCTTGCGTTTTTATACACGCAAACCTTTAGTAGATCTGGCCCCAAGTGTACAAAAAGAGCCATAATGAACTTATGTCAGTTAAGTTAACGTTGGTGCTACACTGAGAGACTAGCTAACATTGCTAACCGTTGTCTAAGAGACACAGGTGTTTTTCAAAATGATCAAAAACCCTACGTAGGCTACAAAACCAAACAGTGATAGGCTAATATGTACAAAATTGTGCAAAGTGAAGAAACTAACTCAAGGATAAAAAAGCATTGTAATTACGAAGGTTGGAGGCGAAGGTGACGTTACTGTAAAGTTGATAGGAAGTAAACAAGCATGCAGTTCATAAAATGTGGAAACGTCACAAGACATTGTGCAAGTATTGGGACATGTAGCCTACAATTATTAAAATATTCAGGTTTAAACCGTTTAATAATGTAATCTGGAATGAAACATAACCAATGTCTCTCAGCAAGAGCTGCAGACATACTTGATTTGGCTTTGAATGCTGTGAGACTTGACTGAACTTGAAAGCAAAACATTCAAGTCCTGAATTAATGAATCATGTCTTGAATATTAAATTGTTAGATCTATGCAGTGAAAAAGGACTACGTCTCCTGTGAGTAAAAACCACGTTAAAGTCGTTACACACATCAATATGTGCCCTAAATTAAACATACAGTATGTCTTTTTCTGCCGCTAGTCTTTAACAGAAGACAGAGCAATGCCGTCATTGCAGTTAGTTTCTCCCAGTTAGGATTCCCTCAGCGTTCATTGTTCAGGAGGTTCTTACCTGGAGCCGAATTATCTCTAATTGTCTCTTCCACTCCAAACAAATGGAGCAGGTTATTAACAGGTAACAACACTTGATAAAGCAGTTCCATATAAAAGACTGTTTTTCCCCACCCTGTTCGACACAGCAGGGGCTGGAGCTGAGTTGCCACGAACGTTTGCTCAGCTTGTTTCTCTAATAACTTAAGATCCAGACGTGAGATGTCTTAAAATCCTTCATCCGGTTAAAATATACAGTTAAAAATGTGGCTTAAAACTTGAATAAAAATCCATTTATGTCACCATCTTGCACAGAGGGGATATGACACCACTGACCAAATGACACGGACTGTGTCAATTACCGATTTTTCTGGGTTAGAACATTGTTGGAAACATTTTAAATAACTTAAGTACACAGCTCAACAAAATATATAATGCAGACGTTGTCATCTTTACTGTACGTTCAAACCAACAGCGACCAGAGCTTCCAAAATGGCGCAAGTCATTAATTTTCAATAGCCATGTTTCCATCAGCCTGTTCAGATGCGCATCTAGAAGTATTGCATCAGAAAATTATGATGGAAATGCCAAAATTCGAATTAAAATCCCCTGATTCGCACAAACTAAAATATGCTTGCTTTAGCCGGTTGTTGGTTGATTCGAAAAAATGTTGAAAACAGTTATGTTTGAATTAAGTCTGACGTAGCGCACCTCTCTCCATGGTGATATCCACACTCCGGGTCGGGAAGGCGGTAATGCATTTACAAGCTGGTTGCCAACCGCCAGAAAACGTAGAAGAAGAAGAAGAATGCAAGACTTGTTTTGTTTTCACCAAAGTCCATACATTTAATGGAAACACACAGGATTCGTATTTCTTCTGATGTGCATTTCCCAATGATTCGAATCACTTTTGGATGGAAACATAGCTAATGAGAGCCCGGCGAATTGAGCGACTTGGTTGTCAGCTGCGCGTCTTGGGCAACCAAAGGGACTGGAGCTGGTCCAGAGGGGAGTTAAAACTCATTTTACTTTCTAGTAATGAGCTCTGACGCGGTTCGGCGACAACCAATCGGAATGCTGATGTGCTTCGATGAAGCGAGTCCCAGAGAACAAGCCATGTATCTTTGGTTCCCACAGCACACTTGTTTCAACAATGGATATTGAGAAGTTGATTACTTGCGCTATCGCCCACTCAGTCCTTTATACTGTGTCGCTGTATGGTTACAGAGACCAAAATAAAAAGAATGAGGCTTGGGACCGTGTCACTGAGCTAGTTGGTTGGTCTAGTGAGTTTTAAAGTGTGTAATGTTAGTAATAGAGGAGAGAACTGCAGGCTAATGTTGCAACATAGCATGCAAGTATTCCTTCCTCGGTTTGAATGGGATGACATACTGCAAAGCAAAGCAGATTTCGCAAAATGACATTAAAGTACAGCAAACTATCCATCATAATTTCTTTATGTGTGCATTGTGCATACGATACTTTCAAGCCAGTAGTTCGCTTTGCGGCTCCTTTAAATCGACAAGCATGATCTAACGTTCAAATGATTCACATGATGAGCAACTAGAGTGACCAAACCTGCCACAAATATTTTTGACATTCGTGCTTCTTGGGCATCCGCGTTAGACTTTGCCTCTTTGGAAGCTTCTGGTTTGAACATACAGTTAGACATTTTATTGCGGAACAGATACATATATATTATATCTTTAAATGGCAATCAATCCAATTGCTGCTAAGACATGTCACTCAAAACCACAAATACTTCATGGTAGCAGTAGAGGAAAGGTCAGAGGATCCTCTGACCTTTCCTCTACTGCTACCAAAGTCATTAGTACTCATTAGGCCCCCTAGAAAGTGCACTGGGCCAATTTCATAGTGGCCAAACAGAAGAATTAAAACATCCGAGTCCATCATGTGATGCCATTGGGCCCGAAAAGCCTTTTCCCCTTAGATTTACATTGTGAAAAATATGTCTGTAAATCAGTGGATATTTGTTTTAGCTTCACACCCCCTGTGAAATGACTTGTTTCACTACTGGGTTTCGGTCAGTTCAGTCTGATAACATTTGGAAGGTCTAGAAGAGCTGCACAGTTAAATGATTTTAACCCCATCCAAGTTAGTGGAGCATTAAGCCGTAAGTAGTTGTTTGGCAGCTGGAGCCTCTAGTGCGCTTGCTCTATGGGCCCAATGTGGAAGCAGCGCCGATCATTCAGGAAATTGTATACGTGGCAATTTTTGGCTTCATGTGCCACTGTGCAATTTATAGGAATTAACATGGTCCTGCTTCCAACGCTGTGTCCAGTTCTCTTTTTACATCCATGGTTCTCGCCCCCAGAGGACCATGAATGTTTTACCAAAATTGCATGGCAAACCATCAAATAGTTGTTGAGATATTTTAGTGTGGTACAAAGTGTTGAACCAAATTTGCCATCCCAAGAGCCATGCTGCTAAATGACAGTTACCACAGCAAATGCAGCATCATTTTCATGGGTTGCATTCAGACCTGAGAGACTTGTAAATGACTTGCAATGTGAACTTGGACTTTGCACCAAAAGACTTGAAAACAGCTCTGTTCCTACATTAAATTTGGGTTACTTTGCCTGTGTGAAGAATACCAACACTTTAAAACACGCCACAAAATGCATTTATTCCAAAATCCAAGGTATGATGTTTAATCCTTACTTAGATACTTTGCATTTATACAAGTTATCCTACTTTTCTAAACTGTACAGCTGTACTTCATACAACTATTTTAAATCATGCAAACAATTGTTTGCGTCTACAGCACAAACTCTCCCGTTTCCCTTCTATCAGCTTTTACATGTAAACCAGGAAGCATATTCTTTTTTTCCCCCCAGAGCTGGTAATCTAGCAATTTAGCTTTTCTTTTTTTTCTCTCCAAAAATTCAGTAAATTCTGTAATCAGATTATTGTAATCCAGTTACACATTATGTATTACTCCTCCAGCCTTTGTGTGGGTGTGTGCATGAGAAGCCGCAGCAAAAAAAATGAAAATGCAAACAAGCGCTGTCCTGGTTTGCATGATGTCTGCACACAATCCATGTTGAAGCATGTCGGTTTGAATTGCATTAGCACTGTGTCATTTGTATTACCATATATTTAAAAAAAGATGTGTGACATGTTCTCTGCATGGGTTGCATGCGCTTCAGTGCATGGTGGAAGGTTGTCAGTGAGTGGGAAAATACAAGTGCTCTTTCTTCAGGAGTCATGTGTTGGAACTTCAAAATGCTGATGCGACACCACCTTCGTGCGCATACACGCCATGCAGGGTGCAGTTTACAGTCGCACTGAATAGATTATGCAAAACCACCTAACAATTCTCATTTTCACCTCACCGACACTAGTATCTACACGACTCAAGGGTAGAACAGCAAATACGTACTTAAGATTGGAACAGACTGCATGAAATCCAGGGCAATTTCTATGTGACAAACAGTGAGGCTAAAGCATGCAACTCAATCACAAGGCTCTATTTCTCTCTCAGCTCTAGTTAGGTTAAAATAGTTGTGATTGAAGGTAGAGGGGGGCTGTCAAAGAAAAAATAGAAGCTAGTGGAAGGACAGGAATAGGGATTTGAGGAGGAGAAAGAGGAGGAGGAGGAGGGGGAGTCCTAACGATGAGCGGCAAACAAGTTTCCGTTTTCTGCCTCCCCTTCTCGTGAAAAGGCCAATTCTTTCAGTTGGCTGAAATCTAAGTGATTTCTCCCCCTGCTTCTCCCCCTCTGGGGCCTGTCGCATGTCACTCTTCTCCTCGCTGCCATTTGTCTCTGGTTTTCTGCTCTGGTGCTCATTCTGTGTTGGCGTCGTAGTTACTCTGGGAGGTGAGCATCGTCTGGAGGTCAAGGCTGGCATTAGTCCTGGATGTGAAGGTCACAGCCTGAAAAAGAGGTGCCTCTGTCTTCTTTAATTCAGTCTCGCGTGATGAACGGTCCGTGTCACCCTTCCACAGCCCCCCCACCCGCTCCTCCTCTCACCACTCCCCCGTTCTGCGGTGATACAGTTGTAAAGTGTAACCTTGGAGACAGGGGCTAATCATCCATCCCATAGCTACCCTTTCAATCCTTCTCCCGCCACCTTGCCACCTCGCTGTCTCTTTACACCTCTCCTCCTCGCTCTCGCCTCCCACCTCCTCTCCACCTTTCCCCTCCTCTTCGCCGCAACAGGCTATTTAGGTATTTCATTGGGTTTACAGTATTTTCTCAATTATCTGCCTACCTCTTTACCTCTCCCCCCTTCCTCCTCCCCCCTCATCCTCCCCTCTCTTTGTTTGTCCTCTGGAAGGACGTTTGTTTTCCTGTGGGGGTAGAGGGGAATCGACATCGAGAGATGAGTTATTGATTAGAAAGCAGGTTGCAGGGGAGAGGTAATGCGACTCAGAGAGAGAGAGAGAGTGAAGACAGGATGACACGTACAACCTATGACACATCCTGCATACTGTATCAAGGCAGCATACCCACGCATGCCGATGTGACATATGTGCAGTGTGGTGTGTACACGCTGTAAGGTGCACACATGATTAAAGGTGACATAAATGGTCACTGTTGTGTGAAAATCTTTGCGATTCACTTATGTTTAACAGATTAAGTGGGTGACTGCGGGTGGAGAAATCAACATCCCGACAGGTTCTTAAAAAAACGCATTTTGCTTCACTTCTAATGATCACGAATCCTTAATTTCGATTAGCTTGTTTACGGAGAATCATCAGTGGGAGGAGGCCAGAATGACTTTGAAGGTGATTGGTCCACCCTTTGGGCAAACCAACATTCATTGAGACCTCAAAATGAACCCTTTTCAGATGATTGGCTCATCCTTAAGGGACAGTTCACCCCAAAATCAAAAATCCATAATTTTCCTTTTACCTATAGTGCTATTTGTTAGTCTAGATTGTTTTGATGTGAGTTGCTGAGTTTTGCCAGTATCAGCCAAGAGATGTCTCTTTCCAAAATCATGACCCAGTTACTCAAGATAATCCACATAGTTGTGAGCCGTTTCATGTAGTAACTATTTTCTTTTACCAAACTACACCTGCCAACCTTATCACCGCACAGAGGGAAGAGTGCATCTACTACTATCTATAGATGGAAGGCTCATGCTAATAACAGCATTTAATGCTAAGTCAATTCGGTAGAAAGAAAACAGGCCCAGTTTACACCTGCAGAAGTGTGATCTTCGTGCTGGGGACAGTTGGTAAGAGCCTGCCTGACCGCACATACACAGTGACAGGGCTAACTGTTAGCATCACATGGCATACATAACCTAATGGTTATTAATTGGTTTAACGACAGAGTCAAAATGTTTCATTATCAGTGAGAGCCTGTTGAGACTGTTTGACAGCTGCTGCTGCATTAGCTCACGTTAACGAGGCAGACGTTGAACCGACTGTTCACTGGGAGTGGAATGGCTCCAGAGATGGTCCTTTAGATGGGCAATTGGATCTCAAGACACATTGATGACGTACTTGGTACATTCACACCTCTACTTGGAGCTGGCCACTTGTGATCCGATCACCCAAGGTGCATGTTAATACCAGGTGTAAACAGGGCTTATTTTCTTTCTAACGAACTGAGCTGGCATAAGTCAAAACTCAGCCAATGACTACACCACTGATGTATACACTAATGTGCTGTCACAAGCACAAGCCTCTCGTCCATGACTAGATGCACGCTTCTAAAAGAAGGAAGGTTCTGCAAACTGGAAATAATGACAGCTATTCAGGAAATCTAAACAAATCCCCCAAATCATTTTCTGAATGGAGTTTAGTTGACAAACAGGATGCATGGCCGATCTGTCTAGATATGCATAGTTTCAGAAGCTTGTTCATGGACTCAGGAGTTTAGATACAGTGAGTTAGTGCTTGGTTTAAACTCAAAATCCAGTGCTGCTGGTTGTTGTCATCATATAAACCACTTTCCATAATTTGCTGATTTGTCTTACTCTTAGCTGCCAGAAATCGATTCTCATTCTTTTTTCCGGACTAAAATCTTCGTGTAAAAAATGTGTTTACAAGATTCCGGGTAGCTTTGCAAGGTGTTGCATGTTGGTCAAGCTCAGAAAAAGACCCTTTATTTCAGTTCCTGAAAGGCAGCACACAGGGGATATCTTTTTCCACCTGACTGTGACACATTTTAACTGCACTGTTAAGCACACTATAGCATAATGAAAAACCTACACACTTTGGGCCACATGTGGCCCACATGCAAGGGCAGGTATGAGACCAGCAGTTTTGCAGTTAGACAGAGCAGAGAATATGTCATCCCAGGAGAAGGTCAAAAAAATCCAGCAAACAGCACAAGATGTAATTTATAACAAGGATTTACCCAGGGACACTATTTCATGCACAGCTATCCATGAAGAGATGTCTTTTTTTCCCTGAGAGCAAGCATATGTTCTGTCAGACACCGGTGGAGGCATCAACGTAACACCAGTCCACCAGCCAACGTGTGTGAGTGCGTGTGCTGTAAAAACAGCTCTTTAAGGAGGTGCCAGATCCTTCTCTGTGGTGCACAGCATTTGCAGTGTGTTGACTTGTGATATGACGCTATCACAGGCTCCAGTCTGGACCTGACGATGGGCTCACGTCCATGCATCCGTTTCCATAGAGCTCCTCAAATCCTGACATTCGACAGGACTCTGACAAAGGAGATGAGAGCGTTTGAGCCGGCCGGATCGCAGCCTGCTATCTCGGATAATTATCTCTGATATTCAGCATTCCAGACTAGAGCAGAACAACCAGGAGACAATCTGTACAAACAAACATGATGCGATTATGAATGCATTACCATCCAGCAGACAGGCAATCAACACGCAATGTCTTGTCGCGCAACCCTGCAGAATCCTGAGTCCTCTCCGGTTTCTAACACATCGGAGATGATTGACATGCAAACAGCAGCTGCTTGTATAGAATAGAGTCAGCTCGCCTCGCCCCTCCCACCTTCACCCCCAACTTGCTTTTACTCTTCACTCTGTGCCTCCTGCTAACATAAAGGTGCTGTGTATGTTTCCCCAAGGTGAACCGACTGGCTTGATGGTGCACGCCGAGATGTGATTGTGCACTTGTAGAACATCTTAAAATCCATGTACCGTGCGGCGTGCAACCTTCACTGTATGGTCACTGATGCCACCACTCCCTTCCATCCCTATGCTGCAGCGCTAAACGATTCAAGTAGTTGCGGTAATGACTTGAGGCAAGGAGGCATCGGTTGAGGTGAATCTCTCTCTCTCTTTCTCTCTCAGTCTCATCAGCGTCTTCAATCCATCGATTAGCTACAGAGGAGTACTGACAGGCAGCAGCCACTGCGGTCCTGCAGGGTTGCCTGTGTGTGTGTGTATGTGCGTCGGCCTGCGAGTGTGAACAGATAGGGATACAGACAGCAGACACGGGCAAAGAGCCTGCAGTTGTGCACACCTATGCCAGGGAGTGCGAGAGCCTTATTTACTCTACTACCTGGTTTATTGAGTCAACCCCCTCAGTCAGGCTCTGATGCAGCCGCCTGTCTGCCCCCTCGGCTTGGCTGCCTCCGCCACTGCTGCGTGCTAAGTCACCCGGCTTTAGCAGCATTCGTGATCCCCCTACAGGTGAGCGCAAAGCACCTTCTTGTGCACACGCAAGCGTCGTTGACCACGTAAGGGCATGCCACCTCTGCGCCCTGCACAGCTCACACTGGACCTGTTTACGCAGGGACCGGTGGCGGCAGCAGTGGTGCCTAATGAGACGACATTATTTATAGTCCGGCGTGACAGCAGCGGCCTCACCATTAGACTGATAATGAGTCACTGGGATATTGATGGATGCTTGTCTATATTGGTATTCACCAAGGAACTGGTGCCACTTCTCCGGGTTGCCGTGGATACCAACGTTGCCTGCTAAATGACCCAATAATAATAATGATAACAATGACAGCACTGTGTAGAGATTGAGTTTTAAAACCACAGGGAGAAGGACGCCGGCCGGAGCGCGGGAGTAATGAGGATGGAAAGAGAGCGATACAAATGAAAAGAGGGAAATAAATGTGTGAGGGAGGGAGGAGGGTGGTGGTGGTGGTGGTAAGGTGTTGTGTCAGGAGTTTGGGCTGGGTGGTGGGTGGGGGCAGAGAGAGGGGGAAAAACACACAATCGATGATCAGTGAAGTAGCATTAGCATTGTTCACACATCCCCAGCCTCACCCCCACCCCCAGCTCCCCACCACCCCCTTCCTCTTGCGGCCTCTCTTTCTTTCTTGCTGCAGCGTTGCCATGGCGACCGAGAAATGTGGGAATACCTCTGTCCTTCAGAGAGAGAGAGAGAGAGAGAGGGAGAGAGGGAAGAGATGGAATGAGACAAAGGGCACGAGGAAGGAAGGAAGGAAGAAAAGAAGGAAGAGGGGGGACAGAAGATGCAGGGGAGTTCGGGGTGTAGGGGAGCAGACATCACTCACCGGCTGAGTGCACATTAAAAGCCTTGTTTAGCCCTTGAAGGAGCAGCTAAAGTATGAAACATTGTGATCTTAAACACTCGTGTACACACATAAACAAATGTGCGTCAGAGTCGGCGCCCCGCTAATGCATTCAGCTCCCTTCGCTGGCTCCGCTTCCATGAAAGAGAGTTAGTGGAAAGTGTTTTGAGTGAGTTTGTGTGCACAAACACTCACACACACACACACACACACACACACACACACACACACACACACACACTCACACACACACACACGTTCTCTCACGCATGCTCTCTGACACACTCCTCTTCGCTCTCATTCTATCTAACACACACACACAGACGTGATTGTGATCGCACACATGTTAATCAGCGGCCAGCCAGGCTCCCATGTATTTACCTGGGCTCTGTGTTGTGAAGCCACGGTTACTATGACAACCCATTTAGACTGAAATAGTCTCAGTGCCTTTTGCTTTCCATTGCGTGGCATGTTTCCCTCACCTTGTTTACCCTAAATTCTTCCCCTGACCCCTCCTCCTCGTCACACTGGTGCATTAGCAAAGCTACTGAGGTGTCCTCCCCTCTCACTCCCCTTAACTCCCCCCCAACTCAGTTGCCGCCTCTGTCGTCCCCCTTCTCCCGCATCGCTCTCACCTTCCTGCCAACCTGCTGCAAAGATCCTCCTCAAATTCATTTTATTGGCAGCTAGCATTTCCATGGAAACATCTCGAAACCATGGCAACTATTTGAACGGAGCCAAACGCTTTCAAAACTGCTGCACTCGTCCCCTCGCTCTACCTCTTTTCTCCCTCTCCCTCATGCTATCTTTACTCTCTCCTTTTTCTCCTCTTCAGTATGGACAATGTTGTTGTCGCAGTCAACCTGCACGAGTTTGTGTGTGTGATACAGTACATAGCCAACTCTTTATGCAACCCAGCATGTCATTACTGCATTCAAGTGCTTCATCATCCACATGCATGGGCTTTGATAGGTTTTGGTCGTATGACTGTGTGAGCTGATTGTCTTGAACACACACATGTATGCGTGTCCATGTTGCATCCTCTCCTTGTGCACTCTCTGCAGGAACCAAACATGATTATGGCCGAGTGCCTAATGCCTAAGCCTCCTCTCCTCCTCCACTACTTACCTTGAGCTTGTCCTCTCGAGTGTTTCAGCAGCATGCCTGTCTGTCAAACTTCTGACTCCTCCCCCGGGATGCAGCCTGATGATGTGAACCGGAGTAAGACTGAACTGACTGGCTGCCCGTGAGTCAAGTCAAAGCAGCCCTCTCCTGACTAGGCCTGGCACCACTGCAGCTACTACGGTGGACTCCACAAACATCCACCCACATGCAGACCGCCACCAAAAATTTAACATTTTTGGTTTGATTTTAAAGCTGCAGTAGGTCAGGTTAGTGAGACACCATAGATGTGCCATATTTAAGTGTTGGGGTTTTTTGTTTGTTTTTTAAAAGTCTTTGTGAGACAACAAAAAAATATAAAATTATGATAACCAATAGACAGTTAGTTGCTAGGCTGATAGGTAGACCTAACTGATTCTGATTATAATGTCATAGAGGTGTTTCTGTTATTTAGCCTACCCTCACTGATACAAATGAGGTGGACAAAATAATAGAAACACCTGTCAACACCTCTCTAAAACAGTTATAACAAAAATGAACATATTAAAGGGACAATTTACTGCAAAATCAAAAATAGATAACTTTCCTCCTTCCTGTAGTGCCATTTATCAGTCTAAATTGTTTTGGTTTGAGTTGCTAAGTATTGGAGATATCGGCTGTTAAGATGTGTGTCTTTTCTTGAATACAATGGAACTATATGGAACTCATCTTGTGGTGCTCAAAGCACAGAAAAAATACATTTGAAAAACTCAACAGCGATGTCTCTTTCCAGAAATTCTGACCTGGTCATTTGAGATAATCCACAGACTTTGTTGTGAGCAGTTTCTTGTTGGAACTATCTTCTTTCTACCAAGCTACACCTGCCAACCAAATCGTTGCGCAGAAGGAAGAGTGCATCTCTTTATGGACAAGATGGTCATTCACTTATGACAGTGCGAGATGTCAACATTAATGGCATCCTCCTCGGCTAAGCTGTAACATCTGCTAGCTCAGTGCGAGGTCAACTAGCAGGAGATGCACGCTTCCTTCTGCACAGTGATATGGTTGGTACATGTGGTTCGATAGAAACAAAAAGTACCTACATGAAACTACTCACAACAAGATGTGTGGATTATCTTGAGTAATCAGGTCATGATTTACCTTTACAGCTTTAACCTTCATAAAGGTAGGCTAGGTGTTTTTGCAGGGAAGTTGTATTACTGTAGATTGAATTAGTTTTAGCTAAGTGTGCCTAATAAACTGGGAAATGAGCATACGTAATAACATTTAAAAGAAAGACGTAAAATAAAAGGTTGGATGTCAGTGCCCCTGTTAATAAGCATGTTGGTCTGCCTGTAGATGATCCCAGATGACGTTTTGATGCTAGGTATATTGCCCACAGAAAGTGGATTAATGAGGTAAACATGTGGGTGCTATGTGCACTTATAGACATCATGCTGCACGATTTCTGCATACTTGAAACGGATCAAAACCTCCCGTTTCCATTTGAACCTGTGAGTATGGCGAGTTGCCAAACACATCTTAAAAGCTAAAGGTGCACTAATTAGTGTGAGAACCTGAATATGTTGTTCCAGTGAAAGGTGACAGCAGAGCACATAAAGCAGAGACATTTCAGTTGAAATGGCTTTCACCACCGACTGTCTAGTCAAACATATTTACTGCCTCATTTACCAACTGTGATGGATCCCTCCTCAGATGAGACGGGGACCTATAGGACAGCGTAAAGCTTTCTGTAGCTTGAGGTTTAGTGTGTGTGATAATGTGCTGGAGCTTTTCCAAAAGTAAAAGTTTAGCCAAAATAAGTCACAGCTTCACTGGACTCCATGACTTCAGTGAGCTGGATCTAACTTATCATCTAAGAGCTATTAAAAGTTGTTTATTTTTATTTTTTGAGGTACATATCAGAGTAGCTTCTTTAACACAGGGGGCTTTGAATGTGACAGTGCTGACTGAGACAAGAGATGTGAGGAAAACATTTACACAGATATGCAACCAACAATGCTTTGTGCGACTTCTCTTGTGTGCCAAAAAGGGAAGAGAGAGGAAAAAAAGTGCCATAACTGTGAAATTTAATCTGTCCTATTTTAGATCTGTCTGTAATAATTGATATCTCACCACAGCTCTGATGCGACAGTAGGCTTTGATTTTATCTGAAAGATCTAATTGTAAGGCTGTGGTCATACAAGCACAGGAAAACTAATAACATCACTCTCAACACAAAACTGGGCAGATAAAATAATTTCCATCCTTAATGATAAAGGAGGGAGTGCAGACATGTGGAGAGAAATCTCTGCATCACTTTAATGTTGCTGCTGTTCTTGTCTTCATCAAAGAAAGCCATGAAACATACATAAAGCATTAATCATCATTCTGCTTGAATCATGACAATCTAAGAGTTGTGCTCAGTCTTCTTTCTCACCTCCCCTTTGAGTTTTTCATGTACTTTTTTTCTCTGCTTGCAATTTTTCCAACCCCGGATTCCTTAAAATAAAGCATTTCCATTTTTTCTTTTGCAAGTAAAGTGAAATTAGCGTAATTGTTTTAATGAAAAGACCTCAAGGCATTTTTTTTCTCCACCCTGTGATAGCAGATGAGTCCCTCTCACCTAAAGCGCAAGGCTGTCCCCAAAATCAGAGAGGAAGCAGAAAACAAAAACCACGGTTACAGCAGAAAAATAGAACAAATAGTAAGAAAAAAAATTACCAAAAACAATACCCTAAAATAATAATACTATTACCAAACATAATGCAGATGAAAGCACAGCCATATACACAAGTCTATTCCCCAAAGACCTGCTCGGGATTTGCTCAGTGGGGGAAAAAAAAACAATTACAGTGGCATGAAATGAATAAAAGGTATATTCAGTTATCTGAGTCCTTTGAAGATGGGTGAGGACGAGTAAGCAAATCTAATTCAACAGCGAGGGTTTTCCGTTGCAGAGGAGCCCATGAAAAAAAAGAAAAACTCACAAAATGCAAAGATTAGTTGGTAGTGCTGCCAGTTTCTTCTTCTCTGGGGAGTCACGTGTGTGTTTGTGCAGGGGGGTGGGATCGTAACATAGGCCGATCCGGTCTGTGACAGACTGTGGAGGCAAACTCCAACAGTTGTGGGATTCCAGGGAGTTAATGATGAGGAGCCAGCAGAGGTGAGGACATTATGATCAAACACATGCAGAGAGAACAAAATGAACACATTCGGGGGGTTGACAAAATAACAGAGGCACCCCAACAATATGTGAAAATCAAGCAGCTAATAAGGAGGACGACCACCCTTTGCTGCCTTCGGAGCAGTTTCAGTACTCACTGTGAAGCTTTCATGCGGTGTCTTGGACTGCGTGTGGTCGGATCTTGGAACATCTTTCAACAGGGAGAGTGAGCGACGAGGGAAAGCAAAGTCTTGTGATAAAATTTCAATGATGTTTCTGGTTGAGACAACGCTGCTGCTCATGAGTTTTGGTTCAAAACATGTTTCCCATAACAAAAAATGTCCAAGGATCTCTGAATCATTTATTTTTCGAGGGAAAGAACAGATTCAAATGTTTTACGAGTGTCCTGTAGTGTGTGCTGTCTGGCCTCCGACAGGGAATCAGGCCTTCTAAGTTTTAACATTGAGTGCCATGAACTATTTCTTGTCTTTTTTAGTGCAATCGGTCCACAGCAGTAGTCCCTAACCTTTTTGTCTGATGTACCCCCACATCCCAGTTAGATAACACCCCTCGACTGACGCCACAGGTCATGTTCTAAATGTGTCAGTGTGAATTGATTCGAAACTGGATGTTATTTAACACCATTCATTGTATTTTTACAGTATTTTTTTCATAGAATTAAACTGTCTGTCTGGTCAAGTTTGCAGTCATACTTCTATGAGTTCCAAAAACTTTATGTTTCATCCATTAAGCAACGTTTTAGCTTGCAGCGTATTTACAATGTTCCCAGGGTCCTTTATCCTGTTTATACACATTAACCATCCTATTGCGTTTGGGTCAAATTTGACGCATTTCAAGGTTAAATATTTCATGACTAACCTGAAACTAAACCTCTTTCCTCATCTTAACCTGTTTGGAAATGGCAATCGTCTACTACTTTATTGCCTAACCCTTACACTTTTCTCCTTTTTTTCATTTTTTGTTTTTCTCCCTATTTTCTAATTGGTTAATTAATTAGTTGACTAATTCTTATTAGTGCTGAAATATGTGGGAGCTGTTCTTCATACAAAAAAATATAATCAAGCTAATTGGATGTCACCACCATGTTTGGCGTGATGACACTCTGTAGTCTCATTTAGCCACTTGTTAGCAACCACCTTTGTTAAGACACATTAAAGCTTCAAAATTCACTAGTGGGGTATTTACTGAAGTATTTTATGCCGTTTATGCCGTATGTTTCCCGCTTGGTTGAGCGGGAAACATAGAACCTTTTTTGTGTAAGCGGGGAACATAGAGCCTTTTTTGCAGGGTTAAGTGGGGAACATAGAACCCGGAAGACCTAGATGCGCTCCCCTCATTTCCGGGTTTTAGGACTTATTCGTGGGGCACCCTATTAAGCTTCTTTTAATTAAATATTTGAACTATTTAGCATTTATATATCAGGCCTAGCCTATTTCAACCATTTAACGTTAAGCTCATGTTAACGTTAGCGTAAGTATTTTAACAGTTAAGCCATTTCAATCAGCTTTTCCATTGCTGTTAGTTAACCGCTTTGTTTTAGCTATCTATCCATCACTTTTAGCTAAACTGTTAATTCATATCTTTAACAACATTACGTTAGCTTTCTACAGTATTTTACAATCTCACAATATCAGTCATTTGTTGAAAATTACATTAAGTTAACTATGTCAACTCTTTAGCCATTGCTTTTAGAGAACGAGACTTTCTGCTCACTTGCTAAGTAGTTTGCATACACTCTCAAAGGCATCACTAGTCATGTGTTAAAATTAGTCGACCTACTCCACAATCTCTCCGTGTACCCCCTGACATCTGCAGTAGCACTCTGGTTGGGAATCAATGGTGTATAGCATCTGTCTTACACATCATCCGAGCCTGCTGACTGCAATCCAATCTGCACTGGAATGCAAACAACAAGGACTCTACCTCTGATGACTGGGTCACAGTAACTGACCCAGTATGTGGTATCATGACAGGTGGGGCCACAGTATATTTACAGTCTCACCATGCATCGTGTAGAGTGTGTATGGATGCAGTGGTGTCTCGTGGAGTGTGGAGAAATTATGATGGAGCAGTGTTTGTACCCGAGGCTGCATCTGCCATTTGAAATGGCCTCATAGTCCTTGTCTGTTACATGACCATGCAGATCAATCATTACAGACAGAATGCCAGTGCATGACTGACCGTATTGCGGTTACAAATCCAATATCATGTCTTCACAGTTGACAACGGATACTGGGCTGAGGGCATTCTTTGGCTTGATCAGATTTCAAGAGAAAGGTAAATGACCCCCAACCAAAATCTTGTCTTTAGATTTTGTTCATTTCATCACGTTAGCCATCTTTCTTTTCTATTCTGAAAATTTGTAAAACTGAATGTATTCTTTCGCTGAGCTTTTGCAGGCATTGAGTTAAAAATGTTGTCATTTTTAGGCTGTAGTTTTGTACTGTGTTGCAGCCATCCTTTAAAATGTCTCTCTTGGCCACTCTTTGTCCTTATCAGCACAGTTTGTCAGTGTTCTGCATATGTTTTCATGATTTTCCAGACCATTTCCTTTCACACTATGCAGATGGATTTACATACACAATATGTGGCTCATTTATGTGTGCCAACACATTAAACACCTACACACATATGCACGTGTGTGTGCACCCACACACGTTACTTATGAGAACCTTCTGTCGGCTATATTTATTCCCTAAACCCTTATTCTCACCGCTTCATCGCAAACCAAACCACAAAGGGTTAAACTTACTTTAATTCTTAAATCCAAGCCTAACTCTACCAGTCTTCTCCACCCTTTTCTGTTATATTAATCAATTCTGAACAAAATTTCTAATTCAGCAGACATGTTCATTACAGTGAGAGCAATCAATATACTGATAAGACATGGCTTTGAGAGCAGCCTGTTAAGTCTGGGGAGCTGTGAGTAATAAAGAGCTTTATCTCAAATCAAATGCTGAGGCTTTAGTAATAATAGTCAGACATCTTACCAGTAGGTGTTGTACTTTAACAAGTTTGTGACTTGTCACTAGTCTGTCTTATTTTTCAAGCAGCATCCAGTGTGGTGACCTCAGCATTGCACTTCTGCCTTTTGCTGATCATGCAGTTCTGTTTGCTTCATTGGATGATGACCTGCAACACGAGTCCTCTTTCTGTGCAAAAATGCCAGATCCCAACTTGAGATGACTAACTCAGACTGCTGCACAGTTTCTTTTGCTGAACTTTGGAGTTCATTTTTGTTTGGAAAGAGGACTGTAGACTTTGTTTCCCATTACCTACATTAGAATTGCTTTTGCTGGAATCTCTATATGGCACCAAGTAACCCTTTTATGTGAACATGCGAGTGTTGTTTTAGGAGAGACTTAAAAAAACTGAACCTGTCAAGTTGAGCACTCTGCATCTCCAAGTCCAATGAATATGGTCTAAAGAATAATCTGTATCAGTCGAAAAACAATGAATTACTTCCTTGTGGTTGGGAGACTGAAGGAGTTTCTCAGGGTGTTGTTCATAAGTAAGGGAAAGTAGGGATGGCATTGTACCGGACTGTTAAATGACGAGGGAACTTATACGGAGAGCAAAGCTGTGGATGTACAACCTAAACTCTCACCTTTGGTCATGAGCTGAGTAGTGATCAAAACAAGAAGATTCAAGTGGCTCAAATGTGTTGCCTTCCTCAGGGGGTCTGTGCTCAGCCTTAGGGAGCTCAGATTTCCTGAGGAAAAAACTTGAAGAACCTCTGCTCTTGATCTGGATGCTTCAATGTGGAGGATTTACTGGACATGTCCAAATGAGTGGGGACTCCAGAGAATACCCAGGACACACTAAAGGGATTATGTGTCCCATCTGGCCTGAGAATGCCTTGGGATACACTGGAAACATCACAAGTTGGGAACGTGGCAGGGGAAAAGGACGTCAAGGCTAAATTGCTTAGCCTGCTTCCCTCGTGACCTGGACCATATTAAGTGGTGGGGAAATGGATGATATACTTTTTGAAAATGGATATAGTGTCCAAATTGAAAATGGCTGAAACAAACCTAAGTTCTAATCTTATGTGAACTTTATTTACTGTACTTGATTTTCATTAAATTGCAAACACTTCCTTTGTTTTTATTTTGAAAATGTTAACATCTTATTTCATGTTTAATTTAACTACAGTTTCTGTTTTCTGTTACACACCAAAGAGTCTATCTCAAGAGTATCTACAGCAAACCAATCGCCAGAATCGTATGTTGGCACTGTATGTTTCTGCAAAACATGGATACATACATTTTTAAATTACATATGTAGTGGATATGTTGAGACTATACATTTGCGTATGTTACAACGACACTAATTTTTGGTTATGTTTAGGCACAAAAAGCACATGGTTATGTCCGGAGAAGATTATGTTGTGACTTAAAATACTAGGCTTTAGTTACACGGTCATGGCTGGAAATGTAGCCGATGTCTCATTAAAATGCACCCTGTGTGTTTGTTGGTCTCAAACAGTGGTCGACATCTTGGTAGATGATCTCACCTAGATGTCACACCATCTTCCATCCCCTCCATCTCCCAATCAGAAAATAAGCTCACATTCAGCCTGGCCTCATATGTGAAATGGACACAAACCCTTAACGTATTACATGGTCAGGGCACGAGATGTCTGAAACAGACACAAAAACAATACTTATGCAAAGTCCATGAGGATCTTTCGTCATTGTGGGCACACAAATTAAGTGTAAAAGGTGAGAAATGGGCTTATGGTGTTGGACGGGTCAAACAAATTTGGACTTTCAACCAGTAGACCTCTGTTCTTGTCCCTATGTGAAACCAAAAGTCATTGTTATTATGTTACTTTACAGGCTTTATATGACTTCGCAAAGTATGTAATTTTACGTCATGTGGATCTTGTGCACAGTTATTTTAACCAAAACCAAAAGTGCTTTTCTTTCCCTAAACCAAATCAAATTACAAACCGTCACAACGTTAACTATAATAACCACAACAACATATTAGAAACTGCGACGGTTCATAGTACACTCTCCACTGGCATTGTCTTCGTGTTGACAGCACGTAGGCCTAATTTTAACTGATTACAAGCCCAGCACCAAGCAGTGCGTCCATTTTAATGTATTTCTATGAGACTGTGTTGTCATATACATGTAATCGAAACTACGTCACTTTGGAAATTTTGATATGGTACATGTGAAGTGTACAAATGTAACGCATCCGTGGACTGCAAAAACGTCCAATGCCAATATTTACTAAATTAATGATTTATGACTATACTTAATTTTGAACTTGAGCTTTACAGCTGTTTCTCCTCCCTCCACCTTAACTCTAGACCTCATGACTAACTAGCCCCATGTTAAAAAAACAGAAATAAAGAGAAAGCAAGAGAGAGACCCAGCCAAGCTGTTCCCACTTTGGAGATTTCTCCTTCATATAGACAGAAGCTCTACATCACAGAGTCACCCTCAGTGTAGACAAAGCTGTCTGTTTTTGTCAGCTACATGCAGTCATGAAGTTGTCATCATTGTGAAATGTGAGGGCAGCGCTGTCCTTTAACGCCTCCACCCCCCCCCCCCACACACCCCCAGATACATTGTGCTCATTATATGGGTCGTGAGCTCAGGGAGGGTTCGGGCTCTTTAATCAATGAACACGATGACACAGGGTATAAGTCATACTGGTATTCAATAGAGCATACCATGGCAACCCAAAAAAAACCCACAGAAAACAAAGCAACAGAAGATGAAGACAACGTGTGAATAAGCATGGTGAAACGTACAGTGCGGCAGTTGGGTGTAGCTTAAAAGGGAGGTGGATGGACATTGTGTGTGGTGCAGAGAAAACAGGTGGATGGTCCTATATGATATGTGTGTGTTCTCCCTCAGTTTCATTTAGTCCTTATACTGTAATTACATGGATGAGACTCACTGCAAGGCTCTTTCCCTCCAGTGCTCTTCCTCTCTCGCTCTTTCCCTCCATCTCTTCCTCCCTCACTCCAAGTCTGTGATTTCATGTATAATTACTTGCATAATTATAGTTCCCTCCATCCTACTGTTTCAGGAGGTCTGTTTCTGTCTCTCTGGTATCTCTTGTCTTTCCTTCTCTTGAACACACACGCACATCCGCACACGCAGACATAACAGTGCTTGCACCCCACCGATTGTGCCTCCCTCTCGCCTGGTGGTTAGACTCGTCTTGTCACTCTCTTTTGTCTCGTCTTCGTCTGAGGCAGGCCTGTTCTAATATTGGAAAGACAGCAGAGCAGATACAGTGTGCGCGAAGAAGCCCATGGTTTACTCCTGGGCTGCCATGCTTCCTTATTAATTATTCATTCAGACATCACAAACTTAAAGAGCCTTAAGGTGTGTCACAGGGAATGAGGGGAAAACAAAATGCTCTATTTTTTTTTTTTTTTTTTGGCTTACTACTTAAAGCTTTCTGTGTGAGACCGGGGGAGGCAGACACAAACACTGACAGTACCATTGTAAACCTGCACCTTCACATGTTTTGAAAGTTTCATAAGGCTCGCGGATGATGCCAGTAGATACAATTAGTTTGATTGCTTAGCAACTGAACATCACTCTTGAGAGAGGGAACAGAGGGTAAAGCTCAGGTGGAGTATCGAGGTTACACGCTGCTTTTCTGAAGAATCTGTTTTTCCCAAAAACTTCCATGCAAAGTAGCATGCGGTGTATCTTCAGCGCCGCTTTCATGTGTCAATCAGCCGAGTAACGCACCCCGCTGTGTCTCAGGTTAACTGACAATAAGATTATATCAACACCACACCTAATCCACACACACACACGCGCAGCCACACACACGCTTGCAGAGTCATTTACTGCTCGACAGGGTTCAAAATTTAAGCTTTGTGCTGCACTGCAGGTCTACTGTGCAACCAATCGTGGCCTACTTTCAGGTATCTGGAGGATTTTCCCTGCTTTATCTGGGCATTTATGCCCTCACCCTATTTCAACTCATCTCTAACAACACACTGCAATGTAAAGAAGGAAATTCGATCTATTGTACTCAGAAGTGCTGAATGTTTTAAAGTGAGTGCCAAGAGTCAGGATTAAGCTGGTGTGTTTTGGAAGCTGACAGTTTTTGAGCTTCAGTCAGAGATGCGCTGGTAATGTAATAGTTTCTTATAACCTGCCACTCACCATTACACCACAGACCCTAATGATGGTCAGTCATGGTCTTTGTCACTGTGCTCTTACCCCCTCTGCTGGAGAGACAGGAGACCAAGACCTGATGCAGTCAGTGGTGGGACAGGCCTGGAGAATAAAGTACCTTCATGTCTCCAGAGGAGGGTGATGTATTTATTCTGCAGCAGGCAACTCTGCAAATAAACTATCTGATGTGTTCAATTTAAACTTCTGCTTTTTGTCCCAAAGTTGTTTTTTTTCCAAGTCTCACTCTGTCAGATGGTTGAGTTGGGTGTGTATGTGTGTGTATAAGGGAGGGCGGGGTCACTTGGGACACCGGTCTGGTCTGTTGCAGCACATCGGTGAGGCTTTAATTTGGTGTGCGAGGCGAGCCGCGGTGGACTCTCCCAGCAGAGACGGTGCTGTGTTTGTTTTGCGGGTGTGTAAATTAGCGGTAATTCGTTTGCTCAGTAATGACGTGGGAGAGCTAATTAGGGCAGTGTTGATGGGTGCATTAATTAGTCTCTAGTGTGTGATGCTAATGAGACCCTGATTCAGGGGTGTGTGTTTGTGTTTGCATGTGCATGAGTGTAAGCCATGTATCTGTGAAGGCCCATCGCTATAGGTCATGCCATGAGATATGGAACGTAGTATGTGAGCACGTGGGAATGGGTGAAGACAGTGAGTGTGTCTGGGAGTCGACATGAGTGCCCTCTGTGTGTGTGTGTGTGTGTGTGTGTGTGTGTGTGTGTGTGGGCATGAAGGACACAGCAGGTCAATATCTGTGTATAAGAACCCCTTTAATCCTGGCGGCTCCATGATGCCTGGCTGAATAGCGATCCTTTCATTCAAGTGTCACAGGGCCAACAGGCCCCTGCTCACACAACACACACCCAGCACCACAGTGAGAAGGTGTCCAGCCGCTCGGTCACACTGCAGAGGTTTCAGAGCCACAGCTGCATCACAATCATAAATTCATCCCCAACCTATAAAAACGTCCTGCACACAAAACAGACAACACAGGGAGCCATAATGGATGAAAGGCTGTTTTATAAGTGTGTTCAGTGACAGGTCCACTTCACAGATAAGAAGGATCCATCTGTGCGTGGTCACAGTGGGGCAGTGCTACTACGCTACTCGGTGGCTTCTCTCAGTCAGGATGTGACAAGGTGGCAGCTTGCTGTTAGAATTTACGGCATATTACTGATGTGGCATTCGTCATAGCAGCGGTGAGAGGCAAGCGTATAGGAGGAGGAAGGAGGGGGCAGCAGGGGGATTGGCTTCGGAGCTTCACCAGTGATCTATTCTAATCATATTTATTCATGACTATCCCGTTATACATAATCCATTACTATTCCTGTTCGACTGTATCCTCTGCTGTTTCGTGCCGTCGCTCATTTCTTTGCCTCCTGTCCTTTATCTTGTACAACTGGGGAGAAAAAGAGAAATTTAAATCAGCATGAGAGGCCAGTAGATCATCCCGTTTAAAGAAACTACAGCACTCAAGAGTCATCTGTGGCTTTGAAACTACACTGACAAATACAATAAGGTGATTTATTTTTAGTGCGAGCGGCTAGGATTCCAACTGAAGTTTCACCAGAAGAGATCAGTCAAAGGGTTGAGGAGATGAAGATTTGTCATGCTGAGCTTTATTGAAGACCATCAGAGACAGACTTGCCCTGACCCAGGCTATGCTCACTACTTTGAAACTGTGGTTTTATGGGAATTGAAGTTCAGCATACCTCGAACTTCCAGCTTGCACTCCACCTCGTCTTGCCCAAGATCATTGATGGCCCTGCAGGAGTATTTCCCCCCATCAAACGTGCTCGGCTTGCGGATGTTCAGAGTCAACACGCCTTGGTTGTTCTGCATCAGAAACTTGGGATCTTCACCGATGACAATATTGTTCTTCATCCAAATGATCTTTGGCTGAAGCACAATGTGTTGGAAGAGGAGGCACATTTGGCGGGATGGAGGAGAAGAGAGGAGAGGAAGAGGAGGGAATGTATAAACAGAGCGAGAGCAGAGGGAGGAGGGAAGAGAGGGAGAGGTGAAATTAGGTCAACATTTCGGCTTGACAAATCTTTGCCGATTCGGAGGGATAGAAAAAAAAAGGGAGTGTGTTCAAAGATCTTTCTGCTCCACCTCTTGTTCTAGCTTCAGACATAAAAATACACTCCTGCTGCAAAGGCATCAAAATCCTCTCTGACTGTTCTACACTCGCTGTTTGACACTCAAAACCTGTACGCTCCCTCTGAAAATACAAAGCATGAAATCTGTAGCGTACCCTTGCAGCAAAGCTATCAGGGGCCAAGGCAGGTAACGTGTATACTGGATGGGTGGTGGTGCTACGCTGCAATGTATAATTTGCTATTCTACACACATACAGTAGGGACATTGCCTACAATATATTCCATGGGTTTATAATTTAAATGAACAAAATAATTAATTGAATTATTTTGCTCTTAATTTACCCAAAAATATACAAAAATACAAAAATATAGAAATCCTCCAGATTGATATTTTGTATTTTCCAGGTTGATGTTTTATGTATTTCTTTTTCTGCATGGAAATCTGCATCAAAACTACACTTATTGATCGATAAATCTCAAGGCGTAACCAATGATTTACAAGCAAGGAGCACGCCACCTCCTGAGATGCAAACAAATTGTTTATTGAATATGAAACATGTGAGTAGTGACTGGTGGGTGGGAATGGCGGGGCAGGATGGGAAAGGCTACGGGAAGGATCTACTGCTGTCTCTGTGCTCTGCAGACCCCCAAAAGCCTTCTAGAGGATATAAAATAAGATAAGATAATCCTTTATTAGTCCCACAGCGGGGGAATTTGCAGTGTTACAGCAGCAAAGGGGATAGTGCAAAAACAAGATGCATCGTACAAACAACAGGCAAGGTACAATAAATAAGCACACAGTAAAAAAGCAGAGTACGAGCAGAGAGACCGAATGGTTGAATTCACATTATTGCACATAGGAAATATTGATATTGCATATATAGAGAGACAACTGACCATTGCACAGGTCTTAAAAGCCAGAGCAGACTTGGGATGTAGATGTAAACAGCAGAAGCATTGATTCCAGTATGCAGATGGGAAGGAGAGGAAGGTGTCTGGAGTATAGATTGTTCATGCGGCAGAAAAGGGGCTAGCTAGAGGTACGAGAGATGGGAGTCAATTATGCTATAGTGGTTAGGGTTAGGGTTAATGATGACAGAGGAGTAGGTTTCAACCATGGCTGAAGCATTTTCTGCCCTAGAAACCCCTAAAAGCAGCTGTGTAGGCTGAAAAGTAAGGATAGCAACCCAAAGTGGAGGGTTGGAGGATATTTGGGGTTGCCTGAAAACCTGGCATCACTTTGCCAATAACAGAAACTGCAAATAGTTGGTTGGCGGAGTCAGTGGCCCGGGTGATCTCGGTGTCGATTGCAAAGATTGTGGAAGATCAGTGAAGTGAATCTGCTGAGTCGCACTGAAGAGATCCTTCCTGAGCTTGGGATACCAGTTCCCTGACAGTCGGCTAAAGGAGCTAAGTTAAATCCTTGAAATATTTCAGTACAAATTATTAGAGGTAGCTTGAGCTTGTTGCAGAAACACCAATGAGAGTGTACTGGATGTGAAGGGACGGGAAGAGGAGCGATAGAGATTTGGTTCTGCTGCTAAACTCAGCTAAGATAATCTCCAAGCTAATCAATAAATTAAATACACACACACATATATATATATATCTATATAGATATTAACTGCAACACACTTGTTTACTGTAAAGCTGTAAATACCTTGGGGTTGCCACGGACTGCACAGCTGATGGCTGCGCTGTAACCTGCAATCACACTTCTGTCCACCAGGGGCGCTGTGAACTTGGGGGAATGGTTCACATCCTTCTCTCTGTAAGGTGGGGCTTTAAATGCCAAACCTGGACAGGGGTAGAAAGTCTAAATTTATTTCTTGCTTTGAAAATACACACAAAGCGAGGTGCTGTGTAAAGTTTAGCTTCATTATAACTGAAACCCAACTTCAAAATGCTACCAACATTTTTAGTTGCCTTCATTAAGGTGGCATCATGGCAGTATCTGGTTTCCTTATATGAGGTATATGAGGTTAGAGGAATACATCATTTGTTCCCTGATACTAAAAATTAATATGCAGTTTGTTATGCATTTTTATATTTAAGGGTGGGGAGTGTCTGCAAGGTGTCACTGCAGTCTGTGAGTCAGATCCACCCCTCACTCCTCTACAGCTCCACCCTCTCGTCCAAATATGGTCACAGCTTGTTCCAAAAAACCAAGATGGCAACAGTCAAAATGCCAAAATTGAGACTTCAAAACAGGATTTCACATACCAATGGGTGATGTCACGATAGCGGCATACATACAGTTTATAGTTTTAATGTATGCTCTACATAATAATATCTGTTGTTTGCATAAACGTACAATGCTATCATTTCTTCTGTCAGCTGAGGTGGTAATCTTATGTATCTATCTGCTGAAAACGATGGTAAATTGTCTTGATTTAGAAAACAATACTACTAATGTATCTTTGTTTTACTTGCTATAATTGATAATTACCTGTCACATCACTGATTAATCAATAATACAGAATGACACTTAATATAGCCTCAGGCAGCACACAGACAAAGACTAAATTGCTAAAAATGTTAACTGAATAAATCATGGTGCACTGGAGAAAAGATGTACAATGTGTTTTGACTATCTTGTCACAGTTTAACCCAAACCAAACACTTTGGCCAGTTCGTGTCACACTTTTAGAGCCAAATCTGTTGAAGGATTGTGTAAAACATTGACTGAAATGCTTTATTAGTGACCAACTGTTGTGTCTTTCAGCTGCTGTGGGATTGTTTTGCCTCTCATGTCCATACCACATGCTGTCACACTGGCAAATTGTTTCAATTTGCAGATTACCATTTGAATTATCGAGACAGGAAACTAACTTTTGTTTCATCATGATGTCAGGTGGGTACTATAATCAACTATCCTCACAATTTTATAGGCCAGACTAGTGTTTGGAACACAGACGAGATTGGCTGGTTGGCTGCCAAATGTTCTGGTAGAGTAAGCAAAGGCAACAACACAACAACAGTAGCAGCATTTGGCTGGTGGCAGGTGTTAATTTCCCAGCCTAGTTGCTTTCATAATCCGCGGCCAGTATTCAAATGTTATTTAACACTCTGTCAAAGAATATTTCTGTTTAACACAATCAGTGTGAATTAATTTTCCTCTGAATTATGTTCAAGTAATTAATCATAAGTAGTTCTAATGTTGTTACTGTGTTCTATAGCTGAAAATCATATTGCGGCTGGTATTTTAAGTAACATTTGCAAGAGTAATCCTAATGACAATACCTCCTGCTCTTCTGCATTGTGCCCAGTATATGCCATAATGCACACTTTATGATTTAACTTGATACAGTAAAGCCTACAGCTCAGCATGCATTAGATGTTCTTTGGCATCAGTGCTATCATGTTGTGATTTGATGTTACTGTCCTATGTTGGACGCTGCTATCTGACCCAGTCTCTCACTTGTAAAAGAGGTTTCAAACTCAGTGTTGCTTCCTAGTTCAATAAAGGTTATATCATGTTACGGAGTGTGGCGCTCTGCAGGGATTACATTACCGGTTTTGGTAATGATGGCGGTGTTCTTGCTGACGCCAGCCTCGTCGCTGAGGCCACAGATGTTTTCGCTGAACACTCTAAAGGAATACTCGTTCCCCATGACCAGGTCAGACACAGTGCAGCTGGGCCTGCGGTTGTGCTCATACACCGTGAACCATTCCTGATGTGAGATAGACAGAGAGGGGAGAAGCAGAGGTTCAAAGAGGCTTATAGCGGAGGTAGAGATCTATATAAGCTGAAGAATCTCCTGGCGGCATCCATGTTCTTCTGGTCTGCCTTCCTGTCGATTCATACCACATAATGACCATGACAGTCTTCTGAGGCTTTACAGGTAGGTGACAAATCTCCTAGATGCCATGCCTTAGCCATCATGAAGGTCCACTGGACGCTTATACTGTAGGTAGCTGCTGTTAAAGGGATAGTTCAGATTTTTTGAAGTGGGGTTCTATGGGTTCTTATCCATAGTCAGTGTATTACTCACAGGAGATGTCAGTCGGCACGCCTACAGCTTGGCTAAGCAGGCTGGAGACCAACACAGGAGCTAAGCAATGTACGTATGCTTAGCTTCCATGCCGTACTCCAGTCTGCTTCTCCAAACTGGGGGCATCCCGACTGATATCTACTGTATGTCATATACGCTCTCTAGATAAGTACCTCATACAACCGCACTTCAAAACATCTGAACTTTCCATTTAACAAGTCAGGTTTACACCAAACCAATCTGTGCAATGAAACACAAAAATATACACCTGTCAATCCTGTCTTTATTAGTGTTGGAGGTAAATTAAGTACTTATGTACAGTTTTAATGTACTTGTAATTTACTCGAGTATTCTCATTTTCTGCTACTTTAAACCTTTACTCCACTTTATGGAGGGAAATATTGTATATTTTACTCCACTAAATTTATTTGGGGACATTAGTTACCTTGCACATTCAAATGATTAATACAAAATATAATGAACACATATATTATGATGCAATAGGTATATAAAGTAATTTAACAATTTTGGGAAAGACCACTGCGCTCAAACCTCTGAGTGCGTTGTCCAAAAAGAGTCCTTAAATTAATAAAAAAAAAAAAAAAAATGGGGATCGCAAAGTTAGTAATTTAAAAATGTTTCACCTTTATCACTATTAAAGTGAAGTACACACCAATACATCAATAATCATTATCCAGTGATGTAATATAACATTATGAAATGGGCCATTCTACATGATTTTTTTTAATGTTTGTACTTTGGTGCTAATATTTCTGTATTTTTACTTAAAGGAAATGGCCACCTTAGATTGAAAATAGTCTCTTGCGAGTTGCCATGTAAACACAGCACTCCTGCAGGGCAGGCTAACTGACCACGATGAGAAATGCTGCTATAAAAGTGGAGTAAATGACGTCTTTTCAAGTCAATTTTGCATGCCGCGGCTTCAGGGCACTTGGATTACGATGGACGAGCTGTTCTGATGTTTTTGAAATGCTTTAGCAGAGTGTTATTACATTTTCAAAATGTGGGTTCCATACACTTCAAGTGAAGCTGTTATTCCGGTTAGCTGTATTCCTCCGATACCCCGAACGACTATTGTGGATTAAAAAACTACACTGGACTTCTTGTCAGCATGAGGGTCAGTAAGTACTGTTATATAACAATGTTAATTCTACAGAGAGTTAAGGATTAGGCTACATGGAACAACTTAGTAAGTTGGTTAGTGTTAATCAAGCTACTTTTAACCTAAAATTAATTTACTGACACAGTTACTGATACAGCCATTGATGCTTAAGAGTTCCAATATCTCTGCCAGTGAGTTACTGTATATCCCTCTGTGTAAACTCCTATGCGCTTCTCTCCCACCATGCATACCGTAGTCTTCTTGTCAGCCTTCTGAATAGTGTAGCCGATAATCTCACAGTTGCCGTCGTCTTTTGGAGGCTTCCACTCGAGCGCAGCATTGAAACCCCAGACGTCTGTGACATGCACAGCAATAGGGGGACCGGGCTTTTCTGGTGGGTTTATGAGAGCAGACAGAGATAGAGTTGGAGAATTTTATTATATAGCTGGTTGAGATAACTAACTGTCTTTCCTGTCTGAGTAGATGTGTAGGCAAGTGTTTAGAGGTAGAGAGAGAGAGGTAGATTGATAAACTGGAGCAGTAGAGTCCCACAGAGAGAAAGAAATCAACATTCGCAGCGGTGGAGATTTGGCAAAGATTGACAGATTAGCAGAGCAAAATACAAAGGTTCAAGGAAAGGTGGTGATGCATACATTACTAGAAAAAACTGTGTTGGCATAGAACTGACAAACTGAGAAATAGGATGCTTTGCCTGCCTGGATTACAGAGCAAAAGAATGCAGTGTGTTTATCATCGATCTTTCTGTGTGGCCCCGCACTATACACAGTGCAGTACAGAAATACTGTACAACATAGTAATGTATTTGCCATTAATCTTGCTCTGCGTGCTTTCCTCTGTGGAGTACAGTACAAACAGTGAGCAGCGCGTCTGTTCCTGCCCGTTAATCCTTCCTGTACTGTCTCCTGCTGAAACAGAGCAGTGACAGATCAGCTGAGAGTGGGGTGCTGATCAGAGGAGCTGCAGCCTCTCATTAACTCAACCTTCTCAGCAAAGGAAGTGACAGAGTAGCCCTCAAAATCCAAACCTAATCCCGGTCTACACGCAAATAATCCCAGCGGAGCTCTGCCAAATAATCCACCCGGCACCCTGACCCAGGGAGACGAGCCGTAAGATGAGGAATGAGCTGGCGGCCACAGTGGCGGTGCAGGAGCCAGGATTATATGAGAGAGAGGAATCAGCGCTTTGATGATTTGCTACTTTGAGTCACAGATCCCGAGGAGTATGAAATTAGGAATTATCATCAAATTTGAAAAAAAAAAAAAAAAAATCTCTTGACATGTCACAGATTTGGGCTCAAGCCGTCATCCCCTTCCAAACAGGTTATTAAGTGTGTACCTTGTGAAGTATGAACTGCGCACGGTGTTCTAATCTTAATGAGAGAACACGCAACAGGAGTCTGAGCTGTCTAGGTAAAGCTGAGAGGTGTTTGCGTCATGACGGGACTGACCTACAACCTGGATGTATATGTCAGCGCTGTCCGACATGTTCTCAATCTGAACAGACAGCGTGTACTTTCCGGAGTGGGTTCTCTCTGCCGAGCGGATGAAGAGGATGGTATCCACTTCGCTGGTGCGAGTTCCCACTGTTGTGTCCTCCAGGAGAGCGCCATCTTTGAACCAGTTCACCACAGGACGAGGCTTACCCTACAGTTAGAAAAATGAATTTGAAAAAAAAAAAACAGGGCTGTAAGAAATATTTTGTGGATAAAAAGAGTCTGGGAAAAAGCAGAGGAACTTGGTGCAATAAATTTGTAACTGTCAGCTGGCTTGTGATTATCAAGGCAACATGTGAGTCGATCTCAGAGAACACTTTTCCGGACACGTGTCCCTTCTTAAGTCATTTACGATGGAACATTTCTTCCATGTTTTGGCCTGAAATATTCTAGGGCATCCTATTCTAGATAAACATGTCTCAGCTTTAGTTACACCACATATTTCTTTAGTGAGAAAACAGCCGTTGGAACAGACTCCGTCCGGCTCTTGGATAAGATGACAGAACTGTGGGTGCTCTTTTCTCCCAGGAGAACATCATGTAGCCACGTCCTCTGTCTCAGAAGAGGCTTTTCATCTGCTCCTTCAAAGGCAAGCAAAGCCATGGCTCTCTTTTTCTTTTCTGTTTTTATTTATAACAATGGCTTCCCCTTTGCTACTTACGGTTAGCTTCGTTTTACCAACGCTATCATTTGCAGGTTGCTGTCAAATGCTGTAATGCTCCCTGTGCCCTTTGAGCTCATGCTCGCTCTGTTACTGCAAACTTTACACATCTGATTTGCTTTTCAGAAGGAAAAATGCCCCAATAGGTTGCAGCCACAGAGAAATCTTAGGCATTTATTGGGTTACTTTACCTACTTAAAACACACAGCAAAAAGTGCATTATACACATGTGGACATCCATGTATTAAAAAGGCTATCTGCTGTTTTAAACGTGATATCTCTTACATGTCTTTTAGGTTCAGTTGAGTTCTCACTTCAAATAAACCACTCCAGGGTTCACTCGAAACCCAGCTGCAATGACCCATTTTGAGTGGATCATGGAGTGGCTTTTTAGATTTCTGTCCAAACTCTACTGCCTTTCTCCCCACTCTTCAAATAAACTAAATTTAAGAGTTAGTTTCAAACGCTTGAGAGTCTGAAATCGCCATTTTGTGACAGGTCAATGTGGAAGCAACTTAGTCTTTAAGCACCTTGTATTGTTCACTCTTGGCAGAACTGGTTTAGTTCTGCTTTTGTAAATGTAGTATATATGGAGGCGGAGCAAGGGATGGTTTCTCGGCTCAAGCCCTGAATGTTTTCTCAAAAGCTCCAAATGTTTTAGGTTTTTAAAATACCTTCAACTTCAGTCACTCAGCAAATATATGCCGATGATGTTTATCCTACTGCCTACCTGTTTTTAGGTGGCAGGGTTGAAAATTATTCATCAACATTTGTTCTGTTGTGGTTTCTGAGTGATGACAACAGTTGGAGAACAATTAGATATAAAATAGGACGTAGGCTCTACAGAATGATTTTTTCCTTGGCAGTCATCATGTTTTTTTTTCAAATGATGAACAGATTTTTGGGCAGTCTATCATCTCAAGTGGCTTGAAAAAAAGTGCACATAGCTGCTGGAAATGGGGTAAAAATCTCCTTGGCGGAGTATGACCCTAGACCTCCCTGATTTGGACTGAACCCCAAATGTTTACAGCGTCAGGCTCCGCCCCTGAGCGATTATACTCCAAACTAAAATGAGAAAAGCCAGCTTGGCTGGATTCGGACTAACCTGGAAGGGGATGACCAAGTTCACCTTCTCGCCCACCATTGTGATGAGTTTGGTTCTCAGATGGCGAGGCAGGCGGATCTTTGGATTCTCTGGATGGTCGACATATGAGATATGGAGAAAGAAAAGATAACTTGAGTGGGTGGTGTGGGGGACTGTTCATATGTAAAATGTACAGCATGTACAGCTTTTGTGTGTGTATTATTGAGATATGAAAATACACGGTGGAATTATTCCCTCTTAGATGCGGTATGTGGTTAAGAAATAATCCATGTGGTTCACAGTAATATCATAACAGCTTAGACCCAATGGTAAGCTTGGTAATTAAATGCTGTTGTTTTTTCTTCCGCTAAGCAGTATTGTTCTTGAACACTGGCTGAACACACAGCGTGTAGGAACTGCGGGGTTTCTGTTGGAGCTTTAACAGAGGTGGAAATATTGGATATTTTACAATGTCTTCATAGAAGAACTATTTTAAGACTTCTCATAAGAATTTCTGCAAAAACTGACATGTGACAAATTTCTCTGACCCATGATCTCTCTGATTGTGACGGCCTGGGCGAGAACGGCGGGGGGGCTGCGGCCAGCAATGTTGACAGCCATCACTCTGAACAGCATCTTCTCCCCCACTGGGAGACCCTTCACCCTGTACTGGTTCTTTCCCACTAGTTCCTCATTAGCTTGCACCCACTGATCACCTGAGGAAGCAGAGAAGGAGTTATCAGTAATCATTAAAAACGATTTCAGGATAATGCTGAGAAACTAGAAAAAAAAAAAAAATTTACAGGTTGGACTATTAAGACAGGTTGCTTTATACCAGATGAAAGGAAATCTTCCTGATCTGTCATCTCTTAGACTGTCATGTTATGTTACACTACACAAACAGAGCATTGCCACAATACACAGGTAATAGCAGTGCAAGATTTCAAAAATGGCAACCCACGAGTGTGGTCGCAAAAAAAGAGACGGGATTACAGAAATACAGAAGGAGAATGATTTCCAATAGCTGGGATCCACGAGTGAGAATGTGTACCAACTGAAGTGTCTGACACTGTGTTTTCTCTATTAACCATGGAAGAATTTGTGACATAAAACAACACACATCAGGAGATATATATAGTCATAGAGCCCCAACTGCCGTTCCTTGTTTCCATTTCAGGAGGTTGGCAAACCTAGCTCCATGAGTTGGTTGAAAACATTGTCAGTGGCTGACTTTTTAAATCCAACCGGCTTGTTTGAAAATAGGAACAATGTAAAAGGGGTCTTAAATATGAACATGACGACTACATAGAAAGAAAATGATATGTAGTCATGGATGGGGCTTTTTTTAGCTTAACCTGTAGCCCCACAAACAAATGTAGTTAGTTAATGATATGAAAGCAATGGTTGGTTGTTTCTTTTCACTTTTGCTCTTGTGTTTTTAGTTTTGGAAAGGCTATAAAGAGACACCACCCAGCAAATGTTTTAAACACACAGATCCTTGACTGCGGTGCCAAGTTACAGTTTCTTAGCAGTCTCAGTAGGGGTTAGCAAATGTAAAAGTCATTTGTAAGAACTGACTTTGGGTTGCCAGGTTTCTATAACTTCTTTGTCTGGTGTATCCTCCTTTAGCATAACTGATGTTGTCTTGTTGGCTAGCTAAAAAGACAAAGTAGGCCATGTTGAGGGAGGATGAACAACAATAATTTCCTTTTTCCGAACCTGGAAACCCAAACGTTGTCGCTAATAATGCAGATCTATTAATGATCATTTTATTTTGAAGGTCTAGTTTATAGGATTTAGCGGCATCTAGCGATGAGGTTGCAACATTGCGACCGACACTTCTCCTGTGTGACAGGCATGTAGAGGAACTACAGTGGCTGACGCAAAAATGCAAATAGCCCTCTCTAGAGCCAGTGTTTGGTTTGTCCGTTCTGGGCTACTGTAGAAACATGGTGGACTCCATTAAAGAGGACCCACTCTGTATATAGATATAAACTTTTCATTCTAAAGGTAATGAAAACACAGCGATTTGTAGTTACCGGTGATGATACACTAATGAAAACATAGTTAAGAATATTATATTCAATATCTGCCAATATATCCCACTAAATCCCACACACCCGACCTTTAACTTTCACATTAGTTACAGCTTATAAACTCTCTCTAGTGCCTTAGTGTAAAGTGCCAAACATTTTGCATGTATTTACTTCCTTCGATGCAGTACTCAATGATGTAGCCGTCGATGCCGCCTGCTCCGATCTTCTCTGGAGGACGCCACTTGAGTGCACAGGTAGTGTCTGTCACATCATCCACCAGGAGCCGAGTGGGCTCGCTGGTGGGGGCTGAGAGAGACAGGAGCTAATTAATACGTTAATACCCAGTGTAAATGGGATGGGAGGTAGGTTAAGCTGCCTCAAAATGAGCATTGTGTGAAAAGCCTCTGTTAATTAACCATTCTATTAATGATAAATGGCAACGCACCAATGGGCATGAAGGGCTTTGAGTTTGCACTGGGCTGAGAGATGCCGATGCCGTTGACTGAAAACACTCTCATCTCGTAAAGTACACCTTCAATCATCTTCTTAGCCTCATAAGTGGTGGACTCATAAACATCAAAGTTGAGCTTGGTCCATCTGGATGAGCCAACCTTCTTCCTCTCCATCAGGTACCCTGGAGGAGACGATATCAACGTACTGTGAAGTCATTAAAAAGTCAGTGTTCCTTTAAAAAACAGTTCAAAAACATTGCAATGTGATAAACAGAGTGGATTCTAAACTGCTGTTTTCTCCGGGGAGGGAGACATCAGATGTGAACATTAGCTGCTGTGTGTTTCAGGGCTACCTTTAACGGGAACGCCGCCGTCAAATGAAGGAGGGTCCCATGTGATTGTGCCACAGTCCTCGCCAACTGATGTGCACTTGACATTCTCAGGAGGGTTGGGCACATCTGGAGAGGCAGGTTACAGTTAGAAATGGAAAGAGGGGAAATATGAGACAAAGGGAGAAAGGAGAGGAGGCATGAGTATGACAGAAGTGGGTTTATGAGGCAGGGAAGTAGTGTATTCAGACATTATTCAAACCTTATATTTTTAGCTTTGCTTTGACCCAAGTTAAATGATCTACATGTTTTAGTTGTCTTTTATGTCACTGGTCATATCCACTTCCCTGCCATGTAACTCTAATATATCACATAAGTAATTTTGACCCAGCAGAGATTTAGCCAAGTACAACAAACCATGTGTACTTGAACACAACTGCGAACCTTACTGCACATGGGGTTTGACAGTATATCAATATTATATCAACACTGTGATATGAGATGAGATTCTGTCTTAATTTTTGGATATCGTAATACCGTTGTTGTGATACAGTTGTGGCGGCACAATGGTGCAGTGGTTAGCATTGTGCCGCCACAGCAAGAAGGTTCCCGGTTCGAATCTAGGGTGAGGGCTTTGAACCCTTCTAGCCCTTCTGGTCAGAGTTTGCAGCATGTTCTCCCCGTGCAAGCGTGGGTTTTCTCTGGGTACTCCGGCTTCCTCCCACAGTCCAAAGACATGCAGGATAGGTTAATTGGTGACTCTGAGCTGCCCATAGGTGTGAAGGTGTGCGTCAATGGTTGTCTGTCACTATCTGTCAGCCCTGTGATAGTCTGGCAACCTGTCCAGGGTGTAACCCACCTTTCACCCAGTGTCAGCTGGGATAGGCTCCAGCCCCCCTGTGACCCCCACCAGGATGATCGGTTACGGAAATTGAATGAATGAATGAATAATACTGTTGTCTTTTCCTAGTAAAGTGATGCACTTTTGTGAACTTACCAGACTGTTCTAGCTGTTCTATTATTTCCCTTTACCCACAATAGTCAGCCCTACAATATTTGGTCAAAAATATTGTGAGATTTGATTTCTTTTCCATATCGCCAAGCCCACAGCAGAGTTTTTTCAAACATGCTGCATTGTTTTAGATATCTTAATATGTGTTCACAACATTCCAGCTATTGGTTCCAATCCATTTCATTATGGTCTTGGCTGAGCTTGAATCCATCTGAGTGGATATCTTGTCTGCTTATACTGGTGCCAAAATGATGGTATAATGATTACATGGCAAGTCTTGCATACTTTTCTTTAATACTGCTGATTGCATTCTGAGGCATAGTTTTTCAAAGCATACAGTATTATTATGAGTGAAACATGTTGTCTATTCATTTTGTTGTCTGAGAATCTAACTTGGAGTAGAGCCTTGAAACTTGCCTGAAAGCCTTCACAGTTAACATCCTGTCTGCCTTTATTGGTATCAAACTTATGCTGATATGATTACAAAGCATTCTCACTTTTAACTGCATTAATGCACCACGATAACCTAACTTTTACAAACCACAGAAACAGATGGTGACAGATCATCTAGCTCAAGTTTGGAGGCTCTGGAATTTTTTTTAATTTATTGAAATGAAAATGAATTTAAAAAATGAATATTCAGTACATTTACAACATGTTTGGACACAAAAACACTAGTAAACTTGCTAAAAGATAAAAAGCATCGAGGAAGACGGACCTAGATTTCAGATGATATATGGTTTGAAGAGATGAAGCCAACAGTGACAATTTTTCACTCACTTTATGTCAATATTTTCTGACCATTACCAAATCTCAGCTCAGGAGCAGGGCCTGATAGCCCTCACTCAGTCTGCCAGGGAAAATAGAATAAAAGCAACCAAAAAAAAGGTAAATGAGAGATGAATAAGGCAAAAGTGAGAAAAAGCCACTGACCCACGATCTTGACAAAGAGTTCAGCCTTGTCCTCTCCAGCAGGGTTAGTCACGGTGATGGAGTAGCGGCCCTCATCCTCTCTCTCCGCCCCCTCAATTACAAAGCTGCTCAGGGTCTTCCTCATCTCCACGCGGACCCTTCCCTCGCCCTCAGTCACCTCCTACCACACAGGGCAGGACAGAGCGAGAGAGACGGACAGAACAAAAGGAGACTGTTGAAGAGAATGCTGTCGCATGACGACGGCACAGCTGCCACAGTGACAGGTGATTCAACCTTCCCACTCTAGTTCACGTTTCATTCTTCTTTTGTGCTGTGCAGTGACTAACGGCTGGATACTCTGATTGACGCACAAAGGTGGAGAGTATCTGACGTGTGTTTGAGTGTGTATGAGGTGAATGGTGAGAACCCTCTATTCCTCCTCACTTGGTCTCCTTTCATCCAGCACACAGTGGGGGCCGGCTCTCCTGTGATCTCAACGTCAAGGCGGAGTTTGTTTCCTGCCACCACGGTGATGTAGTTCTTGTTGCCGCTGCTGCTGGTGTCCAGGTGTATTTTGGGTGGGTCTTTCAGCATCGGAGGAGAAGACAGACGAAAGAGGTCATTCAGGTGAGAAGCAAAAAATATGAGGGAAGACAGCAATATGATTATTTTTACTTTGAAGCTTAATTTTTATCCTAGTTTCATTATATCAAAATAAAAGTCCTCTCAACGGTCATGTATTCATTGGTACTGGACAAATGCACATGCTTTAAATATTAAGGGAGATGTGTCCCCTGTGTCTCCCCTGAAATCCATACCTATGAATCTATGCTTACACACCTATATGTCTATTAATGCAGTTACAGTATTTGTGCCTGGAGTGGCCAAAATAGACAACGAAAGACAAATTTTTCAGCAATCCCTTCTCATACTCTTATACCAAATAAAAACAACACTATATTTCACATCATATATTAGATAAGGTTTGCTTTATATGTATAAATAATATGATAGAAAACATTTTCATTTTTGGTTTGCTGAGAAGCACGATGGATTTCTTTTCACAATGTTCCTATGACTATATGAAGTACTTCACTCCACATCTCTGTTACGGGAAAGTCAACTCAAATGGACAATTTCCTCATATTTGAACATTCATAAAAGCATTAAGACTGTAGATATTTTCAGCAAATTAAAACAATGCTGGGTATCATATGCTAAATGTGTGGTCACGCCAGAGGCTTCGGAGCGATCTGTGGATCCAGAAGAGTGACGTTCTCTCCTTAGTATGCAGATTATATACAAACTAGTTCATACCCATTGAGTGTACAGTTGCCCACGTACAGTTTCACAAGGTGTGTGTTTGGGATACAGGTCATAGGAAATTGCAGATTAAATAGTCAGCTGACTCCATTTAGAAGAGCAATGTATTCAGACAGAGTTTTTGTGAATTTGAAAGTACGATTGCTTTATTGAAAGTACAGTAGTACCATTGCCAATAGTGGGATAGTTAGCGGGCTAAAACTGTACATTAGTAGTTGAGGTAGCACGTTGAAAGGCAGATAGTTAAAGTCATTGCCTTATAGAAGCTCAGTTTTAGTAAGTTTTCCAACTTTTGCCGGGAGGGAACTTTAGATATTGGTCCCTAGATTATGCTCACCGAGTTTCATGCAGATCGGTCAAACCTCCTAGGAAGAGATCGATTTGAAGTGTTTTTCAAAAAATTTCAAAATGCCGAAAAATCTATTTAACCGGAAGTTATGGGTTCTTGAGGCAAATTTGTTCCTCATGAGGAGAGGCATGTCTGTGCAAAGTTTCATGTCTCTACGACATACAGGGCATGAGATATGCCCATTCAAAGTTTGCAATTTCAATCGGTTGCTATAGCGCCCCCCTTTGGCCAATTGATGTAATATTGCTTCATTCGCATCCTCCCATTATATTAAGTTTCACATGGATTGACCAAGTCAGTGAGGAGAAAAATGTGGAACAGACACACCCACACGCACACACACACACACACACACACACACAGAGTTTTTGGCATTATATAGTAAGATTCCCCTCCTTCCCTCTGTCTCGCCTCCCCTAAAACTCCCCTCTACACTAAAACGCTGACAGAAAGTTGAATCTATACAAAAACTTTGGACATAAAAACGTTAGAACTGGAGCTGAAAAAGGAGTGACACGAAGAAAGAAATCAGAAGACTGTTACAAAAACCTACCCGAAATCCAAAAAAATTCAAAATAAAATATTTTTTAATGATGGTGTTTTATTTTTCAGTTTCTTCGGTGCAAATGTTTCCTTTTTCAATGCAAAACTTTATTTCCAATGCTGAAACTTACTGTTGCTGTTCTAGCTCCGTATGTTGTGACCTTCCAATTTTTCAATTCAATATTTTGTCTTTTTCTTTCAAAGAGGGGCATTTCATGATCAGAACACTCAAGTTTAAGAAGGAAAGAAGTTAAAAGAGCAACATGTAAGCAGCTGAAATTCTAGTGTTAAAATATTCTTTAAAACATATTAAAAAAGTCTGCAATTGAAACAAAACACTTGGCTTATCATACTGAAAAAATGAAGAGTACCATAATGGGAGCACATTGGTTGGATACTGAGAAGTGTGTCAGCAAGATTTTGGTTTTCACACATTCAACAGGAAAGCTACTGTTTGTGTGAATACCACAGTGCCTGTGAGCACCTGTGAGCATTTTCCTGCACCAGCACTTTTCTACTGTTTTTTTCAAAGTAACATTGCTTTACTTTTAATACTGCAACTTGTAATTCAAAACAACTTTTTAAACTATTCTCCCTGAGCCTGGTCAGCGGGGTTAAGCATTTTGCATGCAGGATTTGGAGTGTTAAAGTAAAAAGAAAAGTAACCTCCATCATACCGGTACTAGTCGTCCTGCTTACTGTGTATCCGACTTAAAACCAATAATGGATCTATACATCAGCACCCTTACATAGCTCTAGCATACATACTGTCATGCAAGATGATGAATACAAAAGGCGGCAAACAACAACAGCAAACATATATTTTCCATAAAACAATACTTACCTTGTCTGGGAACATAGTCAATCTTGATTTCTAGAGGGGTAAAATAAATATGAATCAGTCTTATTCAAATATGATTAGCTCATCAAATGCTTGATATTTTATTTTTGCGTGCTGCTCTCACCCAGGAAGTTGAGTTTTGCAGAGAGAGAAAATGCGTAGCCATCAGGGACAAAGGAGTAATCTCCAGCGTCCGAAGGCTTTACGTCATCAATCGTCAGCTTGTGGGTCCTGGGGACATGTTACCAGATGTTACCAAGGAGACAACACTCGTTGTGACCCACAATTATGCACAAGACGGTTGCCCTGGCAACATACTCCATGAGGCAATATCGCAGAGTGAGAAACATACTAAATGGCTTTCACCTTGTGTGACCGCTGTTGCCTTGGCATATCTCCTGCCATAGGCGGCTCTGATGGAGGGATTACTGAGAGAAACCCCAGACCCTAGGGGCGTGTGTGTGTGATGTGTGCGAGTGTGTGTGTTTAGAGGTTAGAGCTTTACAGATTGCAGCCTATCCAAAAAATGGGTCAAATAAGTAAGAAAACCCTTTGGTAATAGTTTGCCAAGCCATGTAGCAGACAGTGCTTATTGTGATAGCTGTATGATTGTGTGTGTGTGTGTGTGTGTGTGAGACTGCACATGACGGTTCAGACAGAAAGCTCCTAATAACTGCTTTTTTTTGACATTCAGACATAGATCCACAGCAGTCAGATATAATACCTTCCAATGTGCGTCATTTTGATGCGATCACTGGGCTGGACCTCCACGCCGTCCTTGAACCATTTCCCCGTCACTTTTTCATCAGACACTTCACACTTGAACACAGCCTGTTCAGCAGCCTTCACTGTCAGGTCAGCTATGCTCTGCAGGACCTCCAGTTCTTTATCTGAAGCAAAGACAGCAACATAGATCAGTACAAATTGCAGCATACAGATATACTGTATGTTAACACAGACACACCATCCTAGCCTGGCAATGTGTAATGATAGGTTAGAAATGCATTGCAGTCATGTTATTACATTACAAAACCCATAAAGCTAGAGGAACAGTATTGTACTTACACAGATAATATTTTGAGTATGACATTAAAGTTTTAAACAGTTATTTCCTCTTTTTGAACAAAAAGGAATACTTTTACATTTTCAGAAATTTTCTCTCTTTTTTCCACTGCATGGTTCGGCTCAGCTCGACTCTAATCACTTCTCTTTTGGTACCGGATGTTTTTCTCAATTCCATTTTCCACTGCAGATAGAACCCCATCAGTAGGTGCGTTTCCATCCACCTATTTGTGTGCACATATTTAATAAAAAAAAAAGTGAAAGTGAAAAAAAACAAAAATTAAAAAGAAAAAAGTTGAAAAACCGGAAAAAAGAGAAAGAAAAAAAAAGATTTTGGGCTGTTAGGAGCAGGCTGCCATTTTTAGTTGAGTTGAAAAAAAAAGGCAGTCGTGACTGACGGTAGCTTGGCTATTTAAGAATGCAGGTTTATGCCAGATGTCCTTTGTCGTGCTAGTGACAACTCTCTCTGACAAACTGGTGGTTGGCCATGTCTTACTCCAATTTGTAGTATCGGCTCAGCACCTCACACCAAAGAAAAGGTACCGGGCACTATCCACAACTTTTGTTCAGAAGAAAACCAAAAAAGAACAGTTCCAAGCAGGTCAAGTCAAAATGAGGTTTTAGATGAGATGATCGATACCACTCTCACGTCTGTACAGTAAATATGTGGCTTAGTTTAGCTGAGCATAAAGAGTGGAAAGGATGAAAAAGCCAGGATCTGTTCCAAGGTAACAAAATCCTCCTAGCAGAATTTTTAAAGCTCACTAATTAGCATGTTACATCTATTGTGTTTAATTAGTACAAAAATTGAAGTGAAACACAACTCATGCTGGAATAATTTTTGACCAGTAACTTTCTGGAGTTATGTAACTGCCAACTGCTAAGCTAAGCTACCCTGTGCCTGGTTGTAGTTTAATATTTATTGCACATGAGGATGGTCTTCTCACTAAAATCTTGGCAAGAAACCAAATTATTAAATATTCTTTTGAAGTTACTTTTATATTATAGTTAATATAACAAATTGAAAAAGGATAATTGTGTCTTAGCTACAGGTGGCTAGAGAAAGAAAAAAAGGTTTGGTGATTCCAATTTAAGTTATGTTTGTGTGACTATGTTTGTGTGGATGTCAGCTATAAGATCACACACTCTGGCACACAACAATAATGAGGTGTTCCTGCATCATCTCAGGTGCACCTAATTCAGGCAGTCTGTTAAGCAGTCTAGGTTGCATCTCCGTTCATACTGATCACCTGGTGCACTTTCACTCTCACTGTCCACTGAGGAGGAAGGACACACATTTTCTCACACTCTAATCAATTTTGGAGACCCGTCTGGCTTGCAAGTATGCAGCGACTGAGCCAGCCTGATGTCTGAGGGGTAAGACAGGACCCAACCATCAATTTTGGAGGTGTAAGAGAAAATTAGCATGACGAATAGTGTGATGAACTACTGATACAAGAGATTAATGAAGTAATATTAATTATGATATGAGTAATGGCTAATTTATTGCTTGCCATGCTTGTCAGGATGGAAAAACATCAACATGTGCTGATGTGTAAATTTTCTTAAGTTTGTAATTGAACAGCCATGTCTGAAATACTTGTTAATAAACTTTATACAGCAGCTGATCGTGTTACTGCTTCTGCTGCTGTTAGACTGAACTGCGGATGTGTAAGAGCATTGTATTTAAATGAGTTTATAAGAGAAAACGGTACCTTCCACCTCCAGCTCTGCCTTCGACTCTCCGCCATTGGTGAACGCGTAATACGTCCCAATATCCTCCAGAGTAGCTTCATTTATGATCAAAATGTGCCTCTTCCCATCCTTTTTAAACCTGTACTTTGAACCTGCCGTGTCTCTGTTCAGCTCGACTCCATCTTTCATCCTGAGAAAACAAACACATGCATCAGTGACACTTTAACACACAGAAAAGGAAGGAAGAGCTGATTGACGTGTCTGCAATGTTCTATGTGGCTAGAGCCTTCAGGGATCACAAGGCTTTGACACATTTTTAAAACGGTGCAGACGGTTCATTTTCTCAGATATATTTTAGGATGTTAGGTGCTGCATTCACAGCAACTGCAGAATGAAAGAGAGTATTACAAGAAAAAGTTAAATGTCCGTCAGTGGCAGACGACTGTAATATTCCAACATCACTTTTTAAACTGACTGTGTTTACGCCTTTATACATATTTGTAGTCTGGGTTCTTATCTGACCCCACTGATTATTTAATGATAATGCATTTCCTAATTAACTGATATACTGGCTCACCATTTGACGCTGGCTCCTTCCTCGGATACTTCCACCTCAAACTCCACCTTCTCGCCCACCACGGTGTGAACGTCATCCAGCAGCTTGGTGATGGTGATCGGAGGCTCTAAAGACAAATGTACAGCTTTGAGCCAAATGCTGAAAAAGCAGGGTGACGTTGAGTCATTAAAACACTGTCTAAATCACAACAGTTATGCTGACCAGGAAGATGAGAGGAGGATAAAAGATGTGCGGTGGATGAACAGAGCTGGAAGGTATTAGGACTTGAGTAGAGTGAGTAAGTCTTTCTTTTAGAACAGGGCATGACTCAGCAACAAATATGATAACTAAATTCTGGCACATGCAAAGTCTTGATTTCTCACTAAAGTATATATACATATATACACAGTGTTTGTTTTACATGTGTGAGGAGCTTTGTCTGACAAAAATGGAATTCACTGAACATCAACATCAATGAGAACATAAATGTGATTATTTTTATTACAACACTAGCTGTACTTCAGGTATTTTTGTTCTCCTCCCTCCTCTGGTAATGGCTGGTTGGTGGCATGTGTATTGGTGTTCTCATTAAGTAGAAAAGCCTAACACACAAAGCATATGCGTGCCCTTTTTTAGCTCAGTACACTCCTGAAATCCTTATCAGTGCCACCAACCACACCCGTCCTGTAGAGGTGGAAGGTACCTCAACTCTCCCGAGGTGGTGGGAGTCACATTGTGTAACCGCATGGTGTGATGCTTGATGCTCTGCTAGCCTCAGCTATTTGTCATCGTCAGCATCCAGCCCCCCTCCGGACGTCTCAATTCTCTTCAACCTCAGCCCGAGAGCCCAAAAACTCTCTGAACCACAGTCACAGCACCGCACAGACGTGTACAATGTGACTGTGGGCCTCGCAGAAGTTTGATGAAATGAGCTCCATATCTTCAATGTGATTTGTGGTTGTTCCGCCTAAAAACTTTTCTTCCAGGGATAAATAGAGGAGACATAACTGCAAAAAACCCACCACAAAACAAATGATATAAATGTGCATACAGCCACCTCTCTGTTGTATTCATTTTATTTTTATTTCTGTAATTTATTCATTTATTTCTGACTATTTTTCATTAAGTCGTTTTTACTTCATTTCTGTTATCATGATCATCTCTCTGTGTCTCCACGTGTAGAGGTATTTACCCATGTATTTTCACTTTTCCAGAAATGTGCATTGAAACTTAGACACTTAACTACTAATTATTGTATGTCCTAAAAATGACTATCTTCATAACTACTTGAAATTGATGAAAAGTGAATCAAATTAATTATTTATAGTGACAAAAATCAAGCAACTACAAGTGTACAAACCTCATTTTTACATTAATCTACATCTGGTTGCAACCAGAGCTTTGTGAGTGTCGAATTTGGTGCCATTCACTTTATACCACAACACAACAAAAGCAAAAGCTTTTGCTTACATACTTTGTGTCATTTTTTAAGTGCTGTGCCTTCTAGTTTGACTAGGTGTCATCTGCTGAACTCCCCACTGTCTTCAACAATGTCAAGATGAATCAACAACAAAAGCCACTGATGCAGATGTTTGCAAACAGCAAAGTGAATGATACTTTTATGGACACTTTGTGTCCATAAAACCCCCTGCACATTAACACAGACACACACACTGTAGGTGGCATGGGAGCAGTGTCTGTGATGAAGAGTTTACCCTCTTGTATGGCCTCTGAAAATATAAAAGCAGTATGGGCCGCAGCGAGCACACGGAGTAAAGCATGGGATTAATATAGAAGCAGTAGACCCAATTACATCTATTAAAACCTCTCATGCTCACAAAAAGGACTCAGAAGAGACCATTAAGATATAAGCGCCAGAGTTAGACTGATAATATAATATAATATAATATATATTATATAACTCTTGTCTTTTTATATCCCAAAAACTCATAGTAGTACATTGTTGTTTAAGTGGAAAAGATATTCATTATGCAGAATGTTTAATTTCAGAAAAATAAGTATTATATCATTGGATTATAATTATTGCATTAATATGTTCATCATTTAATGTTGCAGCTAAAGGTAGAGCTAATTGTAATTACTTTAAATAGTGCTGAGTAGCCCAATATATAGACCCTTTTACTGCTAGAAAACAGAATTACTTTTTTTGGTGGGCGGGGCTTAGCTGGAGGCAAAACAATTCTCCACAGACATTAGCTAGGGCTAGCTAGGGAGTTCTGTTGACTTGTTTTAGATAATTGAGAAAGATAACGCAAGTGGCGCATTCAGAAATACTAATTCTGAGTGCCGGAGAGCAGCGTACAAACTGGACCATTTGTAAATTCTGATGCTATCAGAAAATACTGGTTATCCAGAGTGCCGCACTCTGAGTGGCAGAGCGTTCTCTCTGCACTTAGTCTGGGGAGACGGAGCAGCAGAGCGCCAAGCGGAGTGAATGTGAGATTAACTTAACAGTTTGTTAATTCATGAAGAAATATAACGCTCCGTTTCTTCGACCAACAGGGTTCTCATTTTTGTGTAGAGCGTCAGACTGAATTTATGAACGCACCATGTCAGGTCCCTCACTCTCCGGGACCATGCGTGTTACTTGAAAAAGTAAACACTGACCAACAGGACCAGACTGTCCAACCCGTATGCCCTCACCCAGCGGATGGATGATTTGGCAGGATGAAGGTGGGATGATCTGCTTTGTGGTTGATTACTATGGCAATCTAACAGAGGACGACACTTGAACAGTTTTGTTCAGTTTGGTTTGCTATCGAAGCTAATGTTAGCTAATGTGCTGAAAAGTTAGCATTACAGTTAAAATCCAATATCTCTCTAAATACCTACCTGAGGTGGACATGATAACCCTTAATACATACATAACGTTATTCATCCCTACAACAGGAAATACTTTTTCCCTAACCTGATATGAAGTTTCGTTTTTGATGATTTGATTAGTCACCATTTTGCCATCATTATCTAGTTGTTTTATTTTTTCTCCATTCATGGCAGTTACATGCACTATTTTTTAAGCCAGTCAGATAATAGAGTAGCTAAAAATCTGTACATCATTTGGAAAAACATGATCGTTGCCAAGGGAAAAAAACATCCTGTAGCGCCAACAACCTATTTTGAATCTAACTGTTCTCCAACTGTCGTCATCACTCTGAAACCACAGCACAACAAACACTGAGGATGACTAATTTTCACTGCTGCCACCTAAAATGAGGCAAAAATTGTCTGCTCTTACTATTTTAAAGTTCCATAACACAGGTAGGGTAGGCATTTGGCACGAACATCGCTACTAATAGGAGAACGAATAGAACTTTTGCAACATTGATTTGCTGGTCCAGTCAGAGAGACTGGGGGAAACGACAAGAAATTGAAGGTATTTTACAAACCTAAAAGATTCAGGGCTCCATGAGAAGAAGTTCCCCCCGCTCCGCCACTGAATCAAAGTGACCTTCAAATTCTGACATATCAGTCAAACTCTAACAAATATGACAGCACATTAATATGTACAGCACGACAACAGTGATACATGACAATAAACAAAACATGAGAATTTCACTCGACACGTACCCATTAAAAATGAGTGAGCCGACAACAGAGAGCCGCATGCTACTGTGAGGCATAAAAGCATTGAAATAAACAGAAGACAAACACAGACACAAGAAGGGAACAGAGCTGTCAAGCCTCTCAACGTTCAAATGACAGCATTTGCTAAACCGAGCAGAAAAAGCTCTCCCTGCTGAAAGAAGGATTCCTCCAAAGACAGTGACTCATATACCTTTGACAAAAACCTCCGTGAAGCACTTCTCCTCCCCGACCACGCACTCGTACGCTGCGTCATCAGACAGGTTGCACTTGTTGATAGTGAGTGTCCGCTTGTTGCCCACGCTCTCAAACACATACCTGGACGCAGAGGGATGATGGGGGAAGATTGTATGATGAGGATAGAGAACAAATGAGGGGAGAGAGACACAGACACAGAGGAAGAGAGAGAGAATAATGAATACCTGCTTTGAGCAAATCTGGCCTCAGTCAAATGCAGAGGCCTGAAGACAACGGAGTGACTCACAGTCATAGACCGAGACATTCTTATACAGACCTTCAGCACAAGTATGCGCTCCCACACACACACTCACTCACTCTCTCTCTCTCACACACACACACACACATTTGGGTTGCTGTACCAACATGGTGACAGACATCAAAGGACTACAGTAATGCCACCGACTCATCATCACACGCATGGAAGGCAGTGATGGGAAATATTCCCATGGTTACAAGTGTTCACATCATCAGACAACTCATGGTGGAGACTGCCATTCACAGTAAGTCTAATTTCAGCAGCAGCAGATGAGGCATGTGAGGCAGTAAAACATATCGAGTGTGTGATATAAAATTGTATTAAAGGAATAGTTCCCTGAAAAACAAGCTCACCTCCCTTGGCTCTCTATGGTCCCAGAGATATCAAAAGGCATTAAGTGGAGAGAGACTGCCCATTGTTCTGACAGCCCGAAATTCCAGAGCCCTGTTAGTCCAAAGCATGTCCCACTGGACTGAAAGCCCAATTCTCTGACAGTCCATTGTCCCAAAACAAAACCAATAGCTTCCAAGTCCCATTTCTTTGAAAATACAAACTCCCTGAGATTTGACAACCTAATCGTCTGAAAAAATGTTCTCACTGAATGTTAATGTAAACCACAGATATGTTAACATTTGTCAACAACACTGTGGTGAATGTGTAGTTCGGTTTAGACACAAAATCACATGGTTATGGTTAGGAGAAGATCATATTTTGGACTAAAACGTCCACATTTGGTAGCATAAAAGTTGCAGGACTGTGGAGCAATGGGCATGTGTTTTTGGGATAACAGGCTGTATGAGAAAATAGCTTTCGGTCCACTGGGACAGTTTTTGGACCTATGGGAATTTGAAATTTTGGGCCATAGCATGGCACCAAGGAGAGAAGCAAAATGAAGCATATCAGTGCAAACAGACTTTTGCACACTTCTGTGCAGCATTATCCAAGTGTTTTGTGACCATTTGTGGGCTCATAGAATCACGCTTGGGTGTGCATTTGCATGTGCACAACACAATCCTTCACAGGAGGATAGTCCACGTTCTTTGTTTAGCAATAGTTTAGCAAAAATAGTCATGCATGCATTTCCTTGAGCTCACAAATGGATACAAGACATTTGGATTATCTGCACAGGAATTTTCAGGAAGTGTGTTCGATGTTTTACAACCTTTTTTGCTACTGTTTTTATTTTCTGGCAAATCTGCTCTCCTAAACCTCCAAGTTGGAGGTGAAGCTGAGGAGAGATGGATAGTGAGCCTAACAATATTCACAACCTAAATTAAGTTTATAAAAAAAAAAAATATATATATATTTTGATCAGTGGACCGGGACTGAATAATACAGCTGCTTGGTATGAAGTCACCACTATTTTAATCTCTTTTGTTCACTATGCTGGTATATCTCAAGGAAATATACGTTTGTGCTCATGGTTTCTTAAACTTAAATCTGTTCTTATCTTATTAAGCACATTATTGCAAAGTTCCCAGAAAAAAGGACAGCAGAAAACAAAATTTAACACACTTTCTATTTCATTGAGATGGCACATTATATAAATCTGCTTTTCTCCTTTCAGAGATATATTTTAGTTTTTTTTACCTTAAGTGGTAAAATACTAGAGATAAACTGAGTACATTGCTTTTCAGATACAACATAATTTTCCGTACCATATTCATAAGCAGTTTGGCTTTTTATCTTTTTAAAAATGAAATAACGATGACCTGGATTGTATCAGGCTGCCTGTAAAACCCTAATCCCCATGGCTCTAACTCTGTAACCTAAAACATTTGATTCTCTCAGATCTTGATGGTCACGCAGCCTGGAAGAACCTCCTGGGAGGCTCCGCTCAGGGCAAAATAAAAAAAAAAGAAGTTACACAGTAACTGTCTTCATCAAAACAGGAAGAGGACTGCCTTATTTTCAATGAACAGCATTAAGCTCCTCAAAATGGCAGATGGTGGAGCCATTGAAAAAATACCACTTGCTGTAACAGCTGTACCCTCTTCAATAAAACACCAAAAGAAGCCTTTGAAGGAGGAAGGGGAAAGAGCAAAGAGGAGAGCGAGAGACACTGAAGAGAGCTCAGCGGGCTAAAGAGGCTCAAAACTAACATTTTTATCTACTGATAGTCAGAGTGTCTGTGTTTGTTCCCAAAGATTTTTAAATTAAAACAATTGTTTTGACTCATCTCAGTGGGTCTCTAGTCCAGTGTTATGGTGTAATAAGTTTTCAGAGCAGCCACTAAGCTGCACAGTATAATCAAGTGTACTCATAAGCCACTTAATATGCCAGTTAGTCCAACCATTTACAAGTTGCTCTTAAAGGTACACAATGAATTGTTGGCCACTGTTGGCAAACAGTTTCGCCAGCAAAGGTGAAAGCCAACACCAGATTCATTCTCGTTCACTATATTTGTGTTTTTCTACACTGTGTCCATAATTTTTGTAGCTTCCGCTTGGATGCATGCTGCGTATGGTCTTGTACCTGGTCGCTACCTTTTTATAGAGTCCTGACCTTACCTGCGTGCTTTGCTCAGGAACATCCTGAACATAGTAAACAAGAACAAAATAAGAAACCACCACACACTTGTAATGGGTCATAAGTAATGATAGAGAGGAATTACTTTTGTGTGAGACTTTGTTTTTTAGGGAAATCCTGTATAGTATACTTTTAATACATTTGGATATTTCCTCTAAGGGTTGGTGGAAACCAAAAACAGATCTCAAAGGAGAGTTAATATTGGACTTCAGGTGGGCTATATAGACAGGGATGTAGCCACCATAATGTCACCCATTGGTTTGTGGACTACCATTTTGAATCCTCAAGCTTGGCATTTTGGACATGGCCATCTTGGATTTTTGTAGCTGGAAGTGATCATATTTGAACAAGAGGGTGGAGCTGTGGAGGAGCGAGGGATGGGTCTGACTTGGACCTTACAATACCAGAGTAGCGACACACATTGGTCAAGCGGAAAGTTGGTCACGGGCCCTCTAGTGGCGGGATAGCGCGTTGCATATCCAACCAAGAACTGACTGAACTTCAGTATTTCTGCATCGCTGCCGACCAGGAATTCTTGTGCGTTTCCAAAGTCAAGCAAACCTAAAAGCATAATCTACCATAATCTACTATGATATGAGCATCGGTGACCCGTTTACAGGTAAAAAAAACAAACAAACAGTTGTCTACCACAATGTTACTCTCTACATTTTGAAATAAACAAATTATGAGCATGACTAATATGACCAAGACACCTAAAAGTAAAAAGCAGTTTTCATCAACTTACAAGCAAGTCCGCGTCAGACATACTGTAAGTGAATGGGTTTTCTGGTCGGAAAGGTAATGCCCTCGTGCCCCACTAGAGGGCGCGTGAGGCTTAACGTCAATATACCACAAGAGTCAATGGAAGTGTTGTCACTCTGGTATTGTAGGGTCCTAGGTCTGACTGAGAAGCCAAGAACATTGTCTGCAAATAGGCTGTCACTTAAGGTGGCCCACCCTTAATTATGGTTATCTTTAACTATTAACAAAATGCAAACAGATGAGTTATATAAAAATTCCTACCCCGCACAGTTGTCATGAATGTTGAGATTAGCTATAGAGACTAAAACTTTTTTTTGTACCCGGCTGCAGTTATGTTTATTTTTCCTATAAAATTGGGCAATTTAACATTGGAGTCTATGGTGATTGACTGTTTTGGAGCCAGCCTCAAGTGGCCATTTGAGGAACTGCAGGGTTTTTTTTTCGCACTTCTGCATTGGCTTCTTTTTTTTCTGGAGGTTGCCGCTTGCCGTAAACATGACTCCTAATAACTGCTAATGTAGCTTCATGTCCAGATATGTATATTGGCAGCTGTTCGCTAACATGTTCACCATAACAACTTAAGGTTGCGATGCCCCCGAGGTGACAAAACATCAGTTAACTTAAGTTAGGTTTGACACTGAGGCTTACAGAGAGGTTAGTTTGAGAGCATGTTATTTGATTAATAGGACTCTCAGCGCATCGCCTTCAGTTATGGAGTCTGTCTGCTTAATATATCTCAGCTAACGACCAAGGTGGCAGTGAGTGGTAAACCTATATCAATCATGAAAATGCACTTTTTGCATGGCTTCATTGAGCAGCTAGGGCCTGTCAAGGTCATCAGATGTAGAATGGTGCAGTTTAACTGTTCACAACTTTTTACAACAACAGTCACTTTGCTTAAACTGCAATAACATCCAACTGCAATGAGATGTACATTACTAGTATACTCTCAACATCACACTTACACCAACACATTTACTGCTCAGTGCACCACGTAAGTGGTGATGGTAAGTTGCTCACTTGGCTGATGGTTTGATTTCCTGTCCATTTTTGAGCCACTTGACTTGAGCGTCGGGGTCAGCCACCTCCACTGTGAGCTGGATCCTCTTGCCCTTGTCCACAGAGTAGGCTGAGTCAAGCTTCCTCAGGAAAGCTGAGTGGAAAGTATCCAGTTAGTATAGTTCAACCGCCGCTTTAATAGCCAAATAATCCATAAGTGCCAACACCAAGCATATGCTAATACACGTTCCACCTGTTGTCCCTGCAATATAACCCCCCCACCCCCCCACCAAAGGCCTTTAAATGCTGCTGGTATTTACAGCCCACTGCGTTAAAGAGCTCTGGTTTCCTGCCTACCGCCTCACTTCTTGTGCACAGTCTTATTTTGCCTCGTAACACCTCTCCTGTCTCTTTCCTCGCTTCTCACCGTCACTCTTCTTGGGCTCCACCTTCTTCATCTTCTTCAACCTCTTCAGCATGCCCCTCAGGTCTGTGATGCCATACTCGAAGGCAATCTTCTCATAGTCACAGGGCTTGGCATTCTTTAAGATTTCCCATACATCCACTTCTTCTACCACAGTCTCCTTTTGTTTCCTCTCCCTTGAAATGTGATAAAACCAGGGAGACAACCAAATTTAAGAGATTCAAATTTAGGTTATTACTGTATCATGCATGTCTGTGGGTGATGTAGATGATCTTACCTTTTCTTGAGCAGGGCACTGAAGTCGAGATCACCAGCATCCTCATCTGCATCTCCACTGGAGTTAAAAGCAAAGAGGTTCAGGGGGAATAATGTTGTTATGTTTCTAAATCTGTGCAACACTGGTAAAAAAAAACAGCATTAGAAAATGTAGCTTCATAATAAAACATCCCCTTTTTATTCCACATTACACAGAGCTATAAATACACGGCGAAATTACAAGACAATTATAAACCCAACAAAGACAACATGAGTGAATACAAAAGCACACAGCGGAGTTCTAATGAATTAGTGGCTGTAGTTAAAGCTTACCCTTTTTTTTCATCCTGTGTTCGATGCAAAAATAGGATGAGTGAGAACACAGAGTGGAGCGTTTGATGAGGACTACAAGCTACCATCATGCCCTAAATTCGAGTGACAGACAGAAAGGACAACAGACAAGCACATGTAAGCAGCAGACGTGACAAAAATGAGCAAGAAGCAAAATACATACTTTTCAAACACAAATATTGTATACTGTAAATCAGAGGTGGGACCAAGTGAGTCTCAAGTCTTTACACTCAGGTCCCAAGTCAAAGACTTACAAGTCCCAAGTCATGTCCAAAGTTCTAAACCTGGCGTTTCTAGTCCAAAGCAAGTCATAATACACTCTTCATCAAAAGTAATGGCACTTTAATAACAGAGTAATAAAAGTAAATTTACCAAAATTTTTAAAAGTTGTGTTTACTTGTAAAAATTAGTTTGCTAAAAGTAAATACTTAGCTGTAAAGCTAACATTAGCTTACCACTCCTTCAAATGTGAAAGTCATGAGCTTGTAATTTTCAATCTGCATGTTTTTCATACAGCAACTTTTTTTGTTGGCCACCGCATAGTTTTTGTATGCTAATGAAACTGTCTTTAGTGTCATTTTTTCCAACTGGCGCTCAGTAACAAGTTAGTTAGTTAACATTAGCTCTTCATGGTTCTTGCTGGTAATGGATAGAGTTAAAGTAATCTGATTCAGGAAATGAGGGGAAAATATTGATTTTGCGACACTCTTTTTAAATAACAATCTTTGGGCTTGGAGGGAGGTATCAAGTATTTTCAAATCAAAAGGCTCAGGTCCAAGTGACTTAATGAGTCACTAATGTTAAAGCTGCTGTGCGGAACTTTTCGTTTTTGTTGATTATAGCGCCCCTTTGGTCGAAGCGGTATGACACCCACAGCCTGGTGTCGTAAAGCCGGAAATTACGGCATGCATTTGTTTTGGAGAGCGAGAGGATTAACTAACGTCAGGTCAGTCCAAGTAAATAGTGGAAACAGCAAAATTACTCGTGTTTCTGTTCTGATCTAATCTAATCTTTTGTGTATTTTGAGCTACTAAGGCTACCGTAGTAGTGTGAGCCTCAAGTTATTCTGGGTAATGTAGTAACCGTTGTTGTGCTACTGAGAAACAATGAGAATCAGCCGTGTACGTTTGGTGTAAGGAGGAATAAACAGTTAACAAGTCATCTGCTGAGTCCGCATTATTATGTGAAAAGAAAACTCTGACGATTTGGGAGTTATGCCCTTTCTCTATCATTTTCATATTGAGACAGCGGTTAGCATGGCACTGTCATTACATCTTGAGCGGATGGATACACCGGTGAGCAACAGCTGCAGCTGGCTCTGGGACAGGTACGCTTGGTCACTCGGGTAAAAACAAAGAAAGAGACGACACGGACGATATTACTCACCCGACTGAAAGCTGTCCATCAGCTCCTGCAGGCCTGGAGCGTTTTTTCCAGTTCATTTTAGGAACATGAAAAAAAGTTTCAATCACGCCAGGATTAGTGATTGCTGCAAAGTTTTCATTCCTTGTGATGCACTCTCTGCGGCGCTTTTCCTCCTGATGATATATCTCCCCAACGATGGCAGCACATGAAATAGTAGCGGAGGATTCAGCCTCTCTCATCTCTGCTCAGCATTCAACACATGGAGTTCCTCATCTGTTTGCTCCGGCTCAAACAGGTATGGCTCTGGATCTGTGTCCGCTACAAGAAACTCTTCAAAATCGCGTTCAAAGTCGTCCATTGCAGCTGCTAAAATCCGGAGATACAGCTAGGCTAAATAAACAGCTGAGTTTTGTTTACAAGCTACATCTGTGCCTGCTCACCATGGTATCCCTCCACGGATCACAGCGCAGGACGTACTGACCTCCTATAAGCGCAATGCTAACCGCTGAGACCCAGCCACTGGACGTACAGACACAAAAAAGATATCGATCATGTTGTCTCAATATGAAAATGATAGAGAAAGGGCATAACTCCCAAATCGTCAGAGTATTCTTTTATGTGAAGATACACAGTGAAGACATAACATAATCCTAACACAGCAAAGCTGTTACCTGCAGCCTTCGCTTGCAAAGCTAACGCTACTAACGTTAGGTCAGTCCAAGTGATTAGTGGAAACATGCTAACATGCTAACGTTACACACAAGTTAGTAGTAAAGTAAGACCTGTTCATAAATGTTCTGGTGTAGCTCTGAATTTCTTATAAACTGAGGACAACTGCCTGCTGTATATTTGTGTTCATGGTCACAGTCACAGATCATTTTACATGATGCTCCTTCGTTATCTGCCATGACATCAAAAGTACAACCAAGTCCTCATAGATACATCTCTGGTAAAACTGTTAGGTGTTATGTGTTCAGCAATGCCCGTTGTGTACTGAACACTGTAAACACGGCTCCTTCTTCTTCTGTGGTTTAATCGCTGCAGGCCGCTGTGGGTGAGCAGAATCACTTCCGCCTCGGGTGCCGTATTCTGGTTTGCTGACTTCCGCTGTGTGTCCGACCCGAGCCAGGCTACGCTAAATAGCCATATAGAGAAAGGCTTTTTTGTCGCTGTTGGGTTCAAATAAATATGCGTATCTCCAAGGGGGGGTGATACGAACTAGGGACAGTTTTATTAATGGTAAAAAGTTCCGCACAGCTGCTTTAAAGTCCTAGTCGTGTTTCAAGTCTTTTTTGATTTTGTCAAGTTGAGTCTAAAGTCTTGTGATTTGAGTCCACACCTCTGCTATATATCACAGAAGTACAAGTGAATAATCTGAATGTGCAAGTTCCGGAGCATGGCTGAGGTGTTGTTAGCCCAGATGTGGCTAAAGGTGATCTTAGGCTGAAGTCTGAGATGAATTCATCAGGACACATTCAAGATTCAAATCAAAAAAGGCTATTTCATGCAGATTTATATGTTAAGGACTTCCCAAAGGGGGAAAATATGGCCGTGTTTCACCACATAAACCCTTTATTACCCCTAACATGCACATTTCACAAGTGATGAGAAAAATTCACATGGTCTCGAGTCATCAGTCACCCTCTTGTGCTCAACAAGGTGACAAGTGTTGTGTGTGGCACACGCCAATAAATGTCTACAGGCTCGAGTGCTTGTTGTTTTCCACTGTGAACAGTTTTGGCAGCTCCTTTACAGCGTAGAGTGTGTTTCCCTGGCATTGTTGAGGCTCATTGAACCCCTTGGAGAGCAAGATAAATGCCAATAAATTCAAAGCCATTCCGAGTGATCATGTTCGTCCTATGGATGAACGGTTCATCCAAGGATAACATCCATCCATGTTGTCCTTGCCGTCCTGTAAGCAAGTCAATTCTTCCAGGGTGATAATGACCCCGTTCCCAGGGCACACGTGAACATCAAATGGTCGGGTGAGCATAAAAACGATGTTAGACGTGTGCCACGGCCAGATTTCAACCTACTTAAGCATTTTTGAGAGATCCCTGAGTGCTCAACAGATGAAACCATCAGACACCAAATGATGGAAGAAGGGTGCTGCAGAATGTTTTTACACTTGGTTTGTTTAAAGTCTTTTTTAGGATTTCATTGATGTAAAAAACAGATTTTCCAATGCTGTTAGTGGTATACGATATTGGACTAGAGTTCACATGAAAATATGGGGACCAGGGGAATACTATAATGAGCTCTCTTACATAGTGTGAGCATGTGCATAGAGAGCAAAACATGAAATGCTCATCTCTCATATTAGTCTATGTTATTGTAGTGTGAAAAATTGAGCTTTTTCCGAGCTGCTGCAGCAGGAGCTTGACGCTCACACAGAAAACAAAAACTGAAATGAAAACCTTGCTTTTCTCAGAGTGTCAGTGACACAAACTGATACTGATGCACAATGATAGACAAACACGCCATGATTCAGAAGAATGTCCATGAGTGTTATATACAGTTTCGCTCATTAGCATGGAGCATTTGCAGCTCTGATTTGCTCTGATAGTGTTAATTTTTCAGACAGTTTTGGTGAGTTTTATTTTCATTCTGTCGAGTTTAGACAAAGCATGTCTGACAATGATTAACATGGCAATTAAGCAAACGTTAGTCTTAGCCCGGTGGAAGAGAGAAACTTGAATTCAGAAGATTGCATTTTTCTGTTTAATAATTAAAAAGGGGTGCAGGAATATTTCTGTTCAGCCTACGCACCCTCCGTCCAAAGCTGTGATCAACTTGTTTGATGACAGGACACGCCACTGCTCATTTAGTCATTATTGCAAAACCTCACCTAAGGGAGCTCCTGACTTAACGCAAGTTGGTTTGTTTATATGGAAATTAGCCCACCATAACCAGGAAGTCCGCCAGGCTTTGAGGCCAATTTTGGGGATGGCCAAACAGTGGAATTACAATTTCCAAATCTGACATGTGATGCCACTGGGCCCAAAAAGACTTTTTCCCAAAGACTCATATTGTAAAAAAGATGTCTGTAAGTTTTGTTAAGCACTGCAGCCCCTGCAAAATGATTCGTCTGACTATCAGAATTTGATCTATTCAGTATACCATTGGTACACATCATATTATCCCCATTTACCTCAGCAGAGCTTTAACCAGAAGTAGCACAGAAGTCTCTAGTGCACTTGCTCTATGGGCCAAAGAATGTGGAAGCAGTGCCGATCATCCAGGTAATTTTATACACAGCAGTTGAATGTTTTTGGCTTCATGCTCCACTGAGAAATTTTTATAGAAATAAATGGCGTCCCATCTCCAACGCCCTAACCAGGTCTCTTTATACTGATTACACCGGTTGCAATGACAACGGTACACATAAAGAAAAGGCCGCTGCTCTTCTGCTGTTATGTTGATTTGAATAGGAATGCCTGTTCTATTCTTCATCTATTTCCATGATCATGATCATGATCATGGTGCACACTTAAACAAACTTACGTGTAATTTAGTAACATATGAATTTGACTGATTTGCAATTTGGGGTTGTTTTAGCTACATTTAGAGCACCACATGATCACTACTGGATGTTTTCTTTACTTTGGAATTCATCTGTGTGTAGCATTGTCATGACATACAGTATAAATACTGTAAGTTTGCTGACATGCTTGTATGCCTCAAGAGTAAATATACTGTGGCATAATATGCAAGCAAGAAACACTGCTCCTCACACACTGTAAGTGACTCTCACAGACTGCAGTGCAAGTGTACAGTGTGTATTCCACAGAATATTTTCCGTGTCCCTTTGAAGGCTTTTCAGCTGGCCATCCAGTCAGCGAAGTGACAACATGAAGAAGAGAAAATAGCCTGATATGCCCGGGGCATATGATGGGTAGCTTGGGCTATTTCAGACATGAAACGCACATTAAAAGATCCTCCAGAGACATGAGGGGTGAACAGGAGTGAATATCCAAAAGAGTCCATGTATTTGCTACTGTAATACATGTGAAGAGAAACACACAGATGAGTGTCCCATAGGAGACAGGATTCTCCATACTTACCTTTTGGAGGTTGAGCTGAATGACCTTGGCATAACAAGGTGTTTAACACACTCATCTATTATCTCTCCAGCAACATATTTGAGTTTTAACCAACTTTTCACTTTTCATTTATCACACCAACCTCCACCCTCGCCCTCTCCTCTCCTTTATATCAGCATTCTGCAAATAAGCACGCTGACATGTTGTCTTAACCACAATATGATGCTGCCTTTTCTCCCGTTGCGTCTCTGGTCTTACCTGTGCCATTTTGCTCACGCTCTAACGCGAGGGAGGGAAATGATATTTTTAAACACAGGTTACAAATATGGGAACTCGAGGTGTCTGCACGAAGGTGTCAACTGATTCATGATCACACAGGATGCGTACAGTGTACAGGCTGAGAACAGCTGAAATTATAAAAACTCATTAAAAAGCTACACAGTCATGGGATACACACACACACTGTAGATACACTCCACACAAGCAGCAGCAGAGACAAAAATAGACACTGAGGGGAAAACGATACATTTAAAAAAAGGAAAAGACCCTTCAGACACTGTCACCTGAGACATGTGACGAAATACATAAGATGCTTAACCATAAGGGACTCCAGGTGAAGCAAAACACCAAGGCAGCAGACGCATTGAGACGTGACAGAAAGACAGAGAAGGCAGACAAACTGACTTGTACAAAGTCGGCTACAACTGAGGGATAGACAGACACACAGGCAGAGACACTCGTTGAGACTGACAGATGCCCAGAGGCAGCGATCTACAGAGGAGCATATGGGAGACAGTGTGACGGGTGACATGTTGAGTAGACCCTCGCCGACACTGACACTCACGATCGCTTAAACGCCTCCAAGATGTTGTCCTGCTGCTCCTCTTGTACAGCTGAAAGCAGACAGAAGGAGAAAACTGGTGAGAGCCTGGCTAGGTTAATTCATTACACAGCGGGCATGAACAGCAAAGGAATAATGGACTGATGACCTCACTAGGCCACTAAATGATAGGACCTAATGTGTATCGCACTCGCTGAGTTATTGGCTGACAAAGCCAGTTACATAGTAATGGTGGACACGCTGAATGGAAGATGACAATAATGAGATTGTCTGTCTCCAGACCTACCCTGCACAGAGACATCGAATGTGCAGCTGTCGCACTTGTCTTTGGAGGTGACCTCGCAGCGGTAGCCACCTGCGTCTGCATCCACTACTTTGATGATGCTCATCTCGTAAGTGTAGATCTGACAGGGAGAGAGAAGGGGATGATGTGCTGGAGAACACATGCAATTAAATCAACACACACACACACACACACACACACACATATTCACAGATATGCAGTGCGTGCTTAGAAACATGCACTCAGAGTATACAGAGCACAGTTTGACCGATATCAGTTTGCTGATAAAGCCATTGGGCAGATATCGCCTTTTATTAGTCAGCTGCTCAATGCAGCTTGTTTGATTACACACTCATCATTCCCTCCAGTTTGTACTCTTTTGCAATTCAGCATTATTCAAATATTTACAGTTTATTTTGGCAGTTTGTTGAATACTATTTGCGCGTATATCTTGTGCATAACTTGCACAACAAGTATATCTGTGTCACAGAAGTGGAGAATCAACTGAATGAGGAAGTTGTGATGTAAAATAAATGATAGTAATAGCATGCAAATACATTCCTGCAGTCCCAGAGATTCATTTAAGAAGTTGAAAGGAACTGTGAGACACGTACAAAGAATGGCTGGGAAGGATCTTCTTTTGGTGTAGTTTTAAGATTTCAATGTTGAAGCTGCAGCTATGACAAATAAAACATCTACTGGGATTACGGATGACGTGTCTCAACTTCCTCCCACTGTAAAAATTGCCATCTTGCATTGATGACGTTGTTTGGAGCCAGTGACTGCACAGTGGCAATCGGGGAGTGGAGCCACAGTATCAAGGTCCCTCCCATACGCCCACCAGACTCAAACACGAGTCATCACAGCTGTCAGTCGCGATGTCAACCCCCTTTTTTATAACATCGAAAAGCTAATATTAAAAATAATACACCTCAGTGTGATAACAACTGCTTACAATGACAGAGACCATTTTTGGAAAGATGTATTTGACGAATACTTTGAGTTTTTAGTTTGACCCATAGACTATAGTATAGCATCTGCACTTAATCACACTGTACAAAAATGAAGCCAAAATATGATTGCAGGTGTCTGTCGAGTTAAACTTTTGATCAGATGACAGTGCTAGACAAAAAGTCACCAAAGCCAGTAGTCTTCAACCTCTGGGGACCATGAATATCTCTACAAAACTCTTTTTGAGATATTAGTCTATGCCAACATGGTGCATACACACCTTGGTGTTCCTGTCATAGACCTCTTTGAACTGCAGGTGCTTCCCAGCCTTGCTGCCCAGGTCCAGCCACTTCCCCTTCAGCCATTTCATAGTCGGTTTCCTCGTCAGGTTTGAGGAGTCAACTTTAGCCACAAACGTGACGTCCTTGCCTGCCAGGAGCAAGAATGAGACACAGTAATTAATTCAGATAGATTAGCTGTCTGTACTCCAACAGGAATTTGGCACTAAGTGGGCCACTCCTTTCATTCTGAATATAATTCATGATTTTTACGGCGGATCATCTTGCCAGACCTTTTGTTGCTGTGACACTCTCTGGCTTCTGCACGAAAATGCCGCTCAGCTCGGACATCTGAGGATCCTCCCCTGGTACATGCTCTGTGATGGGTGGTGAAAAGAAGAATCACAGAGGACAAATTAAAGTTGGAAATCACGATCTTGGCACCACTCAGAAAAAGACACGACAAACAGATTGCAGACCACAACAGGAGACAAGTCGACCAAGCAAACCACCAAATCAGCAGTCTTCTTAATTGTGGTGCTTTTACAGTGGAACGCCTGTTTACTGATCATCTGGGAGAAGTATAATTTGATGATAAGAAGTCTCAAACCACTAAATTCCACCCGCTGAGCACAGGGATCTATTCCTTTTGTACGGTTATTTAGCACTAAAACTGAGCAACAGTCTTTCCGTAAGGCACAAATTGTTGAGCGAGAAATGCCTTTGCTGTTACACTGCATAAACCATTTGGGACCCTCTGATAAATGACAGGCGACCAAGGAGCCCCCTGGAACAGACTGGCCCCAGGGAATAAAGAAACTCCTCAGATCACCTCTGAAGAAATCACATTAGGGTTGACTCTCTGCAATCTTCTGCCACCCTGACAGAACATAAGCTGAGGCTGTACGCTCTTATCTTGGCGATAAAAAACGAGCTGCTCTTTTATCCGTTCGCTTGTTTCTTTTACAAGTAAATTGATGTAACCTCTGTAAGGTGTTTGCTTGTCAGTTGATACACTTTACAGAGAGGCTAACATATTAATTTCTCTTACCATCAGGAGGCAACTCTGCATCAGAGGGGGGGGAAAGAAGGAGAGAGCGGGGAACATGTCAGTTTGTACAGTATCTGTACTATGCTGTTCAACACAAGCGTTAATTGGCCCAATGATAATCTTGACTTCAGGTGAGGAACACTCACACGCTAAATCGACGTGCTCTCACACTCCAAAAAACACATCTTTCCTTCCCTGACTATAATTAACAAATCCTATTTTTCTTTTACAGAAAAACACACACCTGTCAATGTTCAACAATCAAGTTGCAAAGTCACTTTAATTGTGTCAGTCAGGAGGTTAACTGTAAATAATCTGCATAAACTCGGTTTCTCTCGCTTTCTGAGTTAGACATAGTGTAAGTGTTACAGGAAAAGGTTTACGGACAAGCAGCAGGTGAAGATAACATCGGACCACCAATCAATTAGAGTGAGTAGGGTCCTGGGTGGACATCCATTGGACGAGAGCAGTCGCTGAGAGAATGGATCCAGGGTCACGTGTCAACTAAGGTCATGCGCCTCCATAAATTCAGAGAGCCACACCGTCAGCGCCTCTTCCTCTCTCTCTCTCTCTCTCTCTCTCTCTCTCTGCTTTTATGGGCTTGGTTAATTTGATCTTTTAATCAAAAGTGCCCCTGAGGACAGATCCAAGTTCAGATGTTCAGGATGATTTAAAAGGTTTCAGTTAGAATGCTAAGTGGGTGAAGCTGATCCTGAAATGGCACCCAGGGGACACATTTGAATGTTTACACTCATACACTGTTACATTGGACAGTTGCTGTGTTTGGGATGAGGGTTGCATAGTGAAATTAACTCCGGACACTGTCCTGGGGTTCTGGGAATGGACTTTGATTGTGGACAAAAGCCTGCAGGGACTTACTGATTGAAAAACAAAAGCCTGCAGCTTCATAGTTTGGTAATGAAGACAGTTTGTAACAACCCACATTACAGTATTTAGTAACGCTACATTTTGTGGGCACGAAATGTTCTCTTAGCTAACTCCTAGAAACTTTCCTGGGAAGAACAATGTAATTTGGTACTATTTTTTTAAGGAAAATGGAGACAAAGTTTGGGGATTTGGGGATATGAGTGTGTGACTGCCCTACAGTATACATTAAGAGGAGGTTGGGGCAGATAGCTGGGTCAACAAAACGGCTTCACCCGCAAAAAATTATGACAATTCATAAATTTATATATCAATTACACCTTTAACTGGAGTTTACTGGGATCTATGTTTAACAACAGCACAACTATAACAAAACATCCATTTATAAACTTAAGCACAACTTATGCAGTATAATCCTGGATAGTCTCATTTATCCAGTCAGTACTTCATAAACACGCGAAGTTTTGATCAAACCTCACTTCAGTCAGGACCTGTTTAGTCAAAGAAAACTTTATTTCTATTTGCAGTATTATCTTTGGCGGCATGGCTCTGTTCTGGGGCCTCTCTGCCTTTCCCAAGCCTATGCAGAAAGCCCTTCCATGCGCCCACATGGAAAGCCTAAGGTGAAGAGAGCACACTTCTCCACCCTTCTGCATGCCAATGCGGAAAGCCTTAAGGCGGAGAGAGCATAGGCGTACCTCTCTGCCCTTCCACACGCAAACGAGAAAAGCCTGATGCCGATTGAGCATACCTCTCTGCCCTTCCACGCACAAACAAGGAAAGCCTGAGGCAGAGAGAGCAAACCTCCCTGCCGTTTCATGTGTCTAAATGTAAAGCCTAAGGCAGGGAGAGCAGCAGCAAAGACCCCCCAGGAGCAGAACAGAGCAAGCATCAGTGACACACAGAAATGACATTGATATGTCAGACAGGACATAAAAGGAAGAGCTGTGGTGGAGGCAGGTTGCAAAGCTGATCCATCAGTTGATCGGGCTGTTTGAGACCAGCTGATGTAGCTGAGATGTGAACTGAGCTTGACATCATGTCCTGCCTGAACTACAGTAATGCTGTGCTCAATTATCTAAAACAATTCTGCATGAACATGGACAAGCACATGAGCAGAACTCTGCTCAGTGAAAAGAAACTGTATTATTCCTTTGCTTACGTGTTTCAAATATTGACATTTTAACGTAAATGCATACTGATCATACAACTGGATAAATGAGACTTGAATTAAACTGCATCAAGAACTCTCTCTGTTTCTTCATTTACCGTGGAGGCATACGAGAAAAACGTTTTCTTCACAAATTCAGTGTAACATGGGGTGAATGATTGATACATAAATGTAACAAGGGAGACCACTGTTTGTTTCCTCTTTCCTACAGACAGTCAACATTCGTTTCTTTTAACCACGCCCAGGATTGTCCCCTAATCTCGAGTGTTTATTGCTGTAACCATGACAATCCTTCATATATGTTGAACTGCATACTTGCCTGCCGAGAAATTGTAAATTGTTCAGCTTCACCTGCAGGAATTGATTCCTTAGCTGTTTACCAGTTAAAGACGGTCTGTATTTAACATATAATAAGCGCCAAATTACGTTGTTCTTTCTATGAGCCTTCCCAGAGAATTATTAGGAAATGATTAGGAATTTATGGACCTGCAGAATAAGAGCTTATCAAATATTCTATCCCAGACTGGGTATTACTACTCTAAAATAGTAACATATCTATCCATTCCATCCATAAATTACACTACTATACATAGAATGTATAGTAGTGTAATTTTATGGTTATTACTTATTCAGTACATCATCAGAGCACCACCTCATTGAACACACAGTGTCTCAAACTTCAACCTCGTGTTGTGCGTACAGCATAAAAAGAAATGAACAACTGTATAACCAGTGTGATTTCCAGCAGTCTTACATTGCATTGTCATATCATTCAGTAGAAACATGTTGCAGGATATCCACATATCACACACAAACACACATGATATATGCCCAGCATAAGCACAGGCAGGATATATCACTGTTTATAAACCAGACCTTGTCAATTCATTTCACATTCAAACACTCTCAAATGTTCTCTCGGATGCTTTGGTGGAAGCAATCTGACCACTTTAATCACTTTGTTGTTATCTCTGTCATAGACTTCTCTGTTGTCTGTTATATTTGTATTTTATTTACTCATTTTACCATCATTTTGTTTCATCTGACAGTTTATCTGATGACTTGAGCTGCTTTTAACTTGTCTTTGCATTGTTTTCATCCTTCTCTTTTACTTCTCTTCATCTATTTGCTGTGATGCACTTTGTCACTTTTGTTGCCTAAATAAATATATTATTGTGATTTCTATTATACTCAATGTCCAGAAATCTTCAAGGCCATATCTCTACAAAAATACGATCATCTTTATAAGCAATAATGATTCCATCTGCTGAGTGACAACATTTGATGTTAAGCACCAATGATGGCCGTCACCAGAGAAGTCCCAGGCGACTGGGAGGAACATTTTCAGTCTGTCACAATCGCTAACACATACCAATGTCCACTAAGCCACATGGAGGTTGACACAAAACAAGCAGAAAAACAGAAAGCACAAGCAGGCTGGAAAATAGTGTGTTTTCCTTACCATCCCTAGGCTCATTGTTCGCTGAGTGAAAAGAAACAGTTTGCACATGGAAATTAGTCGTGTGGACATAGAAGGGTTAAACTCCTCAGACTGCAGAGGCGTGTGTGTGTGTGTGTGTGTGTGTGTGTGTGTGTGTGTGTGTGCGTGTGTGCGTGTGCGCGTGTGTGTGTGTGTGTGCATGATTACGAATGAAAAAGCATTTCATCAAAGATCAAATTAAAGACAATGTATAAGCATATTCACTGAGACAGCTGCAATATCTTCATACAGAAACTGAACACGCACACACACACACACTCACCAGTTATACACAAACAAACACATTAATGGCAAAGCAGAGCGCTTACCTACAGCAGGCTGGACATCCGCTAATGAAGAATAAGCACAGGTTAAGCAGATGAACTGGCGAAATGAGTGCTAATGCAGATATAACGTACTGTGAGTATTTCATACTTATGCAGACTGAACATAAACACACACACAACTATGACAGAATAATGCTTAGCCGTGGCTCTGTGAGGTATATTGGTCATTTTAGAGATAAATCGATGTGTTTAATTTAACAGATGAGTGAAGCCACAATGAGCACGCGCACACACACACACACACACACACACACACACACAAAACTATTTAGCCAGGACAGTTCATACCCTCCACAACAGGCTGCATCTTTGCCACTGAACGTGACATAATAACGTAAAGGGAATGGCAGCCATTTTAAACAATAATTTCCAGGCAAAATAACATAATGACCCTCTGAAATGACTCCAAATTAAGTGGTTTCCTTGCTGCAAGTGTGTATTCAAAATGTGATAAAGTAACTATATGAGTTTTTCTCCTCTTTTTTTTTTTTACTTTCTTTTTAAATGCCACACAAAGTTACAGTTCTCTTGAGGGATGAGCAACGTATGATCCTTACCCTTGTTTATATTTTTGGAATTTTCTATATTTTGGATTTTGTGGATTCTGTTTACTGATATTTTTATACTTGCTACTTTATTGACATTCTGTATTTGCACTATTTAAATTTGGACTCTTTCCTTTTTTGCACAGTAGCACCTGCACAACACTTATCCCCCGGGATAGACTTATCTTATCTTTAGACTGCTGCACTGACTGCAGTTGGTTCCTGGTATCTGATACTTGATCTGGGACCCCAAGATCCCCCAGATCCAGAGAAAAATGACTATCTGTATGTTTTTTCTGACAGCCAATCACTGCAAATGTTCTCCAGTTTAATGCAACATGTGATCTGACCACCACTGCAGCAGCTAGTACCCATACAGTCTGCGGTGTAGTGAAATAACAGCTGTACTACACGTCTGTGATGTCGGATTAAAAAAATAAAAATGCATTAAACGTGGATCAAATAAAGTAGTCTATTGATATCTGTATCACTTTAGTACTAGTATGGCATTTTTTTTTTCTAAATATAATCAGTCCTTAACACTATATTATAAAAATCTTTCCCTGGTGTATAAATTGTAAGTGGCTGCATTTATGTAGTGCTTTTATCCAAAGCACTTTACAAAATCACTCTCTTAAACCGGTGGCAGCAAGCCACCATGCAAGGTGCTAGCCTGACCATCAAGAGCAATTTGGGGTTCAGTGTCTTGCCTAAGGACACTTTAATATGTGGACAGGAGAAGCTGGGGATCGAACCGGCAACCCTGTGTGATAATCACAATGTCGCTGATCGATGTTAAGCTTCAAGGGCTAGATCAGAGGGAGATGGTGACAGCAGTTACTTGCAGCAGAGTGGATTCAACAGAATAAGGATTTGGGGTACAAATTAGCTCTGTGGCCATTTAGGCTTTGATTTTAATATGACATGAGCTGTGAATAAGTTACAGCAGGTTAAGCAAAAGGTCAGGGAGCTATGAGCAGACTATGTTCTTTCAGGTCGAATGTTAGTTTAGCTTTTCATTGAACTTTGGTTATGATAGATTATTTTGGGATATTACTGTCAGCCAGAGTTCCCCCTTCAAAGACAGCGACTGAGCGAAAACGAGCAGCAGCATTAGTATAACTCACTGCTCTACCTCGTCATTGCACCTGCACAAACACACGCATTTAATCACTCTCAGCAAGCCACTTAAAGTTTATGCAATAATTCATCTCGACTGATAGCGGCTGCACGTACACACCGAAACACACACACAGAAACACATGTAGAAGTCTCTTGCTTGTACTGTCTTTTGCAGTTGCTCCATATAATGAATTGACATTTAATCCAACAAGGTGAACTGAAACTGTAAACATTCACAAACAGACTCCACACATAATATACAAAAAAGTACGTCTTACTCTCTCAGGGGACTCATTACTTTATTGCTAAATGTGCACCACTGGCAGAGAAAATCTCCATAAACATACACATGTAGATGATTCTACCTGATCTATACACATACAGTACATACATCTCGCGTATCATGCAGCCTCTCTGCTGTGAGCCGCTACACCCACACACAATTATTTCACACATTTAGCTGAATGCATTACCCTCGACTATGGATTGGACTTGAAAGGTCAGGATTTTCAGGCACACGGGGAAATGAAATGAGAGGAGCAATCTGCCATTCTGAATCTATCTCGGGCTTCTTTCTCACACATACAAAACAGGATCATCTTGCAATGCACAGCAGGTTGGGAAACACAGTGACACTTAACCGATCATGAAATGAGAAACACACAGCAAAAGTCCAGAGGACAACAAATCTCTGGCAATGCCACACAAAACTAGCTAGTATGTCCATGACAGTTTTACTGTATGTCAGGTATTATGTTGACTGTAAGATCACTGGAGCTGCTGTATGGTCCCACATACCAAAAAAAAAGATCCATAATTGAAGGGGACCTATTTTGCTTCTCCTTATGTTTCATTATATGTATAATTGCTGCATTCAAATGGAACTTACTTGACTTGACTTGGTAAGTCATGTACACAAGGTCGTGAACTTTGAGCTCTCATAAAATTTCCACTCATGAGGTTGTGAATAGCACAGGAAGGAGGTGGCCACTCAAATGGATTCTTCTCATGAATATGGTAAACACGACTCCCTTTGAACGCAGCAAATGTTACTGTGTCAGATGTCATTCTCAAACGTGGCCAAAGTTTCAAATAATGAGGTAAACATGTAAAATAATCCCTGTGAGCAAGAACCTCAGGCTTCAGACAGTTCTGACTAATCTGTTTCCAACAGTTTTTGAGACAAGCTGACGCCTGCTCGTGACAGATTTCCTTACATGGCCATGCTACAGTAAGTCTTTATATTATGTAGCCTACACTGCTACATATAGCTACATGCTAATGTCAGGAAAACATTTAACTTGGTTGCCATAGTTAATTTCTCCCTGACATCAGGTCATGTTCCTGCCAGAAAATGAACATGATTTTGGTTTAGAAGCTTTTACTGGTGATTTTTGGAGGTAGGGAATGATGCCATACGCCGTTACAGTCATTCCTGACTGAAAGTACACTGCTACATGTAGCTACATGCTAACATTACATAAACTGGGAGAGTTTTGTTTCATTTCTTTTTAGGAAATTCCCTGGTAAAATCATGGTTTTAAGAAATTCCAGACTGTTTATCTAAAGATGAGCTGTTATGCTCAACAGTGAGCATGTTATCTTAGTGGCTAATGTTGTTGATTTCTCCTCAATTTCAGATCAGATTCCTGCTGGAACACGTCCAATTGTGATGACTTTCGGGTAGAAGCTTTTATTGGTGATTTTTGACATTTAAAGTGGCACTATACTCCATTACAGTCAAGCCCCAGCCACAATGATGGTGCAGAGACGCGGAGATACAGAAGACCTGGAAATGGTGACCAATCAGAGCGGACTGGGCTTTTTTTGGGAGGGAGCCTTAAAGAAACAGGTACTAAAACCGAGTGTCAAAGACAAAAGGTTAATACAGGTGCGCCAACACAGACAATATGAGGACAACAAAAGAGTTTCTTAATGCCATAATTTACATGGAAATTTCTTGAAAAGAACTATGTATGTTGGTACTAATTACAGAGAAATGAGATGAGTCTATGCTCATTTAATTATGTTGAGTTTGTTGAATTTCAGTGAAATGTCATTATAACTGATATGTTGCAGATAAAATTTCAAGTTTTCCACTCTTAACTCTTGAGCTTTGGTTTTTATCATAAACGTTTTATAGCAAACTGAGCTTTTTTCCCTCCAGCACCTAAAATATTGTCTCAGTGTGATGGGCAACTTTTTTTTTACCACCACTTTGTAGTCAGCACCCATAAGGTTTAAATGAGGAATGCTAACACTGCTAACGAGACACTTTTACAATGATAGCTGAAGGACAAACGTGAAAGATTAATTTGTATGTATGGTATGTATGTGCAGATTTAAGTATACCTAAGCTAAAATAGGAAAGTCAAATACACACACACACACACACACACACACACACACACACACACACACACACACACACACACACTAATACATTACAAACATGTATGCATACATAAATTAAACACCTTCTATTTTGCTCCTAACACCAAATTTAATTAGCATCGCTGGTGCTCAAAATAAAGTCAACATGTCCTCAGTGCTAACAAAAGAATATCAGAGAAACACTGAGCAGTAATTACTATAGTGTGTGTGTGGGAGTGTGTGTGTGCGTGTGTGCGTGCGTGTGTGTGTGTGTGTGTGTGTGTGTGTGTGTGTGTGTGTGTGTGTGTGTGTGTGTGTATCATCATGCATATCCCCACACTCAGTCCCATCCCCACAGAAGTTCACTGCTTCTGTGTTTATTTCATCTGCACGTCTTACCCTCCTCCTCTGCTTGCTCCTCTGAATGAGGGGAAACACACATGTTATTTTGATGATGGGGATGATGATGACAGTGATGACGATAATGATGAGGATGATGATGTATAGACAGTTACATGATACACACAGAGACAAACTAACACTGAACGCAGAGTGTTTTTCTTACCCTTCGTGTCTGAAAAAGAGAGAAAGAAGAACAATTTATTATAAAATTAAACAATCTTTACAAGACGCTTTTATTAGAATATTAGTTTTCCACTGGTTATTGTAGTTTAACTGTATAATAGCTAATTACTCAATGAGTAACTCTGAAATAAATTGGATTTCTGTGGGCCCAGATTAGATGTCATGAAGGCACTTACCAGCAGGGGCTGCTGCAGCCTTATCGCCCTCGGCTGCTGCAATTAAACAACAATTATGTAAAATAATTTGTACATCCTCATTATTTCATATCATACAACACCAGCAGCACAGTGTTTGGATAGTCACGGCATCCAGAGCTGAGACTCGGTAAACTGTTTAAAGAGCCGCATCTTGTGATCTGAATCCTCAGGAGACAATAACTAATAATAATTACTATGCATAACTGCGGGCACTTGTTAAGCGCTATATCTACAATACTATGCATTATGTTTTATCATACATATACAGTCGATAAAGTATATATATATGGTATATGTATATACACTGTATATACAAGTACAGTAAATGCACATATATATAGTATGTACACATGCTTTCAGTTAATCTAAGGATGCAGACTGCAGATAAACACTCTGCATTTCTACAAATAGAAATCAGACACCTTTCTAAATATGCAAAACTGCACAAAATATACACGTTTAAATAAACAGGTTCATTTCAATAACATAAACACACATCCACAAGTACCCGCACAGGGAAACTACATTCAGACAGCCTTGCTTTATGCACCTCTTCTTGATTTCTGTAGGGTTTGCCTTGGGCAAAAGAGAGAATATTGGATTTCAGCAGGGGAATAGTGCATGATTCAAATGAGGCATGGTTTACAGAAACAGTGAGGCTGAGATAAATATAAGTACGTTTTTCAGAGATCATGAGGAATAATTGGGCTTAAAAAATTCTGAAAGGGGCGGCCTCAAGACAAAAATGCTTTTCATAGGATAAGTACATCAAAGTTGCAGGATCGCAGATCTGGGTTACTTTAGAAGCTCAAGGGTGTCTAATGAGATGGCAGATTAGGCATGAGTTTCTGTCTGCCAGACAAACTAAAGCACACAGCTGCACAGTAATAATTCAACTTTGGCAGCATTCACATCGTAACCATCTATTTCAATAATTTCACAGGTCTGTGCCCTCATTAGGGACACTGTTTAAATGTTTAAAAAAAGGTTTCAGCGCCTCACATTTGCCGGGGACGTTCTGTCAGAGGCAGCAAAGCGTATATAAGAAGGGGCCGAGCCACAGAAATTAGTGAGGACATCATCTTTTTAGATATGATCTCTCCAAAGCGCCAACAGCAAGCCACAACTGCAGAGCAAGTGTCCCGTGAGCCTACTTAACAGTGGGTCTAAGATATCAAGGCCCGGCCTTGGCACCCTGCTTGTGTTCCAGGCTGGCACACTATGTCTGGCACACTGGTAGGGGGGGGGCAACACTTCTATTTTGGAAAGGGTTTGTTTTTCAGGCAGCAATCTGTTAATGCCTCTCTCAGCACTTCAAACCAAGAGGGGATCCGTGACGCACCAGGCAATAAAAACTTTCTTTAGGTTCCTGCTGAGGCATCCCGCCCCTCTACTGTAAGTCAGACAGGCACTGAATTTAAGATTTTTTTATCATGCCTGTTTTACTTTGATGTCACAGTAGCAGGATTTGATCTGACTTGTCATGACTCAGCAGAAGTTATGACCATGTGTTTTAGAAACCACCCTGAGAGACAACTGGGGAGTCAAAGGGACTGATTTTCAACCAGCTTTGTATCATAACAGTGTGAGCAGTCAATGGACTGTGATAAACTTCCCTCCATCTTACCAGTGCTCAGATCTCCCTGCTCAAACTACAGACTGTACTTTTGCACTTCTGTATGGCTGCCAACACAGATACAAAGAGTAGAAACGGATCAAGAGAGACCCGCCCCTCTGTCTCTCTCAAACTCAGACCAAACTCCGACCAAACTGTATAACTAGGCAGTGTTGATCAAAAATAAACCAAGTTTCTGTCTTTGCCTTTTTCACACTTTAAATGTTTTCAGAAGCATATTTTGGTGTGCTGACTGGCTGTAATACGAGAATTTGTGAATAGGAAGTGGGCACCATACTGTTTCCTATTTTGTGAAAACAGACAAAAAGAAAAAGAAAAAAGAACAAACAGTAAAATTAGATCAGTGTGATTATGTGACAGTGTTGCCTATTGCCTGTTATAAAATATATTTTGATGTATTGGTTGATATATATCTCCTAAGATAGCATTTATACTTTGAGTTCATTATCCCCACTGAAGTCGAGGGACGGACACCAGGTAGCTTAACTTTTCAGATAAAATAAAGCCATAAAGTTACAGTTTGGCAATTTTGAAGTAAACAAATTACAATTAGTAACTCCTCAGGGCCTTAACCAGTGTTGTCACAAGCTTTATTGTCAAAATGAGAAAAATAAAAGCTTAAATCTCTTGCAAGCTAAATACGCATAGATGATGGTCCAAGTTACCATAGCACCATCATTCACTCAAGCAACCTAACGAAGCACAATGAATTGAAAACAACTAATAACAGATAAGTGTGCTTATGGGATCATTTACCAACCTGAAAGAATAAATAAAAAGTCACCATTGAGTTGGCTGCGGTGGCTTTACTTTTAACATTACATACACGTATTTGATTCTAAATAACTAGCCAACAGTTAATTGATATTTTGATATGATGTGATATTTAAGAATACTCAGAAGGGCTGATGTTAGCCAGCTCTTTCCATGATGTTGTCAGGAGGTGTCACTAATTACCAAAATGTATGCATTCATAAATCTGGACCTTTATCACTTAAGTGACTGGTGAGCTGCTGTTAGCCTATTAGTTACTTTCTGATCTGGTTGTAGTCTTCTCAGTGATAACAGGATGGACCTGCTCCATTGGTCAGGTATCATGATGTATCTGTCTTAGAGCAAACAGGGGCTTTAGTTGAGTTATATGCAGCTGCTGGACAGAGCCAGAGAACAATAACAAGAAAAACAAACACGTACATTTAAATTAAAAAAATCTACGTCAATAGCACGTAATGTGAGTTTTTTAATTCCATAGAAGGACTTTTCAGTCAAAGCTGAAAAACAAAGATACGATGGGTTGTACTGTGATTGGCGGTGCCCATTCCATTAACTTTAATAGAAGCGGCAAATGCAAAATTCAAATGCTGCCACTGACATCATGACCTTGCTTACTTTTACAGTTTTCTTGTGTCAAAACAGCCAAACACGTATTACATCACCCACAGCTGGGACGTTTATTGGTCCAGTGTGGCGCAGTGCATTCTGGTAGATGTAGGTTTCTTTACCTCTTGACCAAAAGTAAATGCCACAGTTATTATACATCTGTGGCCCCAGACCTTTCCTCTGTTTTCTCCAGTCATGTAGCACCAATTTCAAAAGCATTTGTGTATTTCTACTGCACAGACAGCCTAGTTTTATGAAAAGACCATTTCTCCAGCAGGAAAAAATGTCATAAACTGGTTTTATAAAGCTTGTTTAGATGTAAAGGTCCCAGCTCATAGCCTCATTTATTGTCAGTGGAGCTGCTGCACATCAATATAAGATCTCAAATGAGAGTTTTGGTTTGCCTCCGTGCAGATTTGAGTGAAAGTTACTGAAACTCAGAAACTCTCATTTGACTGTCTTCAGCCTTTGTAATGGTATATGTGGTGTGACATTTGAAATAGTTTTCATTTAAAGCTGTCACTGTGGCGAAATCCTGCAGTCTCAAAAATTAGTGCGAGCTCTCCTGCACAAAGCATGAATAAAACAAATGTTTTGGTCAAACGATAAACTAGAAAAACACCTTGAAGAGCTAGAGGAGATTAGACTTGCTAATTTCTGAGAAATGGTTAAAAAGAAATAGCCTAATTCATATTCCACCTGACAACCTTTTTCTTTACATCGTAACATAAAAAAATATGATGACAAAACAAGCAATAACAAACAGAAGATATAGGATCTTTCTACCCTGCGGCGGGACGCTGTCTCACTGCAAAGAGGCGAAGATGGTAAGATTCTCAGCAGTCACTGTGCATTCTCCTCCATTACTTCCAGCAATATTCTGTGTGCAGTAAATCGAGTTTCCAAAAAATAATTTTTAAGAACGTCAATGTCACTGCTACCTCCTCTGCGGATGATTACACAGGGATTTTATAGATGTTATCAGGATCATCCTTTCATATCTAATTTACAAGCTTCTCACTGCTTAGTTTTGCCCCCTTTTTCCCCCCTGAAATAGCTGAAATAGTTTACAGTGTGAGGTTCTTTATGTCCCAGGTGAAAGATTTTATGCAGATGACCAGAGAAATAAATGCAAATTATTATGCAACATCAAAAATATCACAAAGAGAAGTGGGTGTTTGGAAAAAAAATATTTGAATATCCAGAAATAACAAGGATGAGATGTGATGTAAAATATAAACTGCACACACTAAAGGATGGCAGTGAGATTAAAGAGGTAAAGAGTCAAATAATGGTGAGTCCATCCTTCCTGAACAGAGCACTCATTCTCTGCTGTGTATAAGAAAAAGTTTGTAATTGTGCTCATTGGTTAATATGTTGAAAATAATGTGCTTTTGGTGTTTGATCTTTGGATGGTCTGTTTGAACAGAGCTGTGCACCAACAAACAAACACATAACCCAGCTGGCCACCAACGCTGTTTTAGATTGTGACGTCAGGACGTCTAATTCCTGTGTCTGTTTGATGTAGAATACTGAAGTCAGATGACGTTGATGCTTTGTCTTTTTAAATACATCTTATGCCAATGTCACCTTTAGAAAAATAGAATTATGACATTTAGTTGTAACATAATGGAAAATAAAACCCAGTGTGTCATAATGGTAACATCTACACAACGTGAAATTCTAATGTTGTTATACATTTAAAATATCGTCAACTCAGTTTTCATTTAAACCAAATTTAACATCTGTCCAACATAAGGGGGTGATCACACAGAAATGAGACGCTAGAGATGCAGATGCCTCAAAGATGCTTGAAATGCTGGAAGTGCTTATTCTGGGCAGTCATAAAATCAACAAAGAGGAAATTATTGGACCCGGAGCCAGACTTCCTTGTCGCCGGTAAGCCCTTATCTTGCGTTGTATTTGACAGGAATACAGCGTCTGTGACCCCCATTCGACCCACAACCGGAAGGATTCGCCTTTCGTTTCTGCTGCTGGTTGAAGTCTGTACTGGCACAGCATGCTCCTAAATGATTTGTTTTGCTTGCGCAAAACTATTTTTAGTCGCAAATGCGTGATGCGTGAAAAGAGACAGAAATGTTGTGCAGTCCCGCACAATGCTGGACGTCTGATCACCCTTAGCCACTTGCAAGCATCAGCTAGTAGGGGGCCCCATTAGGGAGAATTCCAACTTGCTGTCGTTGTTGCACTGTCTATAGGGGTTCCATCATATTGCCACTGATATGGATGTCAGCCATCTCTGGGGGCCCCCAGAGGGGGTTTTCCTGTCTGGTTGTGATGGCCCTGGTTTCTAGCATTTCATCTCGGTGTGATCGCTCCCTAAGAGTCCAATATCTTTCAAACGTCCAACCAAGCTAGCAGCTCTGTGATGTTATAGCTACATGTACTTGTGCTTAATGCTAACGTGAGTACACTAACACGCTCACAATGACAATGCTGAGATGGTGAAGTTAATGTAATATTTATGACGTTTAATATCTTAGTTCAACATATTAGCAGGCTAACATTTCCCAATCAGCCTTGAATATTAAAGCTGGAGTGCAGTAACTTTTGTCTCCCCCCTCTGGTATTGAAAGTAATTACATAAACTTCTTCTCCTTCTTCTTCTTCTACTTTTGGCTTTTAGAGGCTCATCGATCAGAAATGTTGCATTACCACCTTCTGCTGGATTGAAAATAAGACCCAATCTAATCTATAATACAGCTAGTTTAATATTTAGGCTACATCTACACTGTATACACGTGCTTATAAAATATGGCTGCAGGTGAACTCGCTACATCCTCTCCATCTTTTTTTTTTTTTTTAACTTTAATCCTTGAATAATGAGTTCATGTTCTTATCTGGAGCATCCACTTTGAATTTTTTTAAGTTTATTTTTTATTTTTTTATGCTGCTTCGTCACTATGTATGGTACCATAGTGCTGCCACACCAGGAAGAAAAATAATAGATCAGTATTACGTTTATTATGTGAAAAGTGTATTGTTCTAACAAGAAGTTTTCATGTTATAACAATATAGTTTCACGTTAAAATGTGATAACTTATATTGTTAGGACATTAAAAGTTCAACATTATAATGCAGTATGTGGTCTCGGGAGGTGCACGCATATAGTCCGGTTGTGATTTGACACTTGGCTATTTGCAATGAACAGGTGTGGTATATTAGATCAAGCACTCAGTGCTCGACTATGTTGGACTGTCAATGTCAACACTAGGGTGTGTGATTGATAATTCATGCCTGTTGTATGCTGTTGAGAAGAGTGCCAGTAAATTACTAATGCACCGTAGCCTTGCATCTGTGTGTGATAGAATAAAGATTATCATGTTAAAACCTGAAAATATATAAAACTTCTTTTTAGAACAATAAACTTTTCACGTTATAGTATAATAGCCTACTGATCCATTTTTTTCCCTAATAAAATAATCAATTAATCCCTCGCCCCTTTCTCAATCACTTCCATCCCATGGCTGTACAGACGCCCGACAACGAAACGCAAAGGCGAGGGCTTATTAAATCTAACGGATATTAATTTAAATATAAAAATCCTGCACTATAGTTTGAAGGACAGCTGAGTCTGATGGGAATGTTATTAGTTCTGCACGACTTTGGCCATGGTTTTGACCTGATGATAGCGCCAGCGGAAAAGTCAGGGGATCACCAGTTTCACTTGGATTGATCCTGGGGAGACAATGGATGTTTGTACAAAATGTCAGATATCCATTCAATAGTTGTCAGGATATTAAAGTCTGGAACAATGTGATTGACGACCGACTGACAGACTGACTGACTGGTGACAGACACACTGCCAGCATTACTGCAAATGACAGGTATGGTGGGATATGATGGGATAGTTGGTTTAGTTCTTCTAAAGCCCAGTCCCATACCTGACACTTACATTTAATTTGGGCAGATAGGGCAAATCTACAGCATCTCAATTAGTGAAGGTGTGACGCTGTTCTCTGCTGCAGCTCCACTTAGTGATTTAGACTGATAAGATGGGTGTAATTAAAAAAAAAGTGTGTTTTTTTTCCTGTAATTATGCATAAGTGACCTGTTTCTCCTTCAGCCCACTTTATGAGGTCCCCTCTCAGTATCACAGGCCCGCCTGTCTGTCCTGCTGCGTGGGAAAAGCTTTGAGCAAACCGCTAAGTCACAGCCAGGACAACTGTGCCCCTTTAACCCTCGGCGCTAATGCTGAAGGTAATGCACAGCTGATGAACACGCTGTCTATGCGGATCCGTCTCTGTTCTCATTACCTTCCACGCTTCATCGACGGTCCTCCCTGGCCTAGATAATTTCACTCTACAGCCGTCTGTTTCCCTGTCTTCCAGGTATCTGTTAAATGGATAATGTCTCTTGCGGTCTCCATTCCTTCTTCCTTTTCACTTAATGCAAATCCCTACTCTCAGCACTTTTTCGTTCCACCGTTTCTTTGTCCTACTTTAATCTGATTCCACTTTCTTCTGAAGAGGAAAAAAAAAGAGTTAAGCAAGACGGTGAGCCAAAAGGTGGAAACTAAAACGGGGAAAGAGAAGAAGAATGAGCCAGGCCAACAGGGGTCAAGGATGGCGTGAAGCCTCACGTTAAGAGCCTGAGGATTGGGTTCTTAAGTGGGGGAGATGAGACCGTTTATATTTAACAAATATCATATGAGATGCTTGAAAGATGTTTTTATTTACTCAGTTTTCGCTGACCCTGCCTCTGATAATACTGCCTTTAAATACACACATTACTTGATGCTCTGCATCGTAATTATAGACCGTTTTTATTCCCATAAGCTTATCATGAATATCATTTTAAACTTGAGGGCTTTAATGTTCTACAATATGACTCCGGCCATAAACTGATCAAGATTAAGTAATAACTCTACAGCTGAAACGAATGGGGGGGATTTTTGTGTGTGAAATAAGTATGTGTTGGTTTTCAAAGAGCAGAGATCCAACACTGCCGGGGTTAGGGATTTGTTTCTGACCACGGATACTAAAAGATGTATGCATTCTTGAATCTTCAAGGTGCTTAAGATCTAAGTATCTTCTAAATGAGATGTTTTATATTTATATTGCACTGGATTACAGGGTTATACATGTTTTATTCACAAGTTTGTGCTTTAAAACACTGTGTTCCAGTCTGATAATGACCCAATCATAAAGAAATAACTTAATTTAATTTAACCTACAATAACTGACCTCTTGAACACAACGCTAATATTTTATTATCCTTTAAGCTGATATGGTGAACTTGTCTGTTAGCTTTGTTTTTGGTCTCCTCCAACTCCAGAGGGAAATTTCTGGCCTTTTAGCTGCCAAATTCTCGACTATGTTTAACAGCTAGTCTCTAACTGTGTCTATTTGATGTTCGGCCTGCTGTGGCTTAAAGCATAACGTTATTAAAGCATAACATAGAGTTGTTCTTTGGTAGAAATGCAGTGGCAGGGCACCAGGGAGTGTTTCATGCAAGCACTTGATTTGAAAACAAAAAGCACTTCCAGCGTTTTTTTAATGACGTGTGACACGTGGGTTTTGTTTCTATGACAACAATATCTTGACATTAACGTTAGCTAGGTGGCTAACATATCACTATGTTAACAGAAGGTTGACACAGTTAACAACGAGCTTACAATGAGTTCAGTGATAAACACTCCGAGGAACATTCAGTGTCCGGCTGATCTGCTCCCAAAAATGGGCTTTTCTGTTGTGTTCTTTATCGTCTACAGACAGTAGCCAAAGGTGCGTCAGTGACTACGCAAGTATCTTTCTGAAAAGTTAATTTTTTTGTGTGTTTCTTACGAGAGGCACTCAGAGCAGCCGCACAAAAAAGCCGAAGCACTTTAAAAAAAATAGATGCAGGTCGCAAAGCCCTTTCTCTAGGCGGCTGGGAAGAATTTTATAAAGATGCTGGCATTTAAAGACAAAAAGTACGACTGTTATATGACCCTATATGACCATGAGTTGAAAGACTACAAAACTGCATGGATTTAAGGGAAACTACACAGTCCCGATTCTCTTTCGTTGATCACCTTGAGTGACCCCTTTCACATACAAGAGTGATTCATAAAAATATTGATTATAGCTGCTTTAATTATTCTTGACATTCCCCGAGCCGTTGTTACAGTTAGTGCATTTGTAAAACAACACAACCTCCATTATTCATGACATTTGTTTTTTGACAGGAAGTGATTTTCATGAAAAGTGCATGAATCAAAAATTTCCGCTAATCAGATTTTTAAAAATCATTTCAAATTGTAGTTTGTTTTTTTAAATAAATTCCAGCTATGCTACACCGGAGTAAAAATCCCAACACCCCAAGACCAACAAATTTGGTCTTCTATCATGTCATAATCATACAATCTTATATGTATTAATTAACATGACAGATTATTACAGTGATAACCAACAACCTGTATGATGTCGTTTATGAACTATTTCATCACACACTGAAAAATAAATATCAGAAACACTTTAAAGGCAAAGAGTAGATGTGCATTTCTATGCTCATCTTCTACCCAGTCTCTCTCTCCCTCTCTCTCCCCCTGTTTTGCTTTTGAAGGGTAACCTCTGTGGAATGTGCTTCGTTAATCTCTCTTGACATTTCCCCGTCTTCCTTTGCTGCGTACGTCTCCTGCTTGTTCAGTCAGTTAAACCAAAGGAGTCAGGCCAAGCCAAACATTTGAATCTTGAAATCTTTCTCTCTCATCACTGAACGAAGCCAAAAAGGGCACGTATACCACATATATGTATTTGTCTAAATGTGTGTTTTGATGCAATACTGCTGTATTGCAGCTGTGTCTTTGTCTAATGTCTAATGTTGCTGCTGCTGAGGAATGCACCACTTAAGTGGTTTTGTTTCTACTGCAGCTTGATGTTGGAGGACTGCTGAATACATTAAGTCACTTAAGCGTGTCTACAACCGTAAGCTATGGCAGCAGCAGACGTGTTAACTAGAGAGTGGGGCCGGCGAGGCCTCCTCTCAGGCTGAGCACAACACCAATTGGTGGTAAGATATTCCCGCGGCTCATAGTTTGTTAATGCAGCAGCCTGGTGCCCTTTTACACACAGCACCCCAGTTGCACCTCTCGACACTGGACAAGTGTGCAAGTCGCAGGTGAAACTATACGCTCGTGTTACTATGTGTGGGAGTGAAGCTGTATATATGCAGATCCAACAAGTAGCAGGTTGCAGTTTTAAGTTACTTCTGGGAGTCAGATCTGCTCCAGAGGAGCCAAAGAACCACAGGATAATTCTCATAATACAACCCTATCACTTGTGTCTAATATTTTCTTACTGCGGAAAGTTTATTTGTCAGCAGATGGCCACTGAAAAAAAGCAGAGCGAAGAGAAGCCCTGAGGTATATCGCAAAAGAAAAACTGTTGCAACCACACAAGAGAATAACATCTTAACTGATCACATTAAAGCTAAAACTATCTCACATACACATGTAGGTCTGTGTTTACTTTATATTCTATAAAGATCTGCCTCTCCACGATCGTTTCCACAAAGACACATCTAGCTGCTCTTTTTCATTTTCTCGTTAAAGTAAACTGAAGCCCAATGAAAAACATATGGAGGCCCTCTGGGGTAACATGACAGAAAGAATACTCGATGTGTACATCTATGTGAGCAGATAGAGAATCATTGCCCTCAAATTCACAATCCATGTGCAAGATTTTGTAACCCGGTTTTATATAAAAATGAAAATGAAAATTGTGAAATAAGTAGCAACCCATTATATAAAATGCAACCGAGAAATTAAGTGAAGCCTAAATAGGGTTGGGTGCTCAACACTCTTGAAAAGCGTCGCACGACAGCAATGACATAGGCTTTTTTCAGGCAGAAAAGTGTCTCACGATACTTTTCTGTCATGTCATACACCTGGAGAATTTGTTATGTCACAGACAACATCATCTCTGTCCACAGAAGCGGTAGACACTTACTGAACGAGATCATGCCAGCACCATGGGGGGAAATCAACAGTGTTCATATTTATTATTTCATGGATGTTACATCTCAGCCTACTGTTACAAGTGAGGGGGAACTGTCGCTCACAGACAGTCTGGGAACTGATCAGTCAATGAATATGTGGTCAGTAAGGTAAAAACATATATACAGCAGGTATTTCTGTGATTGTAAATAGCAGCCTGTGCAGATACTCTTTACTAAATGCAACAGAAATAGACTCGGACTGTAAAAAAAAAAAATGCAGAGGGTATTTGGTTACCATGGAGATGGCTGAAACCTTTCACCGTAGCATGAATTGAAAATGTTGCATGACTGTGTCATTTCTTTCGAGCGACACTCTTCAAAGGAGTGAAGTGCCTAACCATAAATCAGCCTTTAGCATTGTTTGTTGTTCTGTTGTGCAGCTGTTGTCACAGAAAAAAGATTCAAAAGAAAATTATGTAAAATCATATTAGAACATTTTAAGCCTCTAAAACACCTTCCTAAGATCAGTAACTCCACCAATAAGGTAATGTTTTCACCCTAGTAATAACATGGGCAGCCTAACCTGGCCCTTAAACCTAACCCAGTTATGAGGGCCGGCTCCAATGCTGAGGGAACATGAGGCAAGCTGTGGAATATGCACAGTAAGTCGGAAAGCTGTGATCATGTGACTAAAGTGCTGAAAAAAGTAAAGAAGGAAGTGGTCACGAGAGGTCCCTGTAAGGGGGCAGGTTGGGGAGGCTGATCAGTCACTAAAAACAGGTCATGCAAGGTACGTCCTCACCTCGCAGTGTTTTTTTGAAACCTAACCTAAATAACTTTACGAAACCAAACCTCCATAACTAAACGTTAATTGAGTTGTTTTACTTTAAGTATGTAACGTAATGCATGGAGCACTAATTCACAGGATATCATACAAACAGCTGAGGGAATGTAGGGCTGACCCCAAAGTATCACAGTTGGAATCTGTTCTATTCAAAGAGCTGATAGTAAACACGGAAACCAAAGTTTAGGTGCGGGAATGGGAAAGATTCCACACCAAGTGTTCCTGTGACATCTGTGTTCGTCTAACAGAAATGGGTTCACATTAAAGATAAAAAAGTTTGTCTTTCCAACAATACATGTAGGCCTATATTTCACTTTTAAAGAGATCCAGAAATCACTGGAGAGAATTAGTTTAGATGTGGTTGCCTGTTATTATACAGTATTACTGCGTTGTTTTTTATGGCCAAATGTCTGTGATGCAGTAGGAGGAGTACCAGCATGCACAAATTGCAAATTCAAGGGCTCAGTTTCCAAATCAGATTTACACATCAAGTTTTTTTTACTACCATGTGACCCTATATGGGCTCCATAAAATGAAAAGGTGTAAGAGAAGATTATCTTTAGAGGGGCACTACTACTCAACCCGTAAAACGGTCATAAAATATCTTCGATTTCTCTACAGCAAGCTTTAAAAAGTTTGTAAAAATAGCCCCGGTGGTGTCCTCAGGGTTATCTTAGCATGGGTTTAGAGACAGAATATTTTTAACAGGAAGCCTGCTATCAAGTTGCATTATAGGATGTGAAGAATCCAGCATTATTGGAGCTTAATTAGGGACTGCACTGCTGTTAATAGTCCTATCTTTAATATCTCTTACAAGTCCCTGAATGTTATACAAGTGCATTACTAAATTGCTGTAATGCCCCTTTAAGCCTGGTCATCTTGGTACAGTCACAAGCTGGCTAGATTTGCTGATTTTAATTATGAAATTTAATTTAAAATTTAATCATGAACTTCAGAGCTAAAAACTTTCCCTCCAACTACTTAGACTGAACTCAACCAATCAGATTGCTCCTACTTTAAGAGCAGCTCTGCTTCTGAGGGATGATTTTAGTAACTAAAACTCCAATCCGCTCCAATTTATACGCATATTTACCAGCGCTATTCAACAGGGAATCCCTCTACGCCCTAAAAGCACCTTAATCCCACTTTAAAAGCAACTCATTTTATTATTATGCCCGATGATCACACGCGGCCAAGCTGCTGCCACTGTACTTAAACCACACGATGGTGTGACGGAGATGTGTTTTTGTATTTGCATAATATTCAAATATACATCAAAATGGGGAATATTGGCAGCAGAGCATAAAGAGAAGATTAATATTCAATCTATTTATAAGCCCGAGTGTGTGGATGAGTATCAATGGTATTATTGGCACTTGGCTGGCATCCATGGTGGGGGCAGAGCGTGACTGATGAAGTTTCACCATTTTATGATGAGGATGGAGAGAGGTGCTGTCGGCAGAATCGGGGTACACTTAAGCCTCTGGCCTCTCTATCACTCAATCATTTGCCAAGTTAATTTGACAGTCTTGATGATCTGACTTATATCATGTACTGAATAGAGTGTCACCCCCGTGTAGGACGAGGAGGCAAGGGGATAAATTCAGAGTAACGATTAAATAGTAGCTTGACATGCAGATTAGTAATGGTTGTTGTAAAACCAGCATCAGATGACAGATATTCCAGTGATCCCAGTGACTGCCAAGTTGGAAATGGTTCGTCATATCACAAATAATAACCACACTAGTGTAGTTTGTTTATTTTACTAATACACAATTAAAAATTAAGATCCAGTTAGGAGCATTTTACTGATTAGTTTACACTTTTCTAGGTTAACAGACAGGGTAAGACAACATGCCTCCAAAAGAAAAATACCAGAGGATGAAACGCTTTTCTCATACTGCTACTGAATTTTATTCTACTCGGTTTTACACACTGTACATTTTAGACAGAGGCAGCTGCTGATTTTGATTGACCAAATGTCAGTTTTCATCTCGGCTGTGGTCTCTCACCTGCGAGTGAAAGCGTCAGGGAGCTGCTTATTCTGCGCAGTGTGCACTGTAAGAGCTCCCAGTTTTAAACACACTGACCAGGAATGGAACAGGAGAAGTGTTTGCATATTTGGCTGACCTACTTTTTGTTTTTGTCTGCTGCGCTTTGACGAGTAAAGTGGGAGGAAAAAAACTGAATATTTTTAATATTTTAAATATTTTAAAGGATTTCTTTTCTAACAAACCTCCACCAGAACCTGTTAATGTTCAGCTTTCATCCGGCTTGTCTGTTCTATCCTGTGTGGATTAAACTGTTTTTACTGATAATAGATCTTCACACAAATATCATTTGTTTTCAGTCATTAATTATAAGCTCTTTCCAAAAAAGGCAGAGTAAAATGTAGGTTAATTACAGATGACAATTGAGGCAGTGATTTGTCAAATTTGTCATCCTGTTTTTTAAAGGATTTATTGAGTTGGGGTGATTAAATGCGAGAAACAAGCTTGTATCATAATTGCTACTTATTAAAATACTTTGAATCTCATCAGTCTGCTTCAGGCCTTTCCAGTGACTATTTCTGATATTGTTTTATAGCCATCTATGATAGTGCAGTGAGAGAGTGGGTATCTGTGGACTTTGGACTGATGGTTGGACAAAGCAAACATTTTTGAGACCTAACCTTTGGCTGAGGGACATTGGGAAATTGTGATGGAATTTGTAGCAATTTTCTGATGTTTTATAGATCAAACAATGCACCGATTCATCCAGAAAATAATTAGGAGAATGATCAATAACAGGAAAATATGTTGCAGGGTGGCACGGTGGCAAGTGGTAAGCGCCTCTTTTCTCCGGGCTTCCTCCCACAGTCCAAAGACATGCAGGTTAATTGGCGACTCTGCCCTGTGATAGTCTGGCGACCTGTCCAGGGTGAACCCTGCCTCTCAGCCAGTGTCAACTGGGATAGGCTCCAGCCTGTCATTTTCAGCCATCACTGTAAAGATTAAAGATTTGGGTGGAACTCTTTACGTGGCTAAAACCTAATAAATTGAGGCAGCTTTTGCTTGGCATCATTTCATTTTATGGAGCCCAAAAGACACAGAAGTTTTCTACCTGCAAATTACTGTAAACAAACGTTGTGATTTGCTCTATTTCTGTTGTGAATTATAAAATGGTCAGCAGCCACCTGGCACCTCTCTGGCCCGCGGGCTGTAAGTTGAGCATCTCTGGTCTAATTGTTTAAGCTCTGTTGTTGTCGCTTTGATTGGAGGCTGTTCTTTTGTCTTTTTATAAACTGATATATTAGGTGGCAACTGTGTGTCTACTTTATTGTCAGAAGCCATCCAAAATGTATTCTGTTTCATGTTGATCTCAGGAGCAAGCACGGAGCTCTGCAGAGACCTCTGTACACAGAAAAAGGTCACTAATGATGTTTGTCCCACTGAGACAAGCTGATAAAGCTTTAAAGGTGTTGACATTCCTGTGTTGTTTCGTCTGTGCATGCTGTAACGGTCATGCATTAAGCCTGTTGTGGCTGAGGACTGAGGGATTAGACACGCAAGCCCGTGGAGGGATGTGAGGGATGGGACCGCTGTATATAACACTGGTTATAGTGATGATGATAAGAATTATGGCTTGTTTGGATTCCACCGGCGATGTCTCTCTCCCCTCCTCTGCTCTCTCTGCCACACGTGAGGGGGAAGATTTATGGATGAACAACGGAGGAGAAAGGAAAGGATTTGGTAATAGGGTTGGAAGAGGAATAAAAGGGATGCGAAACTGGAGATTAGATTTTATGGCACTGCTGTAAACTTTCCTGACGATTTGAATGAATTGTTATTATGTGAATAAAGCAGTCTCAACATGAGAAAACAATTGCTAAATGCAACTCTAATTTAGGGATGAGGAATCTGTGGTGTTCGGTAAACAAAGGCGGCTTTAAATGCCGTATTAAGCTGTCAACCACTTCGGCTTTCCATTCATTTCCTTTTGTCTTCCAGCTTGCCTGTGCTCCAAATAGGCCAAGGCCTCTCTCAAATCACAGAGGAAGCTTTCAGAATAAGGAATACATTCTGGGTGTGTATTCACAGCACAGCACACCACTTGGGCTTTGTTTGGAGAGACTTTGTTAATGATATATCAGTTAACTTTTCACACTCGCTTTGCAGGACCTCATAGCGCAGTTGCTTTGCTCTGCATCTGTCTGTAATCCATCAAGCAGAGGGCACATACCTGGGAACCCGATGATAGCCGCGGTATGAGGTAATGCTACACTGGACCAGTTGTACGACGTGCAGTTTGGGGGGTTGAAGGGGTGATAGGATGTTAGACTCTTGCTAGCCTGCAGCCAATAAGGTGACAGATGGTTAAACCTTCCACTGAACAACTGCTACTCTCCAAAAACAAGACGATGTCCAGCTGGGGCGCTTTCAAAAACATATTTTTAAAGGGGTTCATCTGTCGCTCAAAGCTGTCTACTTCTTTACTACCTTACATGAGACTAATTTGCCATACAATCTATGTAATTTGGTCATTTTTCAAACTAAAAAACATGGGTGAACAAGGAACTTTGTCAGAGCACTCAGCTTTATTCACTCCAGCAGAAAATATTGGTCTTCTGGAAAAATTCAAGAGTTTACAAGGGCATCATACTGGGAAAATTGAGAGATTGGTTGTACCAATACAAAAAACTTCTACTAACATAAAATCCCAGCACAGTGCAGACATGTAGCAGAGCTGGGATGCTGTTGCTTCTTAAAGATACAATATGTAGGCTAATTCGGGAGAAAGATAAGGCTTTATCGAACCAAACCGCTTTGGGGAGGAACTCTGAGAGGAACTACCCACTAAGGAGCTTCCCTTAGAACTATACCTTCAAGGGCTTTTTTTTTTCCTGTTTGCAATCGCACCACTAACAGTTTTTTTAAGACAACTACATAATATCAGTATATATTACAATATAGAGCTAACACACAGAGGCAAACACACACACATGTGAATGATATTTTCATTATCAATACTAGATTTTTTTTGTTAAGATAAATATAAATAAATAATAAAGAAACAAAGAGACTGTCCCATTACTCACATATAACAGAGAAAAGGACACAAAACTTTACACACTCTGCAAAGACAGTATACACTACGTTCCTCTATGGGAGAACTATAGAACAGGCATTTTTCAGCAGTGGGGGGTGTTTTCTGAAAGATATTTTTTTTTGGCTTTTGCCATTATTTAACAGGACAGATTCTTGAGCAAGAAAGGTGATTGTATGCAGCCAAGGGCCACAGGCAGGAACTGAACCTGCACCTGCTGCAGCAAGGACACTGTCTTTGTACATGGAACGTCCACTCTGCCCGCTGAGCTACCGGGCGCCCCAGTTGTGGGTGGTTTGACAGGGCGACAAACATCTGCATTACCTGGCTGCACAGTCATGCCCATAGCTGCAGCGCTGAATCAACATACATGCATCACCATACACTTATGTCACTCATGATTCTTCCTATGCTGGGAAAGTATCACTTTTTAAATATAAGTCAAAGTCCCTCAAAATGGCATTCTAAGGGGAGGAGGGGGTCTAGAAAGCCCATAGTTGATTGTTGAGTCTCATTCCCAGGTCGACACTTTGGGTTGGTGGTTTGGTTTGACGACTGGCCCAAGATCATATTTGACGACCCTGGAAAAAGACTCGAAAATCATCTATCTTTCTACAGAATTGCATAATAAATCTTTAATATGGCAGGACTCAGTGCTTCTGCCAACTTCTCCGTCAGACTCAGGACAGTTTGAAAAATGACTGACGATGTCCTCACTGTTGTATATTTCCAACAGGTCACTGCGTCTCTTCCAAAATGTAGTTAGAAATCTCAAAATGATGTGCCAAGTTATTTTTTGGTTGTTGTTTTTTGCTGCCTGAGTTAGATTACTCTGATGCAAGTAAGACAAGACTGACCTAAGCCTAAAAAAACTACCCACCCTTTTCTGGAGCTAACTCAGAACTAAGAGCCATGATCAGTGAGTTCAGACACCTGTTGACCAGTGTTCCCATGGTAACAATCAATGACACCTGCTAACCAGCTGCACCAAATGTTAAAAAAAGAGGAACCTGTGCCTCATATTTTGTGATTTTCTAACATTGTTGTGGAGCAAGTAACAACAAGGGGAAGCATTTTTTTAAGAGTGCAGTAACCTGTTGGAAACATACAGCAGTGAGAAGAACAATCATTTCCTTTTGTCCAAAGAAATGTCCAACTGAAGTCCAACTGTTTGATCAAAGCCATAGCCAAAGTCTGTCTCTGTGAAACTGGCGGCTGCTGTGCTGCGTCCTGAGAGGGGAGGGAGAGGGTGTGTGTTTGGGTAGAGATGCTGGCCTCTGGCATTATTACTGGTAATTAAAAAATTGGGTTGTTATTTCTGTACACACTCAGCAATGGAGCAGCGCCAGAGAACCGCCACCCTGGCACCCTGCAACTATCAGCATCAACACTGGTGCACAAGGTCTAATTATTGTGTAACTGGCTCATTCCAAAGAGCCCACTGGTTCATCACACAAAACAAGTCAATAATCCATAGCTGCTGTGAGGAAACAATGATCCTGCTGGGCTGATTTTTCTTTTTAATGGGTCAACTAGGGGCTTACCAAGTGGACACACACCTCCAATTCCCAGAGGCGTCTACAAGGCTCCTACATTTGGGAGCTATTCTTGTGGCTGTTTATTAGGATGTGTGCTTCTTCCTGATCCCTGCGCCTTCTTCAGTCCTTAACCATGGAGAGCAAGTCGCCCAAAGGAGGGAGTCACATGAGCTATAACCAGCTGATCGACAGGGGCAGAGGGGCTCCAAAGTGCAATGAAGTTCAAAAGAGGGGCAGCGATTTGGGATGGGTGGAATCAGAGGAACAAGAGGAGCCTGAGAGAAGGTACTAATGTGGTGTCGGGAATATGATATATGTGATGTAAGGACACTGGATTGGTGTCACATTGGTAAGATATAATGAAATGTAGGGATGGAATTACTGTGTGATGGAGAATAAAAAGGGAAAGTGCTCCGCGCTCTCTTTCATCACGTCAATGCTAACGTGTCTCCAATGTGAACTTTTAAGGAACTGAGAAAGATACCTTACGTTTGTTGCAAATAGGAGTTTGAAATAGCACTATAAGCAAAAGAGAACACCTAATTTCTATCAGCCTATGACGGAGAATTTGACACCTCGACTGAAATCCGCAAGAAAAAAAAGGGGGGAGTTTTTCCACACAATAACGGCGATATGGTGAACTTCGTGCAGATTGGCGAGGGGAGATGGATGCCAGCAGGGGAGACAGCGTAACAGAATGAGGGAGGCAATCAGGGTCAGATAGATTAGGTGTCTGAGGTGCCGAGATACGATGCAAGGTAGTTACACCTGACTTGGCAGAGGTCCCTCCAACAAATCATCCCGCTCATCTCTCTCCCTTTTATCCGTTTCCTCCTCCTTCTCCTCCTGCCTTCATTCCCTCCTCTCCTCATGCATGCACTCGTTTCTCGGGTTTCAAGCGAACAGCTGATTTACGACGCTTTGAGGTCACAGTTGACAAAGGTGGCGGAGCATATTTCAGACTGACACAAACATTACCGCACGCACTGTAGCCTGTACAGTTTAATGTCACATATTACAGTGTGGTATCAAAGGCACATCACACGTAGGCTATATCGTTACGCTATGCTGCTGGAATCTCACACGCGTCGTTTATGGTGCAATGACAGGGCTTGTCAGTGATGAAACAAGGCGTTTACTTTCTTTTGAACACCTGCTTTTGATTTTATGAAATTTTAGAACTCCAATTTCATTCATTTGAACTCTTTTATCAATTACGGTTGACAAAAAATGAAAAACTAAATGTAAAAATCAGCAAAAAGGGTTTCCAGCTAAACTCTCAGTTGGGTTCATTGGGTTCGTTTCGCATTATTGGGTTTATACTTTCTTCATCGCAAAGAATAAGGAGAACTACTGTTTTGTCTGTTATATTCTATTATATTGTAGGACAACAAAACAGTAGTACCATGTGCCCTAAGTATAATAAGCAGAACAAAGAAATGCAGTATCATGAGAAAATGGCTACATCTCAGAAACTACAAGGTGCACAACCAAGTATTTGGTATCTGTGAACTCATTAAAAGCTGAATATCAAACATATGTTAGCATTTTTTCTTAGTGTTCAAAAATCCTGACTTAAACTATTGATAAAAGTGTGACTTTTTAAAGAAATTCAAAGTTGTACTGTTAGATAATTGCCCAAAGTATGTCCATACTACCAGATTTAAGACCAATTAGAACAAATGTTGCAGCATATTTCCTCATTATACTAAATATAATCTTTGGCCACAAAACCTCAAGGACCTGAGGTTTCCGCTCACACAACACATTCGTCCCTATGAGAGTCATTATTGTTTCCATTAGTGCCTCCTTTTCCATTGTTGGTTTTTCTTTGAATTACTTTTTGATGACCAACATTTAATCAAATAAAACAAAAAATACTAAGCTAAAAGCAAACATTATAAATATTTGATATTGAAACACTGAAGTCAAGTAAGTCATGCTGGTGTCATCCATTGCACTTTTGTCCATACTTGTTAAAACACAGCTTAAGAGACAGACGTGCAGTCCGACTGTAGTTAAGAAACACAGTCAGTAAAAGAGAAAGCAATCTAAAGACTTGAATGAAGACATGAGCTTGTCATCAACTAATGAAAGCTAAGACTCATACCACAGTTTACAGAGTACTGCTCATGTTTAACGGGGCTGATTTACGTGCAAACTAATAAATTCCATAATGAGAGATATCTGAAAAAAGTTTCCCTGTGGCATCTTGGCATTATGTCAGTGTTGCTTCATCACCAGTGGACTATAAACCAAAGAAATACTAATGATCTTATAAAAACCTGAATTTGTTTAATGGTGCCGTTTCAGTCTCATTTGTCTAAAATTCAATCATTTTCTCAAGAATGGCTCAGAATTTCTTTGTTATTTTCTTTTTAACGTATCTGCACATTTCACAGCATTGTCAACTTCCACTTTTTTTTTTCTTTTGTCTCAGTGAGTTTTCTGTGATAATCCTACAGGTTGGACCAGCTTACCTGGCTTCTGGGGCTCAGGCATGTCTCTGTCTGTTTATAGTGATTCCTCAGAAAGCGTCTTTCTCCCTCCTTGTCTGTGGATCTGCCTGCATTTCCTCCTTCATCCCTTTTTATCACCTCAGTACCCCCCCACCCCCTCCAACACACTCTCACACACACACATACTCAGCACCACTGTCGGTGACTTCATCCTCCCTCCCCAACAAGTGGAACAAGGAAGGAAGAGAGTGACAGAATGGCTGTCACTTGAAACCTTGGCAGGAGCTGCAGAGCTTTGAGGAGCTGAAGGAAGACACCATGAGGGGTAAAAGCGGTTCGGAGCCATAAAGAAAAGTCCAGCCCTTGAGGAAACCTGCCAGCTGATTAACTCGTTAGGCCCTGGAGCCAGAACATTAACAAACTGACTGATGCTAATCAGCTCTGACTGACAATGTGATGGAGTAATGCAGCAGTGGTGAGAACTGCTCTGATATGTTTCATGTTTAACTCAGGCAGAAAAAACTCACACGTTAAATGGATTGCATGAAAATAATTAGGGGGAGGGCGGGGTCAGAGTTTGGTGTTTGTTCTGTTTTTTTGGACAGCAAGAGAAGGATTTTCATTTGTCTTTTTCTTGCTTGACTGAAAGATTGTAAAGATGCATCAAAATAAATTTGTACATCATGTACCATGTCTCTGTATCGGAGCTTTATTTCCTGATTGGTCGTATATATCAACTGTAGATGTGGATCTTAGTAGAGACTGAACATAATTTCTCTAAAGGGCGTGCCACCACAACAGTTGCCACCTTGATCCTGCATTGCAAGCGACCTTAAATTAAATGTATCATATGGAGTCAACCTATAAAAACCTTTAACACAAGTTCAGCACAGCCTAGTCTGAACAGGATGTAGGCTGTACATATAAGCCTGCCTTTGGCTGCCTATTTCAGACAGACTACTCCTCCCCTTCCACTATCTGCATGTTACTGATTTCAAAATCCCTGTTGCCATGTTAAACTAGTCTGCCAGACCTCTCTCCACAACACATTTTCACTCCCAACTCTTCAAATATTGATGCTTGGTTAGTGGCCCTAAATGGCATAATTATGCAGCTTGGTTACCCCTCTTGCGTCAGTTTTGGATGCTCAGGGATGATGTGTCACTTTACGCTCGTTATATGCATTCTGTCTTTTCAAAAAAAAATTTAGAACAAATAAAACCCCCGACAGGTTAAGGCAACGAAAGTACGTGATGAGGTTCAGAATAAAACATCAAGGTTTGGTGTTAAAAAAGGACGCTAAATGTCACGTGACATATGTTAGTAGCGTGGTATGTTACACATACTAGCACAATTATTATCATTATTATTATCAGAAAAACTGGGCAGCATGGTGGTGTGGTGGTCAGCACTGTCGCCTCACAGCAAGAGGGTTCCTGGTTCCTGGCATGTTCTCCCCAAGTCAGCGTGCCTTGATGCGTCTGTATCTGACACCAATGGCTACTGACCAAGTGCTGGTATTTGACAAGTTGGGATTCACACCGATTGAACTTGACACTTTGTTTTAGTGCTGTGCGTGAAACAATGACCTCTGAGCTTGCAACCCACACACTAAAACTTCTTTTAATGCTATATGTTGTGTTTTCTTTTGCAGGGATTTAACGATTTTAATGTCATGGCTCACCTCCCCACTTGCAAATGTTCCATTAAAACAAGTTCCCTCCTGACACTTATTTTACAAGAGCACAGTCGCTGCATTCTGGGCTTGGCCCCACCTCAGACGACTGTGATTGGTTTTAAAGAAATACAGACAATCCAGAGTATTTTATCCCGTTAATGCAAAATTATGATGGTTTCAGCCAGACCTTTCCCCAGAGCGAGATAGGTCTGGCTATGCAAGACTAAGCACAACCCAACCTGTTGCACGAATGAATGCAGAGAAAACATCACAGTGACAGTGGTAATATCTTTTCATTTAGTAGCTCTCTGTACAAAAGTACCTTATATTCATTTTGGACTAAAAACCATTATTCCATTACCATATAAAGCATGAAATCTAGGTTGAGTAAAGAAATTAGGGTGTTGCAACTTTTTCTATGTCCAAAACAATTATCATTAATCCTGAGGAGGTCTTGTTTTTCAAGAAGTAAAATAAGGTCCCAAGCCCAATAACTTTTGTACAGTCCCTATCTGAGGAAGAGGAGATGGGTAAAAAAAACTCTAAAAAGGAAAATGAGAACAAAGCAGCAGCAGCAGCCTTGCGTTCCTATAGGCTCTGACAATCCCATTTGTTCTCCAGTAGCTGTAGCTGTCAACAGGGTGTATTTTATGGGACCGAAAGCCCTCTGTGGGGATGTGAAGAACAAGGTCAAAGAGAGTAGAAGGAGGTCACTGACCTTGTGAATTCCTGGAGAGGTATAAACTTCCCAACCTCACAGATATGACAACAGATACACACATGCATAGAATTTGCCACATACTTCATATATTGTGGAATAAACAAACAGTTTATTTAATATTGTACACATATGAGTGATAGAGGCATGACTGTGTCTTCTATCTGATTTCCTTTGATTCCAAAGGGCAATGCAGACCACATTGGGCATTATAAGCATCCGCGTCAAATTGTGCATTTGAGCTGCTTTCACTTCCCATTCATTCACAGCCACGCCTTTTTTGAATTCTGCGCTGGTTTTCTTGCTGCCCAGAAATCGCCCAGGCTGCCATAACCTTGGCTATAACAATAAACATTCTCTGAGATTCTTTAATTTAGGAGAGAGAAGTCAGAAAGAGAGGCAGAGATTGAAGAACGGCTATTTAAGGCAAGTGCAACTTGAGATTCAGATGTTCAAGGAGAACAAAATACCCTCAAGGAAGATTATGGAGGGCTGTTTGAATAGGACATAAAAGGTCCTTGAGTCTGTTAGACCTACTGTATATTCCATCTTAACATTACATCACTTTTAAGCTGATTCATCTTAAAGAAGTCTTTCCGATGCATTGGCATCTCATCTGTGGCGATGTATTCTGTAAATAAACTCTTTGAATATAGGCTGAAATTGTTCATATATGGTGGATTTAAAGTGGATATAGGAGACTAACTATAGGTGTCCTACATGATCCAGTGATCCGTTGTACAGGATGACTCCAGAGTTATTTAACGCTTGCATTAGTTAAGCCTCACTGAAGTACACGTTAAGCCAACTGATGCAGGTCCTTTCCACCTTCACAGCAGCTTTTCCCAGGACTGACACACACCACGGCTAGAGATGAAAACAGTCAGCAGGCAGGATTTTGTGTCAAAATTCAATATTTTAGGATATTATATTTAGACTACACTAAATACAGCATTTAAACATTTTTTATAGCATCATGTTTGTTAAAGATCCAGTGTGTAGAATTTAGAGGGATATATTGGCATAAATGGAATATCTATTACTATCTTTTCATTAGTTTGTAATTACCTGAAACTAAGAATTGTGTTTTTATCACCTTAGAATGAGTCGTTTATATCTACATACTGTACTGAGAGAGTCCTCTTCCACTGAGTCCACCATGTTGTTTCTATTGTAGCCCAGAATGGACAAATCAAACACTGGCTCTAGATAGGGCCATTCATTTTTTTGCATCAGACACAATAGTTTCCGCATGCTTAGCACACAGGAGAAGTTTCATTTTATTGCAGTTTGCAATCTCACCACTAGATGCCACTAAATCCTACACGCTAGACCTTTAAAAGAAAGAACAAATTCTAAATGGTGCACCAGTTTTTGCGCAAAACCCAAGGCAAGTTTTTTCAATATTCATTTAAGAGCAGGCCTGACTTGGGCCTCCATGCAAGTAAAGCAATATTTTTCAGCTGGAAAAAAACAGGAAGACATGAAACATTTACATGCTCATCAAGAGACAGTGTTTGATCAATGGTGACACTTAAATTTCTGAGATTGTTTTAACAGATGAATCAAAGGAACCAAGACTTTCCAGCACCTTAGGGACATCTGTTTTATCCACATTAAGTTGTAGAGAACAGCATTTAGTATTTAGGCAGCCATGTAAAATGTCAATTTTCCTATATTTTGAGGGTTAAAAGAGATGTATAATTTAATATCATCTGCATAGCATTGATAAGATATACTGTTAAAACTCCTTATCTGTATTAAAGTATTTTGCTATACCCTTACCTGATGAAATTATGTTTTATTTAAGGTTAACATGAAGACAACCCAATCCACAGAAAAAGATTTTTTAACATTTAACGTTTCTGTAAACCACAGATATATTTGTAAACTATTTTATCGCAGATACATTGAAACTTTGCATTTCTCAGCAATGCTGTGCTGAAGGTGTTAGGTGTGGTTAGGTTTGGGCACAAAAAACACTTTGTTATGATTAGGAAAAGACTATGCTTTGGCTTTAAAAACACCCAACTTTTGAAAAGCACGGATGGGTCAGTAAAATGCACCCAGGCTCAGTGGCTCAAACGCTGCTAGGAAACACTGCAATGCATCGCTTAAAATCACCAAATTTGGAAGCACAAACTCTCGTGGAGACGTGTGAAGAGTCACCAAAAGACAACCAGTGTTGTTGTTTGTTGGTTCCGAGCAGTAGTCTGCAGTTTGGCAGGCGTCTCACCCATGTGGCATGCCATCCTCCATCCCATCCGCCTCCTGATGACAAAGCCAGCTCATATATTATGTCACTTTAGGAATGTCGATATGATACGTATGAAACTTGCAAATGTAATATATTTGTGATTTGCAGGATCATACAATGCCAACATTTTCTTCTGATGAGTGGGCTGATGAAAATGTGATTTATATTGAACCATCGATTACAATCTGATTACTGTGAGTGCTTAAATGTGTTAAAGTAAAAAAGTCTGTAAGTGTTATATAGGACCTAATATGGTGTATCACATCCCTAAGTGTGTTATCTTTGTCCCTCATACTGTAATTGGGGTTATTATGGTAAATAAAATGTGATATATAAGACAGAGCTGGCTCTGTTGTAATAAAACTTGGAGGGATGAGCCATTTTAGCACTGTCGTAAAACATTTTCCTATTAATTCCTGTAATTAGTTGATTCGTCTGATCAGTTGTGGACACCGCAGCGTGTAAAATTTATTAACATAAAGACCTCCATCTATACATGCCGAGGACAAAAGGATTTTTCAGTGATTAATTGTGGCAGCATCATGTGCCTTCTTCTTCTTCAAACTTCAAGACGTGTTTCAAAACACTTTGTTGACTTTCTTTCTCATTTTTCATGATGCTCCATTTTTAACAGCACACGGGCAGACGGGACATGACAGCGTCTTCCTTCAAAGTGGAAGTCTTGTTGCCGTTTCATAAAAATATACATGCTTTCATATTTGACTAAGAATAGTAAGGTGACACTGTTGTTTAGGGCAGCGACAGAGAGTAATGGGCTGTCCCAGTAAGGGGGGAATAGATACTGTATAGGCCTGCATAGTTTCAAAGGCAGCGCCCGGGGGAATCACATGCCTCAGTCACCATATGCTCCATGCAGAGCAGCCCCACCTTCAAACTGAACAGGAGCCCAGAGAGAGGCAGACTAGTTCCAGAGACAGACAGTAATAATAACAATGCTGCACATCAAAACCCGCCAGATTAACAAAAGATATCCATCCAACTGTAATTAAATGTTTACAATCAGAGAAATCCTGCTGCTTTTGGTTGAAATCATCAGCTGCTGTCTTCTTTCATTGTTTATTATTGTTGACAGAGTCTCACGAGAACAAGAAAACAAATATATTTGTTTTGTAAGCCAGATCCATTATTAGTAGCGCTAAGACCTTTGGGTGATGCAGGAATTTTTGTGCCCATGTTTTTGACCTCATCGAGGACATTCCTGTCACTGTCAAATATATTTGATGTTTTCTGTCAGTGAGCTTCTAATGTCTAAGTTGTCATTAAATGTCGGCACAGAAGTTACAGTCGAAAAGGTGCGATGCCCTCTAACAAAGTGATTTTGCACATTAGGTTTTGACTTCTTGATACTCTAAACTTTAAAAGGATTAAAACTGGATTCAAAACTTCTTTTCAGCACTTTGATGCATAAACGTTGAAGTTTAAAATGATGGATGCCTTTCACTTGTATCCACAGAGGTTTTCTTGCATGTCAGCAGAACTCCTCAGCCAGGAATAAGCATTGAGAAATAAATCACATCAATCACATTTGGCAGAAACCTGCCGCTGCTTCTCTTTTCTCTCTGGTTTGATTCCTTTCAGTTTCGGGGCTCTTCTGGCCACAACCCCAGATAAGTGGAGTCACAGACACTCTGCCCCTTAGTTGACTCTTGGACTGTTAAACAGGGCTTTGGCAACTGCAAACTTTGTTGAATTAGTAACTGGAGCCAGAATCCATTGCTTGCGGGCCAAGAGAAGTAGAACAACGATCCGTAAATTCTGGTCTGGAGGTGCCACACATTGCAACCCATGTTAAGTGAACCTCTAGAGCTCAAGGAACACTGCAAACAACGCAAGCCTTGAATTGCTGCCGTGTAACAAGGAGAAAACTTGCTTGTACCATCCAGAGCTGTGCACACTATATACCATTTCAGCATGGGCAGACTATGAAACAATGGGCCCCACCATCTCTCCTACATAGGACTGGAAATACACTTAGACTTGGTGGTGATTTTGTTTCTTTTTTTTTGTTGTAGTCATTTTGTGTCTGTTTAAGTAATTTTGTGTCTCATTTTGGTTGTATTTTGTCTCTTTGAAAACTCAAACTCAAATTTATTTATATAGCACATTTAAAAACAACCTCAGTTGACCAAAGTGCTGAACATGCTATGCAATATAAATATAATTATTAATTAATTTAGAAAAAAAACATGGGCCTATTAAAATAAACAATACAACATCATACAGTAAACAATAAAAAGATCATAAAAACAAGATATCATGTTTAACAAGTGCCAAAGGCCAGATAGAAGAAATGTGTTTTCAAAAGGGATTTAAAATGCTCCGGAGTTTGGGCAGCTCTTAAAGGTAGGCTGTTCCACAGGTTAGGACCTGCCACTGCTGACTGTTTGTTAAATGATAGATAGATCTGTAGATCATCCGCAAAACAATGAAAGGAGATGTTGTAATTTTTAAAGAAAATTGAACCCAGGGGGATTATATACAATGAGAATAAAATAGGGCCCAAGATGGAGCCTTGCGGTACCCCACAACTAAGTGGGGATGCAGCTGAAGAATACTAACCGAGATGGACAGAGAAAATTCTATACGCTTTGTTGTCATTCTGTGTCTCTTTGTGTTTGTTTTGCCGCTTTGTGGTTATTTTGTGTCTTTTTCCAATTCCTTTGCATCTCTTTGTTGTCTTTTTGTGTCTCTTCCTGGTCAGTACATGTTAATTTTCGTGATGTTTTGCAGGTGAAGGCCACATCACATGTAGACAGCTCTAAATACAGGTGTGATTAAACCCAAAAACCACACATTAATACTTTATTAAGAGATGCCAGAGAAGCTCCATGAAGTCAGTGTGCATTCAAATGCATTCCCCACCAATGACAAAACAGCAAACCAATCACTTTATTATTTTATGTATTTTTTCCTTTTCTATCATTTTGGCCTTTATTCAACTGGGACAGCAGAGAAATGACAGGAAACGAGGGGAGCCCTGGCTGGATTCAAACCGGGGACATTGTAATTTCATGGTCAGCATCTTAAACCCTTAGGCCACCAAGAGGTCCCTGCCTACATTACAAGCTTCCCAGACACACTTGGGTACGGGAGATGGGCCTGTGTTAAACAACTCAGACAAGTTTTTGGCGTCAGAGGCAAGAGATCAAACAGCCACTGCAATCCTACACTCCAGTTTTACGGCCATTACTAACCAAGTACTTTCTCTGCTCAGCAGTGGTCACAGTTTCTCACAGATAACAAAATATGAGCAGGAATCTGATCACAACAGATCATTCATGTAGCGGCAGTCTATCCCAGCTGGATGAGGACACAATAAGACACTGATTTTGGTCTTGAGATAAGTGCAACTGCAGTTTTCTACCTTGTGTGACTCAGTACAGATTTACTTAAAAGGACATTTAGGTAAATAAAACTCAGGCTGAGGCAGAACATAGAATGCTGACTATAGAATTTAAAAAACACGAACAACCCTCTTCATCACAGGACATAAATATTTATTATTCAGCTGATAAAATGGCACTTTTAAAAGCCTTTGGAGAAGGATGGGGGTGAGAAGAAGGTTGAGGGTATTTTCTGATGTGCTAGCAGCCTCTGCTGGCCCTGCACATGTCAGTACATCCACAATCAAAGTGATGGATATTCACAACAGGTCTACATTATACTCAGTTCACCTTTTTGTAATGCTAAGAAGAGTGAAATGGTGTTTTTAACGTATTGTGTATGGCCTGACAGATATTAAACCAGTAATCCAATACATATTGTTCTAAATATAAAGGGATGGCTGTCCAAAAACAAAGTAATCATATCAGACCAAGATTAGAACGAATTAGTTGTCTGAGCACTCAACATCCCAGCTTATCTTTTAGATAAATTATCCATGATACAACATCCTTTGCTACAGCCAAAATATAGGGCAACACTAAGATGAAATTTAGACCGCCCCAAATAGAAACCAGAACCTCTTTAATTTGACAAGAAGAAGAAATTGCACAAGAAATTGCTGCTGACATGTTACAAAATAGCAGCACACATACAGACCTGGATCATTAGTTGCATTCTGTCAACAGACAAGGAAACTACTGTAGATACCAAAATGCTAAAAATACTAATTCAAAGACTTAACACTGTTCCTGTGCAGCAGCACTGGCAATAGCAGATGACAATGCTGACATGTTCAGTTCAGAAACTGACAGAAGTGAAAAGCAAAGTTTGTATGTGTTGAGAGGTATGCACAAACAACATGCACGCAAGTAGGTCAGCACATACCTCAAATAGCTCAGGGTGCACAAATTAACTGTGTGTATGCAAGAGTTGGGTTGGAGTGGTGAAGCCAACTTTTGATTTGAAAAACAACTTTTTTGAAACTCAATAAGATGATTATGCAGATCTTAAGATTTCAGGTAAAATTTTAAAGGAAGTTAAGGAACTGTAATGGTTTGTTAAAATGAGCTTGACTGGGCTGACACAAATTCCAAACTTAGCTTTTTTAACTTTTCTGACAAAGAAAAAAAGAAAAGAAAAAGGCAAAGAAACGATAAAAGAAAAACCATTTACGTCATGTATTTTAGAGATTTTGTTTTGGAAAAACACTCCGGAAGTGCCGATGTTATTGTGACACCCTTGACACTGTCTTCCGGTGCCCATTCCTGTCAAAATGGCTCGTCCACTACCATTTAAAATAGCAGTCGTTGCCACTGTTTTGTTTGTCGTATGCACCAATTTTGTATTTTGTAATAACGGCAGAAGGGTAAGCGTGAAACTGTATTAATTTAACCCAAGTATGTTGCTGTGTGTAAGAGGAAGCTGCACCTGTTAGCTAAGCTATTAGCATTAGCTCTGACCCGGTGAATGCTAACGATATATTGTCTATTTTTGTTATCAGGTGGGCGATGTCATGGACACTGAATTCGGTGGATTCTCTGTACCTCTTGAACACTCGTTTGAAGTTGGTAAGAAAGTGATATTATGTTTTACCAGACGGTAACGTTAATGCTAAGATGGTAAGCCTAGCTAACGAAGCAATCTTGTGCTGCCAGCGATAACGCCTTATCCGAATGGAGAAACATGCTCACCAAACTTCATTCACAAATCTGCCAGTTTAATATTTTTTTGGTGTATCGATAAGTTTATTAACCTGGTTCAACATAAGTGGAGATCTATACAAAATTATTAACGTGTTCTATGAAACTCGGCCTAAAGAATAAACCGTACCAACATTATATTTACATTTTATATACCCTCAGTCATGCAGTCATGCTGTCTGCTTTGTTCTTACTGTCTGGCTTCCGTCTTGTTTCAGATGATGTAGCAAAGTTTCGAGTGCGCGGAGCACTGGTGTTGAAAGCTGGACGGGAGCCCAGCGTCTCACTAAGCCAGAACCACCTATCAGAGGAGGACAGGACCAAACTTAAGGTGAGATGTGGCACTTCTAAAGGATGTGGACGTACAAGTACTGCAGTTGTGTCAAAAATGGAGATTGACAAATTCACACACAGATACTCATAATTACTTGATTTATATAGCACCTTTCAAAGTTAGTGACTAAGTGCTTTGCAATAAAAACAATAACAAATCTGAAAAACATGGCGACATGGGGGAGCCCCTCTGAGCGGAGTTTGCATGTTCTCCCTGAGTCAGCGTGGGTTTTCTCAGGGTCCTCCCAACATTAGGTTAATTGGTGACTAGATGAGTGTGAATAATTGTCTGTCTCCATGTGTCAGCCCTGCGATAGTCTGGCAACCCTGCCTCTCGCCCAATGTCAACTGGGATGGGCTCCAGCCCCTCAAGAGGATAAGCAGTTACGGGAAATTAATGAATGAAACCAAAACAATTTACAATATAAAACATAATTTAAGATAAGGTTAAAAGAAGTGAGTTTTTGAGGGGACATTTAAAAGAGGTTACTGAGTTTGTCTGCCTGAGATCCTCAGGCAGGGTGTTCCACAGCTGAGGGGCTCAGACAGCAAAAGCTTGGTCACGTTTAGTGACAAGTCAAGATTTTTGGACCATTAGTAGAGCCTTGTGGGACAGTCTCAGGTTTGCAAACAGGCTCATAGGGAATTAACAGATCACAGATACTGGCAGGAGCCTGATCACTCAAGCCTTAAAAAAAGCAGCAGATCTTATAACCAATTCTAGGTAGCCAGTGAAGGGCAGCAAGGACTGGTGTTGTCGCCTCTCCCAGTGTAAGTGAAAAACCCGGCAGCAGCATTTTGTATGAGTTGGAGTCTTCGGATGTTTCGCCTGATGATGCCAGAATAAAGTGCTCCGTAATAATCAAGTCAGAAGGGGATAAAAGTATGAATCATCTTTTCTAAATCTGCAGAGGAAAGAAATGACCTGATTTTTGTTAAATGTAATGCTATGATTCCTCCTTTCTCAACAACTATATAAGCTCCTTTTCAGTTTTATTCATGGACAACCACAGAGCAAAAGGCTGTGATAAAAAGTTTATTACAAAAATGTAATGAGCATTGATGAGCAAATTAAAGTAATAGACATAAAATCCTCAGTCAGTGTGACCATCATGGTGTGATATGATGCTGCATCTCTAACGTCTAACGTCTCTAACGTCTTGTTTTGAACATCAGGAAGTGGCAGCAGTTGACGGTCTATACAGAATCAGGGTGCCCCGTGTTTTCCTGCAGGCAGACAGACAGACAGAGCGACAGATGGAGGGTTACCTCACAGCATTTGTCAGAGCGGTATGTATTCCACTTCATCTTCAGCAGGAAATCATCTTTACAACAAGACCAACGTAAAATTGGTCATTAAGACTGTATCAGAGAAGTAAGATAATTACTATAGAAGGTGTTTAGTGAGTGTTTGTGAAGTCTATCTGCCCTGTGTATGATATGTTCCATTCATGGGACTAATTAAACAGTTTAATTCAGACTGATGAAGGGTCCTGGGTTGCCTTAGCCTGTTAAATCAAGAAAAAGAAAGTTCAGCCTGTAAACATGCACGCTGGTTTAACAGTTGTTTCTCATCTTTGTGGGTATGTTTTGATTTCATTTGTGGTTTCCTGAATGTTGTATATTTGTATTTTGGTTGAAAATATTGTTTGATTAATATTGACTCCGCTGTGTTTGTGTTATAGTGTTGTTTGTTATTTTTACACTTCTCATTGCCTTGATTTAAAATTGCATTTAATCAGGAGTGCCATTATAAGTTACTTGTTTGTATAACATTTTTCACATATCGAAGCGGTATTTTAGGTCAAACTTTTGCCTCTAGTTATACACTCATTAGCCACAACATTAAAACCAGTGACAGACGAGGTGAATAACATTGGTCATTTAGTCTGCTGGGATATCTTGTGGCAATCATGTGGAAGCCACGTGACACGCATTACCCACCCAAACATTGTTGCAGACCAGGTACACCACACTTCCAAAACTGCATAGGAATAGCCCAAGGAACGTAACATAGAGCTTGAGGCATCAATATGGCCTCCATATTCCCCAGATTTCAATCTAATGAAGCATTTGTGAGATGTGCCAGAACTCAAAACGTCAAGTGGTCATGCCCAAACAGGTGAGAGCCTACTCTGATCAACTGTGGGGCCTCTGACTTGTCGAGGCATAGACACAGGACTTCTCAGGGTTCCCTGTGGTGTCTGGCATCTAGGCATTGGCAGCAAATCCTTTGAGTCCTATGGGTTGTGAGGTGAGGTACTGCCACGTCCCACTGATGCTCATTTAAATTGGGTTTTGAGAAATATGGAGGCCAGTTTGACACCTTAAGCTTTTTTGCCAAGTTAGTCAGGCCATTTCTGAGCAGTTTCTGAGGTGTGGCATGGCGCGCTGTCCTGCTGGGGGCCAGCTGTCATGGGTGGGTGATGCACGTCGAGTGGTATCCACATAAATGCCAGGACCCAAGGTTTCCCAGCATAACGTAACTGTAATGAGATGATCAATGTTATTCGCTTCATCTGTCGGTGGTTTTAATATCGTGGTTGACTGGTGGACACGGGCCATAGCGGGGACATGGTATGGTTGATGTGAAAGCCTCTGACGAATAGTTTTTGACTGAACCGACAGCTTTATGGTTTGGTGAGATTATGTTCCTCTGTAATCTACAGCCAGCCTGTGTTTTTTTTTTTTTGTATGTTTGTATCTTTGTTTTTATCGCCTTTTCTCATTTTCTTAGCATTTTGACTAGAATTTATATCAGGCATGTGTAGCTAGATAACTAGATCCTTTCAGAGTTGTGTAAAATCTGAAATATCTAACCAGTTAATTCAGATTAAAGGCTCTCCAAAAATATAATAAGTATTCATCTAACAGATTAAGCAGCATCATATCCATCATGTTATGTAAATGTGGGGTGATACTAACCAACTAATATTGGTGTAACTCTGACAAGAACATTTATTCTGCTTTGATCCTCAGTGTGCCATGGTTGAGTCCCATCTCAGCGACGTCATCTCCCTCCACACTGACGTCTCTGGGTACCTCATCGGTGTCTCCATAGTGACGATACCTGGAGCCTGCAGGGGCACAGAGGTAGAGGATGAAGTTGATCTGGAGGTTTTCAACACCACACTCAGCATCATGGCTCCTGTCAATGCACCAGGGTCAGTCCTAAAATATTCATTTTTCATGCTGCTTTTCAGTTTTTTCATTTAGGTCTTTTTCTTTCCGATCTCTTGATAGAGCTTGACTGCTTAGGGTATCAGATTGCTAGCATCCATATCTGTAGCTGTCTGTACATTAGTGAAATCCTCTTGGGTAGCTTTTTCAGATCCCTTTGATTCAGTTCTATTTGCCTTGGCGTAGCAGCTTTACATCTTTTCCCCACAGGTAGAACGAGTCTCTCTGCACTCCTCTGTCTTTCAGATACACTTTCTGTTTTGGGGTTTGTTTGAATACTAATTGTCAACTTTCTTCCAGACCTGAGACAGCTCTGTTCCTCGAACGAATGGAACAGGAATCTGAGAAGAAAGGGAAGAATCCACAAGAGCAGAAATCTTTCTTTGCTAAATATGTAAGTACTCATACTGAAAACTGCTGATAAGGCCAGCAGGCTGTGCCTAAAGATATATTCTCTGCCTCCAGTAATTGGGCTCTGATGGCTGTAATGGCCCATTTAGTTAATGGATACATGAAAATGCTTATTAAGCTCATCATTTATTTTGCCCCATCAGACCCACCTTAACTTTTTTCTAAGCATGCAGCATGTGTTAAAATCATTGACTATATATAAAGATGGATGACACATCTCCACTTCCTCACACTGTACTAAAAATGAAGCCAAACTATCTGCTGCCATCTTGGAGCCAGAGTTTGCCCATTTGCAGTCTTTGCGGTATCAACGTCTCGCCATCCAACCAGTCATGAGCACACCAATTGGTACACACAGCTGTCAATTAGGACGTCAAACTCTGTTTTATATTAACAAATAATCTAATTAAAAGCAAATTTATCAGGAAAATTAACATATGAACATAAAGCAGCGTGGTAAGAAGAAACTTTATCCGACATGTACTTAAATATTTTAGTTTGGTTCATGTCCCATCCTCTATGGTGGCGGGGGCGGGGCTTATGACTTATGACCAGCCACCAGGGGGCGATTGAGATTTTTTGGTTTCATTTTGCAGAGCTGTTGTGTTGTCCATTATTATTATACAGTCTATGGTTAAACAATAATATACAGGGTGCATCAGTACTACACTACAAGAGATCTTGTTTCTTCTATCCCATCTGTCGCTGTAAAGTAAGAATGTCTCCTAAAAAGTCAAAATGGCTTCATGTGTTTGGTTTGTTCTCACCTTTTCTACTTCCTGGTGCATCAGGGGAAAATTGCTGCACTTACTGTGTATTAGGGTTGTAACTATCCATAAAATTCATGGTTTAGTTCGATAAGACACAGTGGCGTCATGGTTCAGTACGTTTTCAATCGCCAGAGAAATTGACTTGATTTTTAACATTTCTGATAAATTAAAACTAATCTGGGAATGACAGACACATTGTAATGAGCTAGCTTAGGGTAGCATTCCTCCCAGGGTGTCTCACTGGAGTAATGTTTTGGTTTAGGGGTGGGAGGGGCAGACGGCACGTTTCTTGTTCCGTCATATGAGCTGCCTTTTTGAGTGCAGTGGCACTGAGAACGTTATATTTAATACAATTTAAACTGTATAGTTTATTTTCCGAATGTAATAAGACAGTCCACCGTATCATTTGGTTTGTTATGAGTACCAAACTGAGAGCCTCGTAGCAAACAGTTCAATACAAATGCGTTTAATGTTACACCCCTTGTGCATATGTGTTAACATAGTTACAAAATGATCTTGCAGGAACAAGGTTAAATGTTGCTTACACTGATCAGAGAATTAATTCCAATTTATGTAAAATGGTATATCTATTCACACAGTCTGTGATTGATCTGTTTTTCCTTAACGCCATAAATAAACCACACCAGAGTCAGTTTGGAAATGACCCAGCTTTATAGGTGGTCCTGGGCCCTAAAAAGTGGGGTGGGCACCAGAGTTTGTTTGACAGCTTTCACACTATCTCGAGCCCAGAGTTTGTTTTGACTGAACCAGACAGATAGTGTGAAAGCACCCCATGTCATAGTCTGACACCCACTTCTGAACTGCCATGTCGTTACAGTCATCCAACATTAATGTGCCCACAAAGTTCAACTGTTAATGTTTGTGACATGAAAATCTGTCCTCTTCTAAAAGCAGCAGTGAGATTTTGTTTGTCTTCTGACATTTTGAGCTGTCAGTCGGAGTAAGCTCCATGTTTTGAAACATCCCCACACAGAGCCTCGGCTTGTTGTCCTACCGCTTGGCTCTTTTATGAACTCTGTGCTGTGTATATATCTTGCTGTGTTCAGTGACCTGTGTTGACTCTGTGCTGTGCTGTATCCAGTGACAGTGGTGTGTTGACTTGGTGCTGTGCTGTGTTGCAGTGGTATTTGATTCTTGGAGGTGCAATCTTCCTCATGGTCACCAATTCAGCACAGCCCCCAGCAGGGGGCGGCAGAGAGCAGAGCTGATTCCCGCTGAAGTACTGTTCTCTTAATTGTGGCTTGTTCTGTCCTACTTCCTCTTCTGTCAACTTATCTTTTTAACCTATAAGCAACATGACTAACTGAAACCCACCTCCTTTTTCCAATTTATTCCTCCTTTTTTTCTCTTTGATGTTTTTTTCCAGGATCAATTGCAAACACATTTAAGACTGGTCAATGCAAAGCTCAAATTTTCATAATTACTTTGTATGAGGAGGCCTCGATGCTAAACCGTGAAGAAATCCTAAATCTTAAATGCGAATATGTTGAGGATGTGTTTGGTGTTGACCCTGAGATTCCTTCGCTACTCTTCACCCTCTCACCCAGTTTTAACTTTTCTTCTCCTCTGTCCAGAAAATAAGTAGTACCTAATCTGGGATGACCAATCTGGGACTGTTGATAAGATCTCTGTGATCACAGTTTAAATTTGTCGTCTTTAAAACGAATACTGTATTTACTTCTATTTCTTGTCCTCTCCAGTGGATGTACATCGTGCCTCTTGTCCTCTTCCTGATGATGTCTGGTGCTCAGGACCAATCAGGTGGAGGAGCCGGGGGCGGAGCAGCCAATGGAGGTGGCCGATGATTAACACGCAGCAGCTTCTCCGTTTTCCTTTGGTTGTTATTTGAGGGGGGTGAACATTTCCTGATTCTCTTGAACAGTTTTTAATTGCTGTACATAATGCTATTTAAATAGGATCACACACACACACACACACACACACAACTTAAACTTGTACAGCATAGAGGAGATATTGTGCCCTGCAGATGACTGCATTTTTATTACTAATGTGAAAATAAAGTATTTATTACTTGACCTGCCTTTTTTGTGTCATTCAGACTGAAGAGTTTCAGACTCATAGTTTTCAGATACAGGTCCTGTTTTTACTGAAAGGCTCAGATTTAGTTGTAACACCAGTACAGTAATATTAAAAAAATTAAAGACAATATACATACAGTAGGCAGTAGATCTGTCTATAAATATATTTATTCGACATGTTTTAAAACATACATGACAGGCCGATCATAGTAACCATGAGTCCATGTAAGGTATTTAAAATGTTGGGAATTCAAATGCACAAAATGGCCTTAGGGCTTATTTCTATTGTGGTCCTCTATTGCAGTAACGTGGCAATTTTTAATACAAAAGTCTCATGGAAAAAATGATGTTAAACTCACAGAAACAGGCAATAAAACATCAGACATTGAAATACCTACACATAATTTGACGACTATTTCTTGAGAGCTGATGCAAATCTCTTCTCAGCAGTGTTGAGTTTAAGAGAGAGGTAGCTTGTTCCGTTGACGTGGCTGTATATAAATAAAAGTAGATTGCCCAAAACATGTTTTATATGGTATGAAATCACAAAAAAGTCTGATCAGTTAAGGAAAGATATTTGTGAGATGTCTACAAATTGTAAAATAGTGATTACTCATGGTTTTAGAAGTAAATAAAGACACAAAAAAGCAGAGGCAGTGTTGTGGAGATGGTTATCTTTCAGTATTAAACTTAATGAGTCTTTTCTTCCTGGAAGAAAAAGAAAAAACGTGCAAAAACCTAAATTTTAATATTGCAAATCGTCAAAGTTTGAATATGAAAACAACATTTTAAAACTCATACTGAAATTCATACAATAAATACTGCTGACGGCAAACAAACAAGATGAACTTTTATTTTCAAATGCTCTACATTAATAAAAAAAAAGTGGCTTCCTGTCTGGTTTCCCTCACTGATGGGGAAACCAGAACCACTTCATTGTCGGTTTGCCACGTTTGACCTGGAAAGCCTCCATTCAGCTGTTTAATCCTTTTTAATACAGACAGGGATTTACCCCGTTGGAATAAGAGCAGCTGCTGCTGTCCCCCAACAAGTGTCGAGCGTTGTGGCAGTCAGCTTTCGGTAAATACTGTTTATATAAACAGAAACGACAGCACAGAAATATTTTTCTAATATTCCTCCAAATACTTCTTATCATTTATTTAGACTGTCTCTAGTTTGCTGTTTTTCTGCAGTGTTGTCTTTTCATCCTTCTTTTGCTCAGCATCTTCTGAAGATTTTGGAATTCCTTGAATAAAATAACAAGAGTCAGGAGGTTGTATTCCAGACCTCGAAAGGAACCTGATAAATCTATACTTGTCTAAATCAGTACTCAATACTAAATCAGCTGTTATATTTATGACTTTCTTCTTTTTTTTTTCCAATGTCTGTTTTAACAGAGAAAAAACAGTATGATTCAGACACCAAATGTATTATTTACATTCAAGATAGTTAACCTTTGATTTTTGATTTGTTTTCCAGTCCAGAAAAGTGACCCTCTATCATTATCGAACCACAACGGTGCAGTTAGGCTCTAAATATTTTAATATTTCTCAGGCTTTCTGCAGTCTACTCAGTCGTTAGATTAAACAGGTTTAAACTGATTTGTCAGTCTATGGTATGTGTAGCTGATGTTCCCTGATTCAGTTCCAACAGTGCTAAACCTAGACTAACCCTCTCTCTATTTTGAAGTTTGAGGAACAGCTTTTCAGCTTATTACAACCATTACCGTGCACCTGACGCTGACACAGGAACCTGTTAAAATCTGCACACATTCTGATCTTCCAGCTTCTTTTACCAGTCTTTTACCAGTGTGTATTAATCTTAAGAATAAAAATAGCATTAAGCCTCATACCTTTAAGATGGGAGCTGATGTTTACATTGGTGATTTAAATACAAGGTCAAAGGATAACACAAAATTTTGAACTCTTCCTAAAGCAAGCTACTTGGATACGTGGAAGAGAGAATACAGCTCAACATCTAACAGACAGTCGGGTCCAAGCTAAAGGGCGACCCCCCGTCTGCCTCAGATCCTGACTACAGCCATTTTTGGGGAGCCAATGTGAACATGTCTTCGCTCCTGCCACCTATCTGTGTATTTATAATCATGAGTCAGGACGAGAGATCACAGATTCAAAGCAGTATGGCTTTAGAAACAGAATATCCCAAAATCCCTGTGTCAACATCGCCTATCCTCTTTCTTATGTCAGTCTGTCTGGCTGTTTTTAGGACCCCCTGTCAAACTGTGAGGAATATCCTCTTATTTTAGGAGGCTCAGCACTGAGCTTCAACACTTCAGTGGCCTCTGGCCTTGTCCAATCACCAGCCAGGCCTTTCTCAGAATGACCCACTGAGTCAAACGGGCGCACCGCCCTGCTCTGTGGCTGCTTTTCAATCGCCTCCTCTTGCTGTCTCGCTGTACTGCCCGAGGAATAAGGTGATAACAACAGCTGTGGGAAACAGGAGAGTTGGGATGAAGCGAGCCGGATGGCAAAAGTCATCAGTTTGTAAAAAGATCTGCTTCTGTCAGGTGGGGGCAGAGTTCAGACAGAGAGAGAAGCTGTTGATCGCTCTGTGTGTTAACATGGGATATCAGTAGAGTAACACGAGGTTTCGAAACGTTTCCACCAAACAAACCAGCTTCTTATTCCATTTTAAAGACTCAACAATCTCAGCTATTTTACCCTCAGCAGAAACCCTGATGAATTATGGGATGCCTATCAGCATGGACCGTGATGTATGTTCATCTACCAGGAAGCTGGTGGACTCTGACACTGAGACACATGATTGTGGAAATGTTTATGAATTTTATCACGTGTGTTTGCATTTACACTGAGGCCACACATGTTGCTTAGAACAACACACTACAGCCTAAAACGATCATACACCAGTTATACACAAGTTAAGGCCGAGTAAATGGACCTAATAATAAATCACAGTAAGACATGCAATTGGATTCAAAACTCTATTTTTACCAGTTACATTTTTTTGGAAATATTAGACGGTGCTGGAGGCAAAGATGTAACGTAAAGACTCGGCTAGGGTTTTCGTACATTCTAATGGATAAGATATCTGTTTTTAAAAAATGTGGATGGTGGCAGTGATTGGTCAGCTGTGCAAAGGCAAGATATATGATTTGAACTCTCTTTTCTATTCTTCATGCAACTATTTCTGTCATTTTGAACAACTGAGTGCAACACTGTGAATGCTTTCCAGATACAACTGTCCCCACACGTGCGCCGTTAGTCCCCTATTTTAGACACTTATCGCATCTTGCCCCTCACTATAGTTGCCAGCTTCTCACCTCACCTGCAGGAGTGGCTGTGGAAACACTAGGAAACCGTTCATATTGAACATAATCCCAGTTTAAAGGAACAGTTCACCCCCATATCAAAAATACATATTTTTCCTTTTACCTTTAGTGCTATTTATCAGTCTCAATTGTTTTGCCGTGAGTTGCCGATGGAGATGTCAGCTGTGAGATGACTGCCTTCTCTTGAATATAATGATAGTACTCAGCTTGTGGTGCTCAATCCATCAAAAAATACATTTGTAAAACTCAACAGTGATGTCTCTTTCCAGAAATCAGGGTAACTTAAGAAATTACACAGATCTTGTTGTGAGCAGTTTCATATAGGAACTATGTTTTTCTCTAACGACCTCCACTTGCTAACAGTATCGCTGCCCAGAAGGAAGTGTGCATCTACTCATTGACAAGAGGCCCGTGCTTGTGACAGCATAAGATATAAATATTAATGGCATCTTCCTCGGCTGATCTGTAATGTTTGCCAGCTTAGTGGTGCTAGGTGAGCTAGCTGTAGATGCATGCTTTTGCACCATGCTTTCTTTAAAGAGAAACTGCTGATTAGTTCTACAGCAGAGAGAAGGCAGACATCTCTATCACTGATATCTCCAACACTCAGCAGCTCACACCAAAATAATCTAGACTGATTAATAGCACTACAGGTAAGAGGAAACTCTTAAAACATTAGAGCCACTAAATGTTCCACACTCTTCATCACTCTGCAGAGATGGGTGTTGGTTCTCAGTGGATTCAATATTACTGAACTAACTGCAATGAAAAACTATATCCAGTGGAGCTTTCATCTCCCTTTGCTCTTCATTCTAGTGACATACTATTGGTATATACACTAATGTCTTGGAGCACACTTCCTTTCGTGTCATAAGGAAGGCAGAACATGTGATATGAAATGCACTAGAGGCCAGCAGAGGCTGTAAATCATTTCAAACATAATGTGAATAAATTTAAATGATTTGTTGATCACACCTAAATCTTTAAACCTGTTAACAGTCAATTGAAAAGATATCCAAGTGCTCATGTGGTTTTAATAACACTGAGAGAGGTAAAATACTGAAAGAAAACATGATGGCAGAGAATAAGAGAGTGGGGGGAGCTGAGGTTGAGGAGAAGAGGGGGGATTGCACCCACTGAACAGACTGCCACCGACATAGCAGCAGTTACCCATAAATCTCATGGCTCTCCGTCGCCTGGAGACCACCAATGTCAGCATGACACCATGGGATAGGCAGGACATTCCCCCCCCTAATGACATGTAGTGATTTAGGAGCAGTTACAACGTTTATGTTGCACTAACGCTGTGGGGGCCCGGTTGATTTTGGCCTGTCGTTATCACGCTGTAAATCTGGACACTTTAACTATGCATGCGTTATTAAAGATGATCTGTCACTAAAACTCTGCCCTTATGTCATTTGCTATATGAGATTGTCCAAATGACGAATGCTGCCTCTGCTGTGGTTTCATTTGGAGAGAAATGATTAATGGTGGAAAGTGGCCCACAAGTGCTGCACTTAAGTACAATTTGAGGTACTTTCCTCTACTTTAGTATCTCCATTTCCATCTTTGTATTAATGCAACACAGTTTAGAGGCAAATATATCTTGCTTTGTACTTTTTTCATGGCTATAGTTACCATTTACATTTCAGATTAACATTTCGTGACTCCTCCTTTCAAGTAAGCAGTGTCTTCTTGAAGCCTGTTGTCACATTTTAAGTGTTTATGAGTTGTTAGTAGCTCCACCAAAAAGACATTTCCCCTTGAAACTTCTCACATTGTGTAATTTAAAACATATATTAGTAATATGTTACTTTTATTATCTGTACTTGAGTAATTTTTCTTTTAATAAATTGTACTTCTAAAACTGAATTCCTCTTGTCTTAATGATGATGGGATTGTGGGTTGTACAGCTCAGAATGTTTCTCGTCCTCAACTGGTCTGTTCTTCGACACAAATGACAAACAGCGACAGCAGGTGAGGAGTAACGTCAAGCTGCCACAGGTGCAAAGAAGCTGCTATGGGAGACAGGATATACACATAGGGAGTGAGGGGGGAAACAGAACAGCCACTGTGGGGGTTGGTCATTCAGTGTTGATGTGTTTTGGCCTTAAAAGTAATGTTATTTTGTTATTTATTATTTATTAAGTTATTTTTGCACAATACTTTCTACTCTTACTCAAGTAGCCTACATTTGCAATGACATACACATACATACATACCCTGTTACAGTGGGCTACATACTCCTCACTACTTTTACTGATACATTTAGCTGAATGTTTACAGGCTATATACAGCTAAAAAGCATGACAGCGATTGTTCGAAAGCAGGCTATAGGATAACCTGTGCACAGACACAGATGCACACACACACACAGACACACACATGATGTAGACTGTGTCCAAGCCTCTCCTTTGAGGATTCAGAACTCCTGGATATCACCAGGGTTACAATAAGGTTGTCGGAGCTGATCATGGCCACTTTAGACGATGCTTGTGATTCCAGCAGAAGCGTCCGAGCAAATTTCAGAAATGTCCCAGAAACATCTCTCCGCTTTCCTCCATAGAACAAATGGCTCTGGAAATGGCCCTTTAAATAGGTTGCATTTCACATTTGTTATCACCTGCTGAAGACCTGTTTTAACATAAAACACTGATGAATAAATTGCATCTGATGAAGCTACTACGCAACACTTTTTTACTCCTACTCAAGTACAAATTTTTATGAGTACTATTACTTCTACTTGAGTCAAAGAAATTATAAAATAAAAATACTGATATCTGAGTACCGTTTTTGTTTACTCCACTCACCATTGCATTTAAAAAACAACCCAAATGTCAAATTATTTAACATTTCATAAAACAGTGAAGATTAGACAAAAGTTCATAATATATGATATTTTAAATACATTGATTTTCAATCAATATTTTGAGAATATTTTGCATAATTTTCTTGATACTTAATAAAGTAAAGAATCTGAATTCTTCCACCACTGGGAATTATTCACGATAAGCAATAAAAACAGTTGCTGACAGTAAACACCCTCCACAGTGCTGATACTGAGAGCCAAAAACACGAGGACAAAAACAGTGAGAGGAGTATGAGAAGGAGGAAGCACCTGCCTTGTCAATCAGAGGAGATCCAAGAAAAGGAGAAGTCCCTGAAAAGCGTCCCAGCAGGCTGTCACGGATTACGGCCTCACACTTATCGTATCCCTCGCACCCAATCCTGCTATACATGTCACCATAGCACCATCATGTTAACATGCAATGTAGGAACACGATAGGACATTTAAGGGCCGAGCTGGAGAGTAATGTACACTGGAATATTACATAGTGATGGCTGACTGTCTAATGTTATGCACAGCGGCCTTAAACACACCCAAAGGTCAGGGTACAATACTATTTAAGCCCTCTCACTGACAGCAGTAAGCAGCAGGTGTTGAAATTTGTTTTCATGCCTCACATGGAGCATATCTGGTATTATCGAAGCCGGCGCTAAGCAGATAGTTACACTTCATTAAAATTCTTCTTCTAATAGCAGTGAGACAGGGTCTCGTGACAGGCAGTTATTTCCTATCAGCTTGTATCAATTAAGGCGTGCCAGTAAAGGAAACCCTTCAGACCCTTTAGGTTCAACAAACCGCGTGACTCATTCCTAAAGGAGGATACCACTACCAGCGTTCAATCATTATCTGATTCTTTACTGCTTTTCATTTGGTGAACACTTATTACCATCTGTGGTTGCTGTTAACAAGGGAATGAGAAAGATGCATTTATGACAGCCTTTTGATTTGTGATACCAGCAACTTGCAGAGAGCTGATACAGCTACATTTACTCAAGTACCTTACTTAAGCACAATGTTGACGTATGTCTGCTCGGCTACATTTCAGAGGGAATAAAATGTAGTTTTTACTCTTCATTTCTCTCTGATAGGATATCTGATTAGGATTCTCCAAAGTATTGATGATTAAACATGATGCAATTATGATTACAATTAAATGGCCCTCTAGAACATTAGAAATGCCCCTTACAGTGCACCCTGTCTCTTCCAGCCACATTCTCCAAACCCAGTCAGCCTTGTTCTTTACCTGTAAACCTCTGACTTTTTGTCTTTCAGCCCAGATCTTGACACTCCTATTTGCCCTGCAATAACCACATTCTCCTCACCGTAGACTCTCCACCAATCTCTCTGAAACTGAGATGTTAGTTTAGAACAGCCTTGGCAGCAACATCTATCTTGTCTATAGCACTCGCCATTGTTGTTATTACTGCTCATTGTTACCAGCACACCTTTTGACAATGCTTGAGAACAGCGTTAGTCCCACCCGTTGTGCTGTGCTACTAATCGTTTTTTATTTCAACCGAGAAACCACTGCTTCATGTCACAATGCCAGACAAATTGGTCAGCCCAAACTCTGTGCAGTGAGCAGATTCAAAGGTCTGGACTCAGGCAATAGACCTGTACCTGCCTGACCCCCTGCCTGATTCACAGACTTCTCACAGGCTGTGTTCACTTGAGTCCTCCCTCCTCCTGCTGCCCAAATTCAGCCCTGTGATAGATGAGTTAAACTGTCCTTAAACACAATGTATAGGCTCATACAAAAATGATCTTGTCAGTCATGTGACGTGTGAAGTTTGTGTTGGTGTCTATATCTGCAGAGACCCTGTCCCCTGCCTGTATTTTCTTTTTTGCCATGGTTAACGCCTGCGAGATCATCTTCACGTTTCAAGTGATCATTTTCATCCAAACCATGATCTTTTCCTAACCCTAAGTACTACACACCTAACCAGACCTTTACTAAAACACTGTTGAACTATAAAACAGCGAGACACGAATCTTTTGAAGCAGCTCTCAAGATTTTTGCAAATCTAGGAATACCATCTAGTCATGACCTTGCTCAAGTGATGTTAGATTCACAGACAACTTGCTCTTCCTAGGAACATGTTAATTCCATTCGCAAAAGGGATAAATCCAAAATCCTGCTTCTGTATTGTGCATGCACAGTCATGCATGAGAGCCAGGTAAACTTCCAATTGTGGCTGTTCCAGACTTTCTTTAAATGTTAACTCTCATTCACACTCACGCTCATCACGATTCCTCTTCAGACTCTTCAGATTCTCAGTCAATACAACCCCTGCTCAGACTCTCATTCAGACTCCCGCACAGTGCGACTCTTGTTCAGACTCTCATTCAGTGTAGCTCTTGATCGTACACTCATTCAGCTTGACTCTCGTTCAGCATTCACTCCCTGAGCCAAAGAGCAGATGTTTATGAGCACACATCCACTGAGCAAAAGAACATGTAAGAGCTGCTGCTCAGCTCAGTTGTTCAGTGAGCTAACCCAGTAGTATAAAAACACACTCACTGAGCTGAGGAAGAACAAGTGAGGCACAGCCGCTGCTCAGCATCACAACACGCACACCAACTGGGCCGAAGAATGACGGCCAATTTGGACAGAAATCGCAAAAAGTACGGCCATGGTGGCTATTTCACTTGTGTTTGTATGATTGTGGCATGTAACAGAGATGTGTATTTATTAGGCTGAAAAGCGAACAGAGCTTGCTGCTCACACACATCATAGGTGAACCAAAAGAATCAAAGGAGTCTTTCATTAGTCAGTTCGCAAGTGGCGGGTGAACATCCAGGTTACTCAAAAGAAAAGGTTATCCAAGAGGAGCTTTTGGGCCATGGATAAGGGGAAGCAATTCTGCCTTTAAGGGCCTTCTAGCTTTTGCTTATGTTTGCAAATGTTATAGTTTAAGGTTATTACAAATTCAGACGTTTGTTGGACAGTTATGATTCCTTCATAATCAATTGCAGACAAACACAAAAACATGCACGGAAGGACATGGTAATTTTGTGCACACACAGTATGGATCAATATGGAACTTGTTTGCACGAGACATTAGGTCCATCTTGTGTGCACAAAGTGCTGACAATATAATGATGTGTTCACAAGCTTTAAAAAAAATATGCTTTTGGACTGCAGGGCCTCTCCAGAAAATAATAATATTTCTAAAAAAAAGTTTTACCAGGTTGCACTGCCTTCTCCCCTTGCATTGGATTATATAATGAAACTGATATAGAAGAAAATATATTCATTTAGTTATAGTCAAAACCACAGATAGAAAAGTGCTTTACAGGGAAAAAACAAATGCCTCATTAAGTAAAGAGTAGTCAACTATTAAACTAATAGTAAACATTTACAGCAGGTCATATAAGAAATAAATTAAACAGCTGAAAGGTTTAATTACTTTGCAGCAAGATTTAGATTTAAAATTTGTTCTTTTAAAGGTAAGTTGAACACACGGGGGCTAAAGGCCAAATAGTGACGCTCATTAGAAATGAATCAGTGCTCAATTAAGAGATACTTGAGATGACTGAAAATGTCAGTAACATCTGCGGGTGGAAACTAGTTACAAGCTGTTATTTTCAAGCACTGACCACACCAGCACTTCAGTACACTTTGCCCCAACTTCTCTGCCAGAGTGCACTTACCGCCGCTGCTGATTGATGGGAGCTGAGATTGATGACAGCTCTCCACTGAGTAGCTGGCTGCCATCTTAAATACTGACTGACCTGCCCACACACGCACACACACACACGCACACGCACGCACACACACACACACACACACACACACACGCACACACACACACACTCCATTCAGACGCAAACACCTATAGCTTGTGTCAGGGGCAGTTTAAGTTGCAGTTTCAAAACCGATCGTTCTTCGGTCAGAGGTCATTATGTTGCTTAGGTGACTAAACACAGCACAAGTACATAGCAGTGTTTTCAAGCACCAAAATCTCTAAATATTCTGGACATGTGGGCACCACTTTAGACTCCCACAGGGCTGCAAAATCATCTTTCCATTCATCTTAATTACTCAAATTACTTTATGTAATTTCACATGAATGTGTTTGTGTTCCTCATGCGCACATGCTCGGTCCATGTGTATGCAAATGAGCACGCATACTTGGGATATACTGGGTATTTGCTTGTGTCCATCTATCTGATCCCTAGAAAGGATCCCGAGTTTCATGTGACAGGACCATCCCTTTGGGTAACCGTTACGTCCAACCAAAACGTATGCACATCCCCTCCCCCAAACCCCCCCGTACCCCCACCCCCACCTCATTTGGAAGTCAATAAGAGAGACCCTCCAGAGACGCACAGGCACACTCATCACAAGATCTCTCCGTTTGATGCCAACCAGCGCTGTGAGCACCAAGGGAATCATGCCCGTGCCCAAGAAAGCAGGTAAGGAGCCATCATCACCTGAGTCTCTACGGGGACCTGTGAGGGACAACATCACCTGTTTGTCATTTGTCACTGCAAATTATTATGACAACCAGCATTCGCTACTACACTACAATCCTAAATTGGTATATTCCTTGGCAAATATAACAGATAAAGTTAAATTTTCTTGTAATTTCAAGATATAATACATACAGTTTGGCAATAAGTGATATTTTCTGCTTTAAATTGCTCAGCATGTGACCTCTAAACTCACAGCTCACATTTCAGAGCCTTTTCTCCTTCTTCTCTGCGCTGAAATGTGTTTGCAAATAATAACTCCTCTTATCGTATAAGTATTCAAGCATTGAAGTTTTTTTCAAATTCAAAATCATGATTATTTGTTTTGTTCTTTAGTTTTTTCTCTTTGTGCAAAACAATTTACAAATGTCCAAATTTCAGATCACATCTATAGTCATCATACTCTTAGCCTTTTTATATTTATACAAAGTGTGTCACCACTGGGACATACAACTCTTATTTATTGCCTGGCACAGTGTTTTATAATTAATTTATCATGTGTTTCATTTGCTGTTTATTTGATGCGGCTAAGCGCTCATACTGACCATCCTTTGTACGTCAGCACCGGCCAAGTCCTCCCTTCTCACCTTGGATTCTGCCAGTTTTGTCATGATTGTAACTCATGTCAGCAAAGTGTCTGAATGATCCTCTCCTGTTTCTTCTACACGTGTGCCATCGATTACTGAGCTCCCCTTCATGCCAACACATCATCTGCAATTTCAGAGCTCATATTTCCATCTGTCTTTCTCATTCCCTCCCAACATGGCACACCTGTTTCAGCCCTGTCACTACAGGTATATGAACATCAATTGTCCTCGTGCCTCTTCTGGTTATTTCTAATCCATGCTTGGGGTTTCCTATTCCATAATAGCTCACATAACTCAGACATCCCCCTACTACCCCTTCCAACTCCCAGCCCAAATATTTGTAATCCCTCCTCTGGCAGTCACAGTAATGAAGTGTGAAATGCTGCACAGTAATTCAAGTCCTAAAATGTAAAAGCCCTGGCTGTTTGATCCTTCCATTATGTAACAAGCGGCACCCCGTCCTCTGCTCTTTGACGTATCCTCAAGGAATTTGCATCATCAAAAGTTTACTTTGTCACCATAACTGAAAGATATTCTCATTAGCTAATGTGATTAGCGAATGTTGGTTGCATCAAATACACCAACTGAAAAACATTTTTAATGTGGCTAATCTGTGCAGGAGCCCACAGAAGGATTCACATTTTATAGATAAGTCCCTTTTGTTTTCATACAAGCCCTTTTTAAAAGGCTTTTCCTCTTGAATCCTTCCTTTTCCCAGAGTCCGTCATCCATCTGTCGCTCCATGTGTTTTATTTCCTTCCCTTTTCCACCTCACATGTGCGCAGGGCTTCCAGCCAGGGAGTCTTGACAGGAACCAGAGGGATGAGCTGGGGCCCACGCCAACTATGCTCATCTCTCTCCCTCCACCTCATCTCACTATCTTCTGATCTTGCTGTCTCAGTGGGATGTTTTGAACCTGATCTGCACAGATAATGTAGCTCTGTCCCACTGCGAGCGGAATCTGGGGCAGGAAAAAAGTCTGAAACGGCCTCCAAAGCAAACAGTTCGCAGAGCCTGCGATGACCTTCGGACAGAGTCCTGCTGAGCTGTTTACTCCTTTTAACATGTGCTCAGGACACTCACACTCGTGTTTTGTATCTTGTGCCAATCCATACCACAATCCATCTCTTCTCCTCATCCTATTGAAGTTACACACAAATCCAGCGCAGTCATTTGACAGTTCTTACTCAAACTCCAACAGCTTCGTCAAGATATTCTCTGCTTGATTCATGAGGTGTCTGTTTTATGGTCTCTCTGCCCTTAAATATTTCAATGCCTCACACCTCACTCTCACATCGCACTCTGTCTCCTTCATGTCTCTATTGCTGTGATGTCAAGTCATCAATCTTTTTGACTATCTGTTTATCTCTGCACGGCTTTCCTGTTGATCCTGCTGAGCGTGGACAGGCAGCCACCGGGGTTTAACCTCAGCAGAGCAGCCGCAGAACTGGCATATCTCCAATCGCCCACCTCACTGTCTGCCAGCCTGACATCTCACTCCAAGGTTACCTGAGGTGTTTGCCTCATTTCCCCCCAGGGAAACATCTTATAGAGTCGAAGATGGATACATTATACGTCTGTCTTCTAGTCTATCTTGAGTAATTCCTCTTAATGCCTGGATGAACGCAGCACTATTCCACAAGGCTTTTCTTTCATCTGTTTCACCTGCTGTGTTCCTTTATCTGCGAGATCAGAAAAGTAGGGGAAGAAAGACGAATGAAGTGATCTGTCACCAGCATCCTTCTGCTCAAAGACGACCTTCACGCTATCCCTCTCTGTCCTGCCAAGTCTGTTCTCTCCTCATGCTTTGTCCATCTGCTGGTCAGACAGACAGTGGTCAGCAGGCTTGCTGCTAAAGTCTGTAAAGAAACATGGACATTATCCAAACTCAAATCTGCTCTGTAATTAGAACCTAAGCCTCAGTAGGGTCCAATTAATATTGCTGCATGCCCACTCAATTATCAGATTTTCGACATAATGGTTCCCTGTGTAACAGTAATACCGTATATATTTAGATTTTTAATTACGGCACAGTAATTTAGACTTGAAAGAAGGAGCCGTGGATCTCTGCCTTAAAAGCCAACTGTTTTTAAAGTTGGCCCTCTCACACATTACACATTAGCCACGCTTCGAAGAACCGCAGGCTGACACGATTCAGGGAAAGCAATGCCACCCCCTCAATCACATTCGATGACTGCAGATGTTATACCAGACTCCAATTTGTCCTCCAATGGTTGTTACACTGCTGCTGCTGGCATCCCCAGCTGAGGGTCACGCAGGCTAGAGAGGTTATGTTTCCTCAGGCTCAGACATGTCCCAGGATAAACCATCCCACCTGAAAGAGTTGACTCTCCTCTTCAGGCACATGATCACAGATCAACCATGACGCTTAAAAAAAAAAGGCATTCAGTGGGGTTATTCAGTGCATTTACGTTCATGCTGATGATCCAGTCACACCACATAAAGGCCACACCTTACACACGTAAACATCTTAACTTTAAAGATCTTCTTTGTTTGGTTTGGTTCTATTTTGTTATAAAGCAATCTACACATAACACACTTATGCTTGGGGTAGTTTCATTTTATACTTATTGTTTCTCCTCCACCTTATTTCAGAGGGAAATATTGTAGCACATAGAGTATATTTACCATTTTCATAACAAATTCAGACTTTACCTATGAAACATATGATGATCTTATGAAATATGATGCACTGTTATAGGTGAGTACAATTCAAATCTGCTCCAGAGATCAACCTTGATCAGCCGAAACAGGATAATGCTACTTTTACATACAAGGGTGTAGATTTTGTTTCGACGAGAGCAGGAACAAGCTGATAATATTCACAAACTAAGGGGGGAAAAGGCTATTTTTAACGTTAAAGGCAACATTCATAAACACTGGTGGTGAAGTAAACGAGTCCTATATTAAGTACAGAAAGCCTGTTTCTCAGGCCCACTCATGCATTTACTACACAGCCATGAGCTATATGACAATCACACTTTGAAGCGCCCTTATATGGAATCAGACAAATTGAGGCTGTTCTGTCTAATTTTGGCAATAGCCAAGGACACACAAAAAAGGCTAATGCGGTGATGTAACAGTCTGATAAGTGAGTAAGAATGATGAGGAGTGGTCAGTGTGAAATGTGAGCAACAGTAACCTAAGCGCAGGCGACTAACTTACGCAGTGGGGGGGGAGACAGATGATGACCTGACTGGCCAGTATTGGATCAGTTTTCTCCGAATATCAAAAGACACAGTGACTCAGAAACTGGAGGAGGAACAGACGAACAGAGATTATACACCATGGCAAACTTGCCCCTCAGTGGTGTGAAGTAACAGCATCACACAGAAATATTCTTAGAATGAGACTCCCTGCTGTCAGAGGCTGTGATGTGTGTCCTCAGATGCATGCGTGCTCCGGCCTCCGGATTTCTTATGTTGAAACCTAAACCTTCATGAATCGGTGCTGAGCCGACATAGCACGCATACTCCTCTGTGTGATCTACTGTATGTTGAGAGTAGCAGGTGATTTACTGTTGATGAATGGCAGCCTGATGAAGGGAGAGGCTACGGGGGAAAGGAGAAGCTTTAAAGGAGCTGGCTGCAGTTTACTTGTCATGCCACCTTGAAGTATGTTTTTTTTTTTTTTTTTTGATAAACAAGATAATGTGAGACGATTGTTGGAGATATCGACCACAGAGATGTATGCCCTCTCTCAAATATAATGAAACCAGATGGCACTTGACTTGTGGTGCTCAGCTTTCTATCTATGTCTCTTTCCAGAAATGATGACCCGGTTACTCAGGATAATCGGCACACGTTGACATGAGCTATTTCATTTAAGAACTATTTTCTTTCCATCAAACTACACCCACCAACCGTATCATTGTGCAGAAGGAAGTGTGTATATATTCATGGATGATCGACTGACGAGGTGTAAGCATTAATGTCGTACTCTGAGGCTGAGCTATAACATTAGCTTGCTCAGTGGTGCTAGGTGAGCTAGCAGTAGATGTTGGTGGGTGTAGTTCAGTGACAAGAAATAGTTCCTACATGAAACTGCTCACAACAAGGTCTGTGGATTAACTTGAGTAACCAGGTCATGATTTTGTGAAAGAGACACTGCTGTTGAGTTTTTCAAATGTAATTTTTAGCACTTTGAGCACCACAGGTCAAATGCCATCTAGTTCCATTATATTCAAGAGAAAGCAGACATCTCTACGGCCAATATCTCCAACACTCAACAGCCCACACCAAAACAGTCTAGACTGATAAGCAGCACTACAGGTAAGAGAAAAAATGTGTCTTTTGAGTTTTGGGGTGAACTGTCCCTTTAAGTAAGAGTAGAAATTGTCAAAAAAAACAACACTTAATTACAAGTAAATGTCCTGAATTTATAATGTGAATTATCAGCAAAATGTAGGCTACTTTAAGTATGAAACTAAAATACTGGTTATGCAGAAACACTCCTTTCAGTGTGTTATATTATTATTGATACATTATATTTTTGGATACTGTTGCTTAATGTTGTAAATTATCAATGTGCAGCCATTTTCATATACTTAATACACAGGTGAGTTTATTTGTATGGCCTGCTACTTATATACTCATGTGTTCTGTTTGTAAAATCTTAATCTGTAATGTAACTATAGCTGTAGGACTTCAGTATTGACCTGTGAAATGATGTGAACTGCAAGTGTAAGTGTAAGTGCCTCAAAATTAAACCTATGTGCAGTACTTGAGTTAATGTTCTTGGTTACATTCCACAGCTGTATATGTAGAATCTCTTTCTCTGATACACTGAAAACTGCAGTGAAATAACACACTATATTTCTGTTTTGCAGGAACAAAAAACAGCAGTAGTGCAGAAGGTAAAGAGCTGCATGATGTGTTGCTGTTTGAAAGTCTTTGTAAATCACCAAAGAATAATCAAAACCATTCGCTACACTAAATAGATGGTGGTCATTGACATGCGGTCATCCTTTCATGATGTAGCTGAATGCATTTTCCTTCTGCGTCTCTTGTTCTATGTCCTGTTTGTCACCTCAGTGAAGCCGCCACCATATGAGCCAAACATCCCCGAACCCACCACCAGGGCTGACTTCATGAAACGTAAGCTTTATGAACCATTCAGGAGCATTATAAATGTCTGACGTACAGGAAAGCAATCCAGCTTTGACACAAATTAATGTCATATAATATTAATTCAAGCTACTAATGGAAACTACAGTGTAGAGTCTTTAGTTTGTCAAGATAAATATCACAATCTCATTAAGTCATAATGAAATTCATTTAAACAATTTAAAAAAGTAAATAGTTAAATTCAGATTGAAGGCCACAATAAAAAGAAAAAGATTAATGAAACAACTGAAAACAAATGGGGAAAGCATTACTCACTTTTAGACAGAATAATTTAATTAAATTTACACATTTAATAAAATACGGATTTAATGAGCCCAATTAAATGACAGTATGTATAATGTTCAATGTATCTATTCGTTAAGCCATTCCATTAACCAGTAAACAAGTCTATGATAATTAGAGGACATACTACAGAAATGTATTTTGGGAAAAACATCTTCCAGGAAATTAATTCTAATTTTAGAATAAACACAACAAGGCAGATTAAAAACAGTAAGAGGATGAGGTCCAGCACAGTACAGTGTGTTTAGACTTCTTTCTGTAATTTTAATTTCACATTTGTAAGTGCAGATATTTGTGTTGACGAATAATAAATTAGACATTCTAATAAGACATTTTAAGTTAAGATTCAGTCTCAATGTCTGACACATCACATCCTGTAACTAAGCAAAAGTCACCAATACCACTAATTTATTCAATCCGTTTGGTCAAATTAAGCTTGAAAACAAAATAATGAAGATAAGATCAGACTGGCTGATTACCCTGCAAATCAGCTGGATGTATTCTGACTTTGAGTAAATTGTGAATCTGCCTCTTGAACCTATTCAGCTGCTTCTTTACTCTGAAGTCTCCTACTCCCTGCTTGTATTTCCTCTCTCAGACTGGCTCCCACTCTCTCTGGATGATAAGACTGCACAGAAACTGTTGTGGATTTCAGAGGGTGGGTCTAAGGTGGCCCGTACATCAGATGCCGTCTGCCCATATCCCAACAGGCCTGAGAGATATGAACACTCACCACAGGTAGGCAACAGGGAGTAATCACAGTGTTGTGTTTATTACACATAGGAAAAAGTTATCTTTATTGCATTTTGTTTATTTTAGGCCACACAAATTAAAATAATACCTTCGTTTAATTTAATTTTAACTTTAGCTAAACACAGTGGACTGCTCTTTTTGCTGTAAACTATACAGAGAATTTTATGGTTTACGGAATATCCAAGCATGAGGAACTGCTGGCCGTTAGATGTGAGAATCAGTCTCCTTTAGTGGTGGAAAAAAATGGAAAAAAAGTGGCTACCATTAGAATAATGTAAAAATACTCCATTGCAAGTGGTAACTACCTGTTAAACATGTGTGGTACAATATTTTCCCCTGAAACACTGTATTATTGTACTGAGGTAGAAATATTGGAGTAGAAGTATGAAGTAGCCTAAAATGGAAATACCCAAGTAAAACATTTCATTTTATTATTATTTTGTATTATTATTATTATTATTATTATTAGTATTTTGTTTTCCTGTAATTATTTGAGAATACAGTTGTTGTTTTGTTTGTTTGTTTTTTAAATCAGAATAAGGTTTATTGCCAAATGGGTTTTCACATATGGGGAATTTGCCTTGGTGTTTAGTGCATACAATACACATATCAAGAGGAAATAAAATTAAATGCAAAATTCAAGAAACATAAAGCATAGAATAGGATATATAAAAAATACTCTACAACTATTTAAAAATGGGATAATATTTGCAATGTGTAGAGAACAGTTCATTATTCATTGGTGTTGCATTATTAATCGGTCTGTTTACTATGACAAGGAAAGGCCACAAACTTTACTTTTTAGAAGATGGAAGAGGAGACTCTTTTGTTTTAAAACTTACTGAAACAATGAAACCATAGCTGCAGATTCGCTTCATACTGATCAAGTGATCATTAAATGAACTAGAAACTCTTCTGTTAAACTTTGGACTGCAGCTCGCCTCATTCCCAGCTGCTGTGTGCCTCCTCCCTTCTGCAGGTGCTGTGTAAGGAGGGTCTGATGGGCTTCAGAGGGTACTGGGAGGTGGACTACGATGGCTGGGTGGTGATCGGGGCGGTCTTGGAGAGCGCACCTCGGAGAGTCCAGGAAGGGCGCGGACCCTGCGGCCTCGGGGAGAACAACGGCTCCTGGGGCGTCGGCTGGTCCGGCTCCTGCTACCAAGTGTGGCACAACAGCGAGAACGTGGACATGGCGCTCCCCGCCTCCACCACCATAGGTGTGTACGTCGATCAGCCCGCAGGCATCATCAAGTTCCTGACGGTGGAGGGTGAGGGCGAGAAGGAGGTGCGGCTGATCCACAAGTTCAAAGCAGAGCTCCAGGAGAAGATTTTCCCCGGGTTCTGGGTTGGCACAAATTCGTTCTGCCTTCTTCGGAAAAAGGATCAGTGACACAGCGGAGGACTGAGGATGAAGAGATGGAGGGGGGTGATGAAGCAGTGTAAATGTTAGAAGGTGTCAGGGGGGAGGTGGTGATGTTTGGGGAACAAGTGTTGGAGTTGTAAAGCAGGTCTAAAGCACGTTGTGTTTACTTTTTCTGGTTGCATGAAGAAAGCTTATTACATCCAAAGATGGCTGAGAACTTTATTTACTATTATTTATCTATTGATGTATTTAATGTAGAATTTTAGGCAAGGTCTTGTCTTAGTTTGTACTATTATTGTTTTTGTAACACGCAGGACTTTGCATGTACTAGACTGCTTGTTTACTTTGATAGCCTGCATCTTTTTTTATGTGCTGAATGTAGCCAATAAATTCAACTATTGTGTCATAATAACGCTGACATTGCAGTATTTGTTTGTGTGACTGCATTATCAGGTTCAGACATCATCTCATTTCAGTCTAGTCTGCAGAGTGCTGAGGCCCTCTAGCGGCCTTTAATAATATTGCATCCTCTCACAAATACACCATGAGTCTTTCTTTTCTCTTGGTGTTGCTCCTTTATTTGAAACAAAAGTACTGAACAGAACATTTATTTGTTTTTGAAATGTCAGAGATGGACATTTGTTCCTTGCAAATCATCATTTCTCGCTATCTCTCTCTTTCTCACACGGTCGCTTTCTCATTCATTCGGTCATTTCGACAAGATATCTGGAGCAGAAAAAAACAAAACCCTATAACTCAGTATTGATTTACAATCATTCTATCAGTCAGTCATTCATTGGCAAAAAATAAAAGTAAAAATAGGCATGTTATGAGGAGGTGCTGGTGTCCTCCGCTCACATTTTGAAAAGCCACAAGCTTCATGTTAAGTCAACCATTTCTATGGTTTCTACCCCTTAAAGGAATAGGTTGGTGTTTTTTGTTTTTTTTTAGTGGGGGGTGGACAACTTTAACAACTGGCCTGTTGGTCAACTTAGCCTATAAATAATGGGAGCATAGAGGGAAAACATCCATGTGGTTGTGGGAGATCAACGGCTGTTGTGCTTCATGCCAAACCTTCAGCAGAGCTTACCGATGGCAGGGCCATGAAATAGGGCTGGGAGATGCTTAGCTTAGCTTAGTTTATCTTGAAATTGAGACTAGACACAGAGTTGAACAGCTAGCCTGGCTTTCGCTGAAGTTCAAAAATACACCTACCAGCCCCTTTAAAACTCACTGACATGTGATATTTCTTCTGTTTAACCTGTGCACAAATTGAAATGCAAAACTGATCATACAACCACTTCATTTATTTTAACAGAAGCTACACAGCTACGATAGTCAAATTGCGCAAAGTAGGGCTAGGCAATATATCGATATTGTTATATGAGACTAAACATCGTCTGAGATTTTGGACAAAGGCTGCATTTGTTAAAGTGATTTAGTTTTCTGTACTTACCAAGTTGTTGCATTAGCGCTATAATTTGCATTCACCCACTAAGTCATTATATCCACAGTACTGGTAATTATTTATCAAAATTTTATTGTGTAAATATTCTGTGATAGCACCAATAGTCAACCTAGCAATACCATGGCAATATCGATACCAAGGTATTTGGTCAAAAATATCATATTTGATTTTCTCCATATTGCCCAGCACTAGCTCCAAGTACATAACTTTTTTTTTTTTTAAAGTAGCTAATTTGGGGTATTTTGGGGGCAGTCGATCCAACATCAGAATTACAGTTAATCTTGTTGATCTTCCCAGTTTGCCAACATCACTTGAATGCATCATACAGCCAGAGACGCTGCGTGGATGCATAAACAGTGACAGGAAATAACTTGCTAAAAACACAGTATATAATTTTACCTTCCTGTGCTTGTAATGATTACACAAAAATAATATAACATGCTAATGATTGAGCTTTAGAGGTGTTCACAGATGTATTTTTGAACTTTGGAGAGAGCCATGCTCGCTGTTTCCATCTGCTTCAAGTTTATGCTATGCTAAGCTAACTAAGCTAAGCTAACCATCTTCCAGGTCAAGTGTTCCAGTAAAATGAAAGTATCCCTTAAAGCTAATTTTATGTTACGTTTCGGACAAGAGACCAAATGCCACTCTTAGCCATACATCATTTAGGGCTTTAGCACTACAACACATTATAATAACGCTGATATATCATGCTAAAGTGTTAGCATGCAGCCCTGGAGCCGACGATCAACCAGGTAGCCTACAGGTGGCTGCTCCCAAAACTCTCCTCACTTCACAGGTAATTTTACCAACGGTCAAACTTCCCAAAACCTTTATCAGCACACAAGGTGCGTAACGATTGACAATTAGCCATTAGACTACTATACACCCTGTTTTAGTGTCCTTGTTGGTCAGTGCAGTGGGGCACTACACGCGTGTCTTGAGGTCCAATCCTAATGTAGTGTCGTAGGATGTGTAGTCGCTGGTATGGTGACACACTTAGTGACCAAGTGGGGGTATAGTGTTGAAATTGTTATTAGTGTTCGTAACAACATTTCTTTTTCCTCGAAGCATGTGCCGTTAATTTTGGTTAGTGAGAAATAAATGGAGGTACTAGCTTTTACACTGTTTTCACATACTGAACGTCACGTCTGCCAGCAAATCCAGGTCTCCTCACATCATCACAGCCTCACTCTCTTCCTCTATCTCTTTCTCTCCAATCGCCTCACTCTATCTCTCCCTCTCAGTGCTTGAGGGAGAAGTCCCCTGTGTTGAGACGGGGCCGAGGCAGGGCTCCAAACATTTCAGTCCCATCGGTGGCACCGGGGGCCAGCAGGGCCTTCATGCTGGCAGCGATGTGCTCCAGGTCAGCACAGCCCACCTGAGAGACAAACACACACGGGGACTGTACGTTAACATGGCACAGGAGGACAAACAGGACACAACCGCTGGCAGGGTGTTAAAAAGAAACAAGTGGACAGGAAGTGATAAATTCAGTAAAGATATCCTCTGTCTGTTTTCATTCTCTTTGAAAATGCTGTTTGACATTCTGAAAAGTTATTTGTCAAATATTTGCCTTGCACGACCTCGCAGAATTGTCACACACACTTTTACGGTCACATGAACTAATGGAGCTAACGTGGTCATTAGTTGGCACATCAGAATACTGAGAACTGAATCGTTCCTTTGTTTTGGTCTTCAGACAGTGTGAAATATGTCGACTGACAACAAAAAACAAAAGACAACAAGATGCTTGATTACCAAGCCATTCATCATCTCTATTTTTTTCTTTGGATTTTAAATCAGGCTGTTGGAAACTGTTTATACATCATAAATTCCTTCAGTGATCTGACTGGTAACTTCTAAATTTAACCAGCCCCGGAGCAGGTTAGCCACGCAGAATAGGTTCCTATGGTGATCTATCTCAGTTTAAAGTAAGACACGTTCATGCTATCTGAAAACTTGAGCTGAACCCTAAGACAGTGGGATAGCCAACTTCTCTCCCTTGCTTGCAAACCAGCAGCTCTGCTCTTTTGTACACTGATTTGTGCTCACCCGCTCTCCACTGTTGCTGTCTCCTTGAGCTCTGTTTCCTCTGCAGCCCCACACAGGCACAGTTACAGGCAGCGAGCGGGCCAGAGCCATGGAATGGGCATGACGAGACGAGTACGCAGCATGACCCATGGCCATGCCGCGTGTCGGTGGAGGAGCATCCTCACTCAGAGAGCCTAGAGCGGGTAGAAAATGTATGTGGATGATGCAGTGATGTGGATCTGACACCATATTGGACTACTTTTATTCAGCAAATTAAACTCTTACCATCAGTGCTCTCCTCCTCGCCGTCAGACTCAAAGAACGGCTCGCAGTCCCGAGACAGCGAGTCCTCGTCCATGGAGAAGACACCTGAAGCAAAATGATAAATCCTCAGAATGGGTTCACATCAAAGCATTTAAAAGACACAGATTAACTGCATCGCTCCTCACCAGCACTTTCATTCCCATAAGGTCTCCTCTCATCCATGTCCTCCTCCTCTTCCTCGTCCTCACACTCCTCTTCCAAGTCCACAATCCCAGATCTCTGTCTCCCCCGTTCGGCCTCTAGAACGCTCTTCTCCAGCTCCCTCTCTCCGTTACCGTTCTGCCCGTTGCCCTGCCCAGTCACAGCTCCTGAGCTGTAGATTGATGGGTAGCTTTGGGAATACAGTCTGCTATTAGGACTGACTCCGCCCACGCCGCCATCTCCTGTAAAGCTCTGCAATAACAACAAAATCCACCATATTATGGATGTGAATACTTTGAATGTGTGCAGTACACAGCACAAGCAGGTCACTCACCCCCCTGTGTCCGGGGTCAGAGGTCAGATCAACTACTAGCTTGGTTCCTCCCTCTCCCCCCGCCTGGCGTGTGTGCTTTTGGGTTGTTAGCATGGTCGTGGAGTGCAGCACGCCGATGTCGTCCATGTAGCGGCGCGCCGACTCAGCCAGGAACCCCTGACCCCATACATTGTAGGAGAAATCACACTCCTTAGGAAAGGCACTGCTGCTCTCCCGTTTCCTCATCCCATCTCCGCCTCCAGCAGATGTCCGGAACTTCTTGCACGCTGTAATTATAGCCAGGTCACAGCCAGACTTTTGGCAGTACGTTTCCGCAGCAGAAAGTAGTGCCAGCCAGCTCTCCTTGTGGTTATCTGGGATCTCGGGCTCGGATGACTGGGTGATGGAGGCCATTATGGTGCTAAGTGCTGCTTACAGCTTTCTTATGGACTGACTTGATGAGGGAACTGAGAAATGCTGATGAATGACGAAGAGTTTTGAGGTTTAGGCTTGTCAGAAGCCTAAGTAAGGTTGGATTCTAGGGGCACCAAGTATTGACAGGTAACTTTGGTAGCTGCGGTGTATCTGACTGTACTCAAAAATCACTTTACTTGAGTTTCTTACTTTCTTCTGTCCTGCTGGTGTTAGTTTTAGCACTGGTGAAGATGGGGGAATGATGTACTATCAGGTCGAAGAGGCACTGGGTGACTTTAAGATTTGATATGATATGATATATTGTGTGTCCTTACACACTGGAGAGCCAGGGGAGAGAAGAGATGTTGCCAAGTTGCTGGTGTACCTGGAACAAAAACACAAAACAAATACAAGGTTAGCTGCAACACTTTGAAAATGTCCCTCAATATAAATGGTGCTTCTTCATTCCTCTCCAAAAAGGCTTGTTAGTTTAGGAACATTGTGCATTTAAATATGAGCAGATAACATATAACAACAACCTACTTGGACTAATCTGTCCCCAGACTGTCGCAACCCTCTCCACCTCCATGTCTATGCTAATGCTACTGTAGCTACTGTAACGTTAGCTGCTGTCGCTTTGTAATGACCCTGCTCTCTATCGATCTCTTCACTGCCATCTTTGCAATCGTGTGCCTCGTTTTTATCTACATGCTACGGACCTTCTCTGCACGGCTGCTGTCGCTGTTGCAGCTGTTGTTGTTGATCTCGTTGTTTATTCAGTGTTGTGTGCAACCTCCTCATGATGGGACCACATTTCACCTCCATTTTTTAGGCTTTAACAGGAGCCGAGACGCGCGAGTATAAATGGCAGAAATGAGACAAGACGTTCACCCACCTGTTCAGTTTCTTTCTTCCACGTTGCCAGATGTTTATCAATCCTTAACTTTATTTCTTTTTTGTCAGACGTATTCTACATTCTCCCACGGTTTCTCTCCCCTAGCTAGGCTCGACACCAGCAGCAAGCTAGCGAGGACTGAGCGGCGTTTCCGATTGGGAATTTCAGAATAAAAGCCTCGTCAGTGAATGCGTTTTATTTAGAAACTGAGTGGTGAGATTACCCTGTCCAAATGAGAGGTGTGTGGTAATGGAATATATTTTATATATGACGCGAAATTTATTTAAAAATACGTTCTGCTGTCAGCAAGGATCTATGAAACATAATTTATCTGTAATTCCTGATTAATTCCCAAATAACTTCCAAAATGTTTCCTGGAAATAATTATGTAGCCTAGTTCAGTAATAATTGGCACACAAAAAAAGATGATAATAATATTAACAATAATAATAATAATAGCATAATCTAGGAAGTCTATTAGTCACAAAGCACAGTGGTTCAGCTGAACATAAAAATGTGATTTTTTTTTCCTACAAAAACAAGCAAACAAATAAAACAAAAAAAGATTTTGTTTCATTTATTTTTGTTGTTATTTGGGAAAAAAAAGTCTTTCTTTTTTTTAGGCACATCAGATTTTAAAAGTTCACCCTTTTTTCACAATTGTCATACATACAGGAACACATAATCTAATGGGTTTTGGGTTTTTTTTTACAGCATCTGCAAATGGTTTATTTTTGGTGAAATTTTGAATGAGACATGTAGAATGAAATGATTTTGATAACACGTCCCTATTTTAAACTAGGAGTTGATCAAGTGACTGAAGCATTTATCTCACATTCAAGAAATACTAGAAATTTGAAAATCTGAGGATAATTTGAATTTCTGGCTTTGATAAATGGTGAAATTTTGGCGAGTTTTAAACAAAACATGTTCATGTGGTATGTTAAAAAAACCATACATTCCTCCTCAGAGCTTAAAAAAATATTTGATATGCCTGCCTTATTTTGCATCACCCCTCCCTCCCATAAATAAAGAACAGCCCCTTATTAATCAGCAAAATCACCGAATACATGATGTGGCAAAATTATTTTAATTTGAAGGCCAGTGACGTCTTCTCCCATCCGGTTTTGTTTACACTAGCTCTGGCTAACTTGACCCAACTCTGACGTCACCTGTTTACTGACTTCCAAACGTACGCACGTTGTACACGCGACCGCGCACTGTGGGCAGGCTCGTGCTCGCCTTTTCGTGCACGTATACACCCCAACACCCACTGCTCCCCACCTTAGAGCTAGAGAGCACCTTTGCCTCAACACACCTACCAGCTGCTCACAGGTCACATGACAATGATATTCATGGTTATGTCAGTACTTATGTCAACAGCATCTATATTATGTAACTGTGTGAACCCCTGTAACAACAGTTCAGTCAGTCCACCAGCAGAAACCATGGATTACTTGATACATGCCTTTAACCCATGCACTGCAGTCTGCACATTAGGTTTGCAGTCTGGAAACCTGAACAATCTAAAAGTAGCAATCTATATAAAGTGCAGCAAAAAAAAAAAGCCAAAACAGAATTATAGGAGGGAAGTGTGACTACACAGAGGCTGGATCCTCTTGAGTTTGACTACTGTCCCAGCCAATCAACAGAAGATAGCACACATCCTCCCCACCAGCATCTTATCTGGATAACATAGGGAGCTATGCAAGACTGTTGTTCACTGCCTTTAACACCACTGTTACCTTCAGCACCTCACTGTGCTATGGATCCATGACTTCCTGACAGGCAGACCCCAGGTGATGAGGGTTGGCACACTTATGATTCATGCACCATCATCCAGTTTGCTGATGACACAGCTGTGAAAACAATGAAAAGGCCTGCCTGAGGGAAGTGGAGGATCTGACCTGGTGTCAGAGGAGCAGCCTAATCTTGAACGTCACCAAACAGATGATCATGGACATTGGGAGGAAGCAGCAAAGGAACTAGACAGCTTCAAGTACCTTGGTGTCCATATCTTAAAGCCTGGACACTGCATACTGATTCAGTGGTGAGAGAGGCCAGGCAGAGACTGTTTCACCTCAGACGCTCGAGGAAATTCCATAGGCCCTGCTTTACCCTGCCTTACAGATGCTTACACTTGACACTGTCAGAATAAGGCCAGGAGAATCATTAAGTACCTCAGCCACCTAGATAATCTCTGCTGAGATTGGAAGGAAGGTACCGGACACACCAGGCCAGCGCTGACAGGCTCAGGATGAACTTCTAGGATCCTAAATTGTCTCCTAAATTGACTCCTTTTGAACAGAGCTTTTCTCTACATCATGTTATGTGACTTGCTCAGTATGTAGAAATAAAAACTGTAGTTTAAAAAAAAATATAGAGTTTTTCAATATTTATGTTTTCATCATTGTTGTATTCATATTCAGTATTATTGTACTGTGTTATCATATTCTTCAGTCTTCATACTGTGAACCTTGGCACATTTCTTGGTCAATATTTTGCACAATCCTGCACAAAATGGTGCAGTTTTTAGCTTTTAAAACAGTTGAAACTGAGTATTTCTGTTACTTTTTAAATGCTGTTTTTGTATTTTATTTTCTCTCACAAATTTGCCTCAGTCTGTAGCCTACAGCATACAACACCCTCTGTCCTCACCCCACCCCACAAACAAGTTAAACAGGGAAAACTGGAGGAAACCTCAGGGGAAGCAACAGAGGAGGGATGTTGTGTGTACAGAAAAACCAACATATTGAAATTACAGTATGGCCAGTCAGGGTGACAACATTATAGATAGGCTATATGTTTATTGTTGTGAACCCAAACACCGAGGCAAAATCCTCTCATGTGACTGATAAAAGCTGATTGATTGACTTATTGATTCTGTGTGCGTGATAGTTTGCTTTCGCCTCATGGCGTCTTTTTATTTAATGGAAAAAGACATAAACACACGCAGTGTATGTCGCTGTGATTGGCTCGTGCTCCTGCAATCACATTTCTCGGGGGCGGGACTTTCCGGAAGCAGGAAGTATGACGTAACGTTTATTTTGGAAAAACGAAGTCGGGACGGAGGTGACAGGAAAATGGAGCAAAACGTTCAAGATTACAAGGTAGTGCTAAGTTTTATGTAATATTTTACCACCAGTATTTCAAGGTATGAATGTTAACAACTTGTTATCTTCCAGACTGTGACGTTTTTAGTTAAACTCCTCGAGCTCGCGGTCAGTGTTAGCTTATACTTCAAGCTAGCTATCGGTTGTCAATAACGCTGGATAAAACAAAGCAGCACATAGTCAGCCACATGTTGACAGCTGGCTGGATATAAGATGTCGGACTTTGTTATGTAGCTAGGCCGGCAGTTGAATTCATAAATAGGGAGACATTAAAACTTGTCAGCCGATTTTGGACCGTCATAGTAAAGTGTACCCAAGTTTTCCTGTTAGTTTGGCTCGTATTCACCGACTGACCTGGCAGACCCGACATCATGTGATGCTTTAGTCATTCAAGGCTCTTTGTGATGTGATTTCACTTACGTGCTACAGTTATTTCATGGGGAACTCCAGGCCGTGCTATTTGACAGTGCACTGAGTATATTTGAGTGGTCAAAAAAAACATGTGAAGACCTCATCTTTGGCTGTAGGGAAAACTCTGATGCGAGAAAATAATCTTATCATCAGATTAACAGATGACAAAAAATATTATTAGTAATTAGATAATTGCCATATACATACCAAACAGGTTCCTATGACCAGAGTCTGACACAACCTAAAAGTGAGCCATGTCTTCATTTCTCTCTTCCCTCAGTTGATATTTGAGAAGGAGGGAGTGTACCTCCACACGAATGCCAAGAGGAGTAACCAGGACACCACCATCCCAGGGTTCATCCGCATTGTTGAGCGAGTAAGCAAATCTTTGTGAGATTTTAAGATATAAAGAGGGAAAACAAAGACACACTGGGATTATTAACCATGTGTTTGTTTAGGCCGGGGTGCCAGCTTTAGAATGGAGCCCACTGGAGGATGAAGGTCGCAGTGCCCCTGCTGTACTCTACACCAAAAAGGTCAGTAATCATCTGTATGAATAATTTGAGTATTTCTTTCTGTCTCAGTTATAATCCCAGGGTTCTCATGGTCATGGAAACCAGGATTAGTTAAGGAATTTAACATATATTTTTCAGTCATGACATTAGTACAAATCCTTGAAGGTTTTGGAAAAGTCATGGAATTTTGTTGTTTGCAATGAATTTGTTACAGTAACCTTTAGTGGATAACCTTCCACGTAATGTCACGAAATGGCAAATTTATTATGTAGCTGTTGGCATAATGTAGCTCTAATAAGTTAATGCTTGACGTTCTGTTTCCTTCCATGTATGTTAATTCATTTTCTCTGTACATTCTGCATCTCCCTAACTAGCAGCAATTCTATTTGAATAGAGTTTGAATCTGATAGTTTTGGGCAGCCAGTGTCATTTAGATGCACAATTTGCAGCGCCAGTGCGTACTTAAGTTTCGTGTCCAACGGGACAACCAAACTGTCAGTTAGAACTGACACTGTGGGAGCTGCTATAGTAATATATTTAACATTTGGAGTAAAGTCTACTATACAGTTCTGTTCTTATTACATGTTGTGATTGGTTATGGAAATTTTGTTATGGGTCCTTGAGAAGTTATGGAAAAGTTTTGAAATTTTGCACATGATCATGTGTGGGAACCCTGTAATTCTCATCAACCCACTTCTTACTAAATAGGATGGAGAAGGAGGAGAAGAGGATACGAACTTTGACCCTGGGTATGAGCCAGACTGGGCAGTTATCAGCACAGTGAAGAAAGATCGAGAACATGTCCCAGTCAAAGACTCAGGTGCAGTTTACACTTACATCACTTTTGGCAAAAAGTGATGTTAAGAGGAGTTTCATAAAACTAATGTCGCCTATATCCCCTGCAGGTCAGTGGTCGTTCTCTCTGCCTCTATCAGAGTTATACTCTCTTCGGAGGGCTCGGTTCTCTTTGGGGCGAAACTTCCTGGTGCTGACGAGTAGAGGGGGCCACCCACTGCCTCCTCTGCACTTCCACAGAGGAGGAACCAGAGAGCTGTTTAGGGCCCTTCAGCGTTACATCATACTGGACCAGTAAGTATCACCATTCTACTTCTGGCAGCAGTTTCTGTCTTGTTACTGTAAACATGTTAGAATGCATCTCATGACAGCTCTGGGAACAGCTGATGTACACTTTTAGACAGAGCTGTTTACATCTTTGTTGACAAACCTCATGAGGATGAAAACATCACATGACTTCCGTTGTTATCATCAGATCACCGGTTGATGGGCGGCTCTTCCTCGCCTACCCTCATGACTCAGGCGCTCTCTCTCAGTCCTTTGATAAGCTGCAGCTCCTTGATGATGGAGGCTCAGATCTTGTTTCGGTAATATGCTTTTATTTGTATTTATTAATAGCTATCAATACTGGTGACTCACAGATCAAAGTCCAAAAATCCAGCCCATACTTTGTTTTGGATGAAAAACTTAGAGCGTAGTCACTTAAGTTCCTGCCCCTATCCTCTGCTCACACTCACATCTTTACCGCTCATTAATGAAGCATCTGGAGTGTTGCAGCACATGAACCTCTTTCTCTCTTTGTCAACCTAAAAACACAGTGGGAGTAGATGAACTTTGTCAAGCTTGTTGCAGTTTTCTCTCATAATGTAAAAAAAAAAACTTCTGTCCTTGTTTGTGATTCTGTTCTCTCCCTGCCTGAACAGAGATTTATCCAGGACCCATATGCCACCACATTTGGTGGATTTTCCAAAGTCACAAATTTCTTCAGGGCGGCACTTCGACCTCCAGGATCCCCCAGCCACTTGCGTACCGCTCAGGATCCTAGTTTGCCCCCCCAGTCTGATGAAGAGCCTGGATTCGAACTCATCACTTGTGTAAGAGAAGGAAACAAAAAGGACAATGTAAAGCACAAAGTCATGTCTTATGCATGGAGATTGCGGATTGTTATAATGTTAAAGACACGAGAATAATGTTTGTGTTTGTCTTTCCCTTAAGGGGATAGAGCTTGGCCCCAGACCAGACGTAACCAGGGGACAACCTCTGAACAAATGGGAAGAGTTTCTGGACTCAGAGGGACGAGTGCAGAACCCAGAGATGATCAAAGAGCTTGTTTTTAGAGGGGTGAGACAGGAAATACAGTGACAGTATACCTTCTGTGTGAAAGACATACCTTGATTTTTTTTTCAGCTCTTTATTTACCAGAGGTACATGTTTTTAATGCCATTCTTGTTCATTGCAGGGTGTCATACCGTCCCTGAGGAAGGAGGTATGGAAGTTCCTCCTGGGCTTTTATCCATGGAACAGCACGTTCAAGGAAAGAGAGGACATTCTGCGGGTCAAAACGTTAGTATTTTTATTACTGCGCACTTCACCAGAACTCTTTTTGATAGTCAAAGGATTAATTTAACATTTTTGGAAATAAAATTAGTTGCTTTCTTTGCTGAGAGTTAGACTAGAAGTCAGAATTCATATTTGTACGGTACATATGAAGCTACTACCAGCAACGAGTGAGCTTAGCTTCTTTGGGTCTTGTTGTCACCATGAGGTTTCCAGCGAACCAGTGCAGACTCAAGGAAGTGACTGTGCCTGGCCAAGACACTTTTAATGCCTTCTTTGTGTCTGCAGAGACGAATATTTCAGGATGAAGGTGCAGTGGAAGTCAGTCAGTGAAGAGCAGGAGATGAGGAACTCGCTCCTCAGAGGATACAGAAGCCTGATAGGTCAGCCCCGCAATCTTTCATAAAACAGAAGATCTGTTCATCGAGTCGGTCAGCTGCTCTGTGAGAGCTGCAGTAGATGTTAAAGTTTGAACTGTCTTTGTTCTCTTGTGACAGAGAGAGATGTCAGCAGGACAGACCGACACAATACGTTCTTCTCTGGGAACGACAATCCAGGACTGACTCTGCTGCATGATGTGCTGATGACATACTGCATGTACAACTTTGATCTTGGTATGTATGTCTGAACAGTCAGTATCAAGACACATGTAAATGTGTAGTAAAGTAATAAAAGTATTTTTTTATCATGGTAACAGTGTACATCACAATACAGTCATTTTTGGTTGGTTTAAGATAACCAGTCCCTCCAGGATTTTGCGATGTTGTGATTGCAAAAGTTACTGCAAATTCAGCCAATCCCCATGAAATATGGTCAACCTTGCAATTTTCTCCAATCATCACAACTTAACAGCAAATTTGACAATTTAAAAGGGGTAACATCTCATTTCATTGTAGAGCTGCCCCCTCTTTCACTGTTTATCATGAGACTGCTGCCGTGGGACTGGAGCTCTGTGACATGAGTCTCATGGCTGACCATCACAACGCTAACATTACACAATAGTTATTTACAGGTTTAATGACAGTTGAGCCGTTTTGGAGTCAATTTGAGATTAGCAGCTCAGTGTTCGATGTTTACCATTGCTGCGGAGCTTCTGACCAAGCAGGAGGAGAGCTTCTCACAGGGACAGTCCTTCAGCACGGTGTCAGACTGCATTGACAGCTGATCGGCAGCCATCAGCTGTTGCTGTCCCCCAGCCCCAGACTCTCACAAATGGATATTAATTCTGTGGGCAACACTGAATGTCCATAGTAATTTGCCCCGACCCGACCAAGTTCACTCAAAATGGAAGTTTTAAGGTTCCTGAGAACAATAATTCTAAGTATTTCAGGTTTCTGTGTTTACAGTTTCATTCTCCTCCTCCTTGTCTGCCCAAACTGCGGTGTCTGCAGTAATAGTTATTATTTTTGTTGTTGTTGTTGTCGATTACGGTTGATTTTTAGATAATTAAAGGGAAGTTTTAGATTATCTGAATTGCTAATGATCATTTAGGCAATCCATGTCATCCTGACACCTTTGTCTCCATCACTCCAGGCTATGTCCAGGGGATGAGTGATCTCCTTTCTCCTCTCCTGTTCGTCACCCAGAACGAGGTGGAGTCCTTCTGGTGTCTGACAGGCTTCATGGAGCTGGTGGTAAGTAGACAGATCTCCCTCTTTCTGTGTCCATTTCAGTTAGAAAAAGGTTTAGTTTTGTTGTTTCATTCATTCAAGCTGTATAGCTTTGTCACAGTGGACAGGAACAGCAGACTACAGCTCAGCAGTGACACAAACAAAAACAGGAAGTTTGACTCAAAGTGTAAATACAAACCTTTGTGTTTCTGCTTTTTGCGGTCAGTTAACCGATTCTTGTGTGGCGACTTAGTGGCTCACCAGCAGCTCTGATTTAAATAAAAACAAAAAGCACACACAGCTAAATTTGCAGAAGTCTTTCTGTGTGATCTTTGTTAAGGTTTCACTCTGAATAGATCATATAAATAGCAGAACTTTGAAAGGTGAAGGCATTCTTATGTGTGCAGTGACTTAACAAGTCTTTCCTTGTTTCCTCTGCAGCACCAGAACTTTGAAGAGTCTCAGGAGGCCATGAAGCAGCAGCTCCTTCAGCTCAGTATCCTGCTGAAGGCTCTGGACCCGGAGCTATGTGACTTCCTGGGTTAGTCAGCTAATACTCGTGTAGTCAGACTACATTAGATTAAAAAAAAATGTCCTGAGGCAAAGCTGTTCACATTTTGTTAGGATAATGCAACAAAAGGTAGGGCAGAAACAAGAATAAAGCAAATGAGAGGCTATTATATGTAATGCAACCCTCAAGGATATACATTAGAATCTATTAGTTATGTATAAAAGTACACACATTTGCAGCAACTGCAGGATAAGCATAAAATGTTTGCTAGATGAGAGGAAATTCATGAGGGATACATGGGCAAATGTGCTGAAGATGTAACTCTTTATTACTCATTTACAAGGAGCTCATTCTTCTTTTGTGGTGGTCACTAATTGAAAAGTATATACGTATTTACTTCATCCATCAGACTCTCAGGACAGCGGCTCTCTGTGCTTCTGTTTCCGCTGGCTGCTCATCTGGTTCAAAAGAGAGTTTTCCTTCGAGGACATCCTCATCATGTGGGAGGTGAGTGCACCACAGCTGCAGTTACTTGCTGTATACATGAATATTTTTTTAATGCTGAAGCACAGTCAGGTTGACCTCACTGCTTTAAACCTTGGTGGTGTTAAACTTCATTAGGTTGTTACAATTAACATCACCTTTTGACTTTTATTGAAGTATTTTCTTCATTTAAAAAAAGAAGTAAAGGTTTATTGTGAAACTACAAACTTGGCTGTGACATGTTTGAAACATCCCTTTCTTTCCTCAGGTTCTCTGGACTCGTCTGCCATGTGACAATTTTCATCTCCTGATCGCCTGTTCGATTCTGGAGTCTCAGAGAGGAGAGCTGATTGGCTCAGACCACGACTTTAACACTATTCTGAAGGTGTGTGTGTGTGTGTGTGTGTGTGTGTGTGTGTGTGTGTGTGTGTGTGTGTGTGTGTGTGTGTGTGTGTGTGTGTGCGTGCGTGTAAATATATATATATATATATATATATATATATATATATATATACATAGATTTGTGTATGTGAGACAGGAGTTGAGTTACTTTGTCTATAACTATACACATTGTCATCTGTGACACTCTTCAGCACATCAATGAGCTGACGATGAAGTTGGACCTGCAGAGTATTCTGCGTGGAGCAGAGGCCATCTACCTACAGCTGACTCAGTGCAAGGTAAGAGGTGCCTCATGGATTCAACATGGAATCAAAGGAGTATCTCAATTTGTGTCCAGATTTGATCTGCAGCGTTAATTGTACAGGCCCTGCGTCTGCTAGGCCAACTAGGACCTTTTTTGTCTGCCCAAAAAATGTTTTTAATGGCACATATCCATTCTTATGTGTCCCTATATTCATTCTGCAGCAGTGCACCGCTGTGAGTTCATGCATGAGACAAGTGTCTGTGTTTAGTTCACATGTCCAGACAGTCGAGCATCTGTTATCTCAACTGCTAAAGACAGTTGAACAGCTGAAGTAAAGATAATGTTGTTGGTAGGCTACTGATTACAAACAGGCTTGGTAGTGAACGACACGCTAACGTGCTCATGGTGAAAACAGATCGGTGATGCTGTTTTTCCCTCATTGTTCTCCATGACGTTTGTTGAAGTGATGTAATGTAGCCCTGCTGCATTGTATGCGCATGTATGAGCACTGCACTATGCTCCATTTAAAAAAAAAATAAAAAAAAAATACCCTTTTAAATGCTGCGTTGCTTGTCAGCAAACGGTCATATGGTAACTTAGGAGGCAGTTTGGTCTTGTGGGCTCTGATTAATTTGGCATGCAGCTAACACACCAGTCATATTTTTGTTTTAATGAAAAGTCATGGCTGGCATTTGCTCCTGCTGTTCTTCAACACTGTTTGTGGAAGAAGGAGGAGAACCAGTTTTAAAAGTGATGGTCTTCTTTTTAAATAAGTGCTGTGCGGTGAATCTAATTAATGCCGATGTAAGGAGTGGATTCAGGTGGATCTCGGAAAGTAACTGCTAGATATTGTGAGCAAATATTGAAAGAAACTTTAAAGTGTTGAATTTGAGGACAGAACTTGATGTGGTGATCGGTGGTGCAGTGGCTGTTTAATTGTGTAAGCAGCCCATCCGCCAGACCAAAGCAGTGGACCTAAGGGGAAATACTGGATGTTGTAGTTGCTTATACAGAAGAGCAAATATAAGGCACATTCTCAGGAATATACCACTATTTTTCTAGCTAAATCTAAAAAAAAAAAAAAAAAGAACCTACAAGAAGCCATAAGGTCATTGACACCTGTTCACCAGTGATTCCTGACCTCCTGTCCTCCTCCATCCTCCTCAGGAGCTTCCCCTCAAGGTGCAGCAGGTCCTGGGTCTCTACACCCCCTCCACCTCTGAGGAGGACAGCCCAGACTCCCAGGCCAGCGAGACACAACGCCTCCTCTGCGAGTCCCCTGCAGGAGCTGCCTCATCTGATTCAGCATGCGGTCCCACCTATCCTTAAATCTGCAGGTCAGCTGGTGGACTGAAATGTATGGACGATCTTTATATAACGAACAAAAAATATATATATATATCTGTATATTATCTAATGAGAAGGAATGAATACTGTTTGGTGAAGACTGTTGTTACTAGTTGTCAGAGGCAGGGGGCACTGTGAGATTTTTTTTTTCTTTTAAAGTCCCCATGAATGTTGCAACAGAAGATGTTTAAACACTATAGCCGTACTTGCAGTGCTTTTTTTTTCTCTGTGTGTTGTCCTCATCAATTGTTTACACGTTTTGTGTCTCTGCTGCAGAGTACCGCCCTCCTTTCTACTCTCCATCCTCCTTTTGATGCTGCTCTTTTACCTTTTAATAATCATCTCCGCTTGTCACTTGTGATGCAGTGTACTCTCAGTGCTTTCTGTTAAACGTCCCCTGGCCACTGTTCCTTAAAAGGGAAGAAGATGAAGGATAACCTCACTGGCAGCACCTTGTTAGTACTGTATGATGCCATTCCAGCCCTATGCAAACTTTATTGCATGCCTTATAGTTTTCACATGTGGCGTAGTGTCATTTTAAGCTTTGTAATTATCGACATTATGTCATAACATTTTCATCCGCTGATTATTTCCAAATAAATGGTTGAATCTTAATGAAGCGGAGTTTTTATGTTTTTCTTTCACTTGCTGGTCAAACTATCAACAGTCAGATCAAATTTATTTATGTGCAAGTACATAGCACAGAGCAGCGCCACATACCACAGCAATTAAACTCACCAGTGTACCCTCACTGATATAAATTGGGTAAACAAAATATTAGAGAAACCTCTTTTTGTTTTGACAGCACCACAAACTACATCCTCCAAAATGACCAGAAAGTCGGGCCCTTATATAAATATATTAAACTCAGTAACAACCCAAAAGTCAAGACACACTTTCAGAACAGCATAAAACACAAAATCACAAAAAATCACAGCTACAAAAGATCACATAACTAAACAAACAAGACAAAATGCATCAAGAAAACATACAACACAGCAAAAATCAACAAGTAAATTGTCATAGAACTCAATGAAAAGCACCACAACATTCATTACTGATGTCTCCTAAAAATCAGTTTCACCTTGAGTTCAAAATGGTCCCAGTCATGATCCATTTTGAAGTCTGTAGAGGGAGTTAAATGGCCAGTGTGTAAGATTTAGGGGGATATACTGGCAGAGTATAATATAATGCGTATGTTTTCTTTAATGAATAAGCACCTGAAAATGAGAATCATTGTGTTTTCCTTACCTTAGATTGAGCTGTTTATATCTACATAGGGAGTGGGACCTGTTCTGCGTCGACAGCCATGTTGCACCGTCATGTTTCTACAGTAGCCCAGAACGGACAAACTGGATACTGGCTCTACCTAGGGCCTTTTGCCTTTTCACATTAGCCACTGTAGTTAGCAGCCCCTTTGCAATGAGAGTGTCAGAGAAACAGCGATTTCTAATATGAAACAATTATTAAGCTTTATTCAGTGTTTAGACCAGTTTTAATCACTGGGTGAGATGTTTTGGCTTCACTTTTGGGGAGCTGTCATGTCATCCATCTTTATACAATCTACCTAAAAATAAGGTGAACACACATGAAGTTTTATGGGAAAATAGGTGAGCACACATTAGTGGGTGCTGAGTATCTACCTGTCTATGACGTGCCTGGCAATGTAGGAGAAACACTAAATTTGTAATGTTTTGCTGCTTTATTCTGTGTTTTCTCCTGTTATAATCACCTGGTCCGTTTCTTTTGGAGAGGAAGAGACCTCTGTGGATTATTCAGCTCCTGGTAGGAACCTCCTGAACAATGAACACTGAAGGAATGAGAAGAACCTAGCGGTTTAAGCTGGCTGCAACCAACCCAAATACTCACTGCTAGATGCCAGTTAATCCCCCCAAATCTTATGCACTGTTCCTTTAAATTCATGATATCCTCTGAACAGGGGGCCTGTCCAGAAACCGTGAGAAGTACCACCATGTACCACCAAAAGAGGAGCCTGGTTACTGATACATTTATATACGGGTTTAATAGAAGCAAATGTACGGAAAGAATCAAAACTTATTTAGGGTAATTTATTGGTCAGGTGTGTATGTGTGTGTATTCAGGTGGATTATTTGCAATAATGCTGTAAGCAAACTTACTGTTTGGTTCATAATGTTGTTGTAAGCAGATCTAGGTTTATTTACTTACTTGTTGACAACTTGTGAAGCTTCTTTAACTGGATTCTGGCATAAGCAGTTAATAAATGATTATATAACACAGCTATATTTATATAGAATATGTTTTCACTGTAAAAGTTGTTGAAAATAATGTACATTGATAAGCACACAAAATGTTCTTATATCTGCTTATAACTACATTATAATAAGTATTTATCATCCAAGCACAACAGTGCATTCTATGTTTATATGTTGCGTAGCTGATAAATGCAAAACTGAAACAAAATATGGAATTTAGCAATCAGACTGAGAGGCTGTAATCATCCCAGTGTAACAGTACCAGCTATTTGTTTATGTAGTGTCTTCACTTGTGAACTGGTTAAACTTTGGCCTCTCCCCTCTCCTCCCCCACTGGCCAGCAGGTGTCTGTGTGAGGTGAATGGCTGAGGGGAAAATAGGACCTCTGTTCTCCACTGTCCCGGGAAATGAGCTGGAAAATGAGGGGCGGAGGGGACACACCTCCTTCTCAGGACCTCTTTTGGCTCGTCGCTGTCTCTTTCCCACTTCGTCCATGTTGTTTGAATACAGCTGCGATGTATGAATTTAACAGGGTGCTTAAACAGGCTGGCGATCTGTCACCCTTTCTCTCTTGGCCTCTTCCTCCCTCCGTCCACCCCAACCTGACCTCACTTGACTGGCAGAGCCAAACTTACTCAGCCCTTCATTCAAACTCAATCTGCTTTCAGCCCCTCTCAAAGCCTGTTTTATAGGCGAGGGCCTTGTCAACAGCTTTAAACCCCATATTCTCTCACTAATGCTACAATCGACTAAGTGTTAGAGGATTAGGGTCTCTTCATGTTGTCATTATGTTGGGCGTCTTAGAAAAGCTGTTATAGATGATGTGGCTGAAGCTCTTCCCTCTGAGTGTGAGATCTGAGCTGCGGCGTGTTTGTTTATATAAACTACGAGTACGGCACTTGACATTTCTCAAGGTGTGTTTTAATGTGGTGATTTTACAGGTTTCATAGTCAACAACTGTGACCCTTGTTTCACACTGTCTTTTATTTTGCTAAAAAAAAAAAAAAAAGAACTTAAACACCCACAGGAGTATAAATGACTTCCTCTTATTTTACATTCTAGAGAGTTCATCCACTTTTTGATTCACAAATTTATAAGAGTGTTTAAAAAGAGTGTCATGCTATTAGCCAGTGAGCAGCAGTCCTCACTGTCAGATGATTTTAAGAGGTGAGTCCAGAAAAAGGTAAATATCACTGCCACTTATACCTGCGACCCAATAAATAACAACATATTCTCACTTTCCACGTCAACATATGACAAGCTGGTTGCATCTGTTGCTGACTTTCTCGGACGCCATGTCAACTTCAGCCTGTTCCATACATTGTGTCTTTTCAAAACACACTTCAGTTTTCACAGGAAATGGACAGTTTGCATACAGTCTCTTTCAAAATAGATGCACTACATCAGCACAACACCGCAAATTGACATTTTTCCCTTCCACAACAAACTCACATTAGAAAAAACATCAGCTAGGGTGAAAATCTGTGGTTGTTGACCCGTCCTCCATCCCTCCCACCAACCCTACTCAGACTTCTTCCTTCCTGAACTTAAGTTGTTGTCTAGCCGAGTTTCCCCCGACATGGGTGGGCACCTTTACACCCTGACTGTACCCGGCCGCATATCATGCTGATGTGAAAGGGCGGCTTTTTTTGCCTGTGTCGGACACGGAAGTCACTGCCCAAGTGTCAGTCTTTGATGACTTTGGAATAAGACTGGGCTGCAAATAAAAAGTTTGAGCTGCTTCCCTTGGGGCAAAGGTATACACTGTCCAGGATCAGGTGCAATAAATTCGAACATTAATTTTTACTATGCACATTGAGAGACAGGATCAAATTCACAAACTAAAACATTTTATTGTTAGTTCTTATGATTAAATCTTTTTCTTTTAAGGTGGATTTTCCCTTTGTTAAGTGTGAATTTAAGTTAAAACATGTTTACCACAGTATGTCCCCCTTTATATTTGCCACAACAGCTCCACTGTCAGCACTGTTACTTTGATATGTTCATGGCTGCAGTGATGGAAAGTAACTAAGTACATTTGCTCAAGTACTGTACTTAAGTACATATTTTAGGTACTTAACTCAAGTGTTTCCATTTTCTGACACTTTATACTTCTACTTGACTACACTTCAGAGGGGAATATTGTACTTTTTACTGCATTTTTACATTTATTTGACAGCTGCAGTTAGTTACAGATTAAAAGTTTGAAATAGGCAGCGCAGTGGTGAAGTGGTTAGCACTGTCACCTCACAGTGAGAGGGTTCCTTGTTCAAACCACAGAGTGAGGGACCCCTTCCTCTGTATGGAGTCTACATGTTCTACCTGTGTCAGTGTGGGTTTTCTCTAGGTACTCCAGCTTCCTCCCACAATTAGCTAATTGGTGACTCTAAATTGGCCATAGGTGTGAATGTGAGTGTGAAAAAAAAGTATCTTAATTAAATTCCTGATGATTTTTCTATTAAATATAAGGTAGTTTTAAACCATGTTATTTTCAAATATCATGTCCAATTCAATGTATTTATTTTTGACACAAAGAGGGTTAAATAACTTTTTACTCTCCCTACATGAACGTGAGTTTACTTTGAGTCACACTTTGCCACCAGCTCTACTCTGAATAGAATGAATTATTGATGCTCAGCTGAAATCAAGTCGTGGTGTCACTGCGGCCGTCCATTTAACTCCTATTTGAAACATGAGCTGCCATTGAAAGCTTAATGTGTGAAGAGCCACCTGTAATGACTGTCAAATACAATCTGTATTCTCCACTGGTGAGTACGACCCCATTGTGACCATCAGAGGAGTCCCCGGAGAGTGTGTGAAAAGTGTGTCTACCCAATGAATGTGTGAAGTGTGTGTGTGAGAGAGGGGAGCCAGCAGCAGGCAGAAGGCCAGGGGCTGTTGTCTGACACTGATTTGTAAAGGGAGACAATACGGCTCATTGACCTGCCTGGCTCCACTGTCTGTTGCACATACCTCGCCCGGCCCTCCCCAGTGGCTTCGCTGCTCTTTAAACACGAGCAGCAGATTGCCACAGGCACAGGGAGAGAGAGGGGGGGGCAGCGGGCCACAGGTTGCTTTGACAATGAGGAACCTCAGAGCAGTGCCAAAACTCTGATGAACACATTTATAGTTTTAAAACCTTACTTTTACTTGGCCTGGTAGAGTCTGTGACATATTCTAGAAAGTTATCTTTAAGATGTGTTTTTTTTTATTTATTAATTTTATTACTAACATGTCTTTTATGTTTTATTTGTGTTGTACAAAGAAAGTTTATTATTATTACTATCTCTCCTTTCTGTATTCTAATTTGCAGTAACATCTACTATAAATACAATACTAGAGGTCCGATGTGGTTCCCACATTTTCAGACTTGTGATTCCTCGCAACACATTTTAAAACCGTTTATCACAAGTTTGCAAAATATAGAGAAAGACTCCAACTAATAATTATTTTCATTATCAATTAACCTCCTGATTATGTTCTTTATTAGTTGATTCCATGTTTGGTTTATATTATGTTTTTTTGCATCCAGCACTTTCATGTTTTGAGATTGTGTGTGGTCTATAAAGTTTTGCTATTATTTGGTTAATGAAAAGTCTGATAATGGTGAAAAAATGTAATATAATTGCCCGGAGCTCAACATGGTGTCTTCAAAGTTTTTGTTTGTCCAAAAAAGGAAAAAAAAAAAAAAAACTGTCCACAACCCAAATATGGTCTATTTACTGTCACACAGGACAAAGAAAAACTCAAAGAAAAAGTCTCATTTTCAAAGTTGAAACCAGCAAAATTGTGGCATTTTTGGACAATCAATCAATTATCTGAATTGTTGCTGATTAACTGATATTAATTGATTAAAAGTTTGAACCCTGAGCAAAATGTTGCAATTTCTTTCAAAAACATGGGGGAAAAAGGCAATGAGCAACATGGTAAGAAATGTCCAACAGACTGCAAAAAATGAATAGATTCAGAAAATTATTTTAAAACATGAGGTAAAAAAGAAAAAAATCAGGTAGGAAAAACTATATTTATGATTATTATTATATTTCAAAATTATGTTACAGATGTCTTTACAATTTTAAGCAGGTAATTTCCTTGTTTGGAAAAGTTGCATATTTTCAGATTTTTTTGTAGAAATATATGCTTTCTCTGTCATATTTACCTTGCGACAGTTTGAAAACCAGAACATTATTGGACACAAAAAAACCTTTCTGCGATTGTACTAATTATGTAAGTGTTGTCATTTTACTCAAAATACCGAGTATAATAATAAGTATTTCAGGGTGGGTACCTCTTTAAGACAAACATATTAAGCTGAGTTACTATATATATGGTAAATGTTATCAGTACTTGAGGATCTTTATTTAACAGCAGCAGGATTTAACATCCATCCAGACTCTGACACATTTCCTCTGGTGCTCATGTTGTAAACAAACACCCTCCTCCTTTTGTCATCCATTCCCATTGTCAGAGTGTGGAGATGACCTTTTCTCTCCCCTCTCTGCCTATCACCCCTCGCAGCCTTTTCTTTTCCTCCCTTCTCTCTTTCACTGTCGAAGACAAGCTGTTGCTCTGTCCCTGCGGGCCACTCCCTCACTTGTCTGCTCCTCTTTCCTCCCCTCCGCTTCCCCCCTCTCTCCCCTGCTCTCCTCCATTCTCCCTCTCCCCACCTGTTGAAGCAATTGTTGCACAGACCATATTGTTGTCTTATTATTTTATGTCACTCACGAGGGTGCACGCCCCTTTCTACGGCCCTTTTCCTCCCCTCTGTGCCACTCCCTCTCTCTCGCTCTGTCCATGCTGGGTATAAAAGTCAGAGAGGATAGTTGAGGAGTGATTCTCAACAGAGCACCACAGGAAACCAAAACTACTTCAACGAGGATTTTGTAGCTTCTGTTTGCATGCACAACACCCAGCATCCTCAGGAGACAGAGGGACACTAGCTGCTACCTTTCTTTACCATTTGGACAAGTTCATATTTTACCCAGCAGGCGGTGCAGATGGACAGAGACATGTCTGTGTCTCTGTGGTGTGAGGAGGTGGAGGACGAACAGAGTCAGGTCCAGAGCCAGACTGAGGCACCAGCCCAGGGCCGCACTGTGGGCTCGTCTCAGCTGCGGGCCGCCTGGGACCCCACCGTGTCTGGACATCGTGTGATCCAGAGGCTGCTTCATGTGGAGGAGAGGTACATGCCCTCCATGCTCTACATCACCCTCATCCAGCGGGATCCAGAGCGCAGGGAGGAGCTCGCCAAATGGGCCCTGGAGGTACAAAACTCTCATGCTCCAGTTTCTCCTCATGGTGATGGATGTCATCATGACAGCTGTAATGATGCCTCTCTTCTGTTTCTTCTCTCCAGGTGTGCTGTGAGTGTGGCTGTGATGAGGCAGTGTTCCCCCTGTCTGTCTCTCTGATGGACAGGTTCCTGTCTGCCTCTTTGTCTGTGCCTGTCTCACCATACTGCCTGGCTGCCGGCTGCATCCTCATCGCCTCCAAACTCACAGAGTGTGACAACACCACTGCTGATACTCTGTGTGCTGCGGCTGAATACAGCTTCTTGCCTTCGAACCTGCGGGTGAGTCCGTCACGCAGCAGCCACACATGTGGGCAGAAACACGGTGGTTTAAGACCTTACAGCCAGGGCTGTGATGGAGTCTGAGCAGAGTTTAGGGGGGCCCTCTCCAGCTGTGGGTCCCTGATATCATCACCACATTTCATCCTATTTACAGTGGCATTCAGTGTAAGCTCTCACTCAGTTACTCCCTGATTTTAAATGCATACCAAACATAGTTTACCAACTCTTTATTGTGTTATCATTCCAAAGAGGTGTAGCAGCCATTAGTGTATCAAACTACTGTAAAGATCAAATACATTATATTGTAAATTATATCTTATAAAGTGATGACAGATGTCACCACAGTCTAAAAGGATGAACTGGACACTGACAAAACAGTTATGGCTGTAACCAATGACTCTTTTCATTATCAGTTAATCTGACAATTGTTTTTTTTCAATTAATTGATGATTCCTTTGTACTATAAAAAAGGAAGAAAGAAGTATAAACATTCCAATTACAGCTTCCCAGAGCCCAAGGTGACGTCTTCAGATGTCTCGTATTGTCTGACGAAAAGTTCAAAACCCAAAGTTACTCAGTTTACTGTGAAGTGAAGATGGAACCTGAGAAACCATAATTCTTCCTAATTTTCATTGTTAAGAAGGTTACTTTTCTAATTTAATAGGTTACAGATTACAATTTACCCCGTTAAAATATAACAAGATGTTACTATTTTAATGTAACTTATTACATTTGATGACTTTTTAAAATCAAATTTCTACCAAATCTTTTAAACTTGGCAATAAAGCTGAAAAATGTTTGGAAAAGGCCTATACCAAAAATAAAGAATAAAAATAAATAAATAAAAGACATCTCTGCACTCATTTTGATTAGTAACTGTAATTTAATCACTTTTTTTCTCAGTAACTGTAACTTTTGTAATTTAATTACATGCAACTGGTTATATTACTTAATAAATTACTGAAAAGATAAATAATTTAGCCCATCAAATTGCTGCCAATCGTCTAATTAATTATTCAACTCGTCTCTCAGCTATAAAAGTAGTATAAAAAACATTTTTGATCAACACTTGAATAGAATTGTGGTAAATGAGTCATTTGTAATGTGGATATGATGCTTTGTTTCAGTCTATAAAATGAGCTCAGAGAAGGCAGCCCATATTTAAGATCAATTGCAGTATAACCAAATGATAATAAATCCTCTATGGTGTCAATTCTCATATCACAATGTCTGTGTTCGTCCTACAACAATCTCTTCTGACTCCTACATGCACCTGTCTTCCCTCCAATAGGAGATGGAGCGTGTCATCCTCGCCACCCTCCGGTGGGACACAGCAGCAGTGACTCCGCAGGACTTCCTCCCACATTTTCTTGCTTCCGTGGAGGAGAGAGGAGACGGAGACAGAGGTGACTCTGAGGAGGGGCTGCTCCCCACCCTCAGGCGGCACAGCGACACGCTGGCCGCCATGTGTGCGTGTGACTCCCGCTTCCTGGGTGCACCTCCGTCACTTGTTGCTGCGGCATCACTGAACTGTGCTCTGCGGGGCCTGAGCAACAAGGGCCCCGCTCAGCTGGCTGTGATGAGTGAGGCACTGGCGGAGCTCTGCCAGGCTGACACGGTGAGTCTCAGGCTGCACATGGGGCCTAATTATCTGATTTAATTGTTGGACAAGGTCATGCAGAATACAGAGATTCTTGCATCTGTCACAACTCACATTCATTCACTCTTTGTCCTGCATCCCAGGTTGTGCTGCAGTGCTACAGTGACATGATCGAACAGGCCCTCAGACAGCGGCTTAGGAGCGGGCTGCAGCAGGGCCCCGCGGAGAAGGATGAAGAGGTGGAGCATGAAAGACCCGGGACACCTACTGACATGAGAGAGATTGATTTCTGAACACTGAATCAACTGTTGCATTGAAAGTGTGAATCAATCAAACCCTTTCATCAAAGTTCATCAGTCAAACTGATATAAATTGATTTTTGACCTCAAAATGCTCTGACATGTTTTTATATTTTGAAATTACTTTATTGAGTGACTGTTAATTTATTTTTTAACTTTATTTATTCGTGAAGAATTGTGCAACTATATGTTTGCATGTGCCATATTTTAATATCTATTGTTGTTATTTTTATTGCAGGTCTAGATGTATTTTTTGATGCTTAATATTTATACTTTTTTATTTATTATCGCGTGCAATTGTTGGCTCTTATAATGTTAATTTATTTCAACTTGCCATGACTTTGTGTTTGTGTACTGAAATAAATATACAACAGATATATTTTTCAATGCAATTAAACGTTTTAAACGTGTGTACAAACTTTGCGTCCGTGTTTTCCGACTTTTTTCTGAGCTTGTGTTACAATGCATTCATAAATACACCCTCAAATGACAGTGACCAGACCTAATGTGTTGGTGGCTGATTTTTAAATAGAGGGCTTTGGGAATATATTGGGGTGAAGTAAGAAGAAAACAAGAAATATATCTTTGGTGTAAAAACGTATGTCCGACAGTACCTGAAGGCAGCATCTTGGACCAGCGCTGCATTCTCATGACGTCAATTTTATCCGACGCGAATACAGATCGTGTTCAGAGCATCGGATCACATATCAAACACATACCTGCGGTAAGAGACGAGCTATTCAAAGATATTGCGTGTAATAACATATTTTAATTGTGTTTTTAATATCGGCGGTAACTGAAGAATTCTTAGAAAATCGTGACATATAAATAGGACAACGTAGGTAGACGACGTATCTAGAGCCAACGGCTAACTGTTAAGGTAAGTTAACGTTAGCGGTGAATGGATAACCCGAACCTGTTAATATAAACCATGTCACCAGTAAAGTTACATTTGTAAAAACGAATGATTTTTAAAATGATGTTAACCCCCAGGCATTAGTTTACTCATGCCTTAAATCTTATCTCACGGCTGAATACGCCTGTAGAAAGATACGTTTATGTTGTAAAACCTCCACTCATCCGCATCCGTGTTTCAAGCTAGTAACGGAAGCTAACAAGCTACACTACACACACCAGCAACGTCATACACTATTAATATCCTATTGCAAATGTGTTTTTTATCGCACCCCTGGTGTTTTAAACTACATGGTTGCTGTTAAGTCTGATCGCAAAAGATGTTTTCCAGCTCAAAATTGACCGTCACGCCAAACTCCATCAAATAAATCCGATATTTTTGTTTCCTTTTGTAGGTAAAGACACACACGTCTCTGGAAATGAAAGCTTTTGTCGTTTTCTAAGTCTCTAAAGTCTCCTGGTAAAGTCGGCATATGATAATCACATACCCGTCATACATGTATGAACAGAATGAGCCAGGATCAGGGTTACTACCTGCCCAAGTGTACATTAGACATGAGTCATGTAGTAGCTCGTGACAACTGGAAACACTGACACGCCTGTGCAAACAGCAGGCAATGTCAAGAAACCTTATCAGTGTTATTATAATAATAAATGCTGGATATAAATAACAAGCTTCTTACAAGTAAATATAATTTCTTAAGTATGATTACAAAGCAGAATTGGTCACAATTCGCATGCAAACGTGTGTAGTCTGTGTAGTCTTTAGATTTTTGCAAATACAGGATTCTGGCAAGTAAAAGATGAATCCAGATCATCAGAAAGAAGTTTGGCCTACGACACATTGCACCAGATATTGATGTCAGCTAATATGTAGGAGAACTGGCACTCTACAAGACATTCATCTAGGCCTTATTTAATTGCTGACACCCCTCTGCCTCTTTTTCTTTTCTTTACAGTCAAGAGTTTGCATATAGTATTTTAACAGTCATTATTGTTTATTTTGAAGGAGGATGAACTTAAAACCTGGCTGGCTGCTGCTTTTGTCCATCTCTGCTGGGGTCTGGTCAGTGCCTATTGATCGCAATGGAGACAACCAGGAACCTAAAGAGGAAGTGCCAGAGGAAAACGGGGTAATGGCCTCAGTAGTCTCAGTCGTACATATTAGTTTGGATTCAGTTTGTTGTGAATAACCTGTCCTTTCTTGCAGGACACTGGCCTGTACTACGACAGGTATCTCAGAGAGGTGATTGAGGTTTTGGAGACAGACCCTCACTTTAGAGAAAAACTGCAAACAGCCAACACAGAGGACATCAAGGTCAGCATCTATTTTTTCTTGATTCTCACCCACAAAGCTTCCTCATTTGCCTTTTTTACAGCAGGTAGCAAAAGAATCTGCCATTTGATTCTTCTCACCTGGATATCTTGTGTTCTTCATCAGAATGGTCGTCTCAGTAAAGAACTGGACCTGGTCAGTCACCATGTGAGGACCCGCCTGGATGAGCTGAAGCGTCAGGAGGTGTCTCGCCTCAGGATGCTGCTCAAGGCTAAACTGGACAGCACCAACACACAGAGTGAGTGGACCTCTTTTCTGTAGACTATTGAGACAAACAGACAGGCAGAGAGAGAGAGTGTATGTACTGTACTTGTACTTACATACTGTAGATAGATTGTATTAGATTTAATTAAAGATCCCTGGTGGAGATTTAGATGGTTGCTGTAGCAGAGAGAGCAGTTTGTGTACTGTCCACCGCTATACATGTAGTAAGGTGTTAAATAAAACGTTAAAAATGCCCAGAAACACAAGTGCATTTAAGTCTTAATAACAGATAATAAAGACTCAATTTGACCTAAATTAAATGCTCAAATTATATCACATGAAATGGAGTAAAGCAATAATTTTGCAGTTATAAAAACTTTAACCAGCAAATATTTGTATTTTTATTTAAAAGAATATTAATTTGAAAGATTGAGTCTGTCAATTTTATGTTTCATCAACTAATCAACACTTATATTACTTATGAAGTGCCAATAACTGATGATTTCATCAATGCAAGCATAGATAGATAACCAGAATCTTAATGGACAGATTTACATTTTGAAAGATACTCGTACAGGTGAAATAAACAACAAAAAAACAATTCATATACATTCAAGCATGCAAATATGAAAATAGTGGATGTAGCCAGCATGACGTCACCAATTGGTTTGTTGATTCCAGTTCTGAAGTATTGTTTCGGCATTTTGCTTGTTGCCATCTTGTATTTTTGGAGCCAGAAGTGATCATATTTGGATAAGATGGTGGAGCAATGGGGGAGTGAGGAATGGATCTGACTCATGAGCCCTTTTTACGCAGAGATCTCGCAATACTGCCGCAGTGAAGTCCCTTCGTCGTTATGCCACCTTTGTTTTTTTACACAGAACCAAACAACAAGCATCGTAATGCCACCCCAGAGTGTGATTTTGATAGCATGCTGGTATTCAGGAAGCAAAAGAGGATTGATGGGCACGACATGTACCACAACAGCATCAGCCTCAAGACTGACACACAACATGTGTCGGGTAGCTCTTTCTAAACAATGACAATGGCATAACATTTCTCTATAAATCTCCCGGTGATGGGTCGCATGCATAACATGTCATCAAAACATCACACCTGTCCTGTCCTGCTGGCTCAACTCTCTTTACTAAGACGTCGATTCGGCTCTTATAAGCCATCCCTAAATCCTTGTCATGAGAGATGGAAACAGGTAAAGCTGACCAGAGGGGCTCTGGTGAAACTCATAGGCCAGTCAACTATGAAGTGGATAAAAACAATTATAGAAACACTGATGAAAAGAAAGAAACCCAATAACTTAGGAGATGGAGGCTCTTCAAGCATACATGCATAAGAGACAATATAGACACATACTGAAAACCACATGGAGAGGGTGCATCAGAATCTTCTGTCTCCTGTGCAGCCTACCACATCAGGACCATGTACATAGAAGGAAAGACGACAGCCATCTTAGTTGAGGTAATTCAAGATCTCTGTCCTCGGCTTGTGTGAAACTAGATGGCTCTAGATGGGGAGAGAAGTTATGAGGTGGTTGATCTCATCTCCTGCTTGGAGGGTTAGGAGCTCCCGGACCTCATAGTCTCCCCACTTTGCAGACATTTTTGGTTGCTGATCTTCTTCTTTTAGTTAGCTGCTAACTGCTAGTAGCTGCTTTTTAAATCTCGCGGTGGTGGGTCACACGCATAACGTGTCATCAAAACATCACACCCATCTCATCCTGCCGACTCACACACTTTACACAGATGTTGATTTGGCTCTTTTACTACCTCCGCTGCCAGCTTAAAGGTGGAACAACTTTGTCCCCCAATTTCGTGTGCATTTTATACAGAACAGTGAGGCAGAATAATGGTGCAACATTCCCGCCCTGGAAAGGTTGTGTAAAGCCTGTGACTTCAAGTGGCCATGCCCTTAATTTTGCAGAACTTTAAGCTTTAATAAAATGTAATTGGGTGAGTTGTGTAAAAGTTGACCCTCAGTTGTCATGGATGTTGAAATTAGCTACAGAGACCAAACTGTTTTTTGCACCAGGCTGAAGACATGTTTATTTTTGCTGTAATATTGGGCATTTTAACATTGGAGTCTATGGGGACTGACTCATCATTACTTGTTAAATATACAGGTTAGAACTTAGAGGAATGTAGCCTCCATACAGAGATGCGTTCAGCGTACAAAGGACATAATGGGAGTCACGTGTCAAAAGTCCAGCGTCTGTTTGGTAATTGTTGTGTCTGTCGTACAGGCCTGCAGATGGACCACGCCTCCCTGCTGAAGCAGTTTGAACATCTGGATCCCCACAATCAAAACACCTTTGAGGCCAAAGACCTCAAGCTGCTAATCTCCACGGTAAGATCCTCCAGAGATAATAAAAACTGGATTGTTTTTGACCCCAGAGACTGAAAAATCAGTCAGTGGTTTATATGTTTTGACAAAAGTTTTGATGGAATGTGGGAACGTGATGAATCCCCTCACAGTCCAGCAGAATCAAAGTGACATTGATAAGACTCGAGGGTGCTACAATTTCAGGTCAAAACAAGATGGCAGATCTGTCACTGATTGTTCCAGACATCTAAAATGTTTGCTTTATATTAAATGTGACCCCACTTTTTGATTTTTATGACAACAGTCTCTGTCTGGCTCTTTGTCTCTAGGCCACCAAGGACTTGGAGAACTACGACGCTGAGAGACATGAGGAGTTCAAACGCTACGAGATGCTGAAGGAGCATGAGAGACGGGAGTACCTGAAGGGCCTGGACCAGGAGAAGAGGGAGAAAGAGGAGAAGAGAATGCAGGAGCTTAAGGAGAAACACCGCCAGCACCCAAAAGTCAACGCTCCGGTACGCACAAATGCACCCATGTTGTGTTTTGGTGGAAACAAGTTTAAGTGAAGCTCTCTTACATGTTTTATCTCTTTCTGCTGCACACGCAGGGTAGTGTTGCTCAGCTACGGGAAGTTTGGGAGGAGACAGACGGACTGGATCCTCAGGAGTTCAACCCCAAAACATTTTTTAAACTACATGGTGAGTGACAGCTCCTCTTTTAACCCCTGTCCTTTATAATGATATGAATAAATTCAAATAAAGGTCTTCTCTGCCCTGTTTAGATACAAATGAAGATGATGTTTTAGATGAGCAGGAATTGGAGGCTCTCTTCACTAAAGAGGTAAGGAACCTATAATGCATCATGGCCTTATAATAAATGTTTGGTTTTACTATGAAACCCCCTAAAATCCCATGACAGAAAATCAAAAATGGATGATCATCTATTTGAAAATACAGCTGTTTCATCTGCGCCCCTGCAGACTTTCTAAAAGTAAAAGTTTTGAACCTGACAGCAGTGATATGCACAGCAGCACGGTAACATCTGTTCACTTCCCTCCTCCAGCTGGAGAAGGTCTATGACCCGAAGAACGAGGAAGACGATATGATGGAGATGGAGGAAGAAAGGCTCAGGATGAGGGAGCACGTCATGAAGAATGTGAGTTTTAAGTATTCACTTTGATCTCTCTTTGCTCTTGTTTTCATCACATGCCATGAGTCACTCTCCACTGTTTTTCTCCCCTCCGCTTTGCTTTGACTGTTAATGTTTCTGTGTTAAAAGGTGGACACAAATAAAGATCGTCTCGTCAGCCTGGAGGAGTTCCTGAAATCCACCGAGAAGAAGGAGTTCAGTAATCCCAAAGAGTGGGAGGTAAAGAGCCCAGAGGTGGCCTGAAGGTTGGGGAAGTGGGCGGGCGATTGGAGGGTCAGTGGTTCAAATCCCAGGACAGGCTGGGGAAATGTGGGCGGTGAAGTTAAATGGTACGATATTCTTTCCCTCATCAACTCGCACTCTTGGAGCTGCTTCTACAAGTGGCTGCTGTGAATAGAAAAAACGAAGTGTAACGTTGCATTTACTTGCACCGCACCGCTATAACGCTGTTGGATTGGAGGGACGGTTTCAGTGCAGCAGAAGCAGAGATATCGTCTTTGTTTTTCACACATTCTTCTTCCTCTTCAAAACATGTTGCCTAAACTAGCTACAATGCAAGTTGTCTGTTGAGTCAGAGATTCAAGTGTTATGCTAGTAGCGTCTGATGCAGCCTCGAGCTTCCAGCCTGCAGCAGAGATGAGTAGCAGGCTAACTCAGCACAAAAAGGGTTAAAAAAATTTCAAACTTGTAGTTTCCTCTGGATCCACATATGCAGTAATACACACTGAGGCCTGGTTATAGGTGTTTCAAATAAGGTGGGGTAAGGTTAAACTTTAAAGTGCTTGGTTAAATAAGGGTGTGTTTGCACTTCAGAACTAGATTTTCAGCAGGTTTCTGTAAATATATCATTGTCAAAGCCATCCTCAGCTTCAGTGAAGAGTTTTAATGTAATGAAAATATCACAGGAAGGACAACCTGTTCTCATTTCCAGGGCATCAAATACGGATCCTTTGTTACGCCCCTCGGCGACCCATAACGAGCACGCTCAACTCAAACGCATTGTAACAGGTGGTTTATGTTGTGTTGTGGCTAGGTTTGCTTAACAAAAAATGTCATGTTTTGGGTCAAAATAAGTACAAGTGTAACGTAATATAAGGTGACGAAAACGTGTCAAATGACTGAGGTCAGTATACGACAGCTGTATGTCAATTGCATTTTGTTAAACTACATTGTTACAACATTGAGTTCAGGTTTCAGCCTGAACACAAAGTATTGTCCCCGGGATGAAAGTTAGGTTGTGTTTGACCCATACACCTCTCTTCCCTTCCGCCTACGTGAACTTTCTCGCTCTTTCTACTGTGTCAGTTGCTCTCAGAATCAGATTTTGCAGCAAATGGGTTTACACCGTAGTTATGTGAAAGCCAGTGTGTCACATTAAGATGCCTATGGCGTCGATATCACGTGACAAAGCGGCAGTATTTGACGCCCTGGGAATGAGAACGTGGGCGGGAATGCTGAATATTTATTATTTTTATTTTAAAAAAAGGAGTTGGCAGTACATCTGGCATGAACCCCATAATACACATTTCTCTTCCAGTAAATGAGGGATTATGATTATTAAGTCACATAAAGAGCATCTCAAACATCAGCAAAGAATGCTTAGTAAAGAAGGTGAATGGAGACAATAGAACAGACCCGTAATATTTTATAGAGTAAATTCTTTGTGTTACATCCGTTTCCCCTGCTGCAGACTCTGGAGGCCAAACCGGTGTACACAGAGGAAGAGCTGCAGCGATTTGAGGTTGAACTCCGAGACAAAGAGGAGGAGCTGAAGAGGAAGGCAGAGAATCTGCGTCAGCAGCAGGAGCTGCTGAAGGAGAGAGGCAAAGCTCTGGAGGCCCAGAGGAGAGAGTACCAGCAGGTAACTGTCCCGCCATGTCAGTCACGGCTTCACGCCATCTGAGACTGGACTACAAGACACAATCATACAGGGGGCAACCTTGAATTCTATTCACTCAACAACCAGTTTTCAGCCTGTAATAAGAGTCAAGCATGTACAGATAATTCAATTTTTCTATTTCAGGCAGTGTTAGAAATGTCCCAGAGACAGAAAGAGCAGCAGGCAGCAGACGGGCAGCCTCCTGCGGGTCCTAACGGAGAACTACAGTTTCAACCAGAGGCACAAAAAGTGGAAGATAAAGGTAAACAATCTGTGATGTGATATGTGTTATTGTTGGTATGGATTTCTGTAGTGATTGTTTTTTATCGAGTGAATCTTTCTCTTCTCTCTCCCTCACAGAGGCAAAAGTCCCAGCTGAGCAGCAAGCCGAGGCCCCGAATAATCTGCCCGCAGAGCCTCCACAGAATCTGCCTTTACACACTTAACGCAGCACGCTCTGACAGCCTTAACACACACACACACACACACACACACACACACTCACTCCGATTTGCACTGACACAGATACCAAGATGGGTTCCACAAAGTGAATAACATGAACTGTATGTATAAATTTAGACGGACGTGGCTCGCTAATCATGACATATTGTACTGTGTGTTCATCTCTGTGGTCTACATTAGATTTAAAGATCTCAAAGCAACAGTATACGTATTTTCAGAAATCTTCAGTTTCAGTGAAGTATTCATTAACGCATGGTCTAATGTGTGAAGTCATAAACATCATCAAATAAAGTCTTAATTTAAAGCCTCTAAACCAGACTTCTCTCTGATTTGATGTGAAGGTATTTGGGGGTCACTGGCCGGGACAAATTTCCACTGTGTACGTTCCACCTTCCTCTACAATAGAATAAGTATGAAAGGTACTCTATGATAAATCCAGACACAAGGAGATAAGCGGATGTGTGTGTCACCCCGTTACGATGTGTTCTGTGCTCCCAGCCTCTTCCCTTCCTCCTCCTCCTCCTCCTGTGGGTCACTGTGTGCCTCTGCAGACACTGGGCCTGTTGTCCACTGTCATGGCTCCCCGGGGACCTCCTGATGCTTGTTGTTGTCCCGCTGAAGAGATGCTCCCCTGGCCGCCGCTCAGGGCATTCCTATCAGCATTCCTCTAACCCGCTGACCTGTCGTGACCCCGCAGGGCCCCTCCCCTCCTGGTGTCCTCGCAGCTGCCCGCTGTCAGTCACCACTGTCATATCTGGCAAATAAAGACATCTTCAGGAAGCTGCCTGGATCATCAAGTTGGTGTTTATTACGACGTAATGCCTGGAGTTCAGACGCAGCAGGAACATTTATTTTGAAATGTCCAGTCTCAGAGGTAGAGAAGCACTATGGTTGTTCTTCCATGTAAACAGGTTTTGATATTTCCCAGCTAATATGAATACATAATATACACTTTCTTTTTTAGCACAAATGCACATGCAAACCAGGTAAAGCATTATACTTTTATTCTGGAAGATAATCAAAAACTGTTTTTATAGCTGATGTTGATGGATGTAAATAGTATGCCTGTAATGCAGACGGGGATGATGGTGTGACAGTCAATCTGTTGAGATGCTTTGATGAACCTTAACTTCTTAATTTAAGACATTCAAACAAAATTATGAACTTTTTTTTATAAGATTAAGATAAAAAAAAAAAGTAGCTGTTAAAGCCATTTTTATATGTTGAAATAACACAAGACCAAATTTTAAAATGCTTAAGAACTGAAAGAATACAAAAGGAAATCATGGAAAAGCTTAGCTAAAGAAGTATATATTTAATTCTATACTTAAATAAAAGTATAAGAAATAATTAGACAACGGGATTCATTATTCATGTGGTGGGATTGTGTCTGTCTTTTATTAGCCACTTTCCCTCAAGATGATTTCCTGTAAATTTTTGGTGAGGCTCTGCTCCCTGTGGGAACTCTTAACAGGTCCATGTTGTGTGGTGTCTGCTGGTCTGCAGAGAGCTTCATCCACAACAGGAGCTCTGACATTTCATCCAAGTGTTTGTGACCAGAGGTGGCACTGAAGCTGTCAACACACTGTCAGCGGCTCTGTTAAGACGTCATGGCAGGACGGCATGATGCACTGTGATCCTGTGAGTACTCTGTGCTCAGGAGTGTTATAAATGTAAATTACTGTATTCTCTTTTCTCCTAATATTTCTGTTTTTTTTTTATTTTTTAAGAAAGATTAATTTTACTTTTGATATAAAGCATTTTACTGCAACGACACTTCATTATTCTTCTTCATAAGTAAAATGTAATGACAGAATCTGGACATTTAAAGCAGTATTATTCCATGATAGGTTATTATTGCTTGAAGTATTACAGTTGAAGAATAAAAGTTCTTCCTTATTCAGTGACAGGGGCCTCAGTGAGTTGTGCATCCCTCAAAGACGAACAAATAAGCACTGTCATTCTATAAATGGCTCTTCTCTATGTTTTTACAGTCTCAGATGAGGTTGTCATTTGAGGTTGTGTTGTGTGAAGGTCTTTGCTGATAGTGTTAAATATTTCTGAGGCAGTCAGTCAAGTCTGTGATTAAGAAAAAACTTCATTAGGTAATAGACTTAATTCAGAAAGAGGTGACATAGTGCCTTACTGTGCTTTTTATTTTTATGCTGCCTCACTGCAAAGAGAATTTCCTCTGACCTGAACCATCAGTGATCAGTTTTTTTGTTCATCTCTCCAAATTATGATTTTTTTTTTTCTTTCTCCAAATTTAATTTGGCTGCACTTTGAATCTCACTGGTCCCTCTACTGTACATCATCCTCACTGAAGAGGGCATTACGTCACCTCCACCACATCCCCTCCTCCCCCCTCTCACTCCGTCACTACCTGGGTGCTAAAGACCCGCCTCCCCTGCGCTGTGACTGGCTGACAGACCGAGCCTTTCATGACTGGTGATAGTGACTGGTAAATTTTTACTGACATAAGAAGCGGGTGATTTAATCATAAAGAAGGAATTGTCAACATTTTTATTCAGTAGGTTTGAATAAATCATTTAACCCCCATAAGAACCCCCCAAATGACTCACTTTATAATAAACTTTTAACAAAAGTCAAAGTTCTGGTCATTTTAAAGTTGTTTATCTCAGACTGTGACCTTCTAAATGTTGCTCATACTCCTCAGTTTCACACAAAAACATTAAAGTCCATGATAGTTGTTTAAAATGTAGACATTTGGCCTAAACTCTTATGGTACCAGTTCATTGCATTTGATTATTTGGCCACCAGAGGACGCACTTGTTTAATTATTTCAGCAAGTTTCATGTGCCGCACAGTGAGGGTAAATTAAGGAAATAATTCTAACTCTGATCGTGTGTTTTAGTTTTGTGTTTCAAGACAGAAAACTTTAAAAGGGTGCAGTTAGAGATGAGTGTGAGGATGTGAGGAGTTTCTGTGGTGGCCGCCGGTGTGAGCTTGTTTCTTTAAGACCCAGCATCTCACTGAGGAGGAGAGATGAGGGACGATAAACGATGGGAGGTCGTCAAGGTGCACACTAACATCAGGAAGGAAGCCGGAAGCGCTATTTGTCTTCACAATAAAGTTTCAACCAAGTAGTGTTTTGTTATAGGTTATTTTTAGAAGGGATGTATTTTATCTTTTAACAGAGTGACACTACATTACTCAGTTTCAACAAAAGATAGATGTCCACAATGAGTCAATACTGATCATTACACCTGTCCGTGGTTCCTGTTAGCTTGCCTGTCCTGTAAATCAGTGTTTTCCAGCTTTTTCTGGCTTGTGATCCTTTAGAGCAAAGTGGTGTCTACTCAGAATCAGGTGCATTATGTTTAGTTGTAAGCAGCTCAATCAAAGACTGATGTTTCCTCCTCAAACGGTTTAATTTGAATAGTTTTAAGACATCTGAAGAGATACAACTATCAAGTTTCCCTCAATAAAAACACAGTGATGAGAGACACATGAAATTGTAGCAGAATTACTATGTGGTTTTTAATGATCCTTTTTACTTTACCTAATAAATCCAGCCCTGAATCATACTAATACTACTAATAAAACTACTTATACTAAAACCAATACTACTAACAATATAATCATTCTTATTATCATTATGATATATTAGTATAGATTATATTTAAATAACGTATATACGTATATATCATTATCACACTATACACTAAAATGTATATAATAATATTAAATATATGGTGGTTCCCAACCATTTTCCCAAGAGCCCCCCTTTTCTGTTATTGAGTAAACTGATGATCCCTGACTATGTGACATATTTAATGGCTATTTCATATTATATTCAACGTATAACAATAACAGCACAGAACATCTGATAAACTGCACTGTTGACTCAAATAGTGAACACAATAGCTACAGGAAGTTTCTGTACAACAAGCGATTTGGGTCAAATTTGGGCAAATTATTATTTGTGAATATTCATCAAAGATTAGTTCTTTTTTTGGGACAAATTCAGTGTATTCTTCTCCCTGAGGGCAATGTCCTGTTAGTTCATTGGTTGTTTTAAGTGTGTACCTTTCTAATGCAGGGCAAAGCCGTTAAGCATAGAGTGAAGTCTCTGTGACCAAGCTTATATCTCGAATAATAATTTAAACTTTTAAAATAATAGTTTAAATTAGTTTTCTTCACAGAAATGAATAAAATGCTCAGATATAAGCCTGTATAGTTAATTTATTATTATTATTTAAGTTTTCTTATACCCCCTTAATTCAAGAGGGCCTCCCAACTCTTTGGTGATCCCTGATGGGGCCACAACCCCCGGTTGGGAACCAGTGAGCTAAATGACAAATAAAATGAGAGCAACAAATTAGATAAGAGGAAAGAAAAGCAATTTAAACAAAACAAAAGTTAAATAAGCAATTAAAATACTCAAGGACATTGACTCAGTGTGTGTAGGTGAGCTGTGTAATGAACTGTAGGTTCCATGTGGTCATTTTTAACATATTTGGATTCGTCATATTTTCTTACATCCAAATCTTTGTGGCACTTCGGTCACACAATCGATGCACTGGATCTGACCAGCTGTTTGCATGCATTTGGAGACTTGCGTCTTTTATTGTGAAAGTCCTGACCGGATGTTGCACGTGTTTCCTGCGTGCAGCTTGACGCAGCGGCTGAGCAGCACTGTCGCTCCCACAGCAGAGAGAGAGGGAGGGGATGGGGCAGGCTGGTAACCGGGCTGTAACGGGGATAAGCTGCAGCCTCCGTGTCTCAGGTGCTCCGATGGAGTGAACCGGCCAGCGATGCGCCTTTACTTCCTTTCTCTGTCCATCATGGAGAGGGTAAGACACACTGACCGTCCGGCGGCGGCTGGAAGCCACCGTGATGCTCGGTACACAGATCTAGGCGTGCGTTAGACCGTCCAGCTGTTTTTATGGGTGGGGGTGGTGTGGGGAGGAGGAGGAGGGGGGGCAGTGGGGTGTTGATAGGAAATAGACGCCTTGCAGTCGGAATAAAGCCAAAGCGGCGCACCGTGTTCCGACATCTGGCTCCATCATATCCCTAAAAATAATCCAATTGCGTGATATCTTGTGATTGAATGTGTTAATTAGGCCTACATCATTTCCAGCGTGATTGGCACCTCCTACCATGATGTGATAGCGGTGTGAGGCTACACTGCTCAGCCCTACATGCACAGAAATAGGCTGTTTATTACATATTTACACCTTTTATTTTGTTAGACAGCAATCCATCTCCCGTCCTGACACCCTGAGGATAATAAGCCTCCTGATTCCCCCACAGTATTTTTTTACAGATGGGTTCCGGAGCCGTAGAGAGAAGCCCATTTCCTCCTGGATACAGCCCGTAATTACAATTCATGATGACACCCTTTTTTCTCTCCTCACACATGAATGTATGAAACAGCGCCGCATCTTTCTGCTACCTACAGGCCTGATAATTGTTCTGTGTTTGCGTGACGGCGTTTTTGTAGGCTGCTGAGGTAAAGCCACCATTCACGACTCATTTCCGTACATCATGCGCATTCATTTTCACCATCATGATGACTATGGACGCTCGGATACATAAAGCCGAGACATGCACTGATGGATGAATTACTCCAGACGTTGGGTATCGCGATGGCAGTCAGTGGAAGAGAGAGCTGTGCTGCAACAGCAATGCTTTTTCTGTCTTTGAGGTTTGGAGGAACGCCTGGGAGAGGTGCATGTAGTGTGTGTGTGTGTGTGTGTGTGTGTGAGTGTGTGTGTGTGTGTGTGTGTCAGGGTGGCTCACGTGTGATGGTATGAGGGATCACAACCTGGTGGGCAGCACAGGCTTTATTACAACATCCTGTGCTCCACATTATTTTGTTCTGTCACATTATTCACACTAAAATGTCCTCTCCCTCTTTTCTTCTTCTTCTCTCCAGGTTCGTCTCTCATCTCAGTGAAGCCTGGGCCAGGGGTCAGAGGTCATCCACCAAACCTGCACTTCTCCCTCTCACCCCTGCACCCCCACCCCACCCTGTCCCTCCACCAGCCCCTGTCACCCCACACTGTTTCCCCAGAACACTGGAACTTATCTGACCTCCTCTTCCCCACACTTTTCTCTCCCTCACACACTCACACACTCACAGAGCTCGCCCCCCCCAGCACTTGTCTCTTGCCTGCCACCCAATCAGCTTGAGAGGAACGACCCCCCCCTAACCGACGAAGTCACTGTTGGCCAGTTCATGACGAGTCAGTGCTCCACCAGACGAGTGTCCTAGACAGCTTCTCAGATAACACCTCTCACACCCAGGCCTCAAGATGATGTGCGAGGTGATGCCCACCATCTCGGAGGACGGGCGCGGCGGCGGAGGAGGCGGCTCGTCTTCCCCGGCGGGGGGCGGAGGAGGGATGGGCGGAGGGATGGGAGGCATGGGGGGCTATGGCGGCAGGGATCCCCGCAGCGGTGGTGGTGGTGCCGGCGGCGGCGGTGGCAGCGACGAAGGGGGCAGCACTGGCAACCTGGAGTCGCTGATGGTGAATATGCTGACGGAGAGGGAGAGGCTGCTGGAGAGCCTGAGGGAGACCCAGGACAGCTTGGGGACGGCGCACCTACGCCTGAGGGAGCTGGGCCACGAGAAGGAGTCGCTCCAGAGGCAGCTGTCCATCGCCCTGCCACAGGTACGACGACTTAGGGGGTCAAGAGGAGGTGGGAGCAACTGATACACCAAGTTTTAATATCACATAATGCTGTTTCAGTACTGCGCCGTAGCACACACTACCAGGCATAGGCCCAGGGGCCCATGTGTCAGGGGCCTCCTGGCCTTTACTTCAAATACCAACCAGGAAGAGACTCAAAATGACCACAAAGAGACATAAAACAACAACAAAAAAGACATAAAATAACCTCAAAGAGACACAGAATGATCACAAAGTGTGTGTGTCTTGCTCCAGTGTAGGAGAGGTGGTGGGGCCCTTTGCATATCGGTGCCCAGGGGCCCATTGTCTCATTATCCGCCCATGTCTGTAGGAGGGTATCGTTATTTTTATAGCTACTATTATACCTACATTGAAATAGGCCATATTTGTGTTTTGCCTTGTCAAGGTCAGAGTGAAAGTGTGAATGAAGGAAGGTTTCATCAAAAAATGATCTGTGCAAGATCTGTGGCTTGAAAGGGCAAGATCAGTCATAGCTCTAATGGCACTGTATTATGTAAGGTAAAGACAAGTGCATGCACAGTCCAGATTTTAGATTTTACTTTGCGTGTTTGCCTTAAGAAACAGTTCACCTCAAAATGAAGACCTATTTGTATCAGAGTGTAATGCGTAAAGTACATCATTTACGCCATTATCTCTCAAGTAGTTATTCACAGTGCCATGGACAGACACATGCACATCCTGCAGTAGCATGCGAGGATACACTGCACTGCACGCATGACTGAAGCATGATCACTGAGGAAAACATAGGAGATGATGCCTGGACCCGTATTTCAACGATCTATTCACTAAACTAAACAGTGTTAAGAGGCTGTTTTAAAAAACGCTGTGTGTTTTATGCTTTCATTAGAGCAGGAAAAAAGACTGTTAGCTACGAGCTTAAGCTTTAATAGTTTGGGTGAAGGTTGAGATTGAACAGATGGAAGTATTGGTAAGAATCTGCTGTTTGTTTTTTGGTTCTCCATGCTGGCACGTGGGTGTGTGGTTGTGGTGAACTGTTCCTTTAATGCTCCTAGTACTCTCAGCTACTAGATTCAGATACCGTTGGGGATGTGCATGAGTCTGTTTTGAAAACAGGGAGAAACAGGCAGCTCAAAAACTTAACCCTGAGAAATTCTAAATGAAGATCTAATAAACATATGCAGAATAAGAACACCAGAATACAGGATTAACTTCAACATTCATGCTTGCAGGCAGCAGTGTTGGAAAAGTACGAAAATCATTTTCTTACTACATAAAAAAGCATCAAAAGCAAAAAAAAACCTCTACTACTGAAAGTAAAAATCCTACATTCAAAATCTGACATCAGCCTAAGTAAACACGTATTATCGGTCGGATCTTGTACTGTATCAAAAGTACTCCTAGTGAAAATGGTTCCTTTCACAGTGTTGAATTATTGATGCGTTAACCTGTTAGCAGGGTTTTAATGTTGCAGCCGGTCCAGGTGGCGCTGAGTCTGACTCCTTTATTGTTCTGCTGGGGAGTTTAAAGTACAGCAACACAGATGGAAACCATCGTATCTCCAACATCAACATCATCTTTCTTTTCTCCCATTAAAACCCTTTAGACGATGCCACAAATGTGAAGCTAAGATAAGGCTGCATTGTGAAGTCTTCAGGGTAAAACATAGCTGCGATATTATAACAGCGGGTACTTAATGAGCTCAGTGCATGGGGAATTACAGATTGAAAGAAATACAACCAATACCTTAAAATTGTACTTGACTGTAGTAAAATTCTTAACTTAAAGGAGTATTTGACTGCTGGAAAGATGTTTTTATTTTCTCAAAACTGGGTTGTTTGTGCAGTAGAAAGATGAAGATACTGTGGTACACGCTTTCACGCAAGAGGTAGAAAACCTACAACTCCCAGAATGTTTTGTGCCGCACTGGGCCAAAAAAAGGTCCCGCTGGTGCTGGTTGCTTGTCGGAAAAACAATATGGCGGTCGGTAGGTAATGATTGATCTTGAATAACAGCTAAACAGTAAACTAAAAATATGTTTTAGTTTTAGTTTTCAGTTTATAGTTTGGTCTGTGTTTTAGAGCGAGAGGTAGCTTTCTCTCTCGATCCACTTCTATACTCTGCGTCATGGTCATGGGCATTCAAATATGAGGAAGTACAATCTGTAGTTTGAACGACAGACCTAGAGCCAGCGAACATTATCATCCGGCGGATTTTTACTGTCTAATGAGCAGGAAGATCTGGGCACTGACAAGAAGGAGGGAAGTTTAAAAGTTCATCGACACATACTACCCACACTATTATGACACAGAGCTGGTTGAAAATCAGCAAAGTATTCCTTTAATGATGCTGGATTATCATTCAGCAACCATGACAAAATACCACTAGAACGAAGCATACAAACCTGTAATGCACTTGACAGGCAAACTTATCACACAATGATGTAGGCTTTCTAACACCAGCCTACAATGATGCTCTTTGATAACTGGTGAGAGTTACTGGGTTGCACAGTGGTTAATGCACTTCCTTTGTGCAGTATATAGAGCCTTCATTTTCCTAGGAGATCTTACCCAGTGGCAGACAGAACTGCACGGTGAAAGCCAGGCTTACAGGAACCAGTCTAAATGCCAGTTGTGTCACTGTATAGCTCTTACATTGTGCAACAATGCAACAGCATCAACACTTACTTTATAATGATAAGTTAAAGCAAAAAAAGTATAAAGCCTGTGATCTTTGACAAACCCAGAACAATCTGTATGAACAATTTTTGCACCAAAAAACCCCATCAGCATTAAATTGTGACTGTATGTGCCATGCAGGTAGCTGGAAATGACGTATACCTTTGCTTTTTTGTAAAAGGCAAGCAAAATACTGTGTTATTTTGTGTGAAAAAATAAAAATCATTGGAAAGTTACATCAATACAGTGCTATAACAGATAATACAACTTTAAATTTTGGTTAAAGATGTGTCATTTCACCTGATTGCATTAGGAAATACAGTCACATCTTCAGAAACAAGCTAAAACTCTTTGTTATTGTGCTGCTATTTTTTCAGTCTTTGAGGATTATAGAAATACTTCCAGAGCAGCGGCTAGTGTTGGTGACCTGCCTTCTAGGTTTTCTAAAATTGTTATGATTATTTTTTTCTAAAATTGCTTACCTGTGTGATGGTAATACACGAGAAGCACAAGGTGGGGCTGAGCTACAACCTGGAGACGATGGCAAAATGTTGCATCTAACCCTGCAGTCCAGGAGCCAATTATTATATTATCCCACATCCCAGTGCCCGAGAGCTAATCATTTTGTAATTCCACTCAACATACAAGGGCTCCGTCTCTATTTTCAGGCGGGAGTCATTGTTGGATGCCTCGGGCGCCGATGATGCCTCCCTCATTGTTAGTGCACTATTTTTCTCTGTCGCTACGCCTGAAAAAAAGAAATCAAAATGAAATAACAGATGTAGCAGCGCCGCACGTTCTAACACACAGTGACTGGACATTAAAGGGCAATATTACCTCACTGAGAGGAGATCAATATGGTGCACACATCTGCAGAAACACACACACGGGCACAGAGGAACACACGGAGCTGTGATACATGCTACAGTAGATGAGTTCACTGAGTTCGTCTGTGTGTGTTAGACGTTGCCAAGAGAGAAAAATAGGAGAGAGGGATGGAGAGAGTGACAGCATGGCACACACACACACACACATACACGGAGAAAAACCTGGTGATATGAAACACACAGAGACTAACAAATCAAGCCTATTTGCATATTGCTGCATACTAATAAGGTGGCTTCTAGAGTCTGTTTTAGATGTGGTGTATCATGACAGGGGGAGATTGAAATGGATGAAGAGGGAGAGTGGCAGAGAGAGTTGGAAAAAGCTGAATGCCAGCGTAGAATGATTTGCATCGACCAAAATGACAGCGATCGAAAGAGAGGAATCTAGAAAGTGTGTGGTACCGGTGGTCCATCTCACTCCATCTTTTACATGAATTAATCCCAGAATTATGATATCCTTTGGGCCCAGAACATGCCATCTGCACACAGCAATTTCCTCCTTGATCCTCCCTACTTCCATCTTTTCAAATAAGCTTCTTTCCTTTCACGTCTTTCTTCATCCTCCCATAATTCAGCCCAGTGAGCACATGAGATGTAGAGGCTTGTTAGAGACTGTACATGCTGTACTTTTTTTTTTTTTTTTTTTTGTAAATGCATTTTGGCTGGCAGAGGGTGTCGAGGTAAGGCGGCTGTTTGCTGCCGTGTGGGTAAACTGATGAGTGGCAACACAGAGCAAAGAAAACAGCGGCACGGCGCATCCATCAGTGCCCTTTAATGACTTGTTTTGCATAAGCAGGTTTTGAAAAACACACAAGATTCAGCGCACACGTGGTCGTGTGCTCTGTGTCATGTGCGTATCACGCCACCGTCATGCACGAGCAGAGAGGACGATCAGTGCACGGACGAGTGGTTGTGCATAAGATCATGTGTTCAGTGGAGGGCTGTGATTGGAGAAAAAAAAAAATCATCTCTGCTGAAAGTTAGACTTCATGATGTCACTCTCTGTGTTGATTTGTTGCCATAGACACATTAAGTTTGACCAAAGGCAACAGATTTTAATCATAACTATCATGTAGCTAACCTCACGTTATACATAATTGGATTAAATTACACAAAATCACAACAATTCAACTGGACTGCTGTCAGTTGGAAATATAAGACATTACAGTGCGCTGGCCTCACTCCAGCTCCTCTCATGCTTGTTTAACCTCCAGGCGTTTGTTTTAATGACGGCCAAACGCACAGCCAGTCGTGGTTATTGAGCAATTAAACCAATTTCAGGTGCAGCACGTGCAATAAACCTGGTTGTTAGATTTTATATCGAGGCCTGGTTTAAGACTCCCGGTGGCCATTAACCGTGAGCGCTGTGGTAGATATGGCAAAGATTATACAGTATGTTGCTGTGTGGAGGGGTTTCCTCGCTGCGTGTCTGTGCTTGTTTTTTCATCGCAGTGAAAGTCTGTGTGGTTGACTGTGTGTGTTTGCTAATGAAATCAAGACATGTTCACTGTAGATAATTGTGCTGTGTGGGTCAAGGGGAAATATTGGCAGTAAACGTTACATTCTGCAGTCTTTGTTTATTAGTGTAAGTTTGTCATTCTTTGGGTAAAGTGGCCAAAGTCAGGGGAGGTCACCTCATGCTGAGGGCCATGGAGTTTGGCAACGATTTTTTTTTAAAACTTATTCTCATTTGTTGGTTTTAGACCTGCTGACTCAACATTCAACTCATTTATACAATGGAGAAATTCATAAAAGAAGCATTCATTCATTCTTTACTGTAACAGCTTATCCTGTTAAGGGTTGTGGGGGGGATGGAGCTTATCACCATTAATGAAGCAACAGAGGAAATAAAAATATTTGCCTCACGGTGGAGATCCAGTGCATGGCAGCCCATTTCCACCAGTGTGATGAAAAGAAAAAAAGACCCTGTAGGTCCTAATGAGGAACTTTTTTGAATGACTAAGTGTCTTAAAATAATGACTAACTTATTTGAAAGTAATGACTGGCTTATCTTAAAATAATAACTTACTTATCTCAAATAATTAACTTCCTTATCTCAAAATGATGACTTAGTGTCTCAAAATAATGAGAGTCCTCCTGAAAATGAGTTAGTACAATTTCTCATTATTTTGAGATGACATGACAATATTCTGAGGTAACTATGTCATTATTTTTGAGAAAGCTTATCTTGATATCTCGGTGTCTTGAGATACTAACTTGTTGTTTCAAGATACCAATTCATTATTTTCATGTACTAACTCATTATTTTGAGACACAAAGTCTTTTTGTTTAGGTAGAAACCCTGTTTTATAAGGATATTTGAAGTCATTATGTTGAGAAAGTTTCTCATTATTTTAAGATATCAGGTCATTATTTCGAGCAAGTTTCTCAATATAATGACTTGCAGGATTGTGTTTCTGTCACACAGGCAGAAATGGGCTCCCATACAATACAACACAGCCATAAGACATAAAACATGGAAACCTTCACTCCCCTGCTAACTTGTTTCTAATCCCTCCTCCTGTAAAACCAGCCAGCCAAGCCAAGTTTGTACCTGCTCTCTGACGGCATTCTGGGAAATGAAGGAGGTCACCAATTCAAGCGGTCAGGACAGTATTAGGGAGAGAGGGAGAGAGAGTAGAGCGCTTCATAACAGAATAATTTGTCGATACAGTTTGATGAGTGTGTGTGATCATGACCTCATGCAGCAGCATCGAGTCAATAACAGCTCCCTCTTGTGACCCTGCAGGAGTTTGCAGTGCTGACCAAAGAGCTGAACCTCTGCCGGGAGCAGCTGCTGGAGAGAGAGGAGGAGATAGCAGAGCTGAAAGCGGAGAGGAACAACACACGAGTCAGTACACTCACACATCTGCACCGAATGTCTGTTTAACATTATCTTCCTTATTTATTTGGTAATTACAGTTCTGGTCTAATTTTTTTGGCACAAGTTTTTATTTGTTCTGGAAGAAATCACTGTGAAATGTGAACTCTAATCATCTGAGACCAGTTATAACAGATAGGAGGTGCACTGGGAGAGGTTTTATTGTATGTGGGCCACATGTGTTTCCAGCTGCTGCTTGAACATCTGGAGTGCCTGGTGTCCCGTCACGAGCGCAGCCTGAGGATGACCGTGGTGAAGAGGCAGGCCCAGTCCCCAGCTGGGGTCTCCAGCGAAGTGGAGGTCTTAAAAGCACTCAAGTCTCTGTTTGAGCACCACAAAGCTCTGGATGAGAAGGTGAGGGAAAGACTACGGGTGGCTTTGGAGCGAGTGGCGTCCCTGGAGGAAGAGCTGCAGTCCTCTTCTCAAGAGGTGAGTCCACGTTTCTGTGCTTGTTTCCAGAAGTTTCAGTGAATTACTGATGTCTTAATGAAGTCTCTCCTGACAATTCTGCCCTGTATTGTTTTAGGTTCTGTCTTTAAGGGAACAAATCAAGCGACGGCAGCAAGGACTAGACAACGGCAAAGAGGTGATTGGACGCATTTATTATACAATTTCAGCAATGTAAATAACTCACAAAGAAGTTGAAGCACTAAAGCCAGCTTATGTTTCACACAAGCAATCACTTTCTCCTGTAAAGATGAGGAAGCTGGCAAAGTCGAGCAGAGATCTGTTAGTTGTAATTTGTCAACATGAAAAATCCTTAACTATGACTGGTTTGACAACTTCATGATGAGAAAAGAAGTCAGTGTCAGACCAGTGTAAAGTAAAAACAAGACTCGAGTCTGTCTGCGAGGCTGTACAGCGTGCTAACATGCTGACATTTAGCAGGTATAATGTTCACCATGTTCACCACCTCGGTTTAGCATGTTAGCATGCTAACATTTGCTAACTAGCTCCAAACACAATGGCTTTTTTTTTTGTTTTGTTTTTTTAAACAGTTTTTTACAGATTGTAATTTCGCATTTTCTTATGAGAATTTGTGAACAGGAAGTGGGCGCCATACTGTTTCCTGAAAAACTGAGATCAAACGTGAAACTAAGCAGTGCTGATGAATAAAACAAGACTGTTATTGTGTTGCCTATTTCTCACCGTAAATATTTTCAGTAACATAATTGTTTAATAGCTTAAACCGCAGTACGAGATTGGTTGTTGCCAGCCGACCGCCATATTGTTTCCTGTGTCAGAACAGAAAAGCTCACACTACGTCACCTATAAGTGGGAGTGTTTTTTAGTCCATATGGCACAGTGGATTCTGGTAGCTCTTGGTGTTCTACCTCTTAAGCAAACACAAGTGTCACAGCCCTTTTCCTCTGTTTTCCCTGGTCGTGTAGCACCAATTTCAAAAGTATTTGCGTCTTTCTACTGCAGAGACAGCCTAGTTTTATGAAAAAAACATCTTTCCAACAGTAAAATACTTCTTCAAGGCAAATGTATGATTTATGATACTGGGCTAAATTAATATGACTGACTTGACTAGTCTACAGCTGGTGGGAATGACAGTAGTTTTACAGGTGACTTGACAATGAAAATAAGCATTGGTTGCAGTCCTACAAATTTCATGTCAATCCATCCACTGGTTGAAAAGAGACAATTTCCCCAAACACAAGTATAATGGTGGCACACGATGAAAGGTCAGAGGATCTCTAAAGTCATTAGCATTCTCCCTCCGGGAACCATGAATGTCTGGCTGTGAATGTCAAGCTGTTGAGTCGATGTTGAGATATTTGACAGGACAAGACAAACTTTGACCTGCTGGTAGCCCCGGAGAAAAAGTCAGGAGATCACAAACATTATTAGGATTCATGATCGGGGCACCATAAATGTCCACACAAAATTTTACGGCTTTCTGTCCAGTGCTTGTTGAGATATTCCTTTTAGGACAAAAATGGTGAACAGGAAGTCAGACCACCAAAGAACACAATTTGCTTCCATGGAAGGCGATTACATTTAACGTAGAACATTAAAATCCAAAATGCTGCATAATTTCTTTCTCAATCACCAGCTGATCAGATTCCGCTGATTGCCAGAAGCCACTGACTCTAGTCTACAGTATATTTCTAGATCAGTATTGGTCCATTATGGCTCTCAGCCAGCAGCACTCAGCTCACTCCTATTGAGCAGCACTCGAAGAAGTTAGACACCATCTTGGATTTTGTATTGGTCCTAATATGATTTTCCCATAATCCATCAAAGTAAATTGTGTTTTTGTGACTTTACACTTTAACTTTATTTTCCGGTTAGTCCATATTTTCAACATTTGAAGTGGAGTTATATTTTGAATTTTACATTTAGAACTGGAAGAATATATTTGAAAATCCCACACTGTCAGCACATGATGTGTAGGGGGATCGTATTGTTTGCAATGTAATGGTACTTACTGCACCATTAATTAAAGTGAATATTTTCTCTTCATCCAGCGGCTTCCCAACGGACCTTCGTCCATCTTGGATGACGGGGACATCGACAGGCAGCGGGAGGGCGAGATAGAGCGACAGAGGTCAGAGCTGGGACAGCTGAAAGAGAGACTGGCCCTCATGTGCAGACAGGTACTCGAATCGGAGACACTCTTATGGTCTAATGCGTTCGCCAAAACAAACAAAATATCACACGCCAGGAGATGCTAACGGACAGAAAGTGACGTGTGTTCGCTCAACCTTGTATCCCCACACTCTCGCCTCCCGGCAGGTCGGGGAGATCGAGGAGCAGCTGACGTCCGCCAGGAGGGAGCTGGCCAGATCGGAGGAGGCCAACCAGAAACTACAGAGGGATGTGAAAGAGGTGAGACATCACCAAGCTGCTGACAGACAGTAATATGTGTGTCTGTCGCAGTGGCACAAAGAGTCTATTTAGCTCATACTCACAGAAATATGTAACACTTTGCTATGGTTACAAAGCCATTTGCCTACTTGGCAGCAGCGACTGTTACAGTACGCACCAGAGCCTCTACCCTGTAGCCATGGCGACAGTGCCATTGGTAATCAGTCACTGTGCTGGTAGCTGATTGAAAGGTGTATGGGGCATTTTCAGGCAAGAGGTAGTCGAGTCAGTTTACCCAGCAAACCCTTCTCCGTTCATGTCTTCTCCACGTCTAACTGCTTCTCCTCACTCGCTACTCTTTTATCTTCCCACTGTCTCCCCCCTGCTCCCCCCTCTGTCTCTCCTTGACTTGTGCAACTGCATAAGTGGGTGCTTCTGAAAGCTGTCAACAACAACTATTAACCAGTCATTATCATTCTTCAGCTAATAGCTGTTTGAGCTGAGTGAATTCCCTTTGATCAACACCTACTTGTAAACTTGACATTTGCCCTATCCCACTTTCTCTGTCTGCTCTTCTTTGCTTCCTATTTCTGCATCCGAGTCTTTACATTTTTCTCATATTCCTCCAGGCACTCTGTCAAAGGGAAGACATGGAAGAGAGAATCACCACATTAGAACGCAGGTTTGTGTTTTGTCTCTGTGAACTCTCGTTGCCTTCCTGCAAAGCGCTCTCCGCTCACTGCTCCGTCTGTCTGCCGGTTTGTTCTGCTTTGCAGGTACCTGAGCGCCCAGAGGGAGGCGACGTCTCTCCACGACATAAAAGATAAACTGGAGAACGAGTTGGCCAGCAAAGACTCTCTCTACAGACAGGTGGGGGAAAAGTCTCTTTCATCCCCGTGTGTGTCCGTGTTTCTGCCATTGATTGGCAGCTTGGCTGCGTTTCACGTTTCACGTTGGCACACAAGAGCGTGCCATCCGTGTGTTTTCTTCCCCCCCAAGTGGTTTTAATCATGTCTACTGCCCTCGGCGATCTTCGCTCACGCTACTGAGTTTCACCTACACTCCCTCTCATCCTGTTTTCTTGCAGAGCGAGGAGAAGAACCGGCAGCTCCAGGAACGTCTGGATGATGCCAAACAGAAGCTGCAGCAAACTCTGCAGAGGGCCGAGACGCTGCCTGAGATCGAGGCCCAGCTTGCACAGAGAGTGGCAGCACTCAACAAGGTGTGTGTGAGTGCAAGTGTGTGTGTGGCTGCAACCAAATGGTGCATTCTGGGAGGCACATTTTAAAAAGTGTCACAGGATTTTTTTGCCCCATATGATGACATTAGAATAACAGCATTTTCACCTGATAGCAGCAATATGGTGTATGCATATGTGCACAGACACAACTGCATGAGTGAGCGTGAGCATGTGTGGGCATGCAGGCTGGTGCAGGCATGAATATATATTATTGTGCGCGTGTGTGTGTATTCATGCATGAGTGAGATGGAAAATGAGATGTCAAATGACAGATGAATACCAAATATTTTTATCAAGCGGTGCCAGTAATTCACAAGCAAACGATCTAAAGATGAAAGCCAGCTCAGGGCACGGAGTTAGCTCAGCTATTTGATCCTTGGGCGATCAACACGTCAAGAACTGTACGCCGCACAAATTCTTCATGACTGACTGATTTAATTGCTCGTATGTTAACCTCTAGCATTCCTGTAAACACAGTGTTCATCCTTGCAAAAAAAAAAAAAATCTACATTCACTCTTCTCCAGGTAGCCAAACCTCTTAAATGGCTACACTTACTTCTTACATGTTCGGGCAAGATGGCTTCCTCTGGAGGAGGAGAAGATGAATGCTCTATAAGACACAAGCAAACAAAGTTTCCTGTTACGCTGTGATCTGTACAGGCATGTAACTAATTGGTAGACTCGGGTCAACAAGCTGTTTCCTTTTGTGTTAATTTGTATTAGTGTCGCAACACGGTTCAGGCTCTAACCCTGCTTCCTTCCTCTCCGATCATTCAGGCGGAGGAGCGCCATGGTAACTTTGAGGAGCGACTGCGACAGATGGAGGCGCAACTGGAGGAGAAGAACCAGGAGCTACAGAGGGTGAGTCATGCTTGCTTTTTTCCATCTCTCTTTCTCTTCCACCCCCCCCGCCCCTTCATGCCTTTCCTTTTGTCAGTCTTTACGCAGCACAAAGGCGCACTAATTTTCTAAACCCTCTATTTGACCGTGCACATTCAGATAGAAATCTTTGTCTCTCACTCCCAGTCAAGCAGAATGCTTGTTATTAACTCCCCCACCCCCTCGCGCTCATTTTTTCTTACTTCTCTCTCACCCGTCTCGCTCTCTCCCCCTCAGGCGAGGCAGAGGGAGAGGATGAACGACGAACACAACAAGCGTCTCTCCGACACGGTGGACAAGCTACTGTCTGAGTCCAACGAGAGGCTGCAGCTGCATCTGAAGGAGAGGATGGCTGCTCTTGAAGAAAAGGTGATCTGCTCAGACAAAAGCCAGAATTTACCGATTTAACGATTCATTTTGATTTGAACCTTGTAAAAAAAAAAAAAAACTTCGACAGAAATTCTCAACCCCTCAATCGAGACCCTAAAATGTGCCCCTTTTCCTCCAAATAAACTCATGGTGTCAGGTATGTTCATGCACCTCTCTGCCCTCCAGAAAGTGACCAGTTCAAACTTGAGCAAATTCCAAAACTGTCTCCTAAACCAAACAGCTGTAAATCCTACAACAGCTTTACTTTACACTTGTTCAAAATATTGCACTAAAGTATACTTCTGATAAACTTTTATGACTTGGGTATTTCTATTTCAGATTACTTTATACTCTTACAATTCTACATTTCAGATTAGAGCTGCCAACCAATTTGATAATTGATTAAGAGGTAATTGATTGTACTTTTACTGCAGTGCATTTATCTGACAGCTGTAGTTTGAAATTTTTACATACGAAACATATAATCACATTATAAGATATAACACACTGAGACAGATTAAACTACCCAGCTGTGTGTCAAATATTTGAAATTATCTCAACTTTGACCAACTGTAAAGGGCTACTTACACATTAATGCTTTAATAATAATAATAATAATCCAATTATACAGTATATAGTAGCATAACACGGAATTTTCTTTTGCTACTCTGTGTACAATTTGTTATAATGCTTTCATTTTGAATGCACCAAAAAAACTAAATGTTGGAGCACAAAAACTTCTTTATTCTTTTTTTTTTTTTACCTACTTACTTTAGTGCATTATCAGCACTTTATTAACATTTTCCACCTATTTTTCCTCTGTTTATATTCACCAGTGGCGTTAGGGAGCTGTCGGCATCGCAAAAGGGGTGTGTTTACTGTAAATTGAAAAGATTAGTGTCCTTTTGAAGCCGGGAATTTTAACTGTTGAAATCACAGGGGCATAAAATCTGGGTGAAAATAGTCCTAAACCACTCTGCCCCTTTTAAAAAAATCTGAGTAAAAAAATGACAGCTTGTTGGGTCAGTAAATATTGTTGTGCTGTGTGTAGTCTACAAGATTTCAGAGTGTTTCCCAGTTCTACTGTGCAGCTTCAAATAACACAATCCCGCTTTAAGACCAGTTCACTAGCCCTGCTGTCCAGTTTCTCAGTAAGAATACACTGTTGTTATTTTACAGTAATAACACTTCTCATTCCTCCACCTCCAGAACGCCCTGTCTGAAGAGCTATCTAACATGAAGAAACTCCAGGACGATCTCTTGGCAAACAAGGTGCCTGCGCCTCTAGGCTTCACTCTAAGTTAAAGCTAGTCGACATATGTTCCTTTTTTCACCAACTCTGTCTCTTTTTTTCCACCCTCAGGACCAGCTGATAGCGGAGCTGGAGCGGCTTCAGTTGGAGTTAGATCAGCTGAGAGCGAGGCCCGGGGGCTCTTATTCCAGGTTTGCTGCTGTTCAGACACAGACGGAGAGAAACTAAACATTTTTCACAGTCTCCAGCGTCACCTGACTGTATAGACGCCAGTGTCTCTTATCTTGTCAGACATCGCAGATAAATCACCCCATGTTGGAGCACTCAGAGATAAAACAATGTTGATATGTACACACTCATTAACTGTGTGCCCAAACACACAAACGTAGTCCAACACTTCTCATTAGCACACATTCATCTGCATGTCTTGAGACTTAAAGCCTTCTACAAACCTATTAATGAGAATATGATGTACGTTAACATATTAAATGAAGGAAAATCACCAGTTTTCATCATTTATTTTATTCTTCTTAGTGTTTTACTTTGGATGTACTATATTCTGTTTATTATTAATCAAAATTCAGGTAAATTTTTGGACGTATTGTCTCTTTTGTTTGTTCTATTTTAATATTCCTCCCGTACATATTTCACTTTTGGTATTGCCAGCTCTGAAATGCTCATATGTTTTTCTGTGTTTGTTTTGTGTAGTTGCCACCACAATCTCATTCACCCTGCAGGGATAATTACCCTTTCATCTTATCTTGTATCATCTTTTTTTTCCCCTCCGTCTCTGTCTCTCCAGTCGCTCTCTGCCAGGTAGTGCTCTGGAGTTGAGGTATTCCCACGGAAGCGGGTCGCTCCCAGCGGGATCGACCACTCACCTAGATCCCTTCGGTAACACCTCCACCGGGGGCGTGGTCAGGCGAAGCCACAGGGCCCGTTGGAGCTCTGCCAGAGAGGACTCTACCAAGGTGAGACTCTAACGCCCCTACAACCTGCCATGAAACCCAGATTCATTTTCATCTATCTGCATCTTTTTTCTTGACGCTTTCTTAAGTGATTTTATTATTGATTGCACTTAATACCTCCTAGAAGCATCAACTTTTCTGTCAAAAAACAAAACGGCCAGATATTCAACAATATTGAATACCGTAACAACAGGAAGTGGCAATATTCAAATTTTCTCATAAATAAAATCATTTTTGTGGTTTTCTACCTGAAAAAAACTTTTCCTTACATTTTGTATGGGCTAGTTAGGTGAGAGGAGTGACTAATGAACTCCAAAATCAAAAGTCTACGTTTCCAAATGCAGATTGATATTATGTGTATCTCGATATTCTGTTACTCATTCAACGGTATAATTAAAAAAATGCAACTTGACGTAACGTTATGTTTCTTCATGGAAGAACTACTGTTCTTCTCTCTGTGTGCAGTACCCAGACTGGGAGAGCGGGGGTCTGCTGGGGAGCGGGTTCGAGCCGGGCTTGGATGTGGGCTGCTCCGACGAGGACGACGAAGGGGAGCCTCGGTTTGGCTCCGAGCTGCTGTCACCCAGCGGACAGACGGACGTGCAGACCCTGGCCATTATGCTGCAGGAACAGCTGGAGGCCATCAATAAGGAGATCAAGTGAGGACAGGCGGCAGTACAACAGCTGGGAGGGAGGGAGGAACACCTCTCTGCAAAATGCAATCTGATACAACACCGACACATATTACAGCCTCAAAAATTAACATATCAAAACCCCTCTGACGCTGAAGAAAAACTGCAGTGGTGGAAAAAGTACTAAGATCCTTTATTTAAGTTGCAGTAAAAGCCCTGCATTCATACCTCTATTTAAGTGAAAGCACATTAGCAAAATTGACTTAATTGACTTGGCGACCGAGTTCTACATGTTTTCCTGACATTAGCATGTAGCTACATGTAGCAGTGTGGGCTTTAACATTATATATAAGACACAAAATACAGAAAATCATAATAGGTGGCCTTAAAGTCTATCCTGATCTGTTCTGTGTTGTAGTAGGTGCACATCGGCACAGTATTTTTTTTATGATATCAATCAAATGTTTCAATTTTTTCTTTTATCATTCTCTACATTAAACCCAGACTGATCCAGGAGGAGAAGGAGAACACTGAGTTGCGGGCCGAAGAGATCGAGAGCCGGGTCAGCGTTGCTTTGGACAGTCCACCCATCCCTCCGACCTCTCTGGGGAGGGACAGCACAGGACGGGGCTTCATCCCCTCGTCCATCACATCCTCTACCCTGGCCTCCCCCTCTCCCCCCAGCTCCGGACACTCCACCCCTCGCCTGCCTCACTCCCCGGCCCGAGAGACCGACAGACAGGTACTGCTTCTATTCCCGTCCCGTGTTAACCTCTTTTTATCTCGCCTCTGTATTCCACCTCCTTGTTTATGCAAACAGCTCCTCCAGACAGTGAGTCATGTAAATAAAGCACAAGTAAATCATGCAGACAGGGTCAGAGAAGTTCAGTTATTCTAACAGCATGTTAGATTTGGCGAGACTGATCCAAATAACTTGTAGGATGGTATGAGGGCTGGTGCCAGACACGCTGGTTCCAGTATTTCTGAAGAGAGATGGTGCAATAAACACCAAATTTGCAGTCAGCGGGGATTGTGAAAGTGAAAATGTTCATGTGGGCAGTAATGTTGCAGTAATGGATCTGAAAAACCACAACAGCTTCTACTCCTGTCGAATACAAAGATGTAACGTTGGGTTTTAGTGACCAAAATGAGACTGCAGAGAAGTGGTGAAAAGTCACCTGGCACACACAGCCCCAGTTTCTATTCATAGGGTGAAAATTAGGAGGAAATCATTAATTAATGGATCCAGAATAATTACACGAGTAATTTTCTTGGCTTATAGTGAAATTATACTGTAGTGCCAAATGAGCATCATGTGATTGTTACAATGTTCCCAAACTTTGTTGACACTTGACAGATCAATTCGTCCATCAAAGAAATATTAAATCGCCCAAAAATTTCACAACATATTTACAAGCAGCTCATTCATACTGGTTATGTTTCTGCTGTTGGTTGCTGTCCATATTTGTTTTTGTAAAAGAAGACCCTACAATAGCATTCTTGTGGAATTTGCAGCCAACAAATCTGTGCAAGTTGGTGAAAACAGTCTTTATGTGTGGTTTGTCTCAAGATTTTATTAAGTGGAGAAAAGATTTGCTTTGAATATGGGCTGAATTTGTCTGAAAGAGTCTGTCTGCTTAGCAGTAATAAAGTATAATTTCAATCATTCCAGGTTTTCAATAATTCAGCTGTTCTGAAATATGGCTCCTAAGCCACCTGGGTGTGACCATCCAAGCTGCACACTTTGAGAAGTATTTGTTTTTAAATTGCTGTTTTTACAATTTGTATTTCAGAACAGCAAAGATGATGATCGGGCCCTCGCTCTTCTGGACTCTACACCTCCTTCCACTCCTCGTGCACTGCGATTGGACAGGATGGCCCTCACCCATCCAGGAGCGATGCTCGACGACCCTCGGGAGTTTCGCAGGTAAAACAGCCACACATTTAATATTTCAAACACAACAGTTTGATCCTTATTCCCCTCAGTGATTTCCTTTGTCCCTTCCAGTCTCTCAGCAGATGGCAGCAGCTCCAACAGCAGCCAAGATTCTCTTCACAAGTCCAGTAAGAAGAAAAGCATCAAGTCTTCCATCGGGCGGCTTTTTGGGAAGAAGGAGAAAGGAAGGATGGGCCAACCTGGGCGGGACGGATCTGCTTCTCTTGGTAAACAGATGGAGGATAACACTGACTGTATATCAGTAATCCATACTGTCAGCATTTTCATTTAAGCACGTTTGGTTCAGTGAAGTGAAGTGTTCATCTCTATATTGTCTTTTATTCTTGTGACCTTTGACCTCGCTTTATCTCCTTCAGCATCGACACCCTCTGAAGACCTGGCCTCTGGAGACCCGATGGGGATGAACAAGACTGGGACTCTGGGTCCAGCAGATAAAGACCGCCGCAGCAAGAAGAAGTTCGTGAATTATGCGTCCTATTTTGTTTCAGTTTGGTTCGCAGATTGAAGGAATACTTCACTCCCCAAATGATAATTTGTATAACAATTACTAAACCCATCTGGCAATGAGTTTGTGAAGAAAAATTTGTTTTTCTCGCATTCCTCCACGGTGAACGAAGAATCCAAAAACAGATGAAAGTCTGAAAGTCAATGAATTTGAGTCTTAGGGGGCCGCGTTCACAACAACAAAACTATATCAAACTCTCACACAGCTTGTGCAGTAAAATACAGGTGACATTTATCCAGTCTTATGCTCGGTACTTCCCAAACATGCATTTTCACTAAAACTTTACTGTTTAAAACTGGAGTGAAAGTGAAACTTATAAATTCTCTCTTCAAAGCCAGACTTCACTGACAAAAATAGTAATTTTACCTCGCTGAACACAGGAGCTGCCGGTCTACCGCTGCCTCGGATGTTTAGTTTGTTTGCCTTATTGTATGACTTTGGTGTTGTAAAGGGTTAGTTTGGATTCACCAAAGTCATACAATAACACAAACAATTAACTGATTGAGGCAGTGGTAGACCAGCAGCTCCCATGTTCAGTGATGTAAAATTACTGTTTTTGTCAACGGAGTCTGGCTTTGAAGGGATCATAAAGGAGTTTCACTTTCACTTCAGTTCCTTATAGGGAAGGGCTGTCTGTAGGAAGTATGAGTTGTGTGAGAGTGTGTAAATGGATGTTTTGACACAGTTTTGCTGTTGTAAAACGTGGACCCCAATGACTTGAATTCATTAAGAATTTTCTCCGTTTTTGGAATTTTCTTTCATCATGAAGGCATGCAAGAAAAACAAGGTTTTCTTCACAGATTCGATGTAATACAGGTTAATTAATAGATAAACAAATGATCATTTGGGGGGTGAAGTATTCCTTTAATATTTTGATATCTCACTTAAACAACACCAAATATTTACCTTTTCCTCCTCTTACCAGGCATGAGCTACTGGAAGAAGCATGTCGCCAAGGACTTCCCTTTGCATCTTGGGACGGACCCACTGTTGTATCTTGGCTGGAGGTATTGTGCCATCAGGGACACCTCAGGGATGGGAGATAATAATTCAAGAACAACATTTTGATTGTTTTAAAACATTTTCATCATATTTTCTCTTTTATTAATCTCTTTACTAATCTGTCGCCTTCCAGCTGTGGGTGGGAATGCCGGCCTGGTACGTCGCAGCCTGTCACGCCAATGTCAAGAGCGGCGCCATCATGGCCAACCTGTCGGACACAGAGATCCAGAGAGAGATTGGCATCAGTAATCCGCTTCACCGCCTCAAACTGCGACTGGCTATCCAGGAGATGGTGTCCCTTACTAGCCCCTCTGCCCCAGCCAGCACTCGCTCTGTGAGGCATTCTCATTTACCTTAAAGAAAAAACAGCAAAATTATGACCACAGTTATTCTCATGTCATAAATAATAAGTAATTGGAGAAAGCTAAGTCCTTCAACATCCCCATATTGAGGCCTACAATATTCTCCATGCTGAGCATAGATAATTGTGCGGATATGCACATTCATATTAGCGATATGACGTATATGTTGAACCAGGTGCTTGCAGTTTTGAGATTAGCTGAAATGTTAATGATCTCTGTTGAGAAAGTTGCAGCAGAAACTAATAATAGGATGCAGAAATAAAAATAAAATACAACTGAGAGTGTATGATATGAAATAGGGATGATGTCAAATGAAAAGCAGATTTGGTTATGTGGAATACAGGACATGAAACGTATCCTGCATGTGATAAATGTCAGGAATAATAAAAGATATGAGTGTATTTTTTTTAAAGAATGATAGTAAACTGCACACGCCCTGATAAAGTTCCACCTATTTTGCCTTGAAGCAAGACTTGGCAACAAAAGCTACATTTACCAAATGTTGCCATCACACACGAAGACAAACCAGTTGTTAAAAAAACGTAATAAAACTGTCACACACACATGCATGTGTGCTCATGTTTCAAGGGAGATAAAGTCACACAAAAAAAACAAAGATCTTCTACTGACTTTCACTTTTGGAGTTTGGAACAAATGCCAAGTTTTGGCTTCGTATTTATTTACAACAGGGTTCCTATTAATAAGCTGAAATGTTGATATGATCACTCACTCAATTCTCACCAGATTTTAGTTCATGTAAACCGGTTGAACCTTTTATTCATCGAAATCACCATGGCAGTCTGCTGTTGTTGTCGGCCGGCGTCTTGTGATGTGGGTTTTTTTTGGCACAGGAAAAGTGTTGAGTCATTACTTGGGCAGACAAGGCAGTATGTGGTGCTTTTTACTGTCTCACTGCTTCGCTTTTCTCTTGTGCACAGTCGACCAGTAACGTGTGGATGACCCACGCGGAGATGGAGTCCCTAAATGCAGCCACCAAGCCTCCGGTCAGTGCCTCTGCTGTCCTGTCTCTGCTTCACCAACCCTCTTTTATGTTTTTTATTATAATTTTCAATTATTTTAAGCATCTCGTGTGGTCTGAATCATGTTGACGAGTCTCTCCCCTTCCTCCTCTTCCTCTCACTGTCTCTCTCTTTCTCTTTTTGAATTTCTACCTCTTTATTGTCTCTGTCTTTTGTGGGCCCAGGCCATAGTGTTGAGCATCTTCTTCTCTCCCTCTGGTTTCAGTGTGAACTGCTTCCAACTAATTACCCGTTCACTAACACACTATTCCTTCCTTTTGTCCTCTTTTCCTGCTGCTGCTGCTGCTGCTGCTGCTGCCGCTCCCTCCTCCTCTGCTTCTCCTCCATCATCTCTTCATCTGTCCACCCTGCTCTTGACCCCCTGCTCCCCTTTCCCTCACCACCTCCACATCACTCTCTCTGGCTCTGTCTCTCTCTCTGTCTGCCTCTTCTCTTCTCTCGGCGCTGCAGGAGCTCAAAGAGTTCAGCTGGGATCAGGTAAGGACTAAGTGGAAAAAGTCAGAATTAACACAACATGATGCATATTTGTCAGTAATTTCTTCTTGAGTGAGACCAACCGCAGTGAGTCATGAGCTGCTGACTTGCACTACCATCAGATATGAAGCCGAGCGTGAATCAGCGATGATCATCTGTGGTTGTCCCCTCCAGATACTGGCCTATGGCGATATGAATCATGAGTGGGTGGGCAACGACTGGCTGCCCAGCTTGGGCCTGCCACAGTATCGCAGCTATTTCATGGAGTCCCTGGTGGATGCCCGCATGTTGGACCACCTGACCAAGAAGGAGCTGAGAGGACAGCTCAAAATGGTGGACAGCTTCCACAGGTAGAGCTTTTGCGTGCCCGCTCTCGCCTCTTTTGCAGCCATAACTCACGGCCGTTTGTCACTTTGGGTGTTTTCACTCTCATTCTTTCCTGGTGACTCTTTTTCTGTGTGTGTGTGTGTGTGTGTGTGTGTGTGTGTGTGTGGCAATGGGAAATTTAAAAGTGTTAAAAGAAGTGCAGGGATAGAGTTCCTGTTGTTGTGACACTCTCACTGCTCAGGTGTGTGTCTCCAGGCCCTCTTTTCAGTTCTTGTTTAAAAGAGTCCAGGGGTCACAGGAGTTTGGATTGTGTTAATGCTTTCTGAGTACAGGTGAGAGTGGAAACACGCCCTCAGTTAACCTGCTTCAACCCTCTGGCTCTTTGACCTCTCCCAGGGTCAGTATGCATTACGGCATCATGTGCCTGAAGCGTCTGAACTACGATCGCAAGGAGCTGGAGAGGAGGAGAGAGGAAAGCGTCCATCAGAACAAAGGTAAGCTCTTTTTGTCTCTGCCATTATCTCACTAATGATGCCCCACATGCCCCGACTAATTCCTCTATTCATGCTGTGCCATTGTCTTTTTCAAAGCATACCTCAGTGATTACTATACAAACCATATAATCCAAGTTAATTATTTGAGCCAGTGATTTTCAAAGGGGGGGTCACAAGGGGGGCGTGAGGGAAGATGAGTTGATGAGGGAAAATGCCCCCAAAAAAACATTCTAAAAATAAAAACTAGTATCAACCCATAATTTTGCCTATGATTATTATTATTATTATTATTATTATTATTATTATTAATATTACTACTGTATTTTGCTCCGACACTTTCTTTATTTGTTTGTCTGTCATTTCTATCAGCTCATTGTCATGTCATTTCTTAAACCTCTTCTGTCAAAGCATTCCATCTTTTCATTCCTCTAAACGTAACGATACGATGCCTTGCATTAGTTGTTGAAAGAGGACGCCTGTTAAAGTTATGTTCATTACTACTGTAAGAAAATATATTTCTAATAAACAGAGAAATAACCATCCTGGCATTGAACATTGAACAATGTAAGAGACATAATGTTGTGATAAGACTTTAGCACATCTCTTAATAACTGGCACACCTTTTCTCTAAAGTGCAACAGTTTTTTCGATCTGGTAACTCAAGACTACTCTAATCTGTTATCCAATATTTTCCAAGGAGTTTGCTTTCCTGTAAGTGTTTCACAGCCTTCTGTTTTAAATCTGAAATTTGATCCAAACACAACACTTTCTGTTTTTAATAGATAAAGATCTAACTTGTTACTCCCTGCCCGCAGTGCAACAGTGTTATATCCTATCCAAAGCACTGGGCAATTTCCTTTGCTTGCATGGACTTAAAAGACACCAACGTATCAGACATGAGCATAACATTTTAACATTATACTGCAAACAAATAACTTTGTCTCCTGTTCAACAAATAATGTCATTAAAAGGCTCCATCATTAAAGCTTTTTTTATGATGATCCATCCAGAACACTTCATTAGAAACAGAGGCCATGTTACTAAAAAGCCTATCCCTTAGATCATCATGTAATGAACAAGAAAATAAGAAATCTGACCTAAATCACACAACAAACAAAGACTTTTGTCTTTAGGGAGACCATTAAATCTGCCCGAATCTGCAGTTAGATTCTGCTTCACATACGGCTCTATCTACATGTTCATAATTTAGGTTTTTACCAAACATCAACACAACATCCTTCTACACCAGGAACAGTTTGCTCTGAACATCATGAGTATTTCACGTTCTTGAAAATTAGAGAATGAATCAGTCATAACAAAATAAAAAAAAAGATTTCTCCTCACTAAGCCAAGGATATCAGTGCAAAATGTCCCACCTGAAGAACTTTCTTGTGATGTTTTGGAGGTTCCCATCCTTTATCAAAACTGGTGTTTGCTTATAAACTCCCAGAAAGGATCAAAATGTCCTATAATGGATTGTGTTCAGGAGTATAAAGATAGATCAATCTGGATCGATATATCAACTCAATGATCCATGATCGTGTTAACGATGCAAAGTAAAAACATTGATACATATCGTCATGGGCGCCTAACTTTGTGTAAAAGTAAGAGTAAGGATGTGCGAAAGACCAGAAACAAAACATATTCCAATAACCAATTAATTTAAAGAAATGAGACATTCAAATACCATTTTAACAATTTATAAACTTGATTACAAAGGCAGAAGTTACACATTTTTTTTCAACTGTCCAGAGCAACATAACGCTGGAGGGCTCTGCATTAAGGCTGCATTGGTCACAACTGTAGGTAGGGTGACTAGGTCCCAATAAACCAAATATGGGAGTATGCGCGTGCAGAGAGCAGCGCCAGATGTCCGGAGTGAAACACGCAATCAGACAAGCTGCTTCTCCACATCTTTGCTGTTTTTATCATTAATGTGTCTCAAACTACAATGGCGAAAACATGAAATGCATCCACAACTAAAACAGGCAAGCTAACTACCAGTATTTGAAGACAAATTTACAGAAATACAAACAATCCAAACTCCTTCTAATAAGCAGACATGGCAACCATGGTGCACTTGCTTCATACTGCCTGGAACATGCCATTCGGGTTGAAAATGGGGTGCAGAATAATTCAAGTACGATTATTTAAATGTAAATAAGATTAATTTATTTAATTTTTAATTACATTTTATATTGAAAATATTCAATTAATTATTATGCAACAACGTTTTGACTTAAAAAGAGTTGAAAAACCTTGAAAAGTGGAGGGGCATTTGCCTTACTTGCCTATAGGGGTAGGCGCCAGTGCATATCCTCATCTTTAAGACACACTTTTATTTTGAAATTCACGTGGCACGTCCGTGTTACCATTTCTGTCCATGCCCATCTCTTTCCTGAGCATTCAAACAAGAAAGAGACATGAGGATATTTACTGATATTGTCTAATATTGATTGCAGGCCCCTGAAGTATATCGAATTGAAATCGTATCTAAAGAATTGATATAATATTATATCATGATGAACCTTGTGATTTACACCCCTCATTCTGTCACAATTCGCAAGTTTACGAGATTCCAAAATGCCAAAAGCAGATCTTGAACAGGACCCACACAAGACCAATACAGTTGTGTGTAAGTATGGAATGAAACCCCGATATTTATATTTGTCAGTTTAACACAGCACACTTGAACCAAGATTAAAAGAAACTGCATTTTTTCCATTTGTGTCATACTTGCGTTTTATCCTGGTTTAGTCTTCACTGCCAGAAACATTCAGCCGCATCCTCTGCAGAACGTTTGAATGCTCTGTGTAGACATAAAAATAAATTGCTTCCTAGTTTCAATAAACTATAAAATTCTTTTACTTTCTTACATCAGCTTTAACATAATGAAATAATGCAAACAAAACTCAGTAATGGCAAGAAAACAAAACAAAAAAAGAACATTTCTTTTCATCTGTGCTGCCTTCCACGCTGCTGGGAGGTGTTTGGCCCACCCTTTGGTTATTGCTTCCCTCCTAAATCTTCGAAGAGATTATAAACCACAGTTTTCCAGTGAAATCTGGCTGGATAACCTCTACACATGTCAACGGGCTCACTCATTAAACAAACCCAAACCACTCGCTCTCCCATTGCTGTGCCTTGGGATTCACATGTTGTAACATTTACAGTCAGTTCAACTTGGCTGAGTTCCTCACAGAAGAATTTGTAAGTTTTGGTTTTATCTGAAGATAAGCTTGTTGGACCATGTCAGGCAATAATTAAGTAAAAAGGGAACATGTCACTATTTCCTTTGATCACTCATCATACTCTAACTGAACGGGTAATTTCAAGGGGAACACCAGCTTCATTAAAAATCCCAATATGTTATTTGCTACCAAGGAAAGTTCAATAAATATTTGTGAACATGAACATTAGTCCCACCCATGGTGCTGATTGGTATTTTAAGTTTCCCACAGCACACGTTTTGGTCGTTTTTATTTTAACTGAGAAATGTCACGATGCCAGACAAATTAGTCAACTCTACCTCTACAAAGGTCTGGACGCAGTCAACTATTGTAATGCTCTCTGTTCTGAAACAGAAAATGTATCCACGGGGCGTTGGTAGCGTAGTGGATAGTGCTGGCGGCCCATGTACAGAGACGATGCCTCGCTGCAGCGGTCGCCTCTGCGCTCTCTCTTTTCCCGTTTCACTCTGTCCTGTACATCCCTGGGTGCTCTCAGTGTCACCTAGAACATCTCCAATTCATTGTTTGTGAGAGTTGCTTATGGTTACTACTATTTTTGACTGTCTTAGACCACAGGAATAACATGCAAGAATTTTGAAAATAGACGTTGTTTCCCTTTAACTTTCTCAGAAGACTATTAATAAGCCTGATCCAGTTTGAAGTTCAGGAAGCGAGCAGAATATTAAGAAACCTGATCTCGCTTCTAAAACCGGCGAGCGGGCAGCTTGCTGTTTGCAGATGGATGCCTCCTCTGCCTCCCTTCACCTTCTTCTTCTCTCCTCCCAGATGTGATGGTTTGGTCCAATGAGCGTGTGATGTGCTGGGTGCAGACCATCGGTCTGAAGGAGTACGCCGACAACCTGCGTGAGAGTGGCGTCCACGGGGCTCTGCTGGCTTTAGACGACACCTTTGACTACACTGACCTGGCCCTGCTGCTGCAGATCCCCAATCAGAACACACAGGTAATGGACTTATGGAGAGGTACTATTGCTGCAGCAGGGGGAGAAGAGGAGTTTTTAAGGGCAGATATCTGGGTTGTAAAAAACCCCTCCAAGCATGTTTTTTTGATTAGTATTTTTTGGCATTTTCTTTTTTTAATATGTTTGAGAGCGGTCAGTGTAGAGAGACAGAAAATGTATAGAGAGGTGCCAAGCCAAGACTGAATCATCGACGCTGTGGTTATGTTGTATGTACTATGTACCCTAACCATAAAGCTACTGGGGATCCAGCTTTAGTTTGACCACATATAAATGAAATCTTCTTCTCTCTCATTGGAAAATCTACATATATATGACCATATATATGACAATTTTCCTAGCAGAACAAAGGCTTTGCAACCCCTTCGTTTTATTTATCACTTATTGTTGTTTTAACAGCATTTAATAGCATTTCTTCTTTATACAGTCAGCAAGACAGATTGACCTTCGTCAGGCACAGGTTTTAAAGGGTAACTAAAGGATTTTTCTGGACCCTATTTTCACGTGTTTCTGTGTCTTAGTGACAAATGAAAATGACAGGTTTTTTTTTAAACTGGTCGAGTATTGAGTCGGCTGAGAAGCAGGCTCTAATGTAACCACACTTGCATTTGTGCACCATCAATATACTACCACTAAAGGTGCTTGTTTTTGCCACTGTCAGGCTCAGATTGTTGTTATAAGTGTGTGACAACGTTATGCAAAGGATCCCTACAGAGACAGACCTTTTTGTTTAAGAGTAAGAACCTTTTTGTTTAACCAGGAACAGCCCTGAAATTATCATTGTCAAACCCACCAGACTCCATTCCAATAAAAGGTCATTTTAGCGTGTACAGAGCCAGCATGTTTTCACATAACTGGGTGAATTAAGGGTTTAAACCAAATAAACCAAAGATGATGATTGTTGGAACAGTGGAGAGACAAACCAAGACAGCTTTTGTAAGTTTTATTTTGTTTCTGTTGAATTTGAATGAAGCGTGTTTCACCATGATAATATTAACTGTTTATTGAAATGGCGTCTGGTGTGTTTGGTAATAGCGATAACGAAAATGGTCTTTCTCTTTAACAAAAAGGTCTATCTCTGTAGGGTCCTTTTTATAATGTTGTCAGACACATAAAATAACAATCTGAGCCTGTTAGTGACAAAAACAAGCACTTTTAGTGGATGTAAATTGACGATGCGCACATGCCCCAACTGTTTACATTGCAGCCTATTTTGCTGGCTGCAGCGCTCTCACTCAATACTGGACCATTTTCAAAAATGATTGTTTCCATGAGTCACTTAGACATAAAAACATGGGAAGATTGGGTCCAGCTTGAAAAATATTTAAGTTACCCTTATTTAGCATTATAATTGGTTGATATGTACGATATCTTTGATTGTCCATTATTTCCTGACACGTGTCTGCTATCTATAATAAAGGCTTAAAATGCCTTAACTCATATACTTAAATGTAACAAGCCTCCTCTGACCCTTCCAAGTTCCAACTGTGTCGTTTCAAAGCAGGAAAAATATTCAAACATGAGCTAATGAATGGCAGCATAGCACACCTGCCCTGAAAATGTGTCATGAGTGGAGTCTGTTTGAATCTCAAAGCTCCACATCACCTCTCTTCTGCAGGCCAGACAGCTCCTGGAGCAAGAGTACAACTCCCTCATCTCCATGGGAACGGAAAGGCGACCTGATGAGGTCGGCACGCTAACCAGCTTGAAGAAATTAAATAATAAATAAATACAGATTTGACTAAATGATAAAGTGTCTGACCAGCCATGTCTCTGTTCACACACTCTGTCTGTCTAGCAGGATGGAACAAAGACGTTCACCCGCTCGCCCTCCTGGAGGAAGATGTTTAGGGAGAAAGACCTTCGGGGCGTGACCTCCGACTCCGCCGAGACCCTGCCTGCTAACTTCCGTGCCTCAGCCATCTCTACGCCCTCTGTTACCCTGAGAAAGGTTCAGAGTGATGGTGAGTATGATCCGCGACCTCTGACACCCCCGCTCTCATGTTCACATTTGCTCGGCTCCACTGAGCCCTCGAGGCGCGTCTCAATTTAGACGATGACCTGTTACTCTATATGGCGTTACTCACATGATGAGCATGACAGGAATCAAGGCTAAAGGTATGTTGTAGCTCATCAGGTGACCTGCAGATCCGATAATACACGTGTTCACATCTTGATTTGAAGTTTGTTTTAAGCCCCCACTGGTGGGATGTAGGACATTTCTTAAACACATCTATTCAAATACTGTACTAAGTATAAATTCAAGGTACTTTACTTCATACTTCTACTTCACTACATCTCTGAGGTAAATATGGCACTTTTTATTCCGCTTCATTTATCTGACAGCTTTTATTACTTTTCACATTACAGTTTTTCATGCCCTTTCTGTCCAGTGAAAACCATGTGTCGCTCAATGTGTTTACTTTGAATGTTCGTGACAAACTGAGGGACATTCCTTTGCGTGTTAAGAAAATTCTCCTACTTCTTAAGCTAAATAAACTCTTTAAAACCCTTTTCGATAAGCTGAAACATGCATCATCACAACACTGAAAACAGGGCTGTTTTTCCGACACCATGAAAAGCTGACTTTTTGAAGATGCGTGGTTCTCACAAACATCACGCTACCTCTGTGTGTGTGTTGTAATCTTAATTCTCTATAGTTTGCCATGATGAGTCAATCCAGCCCAGCGTGCAAGTTTGCACGTGTGTATGCCATTGGCTAATGAATCAGCTAATTTGGTAAATGGTACGTGGACTTGCATTTGAAAAGCGCCTTTCTTGTCTTTCGACCACTCAAAGCACTTAAACACTACTTGTCAAATTCACTCATTCATACACTGGTAGCCAAGACTACTATACAAGGTGCCACCTGCTACTCAGTTAAACATTCACAATCACTCACAGTTCAGTATCTTGCCCAAGGATACTTGGACTGGAGGTGCCAGGGATCGAACCTCCAGTCCTGCCATTAGTGGACAACCTGCTCCACCTCCTGCACCACAGCCAGTGCCAGGACAGTGGGGGTGCGGAAGGACAGTGCGTATCCTCCGGTTCCCCCGTGGTTAACACCATTAGCTCCGTCAGCACTGTTGCCGTTGTTTAACACTGTTTATGGAGTTAGCACCATTAGCTATAGCTGCCAGCTCAGCCACCTCCATGTTGAGAACTGTATGCAGACAATTCATGTGAAATAAATTTTGCATAGAATTCCTTTAACCCACCTAACAGTATATAAAGGAGTTAAAATAAGCCCAACATCTACAACAGTAAAAAGCAACATACACATTAATGCAGCAGTAATATTAATCCAAAAACATCATATGTTGTATTAAAACACTGACAGGGGACATTTTACTGCACAATGAGTACTTTTACTTGTAGTGGAGTATACTTACAGTGTGGTATTGGTACTTTTACTGAAGTAAAGGATCTGAATACTTCTCTCAACTACTGTCAGCCATGTTACATAAGCTGCTGCAAATGCACGACCATAGTCATATGCACAGAGCAGTTGGTTGTTTTCATGCTACTCTGCCATTAGTTTGGCGGAGGAATTTCCTCTTTCTTTTAGTAAAGGAACTGGCAATAACAAGGAACAGACGCTTCAAAGTACAGAGGAAGACTATTATCCTCCATTCCACTTCTTAATAGGAATGCCTGTGGAAGGTCAGTGCTGTTTAAGACATTGCATTTACGATAATGATCCCGTCTGTGTCTGTTTCTCCGGTCTCCAAAACAGCCAACTCTGGTGCCCGGGGTGAATCTGCCTCAGTGAGGACGTACTCCTGTTGAGGGGCTGAGGTGAGAACACACATTGATTAAACTGCCTAGTAGTGTTTTATCCGTGCAGGGTTTTATTCGTGCGGTGAAACAAAAACATCCAAGACGCCTTTCACATGTGCCGAGCACATTTCTTCGAGCCTCATTTTTTTTATGATTCTGTTTGTTGGTGGATTGGTTTGAGCATGGGATTTTAGTAGTCCCCCTTAGGTCTTTAAGTGGTGGGTTTTGGTTGGTGGGGATTTAGGCAGAGTTGAATTAAGGCCGCAGATGCAGTGACGTGGGAATAATGCTGTTTCTCTCCTCAGGGCGCTGACTGGATTGGGACTAGAGGACCCTGCTCGCTCATCCACGGAGAAAGAAGCAATGAATATAACCATTTAACTTCAAAATAAATCTATCGGTCTGACCATTCTGCAATAACAGAAGCAAAGGAATAAAGGGGGAAAATGACATGAAGAATGTATGAATGTATTTTCCAACCAGACTGGGAAGGTTGAATGGGATCAGCTGTTCTCTCTCTCTGTCTCTCTCTTCCTGTCGTTCTGTCTTTGCTCTTCCTCTCTTAGTGTGACTGTGCTGTGGGGTTAATGAAGGACAACACCGGTGTTGGTCCCGCACGTTTCCCCCTCTCTTCATTCCTGTCGGAGTCTGCACACAGTCAGCAGAGTTGGCAATATCAGGGCTCATTTTCCTACCTTCAGAAGGAACCACTACTTGCTGCCATTTATTCTCTTACAGTTTGAAAACAACCTAAACGTGTCGCCTTATAACTTCTGCTCAACAACAGGTGTTTTTACTGAAAGCCGGGGCAGAAGTTAACCTCACTGTAAGGTTTAGATTTGAAAAACAGAGGAACGACTGGAAGGATGTTAAAATTGTAAACTGATTGGGGGAAATGGCGGGATGGACATTAACCTGTTATAACTACACAACACTGGTGTTCTCCTTTCAGCTCATGGTGTTCAGTGTCAGCCATTGTGGCTCTATTGTTGGCTTCTATGGGCCCGTCAGGGGTGTGTAAGTGTCCCCAGTTGGTCGGATTGGTGTAGTAAAACACGTCTGAGTTCAGACCACTGTTTGGCTCCGACCACATCAATGGGACCCTCCTCATGCTTTGTCTATTGGCACCTTGAAAGCTGATAGGCTAAGTAATCTCTTTTGAAGGGACCCCATTATAGAGATCAAAGCCACAGAGGTGGATGGGACAGGGTGGAGTGATGCGGCGGAGGCATTGTGTTCATGATGCCAGTGGCAGGAAATCCATAAATCAAGTGTTGATATCACTCTCTGAAAAGGCGTACTTTACAAGTTTTTTAAGTACAGGCGCTATCAATGTTAAAGGGGCACTCTGCAGATTTTTCGCATAAAGCTAAGTTTACTCATCATGAAAAGACCTATGAAGCCTGTAAAACAGCTGTATAACGTCCCCTGTGGTGCTGGAGGAGCTTTCCAAAAAGATTCTACTGGGTTGCATTATGGGAAATGTAGGACCCAGTGTTTTTGGAGCTTCACTCATACTGGAGACTAAAGAGTCCGGATATTTCAGCCTTCTGATGTTTCAGTTTATTTATTTTTTATCTGCCACTTTTGAGTATCCCAGCTTTTTCAAAGTGCAATAGCAAAATACCTAAACATTTATTAAATCATTTATCAATGCTTTATAGATCAGTAAAAAAAAAAGCTGCTAATAAAGAGTTTTGGGTGGTAAGGTTGTGACAAATCAATTTAGATGGTTCAAAATATGATGACTCCGCTAATGGACAGCTCAAACATTATCTTTTGGGGAAAAAAGGATGTTATTAACCACTTATCAACATCATATTAGCATTTATAACTGCAAACGCTGGTAGCCAAGTATAAGGAACTTAATGTAAAAACTCAAAAGTTCCCAGACTTGATAACGAGCCATTAGATCTGTGGTCCGAAATGCTGTTTTAGTAATTCATAAAGGTTTCTTCCACCACAGTTATATCATGTGTGGAGTTTGAATTGTTAGTAAGTTGTTAATAAATGGCTTAAAGAAAAAGACAATGCCAAAATTATTTTTTCATGACCTTGCAACCCAAAAGTTACTCACATTTGGCTGACTTCTATAGTGAATAAAATTGTAAAAAATAGTCTATTCTCCATTGTTCTGGGGACCCCCTGGATCTCCCTTAGAACCACTCACATTGGGGAAAGTAAAGTATGTCTAATTAGAAAGTGGTACCAAAGTGTTGTATATTGAAGAAGGCATGAGACATGACATAACATGACATGACACTGAGGTCAGACTTTAACTCCTCACTGGCCCTCCATGATGTAATTGTGCGGGTCATGACTTGTAATCATCAGCTCAGGGTCTCGGGTAATCCTGATGATAGGAGAGGTGGCAGAGAGACATAACAGCGACTCACAGGGAGGAGAGAGATATATATATATAAAAAAACGAAAGGATGGACAGAAGCCGGTCATTTTACTGCACACACAAGCCATAACAGAAACCAAGAGCTCTCTGGGTGGGGGGGTGAGATCAGAGAGAGGCAGGGAGAGAGGGCGAGCCCGAGGAAGCCCAGGAAACAAAACCTTTAGCCTCTGTGTTTACGATGCATGTCAAACAAACGACAATGACCTACAAACATTTTTTTGGTGGTGAAGATGATATGAGGTGTCTTTAAAAAAAATATATATCTGTATGATAAACCTACAGGGGTCGGGAGCCTGGGGATCAATTTGTAAAATGTGTGTATTTTTTTCAGTTGTATTTTTTATTTTTTACAATATCTATTTATTTTCTTTAGGTATGTATTGGATAAATGTATGTACATGTTCCGTTTCTTCTTGACTTCATTTGAACTAGTTTTAAAAAGTAAATATGAAACATTGAAAATGGTCATTCAAATACGCTACTGTATGTGTACATTTTGAGAACAAATTGTGCAATGATTTAACAGATTTCCATGATTAAAGTGATAGTAATACAAATTGAAAATATCATCTGGAAAATAAACAATAATGATGATGATGAAAATTGTGATGTAAAAGAAAGAAAAAAATAATAAAGCGATCCGGGTGGATCTGCTGATCATCGCAACCTTTTTTCCTTTTCCCATTGATTTGTTTTTTGTCTCTGCAGGTAGTCACGTGTGCAGTGGTGAGTTTACTCAAGTGCCGTTCTTAATTACAATTTAAACATTCTTGGATAGTTCTTTAATTATTGTGCTCCACCACATTTATGAGGTAAATGTTGTCCTTTATGCTCCACTGCATTTATTGGACAGCTATAGCCACTAATTGCTCAACAGATTAAAATTTTAAACACAAAATATGTAGGACTTTGACTCGTAAGGAGTATTTTTAAATGAGGGTATTGCTATTTTTATACAAGTAACTGACCTGTATAGTTCTTCTAACACTGAGTGGGTTTTATAAAGCTGTAATTGGAGGAAACTGCAGATTACTGCAGTAAAACGCTGGAAAATTAAAAAAAAAAAATCACTTATCGTAACTTATCCTTTCCTAAAATAGATCCTGGAGTGCTTCAAGAACTAAATTCTGCATATTCACATCAATTAATTTGTTTGAAAATAATGTGCCGAGTACAAAGATCCTTTATTACCACATTTTGGCAGGCAAACTGAACAAACCAGCAGATGGTAAAATTAGTTTTTAAGTGTCGTATAATTTACAAACCACATGGGTTTACATTCATGAACCACATTGAACACGTTCCACATTCGGAGATGTTTCCTGCCACAAAACTGTCAAATCATCAGCCTGAGTGAAACCATGCTTAAGTGTGCCCATGCTGTAGTTTCTGTATCCGATACTAAAATGCACTGTCACATTCATGGTAATCCATGTGGGAACAGTGTGGAGCAGTAAAGTGGAGCCTCAGTAGGTGGCGCTCCTTCCTCTCACAACCCGAGCGGCCCAGAGGCTGGAATTATCATCAGACACTGGAGAGACCTACCACTCCATGAAGACTTCTTCTATAAATACACACTGATATACATAGCTTCATACATAAAGGTATACTGGTGTCATATTGTACACATATATAAAGGAATATATTAATATCAAAGACATACACATGCTTACGTACTAATCAAAAATAACTTAGATTATGAAAGATAAATCATACAAAAAACAGTAAAATCTCTATATGACAATTTTCCCTAAGATCTAGTAATGAGGTCTTCTTGTTTTTTAAAGTCTTTTGAGGTTACGGTGGAGGACGGGCTGGAGGAGAGAGAGGGACAACTAAGTCAAGTTTAAGAAAGTGAAAGTGCACACAGAAGGATGTCACAGCTGCTCTGCTCTGTGTCACTTTCTACTTCTTGCCATCTCTCCCTATCACCCCCCCTCCTCTCTCTCTCTCAGCCTCTCCCCCTCCTCGTCAAGACCTCCCTTCCCAGCGCCTGATTGGCTCTGGACAGCAGCACACAGACGCAGGACGAGTCGATGCGGATCCACCTCCATCCGGTCCTGTTGTTAGCGTCTTTGGTGAGCGCTCGGACGTACGACTGCTTGGCTTTGCACTCGCTCACCCACTGTTTTTTATCCACGCCCAAGCAGCCGGCCCCGGCTACACCCATCCCAACAGGTTTAAGTGCAGCACCGGCCCTCGACCTGCCAGTGTTGGTTGTCTGCTCGGCCTCGCGGCAACGAGTCTCATAGAAGTACTGTTTGAGTGGTCCTGTCTGCGTCTGGATCTCCTGTAAGATGGTGACCTTCTGACCGTGGGAGTCGATGGCAGTCTTCTTGTCAGTGACCCAAACACTTTCCGCCTCGCACACTGACTTTTCCCCTCTCCTTCTGTCCATCATGTGTGAGCGTTTATCCCTTTTGATAGGGTGGGCAACCTCTGTAACTCTGGAAGAGTCTGCCCAACTCAGAGTCGTGCTCCTGTCGATCGCCCGGTCCCCGTGACCCTCGATGTGTCCGTCCATGTCCTCCTGCTCCTCTCCCTCCCCGTCCTCCTCCAGCAGGCCGGTCTCCAACATGAGCAGGAGAGGTGGGTGCTCTGGAGGCGACGGGGAAGGTGAGAACAGGACTCGCGGATGTGCGTCCAGAAACATCTCATCCCCTTCTAAGATATTGTCCAGCCCGGTCCCCAGACCCAGCTCTGCCTCCAGGTTCAAGCTCTCCTCAGCTGGACCTCTTCCAGCCCCAGGTGTCCGCGTGCTTCCTGTCTCAACTGTAGGTGCATCTCTGAGCTTTTCTGAGGGAACAGTTGGTTCTGGTCCTCTTTGACCCTTTGGATTAGCAGCAGGACTGACTGCATTATGCGTTTCCGCCGTGGAAACTGGCAGCAGTCTTTCTGTAGGGTCCTGAAGATTGTCCTTCTTGGAAAAGTCCACAAAACTGGAGTAATCTCTCCTGCTGCTGCTGTCAGCTTTGTAATCCTTTGGTAGAGAATTATCCTGGGAAATATCCTCGGTCCTGAGTGTTCCTCCTTCTGTGGGAACATCCACAGTGTCACTGCTTTTGTCATCGCTGCCTGAGTTGCTATTTGATTGGTAGGTTCCTTGATTCTCCACTTTGAACGTGGAAGTCTCTTCATCTGCGGAGGATTTCACATAATCCTTATGGTTCTGGAGGTTTTGTCTGTTGGTGTTTTGGCTAAGGGTAGCAGCCATGTTGTAGTCCGTTTGTGAGGCATTTCCACGGAAGTTGTAGTCCACAGGGGGAGCTGTGAGGTGAGCAGCCGAGTCATGACGGTGCTCTCTGCGGTTGTCAAAGCCAGGCTCTGTCGTTGCGGCAGCAATCCTGGACACGGGGTTGTGAGGGAAGGGCAGGGCCGAGGCAATCACCATGGCAACCAGGGGAAGCCAGTGCATCACTCCCAAGACGTATCAGCTGATGACACAAGAGTAAATAGATGGGAGAGACAAAAACACAACATTATTTTAAACAATGCACATTGTGGCTTATACAGTCAACCTAAGTACCTCAATTAAGATGTAAAATGAGAGGTTTTACTGGTGGACTGCAGATTTATGACCCTGGTGCTTTAACCACTGAGGTATGGCTTTAAAATCTTGGCAGAAGTCATGGAAAAATACTACCAAGTACAGCAAGGTCGCCCTCTGCTTCTTCATGCGGGAACGTGGAGTTCAGCTACGAACGCTGTAGATTCTGAAGGGCTGACCTTCAAACGGGGATACTGACAACCTGGTATGTATGCAAGTCAGAAACTTTACAGCCAAAGGAAATGGATTCAAAAGACATCTGCAACCACAGAAAACAAGCTTCTCCTTTCAGCTCTTAAAAGCACAACTATTGTTGCAGCTTTTTCCAGGATCTAGTAATCTGGGAATCTCTGACAAACATGGTTGACCTCAGGTCTGCATGCAGATTAGAAGAAACCATCCCAGCCCTGCCGGAGAAAACCTCAGGTATTCTCTCTGAACACACCTGGGCTGTGGGGAAGTTGTTTTCCTTTGGAAAGATGATGCCTCAGCACGATGCAGTAAATCTGCTGCCTCGGATTGGAGGAGATTATTTATGGTGATGTGCAATCCTCGCTACTGTAAACACCATGCCTGCCATAACCTGCATTATTTAAACTCTGTGCAGCTTGTAATCACAAAAGGATTAGCAGTTCATTTTGTTTAGCAACAATATGAAACAAATACTGCAGAATCTTTGTAATAAAGTCTCTTTGGGCTCAAGTCGTGCAGCAGTAGCAGTAGGTGACATTTACAGCGTCAGAAACAGGACAGAATGATATTCAGAAGTGTCAAGCATGTTTCCAAAAATGTCATTCAAAGTTTATTTCCTAGCTGCAACTTTTAGTCTACTTGAAAGTCTATTTTCAAGCTGAAACATTTCATATCTACAGATGTGAGCATGTGTGGCTTTTTCTTGCCATGTGTTATACTATATTGAATATGTTTGGATTTTAGATGTGTCTTTTTAGGGAATGGAAAATTAAGCTGGACATTTTTCACCATTTTCTGATGTATTACAGACAATCAATACTGAAAATAATTGGAAGTTAAAGCCCTAGTTTAATTAATCTAAATGAATTACATCAAAATATAGCAAACTATATTAACTGAATTATTTTGATATAAAATGTGTTACACACACACACACACACACACACACACACACACACACACGCACACACAAAAATTGAAGGTACCCAATTAAGATAAAAACTGTGGTGTCGGAACTAATGATGATCACATTTTGCCAGTTTTATTACATATGTGTTATTTATCACTTAAAGATACATTATGTTAAATGGTGACGAATTGAAAAGTCATTATAATAACTGTTAACCAACAAAACTGTACAAAAGTCAAATAAAACACTCCCTCGTGTGAGCCAAATGTAAACACTTCCCGGGAGACTTTTCATGTAGTTTGTCATGTCTGACATCATCTACACAAAACATGAATCATAAGTGAGGCAGAGGTGATTCATTTGTATTTCAAAGTGAGGTTCACCTGTGACTAACTGGAAAAATATTCCAGTCACCTGTCCGTGCGGCATGTACAGTGGGAGAGCGTACCAACCAGCGCTCAGAGGAGGTGAGAAACAGGGAGGAGGTCACTCTGAAAGAGTTAAAATAGGTGGAATGATCAGAATGTCAGAGATGCAGCTTTACTGGCGCGGCTCCTTCACGGTTTCCTCAGGCAGCAAAGGGAGAGAAAAAAAGAACACGTATGGCAACAGAAAATAAGTGTGAAGGAGCAGATGTCATCAGTGTGTTTGTTTGCTTGTGGCACGTCATGGTAACTGAATGGATGTATCATCACTGACCATTGGTGAGAGTGGGCGTACATGTGATTGACAAAGGTAAACCCTTTCAGTGACAGGACACATACTCAGCAGGGCCACACCCTGGACACAATGCAGCAAACCGAGGAGCAACATGTTTGGTCGACGCATCACTCATGCAGTAACCTCAGGGCTCAAAGTGCCTGCTTGTCATGCAGACGATAAATAACATCACAGTGCGGTGAGCTTCCTGTTTGCTTAGGCTACTGATCTATGGATCGACCTGCCAAAAAAACCCCAGGTGTTTCGGGTGATGAAAGCAAGAGGAACGGTAAACCAGGCTATTAACACACCCCTAGAACATGGGGAAGCCAGCCAATGGCAATTAAAGCCGATAAGAAAACATATGCAGCAAAGGTGGATACTCTCACCCATAGGAGGAGAAGCTCATTTTGAATTGGCGGTGGTACAGGGCGACTATCCTGAAAGAATCTGCAGGATTTGTCTTATGTGAGCCTGTTTCAGGAGAGCTATTTGCTTCTTAAGGGCTTTCTTGGAGCACTCAGGCACCACACAGGAGGCAGGCAAGCACACTCTCTAAGTGGTTTCTTTGTAAAACAGCAGCAGCAGCAGCACTTCATCACCATGCTCCATTTGCTACAATGACACGCATCATTTGCGCTCCCTGCAAGGCTAGACAAGGACCACGACGTTCTTCCGCCCTCTGGACCAGACCCAAGCCCTCTGAATCCCCCCCCCCAGATGAACACACACACACACACACACACACAAATCCCAGTCTCTCTAAATCCAAAACCTCACTTAGTAAATAAAACCCCACTCAACACTGCACACTTATGTTAATCCTAATCTCCGTAGCCTGAGAGTCTTCCAAATGAGCACAGTAAGAATACCCTGAAACCACAGGACAAGGGCCTAAACAAACAGACAGAAAGCAACCACGTCACCAAGCAAAACTTCATGAATAAACAGACTAACAGACTAAACTATGACACTAACGGCGAGGCCTCCGTGAGCCACAGTGGCAACCTGAATTATTTAGCATTGATTATATTAATTAAACGACTGGGAAGCGGCCTGGTTTCTCCTTGTTTCATGTGCCTTTATGTTCCCTCAGATCCTCCAGTGTCGGTCAGAAGAGACTCTCGTTCTAAACTGTGCAATACTGTAACATTCCCAGCAGGATATCAGGGAGACGACCTCAGAGAACATTTTTAAGTGACAGCTTGAAACAGATCTATTTCACTTTGCTTTCAACTAGTCTTGTAGTCTTGTAGCATACTGTGTTTGTCTCCCTCTCAACCACTATCAACCGGATTTTATTTTCTTACTGTTACTGATGTTATCCGTGTATTGATTTTTTTACTGTCGTTAATGATTGTTGCAATTAAACCATTTTTCCTGTTTTCCTTGTTTCTCCTTAGTGTGAAGCAGCTTGGCTACATTTGTGTGTCAAATAAAATGATGTGGGCTGAAATGTTTTTTTTTTTTGTTTTTTTTTTAAATTGATTTAATCTACCAATTCTTGTCTTGATTATTGACTTCATTATTTGGTCTATAACGCATGAAAAAGCTGAAAAAAATACCTGTCATAATTTCCTTAAATCCAAGGGGATGACATCAAATTTCTTGTTTTTCAAAGCCAAAATAAATTACAATTACTAATGTAAAACAATGGAAGGAAGCAAATTTTCACATTTTAGAAGCTTGAACCCAAGAAAGATGGAATTCTTTGCTTAAAAAATGGCTGAATAAAAAACTCCTTATAAAAATAGTTGGTGATTATTATTATTCTGTGTATATGTTTTTACTAAGCTTAAATCATGTGAATCGAGCTAACTTGTTGACGTGCAGCTACTATAGTCACTTTGCTTTAAAACATAACAGACACATATATGAACATGTGGAAAAATAATACAGGAAAGTGTGTCTTTACTAACTCTGGCACCTGGCAAATTGGTCTGACTTCTGTTTTGAGCGCTGCCAGTGTGAACCGCAGGGGTTTAATCCACATGAGACAGCGTGAGTGAAGGGGGAATCAGGGGGAATTATGGAACAGAGGGCCTCTGGCTGTGAGACCCTCCCCAGGAAGCAGATGCCATAAAGCAGCCCCACACCTGGCAGTGGCTACTGTGCTATTAGCCTGTTAACAAAGTAATGCCCCCCTCGTGCGTGGCTAATGTCAAACACGTCCATCTGACAGAGAGTTAATGCACTGTGTGTTAGTGTTAGGACCAGGCTCCGTCCTGACCTAATCCTGCCTCTTTGAAGTCGATGGGGGTGGAGGATGTCTGGAGGCCGGCTGAACGGGAGACAGTTTGCACCTCACATCACATTTATCTGCAGATTTTATGACAGGTCTGAGACACACCTGAGTGTGAGCAACGGAAACAGTGACAACAGGAGTGGCTGTGACACCATGTGACATACAAAACACACACAGGTAAATGTTTGCCCTCTCTCTCTCTCTCTCTCTCTGTGTGTGAGGGTAAAGTAAAAGCTTTGGCCTCACATGTGCTCATTTACAGTGCCTTGCTGTCCCACTGTGCAAACAGCCCATTAATTCCAGGTCTGTGATTGTTTCATACCACGCTCAGCTTGCATAAATCCAGCCCCCTCCTCCTCTAACTCCATATGAAGCAACTCTATCAGTCACATCTCACTCCAATCACATGTAGATCTCTCTTTCTCTTTCACACACACAAGATGACAACACACACTTGTGATAAGCAGCGGTGGAATGTACATTTACTCAATTACTGTACTTCAGTACTTAAGAATCTCCATTTTCTGCTCCTTTTTGGTTAATTTACGAGACAAATGTTGTACTTTTTACACCGCCACAATTAGTTACTTTGCAGATTCATATAATCAACAAGTACACTCTGATGTAATATTGTACACAAAAATAAAACTTTATTGATCTCTGGGGGAGAAATTAACAAGATACCAAGCAGATAAAGCTACTGAAATTAGCTCCACTTTTACCATGTGCAACAGCAAAGTGATGAACACAATACTTATAATCCAGTTACATAATATATTATTCTGACTCTGCATAATGAATACTTTTGCTTTTGGTACTTCATATACATTTTGATGCTAATACTTTTGTGTGTTTACTTAAGATAAATATTTGAATTGGACTTTTACTTGCCACAGAACATTTCTACACTGTGGTATTTCTGCTTTTACGTAAGTACAAGATCTGACTACATCTTCCACAGCTGCTGATGAGGTACATGCAACAGTGCTGTGAAACAGTAAGAGAAATGCCATCATCTTGTAAAGAGTTGCCTGACTTCATTTTGTTTAACTGTAATACGACAGAAGATGTAAAAGCTGCTAAACGGAATGAATGAATATCCTTAGTGCTTATTTCACCTCCCACAGGACAGTTTTAAGCCCCTGATCTCCTGACAGTATCAAATTAAGACATCTGCTGCGGGTTTGTTTTATATTACAACCTGTGTGATCTACCTGCGGGGTGGATTGACTCGGTAGCTCTCACCTCACCTGACTGACTGCCAACGAAAACAAAATGCGAAATTGACTACCACGGCACAACTGCCAAAGAAAATAAAACGCAAAAAAAGACTGTGCCTGGTGTGTTCAGAAAGCAGTGTGCAAAGAAACAAGTGAGTCAAAAATGCATGAAATAACTGAGACACATATTTAATTCAAGAAATAAAAAAAAGAAAACAATATGCCAGTTATGTCTGCATGCAGGGGTGTAAGTAAATATGTGAGCTGATGAATAAATAAATGAAACATGGACTTTTAAGGAACCAAATATATACATAAGATTGATAAACTGACCTAATTAAATATCTTAAGGATTCTGACTCACATTACGTCACTTGTAGTGTATCTAAATAGCTGAATACATCAACAAATCAATAAATATGTGCGTAGCCTATATTAATTCGTAAACAGTGTTTAACACTAAAAGGCCTACGTGTGTGATTTAAAGCCATACCGTTTAGGTGAGATCCGGACCCCGCGTCCTTCCAGCTGACACCACATTGATTATAGAGTCCTGTCGCCAGTTGCTCAACTGGTTTTAAAAAATAAACTCAAAAAACACCTTCGTACCGAAACCGCAAAACTAAACACAAACATTTCTTTCTTCTTTTAATAGTCCGTGACATCGCATGTGCGCCCCAAAAATCCGACAAGGGGGGAAAAAGAAAAAGTTACAAACCAGAAAAGTCTCCTGTCTGCCCTGGGAGCGCTTCCACTGCAGGGAGACAAGGTTTAATGCTCAATAAGCCCAGAAAAGTGTCAAAAATGTAAACATGCCATAGATTTATGATATTCCATGAGTCGTTACTCCTCCAAGGCAGACATGGGGAAAGGTATCTCAGCGCAAATATGTGGACGAAGAAGTGGAGCGGTGAAGAAGTTTGCCAAATGTTTTAAGACCTGAACTCCGCCTGAAACGCGTAAAGTCGGACAAACAGTTAAGCTAGCAAGAGTCGGAATTGAAACTTCTGGTTCTGACTTTCACAATAAAACCAATCTGAGAAAACGGTGCTTAGATTAAGCGTTGGGTTAGCAACAACGCTTTTATTTTGAAGACTTCAACATCCACTTCCGGCGCAACTTCTTCTTCTACGATGCTAACTTAACGCGGCTAAGGACTCCGGTTTCTCCTGGGAAGCGCAAAGACAAGCCGAAGTTTTTTTCTTCCTCAGGAGGTTAGTATATTAAAAAGAGACCTACAGCACTTCAACGAGTAACATCTGTGAGAGCAGATGTGTCCAAAAGTCGTTTCCTAAACATATGCATTTAATGTGAAACAGTAATCCAGCGTCAAATGCGCAAAATTAGCCAAAAAGAGTCACATAAAATGCTAGCTAGTTTTGATGCATTCAAACAAACGTGTGTGAAGTCAGACTTCCCATGTGCGTGACAGAGACATGCTTTACCTTTACCTCCCCTTTTTTTCATCCCCGCCCCACGGTTCACAAGAAAACAATTTGACGAATTACCGGCAGTGTTGTGTTGGCACGGCTCCATGCTATGTGATTTCAGTATGGGATGGTAACAGTGCAAATTATTACAAACAAGCTGTAGTGAAGCTGGATGGCGCAATTCGTCAAGGCTTCTCGTCTGCAAGTGCAAGAGTGCAACATAATCTCATTTGGCTCAATCAGACCTGAGGATGTAACTTGATGGTTTAAATGCCAAATCCCAGTTTCACATTGCTTCCTGTTTGCTTGCACCAGATCTTCTTCTTCTTCTTTTTTTTTTTTTTGGATGTGTGCCTGGCTCTTTGGCAGGTGAGTGTCTTGCTGAAGGGCACTTGGATGGGATGATCTGGATCTTGATGAACTCATTGGCTGTTATTAGTGCTTTCATATTTTCTGGACACTATATTGAAAATATTGTGAAAACACAAGTGGTGCAAACATAAACAGTACAAATTTCAACATGGAAAGAGTCCCAAATTCCATGCATACATTTAAACAGGGGTGGACTTAATGATTTGGAGGCCCTTGGCAGTGGGTAGCACGGGGCCCCCTGAATCCCAGCCCTGAATCCTATCATGCCAAATAGCTATTATTCATAAATACTGCATCCAGGAATAATCTCTTTTGTGAGACTACAGGCTGGATGACTGTTCGATGTCTTCTAGGAATTATTTTCATAAGCATCTACTTTCCATTTTATTGGATATGAACTGCCAGCTGTTTGAAGTGGTGTTTAAAGCATTTACCTTAAACATCAGTGTCCTACCTTCATGTGGGGCCTCAGGAGTCAAAGGTGATATTTTTATGTCTTTATCATTAAGGCAACTGAAATCCGGTTGCTTGTAAAAAGGGAAAATATTTATTGACGCCGTGGGCAAAGAAACAAGTGCTTAGTTGTTGGTGCACCTCCAAATCTGGGGATCTTGTAAAGTATTACAACACATACAACATTGTTAAAATGTTTTGCGGTCAGTGACTTTAATGAAAGACAAATCTTTTTATCTGCTTATGCATTTCAACATTTTTTTTTATTTTCACAGCAAAGATTTATTGTTAAAATTCAGTAAATGGATGTGTATTCTAGATGTATTATTGTCCCACACTGTAAATGTAAGTTCCATGCATATTGCCCTAAAGGAATACTATACCCCCAAATGGCCATTTGCATAAATCAGTCACTCCATGTTACATTAAAATCCGGGAAAAAAAACCAAACTGTCACGCATGTCTCGCAAAGAATCCAAAAAAGGCAAACACCCTTGATGAGTTATAGTAAAAGTAGGCTGCATTCAACAACAACAACTCTATATATCAAAACATGCATTTACAAACTCTTGCACAATTCGTGTAAGTCTTCTTTATTCAGTCATATGCTCAGTACTTCCCAAACTCAGGATTTTCTTGCTAAAACCATAATATTTAGAACTTTTGTTGGTGCACTATGGTGCACTATTTTTATTTGTTTTATTCAAAATACGTGTGTGTGGTCAGTGCTGCGCATATGGCAGGATAGATGAGACTTGGCTTATATTGCACGAGTTGTGTGAGAATATGTAAACATAGTTTTGCTGTGGTTAAACACAATCCATCAAGAGTTTTATCCATGTTTGGATTCTTCGTTCACCTGGAGGCATGCAAGTAAAAACAAATTCTACGTAACATGGCGATAGACAAATGGTCATTTGGGGGTTGAAGTATTCTTCAACGCACACTTAGATGTTCTTTTATTTAAAATTTTATGAATGTTAGTGGTTAATGCTTCAGTTATTCGGTGCAATTAAAAGTCATTTTTCTGTAAATGTTGGTAGTGTGAGTGTCGGCGGCTTCAGGACTCCTGTAAAGTTGAAAGGATGGAAACAGGAGCTGGTGACTGGCTGCTCTGTCCACTCACAGGTCTATGGGGGAAAGTCGGCGAAGGCCCAGCGGAGACACAATGGAGGTCTATGGAGGACACACAGGCCGACAGACAGTTCAACGGGTCCTCTGAGCAGATAAGTCGTCCCCATACAAACCAGACGAGGGTTCACTGCTATTGACCTGCGAGAACAGCGTGTCCACTGAGCCTCCCCACCTTGAATGGCCTTGTTGAAAAGGAGAGCCATAAATTGGCGGATGAGCAGAGGAGGGCGAGACTCTGCCTCCCCCTCCTCCCACCTCCCCCTCTCTCACATGCTATCTCTTTCTTTCCTTTACCAAGTAGTGGTTTCCATCTCACCAAACCCCTTTCCCCCTGAATGTTTAAAAAGATGAAAGGATAAGGAAAAGAATGGAGACAAAAGAGGGGAGGGTTGTGTTACAACCCTGCCCCTGAGAGACTGCTCATGAAAGAGTTTGGGGATGGGAGAGATAGGGACCGGAGAGGAGACACAGAAAGAGAAGGGGGATCATGAAAAGAGGTTTTTCAAACTCAAAGCCGCTAAAACGGGTCACTTCTGTATAGAGAGGCAGACTAAAGTGCAGTCTTCACTCAGGGACGGAGACATTTAACACTGTCAATACCCTCAGATGGAAGGGAGCGTTGATGTACTTGCACCCATTGACTGATTGCGCAAACACACACGATGGCACGCACACACACACACACACACTCTGTCTATCTCAATTCCCTCTGTTTCTCTTAACTATATCCAACACACAGCGACTGTAGATTTAGATTTCAGAGAATCTTTCACCAGATTCTCTTTAGCATTACCACACATATATACTGCCTGGTGCGTCCCTCGCGGCCGTTCCTCCTTCTTTGCATTTAGTGTCAGTCACTCGAAATCCTCGCAACCCTCCCACCATTCTCTCAATCTCCTTCTTTGTCTGAACTTGCCCTGCATGCACTTAGATATTTCCGCCTCAGGCTGCATGAGTGAGAGTTGGAGTGAGAGAAAAGAGAGCAAGGGAAAGTTGTTAGCTAAGTGTGGACAGGAGTTGAGGTCAAACAAAGATGACGATGGAAAGGGCAGGGACACGGGGATGTCTTTTTCTTGGGCTTTTGCCCTCTTACTCTCTCTTTTACACACAAACACACACATTTATAGATGCAGTATAAACCGCAAGCATTTCACGATGGAAGAGATATAGAGATTTATTTTAAGGTTCATTCACAGAACAAGTTATCCATCATACTGTCACATCAAAAGATTTCCCAAATCCGCGCGTCACCAAAAGCCCTTAAACTGAGGTCACCATATTGCAGCCAAATAACACAATGCTCAACAGCGGTTTTCTGTTGTTCCTTTGAGGATTTGTGTTTTCAACAAACAACATTTTTCATGACCCAAACAGATTGTCGAACTGTTATTAAAGCCCCGTAAAAACAGAACTGATCCTTTCTCTGCTCCCGCCTTCCACACGAGGAACTCGCAAAGCCTTCGGCAACATCACTCACTGCGTCTCATAGACGTGGTATCAGTTTCACCACAGTCATTTTCTCCTGCTCATGATCCACCTTTTTCAATCCTGACATCTTCAACTGATTCTCATTTCCAGATGTCACTTTCACTACCTTCGCCTCCTCCGATGAAATCTTTCCCACACGCAGCGCCATCACACATCAACTATTGCTTTCACGTTGGACATCCTCCTTCATTTGAAACTCGGATCTGAGCATAATTGGAAGGTAGCGATTATGGCAATTATTGCAAATAGCTCAGCTGTCAGGGCGAGGCTAACAGTCTGTCTGTCCGCAACTGAGCCACCCGAGTCAGACGTCAGACCTCAATTACGAAGCTTCGACCTCCCCGAGGTGCCCGGTGTCAGTCCTTCATCATCTCCTCTTCTATCGTCACACACTTTGATTCTCCCCGGCTGATTTGTTTTTACATTTTCAATCCTTTTCATTGTTCTTCCCATCATTCACCTCACCTACAGCGCTCTCCTCCTCCATTCCCCTATCTTCAGAACTCTTTTTAGTAAGAGCTGCACCACCATCGCTACCATTACCACACACACACATACACACTGAGGTATAGCTGCATGTGTTTCCAATTTCAGGCGTAATGCTCCTCTCTGTGCAATCTGACCCAATTAGCCGAAGCCTCCTGGAAATGCCCCAGTCGGCAGCCATAGTGGCAGAGAGGTAAAGGGTCAAAGGTGAGGTCATTCTCGGGGGGGTCAGACTCTGATGATTGCGTCACCTCCTGTCTGTGTGTCTGTCCGTCTGGCTCACAGTGTGTCTTAGACATGCCTGGCTGCAGCGCTTTAACTGCTGTCCAACTTCCCCATGGACATATTTGGCACAGGTATAGGATTGTGCAGAAAAAAGCAACCCAAGCCTGAAATTAAATTTCACAGCTTACTAAAGGTCAAAGAGGATGAGTGACAGGGTCTGGAGCGAGACCACACATAAACACACAAGTTACACACATGCACGCTGAGGAGAAGTATGCACACACACACACACACACACACACACACACACACACACACACACACAAACGTTGGCTCTGACAAACAAACAACACATGCGCCTACAAGTCTTTCCTGCGTGAAACTGAAATTAGTGTATGGAATGTTCACCTTCGGGAAACAGATTGGGAGGGAGAGGGAATATGAGAGCATCGGAGCTGCAAACCCTCATTAAGGGGAATGGAGGTCTTAGTTAGGTAATTTCTGTTTAATGCTTAATGAGAAACAGGTTGGAATGGGTGCAAAATGCAGACTGGCGCTGCGTTGTTGCATTACCTGGCAGCCTGCCCCGTTCCAGGTCTGTCTGTTTAGATTTTCTGCTATGTGTGGTGTTGGAGTAGAAGCCGGGTCACTGTCAGTTTATGAAACGACTTCAGACGCCGCCATGCAGCCGTCGCACAGCGCACACACTCTGCTCGTCTTGTTTACATCGTCTGCCCCCGCTGGTCCCTCTCCTCTTACAGCACCTCGCTCTCCCTCTCCACAGATCACCTCTCAATCACTCGTCCTCGCCTCCTTATCTGTCCCTCTTCAGTGTCTCCTTACAGGACTCCATCCACCTACAGCAGCTACACTTTCATTCACTTGCCACAGAGCCGTTGCAGTCCGGATGCCCCCGGATTAGACATGCAGCCTAAATAGTGAATGATCTATTTACAGTTACGTCTTCCTTCTTCTCGCCAACACAATCTACACCTCTCTGTTCCGCGTTTTTGCACTTATCCACCCCACCGCCCTCTCTCTGCCCCCCTCTCCTCCACATCCCCTCACCCCCCCCCCCCCCCCCCCCCCCCCCCCTTCTATAAGACATGTTTTGTCCCATTTCTAGCCAGAAGAAAAATGTTACACATTGTAAACTTTACTCACTCTACAACACCCCACAAGATTGGATTTCAGAGGCAGACTTTGTGTTTGAACTGCTCTGGCAATTAGTAGAGGATAGACTTACAGCGCACCTACTGCACAATGGAGGCACCGGCCCAATTGTACAAGCCCCTGTTCCCGTCCTGCCCCTCTCCATCTGTCACTCCCATGAGACTGCATGTGTGTGTTACAGTGTGTGTGGCTCTGCATGTGTATGGCGGCAAATGCTTGAATTGTTGTATGTATGTGTGCATGTATGTTTGTTAGTGTCGGAGCTGGATAACGAATCAAATTCAGTGGATGGCAACGCTTAACTTTGAATCCCCCTATTTAGCATCTAAGCAGTATTTAAACATTTAAAAATGGGTCATAACACATTATAATGTGATCATAAGCAGATAAAAGTGTTTGTTAACATATTTGTCAATAACTGTAACTCCTGCAAGTCACCTATAAGTGGATGCTGGTGTATAAACGGACAATAAAACCGAAAATTTGTAGAGAAATACAGCTGTAGTGAAAATATGTCTTCATAGTAGGGATGTAACGCTACATCGATTTGGATCGATATATCGATTCAGCGATTGACAACCCAATATTACTGATGTAAAGTGAAAACATTGATACATATCATCTTTAAGATAAGCTTTTATTTTGAAATTCCCATAGAACATCTGTATCAACATTTCCGTCACCTCATTTGTAAGTACTCAAACAGTGCTAGCGACCTAGCCCCTGGCAGACAACGGCAAGCAGCCAAGAAAAACACAATGAGAATATTTACTGGTTTTAAGTTTTGATTAGCACCCCTACTTCATAGGAGAAGTTATAATTGATGGCAAAAGATTCATATTAATAAAGTGACTATAACTACATTTCAGTTTGTTATAAACCATTTATTAAATCTTTATATGGCGCTTGTTAATGCTAAGTAGAAGCAAAGTAAACCCTGTAAATGAGCTAATGACTTACAAAATATTTTGTAAATGCATTGTCTTACCCCAATGTCACTAAAATTAGAAAAGACGCAGCAACCAGTGACATGTAACCAGATGTTAAACTCAACCAATCAGCCCACAGTTCAGGTCAGAAATGCAGAATGAGTCCACTAAAGAAAGCTAACATCCTGCACTGAAGTCTTAAAAATACTTCTTAAGGGTTTTTGTCATCTGTATGACAGTTAATCTTGATTTTATGATTTATTTTAGGTTATATATTCATCCAGTTTGCATGTATCTGCCATGCCAGTGAGGAAGTGGCAGTGCAGGTTTCATACCATACCAAGGAGTGTTTGCATAGTAATGTCATGTCATGTCAAGTCAGCAAAGCTTTCAATTTACTGGCTCTTCTCTGTGTTTAAACCCTTAATGCAAAAGGTGTCGCATGTATAGAATAGACCAACATAGAAAATTACAGTACAGACTATCGGGATGACAACTTGTATAAAGAATGTGGATGCGGCAGGAAGTCAAGCAGCTTTCAGGTGTCGCCAAACAAATAAGACCATAACCACACAACCTCCTCTGCACCATGGAGACTCGGATTAAACAAACACACAAAAGGCAAAACTCAAGCACACCATTCACACATGTAGGAGAAAGGAAACAAATAAAGGGAGAGAGACAGACAGGGCGGGAGGCTGAATTTCCTGGAGGATGAAGATACAGATCCAAACATCTGGAATGGGGCACTAACAGAGCTGATCACAGTATTCTTGTTCGCGGGACAAACATGGGCCCAAAGAATTAGGCATAATAAATTCATGAAATTGAACAGACACAAGGCCTGAAGTAATGAAAGGAAAAGCATCTAACTAAGGCCCAAAGATGACTTCTAAGTTTGGATTTAAAGGCCTTAAGAGAGTCAGACTGCTGGATGTCTGTGAAGTCACGTCATTACACAACATTGTATTTGACAGTTGAGAAGCTTCGCTCATAAATCAATCCTGGCCCGCTCATAAAGTCCAATCATAGGCTCGCATTCTTCCTGCTTCAGCACCTTGTGTCTCTGGCATGACAAACTCGAAACTCCTCAACTTCTTTCTCAGCTTGTTTCTGATTCTGTGTATTGATTAAGTGTCACCGTTCATGGAAAAAGCTCAACCCTTGTATGTACAGTATGTAGCAGCTCCACCCACGGGCCTCCATGCACTTTGAGGCCTCACTGAGTGACACTGATATCTGTCAAAGGATCCCTCAGAGGGAGGCTACTGTGCAGATTTGTCTACACAGTGCAGAGTCATAGCGCCCTCCTGTGGAAGGGAGGGTAATCCTGACCCCCCACCCACCCACCCCCCACCACCACCATGTCTCCTGAATGTGATGTCCCAAACTCCCTCCCTGTTGAGAGGATACTGCATTCAAATGCAAAATAATTTCAGACTAGTTTTCTCCTGCTTGCGTTGATTGTCACTGACAACAAACAGTTTAAATAAGGCAATACTGAGATGAAGAGGAAGTTGGTGAATGAGGGAGAGAGAGGGGAGGGGGGGGGGTGGGGGGGGGGGGGGGGGGGGCGAGGGTGAGATGGGGTTGGGGGGACTCAGAGCACCAAGCTGTTGTATTAATCTGCAAATTGTCTCAGATGACGCAGACTGTGACTTCACCTCCCGTCCCCTCTCCCTCTTCATCTCCACATCCCTCCTCTCTTCCGTGTCTCTCCCGATGCCTTGCTCTTGTCGGATGGGAGACAGCGACACACAGCAGGTAAGCCCAAACACCTTCTGGTTGTCATTTCCCTCCGCTCAGCATGCTTGCATTCATTCACAGCTAACACGTGGCAGGTTCGGATTATTAGTCACCTTTGACAGTGTCGCTTTGATTTGTTTGGTGTCACTTTGATTGTTTAAGACTGAGTCATTCATGATTTTTGGCTCTGAGACATTTTTGTTGCGGCAATTTTGAATGTGTCAGTTGATGCAGTTGGTTTTGCAAAGTTAACTGTTGATTTTCACTGTTTAAATCTGCTGTTCAAGCATGTGGAGACCTGTTATATCTTATCAGTTATCAGCATTGTTACAGCATGCTGTCTGCTTTGAGTTTCCAAAGCGTCTGCTGGCCAAATGAGAGGATGGATTTACTGTACAGAGGGAGTTAGCTGTGTCAAATTCAGTCCTGCTGGAGAGAGAGGAGTGATGGAGAAATTGCGACAGCAGATCAAAAAGGAAATAAGTGGAGAAAAGAAAGGGAGCTGAGCGGAGAAAGAGAAAGTTTATATATAGTAGAGCTTTGTGAGGGTGAAGAGAGCAGATGTGATAGACAGTCTGTGCTTAAGGAGTTCAAACAACAGATTAATACACTCAGATTATCGTCCGAGAGAGAGAGAGAGAGAGGAGGGGAGGGCAGGGCAGGGAGGGAGGAGGGCGTGTGTCTGACATGTGGACTCACACGGACACACACACACACACACCACACTCACACAGATGCACAGTGAATCACACATAAGCACAAGTGTTTTCTCTCACTCACACTCAGTGTCCACCCAATTTCAAGTACTGACAATGAACCACACACATGCAAACCTTTTCCCTGAAGGTTTCTGGCTGCATCTTCCTCTCTGTCTCTTGCCAGACATCTTGTAGTGCTAAAATGTTTTAGTCAGTTAATGGACTAGTTGATTTATGAAGTAAAAGTGCCCAAAAGCGATGTACAGCTTCTCAAATGTGATAATTTGCTGCTCTTCCCTGTTTCATATTATTGTAAATAATGTCTTGGTTTTGGTGTTTTGGACTCAAACACTGACAGTTACATACACAAAATATTTTTCCTTAAGGTTCCTGGCTGCATCTTTCTCTCCATTTCTGACCAAATATTTAATGATAAGATTAATCAATTAAGGCCCTTTCAGACACAACGCGATAATGGCACCACTGCGATCTGCCATAACAGCATTTCGCTGTGTTGAGCAAAGCGCATATGCAGTGTACCATTCGAGAATGACGCCACATCCCATACAGAACACGGCCCTACAAACCAACAGGTGTATGAGACAAACTCACCAACACAATGGTTATTGAAACTTGCTACAACGCAACATTGTTGTGAATAAATATAAAGCCAAAAGTAGCAACAATCCACTTAATTCATTTAGTTTATATTCAGTGTACATGAAGACACAGTAACAGGTTGTAACCCTAATGTTAACCTTAACCACCTCTCATTTAGCCTAACATTTTATAGATAGCTAAACGCTAACTTAGCATTTTCTGTGGGGCTTCTGCTTCTGGACCAAGCACCTAAGGGTTCTGATCATGTAGGTGTGGTGAGCGAGTTATGTAGCTGTTCCAGCTGCAGCTATAGCTACTACATATACCCGCTGTGTGTTGGGACGAATACGCCAATAGAAATGAGGCGTCCAGCTTGGCATGGGAGACAGAATGGAGGAAAAACTAATATTGTGTGTCTGAGTTCTCTGAACTGTACAACACACATTTGTGCTTGTATCCAGAACTTGAGAAAAAACAGCCCTGTCATGAAAACATGTTTTCAGTCAAGTAGACATATAAGGTGTGTTTTAGCCAGTAGCTTGTAGATAGGTAATATGTGTAGCCTAAACCTAGTAAACCTAGCTTAGGTTTGTTATATCGAATTTGAAGTGTTCAAATGGCTCTGTCCTCTGCGACTTCCCTGAATACTCAGGTTTACTTTATGAAATTAAAAAAAATTACTTTGAGTTTTGGACTGTTGTTCAGACAAAATAGGACATTATATAGATTAACTGATTAATTTAAAAATAGTAAACAGTTTAAGGACATCTCTGAAACATAATACGCTTTTGACTTTTTGACGTTTTAAATGGAATATGTAAGACCTACAGCTCTGGCCACGATGCCCCTTAAATGTAACCAACACATTCAGTAATCCTAAAACAAACAGGAAAATTGTTTAGTTACACTAGGAGTCATGGGATCTGTTTTCCAGGTTTTAGTCGAAAGTCAAGCAACAAATACCTCACAAGGCGTTAAAGCATGCCAAGTGAGGACATGTATTGACCCAAGTGTGGTCATATCCAACCACTGATGGACTGAGTGGAGTCCACATCTGATTGAGTCTGACCTTCACTGAGAGGGTTAATACACACTGATACAAACCCTCCCGCTGCAGCGATCTCGTAAAGCCATGCACCAGACACGTGTTTGATGGCAGTTGTGCATATGTCGCAGGATTTAGGTGCTGCTCTACTTTAAACTGCGTGGATACTTGGTGTGTGTGTGTGTGTGTGTGTGTGTGTGAGAGAGAGAGAAGGAGACAGTTTGTTTCTGTGCCACTATTGATGTTTATACAGAATAAGTGTGTCTGCAAGGAAAGATTATTCAGTAATGAGAAGGATCGGATTGCATCCAATTCAAATGGTATCAATATAACTTTCAGCATGTTGCTATATACTGTGTACACTAGCCTACCACAACCCACACAAGCAAAACCTTCCTAAAACACTGGGTCTGGGATTTGGCTGAATTTTTTTTTTTTAATCTGAAATCAATATTAAATCCAGTTATAAAATCAAAGTCATTTAAAATCTTTGTTAAGATATAATGGCGTCCTGAGCAGATAATACAGTCACATTACTTCCGTGTGTACTGTGATCCCAGGGATGTATAAAGAGAACTGGATTGGAGGTGGGGCCCCGTTCAGTCCTATAAAAGTTACTGAGTGGCACATGAAGCCAAAAAGCAATATTTTGGTTAGTAACTTGGTTACTAATTCAACAGTTTGCCCACTACTGTTCCTTGGGACTTGTGTAATCAACACATTCTCACTCTGACCTCTTCTTGGACTTTCCACTTCCACATATGATGTGCAAAGTACCCTGGGTGGATTGGTTGCTGACATGCTGGGACACCGTGTCACGTTCTGCCTGTTACATGCATGTCTTCTTTCAAAATACACTTCCATTGTCACAGGGAAGTTAACGTTTACATACAGTCTCTTTCAAAATAAATGTGCCGGTACAACACTGCAAATTGACTTTTTTTTCCCAACAACAAACACATGTTGTTGGTGTAGGCAACAAAAGCAGAAGGTTAGGTTTGGAAAAAAAGAACAGAGTTTGGCTTTAGAATCTTGCGGGACGCGAACACCGCTTCCTCAGGTGAAAGTCAGTGTTTGTTGTTAGCACTATTAGCGGCTAGATGCTTGCTCGGCCACTTCCATGTGGAGACAAAAAAAACAAAAATTAAGTGTACTTGTAAATGCCATGATGCATTATATATTTTTACTCCATGATCCAAAGTATAATAAGGACCACTTCCAGCAGAGAAGACACAAAACAATCCGCACATGCCTCATTTGTTATCAATGCAGAATAGTAGTCCACATTAATTTAGTAATATTGCATACTAACATAGTTCTGGTCAAAAGAACCATACACCTACATTTTCATATGGATTCATGCCTATAGCTGTGTGTGTGATTGATATGTGAGGAGTGTGTGTTAATTCAGTGTTGTAGTGCTGCAGTGACTACCGTCATCTCCTTCTGCAGAACGAGGGGAGGATGGAGGGATTATATCTCGATCCCTTTGCAAAGCTCACACCAAACAATCAACCACTGGAAATAATCCTCTGAGACACACAGACACCCGCACACAGTTACAAACAAACATGCACGTACGGATGCCTTTTAAACAATACGTTTCAGTACACTGTGTTTATAAGATACACAAAGATTTAAAAAGAATCTACACATTTCACCTCTTCACTGAACAATTATGTGCGGATCTGTAAACATGATCATGTATAATAATATCATGGTAAAATCAGTTAAGTCAGGTTGGTTTTTTTTTGGTCATTTTGATACACTGGCAATATATGATGGGAGCCCACTCTCTTGGTATGTATGCCATTTAGATGTGGAAGTTCCACTAATCCATGTTTTCTCATTGTGGCTAAAATGTTTTTTAAAAATTGCATGTAAGGTGAAAAATGCCAATTATTTTTCCCAAACATCTTAAACCCAATGATACTCAGTTTATGATGATATGACAGAGTGTGCAGCATCTCACATGAAAAGCTGCATACAGAGAATGTTTGGTATTCTTTCCCTTTTTTCGCTGGGAAAATGACTGAAACAAAACTGATCATTAAAGTAATTGCATGCCTTTGTTTAAAAGTACATTTATAATTATGATGCATGCAATAGATAATTAAAGCTACATCTAACGTAAATGGAAACAACATCACATGTGTATGGTAATTGCTGTAGCTATATATAGACTAAATAAGCACATACAGAGTACATGCAGTCAGTCAAACCACGTTCATGTTCATATGTCGATTTCCAGCACATCTTTTGAAACTTGCAGTAATGTCTTAGTTGAGATCAGAGGCAGGCAGACAGATTGACAGGGAGGGGGGAGGTTTAGCTGTATGTACAGACGATGTGCATCTGTTTGATCTCTTGAACCAACATCAGCGATTGGCTGGTGACCTGGGTAGATCATTAATGTGGATATAAGTACGGAGGGCTAACACTGACAAGCCTGTAACAGCCGGACTGAAGAGAGCACTGAGGTAGTTTGGCGTGTGCTGCTCCGATGGTATGTGCACCTTCATCTTCAGCAGCCTGTGCTCATTTACAGTAATCAAAGCCTGCTCCTCTGGGAGATTAACTCATTCAGTCATCGGCGGTCCGTCGTCCTGGAAACCATGACGATTAAGAAGATGTGTCGTAAGTACATGACTGCATGTGGAGACTGATTGTGATGGTTATCACGCACTGCATAGGTCAGCCTTACACATCTGATGGACTAGGACAGTATTTACATGGAAGACCCTGATGTTTATCCAGTCTGCTTCACTTTTAAAGTCACTGTGGGAGACTTTCTGTCTTGCGGCTGTATCTGGTCCATGAGGGCATGTAAACAGCCATCACCACCAAACCAGCGGGAGTTACTTCCTTGTGTCTTTGTTCCGAGCTTGACTCACTTTGAAGTCCCTCCATCTCTCATCGCCAACATGTGTTTTCAAAGCTGTTTCTTAAAGACTAGGCTTCCCTTCAAAGAGGAATGCCTCCTGGTCCGCAGCCTACCTGGCAGAGTTGTAATACCTGTGTCATGTTGCTACGAAATCCAGGATTTACTGTAAGCTGCCTGACCAAACAGACTGAACCCGCTGACTTGACTTGCTGTGTTTTGTTAGGGATGCTAAGCTGTAATGTGATGTAACAGGCATGTCTGTGGCCACTCGTTTCTCTGATACCCTGATCAGTGTCTGTTTCCTGTGTTCCTATAAACTGTACTTAGGTAGGTACTTTTCAGCCAAGACATTAGAAACTTAGGAGTCAAGTTCAACTCTACAAGGTTGTAAATAGTTTCTGTATTCCTCAGTTAAACAGAGACACCAGGACAGCCCAGTAAGTGCTGGTTCCTAGAGGCCAGCTATGTTTCGTCTCGTGGCGGCTCGGACATTTCCTGGAGCAGGAAAATAATCTGTCTGTTAGGGAAGGAAGACAGATTTGCAGAGCAGCCTCAGGTCCTTGAGTATGTCCTTGCAGCTTATACTCGTCAGCGCCGCCCTCCTCTCAGGACACATGCTGTCGTTTCATTATTTCAGGGCCTCCATCTGACGTGCTCAGGGAGCGAAGGTTTAATACCTATCTTTCGCTGCCGGAGAGGACGACAGTCATCCTTATTCTTACTCTCACATTCTCTTTGTATCAAAAGAAAAGCCAAAAGTTTTGTCCCAAACTAAGCAAACCAGCCATTATCCCTAGCCTGATGACCTGTTGATTTTGAATTTATCCATCAGGTTTTGGTTAGGATGTCATTTGTCCAATGAGGCTACAGAACCTTATCAACCTAAAGAGAAAGGGTCTAACCCTTAAGTGATTTGAAAAATCAGCAAACCTAGAGTTCTTCCCACCCTGGCCACAAGTCCATTGCTCAGTAAAAAAAGTCGGGAGGATGATTTCCCCCATCTCACCCCATGAAGCAGCTATAAAACTGAATGTGATTGACTGACGTTACCAAACAATGTCCATGCTAAGAATGACATAAGGATTGAAAAGAGGATTTGTAAAGACTACAACAGTGGAACACCCTCCCCCTCCTCTCCTGCGTACTCCGTTCACCGAGGATTATATCTTTGCAATTGAAACTTAGCAGGACATTCTCCGCCCCCAAAATACACAATTTCAGATCACGCTGGCAATCCGACTTTGTGCCTGGACTGTTGCAAGGACTAGAAAAGGGGCAGAGATATGGCTGGAGAGTGGAGGTAAAAGCGTGAGAGCAGACCAACTAGTAGGTAACATTTTTTTATGTGCTCCTTCTTGTCTACTGTATTTTAGTCTGCAACTGTATCCCTACCGCTGCAGAAAATACCATTGGCTCATCTGATGGATTATAATCACGTCTGATTGCAATTGTCTCACTGAGTCAGAGTGTTTGTAAATGTGACATTCTTACTTCTGACAAGGATTTGGCATGGCTGCGCTGCTCTCAAGATGTGTTTATATAGGATTAATGTTTAGAGATGGTGGCGGTGGGATCTCCGTTGAGTAGAAATGTGTAGTGTTATTGGACAGCGGACACATTCTTACTGGTTGACTCTTTCTTTCGTGTTGGAGGTGATGACTTCGCCTCAGAGGAAAATTTGATTGCTTCATAATAATCCTGTGTTGACTCACAGGAGCTAAAATAGACTTTGACAGATAATTATTAACAGTTGTCAGGTGTTTATTGGAGAGCTGTGATGTGGCTTTAGGGTGACTGTCCAAAATAATGGATTTGGACCTCTTTAAGTACCAACCATAGTGTTGATGTTGTGTACATTTTTCTGCATTCAGCCTTATTTTTTCTGATTTCTCATACTGCTGAATTGCTTTCAGACAAACTTACTTAATTTCAAAACTGCCAGGCTGCTGTGTGACTTTAAGCATGGCAATGTAGGCTGGTCCGTCTACCACTTTGGTCAAAATCGAAACATCTTACCCACTATAGGATGGATATTTCTGACGTTTTGTGCAAACATTTGTGATCCCCAGAGGATGAATCTTTACAGGTTTAGTGATCCTCTGACATTTCATGTAGAGCCAACATGAGGTTGGAAGTTTGGGGTTTTGGTGAAATTTTTTCAGCAGCTATTGTATGAATTGATGTGCAATTGGGTACAGATATTAATGTTGTCCAGAGGATGAATCCTAATGATTTTAGTGATTCCTTGATTGTTCAGCTAGCACCACCAGCAGGTCAACATTTTCACATATCATCTGAATTATCTCACTATCCACAAATTGGATTGGTAAAAAAAAAAAGTCAGGGTTTATGGTTCCCCAGTGATGAATCCCACGACAATATTTTTGAGTGAAATGACTTAACAGTTACTTGATGGATGAAAATTTGGCAAATGGCCATAAAATTTGGTACATTCAGCATGAATTGCAATAACTTTGGTGCTCCCCTGACTTTTCCTCTAGTGCCACCATGAGGTCAAAATTTGAATTTGTGTCATACTGTGGTGTATGACCACATACCTGCAAATGAATGACATCACCATCAGCCTCAGCCAGCACCAGACGTCAATGTGACATCATAAAGACTCTTATGTAGGACAGAAGTTAAATTTTGGTTGGAATGAAAATCGGGCTGATTATGTTTTAAATGTCTAACAACTTTCAGTTGTACAACATTATGACATTTGCAAACATTGGGTTTTGTTCAGAATTCCTTGGGACCAAATGTTATTCTTTTTCATCAAGATGACGTTGACATGCAACATTTGAGGACGTTGGATTTTGGTTACTTGACACAACTTAAAACCAACAAAATGTTGTCATTCGTCATCAGTATTCTACATCAAATTGACATTGGCATTTGATGCCTTTGAATTTTGGTCACGCGACAGCACAACCTAAATTCAACTAAATATTGTTTTAAAATTATTTAAGTTTTTAAATTATTTTTATTTTGAAATAGCAGGCTGCTGCTATGATGCAGTTATGATCACAGATACTCAGCGGAAGCAACAGAATCATTTTTAAACGAATGAAATAATTTTTAAATCATCATTCAGTGTCAAATTATGGATTTCTTTAGTAGGTAGCTGTTTAATAAGTGGGATAATGTACAATGAGTGGGTCATTATGTAAGACCTGTCTTGCATCACACTGTCAGGGTTTATTTCACAGTAATGAACCACTTGCTGTATATTATACCTTACTTAGCATGCAAGCACACAAAAACTTAGAAGCTGAACATGGTAGACATTATACCTGCTAAACATGAAATTAGCGTTTAGCTCAAAACACTGCTGTTTCTATGTGCACCTTCACACAGACTCTAGCAAGGCTGTAGACTCATGTTCTTTCCCGAACTCTTCCAGTATGAATTCAACCAGTATTTTCAACTCAGACCTGTCAATCACAGATTGTCAAACAACCAGGGGCAACATCTCACGGCTCCTAACCGACTCATTTTTTAACAGCACTCATCAGTGTTATCTCTTCTTTTATCAGCAACTCCACATTGTGCAGTATTTAGATTCTGGCAGATCCCATTTAAGGGATGATGACAGATTACATCTCTTGAGTTGTGTCGTGTCCTGTTTAGCCTTTGCCTGCTGTGTTTGGGTTGCCTGCAGTCATACTTCATTGCTGCCCTTAGGAACCCAAACCAAATACTCAAAAGACATTCCCTGTTTTGTGTGCAGGTAGCTCTGGTTGTCCTCAACCCCTCTTGAAAAACAGAGTCAGCCAGCTGGTAGGGCAACGGTGTGAATCCTCACTAGCCACAGGAGAAGAATGCGCTGTTAAAATAGTCTATAAACAATCCACGGTCTTCACATTTGATGAATAAGTTAAAGAGCCGAGGATGCATCATTAACCAACATTGAATTCTGTGCTGTCCAGCATGTACTAAATTATCTTGAACCATGTATTTTCCCAGCAGTAAACCCATCTCTCCCACTGTCTCCACAGGCAGGATGACAAACCAGTCGACAGCAAACCAGTCCAACACAAACAAGAAGGAGAAAGACGAGAGCCAGCGAGATGACAACACAGAAGTTGCGTATAAAGATGCAGGCCACTGCAGCCGCAACACCCACAACCTGCTGCTGGGACTCACTGTTATGGGTATGCATGGACTGGGAAACTGTCTGTGTATCTGTAATTATATTATTCTGTGTTGAACTGCAACGTATCTCCATCACCTTGTGAAAGCTGGACTGCAGTTGTTTTACAATCTAATAAAACTTATGAACCATTTGAGAAAAACAAACCCAATCTCAGCTTTTGGTCAACATAATTTAACATTCCAAATTCTATTAAATTTGTGGTCAGTTTTATTGTTCAAAAAAGCCGCAGCAAATATTAACACGCACACTAGATGTACAGACTCGTAATCATTTTCCCATGAGACTACTTTGGCTTGTTGTTGTCTTTAGTCTGCCTCTGTAAACACTTTGGTATGTTTCGACATAGTTGTGTTCTTTGTCCAAAAAAAGAAAGAAAAAAAAACCCTGCTATGTCGTGGAGTGTGTTATTTTTGTCGGCCATTTGTCAGCCAGATTTAAAACCCCGATATAAACCCGTTTACATTACAGTAGACGGTTCTCATTAGTCAGGGGTCTCTTACATGTCAGAGCGCTTTTTTGCGGGGAAGAAAAGTAGGCCAGTGAGTCCACGAAAAAACCAAGAAAGACCTTGAGGGTCTATCAGCATGTGGTTTCTGAAGGCTCATACCAGTGCACAATTTTAGATATTTCTCATATTTGACTGATATTTTGTACCAGTTTTCCCGTTAACTAAGTACACACAGTCAGGGTTATTTTAACTTTTAATTACTGAATAATTTACTTATTTTGGTTCAAATACATAGATATGTCCCTACTTGGAAAAACAGCAACTTTAGATCGACATTGTTCGTTTCTTCCTCCCCTCAGGTGTTGTCATGGGAGCAGTGTTTGGGATGCTGCTGCGGTACATGAAGGTGAAGGACATGGCTGCCCTTACTATGGTTTCCTTCCCAGGAGAAATCCTCATGAGGATGCTGAAGATGCTCATCCTGCCTCTGATCATCTCCAGCCTCATCACAGGTATGCCGCTACACACACATGCAAGCACAGACACACAGGAGGTAATGTTGATTGGCGTTCTTTTAGAGTGACAATATGTCCGAAAATATTGGACATTCATGGCCCCCAGAGGATAAATCCTGATTAGCTTTCATAGCACCACTAACCAGTCAGATGTTCCACATTTTTCAGCTCTTTTGGTTCATAATGAGATGACTTTACAACTAATTACTAACTAAGCTTGTACTTTAAGACTAATGTGTAGATTTTAAATGTTTGTGATAAACTGAAGGATGAAGTGTTCCTTTATGTATTGAGAAAATTCTCCAACTTCTTAAGATAAATGAAATCTTTAAACTCTTTGGTGTAAGCAACAATAAGAGCACAAACAATAATTGTCATCGGTCTCTTTCAGGGCTGGCTGGTCTAGACGCCCGCTCCAGTGGCAGGATGGGCAGTAGAGCCATGGTGTACTACATGTCCACCACTGTAATCGCTGCCATCCTTGGGGTCATCCTGGTATTGGGGATCCACCCCGGGAACCCCAAACTAAGGGGAGGCTCCAGCAGCTCAGCCCCGAAGAACCAGGAGGTCAGCAGTCTGGACGCCTTCCTCGACCTGCTCAGAAACCTCTTCCCTGAGAACCTGGTGCAGGCCTGCTTCCAGCAGGTAGGCTCGACATCTGAAACATATCACTGGAACTCTGATATTACTCTGGCTCTTCATTCCTGCACACATTTGGGTTGTGTGCATTCAATGTCACAGATATAGGATAAAAGTCAGAAAGGACAAGTTGTCTGTTTTGAATTCCTTGGTTATTGCTTTCGACTTCCAGCAATGTTAAAGTTCTGGTGTGTCAGGCCATAAATCCAGTAATAAAATCTGCATCATTCAACCTTGAAGTGGTGCTAACCAAACCAAGTATCATCCAATAGGACTTAAAGGCTTATTCAGCAGTTGACAAAACAATCTCAGCACAAGGTCTATTTAGTGGCTGTTCTGGAGCTTTCAATCGTATCATATAATCTTTGTCAGTAGAGGAAGAATATATTTCCGAGGTCAAGAATGAACTTTGTGGCTCAACTTTTAGGCCGACAATGACAAGAAGCCCTTCTTGTTGCTAGAAAAAATGGAAATTTGAGCATCTACAGCTCCATGACCACTGAGCAAACTGTTCTGATGAAGATTGTGTGATATGATCTAAAGCACTGGCTCCAAGCAGCAGGTTTGGACCCCCACAAGGAGGTGGATCTAAAGGGGTGTGAAATGAACAGTGTTGGGAGGGCTACTTTTGAAATGTGAAATTCTGAAATTCTAGCACTAAAAGGCTGTTCTTGTCTGACAACATTGCCACTGGCCATGGGGTAGTTGGCATACTTGAGGCAGACTGAGGTTGCTTAGAGCAATCAAAAACAGCGCTCAGAATCTGAGCCTGTCTGGACATAGAGACTGCTCCTTTTAAGCCATCCTGCTCTTGATGGTGTTACATTCAAAGAGCAACAGAATGAAGGCTGTGTTCTACATACACATTTGGATGTTGTAATCACCAACATTTTTATTTTATTTTTGTTATATTAACAAAAGATTTAATTACATTTATTTGACATATATTTTATTTAATTACGTTATACTGTTACTGTACATGTAACTCCCCAGCTCTGGAAATGAATACTGGCATAGGGAATTAAAAAAAATTGAAATACTGCTGCATAATATTTTTCAGACATTTCTCCAATCTTTGCTGTTTTCTTGTGAAATTCCGTCAATTGTTTTATCTCTTCTGTCTTTAACAAAGTCGTCAAATGTAACACTCTAACAAGAGAAAATGACTCTAATTCAAGTGCTCACATGTTGAAGATGTGCATGTTGTGATGAAGGGTTGAAAGTTGATATTCACAGATGGATAAGGTTGGGAGCCACTAAACAGCTACTGAAAGGACCTCGAGGAGAAATTGGTTTGTCAACATTTACTATCCACCTTCTAATATTTTAAAGTTGCAGTAAATATTGTCCCCTCTGTGTGAACCTGAAAAAGACCTAAGTGTACCAGGTATTAACTGAGCAGTCTGACAGAATGACAGAACTACAGAGAGTTGTTAACGACCAGTGACTCCCTGGAGAATCTGGTTGTCCTTCGAACTCCATACGCAATGTTTTCTACATGTGTCAGTGAAAGTATGATATGACTCAAAGGTTAAGCCTGCCCTCTGGCCATGTGTAGTCCATGAAGTAAAACCTTTGAAGTGTAATTATCCACTGAAAGGTATACTGTGCAGGAGTTGACGGTTACTGTTTGTGAACTGTATCGCTGATGATTGGCATTCCACCTTTTGGCACGGTGTCCGTGATTTTTGTAGCTCCTTCCAAAAATAGGAGGAAATACACCTACAAAAAGTGAGGAAATGATCCACATGTAGATACTTTATTTTGAGTATCTAGTATCTGTCTGAATAAGCAGTTAGTTACAGTAAAGGTCAGTTGGTTAATGGTTAACAGGGTTTGTGATTTGTGATATTGGGCTATATAAACAAAACTGTCTTGACTCGACGGGACTGTTTATCCAAGCTGATCATTTTTAAAAGATAATCCAAGTCTAAATCATGATGCAACTTCTTCTGTCCAAATCCTGTTTTTTCCCCCTCTTCTTTCTGCTCTGCGTGTGTGTGAATGATTAGAAGTAGTCGCCTGTGTTAGACTGGGCTAGGGTCAGCCCTTCTGCTACTGCTAATCTCTTTACATCTGTAATGCTGCATCCTTATTTACCACAGCAAGGCATCTGCTGGTGAGCGGGGAGCACTGCTGAGCACCAGCTTATAGACTCTTTCTTATTTTCCCTGCGGTATTCTCTGTTTTTTTTTCTCTTTTCTTTATTCTTCACATCTCTCTTTCTCTTTTCTGTCTTCATCTCTGTTTTACTGCTTCTTTTGTTTGTACTCATCGGGGATTCATTGGAGTCATAAAAGGCATAATTGCTTTTGCAGGAAGGAGTCGTCTTTCCCCCTTTCAATCTTCTTGTCTTTCTTTTCTTTCCCTTTGTTGTCTTTATGTGAGAATCTCTTGTTCCATGTTTTGCCTTTTCTTTAAACAAAAAATCTGAGTGTGTTGTGCTGCTGCTGCCAAGCTTTTGTTCGCTCACAGACTTTATGAGTTGCAAAATCAGGGGTTTTGCCATGTGAATTGGGATCAAGTCCGTTCATTTACAGTCTGAGCCCCTGTTCAATCTCAATGTGGTTTTGTCCTCCATCCAGGTTCAGACGGTGCTGAAAAAGGTGCCGATTGCAGCAACAAACCAAACTGAGCCCGTCTTAGTCAACAGGAAGAAACTGGAGTACAAATGGGGCATGAACGTCCTCGGTGAGTCGGTGACAGAGTATTATTTTCATCCACGAGAGGTTTGAGGCTTATTGCATTTGAAAAGTTTGGTATTTTTTAGCTTGGTTATTTTCTTATTTTTGTGTCTACGTGACTGATGGTGGGATCCACAACTTTTGAAATATGTCAAGTATTGAGTAAGAGGGCTTCAGCCAGCAGCAGCAATACAGACTGCAATGTAACCACTTGGGGCTTGTTTGCACCATCAGTTTAAGTCCACTGAAAGTGCGTTTTTGCCACCGACTGGCTCAGATTGTTATTTTAAGTGTCATAACATTACGGAAAGGATCCCTGCAGAGATAGACCTTTTTGTTAAAGAATAAAATCCTTTTTCTGTGACTTGAAACAGCTCCAAAATTGCCATCGCCAAACCCACCAGACTCCGTTTAAATAAACAGTAATTTTATCATCGTAAAGCACTTCATCACACGCTTCAGCACGCAAAGTTTGGGTTTCACCACAGAGGACCACTCTGGAAACAAGTGTTTTTAGTGACGCTATCCTCTGGGAGTTTTTATGACATGACACTCTTGTGAGTCACTGGGCTTTTAAAATTCCAAATAAAAATCAACTCAAATCAAAGCTGACAGAAACAAACAAACAAACAAACTCTGGTCTGGTTGAAATAAATCCTTAATTCACTCAGTTAGATGTGATAATGTGATGGCTCTATACACGCTAAAATGATGTGGTAGATCTGCCGATGGTGATTTTTGGGGCTGTCACTGGTTAAACAAAAGGGAGCCTGCTCTTTCACAAAAAGATCTCTGTTAGGATCTTTTTCAAAATGTTGTCAGACACTTATATAATAATATTCTGAGCCTGTCAGAGGCAAAAATAAACACTTTCAGTCGATGTAAATTAACGATACGAACATGTGGTTTCATTGCAGCCTGTGTTGCTGTTGCCAGATGCAGCCCTCTCACTCAATACTGGACCAATTTTAAAAATTGTTGCTCCCATTAGTCACTTAGACAAAAGGGTCCAAGTTGAGTTACCCTTTAATTTTCCTGATGGTTGCTGCTTTGCTCTGAGAACTACGGTACTTTCCTCCAGTTTCTGGCAACATGTTGCTATGTGTTTTTCTCCAGGCTTGATTGGCTTCTTCATCACCTTTGGGATCTGCATGGGCAGGATGGGCGAGCGAGGGAAGATCATGTGCGACTTCTTCAACATCCTCAATGAGATTATCATGACGATGGTGTCCATGATCATGTGGTCAGTGTCGTGTTTTCCCCCTTTGTGTATAAGTTTGTTTGCGCCCATCTGTAAGCATGCACAGCATGTGCCTCTGTTTTTGTTCATGCGGGCCAACGGCTGCGCTGTTTTGGCATTCTGGTGATACCACACACAGGAGTCAGTGACAGTGATGGATAAGGTGAGGACTGGACATGAGACGTATTGTGGGAACGGGCAGTAGTGTTGGACGTCGACAATTGAAGAGGAAAGAAAGGAAGAGGAAAGGGCAGAAAGGGTGTCAGTGAAGGACACAGACAGATGGAAAGAGAGAGAGAGAAAGAGAGGGTTTCCCTGGCACATGCTGGAGTCATGGTATGCTGGGGAGTAGCAGGAGCCGGGGCCCGGAACAATGTTGTAGGCTCCCAGGGGAGCCGGGTGGAAGATCTCCAAAATGTAATGGATCCACCGACGGCAGAGGAGCCACTTGGCAGCAGAGCAGAAAGCAGATGTGGGTGGGAGGGACAGAGGGACGTGGAAAGATGCATGTGAGAGCATGTCTTCAGAAAGCAGTGCACGCCTTGAGGCTTCGCAGGACCCCGGCGAGTCGCACAGAGAAAGAGAGTGTAGTGGCACTCAGAGCAAGGACGGGAAGGGAAGGGAAGGGAAGGGAAGGGAAGGGGGGAGCAGGGTAGGCGGTTGGAAGAGAAACAGCAGGATGCTTGTGTTGCAGCTCTCCTAGGCCATCTACATGTGCAGCTGGACACCAAAGGAATCGAGCCCTTGTTCGTATCACTCACACAGTATAAACAGATTACTCACGGGCCGATGGAGCTCGCCAAACACAGAGTCCAGTGTATACAAAAACACGTATCATACGAGGAACACATCCATCAAAACATATACACGGCATACTCCACCAAACAACTGTCACCGAATGCCAGGCTCGGGGGTTCAGCACGCAGCTGACCTGGGAGAGAGCAGGCCGCTGTTGTGATGAGACCTACTTTGACTCGGACCAGGAAAGGCTTAATTCATAGGTCCCACAGCGGCCTGTATTCATGCAGGGCAACAACTGCACTCTAAAGCTGGAAACCAGAGATCCAAGAATGTGTCATGTCCTCTCGAAGTGAAAAGTGCTCCTTTGACAGTGAATGAAGATGAATGAGGTGATAAATGCATCCATGTGCCAGGGCATTTGCTTTCTAGGGCTTCAATTAACGATTATTTTCATCAGCAATGAATCATTTATTTTGCAGTAAGTCGTAAAATTGTGAAAAAAGTTTACCGAGGGGACATCTTTAAATATCTTGACATTTTTTTGGTGTTCTTTGCTAAAAAAAAAACAACAAAAAAACAAAACAAAAAATAAAAATAAATACAAATATATACAAATATAAACATATATAAATTACGATGATGCTTTTTAGTATCCAAGATGATGATTTTAAGCTGCAAAAATTAGTTTATAAAATGATCAACAGAAAATGTATCCCCATCTATTTTAATAATTGGTTAATTGTTTAAATCATCTCTAAGCAAAAATAACAAATATTTAATGGTTCCAGCTTCCTAAATGTGAATATTTGCTGCTTTTTTTTCTTACATTTTAATATATGGAACATCTTTGAATGTGAATATTACTTTGGACTGTTGAGATTTGTGTGGACATTTTTCTTCATTTTCTGGGGTTTAAAAGAACAAACAAACAATTAGTGAATTGAGAAAATAACCCACACATTGATTGATAACAGAAAAAAAAGCAGAAAAATACAGATCAATTTTATAAAAAGATAAAATGAAATAAATAAAATATGTAAATATGTGAGTTGCTGAATTATCAGCTGTACAGATGTCTTCTCTCTCTCCAGTATAATGGAACTAGATGGCACTCAGCTTGTGGTGCTCAAAGTGCCAAAAAAATACATTTAAAAAACTCAATAGCAATGTCTCTTTCCAGAAATCATGACACGGTTACTCAGGATAATCCACAGACCTTGTTGTGAGCAGTTTCATGTGGGAACTATTTTATTTTTTCCAAACTACAGCCGTATCACTGCTAAGAAGGAAGTGTGCCATCTAGTTCCATTATATTTGAGAGAAGGCAGACATCTCTATGGCCAATCTCTCCAACACTCTGCAACTCACATCAAAAACATTCTAGGGAGAAAAATTGCTTTACAGGTAAGAGGAAAAATATGCATTTTTGATTTTTATAACAACATAAGTTGTTAAAAGATAATAAAGAATAATAGAAATTTGTCATAAGTAATATTTGAGTTCTGATGTGTCCTCGTGTCTCTGTGCTTAGGTACTCTCCTGTCGGTATCGCTTCCCTAATTGCGGGAAAGATCGCGGCCATCGGGGACCTGGAAGTGGTGGCCAGGCAGCTGGGCATGTACATGGTGACCGTCATGGTGGGCCTGGTGATCCATGGCGGCTTGATCCTACCAGCTATATTCTTCGCTATCACCAGAAAAAGCCCCTTTACATTCTACTCTGGAATCTTCCAGGCTTGGATCACAGCTTTGGGCACTGCTAGCAGGTAGGACAGCCTGCAGGAAGTGTGTGTATATGTGTATGTGTGTGTGGAAGCTCTTCGTTTGGGCATGTGTTAACACATGTGGGTCACATGTTTCTTTTTACAACATCTATTCCTCGAGCAGCTGCTGTAGTTACTATGATTGATCGGCGTAGCCTGCTGCTCGCTTTCAGCTATTTGGGTTAAATCTGAAGCGGCTAAAGGCAAAATTTTGTGTTTACGCGGACAAATCATGACAGCAGAGCCAAATGTGTGTAAGTGCAGGCTATCATAGACGAGTCCATGTCAGACAGATCCTGTGTTGTAAATGTCTAAGCCTTCGGATTAGTCGTCACCAGCCAAACTGGCCCCGCTGTATCCTGCCCGGCTCGGCTTGGCTCGGCCTGCCTGGGAGTCTGCACAGCCACTGAAACCAACTGTCATTTTGGCACATTACTGAGGCTTTAGTGAATATGGGTAATCCTATCAACGTTTTCTCTAATTATATTATGACCCGAGCTCAGCAGGGCCAGGAATCAAATTCCTTTAATTCACATGTTGGAGGATTGCAACAGTGGCCTGCACCAGCTGTCAGGACGAGGCTGTCAGCCGACTCAAATTTCCACTTTTTTTTTTTTTTTAACATCTCTACCCCGGCTTCACCCCCTCACCTCCCTCCTCACCTCTTCACTTCTGTCTTTCACCACCTGTCTACCTATTTTATGTCCTTCAACAGACACTTTGCTCCTGCTCTTTGTACGTTTGCACCTTTTTTTCTCTAACTCTACATCTTGTGGGGCCTCCTTGTCTCAGTGCAGGGACGTTACCTGTCACCTTCCGCTGCCTGGAGGAAAATCTGAAGATTGATAAGCGCGTGACTCGCTTCGTGCTGCCCATAGGTGCCACCATTAACATGGACGGCACCGCGCTGTATGAGGCCGTGGCAGCCATCTTTATTGCCCAGATGAATGACATCACCCTGGACAGCGGACAGATCGTCACTGTCAGGTAAGGCACGTTGTACTACACAGTTTCATGAAAATCAGTGGTTCCCAACCCCCCTGGGCTCCAGATCAGGAGACAGTTTCTACAGAGGAAGTAAGAGATAAAAAGCCTAACGTGTGATAATATCCAGAGATTTCCCCTTTATTTGGGACGTAAAAGACACCACAGCCCCTCCCCTTTGATTGCTGGTTCACAACATCACTGCTGACATATAAGCCTCTGCCCCACATTACTTAAAGCTATTTCTCAGACATGCTGTAATTAAATTGCAAGATTTGTGTCTGATATGGCGTCTCAACAAAAAGTTTTTGGATGGAGGAGGACTTGAAAGTCCCAGTGAAATGGCGGTTAGAGTGTCTTTAGCTTCTGTGTGACTTATTTCTCAGTGAGATTAATATTTGAGCGGTATACAGGTACAAGAGGGATTTAAATCAAATTGTGCACATTTGATTGGGCTGCTAAAAAGCGGGCGGGCTTAGAGTTTAGCACATACGCAAGCTACAGTGGACTGTGGCTCCACACACACCTCCCTCCCTGTTAGATCAGGAGGAGGTTGAGGGAGAGATGAATACATTTGACCCCCATCACATTGTTTTGGAATGAATGAAAGGTTTTGCCCACTAATATCTGAACACATCTTTTCCTACTCTGTCTAAATTGCTCTGTTTGCTGCTACAACCCACAAAAAGTGAATGTGGTTTTATATAACCAGTTTATCTAACCAGTCAACCAAAGTCTCATTTGATTGGATGATCTTTTGCAAATGCCCCTGAGTGCAGGATGAGTCATTAAACATTTAACAATTGTTTTACCATGTTTTACAGAAAGAGAAGATTTGATGTAAAAACACACTGATTTTTGCACATATTTGTCATGTAACAAGAGATAAATGATAAATTCAGATATAAACTTGCGAGAAAAAATAATTTCACTTTGTCTTTAAGTTCTAAATGTTGTATTATTGTAAGTGATTTCAGCACTCAGAAATGAAATTTACTTCCAAGTGTGCCAGTCCACTGCTCGATTAAATTTGCTCTGCAGGATTCTTTCTTCCTTTTGTTTTTAGTTTCCCACATGAGATAGAACAACATGTACACATTCTTTTAAACATATGTGTATAAAGTTACGTGTGAATGCGCGCAAAGCCTCACAATACTTGATCACGCAGGTGTCTTTCCTTAGGTCTGTGTCACAACCCAAGCTGTTTGTTGTCCATCAGCTGATTATAGTGGGTAACAGGAGCTCCTAGTAGTACTCAGCTGAAAGCCACATGGCATTTGCTCAGACTGTTTCATCAGTGTAGCTGCAAATATTATCTATTTAAATTGTTTCAACACAGAGGAATATTTCACCCTCAACATAACTATTTCTATATCAGTTAGTGTTGCCATGTTACCTTCAATTCATGAAAAAAACTTCGTTCTTCTTGCATGCCTTCATCGAAAATATTGGATATATTGATTTATTAGTTGATTGGAGGCCACTCATAACAACAACAGAGCTATATGAAACATCCGTTTACATACTCACACAACTCATGCAGTATAATCCAAGTCGCATTTCTCCAGTCGTATGCTGATTACTTCCTCAAACACATGCATTTTCGCTGAAAACACTTTTGTTCTGAAGTTTGGCTTTGAGGAGAGCATAGATAAGTTTCACCTGTTGGCTTCCAGGGAAAATGCATGTGTTTGGGAAGCACTAAGAATACAAGAGAGATTTGGATTATACTGCACAGTTTGTAAATGGATGTTTTGATACAGTTTTGCTGTTGTTAAATGTGCTTCCCAATCAATCAACAAGTCAAGATGTTAGGCATACGAGAAAAACAACATTTTCTTCCCCAAATTCAAAGTACTGCAGCACGACTAATGGATTTATAAATAGTCATTTTTGTGTCTGAAGTATTTCCTTAATGCAACTAAGGAGCATAAATTCTAAATTCTGTTGATTTTTCAGGACCACACACCGTGTAAGTCCGAGCTGCATTAAAACATTCCTCTACCAATGTAAATAAAACTCCAAAGACTTTTAACAATATGCAGAGATGAACGACAGCTTTAAACTCAGCATGCATACAGCGAGGAAGTAAAATTTGCCATTTCTGAGGTTTAAGCAAAACATCCATGTCTGATTGGAACCAGTCTACTTGGGTCGGACTCAGCTTGTTGCGGCCGCGGGTTACAAATGATGCTCTGCACTTTGATGTTGTTTATTGTATGTCTTTCATCAATGGCCTCGTTTACCACCAGATTCCAAAATCTTATTTTCAGAAAGCCCTGTATGACTATTCCATCATCCGTGGTGGAATTGTTCTAGAATACGATCCATGTGCGGTGCGTAAATCTTTTGATTGTCTCATTTAATGTCGCAGTCACAGTGGGGTAATAATTAGCTCTGCAGTTTGTCAGAAAGGATTGAGATGTAACACAGAGCTCTGAGATCAGATGATCAGAATCTTGCAGTAAACATCACGGTTCAGTGTCCAAACTGGCCTGCAGTCACATCTGGGACCAACATGAACTGATAATTCCTCTAATTGCAAACATGTCATGACGAGCAGCATTCTTTGAGCATTAAAGATTTTAGTCTTGAAACAAAAGAAGTCAGGGAACATAAAAATAGTTGGCTTTCTTCCTGAGACAGCAATATTAATGCAAACATCACTTGTGCAATATGGTGAAATTACCAACAGGTTGTTGCTGTATGACCAGGTCTGCAACTGTAAATCACCAGATTATACCACACCTTACACAAATCTGTGTGCTGAACAGGGCTGTCAACTTTAAAAAATGCGTCGGACATTAAAGGCAAAGTCCTGTTTTATTTTTTATTTGGTCAGATAATGAAAATGTAATACCTTAAATCACATTCTGCAATTATCTGCCTTGTAATTGAGGAAGTTGGAAAATCTATTATAATGTTAAAGTAAGCCTGTACTAATCTATGTTAACCCTCTGGTAATCCTACAGACAAGCCCGTGTTTAGATTTAACCTGGTTAAACTTGTTCAATAGCACTGCAGTATATCAAAGGATTATACTTTGCAACTGCTTTTTCCAAGAAATATGAGCGGGAGGTCCTGTAGAACCTGTTACATGTTGAATATATGGCTGTGGAGATGCCATTCAAAGTAAAAGTTATGATCTAAAACATTTTGTTTTCATTTAGTCCAGTTAAATCATCTTTTCATCCACATATCATCAAAACCACATTTACTGTGCTGTGCTGTCATCAGCCAGAGCATATTTCACAAAACTATGAAACATGAAATTAATTTCGCTTCATCTCATTCATCCCCTAAATCCTCATGTTTGCATTCAGAGCACATGTCAACAACAGACTGTCTAGGGACTAAAAACTGGAGTCCGCAGACAGTGTGCCGCAAGCTCTTGCTGGGCTGCGTACTCTCTGCATAAAGCTGCCTGATCAGGATTCCACTTTTACTATTCCATATGGTTCTTTTTTATTAAAATATATAATTCATGTGATGAAATGCAAGAAATGGTGGATAGCAAGTTTGTTGACAAGTGGCAACCTCTGAATGCCATGAACCTGAATGGCCGCTTGAGGCTGGCAGGAGTCAGTCAGTCCCCATAGACCCCCGTGTTAAAATGCCCAACTTAATAGCAGAAATAAAATTGTTTACGGCCTGGTGGAAAAAATAAATGTAACTCACTATTAACATTTAATTAAGGCTTAAAGTTATAAGCATAATTGAGGGAGGGGCCACTGTGAGTGACAGTCTGTGTGTGAGGCATCGCTGCAGTCTGTGAGTCAGATCCACCCCTCGCTCCTCCACAGCGCCAGCCTGTCGCCCAAATATGGTCACTTCAGGCTCCCGGTGACAGCTGAAATGCCGAACTCAAGGTTTCATAACAGCAGTCCACAAACAATGGGTGATGTCACAGTAGCTGATGTATTATTTACACATTATTATTAATTTTATACAGTCTGTGATTTAAAATTATAACAATAGCTGTGGGGTTTGATTACTAGAGTGAATTTTCAGATCCACCTTGTGGAGGTCGGATAAAAAAATCTGAAAAAATTTCAGACTAATGTTCTGAGACTAAAAAATGTCCACAATTTTATGTGTTGGAGGAGGCCGTTGCTGACCATTATCAACCCAAATATCTGTGCTTTCACTGTCAGTACCAGCATTCAGGTTGGCAGCGTCACTAGAGAGCACAACACGAAGCAGCTGGCAGATTCCCTTTTATACCAACATTGAATGGTATTTGATCGCTTATAGAGACGCACTAAGTTGACTAAACTAATTGTGTTAATCGGCAAACATTCGACTGACGAGAAATGTTGAATTGACAGTGATGGCAGTTGTTGGGAGGTAGTTTTCTGATTGGCTGTCCAGCCTAGAGAATCAGTGATTTCCAACATTAAATCTGGTTTCTCTTTAAATTTTTACATCTGTTTTTTTCTCAGTCGGACGTTTTATCAAGCACATTCTGAATTTATATTCTGAGATGTAGATCTAAGAGATTTGATGAACAGAAATGCTTGACTATGTCTGGTTTGATTTTTCCTATTACAAACTACTGACAAACAATTTCCCCTCACACTGGCAGAATAAAATGCACGTATGTCTGCTTTCTGAATTATTTGTGGTGTGTTCAAGTGCAGCATCTAACAAAAGATGAGTACACTTTGAGTACACTTTCTAAAGTGGAGTTAGTGTGTCAGGGCCTTAGAGCCTCAATCAGGTCCTTTCTGAAAATGGCCGTGTTGCTTTCTTTTTCCTCCCCAGTATGACTGCCACCCTGGCCAGTGTTGGAGCTGCCAGTATTCCTAGTGCTGGACTGGTTACCATGCTACTGATCCTGACGGCTGTGGGACTGCCTACTCAGGACATCAGTCTGCTCATCGCTGTCGACTGGCTGCTGTGAGTCAGGTGTCTGAAAGGTGGAAGGTGTCTGAGCGTGTGTGAATAACAGGGAACTCTCTGCTCTGACGCCCCACAGCTTGTTCAGTTACATTTGTGACACGAGTTATAAAGGTTTTGGTGTTATTCATCTCTTGGTGGCTCTCTACTATTTCACTCACTGACACTGATACTGTTTGTCCACCCAGTGACAGAATGCGTACATCCATCAATGTGGTGGGCGACTCATTTGGCGCCGGGATCGTGGATCACTTGTCGAAGGCAGAGCTCGCCGAAATTGACGCAGCAGAAATGCAAATGATCCCGCCGGAGGAGGAGCTCGATTTCATCCCTCCACCCCCGATCCTCACGGAGATGGACCTGATGGAGCCCCTCAAACCGCCCGAGCTGCCCCCTCGTTCTCCTCGCCCACCCAAACAAAACCACCACGGCCCCATTCCCTCCCAGTCCCAGTCCATCACTTACTCACCGTCCCGTTCTATCCGATCTCCATCACCACGCTCCATCCGCTCTCCCTCTCCGCGTTCCGTCTGCTCCCACTCCCCTCGGCCTTTCCGTACTCATTCACCACGCCTCCTCCACAGGACGGAGCCGGGCTACTGCGCCCTGCCCAGCCACGATAACCAGGTAACTACCCACTGCTGCTTCTTCTGGTTCTGATGCTGCAGAACACTAAACACTAAAATGGTACTTTGCATTTACTTTGAACAGATTTCATGGAGATTGGCCTCATGGTCAGAACATACACTAGCCTCCTAAATTATCCACATGTCCTCAGGGCATTTGAGTGTCTGATTTCAAGGGTCACCTCCTTCTAACGCCACATTTCAGGACCATGCATTTGGTCTGGAAATGTGGAAGCTCACTAGGACTGTCTCCCTCCAACAGCTCCTCTGAATCTGGTGGTTCACCCACTAGCCTTAAGTCCTCTGAAGAACACACTTAAGAATGCCTCTTCAGGCTGCGTTCACACCACAAGCGACACGGCAACAGAGCGCCCAGCTACATTATCGCTGAGTCGCTGTTGAAGAAATGTCAGCAATGTGCCGGGCGTTAGTTTGTAGCTTCATGTCACCAGCTTCCACTGTTGCTCGTAGTGTGAATGCAGCATTAGAAGGAGGTGGTCTCTCATCTCTGTCCAAAGAAAACCATGTATCTCCAAATTTGGTGATTTTTAATTTTTCAGATAATCTAAAGATAGTATTTTTTTAATGGGTCATCAGTCATTCTTCATATCAATACATTATTTAAAAAAAGCCATGACAAGTTGATGTTTTGGAGATACTTGATTTTCACATGAAAGTGATGACGTGACTTCTGTGCAATATTTTTAGACTTGAGATGATCGGTCGATTAATCGTTTAGTTAATTGACAGAAAATGAATTGACAACTATTCGGATTAATTGTTGGTAACAACCTCCCCAATGTGAAGATTTATTGCCATTGTAAACTGGGCATCTTTGTGTATAGGACAAAGAATATATATATTTGATGACGTTACCAAGGACATTTTCTGACATTGTATAGAACGAAAATGGTCTGCAGTTTCACAGAATGAAAATAATCGTTAATAGTTGAAGACATATATATGTTTTAGGATCAGTGGTTTGCATTGCAGTCGGTCAAAGATTGAATCTAGAGGATAGGCAGCATGGAATAATAGTAGATAGTGTACTCAGATACGCGGATGATTTAGTTCTCTGTCCATTTATGGTTGGCAAAATGATCAATTCATCAATCTCTACAAGCTCTAGTGTACTCCTTCAACATTTAGTGTGTGTACATGTGTAACATTCACCATTTTTAGGCAGTAAGTTTACATGCTCTCATTATGTCTCTTTGTTCTCTCAGGTTCCCACAATGCCTCGCTCCTACAGAGAGAGAGAGAGGGACAGGGAACGGGAGCGTCTGAGGCGAGAGAGTGAAACCGAAGAGGAGGAGGAGAGAGAGAGGGTTCTGGGTGAAATAAGCGACGGCGAGGAGAGCGATGACACTGCTTACGACCGGAGGCATGCCATGCTGCCAAGCGACTTGCCGTGATCGGATTTTATCACCAAAAAGCTTTCCCATCGATTAGTTTCCGTCTTACAACAGCTTTTGAGGTCCACAGTGGATTTCTGGCTGGTTACATTGCTACTTCTGCTCTTGACTAACAGAACTGTGGATACGTGATCTGAGCTCACTTTGAGCTTAATATGCATAGATACTAAAACATCAACACATTCCTTAGACGGGCACTTAAAACCAGGCCTGAGACGTTTGCTCTTTAGTTTCTTGCAAAAGAGAGCTTAAATGGAGAGTTGTTTCCCTAGTTTACTAATGTCTCCATCACTGTCTTGACTTCATAACCAAATTTAAAATGCTCCTGCATGTCTGAACTTCCTTATATTTGCCTGATAAGAGAGAAATTTGCTCTCTCTGTGAGAAAAGTATCTTGGTGTTATCAGCCTTTTAACGCACAACCACAAGTTTATAGTTGATCCTTTACCCTCACTCAACTCCTCCCTTCTCTTCTACTTTTATTTCCCTGGCAGGAAGTGAAAATTATTCAACTTAAAGGAATAGTTTACCATTTTGAGCACAACGCTTATCTCTTTTCCTACATACAGTCACATTAGAAAATACTTACATGTTGCACTCATGTCTGAGTAAATCCACCTGCCAGCACCTTTAAAACTCACTAATTGACATAGTAAAATTTGTAATCCATACTAAAAGATTTTACGAGCCAGACTATTCCTTGGCTGGGTGCGGTAAATTCATGAAGTCTCCACTGGTTTACTGCCAACTGGTCCCTGTCGAGAAATAGTCCAGGACACAAAGTCCATAAAGCCCCAGCTTGTCGGTATTACACTTTGTTTTTAGTGTGGACTAATGACACAAAACACACCGTGTTAATTTATGGGATGGGCGTGAGTACTTGAGTGCTCGCTTTTGACGTCAGTATTTTTTACCCTTTAAAATGGGTAAAATCTTCATTGTAGAGCTGCGTACAGTGTATTGCTCCGCTCAGTGCCTCCTTGCCCCGCTGTCGCTGCCACTCTGTTGTCATGAGCCTACGACTACGGGAGTGTGAGCTCTGCACTGGGGCATAGTCCATGAGAATCTGCCCGTACACACACAGGAACAGGGCTAACTGTTAGCATCACATGGCTAACATTACCTAATGTAATGTTGTTAACATGTTTAGCGACGGAGTCAAGCCGTTTCGATGTTGGAGTAAATTTGCTGGGAGTGCTATATGGTTTAATGTCGAGTTTAGCCACAGTTGCTGTGTTAGCACGTGCTAACCAGGCACATTTTGAGCTGTCTGGAAGGGGAGTGGCTTCACACTACAGAGACAGTCCTTCAAGCTTTATCTAACCTATGTAACAGCGGCGTCAGAACGTTTGCTGAGTTTTCTTACGTTAACATTTAATGTATGGTTTAATACATCAACTCAAACTGACATTCCTGTTCTTACGCTGGACTTTTTTTGCGAGTACTTGAGTACTCTCTAATAATGTAATGTGAGTACTTCTAATATTAAAGTTATTTAAAATGCCCATCCCTAGTAAACTTTGAAGGTGCAGGTGGGCAGATTTTTTTAAACTTTGGACAGAGTCAGGCTAGCTTTTTTTTCCCCTGTTACCAGTCTTGATGCTAAGCTAAGCTAACTGGCTACTGGCTGTAGCTACATGTACAGAGGTTCACTCATGTACAGACATAAGTGTGGTGTTGTTCTTCTAATTTAACTCCCAAAATGTCAAACTATTCCTTTAAATAACCTCTAGAATACCAACAGGTTCATGTAAATGAAAGAAGCACACAACTAGCAGCCGTAATTTTTACAATTCCCTACCATCTTGCATCTCTTTTCTTTTCCATTCTCGGTGCTCTTCTTGCACATCACCTCCCACCTTGATGTTAATATTGTCTATATTATGTATGGTTTGTATTTTCTTGTTGTGGTCTGGTGTCTGAAACGATGAGTAATAGGCAAGATGCTGTTTTAATTTTGTTGTATGTTTAAATTGACTCGTCTCATGTATCATTCTTCATTGCTGTAAAATAACGCCATCAGTCTCTTCCTCGCCCACTGAGTCGCCTTTCATTTTAAATTTAAGTTCATCAACTGCCTCCCTACATCCTCAAGTCTTAACTCAGAGACACAGGTCCAGGTTGTGTGTATATTGTATGTAATAAAAACTTAGAGGTTTATTTAAAATAACTGCAGTTCTTGTCTGATTTCTCTGCCGCTTAAGTAACTTTGTACAATCTGTGGAGGGATTTGCAGTCGAAAGGGGACACACGTCAGTGTTTGGTGACTAAAGACGCAGGAACAATCCTGTAGACAAAGATATTACTGGATGGAAAAGTTGCAACAGACACACATGGACACGTTACACGCACACACATTGATGAGACAAAGACACACAGAGATACCAACACACTTAATCCTCTCAAAGAAGAGTTAGAGATGGGCGAGGCAGGAGAGAGTGAGGGATAGGAGAGGAATCGGAGGGCGGCAGATGGCCAGAAAGACGTCAATCCTTTTCATTCTTCCCAGACAGCATAAGGGCACTGTGGGTAATTGCAAGCAGGACTGACGTTAGCTTCGGGTCCCTGCACGTCACAGAGGAGAGCTGAGTTCTCTGGAGGGAATAAGTGAAATGCTGCAGGTCACCACAAAATCAGCTGAAATCTGACGTGTTGAGGTTTGCCTGGAAATACGAGAAATCCAGTTCGTTCAGTTCATTTGTGATGATGTTCGTGGTTGGTGGTGTCTGTGGAACGAAGCACTAATCTGTTCTGTAGCATGAGAGAAAGCTCCGACACATGACATGAGGATATCACACCATCTGAGGCGACAAGGGGGTCAGGAATTTAATCACTGCAGCCATCGTCATCGAGAGGAGAGTGTGTGTGTGCGTGTGTGGGCTGGGGGTCATGAGGAGCATCATCTGCTCCAAACTCGGTCCGTTTTCTTTACTTTAGCTCAACTCAAACATATTCTAGAGTCTTTCGTTATCATCTTTGCCAAACAATGAAATTTTGAGGTGTTAATTATCTCAATTTTTAGACATTTCCATCCCTGAAGTTTAACTGAACTCACGAAGGATTCGTTTACTGGACCTCAAGCTAAATAAGTCACAGATAAAGACAAAACTGAGATGAGGAAACTTACTTTGAAATGTTGTAATATGCTCAAACATAACATGGAAAAAATGTGTTAAAAACTGGAAACAGGATAACTTTTTTAGTGCATCTATGAAGGCTTTTGCTTTCTTTTATTAAACTTTAAAAGACATTTTTTTTTTCATTTTAGTCGTTTCAGTTTAAATACAACTTGAAAAACTATTGTTTTTAGGATTACAGGGGAGCTATTCCCATTTTCAAAACTCATACATTTTATTCCTGTAGTCTGAGACGGTCCAAATAGTCTTTCCCAAACCCCAAAGCAAGAGTGCTAAAACTCAAATCTGTGATGTCATAGGGTTTGCAGTGTGGAGCTGCTCCGTAGACAATGAATTAAGATGTTGACCCTGAGAGCTCCAGGAGGAATGTTCTCAGTATATGGGCACATTTTCTGTTTCAGAACTGAGAACACCACAATACATTCAAGCTACTTTGGGTATAACAAAGACAACAAACTTATGCAGGTTTGTCAGTTACAGATTGTGAACACGCTCCTCAGCAAAAGTTAAAGTAAAAGCCGATCCCAGATTCACTCTCATTTGGCATTGTGTCTCGCTATATTTGTGGCGGGTTTTCGGCTTTGTCTTTTGGCAACTGGTTGTTACCTTTTACAAAACCCGACTTCATCTGAGCACTGTGCGGATACACACCCATAAACGTCCTGAACACAGAAAATGAGAAGAAAATGGGGCAAAGTCTGAGCCGAAAAAATCACCGCCACACACTTGAAGTGTCTCGTAAATGATAGTTAAGAGGAACTACTACTGTATGAGTCTATACATTGTTTTTAAAGAAAGTCCTGCATGATGTAGCTTTAACTAATGGATTAATAGACTTATAGTTTCAACACTAGATTAAATACGTTAATGACAAATAACTAAGTAACAAGCTTTAGAGCTGTTTTCAGTTTTAGTCTTCAGTTAAATCCACTAAATAACAGAGTATTGAATAGCAATAGTATTGTTTTTTAACAGAATAGCACTGGCTTGATGTGAAACACCTGATGCAATCACATGAGAAGTTTGATCTGCTACCAGTTTGGTACAGTAAGTCAAGAATAATTCTTTTTGTGGATCGCATGGAATGAAAACAGCATAACTTAAGTCATCTGGATCATATGGCAAAGATGAATATTATTATTTCAAGAGGAAAAATGTTGCGTATGGTTACTCTGAAGTCTTTCATGTCCCATTAGTGTAAATTAAACCCAGTGGCTGCAGGAGTGAGACAGATGTCCCGGTTTTAAAACACACAGTCTGACATCTAGAGGCAGGATCACTCATCACATGCAGCACAGTGCAACATGCACACGTACACAATCTGTACCACAGTATAGCTTTTCTCTTCGTAATACTGAGATGTGCAGCCGCTCGCTCTAATAATACTGTATGAATGCCTCGTGATGCTTTTAAAACGTTGTTTACATTTGAGCACACATCACCACATTCTCCGTGAGTCACTGCACAGCGAGTCATGTGGAAGGAATTCAGAAATCCATGACATGAGTTACTGAATATGATCTTTATTAAATAATAAGACTGATATATATACTATGTACATAAACACAGCCACATCTGTCCTCACAATATACGCAGGTTACACAACATCCACACAGTCTAAACAACATAGAAAAGTATCTTATATTACCACTATGTTTTTAGAGTATAACTCTATACAAAAAAAGTTAAACATTCGCCTTCTTTTAAAAAAGGTTTCTTAATGGCTACAGACAGCTTGAAGTCATGTCAATTACAATGAATGGAAACGGTGACAAACACATTCTCACTATTTTCCACATACTTATACCTTGACCATGATATATACATTTGTAATAACAGTATATGTTATATCATAATATACAAACATTTCTAGAACTTCCATTGAGAAATTGTTTGAAGATAAATTTGAATGAAACACCTATAAATGGAAGATGCTTCATCACAGTCGTATATAATGTATTTTCATATCTCCCACCTCTGTTAGGAACAATACACTGATATTAAAGATAACCCTGATATTAAAAATGAAATTTTGATATCATGTTAATAATACGTGTATGATCACATTGTGTAAACAATCCACCACCTCTTAAATATTTCTTCCATTCCCGTTTTGTCTCCCTCCCGCAAATCATGTTGCTTTTCTCTATCCATTAAGTGTAATTGCTTTTTTTGTATAGTTATACAAACTCTCCACCTCTGTACACTCATATTTAGAGTGTAATTCATTTGCCAAAGAATAGACAAAACACACAACAAATACAATTAAAGATGATAGCATCATTATTAGTGGTAGTATTTACACATTTTCTACAGATATTATTTTAATATTGTGAACTCTTTAGGCCATGATAATCATGTAGTGAAAATCTGATTTCGTGCCACCCCCAGAGCAGACACACGGACAGCATTAAGAAGGATTACTTCACAAGACTGGTCTCAGAAGTATCCGTGCAATTTTGGAATAATTCAGCAATGAACTCTTGTCACAGCTGGAATTCATTGTAGGCAACATTTCAGTCAAATAACTGATCTTTTTTTTTTTTTTTTTTTTTAAAAAAGCTTATATTTGGCAGAGTTTTACCTTGCTTTTTGTGGGAGCTCTCAAAGTATCCGAGCAGCAACGAGGACTCTGATGGAAGAAATGACCCCCTCCTAATAAACACATACATTAACATTAGTCCTTAGTGAAATCAGAAATATGAAGACTTGACACATAAGGAGGAGGTGGGGGCGGTGGAGGGAGTTGGCAGAAGCATATAAAAATAACCAAGAGGTGCCAAAGGCTGCGCATGAATGTGATTTGGTGTTAATAGTCAGCTGGTAGCCAAATAGCCAATGACTGAGCCACTGATTGTGAATCAGCTGATGGAAACTGCAGACTTTTTATAGCCACCTTCTCAAACAAACAGAGGGTAAATGTTTATTATTAATGTTAAATAACACATCTACTCTGTGTGGTGTGAGACAGAGAGCTAAGTGAGGGCGAAGGTCTCATCGACATGAGGACAAAACCATGGAAGGTTAAAGTACCACCACTGTCGGACCATCAGAGTACAGTGTTGCTCCAGTCACTGTAGAAATGTCAGCTGGCTTTGAGCTATACTGTCTCTGACCTGATGTCAGCTGTCCCCACACACCTCTCTAGGCTGTATCTATTACACTGTTGTGTGTAACATGCAAACTGGATTTGGACCAGCTACATGAACTCTGTCTGCACTGCCGCCAGCCGTTGAGCGATCTCTTTGTTGTCAACGTCAGCACGAGATTACAGAGCCGCATTTCTGCCATAACTTTGACGAGCACAGGGCATCAACACCTGCAACACTCACTGTACATTTAGCTCCTACAGTGTGTAAACAGCAGCGGTTAGTGCCACTGCGGCTCACTTAACACCATCAGATAAATGTGCAGTGAATAGATTTCTTGCGTGCAACACTTCAGTCAGTCACATTACTGCAACAGTGACATCAGTAAACAGTCATTACATGGATTACACAACTGATGTCCATGTTTGTAGTTTGTATTGACTTTTGGTGATGTAATGTCCTTTTCACATTTGAGATTTTTGTAGACGGGCACCACAAAGGTTATTTAACAATACTTTGCTCTGTTTTAAATGCATTTCCAGGTCCCTCAAATATTCCACTATCCAGCCAGGATAAAACATATTCCATCTGCTGCGCAGTAAGGAAGATTTTTAAGCTGCCTTTCAAGTACCGACTCTTTTGTTTAGCCAAACAAAGGCGGTCACTAACTCAATTTATTTGACAGGTCCGTAATTTCTTAATCACTTCTTATTAATTCTCTAGGATGTTTCTTTGCAAGGAGTGTTCGGTATTGATTATATGGGCATAAAAACAGTGTTCTGTGGGCACTCTCCAGCAAATACATTCCAATTACTTGCCATTGTAACCGAGATAGGGTTTTAGTCAGCATACAGCAGTAAAACTGAACATGAAAAAATGTTACAATTGTCCATAGGTGAGCACAAATCTATATGTAGAGAGTTTCCAATAATAAATGTACAACAAATTGGGTTTAAATCAAAGTTTTTCTTTCAGTGAAATACCAATTTACATTGTAGTTTCCAGGACACTTACCAGGAAACTATTAGGTAAATTATGGACCCATAAAATGAGTCATTACATGGAACTTTTATAACCAGGTTAATCTTATTTTTCTTGCCTCCCTGATAAAATTGTAGGCCACCCTTGAAAAATAATTGGTGGCCAATATTACCGTCTTTAATAGCTGTGCTCATTTTTCAAGCTACCCTAATGGTGTCTCGTGAAACAAGACAATCTAAGGCATCTATTGGTGCCAACCGTGTCGGCAGAGCTTGTCGAGAAGGAGGCTTAATGCTACAAACTTAGGCTAAATTTTGGCATGGCAATTTTCAGGGGTTCCATTGAACGAGGTACCTGAATGAAAATGGGTCGTATGGGTACCCACAAGTCTCTCCTAAACCTCAGAAGGCGTGTTCCCAGTAAATGTTTTGTTCTTTACAATCAATGTGCAGTATGTTTCCTTTTTAAGGAAAAGGACAACCAGCCTATTGCCGAACACGTACAGATAGATAAAACATTATAACAGATTGTTGTGTGACTCAAAATGTAAACTGTGCTGGTTTTAGTCCCTGCACATCAGCTAATTACTGCCATTCCATAACTCTCCATATTGACATCGTTTTAGCCTTGACAGCACTGAAATTCATTTATGGCTTTTGGTTTTACTGTTCCACCCCCAAGACTTTCAGTGGCCCCATCTGGCCACCCCTTTGAAAAAGTTCTGGGGACACTACTGGCAGCAGGTGGAATATTTTTTTAATTGAGCTGGATAGAGGATAACACCTGGACATGTCTTTAACACAGCAGTGAATTTTGTCTAATGACCTGCAGAGTTTTTATTTATTTATTAAGAAAATAGATTCTTGCTGTAAATCAATGAGTCAAATATTATCATGCAAAAACATGCAAAAGTCACAAAAGTAACAAAATAGAGCTTATATCAGTCCAAGTCTCCTGTATCATTCTGCCAGAATCTTTCCATCGTTGCACTCTCTTCTTCTTGAAGTGAGGCAGCATTAAATGTCCGCCCTGCTCTCTGCTCAAACCTGAGTGACCAGAGGTTCTTTGAGGTAAAAGTTTATCCCTCTCTGATGACCAGCTTCCTGTCCGGCACAAAGCCCTGCCAGGATAGTCCCATTGAGCGGTGGGCAGATACCCCTGCTGTCCTGCCCATACAAGGGCACATAATCTCCCATGTGTTCATGCCCCTCGTCATCTCCTTCCTCATCTTCCCCCTCTTCATCGTCCTCTTTGTCCCAGAGCGATGTGGCGACGTGGTTGTACTCTGTCGTGTCCTCACACTCCATCTCACGATGGTAGAAATAGCTGAAGTTGGACACAATGACAGGCACGGGCAGAGAAATGGTGAGCACGCCGGCAATGGCGCACATGGAGCCCACCAGCTTCCCCCCGACCGTCTCCGGGTACATGTCCCCATAGCCGACTGTTGTCATGGATACCACAGCCCACCAGAATGCCTCAGGGATGCTGGTGAATGACGTGTTAGGACTGTCCACCTCTGCAAAGTAGACGGCACTAGAAAAGAGTATGACTCCAATGAAGAGGAAGAAGATGAGCAGGGCCAGCTCTCTGAGGCTGGCCTTCAGCGTCTGGCCCAGGATCTGGAGGCCCTTGGAGTGACGAGAGAGCTTAAAGATCCTGAAGACCCTCACCAGCCTGATGACCCTGATGAGTGCCAGAGACACAGACGGCTGCGCGTCTTTGTCCTTGGTCAGCTCCGTGCCCAGGGTGACAAAATAGGGAATGATGGCGAAGAAGTCAATGGTGTTCATGACGTCTTTGAAGAAGTGCACCTTGCTCGGAGCACAGGTGAAGCGCACGATGAGCTCAAAGGAGAACCAGATGATGCAGACCGTCTCTACGATGAAGAAGGGATCCTGGAAGGTAGTGAAGCCAGGTGGGACCGAGATGGTTTCGTTGGCTATAGTGGGGTGAGGTATTGTGGCGGATTGCTGTAAAACAAAGGATGAAGGAAAAGTGGTTACAGTTGCACTCAAAGATCAGAGATATCAAAGCAGACCACGTATATTCTACCATCTGCTGTTTATCAAACATGAGCTGGAAGGAGACATATGAGAATAAGGGGAAAGGTAGGTCTATAGTAAATATCACCATGGAGACAATGTTCACAGGAGAGTAAACAGAGAGGAAACAAGGACAGAGGATAAGTGAGAAGTAGCGATTATTCCGAAAGTTTGCACTCAGCATATTTAGAGTATGACACCTGTCATCAGGATCTGATCAAGCCTGTGAGATCAGTGATACGGTGCTAACTTTTCTCTCCTCTCCGTTTTCACTCCGCCGGCTTTATTTTTCCTCACTGACTTTTATATAAATCAGTTTCTCTATATTTAAACGCACACAAAAAAACATTAAGTTCATGTGACGCTGGGTCGTGTTACACCCCAGACGTCGGCATGGCCGGAGCATCTGACACTTCATTTAACATGGTTGCTTGTTTTTTTCTGGGAAGTAGATGTGGGTTTGAAATGGCTGGGCATTAGTGTCTTTCAGCAAGTTAGATAGAGTTACTCTGAGCTCCTGGTGGCCTTGCAGCACATATTGTCCCCAGAACTACAAGTATTCATTTAGATGTTTATATGTTTCTCTCTGACCATTAGCCTCAAGTCTTCATGTGTCTTTACACCAACCAAACTGTTTGTCATATTTTCAAAGTGAAGACTAACGCAGCTCAGATCAGCTCGACTGCATATTTTTTCATGTGATGAGTGCAAAGTAGCCATTAAGATCATTAGTTCTTACTTCGTAGATGTTTTGAGATCTCCACCTCGAGATTAAAAGTCAAGTGTGTAGGATTTAAGGGGATATAATAGCAGAAATGGCAGCCTATATAATATTCATACTAAGTTTTCATTAGTGTATGAACACCTTAAAATAAGAATCTCTATGTTTATCGATACCTTAGAATGAGCTGTTCACTACATATATGGATACGTACGGTCCTCTTACATGGAGCTCACCATGTTGTTCTACAGTAGCCGATTATGGACAATTCAGACACTGACCCATGATGGAGCCATTTGTGTTTTCGCCTCAACCAACATAGTTCTCTTACATCCTCATGGCACAGGGAAAATTTTTCAGCTCTGCAGTCTCACCGCTAAATGCCGCTGAATTCTACACACTGGACCTTTAAAAGAGCTTTACAACAAGATTAATATAGCAGCAAACAACTATTTGCTATGTAAATGTATAGTGGTGTAATGGCGTCCGGAGCAGAGGATGAAGTCATGCTCCCTCTGTGTGTGTTGTAATCCAAGCCTCACTGTTCTTTGATAGCCAGTCTGGCTGCACATGCATGTTAGTGCATGTGAGTCCCTGTGTATGTGTCTCATTGGCTAGCAAGTGCTAATCACCACCACTCTGTACCGCGCTCATGGCGGTAACCACCATCATGGTCGGCACGGTGGCAGCAGTGCAGAAACATAATGCACTCGCTCCAGGGAATCTGTCAGCACTGTTGCTGTTGTTAACACTGTTCACGCTGTTAGCACTGTTAGCTTCTAGCCACCAGCTCAGCCACCTCCATGTTAAGACCCATGTGCAGACAACCCCTGAATTATAGGTATGCTCTGAATGTCATACAGAGCACCCTAAAAAAAATCACATCAGAAAATTGCATTGTCACGTTGTCCACCTTTATATACAGTCTATGATGTTAACACATTGAACTATTGTAATATGGTTTACATAAATGTTAAAACTGCTAAAAAAAAAATCAGCATGTTAGCATTCTCAAGTTAGCATTTAGCGCAAAGCACCAGAGTGCCTCACTACAGCCTGCTGCAAGGCTGTGGACGCTTAACGGTTTTTTAGATACTTTAGGCAAAAGCAATATCTCATTAACCTCCATTGTATTGGGTTGATGGCAGAAATCAAATTAGTCAATATGTCAAAACCTGTCCCAATAGTTTTTTTGTGATTTAAAGCATATAACTTGTCTTAGGGAACCACCAACATGCATGCAACAGAATCTAACAAAACTAATCTGGTTGGCTAGATTTTCACCACCATCTGATGAGTGAGTGATTGCGTGGGGATGGCTTTGCATGCAGGTTTGGTTTTGTTTATGTAGCGTTCCAAAAGTGTCAAATGCTCCGATCACATGAGCATATCTCTCTATCTATGTATGGGAGAAACGGAGCAGTGTTGGTGGTGATGGGGGAACGTAAATCCAACGAGTTGCTGCCGCGGTGTCACTTCTGCTGCCCGGACCTCCAGAATGCGCCTGTCGTCTCCAGGCTACAGGAGCAAGTGCGAGGCTAATTTGATTTTAGCGGTGGTCATCAGAAAAGTTGATCTGAGAGCCTCGTTTCCATGCTGTTTTCAGTGTGTAGCCTATGAGTCATAGTGTTTATTAATACAGACGTGCATTTATGTGTTGATGTGCTCTTAGGGTTGTCCTTCCTCTATATATAGCCCTTTAGATCTCCAGGGGGTAACGTGAGACAAGCTCATCTTCTTTCCTTCCCTTCACACTAGCTTCTTTACCTCTAACTCCTTCCACTCTCTCTCTCTCTCTTCTCAGTACTTTAGATGTATCCACTCCACCTGAATGTGTTTCTTGGCTCTGGCAGACGTCCCTGAGTGGCCGACAAGGCCGACATATCATCTCTACAATGTAAACCACTATCCAGCCTGCTATGTCTGCTCTCGTCTTTCCTTACTCTGGTTTTTCCACCAGCGGTTTAACTGCCCTCCTCATCTCCTTCATTCCTTTCCATCAACCTGAGTGGATCAGATTTAACGACAAGGCCAAAATAATCTCAGGAAACCTCGCCCTCGCCTTCTCCTCTCTATCGGCTGCCTTTGCTTTCCCTTCCCTCGATCTTTGATGTTTCTAATCATCTGTCAGTTTTACTTTCCATTTTCCCCTCAGTGTTGAGAGATCAAGATGTTTCCACCTTGTACTTCAAGAGCTGGTTTATGTTTGGCAAAGTGACACCTGTCAGCACATGTTGTCCTTCTACGTTAACCTCATCAGTCCCTCGCAGTGTTAACCTCTGTTATTTTTGCACCCTGTCAGCTACCTCCACTGATCTGCTTGTTTCCATGCAAAACCTCCATCTGCAGCCTTGTGAATCCTTCTCTGTGTCAGTGCCATGTATGTATCCTCACCTCCCTCTGTTCCTTCTCCAACCTGAACTCAGGCAGAGTCTCCAGGCAGAAGATAAGAATGGAGATCACGATGACCATGACACTGATGATGGCGATGATCCGAGCTCCACTGGAGGACTCCGGATACTCAAACAGCATCCAGAGGCGACGCTGCAATTCATTAGTGGGTAAGGGCCTCTCCTCCTCTTTGGGGAAGCCTTCATCCGCTTTGTAGTGGTCGATGATCTCTTCTCCGAGCTCATAGAAGCGCAGCTCCTCCAGGAACATGTCCAGAGGGACGTTGGCAGGTCTTCGCAGCCTCCCGCCTGACTGGTAGAAGTACAGGATGGCGTCGAAGCAGACACGGCTTCTATCCAGGAAGAGTTCATTCCGTGTAGGGTCAAAGTAGCGACTGCGACGCAGGGGGTCACCCAGCAGGGAGTCCGGGAACTGGGCGAGGGTGCGGAGCTGGGTCTCGTAACGCATCCCCGACACGTTGATGACCAGACGTTCCTTCACAGCCCAGCCGTTCCTCATGTGACGACGGTTGTGTTTCTTTACCTCTCCATTGCTCTCCTTCTCCAACTTGTTTTGCTTGTCTTTAGTCTTTTTTTCTACATCGTCGACATCCTCAGCTTTCTGTTTGTCTTTTGTCTGCCCTCCTCCTCCTCCTTTACCTCCTCCCTTGTCTTGATTATCCATCACTTAGGATCTATTTCTTGACGTACTGTTCTTTCCTCTTCACTCTGGGTAGAAGAAATCAAGGTTAACATGGCAATGCAGAAACAACAGAACAGGGAAACGTGGCACATACACAGATAGAGTTGTGATCTGAATTCCTCTCAAATCAGGTGTCCGTTATTGAATGTATTCAATTTTCTTAGGTTTAATTTGTCCTTTTCTTATCTGGCCAAATTTATTGAAGAAAATCAAGATGAAAAGTTCAAATCTTGAACTTTCAATCACCAGGGATAATCGATGAAGCCTGAATGGCACTGATACAATTTCTGTCCTGTCAGGTTAAGTCCGGTCAGTCATATGATCCTAGTAAGAGAAGTCCAGCTGAGTAATGGGAAACTTACTTACATGTTTATATCAGTTGGTTAAGCTATTGGAATTGCAGACTTGAAATGAGCCGGCACGTTAAACAAGGGGAATTCAAACCTTGTGGATTCAGATAATGTCTGAGATTCTGACGGAGCAACAGAATCATTTCTCACTCAGGCTGTGTTTTAATGGACTGTACAGCAGCTCACAGTAGTAAAAACAATAAGATTAAAAAAAGCAAAAACATATACAACACACATTGAATAATGAGCACAAAACTACATTACTTATCAACAATATACTACAATATACAGTACTTATGACATAGGAAAATAAATACAGTAATATTTAATACTTTTTACTTCTACTTTTTAATAACAGTGTTTTAGTAAAATAGGTTATTAATATGAAATAAATTGCCCCTTTTAAATTTAATTATGTCATTAATTCCAATTATCAGTAACACTGCCTCACCAAAAATACATTATCATTTTCCCCAAATATTTTTAAATTGGCCATAAAATATTAATTATATTTTTTATTTTCTCTGTAAATTTGGCTGAGCAACTTTCTGGCCAACAAATGAAACGCATTTTGTTAGAAATTACATTGATTTGCATCATGTTAAGAGTGAGTAGAAATCTGCTGCATTGCAAATAATTAACCATATGTTTAACAACAAAGAATTTGTGTTCAAATGTTCCTAGTTTTTACACTACTTTGTAGATTTGTGCAATTTTTAAAATTGTTCTTTGTGGTAAACACATCATGCAGACCCTCCATGCAAAGCCCTCCATACATGCAGTCAGCTTCATGCTCATCACCAGTTTATCACCATGTCCAGTTCACCCAGTAGAGACCTCCGAGACCCCGTCTGCCTGCCAGAGCTGCTGATTCAAACTAAGCACCCCTCCAGATAGTGACCATGACTCATACGGCACCTCCACCTCAGGGTGCCTTTTGGGCTGACCCTTTCCTTCCCACTGAGACAGTTTGTGTATCGATTCCCATCATCATGATGTCCAGACAACCCTCCAGACAACCCCTCCTCCTCCTCCTCCTCCTCCTCCCTTTCGTCCCACCTTCATGTGTCACGTTTGGGAGGGGAGGTGGCAGAGGGAGTAGTGTGGCTCCTTCAGGGGCTGCTGCTGCTGCTTCGGCGTTAATCTGCCGCGCGGGTGAAGTTAAGATAGTTAAGCTTGTTTGTAGGTCACTGACAGTCTTCACTTGCGCTCTCTCTCACGCTCAGTGCGGCCCCGAGAATGCTGTCAGGCCGAAATTCAATCTTTGACCCTCTCCTCCTCCAAGAGCGCTGCTGCCGCTTCTCCCCACCTTTTCACTGCCCCCAGCTACCCTTCTTGCCCGAAAATGTCAACCCTCTCAACCCTTCACCCTTTCTTAAACATACTGTGGAGGCCTACATGTTTTTCATACATGTGTGCACATGAACTTGCACACTCACATGGCAGAGGCCAATACTATTATGTTTATAAAAGGAAAAGTTGTGGTAGTGATGATCATGAGACTACAGATATGTGTATATTTAATGTGTTTTGTCACCAACTGCTTACTTTGCTGTCATCATCATCTATTTTGAATTAGGCTTACATTTGGTTATTTGATGTTTTGGCTTGTACAGAATTACCAACAAATTTAAAACAGGCCAAATGAAACTCGACCTGCCGGAGCGGCCTGCATTTTAAATTAAATATAAATCTGGATGTCTGTGGTTATTTTAGACTCATCATGAAGTCTGCACTCAAGCGTCGATGTGTGGCAATGTATCTCTGTACAGTAAAACTGCAGTTCCCACAACAGGAAGCACTTTGCAACTGTTGCCTTTAAATACTCTGAGTAAATTCCAGAATCATAAATGCAGTTTGGGGTAAATTAAACAGGAAATTGGACAAAGTCAGGTTTTTGGAGGCTATGGTGAATGTGGTGATAGTGTGTCATCTGAAACACATTTGTGGAAACACATATATATGAAAGCCTTTTATTTTGATGCATGTGTTATGCTTCCCCCCCATATTTTTAGCTAAGCATTAAAAAAGACAAAAGGATGGCATTGTTGTAGACTACCTTGGTCCAGACTTGAACATCTCAATCACATTTGATGGATTGCCATTACATTTTCTTCAGATATCCGTGATCGCAAGGGGGGGAATCCTACTGACTCTGGTGAACCTGTGATATTTTCTTCAGCACCATCAGCAAGTCAAAGCTTTCAGTTATTGTGTGAAATATCCCAACATCTATTGGATGGATTGACACAAGCCAGATGTTCATGCCCCCCTCTGGAAAAAAAATGTGATCACTTCCCTGATCCACTGACTTTTTATCTACTGCTATCATCTGGTTAAAATTATTTTTCCCCAAATCCTTATATATCATCAAATTTAAGTAGGCTATATGAATATCAGAGGTGTTAGCATTTTTTGTATAAGTACAGTCATGGTGGAAAACAAATGTAAAATAAAGAATTATTAGCAGTAGTGGTTTTATTTTACACATCAATTGTCTTACTAAGTAAAGTGTACAATTTGGCGACCTAGTTCCTTACTTTATTGACAGTTTTGGAGTGAACTTTGTGATTTCCGATGCTGCCACCAGCACCTGAATGCAGCAAAGCACACCGCATGATTTCGTGGAACTTTGAACCTCACACACACAAACTGCGCTGATCAGAGCAGAAAGTGGGTGAACTGTAGAGACACTGGCCTGCTGAGAAAAATACGAGTAGAAAAAATAGAAAAATAATTCATTCTCGTCTCGTGCAGAGTCACAGGAAGCGCTGTTTGCCAGCAGAGCAGCTTTGCGGCGTTTTACGACTTACTTCCATCATCCTCATCATCATAATCATCACAGCTGAGATGTCCCCTCGATACCACAACAAAGTTGTCATCGTGACCGGAGGATCCAAAGGGATTGGCAGAGGGATTGTCAAAGTGTTTGGTAATTAATATTATTAATAATGTGGATTTGTTTGTGATCAGACAGAAAGTGACGCACTGAGTATTTTTGCGTTTTTTTTCTCTTTTTAGTGGAGAATGGAGCCAAAGTGATGTTTTGTGCAAGAGGAGGTTAGTGGTGTTACTTTTATTCCACTTTCTCTATTAAATTGTGTATTAATTGAGAAATGCATCACCTCATATCCATTTATCATCTGTTATGAAAGGTGTATTTGATAAGACTTCAGAGGGGTATTCCAGAAAGCGGGGCTGCATCCCAAGTCTCTTATTTTATACTGCAAACTCCTAACTCCTGACTTGACCCGGACGTTGTTCGAGGTCCACCAACGCGTTAGGCGTTAGGAGGAATCTTTTTGGTGCGATGTGTAAGCCTAAGGTAAGACAAGAGGTTTCTAACAGGAAGTCTTTTTCAGCTTGAGGCCCTGACGTATAAAACCCCACCCCCTACATCTGGCTCCGTTGAGATGGCGGAGAAACAGCGCAAGTGTACTCGTTACATGCATGTTGTAATTGAGTTTATTTCATTCACAACCTGTTGCGCTGTTCAGCGGACTGTTGGTGATGTGTGGCTGTTAAATGTGCAGCTGCCCATGTCCAGAACCACACACACACACACACACACACATTATTAATTAATATTATTACTTTTATTAATGTTGTTGTAAGCTACTGTCATTACCATCTGTCCTGCATCTCTCTCTCTCTGTCTCTCTCTTTCTGTCTCTCTCTCTCTTTCTGTCTCTCTCTCTCTGTCTCTCTCTTTCTGTCTCATTGTGTCATACAGATTACTGTTAATTTATTGTGTTGATCTTTTCTGTACGACATCTATTGCACGTCTGTCCGTCCTGGGAGAGGGATCCCTCCTCAGTTGCTCTTCCTGAGGTTTCTACCGTTTTTCCCTGTTAAAGGGTTTTTTGGGGGAGCTGTGAGGGTCCTAAGGACAGAAGGATGTCTTATGCTGTAAAGCCCTGTGAGGCAAATTGTGAAGACCAATTAAAAATATCAAGTTTGTACTTAGGCTATTTGAGTGAATATGTTTAGTGACTTTCCACCTCTGGTTATAACTTTAATGCACACATTGTACTGAAAGACATTTTCACCTTACATGTAAATAAACATTTCACCATGGTCACACCTGTATCACAGGTGCAGTGGGTGAGGCTCTGGAGGCGGAGTTAAACAAAGCAGGGCCAGGCTCATGCAAATTTGTCACATGCGACGTCTCCAAAGAGGATGACATCAAGGTACTGTGCAACTTCAGTGTTATTGTTCTGGTTATGATGTGCACAGATTTATAGTTCACTTATAAAAGGAACAGATGATCACAAGACCTGCGTGTGTGTGTGTGTGTGTGTGTCCTGTTTATCAGCTGATTTATCTCAAGGCCAAAAGATTCAAAGATCCAAATGTTCAGTAAAAACTAAAGATTTATTCTCACCAGATAGTCAAAGTTTTTTTTCCTAATTCTCACCTGCTAAAACTAGCTCGCCTTCATTCATGAACATGTAAAACTTGCCATTTGGTCGACTACAACCAGTTCTCTGTTTGCCTGAGCTTCTGTTTGCTCTACTGGGTGAAGCACACGTGTTTTGTCAGAAACTGGTTTCTTATCCAAAGACAAATTGTGTGATTGTCTCCTCACAGAGATTGATCGCAGTCACAGTGGAGCATTATGGACACATTGACTGCCTGGTCAACAACGCAGGGTGGCGTGAGTCTCACATTTCCTTTGTCCCTCCAGCAGGTGTGATGATGAAGTCATGAGGATGCTTTCGTCATGAATTTATCTCCTTTTCTCTCGCCCCGTCTTCAGACCCGCCTCATAAACCCACTGATGACACCACAGCAGAGGAGTTCAGGGATCTGCTGAATCTGAACCTTGTCAGCTACTTCTTGGCTTCTAAAGTAACGTTTCCAACTTGTGTAAAACTTCTTCAAATGACAGATAATTTATTTTAACTTTAATCACTACTGAATGCCTTCTCTCATTATTTAACATGGCTTTAAGTTGTGTCATTTATTTAGTTATTTTTTAACAAATTTAGATTCAAAGATAAAGTGTCCAGTACTGAAAAAAGATGTGTATTTTGTATTGCTTACATTTAGTTTGTCCATTTTAGAGCTCGAAAATTAAGGAATTATTATCAAGGAAACATTTTGTTCAACCCAGAAGCCTGGACGTGCCTCCCACACTTTAGTTTTCAATCTGAAGAAAGTAAGAATATACAGGCAGAGGGCAGAGTCACTGCAGATAAATACACCACTGCACACTTCTAGTGGGTCATAAATGATGATTACTTCTGTATGAGTCTATACAGTGTTTTTAGAAAAAAAACCTGCATGGTGTACCTTTAAGTTATCAGCTGCTTTTAGAGTTATTTTTACTGCACTTCCTTAGCATTATTATTGTGACGTTTCTTTGCTTCCACTGCCTCACACACCTATAGGCACACACTGTGTGTATGTATGCAGGATCTTTGGAGTAATATTTTAGGTCACTCTCTCTCTCCAGTATGCGTTGCCGTACCTACGACAGCGTCAGGGAAACATCATAAATATTTCCAGTCTGGTGGGAACCATCGGTCAGAAAGATGCTGCGCCTTATGTTGCCACCAAGGTGAGTTCATTATTGAGGGTCATTATTTCAATCTCAGCTGAAGAGAGAGCAGAGTGCTGTAATGTTATTTTCTTTCCACAAGGGGGCGATAATCTCCATGACAAAGGCGATGGCTGTGGATGAGAGTCGCTACAATGTGAGAGTGAACTGGTGAGTATTATATATGACATTATGAGATTGTAAGCTGTAGCTGCTGGAGGTGGAGCTATTTTTAACTACTTTATATACAGTTAGTTTAGTCCAGTGGATCCCAAGAGAGTTTGTTTGTGACAAAGGGCCCAACTAGACACCTTTTTTTTTACACAAGTGGTCACAATCCAAAGAAAGTCAGGAACAACTGGTTTAATGTCTTCTACAGTGAATTGTATTTTATAAGTGTATCATAACATAACATAACGTAATAAGTATATTTTCTTACGTGTAAAATCTATTTAAAAAAAAGAAAAAAATCTGTAAAATACGATTCATTGTGTTTTTAATATCTCAGAATGAGCCATTTATATCTACATATGGAGGTGGCCATACTGTTTCTACAGTGGCCCAGAACAGACAAATTAAACACTGACTCTAGATAGGGCCATTAATGCTTTTGCATTGGTAGTTCTCAGTCACACTTGGCTCAATTTCAGTTGGTTGCAATCTGCAATAACAGCCACTAGATGCCACTAAGGCCTACACACTAGACCTGTAAGAGCACTCTACCCAACAATTCCCTTTGTCTTTTTCTGGAGTAACTACTAAGTTTTATAAAGTAACTGACTACAAATCTGACAATGCTCTTTCTTGTCTATTATGATATAATGTAATGTAACAACACTGCTGTTTATCGCAGCCTCTCTCCAGGTAATGTGCTGACACCTCTGTGGGAAGAATTAGCAAAACAGACACCAGATGCTGCAGCAGCCATTAAGACGGGAGAACAATCTCAGGTAAGTTCTCACAGTGGAACCAAGGGTTCCTACACGGAGCGATAGAGAGTGGAAGTGATCTTAATGAGGTTGTGGGAGGTTTGGGAATGACACAAAACTTTTGAAACTGTGAAAAAGAAAGACATAGTTGGTGTGGCTGTAAATCTAATTATACAATTTTAATCTTGACAAAATTTTAAATCTTAAAAATGCAGCACAATAATATTAGAAAAAACACTCTTTAGTCCCTTTCACTTGCAGATTAACCATTGGTTTCTGCTGAGCTGATGCAGCAACTGAACAAGCACCACTAAAATTTTTGTAAAAACACACTTAAGTCTCTGTGTTTCATTATAAATCATTACAAGACAGCCCACACTTCATGCACCATTGTTCATCATCTAAACTGCCATAGTTGCTCTGTTGGGTTGTAAACGTTAGTTCCCTCCGTTTCAGGTCTAACCAGGAACTTTCTAGAGACTTTCTACAACATGCTCATTTATTGTTATGCAAATTAAAGCTTTCTTTTCATCCCAGTCAGAGGGAAGGTATTTGAAACAAACAGGGTGACACAATGAAGAGGAGACACCAGAGTGTGGTGCTAAAAAGACTCAGCAGTTTCTGTGTTAGGTTCTTGAAGTATTGCTCTTCTTTTCTTTTTTAAGTAATTTACTGCAGTGTCAACAGAGAGGGTTATTTATTTCCTCAACTTTTCTCAGGTATTCAGATAATGAAGAATGTTTATATTTTAAAAGGGATCCCTATAGCCATTTTTAAATGCTTTCGTTTTATCGTAAATAATCCAGAATCAATTTGCTGCTTTTCGCTGTGTAACAATTCAGTACAGACACAACTGTAGAACAGATACAGGAGCATAAAACACACAAATGAACAGAAGGAAGTTACATGGTACAACCTCAATTATGTGCTGCTGTCAGCAACAATGACAAATGACACGTTGTCTCGTCTAATAGTTGCTGGGTCGTTTTGGGACTGAGGAAGAGTGTGGACTGGCCGCCTTGTATCTCGCCGCTGATGCTACTTTCTGCACCGGGATCGACCTGCTGTTCAGCGGAGGAGCTGAGCTCAACTACGGCATCAAGAGTCAGATCCCATCCTGACTGCCCTGATCTCCACAGTGTCCTTGTGGTCCTGTAACAGCTGATTTAACATATTGAATTGTTTAATACAGATTATATATATGATATTGTTCAAATTTTTGGCTATGATAATTTTTAATGACCTTGTGTGTTCAAGTTTGCTGGTAACATTACTAAGATAAATCAGAAAAGGGGATTTTCACTCACATGAAGTTTGCTTTGGTGTTTTGTGCACACAATGAACATATTAAAGTGAAATAAAAGTAAAAATGAAACTCTTGATGGATGTAAAAAGTGACATGTCATTCATTTACTTTATCAAATTGCCTTGCTGAGATCAGTGAGTTTGAAATGTTGGCGTCCTGGCCAACTGTGTAACAAGACCTGCACCACTCCCCACCGACTGACCAATCAGCATCCACCTCTTTGACCTCGAATAACCTCGTGTTTTAAGCCTGATGTTGTCCGCCAATCAGATGTTACGCGTCTGTCACGCCTCCATTGACTTCCTGGATGAATTATAATTACAAGAGTATAATTAAATTGATTTTGTGGCTTTTCCCTTCCTGGTATACTTGTGTCTTCTTGTGGAACAGTCCGGGTGATTTAAAGTATTAACAAAGAGCAAACAGAAAAAACCCCACAAACGCGTTTAAAAGGTTTTATTTAATAGCTGGTCAAGTTATTTTATTAAAGATATAATATCACGAAGGGCGTTTTATGTCCGGGAGGTTTCAGGCTTCACCTCAGCCAAACAGCGGGTCGTATTTCAAAGCGGAACTCAAGTTGACTTTGAGCTGAGTTGTTTCCACACGAGCAGATAATCTCGTTTATCGTGGTTACGTAGCGGAGATGGCAGCCCTCCGAACGGTGAGTTCACTGACCAATGTCTGTGTGGCGGTTATTATCTGTTTATGTTGACTGTCTGGTAAATGTTTCACCTTAAGTAGCAATATTTCGGCAGATAACAGCCGAGGAAAGATAACAGATCCCTAACATAGTCTGGTGTGTGTCTGTCCCGCCAGCACCCAGGGTGGCAAAACAATGCAGCGTGGAAAGGTCATTAGACCAAACTCCATGCTACAATATGGACATTTAACTTGTCTTGCGTATCAACAAGAATTAAAGCCTCGTCAAACATGATTTATTGCCTCTTTTGAATATTCAGGGTGTGATAATGAATTCGGCATACATCCAGTCAACAAGTTAGACCTCGATATATGAAATAAAAAAAGTTACCAAACGTTACATAGCTTTCCACCTCCCATGGTGTGGTGGAGGGTGTAGGCAAGCCAGCTAGATTATAAGTAAACCGAATTGAATAATACACCCCTCTGATGCTGCAGTAGTCATTAGTCGCTTTATATAAAGTTTATAAGCGACGCCATAAGCAAGTTTCATTGAATTGCCAAATTTGTAAACAGGGTTTGGCGTGAGACATAACGACAGCTTTCACGTCTTTGGGTTTCTTACAATGCATATCTACAGAAAAGTGTAAAGTGTATATGTGTGTTATTACCTCATGCTTACAACTTGCTTACACAAGTTACTTATTTTGCTGCTGGCTCAAAGTTTGTTTTAAGGCTAAGAACAATGCTAACTAGCATTTGCTAAATGTTTTACTGTAATTCCAGACTGTGGGTCCATATTACCAAAGACAGATCAAATTTCATGCTTGACGTGCAAGTTACCAACGTCACTGCAAAAATGTAATCACACAAACTCGAAGACGCAATAAAGACAGGACTTGCATCATCCATTGACCAAAAATGCACACAAGGGCTCCTCCACCAGTGGCTCTGCGATTTTCTACCAGAATTGCTAAAGCATCAATTGTGCTTTTCTTCAGCCTGACTGACATATGTGCACATGGCATGATAGGCATGGTAGTCAAACTTGGCACATTGAACAACTGTGAAAGACCACCTTTGCAGTTGATAGGATTAATCATGGGATTGCCAAATGCAAAACCTGTTTTTGACAAGCTTTGAACTGCCAGGACAATGCAGCCATAGAGAAATTAGAAGAGTGGATATGGTATCCCTCACTGCCTAACCTCAGGACTGTCAGGAAAACAGGAGAATTCACCTACGAACAAGGGAGCCAGTACAGTAAGTTGCATGAACTTGCTGTACCGGTTTTATCTGTTGGTTGGTATATCTGGTGCCTATCCTAGTAAACAGTTCAACATCAAGCCGTCATTGCCGATGGCTTCTTTAGTATTTGGGCTATTAGAACAACTATTGTTTTCCCACATTCCCACATAGGATCCATGCAAACAGTTTCTTTCTTTACTTTCCTCTTTTTGCAGAGTAGCCTGTACATGTGCCTGATTCTAAATACAGCTCTTGGCAGCAGCTGTCTCCAAACAGGCATGTGGCACTAGCAGCATACTATGACCTGCAGGCAAAATGATTGGTGCTGACTCACACACCCACAAACGCACAATGTCAGACATGGTGTCCCTGTGTTTTCCCAAAGCTAGGTGACTTGTTGTCACCGGGAAAGAAGATAGATCTCTTACAGTATGGCAGCAAGTTTTCTAATAAAACCTTTACACATGTGATTACTAGTACTGAATACTGACAGCAAAGAGTTTTGTCACGTTTGATTTGCAGGCACTCCATGGACGACTTGTTCAGGCCCTCCCCTTCTCTTTTGGCTCACTGCGGTTCGCCAGCTCATTTAAGGTAAAGAAAAAAACTGAAATATTTTATTTCTCACCACCTGAGGCCTGTCTGTGTTGTCTCCATCCAGCGTGCCTGTACTTGTCAGAGCACTAGGTATTTATTGATCAGTATGGAAGGAAGAAAGTGCCACTCTTCAAAAGAGAAATTTGTTTTATCAACTTGCCTGAAGTTAAAGTTTCTTTTCCCTTTTTGCCTTTCCCTCACTGTCTGCCTACTGTAATCATTTAATTCAGTTTAATTGAACTTAATTAATTGCATCTAATTCTCCAAATAAGTCAGCTTATCAACTGACTCTTTATAACGCTCAACTAAATGTCCTTTTAAAGCATGCTCTGTAAATAATGTCAATTTAATAGCAATCACTGTACTCGTTGGCCGCTCTGCTTTTGTCCCGTCTTGCTTCTTTTTCTCTCCACTGTCTCCGGCTCGCTTGTCCGTCTCCACCTCAGGCGTCAGATCTCGTCGTCGAACGCAACGCAGCATGCAAGCCGAAGCCCGACCCCTCTACTTTGGTGTTCGGCAAACAGTTCTCCGACCACATGTTGACCATCAACTGGTCGGAGAAAGGTGGCTGGGAGGTTCCACAGATCAAACCTTTCCAGAACCTGTCGCTGCACCCTGCCAGCTCTGCCCTGCACTACTCCATAGAGGTGAGGAGAGGGCTGTGTTAACTGTGATAGTTTCACTTGGTGAAGGAAGGAAATGGGAGAATGCCAATAAATGAATGAATGAAATAGGCAAAGACAATTTCTTTGCAGGTTTGCTCCATGGTATCAGTTGTAGATTGAAAGTCTGATACACAGAAACCAGAGATAAAGTGTTATGTGTTTCTGCCTGTCTTCCCGCCAGCTGTTTGAAGGTATGAAGGCGTTCCGTGGGGTCGACAACCACATCCGCCTCTTCAGACCCATGCTGAACATGGAGAGGATGCATCGGAGCGCTGACAGAAGCTGCCTTCCTGTGAGTTTGCAACCAACCTTGTCCTCAGAAACCCTCAGTGAGGATTCTTGGCAGTGTCAGGTCTTTCATGTTGGCTGGTACTCTGTGTCTGGATTGATGCCAAAATTTGGTGTCTCATGCTTGACTGTTTTTTTTAACTAGCTCTTGACTAAAGAGTGGAAAAATCTCTGAGGCAGTATTTAGAGCATCATGTGATATGGAAGCAATGTTCAGACCACTGTGCAGTATTGTGGTGTCTAATAAATCTTTAAACTTATTAATGTGTTACTCAAACTGGACAATCTGGATCTAATTTTATTACCTCGCTGGTACCTGGAGCAGAACGCTCCCAACAATGCAAAGTTGTTTCAGGTCTACACGCCTACTAAAACCAACAAAGCCAGACTAAAAGGAATGTGTGGACACCAACAATATCACTGGTGGAAAAGACATCATGCTTTGCTCCTTGCTCTGATGTAGAGCAGTGTAACGTGAACGATGAAAATGCACCGCATCCGCATAGAGGTGCACGTAACAGGGCCTTGTAGTGTTTGATGTGTAAAACTAAGCCTTCAAACTGGACTTCTGTAGCCTACAGCAACATGCCCACACCAACACAGCCCCTCTGAGTTTTGCCACAGTTGGTCTGGATTTGCCTCACGATTTTTTTAGATTCTTGGGCCCTTTTAAAATGATCTGTAGCACATGGTCCAAAGTGCGTAGTGCAAGTGCATTTAGGGTGTGTCCAACTCTACTTTTGCTAGTTAAACGGCACAGAATCTGGGCACAAAGTAAGGCACAAGGGGCAAAGGGATTGCATTTGTTCCCACTGCTGTTAACATTGCAGATTCAGCACATGGAGACGCGAGTGGTTTTCCGCCGAGAATAATGCAGTAAGAGCAGTAATGTCACTGCAGCAAATATCATGGAACACTTAAGAAGCAAAACTAGAAACTGTAGTTCAGTCAGGAACACTTTTGTCAAACAAAACTTTATTTCCATTTGTATTATATTTGGCGGTATGGCTCTGTTCTGGGGCCCCTGCCTTTCCTCGGGCCTATGCAGAAAGCCTCTTCCACATGCCTACATGGAAAGAGATAAGGCAGAGAGAGCACACATGTCTGCCCTTCCACGTGCAAATGAGGAAAGCCTGAGGCAGAGAGGCAACCATTTCACCCGTCCGCAATACATTTTTGTGTCCCTGTGTGTGTGTGTGTGTGTGTGTGTGTGTGTGTGTGTGTGTGTGTGTGTGTGTGTGTGTGTGTGTGTGTGTGTGTGTGTAACAAGCAGAGTGAACACGTGTTGTGAACCTGCCTATGTAGGCTCATCTTACTATCTGAGTCATACACTTTTAAAATAGCAGGAAAATCCTCCACCATTCAGACACTCACCAGGTTTTTGTTGCTTGATGGTGCAATCGCTCTGCTGCCCCATAGCAATGCGCTAACAATGCACACGACCACACCTTATTTTAAGACCCACATGCCCATGGGCACAAAGATAGGCGCAAGTACATCTACTTAGCCTGGCCATGAAAATGACAACTGCGTAGGTGTGAAACTAGCAATGACAGTTGCGCTGCGCTGTGTGCCAATTTGCACCAGGTGTAGGATAGGCTCTATAAGTTTGCAGGGTGGGGCAGGTTACATTACAGACTGACACTCTGAAACTATTAACCCTCTACATTGTTAGGTAACACCTTGGCAGCATGCCCAGTTTTCGCTAGCCACCCAGATCAACACCACCCTGATGCTAGAGTTAATACTTCATCAGGTGTTCAGGACACTGTGTCACAGGATGTGTCTGTACTACATGGTCTGTGGGTCTGCACCCAGTCTTTGTTGTGTGCTACACGGGAAAAAAATATTTTACGGTTAATGAATGAACATGTGTTGTGAATGATTGATTCTCATGTAAACACAAGTAGACACATGTAATGACAAATGTAGTTTTGTAGATGTTACCAAATGAGTTTGAGATCCACACACAGCGAGGTGCAGACCGGCGTGAGCTTTACTGTAAGTCTGTCAAAATGGCACATGGCACTCTTTTCAACGACTTTCCTGCCTTCATCGGGGTGGTGGAGCCTGAGGCTGTTTGTGGTTTCCATGCTAGAACATACTGTTGCACAAGTGAAGAGAGATAATGAAGTCAACAAAGTGTCTCACCATTGTCAGGCATATAGCAACATGTATCTTAAATTTGCAAACATTAGTTTTACCAGACCAGGTAATGCTTTAAGAGAGTGTACAGTGTTTGAAAGTTTTATTGTTTAGGAGTTAGACTTTTTATTTGTAATCTGGCAAATAATCCTCTTCTTGGAGTGAATTTGATTACTCTGCAATTGTATTAATCATTTCAGATCAGAGTCTTTGGTGTGTGTGGATATTTATTTGGTGAAAAAGAGCAATTATTTGACTGTTAACACGTTGTCTTTTTTTTTCTCTGTAGCTGTTTGATAAAGGTGAACTGCTGGAGTGCATCAAGAAGCTAGTGGAGATCGATCAGGACTGGGTTCCCTTCTCCCAGGACGCCAGCCTGTACATCAGACCCACCTTCATAGGAATTGAGGTGAGCTACTGTAGTGTGACACCAGGGTTTTTGGTCACCTGTGCAGGCTCCCATCTCATCTAAAGTGATTAAACAAGCTGCATGCTTTCATTACTGTTGTACCGACTGACTTCCTGTTCCTAATTACCTGTCTTCTCCTCTTCCTCACCACGCCTCCAGCCGTCTCTTGGCGTGTCTCGGGCAGGACAAGCTATGATCTTTGTCATCATCGGCCCGGTGGGACCTTACTTCGCTACAGGGTCCTTTAACCCAGTTTCTCTGCTGGCGGATCCTTCATTTGTCAGGGCCTGGCAAGGAGGTGTCGGCGCCTATAAGATGGGAGGGTGAGTTTGTTATCTTGGTATATGAGTGAACCCTGGTTCGGTTCACTTACAGTGGGAAATGCAAACGGACTATCCAGTGAACCAAAGAGAGGAAGTGAACCAAAGAGAGAAAATGACGTAGATCGCAGTGCATTTTGGGTAGATGGTAGATTTTGGGTATTGCTTTTTTTCTTCCTGGTCAGTGGTCGTTTCGGGCAATACCGGCCCAAGATGAGCAGCTGTTGTAACTGCGTGGCGTTGTCCAGGTGGTTTGGCCTGCTTTAAAAAGTGCAGTGTGAAAGTGAACCGAACCAAATGAAGGTGTGAAATTTTTCGGCATTCCCCGCCCAATCGAACTACAAAAATGAATAAATAATTATAATACATAAAAATATCTAGAGAAAAGATAATTGAGTGCAAATCTAACATAGGTGATCAGAAAGGGGCTTAGATAGAAGAAGTAGTAGGAGGAGTAAAGAATGAATGACTTTATTTGAGCAAAACAAAAACAAAAAAACATCAATACACATGCTCGAAAAGTAGTAGGAACAAGTGCCAACAAAGTAACAAGCACTCGAATCGTGTTGCTTAGATTTACACACTGTAGCTTGTACAGTGATGTTACACTGTTGGCTGCAACCAAGAAAGTTCCACCTGACACCAACCCGCATAAAGTTTTACACCTTCCTTTTAAAATGCAGATTCATTGATAAATATGTTATTATCTAAGTCATCACTTGTTTTCCTCCTGTGGAGACACGCAAATTATCTGTGCCTGACTCGTACAACAGGTCTCGTGACTTCTGTTCCGACCTTGTGAAAATTGCATAATAGGAGAAAACTGGGGAATATCATAAGATCTCTTAAGAGTGAGTCTGTTGGTATGAATGATTCTTGCAGGAGATCCAATGTCATGAAATTCTCAGAGGGGTCATTCATTTGTAACTTTGAATTTAAGGAAAACTGGTAGCCTGTGATTTCAATGTACTTTGAAATTTGAGAAGAGCTGAAAACAGGCTAAACAAAATTTGAATTTTTGTTTTTGCACAACTAGATCATTATAATGACGACATCTAAAGTAGTACAGCTGCTTTGTAACACTGCTATGACTGGGTGAAGTCTCTGAATTGCTTTGTACCTCGGCTGTGTTTTTATTCAGCAGTAGCTCTGGACAGAGTACAACTATTTGGATTTGCTCATGAAGCGTAGAGTAGCCTGCTACAGAGCTGGCTGATGTTGGGACCAAACTGTGCCAGGCAAAGAGAGAGACAGTGGAAAAATAGACCTTCTTCAAACAGATGTTTGGTCTCATCAGAGCAGGAAAAGTACAGGTTATTAATCTCATCAGTTACAGCTGCGTATAACAAGTCAAGTCAAATGTCCTCTAGAGATTGTTATGACCAGTTTGACTTGTCAAACAGAGGTGGATTAATGGCACAGAGCCGACATTATTTACATACCTCTGCTTCCCCTGGTAAAAATCTGCTGTGACAAAGGTAGCTTGAGCTGTGTTTTACCAAAAACAAATGAAACAAATCAGGTTGAAGAAGTGCAAAATAACAATAAAAAACCTTGTGAACTTAACAGAGGGCAACACTGCAACTATTTAACAGCAGGAGACTCTTTCTGTCTCAGTGTATGTGTTATTCAAATGCATGTCCTTCCAGTTTACACTCCGCAGATACCATCAGTGCTCCTGTAATCTCCATACAGCCTCTAATCACAGGCCTGCTCAGCTCCACTGTGATTACATAACACCACCGAACAGCCACTCGACTCACTAAACCAACAAAATCTGCTCTCACTTCAACTATCGAGACGGATTTAGCTGCAGCAGTCACAGGACTGCTGTGCAGACAGAGATATATAAGGGTCGTCGCTCTGTATGTAATGTTATCATGTTTATTGCATGTGTGTGTGTGAATGGTTCACACAAAACTGTATGAAGTGACCTGTTTTTTTGTTTTTTCCAAGATTGCTTTTTTCCCCATTAAGATTATGTCCATAATCCGTGTGCTTCATACTGCACCACACTGTTGTTTCACGAGCAGAATGTGGCTTGGCATTGTCTGGCTAGAATAAGCAGGGATGTCCCTGAAGAGGTTTTTGTCTGGATGGCAGCTTATGTTGCTCCAAAACCTGTATATACCTTCAGCATTCACAGTGCCTTCACTGATGTGAGAGTTACCCATGATGCCATGAACACCAACACAGTCCCAGACCATCACAGATGCTGAGCTTTGAACTTTGCACTCGTAACAGTCTGCATGGTCCTTTCCCTCTGTATCCTGCAGGACACAACGTCCATGATTTCCAGAAACAGTTTGAAATGTGGACTCATCAGACCATAGCACACTTTTCCACTTTGTGTCAGTCCATCTCAGATGAGCTCAGGCCCACAGAAGTCAGCAGCGTTTCTGGATGTTGATGATAAATGGCTTTCACTCTGCATGTCGGAGTCTTAACTTGCATTTGTAGATGCAGCAATAAACTGTTTACCGACAATGGTTTCCTGAAGTGTTCCAGAGCCCATGTACTAATATACTTTATACAATCATATTAGTTTTTATAGCAGTGTTGCCCGAGGGGTCAAAGGCAATGGCTATTTAACCTTGGTTTTCAGCTGTACCCCTTGTGTGCAGAGATCTCTCCAGATTCTCTGAAGCTTTTGATGAAATTATGAATTGTAGATTGAAAAATGTTCCCAAACCCACACAGTTTTTCACTAAGTGACCATCCTTGCTCATGAACAGCTGAGCCTTTTAAGGATGTCCCTTTCATACCCAGTAATGATACTCAGTTCTATTAACAATTAACCTGTTCACCTGTGGGTGTTTTTTGAGTATTCCACGACTTGCCCAGTCTGTTGTTGCTCCTGTCCCAACTTTTTTAGAACACGTTGCAGGCATCAAATTCAGAATAAGTGTGTATTGAGTTTATCAACATCAACTATTCCACTGAATACATGTCAAAAAGGATTCGCACATTATTGCATTCTGTTGTTATGTATGTTTTACACAGCATCCCAACTTTATTGGAACTGGGGTTGTGTGACACTTTTGAATGAAATGACACTCAACAACTGTGACGCAGCTATTGAAGTGGGAGGCTCCTATTTTATTTGTTTAAGGAAGTTTTTTTAACTCTTGAGATAAGAGTAACAAACTGAAATGTCCTCTGTTGTTTCACTGGTGACATCCATCACCAGGATTCTTTCTTCTCATCAGAAACACCTGTCTGTGGGTGTTGGTTTGGTGTCAGGAGGCAGAAAAAAAAACTGTTTCCTTTTTAGTAGGCTTGAAACACTAAATTGTCAACCAAAGTGCTGCTAGGTGTATCACAGACTTAGTGATTCAGTAAGTACATACTGGAAAATATAGGAAAAAACTTCAGATAATCAAAGCAAACACTGACATGACTCCTGTAAGCTGACATCTACAGTATTTATCCTTTGTCCCTCTCTCCCAGCTGCTCTCTTGACACGGTCTGTGCCTGGCTTTGGTTAATTTTAGCTCTCTGTCTTTACAGTAACTACGGTCCTACGATAGCAGTGCAGAACGAGGCGGTGAAGCGTGGCTGTCAGCAGGTCCTGTGGCTGTATGGAGAGCAGGAGGAGATCACCGAGGTCGGCACCATGAACCTCTTCATCTACTGGACCAATGAGAAAGGAGGTCAGACCTTTTCTGTCTTGTTTCATGAGACACAGAAATACAGGTTGTTCCTGGGGTTTTCAATTTACTTCCGTTGTTTTGTTGTAATTTTAACAAAAATAAAACTGTGTGTGTGTGTGTGTGCAGAGAAAGAGTTGTGTACCCCTCCTCTGGATGGCATCATCCTCCCAGGAGTCACCAGACAGTCTTTGCTGGACCTCGCCAGAGGCTGGGTAAGACCACCAGAGAGGAGACCAAACACAAACCATCACTTACACCTTAACACAGATGTTTTATTAGCATACAGTATCATTAATTACATGGGCATATGGTTCATATTCAACACATTGTCTGCAAAATTTATCTCACTGTGCTCCTCTAAGTTTCCAAACATGTAACCAAAGTGTGAGTCAGATTTGAGAAGAGGCATTTCCAAAAAGTTTTTTTGGACATGAAAGTCCAGAAAGTAGAAAAAAAATACACATTTAGATCATTTTATCCTCTGCTTCCTGTGTGTCTGTCAGGGTGAATTCAAGGTAACGGAGCGTGCAATGTATATGGAGGAGCTGCTGGAGGCTCTGGATGCTGGGAGGATCCAGGAGGTGTTTGGAGCGGGGACAGCCTGCGTTGTGTGTCCTGTTGGCAGCCTCCTCTACAGAGGAAAGGTACAAGTTCACCTTCTGTTTGGTTCTTTCTTGTGTCCTGTTTACAGATTTGATGATGCTATTCTGTATCTTACTTAACTGAAATCCCACTCTATGCCTACGTTTTTTTCATGTGACTGTTGACTCATTCAGTGTGTTTACATGCATTCAACAAAACAGTTCAGTTAAGTTAATTCTGTGGTTAATGTAAATCTGTCTATACATGCAGCTGGTCAATAATCAGATTTCACCCTTACTCCCATCCTCATTTTACATGATGCTTAATACATCAGCTTACTGAAGAGGCAGACTGAAATCCGCTAACTTAAATCCATGTAAGCACACTGATTGTAAATCTGTTTGGGTAATTGTAACAACAAAACTGTAAAGTCAGTGTTGACTGCTCTCCTTCTCTCTCAGACGTACCAGATCCCGACTATGGAGAACGGTCCGGACCTGGCAAAGAGGTTCTACAAAGAGCTTACTGATATTCAGGTAAGTGCACTTCATACACAATATCTCGTGGCTTCTTTAAGCTGCTGCAGGCAAATATGAATGTTGGCGCCTCCAAGTGGCAGCAACAGGGAATTGTAGGAGAGATATCCAAAAATATCTACCTTCGGTTTTAACCTGGCTGGTGATTAAGACATTTTTATATTAAAAAAAAAAAAAAAAGAAAAGAAAAGAAACAAAAAAGACATGACAGGATAAAATCCAACTTTCTCACTGCTGTTTAGGACACATAATGATGTTCACTTTAACATTCAGTAACTAAATCAAGGCTGCACAAATGACACAAATAATCTGCAGATAATTTTTGATTATTTGTTTACACTATGAAATATTAAGAAAAAAAATGAAAAAGTGAAAAAATCCTTATCATACTTTAAGATATTTTGTTGCGTTTTACCAAAAGTTCAAAACCTCATATTATTATTCAGTTTACAACTTATATAAAACAGAGTAAAGCAGCAACTCCTCACACTGGAGAAACTGCAACTAGAGGGTATCATTAGGATTTTATTAATACTGATATTCATACTGCGTATCCAGACTTATCTTATTGACACTCCTGTTGATTCTACTCTCCATAGTTTGCAGAACATAATCTGGGCACAGATGGAGCAGCTGAGTGCGACTGATTTTACTCAACCATTTGATAATTCATGTCTAATTTTAGTGTGGCACTTCAGATTGGATTTATGAATGCATCAGCTGTCTATGGGATCATTTAGGAACATAAATCAGAAGTGCTTCAAAATGATGCTAACTGTGTCCTCAGTTAAAACAACAGACGTTTTAAAATAATGATAATGTGTGTGACCTTGACTTGATGAGGTTGAGACACTCGCATATTTAGTTTGGAAAATCCCATCAGCTTGTTGCCTGGAGGCTGCACTGAGGACATGGGTGTAGCCGCCATTTTGCTAAAGCAGTCAAACACGCTCATCTTCTTTAGACTTAAATGTTGTATTTGTGTGTCACGAGTTGCCTGGTGTTACCTTTACACGCAATACCTTTTTATATGCTGCATTTAACTATATTTTCATTAAAGTTAGTGAAGTGAGCCATCATTTAAAACATCTTGCCTTGTTAGCCATGACCGGAGAGCACAAAATGTAAAACTGCAGTGACGCTACATCTAATGTAATTGCCTGACGCCAGCAGCCTTGTCATTGTTATCGACATTGCTATGTTAGAATGAATTAATGTTACTGATAGCGGTGCTGTTTGGATCTTTTTTTTTTTATTTTGGTATTGACTAGTCAGGAACTTGTACCAATTCACTACCAGTTCTTAATACAGATTCCTAAAAATGAGAGGTTTTTTTCACTATTTTTGTTTCATAAATGACTGAAACGATATTGACCATCAAAATAGTTTCAGATTTATTTCCTGTTAAAAAACAAATAGCAGGTGTATCTTTATTTTAAAACTTCTCATAGTGCAGCTTTAAATTTTACATTTCAAAGCAACAAATAAAACATTTTGCACTTAATCATTTTTTTTCTTTCCTCTCTTCTCTCCTTGCTTCACCCAGTACGGACGCAAAGCAAGCGAATGGGCACCACTGGTCGTTTAAACGGCCTTATTGCACATGCCAGTTGTATCAACAGTTAGTCCTATGATTCCAGTTTGGACAAGCAGCCCCCCCCCCGCCCCAAACTCTCAACCCACTAATGCACTCCTGCTTACTTACCAACGGAGGAGACGGACGCCTCTCTGTCGGCCCTCTCAGGCAACTTTAACAGGTTTCTCTCTGCGTGGACTCTAATAGGAATACGGTTTGTGGTTCGAATGTCTCGCTTTGGAAAGCAATATTAACAACGATATGCAACGTTTTGACTTGACATGACCCTTAACGATGAGGTATGCAAAGCAGGAAAAACATAAAATAATACAAGCAGCCAGATGATGAAATGTGGCTGCTGGTGATGTATTAGCACGAGCACATTCAAATCTAATTGGGTCGACTTGCTAAAAGGATACACTCCATTCAAGTGCTTGTCCTCGTATTCACTTGGATTACTTCCTTGTGAGGACACTGCTTATAGTTAATAGCACAATAACATTCATTTTTACTAACACTGCATTTTGGCATTAACCAAAAAGGCACAAACTGACATGTTTCAATCATAGGAGGTGAAATATTTGCAATATTAATGCAGCTATATAGTTGATGTTTAGGAAAGTTATTGGCAGCACAATGTGGACGTGTTGTTTCTCATCAACAGATATAAAAAAAAAAAAAATGTTATTCACAACAGGAAAAAGTTCTATCAACAATAACCTGTACTACTTGCAACAACCTGTGGTGTTTTATCCAAAAACCTTTTAACTGTTACATGTGATCAATACCTGTGAACGCAACATAGGATAGTGTTTTGTTTCCGTTGTGTACGTAATTATCTAAGAGAGTATTGCTGTTAGTTTTTATGGGGCCACGTCACTTTGACACCACAGTTTGCACTGACCTTGTTCAATGTGAGGTTTGTATCTTGAGTGTGACTCAGCTTTGTAAGGGAGGGAACAGGAGCGGGTTTTATGTGTCGTTGGTTTTGCTTGTGAAGACTGCACTAAAAAAACGAAAGCTTGAGATTAAGAAGGTCTAATGATAGGACGATCTGCTGTAGAAGAGAAGGACTGTTACATGCTGGCAGTGACTCCTGCACTAGTTTGTGTGTAATCACTATGGTTCTCTTAGGGTTTTTAAATTCATATTTTCCCTCGTCTTGATGTGAAATTAGGCCGACCGTCTTCCAAAGTACTGTGCTGTAGTCTGGGCCTCGTGTCCTTCCCTCTCTGGTTTTCCTCACTTTTGAATGTATTGTTATTTTTTACACACATACTACATCCACCTGTTCCTCTCTTCCGTCTAAGTGCCTGACCTCAGTCTGTTAGCTTGTTGTTCTGTGGATCTTCAGCTGCTGTTGTTGTTTGTTTTCCAGTGTCTGCACTAGGGGATGTAGCTGGATTCTTTGTCAGCTTTTAGGTTTTTTAGTTTTTTGGTTTTTTTTTAAATGTGCTGTTACTTTTACTCGGCTGTAATGTTTTTACAATAAACCTGATCTGAGTCCAGTCTCTTTTGTACTCGAGTTGTTTTTTTCAGGAAACCTTAAGTGTTAATCTGCAAATAAAAAAAGCTTTTTTATTTATCATTTTCATTTATTTTTCAAAGTCAATGTTTTTTTGTTCAAACTAGAAAATGACAAGCAGAAAAAAATTAAATAAATCTTCTTTAATTTTATTATGGACTAAAGGTAATTTGATGATTTAAAAAAAAAAAAAAAATCCACCAGTACCTCTTAAGCTCTATGTTATATCTAACATATATCTGCATATAGTAAATGCAAAAACACTAGTGTACAAATGACAATTGGCCTTTTCACAAGAGTGTTCTCCACTGAACTGCACCCTTTGGACAGTCCTGCTAAGCTACGCTAGTCATCTGCTAACTGGTTAGCATCATCTCTCCACAACACCCTGTGAGCTATGTTTCACAAAAATAATAATTTCACTGAGCCAAAATAGACAAAGTAATAATGTGTTACAGCAGGCTGTTTATATCTTTATGTAATAAAACTGCTGAGATAGAGACGCCTTGTTGATTAATGGGTTTATTTCATTATTAATTACAATGCATTTCTCATCACCATTAATTTATAACTTTAAGTAACTAGGCAAAAAAAAAAAAGATTAAATACTTTGTGTATGAACGTAGGGCACTTTAGAGATAGAAATACTTTGTGTATGAATGTGAAGTTGATGTCACAATGTGTTCATTTTTTTTTTTTTTTTAGATGTGGCGCCATCTTGTGTGCCTGCCACAGTGGTGAAGCAATGTATTTAGACAAACTACATATGATATAAACATTACAGATCCATATGACTTAGACCGACCCCAATCTCCATTTACACACCCATACATTGTTAACCATCTCGTTTTTGGACTTGGTGCATACAATTTGGGCAACTGAGAAAACTGCCTCAAAGATGATGCCTCCGTCCTACACAGTGTGATGTACCTTCACATTCCTTACAGTAATATGAATCAGAGATTTTGTTCAAGAATAAAATGACCGGCAGGTTTATTGATGCCAAAAAACATCCCAAGATAAGAAGTTAAAAAAATACTTCAACCACAAAATGACCTTTTGTTTGTCAGTTAGTCTGTGTTAACTTGAATTCATGAGGAAAACTCCCAAAAAGATTCCTTCTACATGAATTTCAGGGTCTTGCTTTCCGTTTAAAATCTCTCACACAACTCAAGCAGTATAATCCAAGTCTCATTTATCCAGTCATATGATCAGTACTTGCGAAACACATGTTCTCTCACAATATAAAATGCTTCCACTTATGAGAAGCGCCCTGAGCATGCCTGGACACTCATGTGCATTTGGGCTCAGCTTGAGCAGGGACAAAACACACGTGTGTAACTGACACATAACCTGTCATTGTGTGGTTGAAATATTTCTTTTAATTACACTGACTTACAGAAGATGTGAGAACATAATATAAGACTAAAACAAATGCAGGGCCAGTGCTGTCTTTACATCACAGGATCTCACCCTGAACCTGAGAGGTGACAAATGTACGTCCTACTCCTCCTCTCTGTCTGTGGAGACGCCCTTAAACACGGCCGAGGTGTGTTGACCTAATGGGTTGTAGAGGAAGGCTTCGATCTCTCCTCCACCGTTGCTGCTTTTCTGGAAGTGGATTTCCAGCAGATCCTGCAGGGTCTCCTGCTCCATGATGGCGGGGATTCCCGTCAGCAGCACCGTCCGAGGACACACCGACATCTTGGTCTGGAAGGGAAAGGGGAAAAAATACTATTAGAAATCCAACATTTTGAAAGATAGTGGTGACAACAGAACTTTCTTCTTTTCTTCTAACAGATGCTCACCTTCAAGTTTGTGATCTTTCCGTTGAGAAAAGGAGTCACCCTCACTCTGTGCCTCTTCTTCTGTGATAGCTCCACATCGTGATGCTCTTTATCCGTCAAACCTCTGGCAACTGATAGTAGAAAAGAACATAAAAAACACATGATGATCTTATAGATTATGATGCATTGCTGTAGATTAAACTACCCAACAGTACATAAAGGAGCTAAAATTAGCACAACCATGAACATCTAAGATATTAAAAGCAGAAGCTTGCTTACTGTCATTTTTCACAAATGTGAGGACCACAGTCCCAGAGTCAGGCAGCAGTTCACATCTGTCCACCTCTCCGCCACTGTGTTTACTCTTGGAGAAGTGGATCTCCAGCTTGTTCATTAGCGTCTCGGTCTCCATCTCGGGCAGGTTGGAGATTAATATCTGCTGAGGATTCACCTCTGTGTCTATCTGCAGGACGGACGGGCAAAGATCACTCACAGGAAATGATATTGATAATGTTCAGAGCTCAAGGAGGAGTAAAGGAGGCTCTCTGTTGTACCTCCACCAGCCTGGGCAGCATGAGCTGAACTGGCCTGGCCTCCACAGTGATGGTGCACTCCGCTCCCAGGTCCACCTGATGCTTCTGCATGTCCAGGATCTTCCTAGCCACTGATGATGGAGAGAACACAGGGGTTACATCAGCACTACCAGCCTAACGTAATAAAACGTGGCAGTATTTTCCACTCAGATAATTCACTGGGGACGTGCATTAAAAAGCTAGAAGTTTTATCTTGCCTCAAAAACACACTGATTCTTCCTCTAACAAGTGCAGATGAATGAAAACACGCTGGTGTCAGCTTGAAGCCAAACTCACCCACTTCTTCCTCAAATGTAATCAGTGCCGTCCCACCCTCCATTGGGTAAACTATATGTGGCTTCATTTCAAATGTTTGTGCGCCGGCTCCATTTCCCGTTTCCCCGGCGAAGACGACCTTCTTCTCTGGTACAGCAGTGAACACCTGAAATCAAATGCGACAGGTTTACTGGACGTGTCATGGGCTGACTGCAGGTGTCTGCTTGTTGATTTACTAAACATACATCAGTTTGCTGCTGCAGGTGACTGTGTCTGGCCTCCTCCTCCTTCAGAGCCTCCTTCACTTTTTGGATCTCCTTCATCAGTTCGCCTTCGTCCTGCACCATCAAGTTCAGCTTAGCCTGCAAGAGAGAAGAACTTCAGGTGCAACAATGTACTGAGAAAAAGCAACCTGGCATCAATGGTACACATTTTTAAAATAGCACTTTTTTTAAAGGGATACCGGATTTTCAACCAGCTTTGTGTCATAAGTATGTGGGCTGTATGTGTAAATGAATTTGAAGTAACTTAAATTTGTACTTGCGGAGAGTACTTGAGATCAATTTCCACCAGTGCTGCAGAGTGAAGCTCAAACATTCATGTCATTTAACAATAACAAAAATAAATAAATGTAATAGTTAGATGACCATACCTTTTCGTTGTCAATCTGCTCTTCATATCGGCGCTCGTCTACTTTCAGAGCCTCGGTCAGGGTGACACAGCGCTGCTTGCACTTCTGCGTCATTTCCCGGCTTTCATCTCTGGAGGTGGTCAGCTCCTTCTGCTCCTGGATCAGCTGTTCGTATTTTTTCTGGGAACAAAACAAGCTGCGTTCACTAACATTTTCTTCTTTTCGCTGTTTTGTTTTCTGTTTAATCAAAATAAGAATGCTAAGACATGTACAATTTTCCCTTTAAATTTCCCATCTCTAAGTTATCTTCAGGTTTTTTTCAATGCACTGCAAGCCAAACTTTAATAATCTCTGATAAATGTTGAGTTTCAGTGCACCTTGTAGTTGGTGATTAAAGCCTTGATTCCCTCCAGGGTGTCCTCGGATGGTTGTGGTTGCTCCACCACAAGAGAGAACTCCTGAAACACAAGACACAATAAACATACACCTCATATTTGTTTATATTAATGTTACTGATCCACAAGAGTGTGTAAGGCAGTGGAGACATTTTATGAGGATGAGTTTAATAATCTTACAAGTGAAAGCAGCATTGTAATCAGAGGTGGAAAATAATTAAGTCGACTAAACTCATACACAATGTATTTTACTTTCATAATATAAAATGTAATATTCTGAAATAGGCCATTCTATTTACTGAGTATTTTGATGCTAATAATTTTGTACTTTCACTTTTTGAGTGCAGGACGTTTACTTGTAAGAGAGTATTTCTTGAACAGTAGTATATCTGCTTGTACTTAAGTTACAGATCTGAGTACTGGCTCCACCACTGATCACAATAATGCGATCAAATGCAAAACACAGCAGGAATGTCTCAGTGATGCTGAGAACAACAGGTCAGATAATGTTAGTCACACGAACATTACAGATACACGAAAACACGAGGAAGCAAAACGACGTCTCACCTCATCTGAAGACATAGTCAGAGTAATCTGTAACGAGTCACAAAGTATTAGACTACACTTCTTACATGCTGTCGGTCACAGTCAGTGTATATTAACATAATGCCTGACAAAACAGTGTGTGTCACTGAGGACAGTCACTGTTAAACTATAAACGTATCGATACCCTGTAGGCCCTGCTGTCACATAAACAAACGTCAATGTCAACAACACTTAAATTATCTTTAAATACGTGAGAATAACTTTAAATACGTCACATTCAACAAAACTTCTGACGTCTACAAACTGTCTAGATATCGTTATATTGATGTACTGAACTAAACTTAGCACATTTTTAGGTTTTATTAATAAGCAGTTGGTGAGACAACCTACCTTAAGTCGACGATCTGTGCTGTGAAGTCACGTTCATTCTTTCAGTTTCTCTTTCCCAGCTTCAGAGGGAAGCCGTGAACGCGTCTGGTTCCTCCATCAGAGGGCGCTACAGCCGTGTGCTGCATTCAGGTGCTCTCGGAGAGATTGGCTTTTTTTTCATTGCAAGCGCAAAGCACCGCAAGTGAAAAGTACAAATATTAGCATGAGCCAATGCAACTTAATTTAGATGTGAAATATTAATGTTACATGACTATCTCTTGCAGCCGTTATATAACACCAGGGTTAAGAAGGAGGTGAAACTGCTCATGAATGGCCCAAGGAACGTGAAAAAGAGCTCAAGGCGTCAACCTGGCCTCCAAATTGCCCAGATCCAAATCTGACCAAACATCTGTGGGATGTGTTGTTACCCCATCTCAGAACTCACAGGACTCAAAAGATCTGAAGCCAACACATGTGTGCCAGACACTATATGACACCCCTCAGAGGTCCAATGTCTGACTCTGGGGTACCAGCACGTCCCTCAGATGTTCCATCAGATTGGGATCTGGGGAATTTGGAGGCCAGGTTAATGCCTTGAGCTCTTTGTCCTGATCCTCGGGTCATTCCTGAGCAGCTTTTGTGGTGTGGCAGGGTGCACTGTCCTGCTCAGCTGGGTGTTGCACGTCGAGTAGCATCCACATGAGTGCCAGGACCCAAGGTCTCCCAGCAGAACATTGCACTGTAACAAGCTGATCAATTGTTATCCACTTCACCCACCAATGCTTTAATGTTTTGGCTGATCGGTGTTTATCAGCAAGAATGATTAAATCAATAATGACAATTTTAGATTCATATGGAGAAATAATTGTCAGTACTCAAGGAAGAATGACACAGTGAAAAACTATGAATAAGAAGGTGCGAATGTCATTGGTTTTGATTCCATGAATGGTGTCCTAAAGATGGAATGAATGTGTTATCAATGATAGTCACTCCTTTTGGTTTATTGTCCCCAGTGTGAGTTTTTGAAAATGGGAGAACAGACCTCTTGCTACACTGGGATTACTTGCCACTGGTTAAACTTTCTGCTGTCCATCAGCAGGTCCTTGACATATAAACATATTTTCACACAACACTGCAGTGTGGAACAACAGATACATAATGTAATAACAGAATTGTTACAACCTTTCTGTTAAAGAAAAAGGAATTATATTTGTAAGTGATTTGATGTTGAGGAGGTTAAGAAACTAAGGAAAAGATATATTTCATTTGGAGGGATATGCAGTGTTGGCTACAGTCCAGGGAGATTGATATGTCACCTTCAACAGTGGAGACAAGTTTTTTCCCCCCATAAATGTAGATACTGTAGACTGAACAATGTCTGAACCATTGGAAGAATGAGTTAAAAAAAACTTGTTAAAGACAAGAAAACCCAACTGTTTCCATCACTATATATTATCAAATTAATTTGAGATAGCCCTATTTCTGTGTTATTTGTTTGTATGTATGTTATGTTTAATTATTTTCTTTTATTATTCAATTTTCGTAGTTTCATATATAGATCACTTGTTTTGGCTCAATCTAACGCAGATGAAAGCTGAGCTACTGGACTTGGAAATGTTTGTATCTGTTAAGCTCAGTAAAGTTTCAAAAAAAAGAGAAAAAAAAGTACTCGGTGTGCAGAATGGCCTTTTCGGAAAAATAAACATTTGATTATGGGATTATATCTACTGATGCACTTTGATGTTGCCGCTGGCAAAGGTGGCTATATACTGCAAGGGTAATGATTATATTTTGTATTATTGATCAGAATTTGCAAAGTAAACAAAGATATCAAATAAATGAATACTCTAGTCAAGTACCTCAAAACTATAGTTAATATACTTGGTTACTCTCCACCACTGCTTATATATGTTAACACCACAGAAGCATATACAGTAGTTATTCATCACACAACCATGTTTGTAACAGAAAATACATCCTCTACTTCCACATTTGTGATGCTGGACAAAAAAAAAAATCTAGAAGTACTGCTGTTCCATCAACTAGTTGGGCTGCACTTTACGTGCATGTCCGTCCAGACTCATGTTATATGTAGTGGAGGCTCTGAAAGAATTTAAAGGTTAAGTGTTTCACACACATCTCCAACCCAAAAATGTTTAAAAGAAAACACGTGTGGTTTTGCTAAAGATGTGCAGGGACTTAAAACCATTTATTGTGATATTGTTACATTATTACTGAGAAACATTAAGAGTTTCATATGTAATCAGTGCTTTTTGCAAGTCAACTACTTAGTGCTCGTCTCATTCAAATTTCACACTGGTTTAAGCCCACTTCAGCCTAATGTAGTCAAATAACTTGTTGAGTTCTGATTAATCATTAGAGGTCTTAAATAAGTTACCAGCTTAGTAACTCATAGGCTAGAGTAATTTTAAAGGTAAAAAAAACCCCCAACTATTTGATTAATTGAGAAAACAGTCAAAAGATTAATCAGCAAGACAATAATCTTTAGTTTTAGCCCTAAAGTAATGTTCAAGTTTGCAGCAACTTTTTAGTTTATTGAGGATGAACTATTAAGGTCCACTAAGTATCACCATTCAATTATTTGCATACACAACCAGATTTACAACAGCTTGTTCAGTAAGAAAACATGGGTGCTTTAAGGTGGAAATCTATTTCTTCCAATGTAACACAAATATTTCATTTCAATACATTCTGAGACAAAAGGTACACGTCAAATCCGATGCCATCAGTGATCAGTTTGACTTTCATATTCATATATTAAACAATAAAGATTGTTTTAGATCGGATGATTAAACCTTTTGAAAGCATTTCAAGTAAATCAATTTTAAAGGATTTTCACAAGTATTGTGGGAACTGGACCAATTATCCATCTGAATCTACAGATCATCACAACCTTCATCTAAAACCAGACTGGGAAACTTGGCAGAGATGGTAAAAATAATTCAAAGGGAAAAAAAGTCAATAAAGAGTCACAAGTCAAAATCAACTTTTAAACATTTATTAGTGAAACCGAGTGAAGTTAGAATCTGAGCTTCTGGAAGAACCACTTGTTCTTGCCCGTCTTGTACCTGAAAACAGAACAAACACACAATTAGCACGTTTGCTCTGATAACACATCACAGACCTGAGGAGTGAACCTGCTGATATGTGACCACAGTTGGCTCCATCAACCCTGAAACGACTAATCTAAACTAGTATCTTACAATTTATCAATCACACTGCAGCCACTGGAAGGATTTTTGATCCAATTTCTGATGTTTGTTATCAGGATTATCATATGTATTCACAAAAGACATGATTGTATGAGTGACAGATATTTTCTATCCTACAAAGGATGAACAGCATGTGGTGAAGGCAGTATCTCTGGTTTAATTCTAGATGCCTCTGGAGGTCCAGTCAGAACATGTCTATATGATGCACACCAAACTTGAGAATCCAACAGAGCTACACGGACTTACCTCTCCTCAAACTTGACCTTGGCTTCCCGCCTGGCTTTGCGCTTGAGAGCAGGATCCCTGAAGACGTCCTTGTTGACAACAGTTTTGTCCAGAGGAATATCCACAGAGTATCTGAGGGAAAACAGAGCAGAACAATGAAAAGGTTGAATAATCAGGAGACGATTTACAGAGCACAAGGTTCTGTACCAGTACACAACTGAGCAAAAGAAACTTAGTTTCTCACACAAGAGCAGCTTGAAGGCACCTTAAGACGATAAGCGTAACATGTCACTATTAAGATTTTTATCAGGTGTCACACATGACAAACTGGTAATCAGATAATAAACCCGCTCAAATCTGTGTGCGTTTGAGTCCACATCTCGTACATGCACAGGAATCTAACTTGAAGTGACAGAATTCGAAGTTATGCAGCTCAGTAAAGAGGAACATTTTAGGCATAACACATTTAAAAGATTTTTTTGGCATTTCTGTCTTTATTGATAAGACAGCTGGACAGACAGGAAAGGTGGGAGAGAGAGGGGTTGACAGGCAGCAAAGGGCCACAGTTCGAATCAAGCCTGAGCTGCTGCAAAGGTCTATATTGGGTGCGCACTCTGCCAGGTGAGCTAGAGGTTGTCCTGGACAGAACAGTCAATAGCTACTCTAAACTGTCTGTTCTACAACATGTTTACTGACTTAATTTGTTATCTTCAACATTGCTCCAGAATGATATCCAATGTGAGTAAATTAAAATTTAATTTTCTTACATAGAGTATCATCAAATTGCATCTCGTTTATTTTTCTCTCATTTACATTACCCACCAACAGTTAAACATCTATCAATAACAAAACTAGACTGATTCCTGCATCTGACCTGCAACTGCTTCCAATGGTGAGCAGGATAACTTTCAGGGAATCAACAGTATCTGAAAGAGTGCTTCACACTTCTTAGGAAAAACATCGAATTTTGTCTTAATTGTTTCACAGCTATCAAAGTAAATGTGTAAGTTATGGTCTCAGCTTTACATGTCAGGAAGCAAACTGCTGATAATGTTTGGACTGTGACATATTTATAAGTAAATCAAAGCCGGTTTGTCTGATACTGTGATTATAAGTAAGCCAGGGATGCTAAAATGAGGAGGTTTGAAGAGCAAGGATGTGGCCCACAGAAACAGAAAGACCAAAATGAATGTAGTTTAACATGTAATGGCTGTGACATGTTTTTCATTTAAACTTTACATCGACAACAGTGTTGCAAAGCAGGAACAGCTGCCAGTTTAAGTTATCTTCCACTTATTTTAAAGTTTTCCATTAGTAATATCCTCAGTTTTCCTGAAGGTGGAAACAAAGGCATCTCCTGGGTTAATTGAACAAAATATAGGTTTATTATTGCCGTTAGTTCCACTATCTGAGAACGTTTTTTGTTCCACAGTTTTATATGACACTTTGCTCAGAATAAAGACACTACTCATGAGCCTCGGCTGCAGAAGAGGCAGCCCATCGGGGGGGTGAATCAGTACCATAGCAAATTCAGTACACTTTGTTATGGTGGTTGGGAACTTTACTGTCTCAGACTTTATACAAAACTTTTTCATGTTTTATTTGGTTTCGACAAAGTGAAGCCTTTACCTTGCCATTTAAGCGTTAATGCACTTTCATGGACTTTTCCATGACATTTCATGGACCCATAAAAAAACTCTCACCCTGCAATTTTTCCTTACACATCAGATTCAAACTCTATACAAACGTAATTTCAGCTAGCTGGCACACATGAGGGGAGAGACAGAATGGGAAGACAAAATGAATATATGTATGGAATGTTAAACAAATGGCCACACATTAGAGCCAGCTTCAGCAAATAAGTTGGCCATTAAGTTACATTACATTAGGTTATTCATGGAAATTTACTGTAACAACTCAATAACACAGCAAAATTCCATGAATCTCAAAACTTTCAATGATTTTTACTAATGGGAAATGTGATTGTGTAAATCCATGATGTTTCCAGGTTTCTCATGACCATGGGAACCCTGACTGCTAAGTTCATCACGTAAGCAATTCCTACCAAAATACACCTACGGAGCTGTGGTTGACTTCTCTCCTTGTGTTTTTATGCCCACAGGCTTGTACCTTTGACTTGTTAATCTGAGCACCAAATACACTCCAACTAGGGCTGCTCTTGTGTTGCAAATCAAACTCACCCGGAAGCTGCACAATACTGCCACCTCCTCTCCTCTATTAACTCCACAAGCAGGTCAAGTAGGTGAACTACGAATAATGTGAGGGGCAGGTGATCGCCGAAAATTTAATAAACACGTGCAACCACGTGGAGACAGACATGCTGTCGTGTAAACAAGTCATCACGTACACCGCATAATCGTGATTTCAATTTTGAACAAATCATGATTTTGATTTTATCCATAATCGAGCAGCCCTAACTCCAACACAGCTGCTCATCTTTTACACATATGATTTCACAAGGGGAGACTTTCATGTTGACTCCTAAACTTAAAGTGCATCTCTTCATCCACAGGACACACTTAACTTTATCAACCTACAGCCACACTGGTACTGTAGAAATATAAATGCTTTAAGTTGCTACGGCACATCAGTCAAATAAGTAAAACAATGGAATATCCTATCACAGGAAGAAAAGAGTAGACATGGGACACTGACCTGGTGGGCATGAGGTGGTTGTAGTTGAACACCTTGACAAAGGCCTTGATCTTAGACCTCTTGGCAATCTTCTTCTTGCCCATGGTCGTGGTCACTTTACGGGGATAGCGGTCGATGCCTGCGACCAGAGCGTGGCTGTAAGGACGGTCGGTTGTGCCATCATCAATGTTCTGCAAAGAGACAAAGGACTGTGATTTTGGGCAGACACTGACCATGGACAACAACAGAAACACAGCCATGCTGCTTTGGCAATACTGCAATTTCAAATGTCACATTTGAATTTGGCAGAAATATTGTTTTGGGTCATGTGAAAAATCAGAATTGGCTTTAAGTGTGTTTAAGTGTGTATACAAACAAGGAATATGGCTCAGGTTTGTACATGAGGTAGGTGGATGCGACAGTGAACGTAAAATAGGCAGTTACTCCATTATAAAAGAACATGGCAGCACTGTCAGTGACTGTTTTGTATTACTATATGTCCACTCTGAGCAAGTACATATTCAAAACAGACCCATTGAACAGCAGATAAAACCCACCCGGAGCCATGTTTCTTACCTTGACGATGACAGCTTTGCGCCCGGCGTAGCGTCCAGCTAGGACCATCACCACCTTCCCAGGCTTCATGAACTTGCCCATTTCTGTCACAAAGAATACACAGTCAACCCCCTGTGTCACCGCAGCACATTCAGCAGTTCACAAGCAACATCACTGATGGCAACATGACCAAGCCAAACACTGAAACGTGAGTTTCCGGCTAGCTGTTACTGCTGGTTAGCCGGCTAAGTTAGCATTAGCATCCAGCTAGGGAGCGACTATCAGACAGTTTCCAGTGCTTTAAACACTTATTTCACTTTTAAATACTCCATGGATAAGGTTAGAGATGATTAGGTTATGTTAAAACTTAGTGGCACACGAGGCAGTCTGACCGTATAAAAGCAGGCGCTTCAACAGGCGGTTCAAATGGAAACTGCCATGTTGAACTGAGCGCTACGGAGACGATGCGTTGTAATAAATGATCATTTTCTTGCTGTGTCAATTTAAGTACACGAAAATAACAGACTCATCTTAACGTAAGGAGTGATTCTGATATATATGGGATGATAAAAACTATTAAATTGATCAGATTTGGAGCGATGGTTGAAGATTGTTTGGAGGTAAATTTCACTCACTGATGCTGTTCTACGGCCACCGCTAGCAGGAAAGGAAGTTGAAAAGGTTTTTCTGACCTTTGACACTACCCATCTGCATACGTCACTTCCGGGTGTGAATTTCTGAACGAAGAAAGTCCTCATTGTGTTACTTATTTAAAAAATGAAAAGCATCACACATCGCTTACCCGTTAAAACGTTCTTAAGAAGACTTTATAAAAATATTTAATTTATGTATTTAATTTTTTGTTTGACGTTTGAGATCATTTCCTTGAGTAGAAGTAGCAGTACCTCAAGTAACATTTCTCCACTGCAAGTAAAAATACTGCATTCAAACTTTTAATTAAAGCAGACGTGAAAGAAGTGCTGGAAGGAGTAAATCTTGTACTGAAGTAAAAGTAACCTCAGTGTAGAAATACTCTAAGAAGTAAAGGTTCTGCATTTAATATTTTAATAGATACTTGACTTGGCCTAGGACTTTTTAAATTTGTTTTTATAATGTTTTAATTGATCTACCTTGTTACTGTGTGCTGTAGCACTTTTTTTTATAAATGAAAAATGCTTTATCAATTAAATTCATTATTATTATTATTACTTATAGCACCTAATTCTAATTACTTTATGCAATTTATCTGCTGGATCCCCAGAGAATCAAGAAAGTTCCATAATAACCTATAAAATGACACCATCAATTATTCAATTCAATGATTATATTTTATATTATTAATTTGAATTTACGAACTAATCATCAGTTAAATTAATCATTTAATTTATTTATTAAGAAATAATATCAGGACAATTAGGACAAATAGCATCCCTGAAATACCTCCTGGCATAAAAATAAATGATTTTCACAGCAAAAGAAAACTACTCCATGAGGAAAATTTGTGTATAACTTCAATTCAGAGGCAGAAAACATGACTTGTTTCATTTAAGTTTGTTACTCCACACAAACATAGTTTGACTAGAGACTGCATGTGCTTTTTGTAAAGATAAAAAAGACACAAAACCTTTTTACAACTGTTCATACACATTATGGACAATGCTAGAGGATTATTTCCCTCAGTAAACATATCATACAAATTTTAAAGATGCTACAAATTTTATTTCATATTATAAAGACAATAACCAGAAAAACAATAACCTTACTAATTTATTTTGATACATTTTAAATCAAGAAGTCCAAGATTTCAGAATCTCTCCAATCTTAGAGATAGGTAACTATGCTTTCATTTATTACAATCAGCATAATATTTTTCATGGAACTAATGCAATGGATGTGTTATGAAATGTGTGGAAAAAATTGCTTTGCCATTAAAAAGAAATTAAAAAAAATTATGTGTAAAGTTGCTTTCTTTAAAACTGAGATAACAAAGACTCATAAGCAGCACAGTGGTTAATCTACTATGTTTAATTTTTATTTTATTTTTTACAGCTGCAGGTATGCATTAGACATGATAAAAAACAAAGCAACAAAAAAAACCCTGACAATTCATATCTCCCAATATGTTATTTATGATTAAAGGTTGAAATAAAAATAACATAAATACCACAATTTAAATGATGCAGTGTGTCTAGTGTTCTGAGCTACTTCAACAAAGTGTTCTGATATGTTACCTACTTCAGGGGTAAGCTAAAACATGCTATGCAATAAATAAATGTCTCTTCACATAAATCACAATATAACAGCTGAACAAAACACAACAAAAATGGGGAAAACAGGAGGCTAAATATAGCGTTGTATTTAACAGACACAGTCTTCATTTACACAGTAAAATAAATGCTAAAAATGTGTCTGCGGGTGCACTCAAGTCACAAAGTGCACAGGTTTTTATCTCAGGATATACAAACACAGAGATATTTTATCAGCACGCTGATTCTCAGAGGTTTGATACGTACATGTGGGCCCAGGAACACTGGTGCTTTAATCCCATAAACAGCAGGGAGACATATAGCAGATATAAACTAAACCTCAGTTTAATCGCATCTATGGTTTGTACATTCAGTTTTTAAGGATATGATTCGTGCAACTCAGCTGTCTCAGGATGATAAAAACTAATTTCTCTGAAAAACTGGAAACAAAACTAAACCTGTCGTGTTAAATACGGGATGTAAACCATTACATAATTCTTATACAATATCACTGTCATTTCAATATGAACTACACCTGGAATAGGAGAAAAGCAGCAGTTCATACAGGGTCTAACACACCTGAAACACAGCGTGCAAGAAGTGATAACAGCTTCAGTTTTTAAATGGAGTCGCTGAGAGCTGCGTATTTGTAGACATTACACATTAACTGTAGTAAGTAATGTTTGAGGGGTGCGTCACGGTGGAGACATTTTTCATTTCAAGCTGACCTGAGTGCTTTGCGATCAACCAATCTGCTACACATTATTTACCGCCAAAATCATGAAAGCCATAACAGAGGTCACTGTACTTTGTCACTGTAAACGATGAACCGATACATCACAAGCTCTGGTTGCTGTGTAGACGCCACAGTATCAAGTTTCTGCACATTGTTTTTCTTCCTGGAATGTCTCTGTGGTAGCCACACGTTACAGTACTGATTACTGTACAAATCCAACCTCTCTCTTTGCTGCATAGGTTAGGACACTATCATGTACACAGGGGAATGATACAGTAGTATGAGCACAGGTTGCAAAGGTCAGGAAGGCTTCACTAAAGATGAGGTAATCTCAATCTTCTCTCTAAGGCATGTTTACAGTACGAGAAGCGTTGTCATCTTGACATTTTGGTATCTTAAACATAGTGGGATATACTGATTATGGTTGCTCATGGCTGAAGCTCACACAACATAATCATCCATGCGTGTACTGCAGACATCACACACTTGCACTTTACTTAAGATGGGTGGCTACTTAAATAACCTTTAGAAGGTTTCATACTTAAAGCACAAAGTCATGCTTTTGGTCCTGAATGCTAGCTAAGAGCAGTGTAGCTGATGAAATACTTGATTTTTGAGCTTAGTGTTGGCTGCTCAGAAAGCATCCTTAATGTTTTTCAGCTGCCGGACAGCCAGGTCCACTGGGAGGTTGAATTTGAGGTGGCTGATGCGGCCCAGGATTCGCAGGGCTCCTTCGAAGCCGGTCTGCGCCATGTAGCTCCAGGCCTGGTAGTGCGGGTGTATCAGAGTCCCAGACTTACACAGCAGGTTGAGCCACGACACCAGCCGCTGTTCGTTCAGAGCCATGCACACCAGCGCTTTGAACTCTGTGTCTGGTCCTCGTTTGTAGCGTCCGTGCTCCTTCAGCACCGTGTGAATGGCCCACAGCAGAGACTGTTTAGGGGTGATGGTCACCGGGCCGCCGCCTACAGGCAGGCTGAAAGACTGTGAAAGCTGGCGGGCTGGCGTCTCTACAAAGGCCTTTCCGTTTTTGGAGTGGTAGAATTTAACAAAGAGTTCCCATGGGTGCATGGTCTGTGGGGCTGGTCTGTAAGGCAGCAGGCAGGAGATGGGTGCCAGCACCAGGCTCATGGTCTGGGAGGGGGAGAAGAGGCCATGAGCCAACAAGTCTTTCAGAGCGATCGCCAGCTCCTTCCTCACGGATGCTGTCAGCTCGTCTCGAGGTCCCAGAGCAGAGTTGCTGGTGTAGTTGACGACATGTTCGAGGGAGGGCTGTCTGCATGACGCCAGCACTCGCACCTTGTCAACAGCTGTCTCCAGGCGCTGCAGCAACGGCCCGTAGTCCTGCCCCGATGACTCCTGAGACCACATGTTCTGAGGAACATGGCCGGGTGCGCAGCCAAATTGGCTCGCAGCAAAGATCTGCAGCACAGCGAGGGCCTTCTGGATCAGCTGTAGGCCGGTCTCTCGCATCTTCTGGGCCTGCTCTGGGTCCACTGCAGCGAGGGGTGAAAAACCAGAAGAATATAATTATACTGGACAGATGAAGTCAGATCTTAAGGTTGGTCATCCCAACTGATCAGTCATCTACTGGCTTTGTTATTACAAACAGTAAATGGCAACTGCAGTTTGATTAACCGACTGACTGACCTTTCTTCTTCGCTCCTGGAGTTCTGGCATTGGTCCCTGCTGCTTGTGGCTGTTGGCTGTGTCCACCGTCTGATAATAGAGGGTTCCCCACTTCATCTTTTGGACAAAAACACAAAGCCATTAAACCCAGTTTTTAAAAAAACAACAGATAAAAAGTAAAATAAAAAAAAATGCAAATGAGCAGGCACTGCAATAAAACAGGAAATTCTCCTCCCGTTGAATGACAACTTGAACCATATCTGAAACTGTGTACCTTGGATGAAGTTGATGAACATCTCCAGGTCCCTGATCTGAGTCTTGAGCTGATCCACCAGCTGCTCTTTCACCCTGGCTGGGTTCACTATCTGAGCAATGGCAGCATCCACTCTCTGTCTCAGCTCCTCGGGAGACAAGTTCCCGATGTCCTCGTTCAGGTTAACATCCAGCTTTTTGATCAACTCGTCAATGATGACCTGAAAAATGTGAGACAGACTGACGGTTAAAAAACAGACTTATTGTAGGCTGCTACACTGTTTCCCTAAACTGCAGAGGTGCAAATCTCAAATCACATTCATGATCTTCAGAGGATGAATTGCAGTAACTTTAATCTCCAGACTTTTCATCTAACGCCACCATGAGACCGAGTATTTTCTTTGCCTAGCTGGATGATGTGTTTGGTTCTAATTAGAAAATGTTACCATGCCAACACGCTGAACTAAAATGGTGGACAAGGTAAACATTATAGCTGTGGCACATTAGCATGTTAGCATGCTGCCTTTAGCATTTAGCTCAAAGCACTGCTGTACATGAGTAAACCTCACAGAGCACAGAGCTGCTAGCATGGCTGTTCATCTGAATTTTTTTTTAAAAGGAAAGGAGTACTAATACAAAAATAAAAACAGATTGTGGATTGCATTTGGATAAGCTTTTCAAATAAATTCTCTGCATGAAAAACACTAAAGCCTGCAGCATTTTAAGAACAGACTGACCTGTTACACCTGACCCGAAACAGATAAACACCCCATTATGTGCTTAACATAACTGACGGGCACGTCAGTTAACACAAGATTACAGATTATATCTGTTGGGCCATTTTCTCTAAAATAACAAGCAATGAGTAAACATGAGGACTGTAGCCGATATGCAGTGGTGGAATGTACCTCAGTACGTTTACTCAAGTACTGCTCTTAAGTAGTTTTGAGGTACTTGTACTTGAGTATTTCTATTTCATGCTTCCTTATACTTCTACTCCACTACATTCTGGAAGCCAATATTGCATTTTTTTTATCCACATTTATTTGACATTAGCTATGATTTAAGTTACAGATGTAGAGTATTAACATAAACTATAAATCAACTACTAATTATGATGTATCAGTATAGATTAAGATATCCAGCAGTAAAGTAGTTGAAATGAGCTCCACATTTACCAGCTGCAACATTAAAGTGATAAACATATTGATGCATCAGTGATTATAATCCAGTAATACTTTTACTTAAGTAAGATTTTGAATGCAGAGCTTTTACTTCCAGAGTATGTTTACTCTGTGGTATTACTATTTTTACTCAAGTAAAAGATCTGAGCACTTCTTCCACCACTGCCAATACGACACATCACCATGTGACAGGACTGAGCCCAGCTCCAGTGGCGAGTATTTAATCAGTACATGTCCACAATCCCACCTTCTGTCTCTCCATGACGACAGACTGCGGCAGCGAGTCGTAGCTGCCCTCCTGATAGGCAAAACGCTCCAGATCATCCAGCTGTGTCTTCAGTTGGAAAATGAGATCCTTCTGTTTTTCCCGCTGAGCCTCCAGGCGTTCCCTCTTCTCCCTCTCACTCTGACAGGAGAGACACATGCACAATTATTATAATTTTTACAGACAGAGAGCTGAGTGGCGACAATAACACACTGAACTAGTTCACTAGATCTTTAGCAGTGTGGAAGTTCTGCTAGTGATACCAATTATGATATAACCTGGCACAGGTGGGATTTGTGCTGCAGTTTGTCATATTAGTCTTACATGTCTCACACTTGCACAAAAATACACAAACCAAACACTCAAAGAAACATTAAGTATCATACTCACCAGATCCCCCTGCAAGTAAAGCATGTGACAGGGGAGAAATGACATTAAAAAAAACCTTTAGGTTGAGGAATATGGTGAGCAATAACTCCAAACAATTATTACATGAGGCTTCCCTTCAGTTAAGACTAAATGTAAAGAGGCAGGGAGTAAACAATGGTAGGGGAAAAGCAGGTTGCTTCAACACTGTTGTGTACACAGAGACCTTTATTAAACAGATAGTCATCTGCTGGAGGCATTTTCATTTTGTCGGCAGCGCCTAGTGTGAGGCAACACAAAAGCAACATTTTCCAACAGAGATAAGAGATCAATGGGAACACGGCAGAGGTGGGCGCAGCAGCCTCGAGTGTGACGCAACAAGCACGCTTTAATCTGTTTTAATCAGGAACCTCACAGCCACTGAGGTGAATAACTTCAGTTTATGTGACGAGGCTTAACACCACAGAGACTCGCTGTGCACGTGTGTCTATATGCATTTATATTAGTACAGAGTGTCCAACTCTGTGTCCAGTTGTGGATAAGTGCGTGTTTGAGTGTTGAATATCTCTGCGAATCCTTTTTATTATTTATTATTTATTATTTATTGATTATTGATTATTACTGGGTTAAACATTGCAAATGTTCTGTCCAACTAAAAGTTTAAATCTCAAAAATATGCAGTTATCTGTCATGTCAGACTGGTGAAAGTAGGGGATATTATGCACTTTTGCCTCAAAAACATCAACAATTTATAGATTATCAGAACAGTTGAGTATTTTTCTGTCAGGGAACTAATAATAATTTCAGCTTAATGGTCATACACACAATCTCTCTCTCTCTCTCTCTCTCTCTCTCTCTCTCTCTATCACACACACACACACACTCTCTTTACAGCTTCTTTATAGAGACAAAACACCTGTGGTCATGGATAGAAACCCCTCACTACAGTCCTAAATACTCTATAGGCCTTTATGTAATGGGAATATCTAAGATAGGAGTAACTAATACAAGGGATATACTGTTATTTCAATGGCTTGTTTTAACATCTGTCACCTTTTCCTAGCATGCAGTCAGAGTGTGTAACATCATGGTGGTTCTATGTTGTGGTATCAAACCATGAGCAGAAGCCTCACCGAGTTCTCCAGCTGTTTGGCATCCTGAGCCCGGCAGCCCACCACATGCGGGCAGCCCCTGAAGGCGAACTCCTCCAGCTCGGCCAGCATCCTCTCCTTCTCCTCGGTCTGGGCGTGAACTATCTGCTTCAGTCGAAACTGAACCTGGGCAAAGTGTGAGGTGAGGGCGAGGAGGGAGGAGTTCAGCAGCTCCTGCTCCTCTTTCAGTTTCTCCAGCCTACCGGCCATGTCCTCCTCGGTGGCCGAGGACGAGCCTCTCAGCTTCGGCTGGCCAGCGCTCCCGCTCCTGCTCTCATCCTCGGGGCTGGCCACAGCGCCTACCGGTGCCCACCGCTCCCCTGCGCCGGCGAGGACAGCCTCGCTATCCGAGGCTGACAGCTCCTCTGTGGACATTCTGGGTGACGGAGTTTACTCCAGATGTTTAACTACGTCTCCAGTTTACTCACAGTCTGTTCTTGACACTCTGTTTTCTGGTGTTGCGCAGACAACAACAAGGATCAGCACCGGAGAAACAGGTGTATCGCCATCTTGGGAAAGGATGATTCATACGTCAAAGGGAGATACGTCAAGCTTACTGGAGAATACCGGAAGTGCTGCACGTCTGGCTTCAAAATAAAAGTCATAACAGTGACGCAAACGTTCAAATCAAAAATTGATACTTTAAAGAGGTTGAAGAATCACTGAAATTGTATTATCATTATGATTATTATTATAATTATCATCACTATTATTATTATTATTATTATTAAAAAAGTACAAGTAAATAATAAATGTGAAATGTTACTGAAGCGAAAGTACAGAACAATAATCCGTGTTGGGCATTTTTTCCTGTAGCAATTCCTATAATATAGTTGTAAAATTTTAGTAATATATTACTGAAATTCGAATATCATCAAATAACTTGTTACAACGTTACTTTTGTTATCACACCACCATTAACAAAAAATACATCAATCACAGTATGCAATTACCAAATTTGTGGGGTGTGATGGAAAATTAAGATAACGAGCGGTGTAACGAATTACTTTTGGCAGGGAGAAATAAGTAATGATATTACTTTTGAAAAGAGAAATGAGTAATGAATTATATTTTTATAGTAACGAGCCCAACACTGACTTTAATCAAAACAATTATTTAGTTAAGAACACTTAACCTAAATACAGAGTAGAAATTGCATGGCAAACTACGGCCTGACAGAGACAGCGTTTTTAGATTTGCATTTAAATTATGGAGGATTGTTTTATTTATTATTATTATTAATAATAATAATAATAATAATAATAGCTGTAAGCGGGGTCAGGAGAAAGTAGCTAAGTTGCCAAAATCAAAGCCTCAAGCCGCAGCAAAATGGTTTCAGACTTTACAAACTTGACCAAAGTCACTTCAAGCTGTTTAATTTTGTCCAAAGGATTACCAATCAATGTATGCAGCATTTCAGTAATCGCACACACAAAGATCCACCATTCTGCTCAAGGATGTGAATGAAACTTTGTGTGTATGTTCAGGACTTAGACCAGGGTGTCTTCCCTTTAGTGATGGACTCAGGATGTTTGAAGGGCGGCGGCGAAAAGGAAAAAAGGGCACCTACTGCATGACATGGGGACAAGAGGGCAGCCAAAAGGGCACATCCGCTTGTTTTCATCCAATAGGGCACATGGTCTTGTTTTGATGTGTGTGTCTCAGTCTCAGTCCAACAGTGGTGTGTAAAAATATGTACAAAATTACTGGTGTTGAGTGAGTCAAAATCTAAAAGGTAGATGTATGTTCGCTGTATGTAAATTAGCGTGATGGACTTTTATCATCAAAGAGGCTTTCTGTTGAGCATTTTGAGTTAGCTGTGTGCCATATTTCTAATCAATCTGATTTATAGGGTGAGGGGCGTGGCCTTTTCAAGATTGCATTTTTGGGAGTTAATTAAAGCACCACCATGTGGCCGATTTGAGTCATTTTCTAGGGAAGCATTTGCACATCATTATCCAGCTTTTGGGCCAAGTTACATGTTTCTTGCTTATTCCAGCTCAAGGCAATTTGAGACACGGCAGCAGACAAAAACAACAACAATTCTTCTTCTTCTTCTTCTTCTTCTTATTATTATTATTATCATTCTTCTTCTTCTTCTTCTTCTTCTTATTATTATTATTATTATTATTATCATTCTTCTTCTTCTTCTTCTTCTTCTTATTATTATTATTATTATTATTAACCGGCACAAACACAATAGGGTTCTTCCCCTATGAGGCTTAAATCCTAATGATAAAAAAAAGATCAGTGATGCAATGATGTAATAAATAACAAGGGTTATTTTTTATGTCATGGAAATGTTTTTGTTCTTTGGTCAACTCCAGAATTTAGGATTTTGTTATAATGATGAAATAATAATAATAATAATAATAATAATAATAATAATAATGCACCAAAATCCGAAGAACGTTTCATTAAGATAAAATTCCACATAATTATTTATTGCTGTTTGTGTAATCACAAAGCATGTATATATTTTAAAGAATAGAGTAAAATGTAGTTTCATGTGTATGCTAATTATTAAGTGGACTAAGACCCATGTTACCCATATTTATATGATGTATGGTTCACAAATTATAGTGCACTCTGCACTTTGCAGCACAAGCCTGCTGAAGAAGAACATACAGAAAGAGACGATTGACTGTGAGTATTGCCTGTAGAGTGTTTTTATTGGATGGAGTTTCAAATAGCTTGCAACTGTGTGCTTGGAAATACAAGGATCTATCTGACCTTAAGACAAATTTCAGACTTGTTTTTCATCTGACAATAAAGTGAAATCAAATCAAATCAAATTAAAAATGAGTTACTAAAAACTGAATGCCTTGATTTAATTGCATATACTTGGTGTTGCCTCTCCAAGATCACAGAATACCGTAACCCCAGGTGCAATTCAGTTTCACAGATACCCTTCATCCTTTCACTAAGAATACAAATCAAAGTATCAATACCATAAAATCCCTCTGACATTATTTTCCATTAATACATTGCACGCAGAAACACATGACACATGCAGGGGGGAGATGTTTTCACAAAAGTGGAGCTCTCTTTTTGTTGGCATGGGTCAACTGCCAGTTCTGCCAGTGGAGCCTGCTCGCCCGAATGCAGTGTCCAGTGTCTGTGCAGGTGTAGCCATAAGGACAGCAGTGCAACATGTTGCTGCAGCACACCGCCTGTGGAGAGGACAGAGGCAGGAAGATATTACTGCTAACATAAACTGTAATTAAATAAAAAGTAGCAATACTGGCAGGACATGCAAATCCATCATTTGACTTTTTCCTCATTCATAATCTCAATTATGCTATGGAGTAACATTAGCATTTCAAAGCTGTCACCTTGTGTGTGTCTGTAATTTATAGATCAGACATTTTGTACCTGTGGCAGAGAACAGCATCCCCATATTCCTGATCCAGTTTCACAGCAGGTGTTTCCAGATGGACACTCTGTAACTCCGTCGCCACATATAATGTTGGTCTCAAGCTCTGCCACAACAGAACAGGAACATCACATTTAAAAATGTTATATAGGTAAGGGCCTCGACATAAAAACAAACCTTGAGAGTTAGGCAAAAAAAAAATTCTATGGCACCTTTCACCAACAAGCTGGGATCAGCCTTGATGCTGGTGGTGGCTGGAAGCTTGGTGTACGCAGGGATTGCCACGTCCCCTCTGATGCAGGTGGTCCCCTCACACTTGTAGTTGAATGGACAGCAGTGGATCCCATCAGTGCAGCACACAGCCTAGAGAGAAGCGAGAGTGTGAGAGCTGTTCTCACATCATCCATCCTGTTTTCCAGTCGTATGTGATTGTGCTGAAACAGTCAACTCAGCTGCCTGCTGCTGCTGATAATAAAGCTATGAGAGCGGTGAGAGTGAACCACAACAGTCAAGTTGTGTGTCTGAAAACCAAAGCAATGAGCTGAAAGATGCTATAAAGTGCTGTAGAGCTGAGGGGAACTGCAGAGTCCAGTGATAATTCTCTCTGGGTTCACTAGAGGCCACTCTTTTCACATCACATTTGATCCATTGTTCATACAAATACATAGATTATAGCTGCTTGAAGTGAGTTTGGAAACAAAAATGCCATACATTTGAAGGTTTCAGCTTTTCCAATGTTCATATTTGCTGCTTTTCTCTACCTCATGTCTTCATAGGCTCAGTTCCTCTCACCAGTTGTAAGATGACACCCTGTGTTTGGGTCACTGAGAATTATTTGTTGTTTCTTTATGACTTTTCATAGCCTGACCAATTACTTGATTTACTGAAAAATAACACTGAGTTTAACCCTCCATATTCAGCATTTATAAGCAGTATATAATCAATGATTACCTGGTTTATCAACTGTTCACACTTTAATTTAGTTATAAGGAGATATAAGTGTTTATTAATGTATTTGTCAACAACTATAACTCGCATGATCGCCTTTTGTTTTGAGTTTGGAGTGTGGGACAGCCAGTTGGTCCTGTTCATAAGACTTAAGTGATCTACTGATGATATACATGGATGGAGGTGATCACTGGTGTATTCAGGTGCCTGACCGTACAGGGCTCTATACATGAGAACACATATCTTGAAATGAATCCTAACCCTGATGGGAAGCCAGTGTAAAAAAAAAAAAAACTGGGAGTGATGTGGGTTGACCTGCTGGACCTGGTTAACAGCCTAGCAGCAGCATTCTGGATTATTTGAGGATGGTTCAGTGATAATTTGCTTTTTATTTATTTTGTTTAGCTCAGTTAAAAAAAAAAAAAAAAAGCAGAATATATGTTTACAGTTCACTGGGGCTGGAACTTTGTCTTTGGCTTACTAAACACAAAAGACAACATTGTAAAAAGCAGTCAAATAGTCAGTAAGACAAGCATATAATGTCACTACAAAACACTACAACACATTAAATCAGCTCATTGTCTGTCTGTGGTTTAAACTCAGGTCAGCAGCAGAGCCACGCCCCCGGAAGAAGATGTGTCCAGTCTTTATAATGGAGCCGATGAACATGAAGCTTAGAAACAATGAATGAACAGGGGATAAATTAACAGGAGGGTCGATCGCATTATAAAAGGGGCCACTTAATCCAAAACAGAGTAGCAATGTGAGTTAAAGGTCGAACGTAACAATCAACATGTGCTTTAGAAGACAATACTACATTTGGGTCAAAAGCTGCAGAACATTTTTTGACAGTAAGGTGACCTAAAATGTGTGTGCACTTTAAACATTTTCTTGCATGGCAGAAAATCAATGTTCAAAGATAGGTTGAATAAAACACACTGATGATCAGTGAAAAGATGCTCTTCTGAACAAATGGAGTCAATATTAAAGCCATGAGTAAAAACAAGGTCCAGAGTGTGTCCCTTAATGTGTATGAAGCCAGACACATATTGAGTAAAGTTAAAAGACTCTGTGACATAGAGAAAATCAGCTGCAAAACTGCAAGCAACGTTATCTACTCAAATATTAAAATCACCCACCATAATAACTCTGTCCAACCTTATAATGAAGGATAAGTGATGTGAGTGCTCCTATCCAGATGTTTAGGGTGTTTTTACTGTGAGTTGAATTATCTGTTCCCTATGGTGATATAAACAGCTCATGAAATCAGTTATTTTGTACCTGTGGCAGAGGACAGCATCCCCATGATCCTGATGCACTTTCACAGCAGGTGTTTCCAGATGGACACTCTGTAACTCCGTCGCCACAGATAACGTTGGTCACAAGCTCTGCCACAACAGAACACCACATTTAAAAACTGTTATATAGGTAAGGGCCTCGACATAAAAACAAACCTCTTATGAGAGTTAGGCAACATTTTTTTCTATGGCACCTTTTACCAACAAGCTGGGATCAGCCTTGATGCTGGTGGTGGCTGGAAGCTTGGTGTACGCAGGGATCGCCACGTCCCCTCTGATGCAGGTGGTCCCCTCACACTTGTAGTTGAATGGACAGCAGTGGATCCCATCAGTGCAGCACACAGCCTAGAGAGAAGCGAGAGTGTGAGAGCTGTTCTCACATCATCCATCCTGTTTTCCAGTTGTATGTGATTGTGCTGAAACAGTCAACTCAGCTGCCTGCTGCTGCTGATAATAAAGCTATGAGAGCGGTGAGAGTGAACCACAACAGTCAAGTTGTGTGTCTGAAAACCAAAGCAATGAGCTGAAAGATGCTATAAAGTGCTGTAGAGCTGAGGGGAACTGCAGAGTCCAGTGATAATTCTCTCTGGGTTCACTAGAGGCCACTCTTTTCACATCACATTTGATCCATTGTTCATACAAATACATAGATTATAGCTGCTTGAAGTGAGTTTGGAAACAAAAATGCCATACATTTGAAGGTTTCAGCTTTTCCAATGTTCATATTTGCTGCTTTTCTCTACCTCATGTCTTCATAGGCTCAGTTCCTCTCACCAGTTGTAAGATGACACCCTGTGTTTGGGTCACTGAGAAGTATTTGTTGTTTCTTTATGACTTTTCATAGCCTGACCAATTACTTGATTTACTGAAAAATAACACTGAGTTTAACCCTCCATATTCAGCATTTATAAGCAGTATATAATCAATGATTACCTGGTTTATCAACTGTTCACACTTTAATTTAGTTATAAGGAGATATAAGTGTTTATTAATGTATTTGTCAACAACTATAACTCGCATGATCGCCTTTTGTTTTGAGTTTGGAGTGTGGGACAGCCAGTTGGTCCTGTTCATAAGACTTAAGTGATCTACTGATGATATACATGGATGGAGGAGATCACTGGTGTATTCAGGTGCCTGACCGTACAGGGCTCTATACATGAGAACACATATCTTGAAATGAATCCTAACCCTGATGGGAAGCCAGTGTAAAAAAACAAACTGGGAGTGATGTGGGTTGACCTGCTGGACCTGGTTAACAGCCTAGCAGCAGCATTCTGGATTATTTGAGGATGGTTCAGTGATAATTTGCTTTTTATTTATTTTGTTTAGCTCAGTTAAAAAAACAAACAAAAAAACCCAGAATATATGTTTACAGTTCACTGGGGCTGGAACTTTGTCTTTGGATTACTAAACACAAAAGACAACATTGTAAAAAGCAGTCAAATAGTCAGTAAGACAAGCATATAATGTCACTACAAAACACTTCTACACATTAAATCAGCTCATTGTCTGTCTGTGGTTTAAACTCAGGTCAGCAGCAGAGCCACGCCCCCGGAAGAAGATGTGTCCAGTCTTTATAATGGAGCCGATGAACATGAAGCTTAGAAACAACGAATGACCAGGGGATAAATTAACAGGAGGGTCGATCGCATTATAAAAGGGGCCACTTAATCCAAAACAGAGTAGCAATGTGAGTTAAAGGTCTGAACGTAACAATCAACATGTGCTTTAGAAGACAATACTACATTTGGGTCAAAAGCTGCAGAACATTTTTTGACAGTAAGGTGACCTAAAATGTGTGTGCACTTTAAACATTTTCTTGCATGGCAGAAAATCAATGTTCAAAGATAGGTTGAATAAAACACACTGATGATCAGTGAAAAGATGCTCTTCTGAACAAATGGAGTCAATATTAAAGCCATGAGTAAAAACAAGGTCCAGAGTGTGTCCCTTAATGTGTATGAAGCCAGACACATATTGAGTAAAGTTAAAAGACTCTGTGACATAGAGAAAATCAGCTGCAAAGCTGCAAGCAACGTCATCTACTCAAATATTAAAATCACCCACCATAATAACTCTGTCCAACCTTATAATGAAGGATAAGTGATGTGAGTGCTCCTATCCAGATGTTTAGGGTGTTTTTACTGTGAGTTGAATTATCTGTTTCCTATGGTGATATAAACAGCTCATGAAATCAGATATTTTGTACCTGTGGCAGAGGACAGCATCCCCATGATCCTGATGCACTTTCACAGCAGGTGTTTCCAGATGGACACTCTGTAACTCCGTCGCCACAGATAACGTTGGTCACAAGCTCTGCCACAACAGAACACCACATTTAAAAACTGTTATATAGGTAAGGGCCTCGCCATAAAAACAAACCTCTTATGAGAGTTAGGCAACATTTTTTTCTATGGCACCTTTCACCAACAAGCTGGGATCAGCCTTGATGCTGGTGGTGGCTGGAAGCTTGGTGTACGCAGGGATCGCCACGTCCCCTCTGATGCAGGTGGTCCCCTCACACTTGTAGTTGAATGGACAGCAGTGGATCCCATCAGTGCAGCACACAGCCTAGAGAGAAGCGAGAGTGTGAGAGCTGTTCTCACATCATCCATCCTGTTTTCCAGGTGTATGTGATTGTGCTGAAACAGTCAACTCAGCTGCCTGCTGCTGCTGATAATAAAGCTATGAGAGCGGTGAGAGTGAACCACAACAGTCAAGTTGTGTGTCTGAAAACCAAAGCAATGAGCTGAAAGATGCTATAAAGTGCTGTAGAGCTGAGGGGAACTGCAGAGTCCAGTGATAATTCTCTCTGGGTTCACTAGAGGCCACTCTTTTCACATCACATTTGATCCATTGTTCATACAAATACATAGATTATAGCTGCTTTAAGTGAGTATTTATTGTGAGTTGAATTATGGTGATATGGTGATATAAACGGCTCATGAAATCAGTTATTTTGTACCTGTGGCAGAGGACAGCATCCCCATGATCCTGCTGCACTTTTACAGCAGGTGTTTCCAGATGGACACTCTGTAACTCCGTCGCCACAGATAACGTTGGTCACAAGCTCTGCCAAAACATAACAGGAACATCAAATGAAAAATTGAGTCCATAATACAGTGAGATAAAAGTGAACCCCTTTTAAAAGTTTGGCAACAACTGAAAGCCAAGCCAATTCAAAGTGAAAAGACACAAAAATGCATATAGCACATCTACAGTGCAAAGTATGAGTAAATAGTTACATATTTCATTCAGTAAGAAAGCAGTGACAACTAGAAAGATGTTACACCTTGATGTGAAAGAGCCATGAGATTGTTCCAGATACAAGGTGCACAGAAACTTACAACTGTTTCAAAGCCCTTCTGAGACATAAACATTCTTATGGTGATGGTAGGCCAATTTTGTATTTCTCTCAAAATGGATGCCAAATTTCTGGTTTGTTATGTGGTCTTTAACTTGGTGAAGGTGAGCATTGACGTTAAATTGTTCTTTGGCTCCAAAAAATGTATTACTTTAATTTTTTCTGTCTTATCCTTGTTTTACATGAGGAAATTTTGGCACATTCGATCAGAGTTTAACAGAAGAGGCCCAAGACTGGAGCCTTGGGGAACTCCATGTCATTTTTGTTCACTCAGATGGACAATTACGCATTGACACAAAGTGGTCCCTGTCCTGCAGACAGGACAAGTTTGGGGCTGTGCCATAAGGTCTCAGATAATTTCCCAGACTGTTTGTTCTGTTTACACTGTCAACATATTGTTTTGGACATACCAGGATGCCTCTGGGATATCCAACTTCTGCTCCGCTTTGTTTCTCAAAGCCCTTTGTAAACTTTGTTTTTAAATGTGCTGTATAGATAGTAATAATTATTATTATAATTATTATCATTTTACCTTTTTTGATGCAGGAGCGACTGTCTGCGCTGCACTGATGGCCCTCAGGACAGCAGTGTTTCCCATCAGAGCAGGGGACTCCCTGTGAGGGGTCAGAAAATCACGAATAAAATAATGGAATCAAATGGCTCATGGATTCCCTCTTGTATCCAGTTAACTTTACAATTCATAATTTCTTTAAGGCACCATGAAGGCGTCAATTTAAATTGTACAAGTCCAAATAGGAGGAGTATTTAGACATCTAATATAGTCAGCTTTACTAGTCTCTGCACTACAGATAACTTTACAACTTTAACAAAACAAATAAACAAAATTTCCCACAACAGCTTTTGGAAAACAAATTTTGCATATGCACACATAATACCACCAGTATTACTGTGTGAGAGGTGACTCCACCATAGACTTCATGGTTTTGGTCTTTATTCACCTGCTCTTTTACTTGAATTGGATTATTTGTTTCCTTAGGTTGTCACTTAAATTACCTTGTAGCACTCCTTTTTGCTGATAATTGTGTCATTCTTTGAACAAGATTTGATTACCTGAGCTAGGGGACAGCAGCCAAACCTTGTCAAGGTCTTTAGACAGGAAAACTCAGGTGGGCATTGTGACTGATCAGGACATATGTTGCCATCTTCTTCCCCCTTGTAAACCATGATCATCCTGAAGGACTGCAGGGACAAAGTGGGAAAGGGAGCACTTGCCTTAATTACATCAAAGTTTTGTTTTTAGTATACTATCATATAATCAATGGATGCCTGTGACTATTACTTTAGAGTGTCGTGGCTGATCAGCAGAGGTTCTTTCCACCCAGGGGATGGACCCAGTAGAGATAAGACAGCTGGACGTGGCTGTATCGCAGACTGCTCCCGCAGGACAGCAATGCATGTGATCCCCACAGCACACAGCCTATGAGGACAGCAGTAGGAACACTTTGACTACCAAAGTTTAAAACTGCTATCGCATTAGCTAAATGAGGCCGCAGCTTTTATCTGACCCATAAGGTACTAAAACACCACGAAGCATGAAAAGTACGTCTGTAGCTTTAGTTCTTTTTATTTCAGAGTACAAGAGAATGGTTATCTCATATTTACATGTAACTATGTGCTGGACAAAAGGGCCAAAGTATTCTACTGAAGTTGAAGTACTATGACTTTGCTGGGGTTTATCTGCCCTACAACAGAGAGCAGTAAATACAGATGAGAAACAGGGGTTTAAAGTTTCCAGGCTGATAAAATGCCAATGCTTCATTTTATATCTATACTTTTTACTTATTATTGTCTACCTGAGCAAATGGGCAGCATTCATAGCCGTTGGCTGGGTCGTTGCAGCAGGTTTGACTGTCTTTACATCTTCCTCCATCTGGACACTTGTCAGCACCAACAAGAGCCAGGAGAGCCCAACAGATCACGAACCACCTCTGCATCTGCACACAGGGGAAGACACACACACAGATGTCATCAATGAAAGTGAAAGGTGTGCATGTGGAATCCCCCACTCTAATCAGAAAATACATGTTCGCATTCACTTCTGCTTATACTATCGGTCACAACCTCTACCCTTGAAGTATAATAAGCATGCTCAGATATTTATAGACACCCATGAACTTGTGACTGTCAGTTGAAAATAATCTTGTCTGTCTGGTGATTTCAAACCTATTCCTCATATCTTTACAATTCATCTAAAAGGACTTCTTTGCCAAGCAGATATTATATTAGATTCTAAAAGCTAAATAAAAAAAGAGGTGTATTTTTCTCTTACCTTGAAGGGCTGATGTAAGCAGTCAGGTGTTTCTGAAGTGTGTCACCACCAAATAACACAAATGATAAACCTGCTTTGTCTTATATACTAGCCTTGGGGGGGGGGGGGGGGACGACACACTTCGCCCTTTGCTAACAAAAGGATCAAAGCACCATAACAATCAAAGGGACCCTGCTCCTCGCCTTTTGCTAACAGAAAAGGACAAGGGGCAGGGTCAGATGAACTTTGACATTTTACCACTAATCTGCTCCCATCGTGAGATTAGCCCAAAAAACATGTTCACCATGTATCCTCAATGGAAAATCCTGCAGAGAAATGTGCCATTAGCTCTCTAATGCTGCAATGTAACTTTTAACTGAAATGGGTGAAGACGCCACCCTATTTCACAATGACGCTGGCAGCTAAAGTAGAGGTGAGTTATATTAACATCACAACTTTTAGCAACCACCTCCACAATGGGAGCTTTGAACATGGCCTACTCGGATTCCATGTCCCCAACCTCCCATAGGATACACGAAAACTGGGGAGTTGAAGACCTTGCGGACAGGGGCCTTGGCCAGACTTTCCCAGTTCACCCTCACTACATGTTTGGGTATACCAGGTCTGTCTGGCAGCCTCCCCTGCAATCTGATCCAACTCACCACCAGATGGTGATCAGCTCTGCTTCTCTCTTTACCTGAGTGTCCAAGACAGACAACTGCAGATCTGATGAAACGATTCATTGACCTTTGGCCTACAGTGTTCTGTAGGCTGTTCTGTTCTCGGCCGTTTCCATCCACTCATCCCCCTTCACGTTTCTCTGTCATTGCCCATGTGAGTGTGGAAGTACTCCAAAAGAACTACTGAGTCCCCAGCTGGCACCCTCTCAAGGACACCCCCAGAGACTCCAAGAAAAGGCTGGGTACTCATAACTGCTGTTTGGTGTATAAGCACAAACAACAGTCAGAGACCCCTACTCAGCGATTCAAAGCCACTCAGCCAGGGGCACGTGAATATCCAACACCCGCCTGGCACCTTTCGCCCTCTGGCAACTCCAGAAAAGGTGAGAGCCCAGCCCCTCTCCAGGAGTTTGGTTTCAGAACCAGTGCTATGCGTAGAGGTGAGCCAAACTATATCTGTAGAAATAAGGTTCCATATCCCTAAAGTCAGTCTGCGATGCCAAGGGTGAGCACACCTGGGTCCTCGCCCCTGCCTGCTGCCTGCTGCCTGCCACACAATGCACCTGACCCTGATGCCTATTCGTGCGGATGGTGGGTTGCATGGCAGTGCCTTCATGTAATTCCTTCAAGTTGAGCCCATCCGGGCCCAATGCCCAAAGGCCCGGCCACCAGACTCTTGCTGCTCAGCCCCAACCCAGGTCTGGCTCCAGAGGGGGGCTCCAGTTTTCTGCCCAACAATAATGATAATAATAATAATAATGATAATAATAGTAATAATAAAAATAATTTTATTAATGTAGCCCCTTTTAAAAACAGAACTAGGGTATGTAAAAGTATGTTATCAGCAAAATGCACGTTCAGAATGAAAAGCAAAAGTACTCATTGTGCAGAAAAATATTCCCTGTCAGTGCTTAACTATTATGTATGATGGTTTTGGAATAATATTATATCTGCATTAATGTATATGTTCCATTTTTAGGCTGTAGATGTTTAAGGGTGTGCTAATTTGAACTCCTTTATATACTGTTGGGTAAATCTACAGCAATGCATCATAAGATCATCCTGTGTTTGTAGCGTCACTCTCCTGTAAGAACCATGTCTCTCTTGACGATGTATTTTCCATCTCATCCAAGTGGGCTTTTAAAGAGTTTATTTAGCTTACAGAAACAGGGAGTCCCCCTGCTCGGATGGGAAACACTGCTTCCATAGGTCCACCAGTGCAACACAGACAGCAGCTGCTGCATAAAAAAATGCAAAACTCTTAACAATAATGATAATTTTATTCATAAAGCACCTGTAAAAACAGTGTTTACAAAGTACTTTGACAAACAAAGCAAAGCAGGAGCAGGATATCCTAGAAGCATCCTTGTACTTACTACTGAAAAAAACAACATGTTGACAGTGCAAACAAAGCAAACTGTCTGGGAAACTGTCTGAGACTTTCTGGCATAGCCCTAAACTGGTCGTGTCTTTAGGACAGGGACCACTTTGTAATTATACATCTGAGTGAACAAAAATGTGGTGTGATGTGGAGCTCCCCAAGGCTCCAGTCTCAGGCCTCTTCTGTTCAACTGTGATTGGATGTGCCAATATTTCCTCCTATTAAACAGAATTCAAATCATACTTACTTAAAATGATTGAAAAATAAATGCTACTAGAATCAAAGGATGGAAATAACCCTTTCAGCATGAATATGGCTTGTGCTTGGGATAAAAGCTATATTTTGTACTTTTTTACAGAAAAGTATGCATTTTTGTTTCACACAGTATGCAAATGAACTGTAACTTAACTAAAATATTAATACACTTTATTTTTCAATTTATTGTCAGTTGATATAAGTTTATTCTTGGGTCCCCAGGGATCCCAGTTGGTGGTCATTTAATGTTAAACATGTTGGTAGGATGAGGGTTATCATCAAAGTCAAAGGTAGCAAATGTGATTGTGTGTTTTTTTTAAAAACTTGTGTCTTGATGAACCTCCCTCTACCTCCTGCAATGTTGGGTAATGAAGATGAGGGTGACAGAAAGACCCAAAACACTCTTATTTTAGGGCAGTTTTGTTTTGTGGTGAAAGAAGTGTCAGTATTCAGATCCTTTACACAAGTTAAAGTACTAATACCACACAGCGAAAATACTCCACCACCAGTAAAAGTCCTGCATTCAAAGCCTTACTTTGTGTAATGAAGGTGACAGGAGGACCCCAAACATCCTCTTGTTTTGGGACACATCCAAACAAGGAATATTGAACTACTAGTAGAAGTCCTGCATTCAAAACCTCACTTCATTCAAAGTATGTTATCAGAAAACTGCACTTAAGATATGAAAAGTAAAAGTGCTCATTGTGCAGTAAAATGTTCCCTATCAGTGTTTTACTATTCCTTTGTGACGATGCATTTTCCAACGGATCCAAGAGGGGTTTTAAAGCTTTTATTTAGTTTGGACTTTCAAGTAGCATGTAACTGTGTACTTGGAACAATAAGGATCTAATCTGATTTTAAGACAAACTTCAGATTTGTTTTCTGACAATACAGTGAAATCAAATCAAATTGAATTTAAAATGAGTTATTAAAAACTTAAAGGGATGGTTAAGTTTTTTTAAGTGGGGTTGTATGGGGTACTTATTCATAGACAGTTTATTATAAACAGTAGATGTCATTCGGTATGCCCTTAGTTCCGGGAAGACATGGAAGCTAAGCAATATGGAGAGGTCAGCAATGATATGTATTTAAGCCTTCTAAAAGAAGTTCCACCTAAAAAAAAAATCAGTTTTCACTGCATTACCTTAATGTCAGACAGTTGCCTCAATCTGTTAGTTCGTAAGTGTGATGGTGTGACTTCAGCATTTAAAAGGGTTAATTTGGATTTACCAAAGGCACCAATCACACCGACAAAGTAACTGATTGAGGCAGCAGTAGACCAACAGCTCCTCTGGTTAGCATACTAAAATGACTGTTTTTCTCAATGGAGTCTGGCTTTAAATAGAGTGATATAACGGCTTCATTTTCCTTGTGGAAATCACTGTCTGACATTAAGGTAAAGTGGTGAAAATACTCTCAATATAATGTACACCTAAACTGATATTGGTCTTTTTAAGTGGGGCTTTCTTTAGCTGACCTTGTCCACCATAGTGTGTTGCTTAGCTTCCATGCTGGACTCCTGCCTGCTATTCAAAACTGGGGGCATGCTGACTGACAACTACTGTATGTAATATACTATCTATGGATAGGCAACCCATACAACCCCAATTCAAAAAACCTGTACGATCTCTTTAATGCCCTGATCTAGTTGCATAATAGTGGTTGTGGTATCTCCAAGGTCATAGAACAGAAGTGCAATTCAATTTCACAGTGCCCCTTCACCTTTTACTAACAACAAAGCATTTAAAAATTATCACAAAATCCCTTTGGCATCCATTTTCATTAGTGCAGTGCATGCATAAACAAATGACAGTGCAGGGGAAATGTTTTCACAGAAGTAGAGCTCTCTTTTTGTTCCCAAGGAACACGTGCCAGTCCCGCCAGTGGGGCCTGGTGCCCTCCTTGCAGTCTCCAGTGTCGGTGCAGGTGTAGCCAGCCGGACAGCAGTGCAACATGTCGCTGCAGCACACCGCCTGTGGAGAGGACAGAGAAAGGAAGGTATTACCGCAAAGACCATCAACTTTAAGTAAAAGTTGCAATAGTACAGTATAAAAATATTCCTATACAAGCTAACCAGCTGCCTGCAATACCTTCATATTTACCACACAGACATGAGAGTAGCATCAATCTTCTCATCTAACTCCAGTCAAGAAAACAAATAAGGCCATATACCAAAATGCTGAAGTATTCCTTTAAAGGTTAAAATTATGACTGTGTATCATACATCAGCCATTGGACAGCAGCCCCATGTAGTAGTGGAGGTCCTGCAGCAGGTGTTTCCATCTGGACAGCTGGTCTGTTCATCACACTGGACGTCTTTGTGCTTTGAGGGATTGGGCGGGGGTTGATGCTCGAGTTCATACACTGGTATTAGTGGGACAGTCTCCAGCTGCAGCATGATGACCTTCTGGCAAGAGTTTGAGGCGATGTTACAGGTGTAACCCTGTGGGCAGCAGTGCTCCTTATCTGGGCAGCACACAGCCTGCAGACATGACACGCACAAGGTTTGTGGAAATGACATCCCTCGTTTTACATAAGCAAACTTTGACAACACACATATACTGATACTGTGTCTTATACAGCAATCTCTCCAGTGCTCACATTTGGCAGCGGGCAGCAGCCCCAGTCACCCGTTGGCAGCTGGCAGCAGGTGGTGTGCTCTGGACATTGGGTCTGCTCTTCACACTGTACAGAGCTGGGGTCAGCCTCGTTGCTGATGGTGGCCGGAAGCTTAGTGTACCAGGGGATCACCACTTCACCTTTGATGCACGAGGTTTGGCTCTCGTCGCACTTGTACTGGTTGGGACAGCAATGGTTCCCATCAATGCAGCACACAGCCTAAGGAGAAGTGAGAGTGGGAGTGCTACTTTCACATCATCCATCCTGTTTTGCAGTTCTTCTTTTAAATGATTAAACATTAAATGGTGACAAACATGGGTGATATTCTATAAACAAATGTTCACTATTGAATATTTAACTTCTAACTGTGAAAGTGCTGAAATAATCAACTCAGCTGCCTGCAACTGCTGATTGTATGAGAGTGAACCAAAACAGTAGAGTGTGTGCTGGAAATCCAAAGCAATGAGCTGATAGATGCTACAAAGCTCTGTAGAGCTTTAAATTTATGAGCTGGCCAGCAACTGCAGAAAGAGAGGCTGCTGGAAGAACGGCATATTTTTTTACATTAAAGTCGGTGAATTAAGTGTATATTTCAACCAAGTTGGCGAGACCATCATAAAACATATACCCTGGTGAAATTTAAGACGGCATGAAGGCATTAAAAATTAGATTCATATGTGTGTGTGTGTGTGTGTGTGTGTATTTATATAGCACAGAAGATCTATACAATCAGTACAGTTTAAGGTGGGCACCCAAGATTAGAGTCACCAATTCAGTATCTGTCCAAATGTCTCCCCTTTTGTTCCTGAGATATGATGTTGTGTAATGGGCAGACAGTATTTTTGCAGAATATTATGATGTCACAGTGAAGGTGACCTTTAATTTTTTGGATATAAAACGTAATATGTTTATAATTTTATCATCTTAGACATTTGTGAAAAATTTTGTTAGCATTATCTTATGAATTCTTGAGTCATGGCCAAAAACATTTTTTGAGGTCACACTTAACTTGACCTTTGACCACTGACCATCAAATTCTAATCAGTTTATTCTTACGTCCAAGTAATCGTTTGTGCCAAATTTAAAGAAGGTCTCTCAAGGCCTTTTTGAGATATTGCATTCACCACAATAAGACTGATGCAAGGTCACAGTGACCTTGACCTTTGTCCACCATAATCTGATCAGTTCACCGTTGAGTTCAAGTGGATGTTTGTGCCAAGTTTTAAAGAATTTCTCATGCCGTTCTTGAGATATCGTGTTCACGAGTATGCAACAGATGAGGCCACAGTGAACTTGACCTTTGACCACCACAAAACAAATCCGTTTACTGTGAAGTCCAAGCGGACATTTGTGCCAAATCTGAGGGAATTCCTTCAAGGTGTTCTTGAGATGCCCTTGTTCATGAAAACTGAATGGACGGACAACCGAAAACATAATGCCTTTGGCCACAGCTTGCTGGCACAGTGGCATAAAAACGTAATGCTTTCCTTTAACACTTCCTGTTTAGCATTTATAAGCAGTATATATTCATTGAGTTCATGTTTTATTTCACAATATTTTGTAGTTTGAAGCTGATATAAGTTTTGAGTAACGTAGCTGTCATCAATTTTTTCTCTTATAGGCACCTATCAGTGGGTGCTGGTGTTCAAATAAATAATGAAGGACAATATAGTGAATAACAGGTGTAATAATATAAAATATGTCTGACATTTAAAGGGGGTTAAAGTAAAGTGTTACCATAATATAGGACAAAAATAGTTATTAGTCATAATCACGTTATGCTATAAGGTGTTAAAATTCTTAACACTGCAGCTTTAAACAGGATAGGTGTTTTAACTGTGGTCAATGCTCACCCGTGGCAGTGGGCAACAGCCCCACTTTTGAGACGAGGTCATGAAGCAGCAAGTAGCAGACTGAGGGCAGCTGGTGTGGGGGTCACACTGAATACTCCCCACCTCTTTATTCTCCTCATCATCATCGTCGCCATCATTGTTCTTTGCTTTTGTCACCTCCTCTGTCTCAGGCTCCTTCTTCTCATCTTGCTTTGAGCTTGTTGCCTGATCTTGGATCATGGGGGCCGTTGTAGTGGGTGCTGCCGTAGCAAAAGCAGGTATCTTCTGCTTCATGGGCGTTGAACCTGAGGCGTCATCACAGGTTTCTTCTTCCAGGTCACAGGTGGTGCCAGTAGGGCAGCAGTGCACGTGGTCGTCACAACAGACCGCCTTTGAACAAAGTGACAAGAATACTTTCAGTGACAAAAATTGTTGGATGCATGAATTTGCATGAGGAGAGAGGTCTGTCAGTGTAGGCAAAGACAAGTTCAAGTGCAGACTAAACCAGTGAGAGTGTGAAAAGTGGTCAAATACACTACATTACTTTCAGTGCTTATTTGTTTCCTTGTTGAGAGTTGGTGAGAAGATTGATACCACTTTAATGTCTGTACTGTAAATATTATGCTTCAGCTAGCAGCTGGTTAGCTTAGCTGGCCTGGCTGTGTCCATGGGTAACAAAATCTCCCTAACAGCATCTCTAAAGCTCATTAATCAACACATTATATGTTCTTTGTTTGTACTAATCTGTACGCCCACCAGTTTCGAGTCTCTTGCTGCCTTCAAATGGGGTCGTGTTTACCATGTTCACGAGAAGAGTCCCTAAGAACACCCCTCCTCATTTGGTATTCACAACCTTGTGAGGTAATATACTGTAATTTTAGTCGTGTAGAGTTCTTTGCAAGTTTTTTATATGTCAGAACAGCATATAAATCTTGGCTCTGTGTGTTTACCTCAGGCAGAGGACAGCAGGCCCACTCTCCCATTGCGTTCTTGCAGCAGGTGGATCCATCAGGACAACTGTGGGTGGAGTCACACGTAACATTCCCCACCTGTGCGTCCTGTCTGGGGATTGTGGGTACCTTCTGGACCCACGGCACAGAGCATGTGTCGTCATCACAGGTCTCGGTGACCAGGTTACATTTCTTACCTTTTGGGCAGCAGTGAAACATATCTTCACAACAAACAGCCTGATCAGAGAGACAATAAACAATTAATGCACTGGCAAAGCTCTTAACATAAAAGTTAGGACTGTGTAAAAACTGGCAGCCAAAATTGTACCTCTGGCAGAGGACAGCAAGACCAGCTACCCTCTTTGGTTTTACAGCATGTGGTGCCATCTTTACAGGCTACTGTATCATCGCAGGGGACATCATTGCCTGAAAAAAAACATGCCAATATTAAAGGGCCAGTGTGTAATATCTGGCATGGTTTATTGTCATATCTGAATCTGAATCTGAATCTTCTCCCATTAATATGTTTATATAAGTTTTCTGCTGGACAGGTAAACTACTAAAATAAATGTTACACTTTGTCAGCACGTAGTATAATAGCGTTACGTGTCAGACTCGACAAGTAGGGAGTGAGGAGGAGAGTTCGTAACGTTACATCATCTCCAGGTAGAGCAATTACTGTAAAACACTTGCGAAAATTTTAGTCTTATGTCAAAGGCATAACAGGCATAACATCCTCCCCTCCTCCTCTTCCCTCTCCGTGGCTGAGGCACGTCACCTGGCCCTTCCTGCACATCTTTTTTTTTGACCACTAGTAGCACTATGGAGCAATGTTTTTATGGGTGTCAATTCCAGGCCACCAGGAAGTGCGCCGGGCTTTGAAGACAATTTTTGAAGTGGCCAAAGAGCAGAATTACAACTCTTGAGTCCATCACTTGATGCCATTGAGCCCAAAAGGACTTTTTCCTATAGACTTACAATGGGAGAGAGATCTCTTAAAATCAGTGGATACATTTTTTTTTAACATTACAGCCCCCGCAAAATGACTTGTTCCACTATCGGGATCTAATCCATTCAGTCCAGTAACATTTGGAAAGTTGAAGAGAGCCGCAAGATTCAATCATTTCATTCCAATTGAAGTTAGCAGAGCGCTAAACAGGACGTAGTCGACTTGGCCAGGTGGAAGTCTCTGGTGCGCTTTCTCTATGGACCCAATGATACCTAAGCAGCGCCGATAATCCAGGTAATTTCATAACGTAGAAATAAAACTTTTTTGCCTCATGCGCCACTGAGCAGCTTTCACAGGAATTTTTTATCCAGGTTTCCTTATACATCCAAAGTCAATTCACATCCTGCTTTTGGTTTTACACTTTTACTCTGATAGACAGCTGGAGGACACAGCTGTTTTTGCTATTTTTTTATACTTGCTATGCGCAACAAATCATGTGTTTGGATTTCCATGAGCCCACAAGATACATGAATTATGCTGCAAAGACAATTTAATAACGTTTTTCACATATTTTATAACCTTCTTTGATGTCTTTAGTTCGGCTGCTGTTAAAGTTTGTTTGCACTTAAATTTTTCATGTGTTGCGTTCTCCTTTACAGCATTCAATAGAAAACCTTTTTTGGGAACACAGAGAGCCTACTGAGGTGATTACTACATACAGTTTTATATTGTTTTGGGGTGAACTATTTCTCCAATGCAGCAAGAAACACAACAAGGCCCCAACAAAGGCATGGGTGAAAAAGACTGCTAACAAGCAAACATGGATGCAAACCAAGCAGAATTTAAAATGTATTGAAAGATTTTGTGAAAATGGAAACATGCTCAATGAATTTGAATATGTATATAACTTTTGTTTGTTTATATGCAACCACTGAAACATACTCACACAGGCAGAGATGCAATCTTTTAAAAGATGTTTTTCTGTGTTTTCAGCAGGACACCAGCCATACTGATGCTTAAAAATGTTTCTTCAACTTCTTGTATCAGTTTACCAAAATACTTGTATGCTTCATTACTGATATGATTACTGATGTCAAACTATCATAACTACAGTACTGCATGTAGAAAGAATGCTGTAATTTTTTTTAGCCACAGCAGACATTTTGTATAGCATGAAGTGCTGCAAAATAATTAGCAGTGCCAGTAAGTCATGCACTCACTGACACACCTACATTTCATGGAATCAAGCCAAGATTAATTTTATTAAATCAAAGCATCTGCTGAAAGCAGTGGTGGAGGATGAAATGTAGTAATACTATGGTGTAGAAATACTGTGACAAGTGAAAGCCCTGCATTCATGTACCAAAAGTAAAAGTACTAATTATGCAGAATGGCCCTTTTCAGAATCACTTATGTTACTGGATTATTGATACATTAATGTGTTCATAACTTAAATGTTGCAGCTGGTAAAGGTGGAGCTACTGGGTAACTTAATCTGTGATAATACATCATCATTCATTAGTTGATTTGTATTTTTTATTAGAAATCTAAATCGCTTTCCCTGTGAGATGTAGTGAAGGAGAAGTAGAAGTAGAAAGTAGCATAAAATGGGAAAAACTCAAGTACAAATACCTCAAAATTCTACCTAAGTACAGTATTAAGGTCTGTTGTTGACTTTGTGCATTTGATTATCAGAAACTACTTGGTAGACTAAAACCTATGCATCCAGTCATGCTCTACTTTAATTTTAGGTGTGTTCTTTTTCCACATACTGTTTCTACTACTTCACAATGAACATCTCACCTGCAACTGCATTTGTGGTGGATGACACGGACACTTCCTCCTGTGAAGGAGGAACTTCAGTTACTGTGGTGACCTTAGGGTTTTTTTCTGAGCCACCATCAACAGCAGTCTCTGCAGTGACTTTTTCACCTTCTGAGAGTGGAAGCACACACATATTGAACACACACAAACACACACAGACACACACAGACACAGACACACACACACACACGCACACACACACACACACACACAGACACACACACACACACACACACACACACACACGCACAGTATCAGACAATGATTAAAAAAATGAGGAAGTAAGTTTCACAGGAACAGAAAAACGCATCTGACCTTTCTGGTTCTCCCAGTCTGCTCTTATCCTGGCAGGGAGTTTGGCCCACATTGGTGTTTGTTTTTTGGAAGATAAGGAAATACATTTGGACTGTTCCACATCACAGGTACTGCCTTCAGGACAGCAGTGTTTCTTATCCTCGCAGCACACAGCCTGTTTAGACAACACAGACACATAGAGTATCACCTTAGAACCATAAATGATAAGACCCCATAAAGTCACTATAACTGCACATCCAGGCATTATCCTCATTCATATTCTCAATTATGCTATGGAGTAACATTTGCATTTCACAGCTGTCACCTTTTGTGTATCTGTAATTACAATATCAGACATGATGTACCTTTGGCAGGGGACAGCATCCCCACTTTCCCTCTGGGGTTTCACAGCAGGTGGTTTCATCTGGACACTCTGATATTCCGTCACTGCACAGAACTGTGGTCACAAGCTCTGCCACAACATAAGAAGAATATCAAATTTAGAAAATGTACGAGTTTATTTGCACAGCACATTTCAACAACAAGCTAATTCCGGCAAATCACAACAGCTGAACGGAAGAGGCCCGAGGCTAGAGCCTTGGGGAACTCCATGTCATTTTTGTTCACTGAGATGTACCCATTTACCCATTGACACAAGTAAGTGTATAGGTATAGGGTTGTGCCAGAAAGTCCTGGTCAGTTCGCCAAACTGTATGGTCGAATATTGTTGTGGTAGTAAGTACCAGGATGCTTCTGGGATATTGTGCTTCTGTTTTGCTTTGTTTGAAAAGCCCTTTGTAAACTCTGCTTTAAATACAATGCTACATTTACAAAATTACCATTATCATTATCATTATTATGAAGAGTTTCACCTTTTTTGATGCAGGAGCGGCTGTCTGCGCTGCACTGATGGCCCTCAGGACAGCAGTGTTTCCCATCAGAGCAGGGGACTCCCTGTGAGGGGTCAGAAAATCACGAATAAAATAATGGAATCAAATGGCTCATGGATTCCCTCTTGTATCCATTTAACTCTACAATTCATAATTTCTTTAAGGCACCATGAAGGCGTCAATTTAAATTGTACAAGTCCAAATAGGAGGAGTATTTAGACATCTAATATAGTCAGCTTTACTGGTCTCTGCACTGCATTATACATTGTTGTTGCAGAGCAATCCAGCAGATAACTTTACAACTTTAACAAAACACATAAACAAAATTTCCCACAATAGCTTTTGCATATCAATCAAATAGCTCATTGATTTTCTATTATAGCCATTTTACTTTACAATTCATGAATGTTTTTTTTTTATAACCCAACAAGACCTCAATCTTAATTGTACAACTCAACAACTGTAGTAGTTAGACATCTAAAGGCGCCATATAGTCAGCTTTACTGGTCTGTTGTGAAGCAGTCCAGCAAATAAGGAAAGGAAAACACATCAAACTCCAGTCTGGTCAGAGCTGCAGCTTTTAAATGAATATGTCCCACAACAGGAGAAATCACTGTCTGTTAAAAGTGAAGTGAAAAAGTTTAGTTTGTTAACCAAACCAGCAAAGATCCTCTTTGTGACAGGAAGTAACTGGGCTTTTGGGGAAAAAAAAACCTTTTGCACATCACACATAATGCCACTAGTATTACTGTAGGAGTGGTTAAATAATGGACTATTTTTTGTTTCACTACATTGTGGCCTTAATGAACTTGTAGGTGTGGTTGTTTCCTCATTTTTCTTGATGAATGTATCATTCCTTGAACAAGATTTGATTACCTGAGCTAGGGGACAGCAGCCAAACCTTGTCAAGGCCTTTAGACAGGAAAACTCAGGTGGGCATCGTGACCAATCGGGACAGATGTTGTCGTCATCCTCCCCTATGTGGGTCTTGATCATCCTGAAGGACTGCAGGAACAAGGTGGGAAAGGGAGCATTTGTCTTATATAAGTTGAACTCTCACTCAACACTTTATCATGAAAGCAACAGATTTCTATGACTATTACTTTAGAGTGTCGGGGCTGATCAGCAGAGGCTCTTTCCACCCAGGGGATGGACCCAGTAGAGTTCAGACAGCTGGACGTGGCTGTATCGCAGACTGTTCCCGCAGGACAGCAATGCATGTGATCCCCACAGCACTCAGCCTATGAGGACAGCAGTAGTAGGAACACTTTGACTACCAAAATTTCGAACTGCTATCGCATTAGCTGAATGATGCCGCAGCTTTTATCTGGCACATAAAGTACTAAAACACCACGAGGCATGAATAGTACCTCTGTAACTTTCATCATTTTTAATTCAGAGTACAAGAGAATGGTTATCTCATATTTACATGTAACTATGTGCTGGACAAAAGGGCCAAAGTATTCTACTGAAGTTGAAGTACTATGACTTTGCTGGGGTTTATCTGCCCTACAACAGAGAGCAGTAACTGCAGATGAGAAACAGCTGTCTACCTGAGCAAATGGGCAGCATTCATAGCCGTTGGCTGGGTCGTAGCAGCAGGTTTGACCGTCTTTACATCTCCCTCCATCTGGACAGTCGTCAGCACCAACAAGAGCCAGGAGAGCACAACAGATCACGACCCACCTCTGCATCTGCACACAGGGGAAGACATCAATGAAAGTGAAAGGTGTGCATGTGAAACCCCCCTCTCTACTCGGAAAATACATTCACTTCTGCTTACACTCTCAGTCACAACCTCTACCAGGAAGTATAATAAGCTTGGTCAGATACTTATAAATATCCATGAACTTGTGACTGTCTTTAAAAAAAAAAAATCTTGTCTATCCGGTGATTTCAAACCTATTCCTTAAAGGGAAACAAAGGTTGTTTTTTTTAACCTGAACCCTTTCCTCATGTTTATGTGTCTAAGTGACTAATGGGAAAAACAACTTTTGAAACTGGTCTAGTGCTGCGTGAGAGGGCTGCAGCCAGCAGCCATGAAACAGCCAGCAGCATGACCACACAGGGCATTTGTGCAACATCAGGTAGCATAAGTTCTTGTTTTTGCCACAGACAGGCTCAGACTGTGTCTGGCAACATTATGGAAAGGATCCCTACAGAGATAGCTCTTGTTGTGAAAGAGTAAGAACCTTTTTGTTTAACCAGAAACAGCCACAAAATCATTATTGGTAAACTCACCAGACTCCATTTAAATAAATAGTAATTTTAGACTGTATATCGACATAGCACATTTTCACATCTATCTGGGTAAATCAAAGGTTTATTTCAACCAAACTAGAGTTGGTTGTTGGAGCAGCTAAAGGATGAACCAAGACGGATATTGTGAGTTTTAATTTGGTTTATGTCGACTTTGAATGGAGTCTGGCGATGTTAGTGATAGTTATTACAGGGCTGTTTCTTGTTAAACATAAAGGCTCGTACTCTTTAACACAAAGGTATCTCTCTGTAGTGATCCTTTAATAACTATCTGAGACTGTCAGTGGCAAATCAAGCACTTGCAGTAGATGTAAACTGATGATGCACAATAGCCCATTAATGTTTCAGCCTGTTTCTCCACTGGCAGCTTCAGCCCACTCGCTCAATGCTGGACATATTCCAAAGAGTGTTGTCTCCATCAGTCAATTAGACACAAAGACATGTGACTGCAGGGTTCAGGTTGAAAAACACGGAAGTAACTCTGTACATCACTGGGTCTGAGTCATACACTGAACAAAGTAACAAAAATGCAAATTACATCTGAGACCCTGCTCAGTCTTCCTTTATTTAGTAGAATAGTTCCTCTTAAAGGCTTGTTCCTGATTTTTATTCATTGTGCAATGAAAAGCAAGTCAAACACAATATGTGTTAACATAACATACATCTATCCACTTTCACTTTCGTTTAACTTGCATTACAAGAAGGAGTCGTGCTTTGCACAAGAAAATCAGAGTGAACTAAAGACGTTTTACACACGGGGGATTCTTATTCTCAACAAAAAGACAATCAAACTATACAAGCAATATGAAACTAAAAGAAGTAAATCATCTAAATGTGTTAATCACTGTTTAACATCTGTACAATTCGTCTAAAGGGCGCATTTGCAAGCAAGTGTTATGTCAGATTCTAAAGGCTGTAAGAAGAAGAAGTTTATTTTGCTCTTACCTTGCTCAAAGACTGAGGAGCTGTGTTTCAGAAGTGTCTCCTCACCAAAGGACGCAGATGATAGACCTGCTTTGTCTTGAACACGCCTCTAAAGTAAGGGAGAGTCAGACAGAGAGGAGAGAGAGAGAGAGAGAGAGAGAGAGAGAGAGAGAGAGAGAGAGAGATAGGTTCCCACTTTGCCTGAATACCCTGCAGCGCCTCTCCTGGTCTTTTACATTAAGTCAGCATTTCTTTAAATTAAATTTGGCTGATAAAGTTCAGTAGAGTTGCTCCTGCTGAGCCGTTTGCTGCATTAAACAAGTTGTAGACAAACCGGTTTACAGCAACAGCTGCGGCGCACCGCAGCGACCCGTCCACCAGGGGGCGGCAGAGCGGCTGTAACGGCAGACGAGGGGCGGGGCCAGATGAACCCTGACATTTTAACACTGATCTCCACAACATGCGCACCGGCCTGTCTCACCACTCGTACAGGACTATCGCTAAGCATAGTGTTGCGAAATCTATTATTGTGTGACTTGCATTTACAGCCCCCCCCCACTGCTAGCTTATAGCCCGACGCCAAAAACATGTTTACGGGTTATCAGCTATGGAGGACCCGACAGAGTTACCCAGTGCTCACGTTAGCTCTTAAATGTAGCAACGTTTGACTGAAATGGGCGAAGGCGCCGCTCCTATTTCACAACGACGCCGACAGCTAAAGTAGAGGTGGGTAACATTAGCTTGTTATGTTAACGCAATAGCGTTGCTCGGAAGGCTAGCTAGCTACCAGGCTATATGTCACCGAAATGCGGACAGTTAGGTAACGAAGTAGCTATACGATAACAACCCTTCAGACAAGTTTAGCTTACTGAGTCCAGCATTTCCTCCTTTCCTAAAATGTGGGTGTAGACATATTTATTTAGTTTGTGTAGTGTAGTAATGGTGGACAAAAAGGACAGAGTGTGCTGTTCCTGAGTTGCTTACAAGTAACGTTACGTTACTGTCCACCCACCATGATAGAGTTGTAGAGGGCAGTGAAACGTTAACCTCATCTCATTTGAAACTAGCTAATATGTTTTCTGTGAACTTGTGTCCTGTCAGCACAAGTCGAGACATGTTGATTCTCCCACTACTTGTGCAAGGTGACATGAGGAAACCAAACATCCTCTTAGACACATTTGCTCAGTGGTGGAAGTGTGTAGATCCTTAACTTAAGGAAAAGCAATAATACCAAAGTATTTAAAGTAAAAGTACTGGTTGTGCAGTAAATCGTTTCCAGTCATTGCCTTACTATTATATATGATGTATTGTGATTCATATTACTGCTGCATTAATGTGTATGTGGCATTTTACTGCTGTCGATGTTCAGCAATGCATCATATTCAATAGGATCATCATATGTTTGCAGCATCACTGTCCTTTTGAGGACCACATATTTCTAAAAAGTCAACTTTTCATGGTGTCAGAATAACAGCCCAGTTTTCAGCTTTGTGATGATGCATTTTCCAGCTGATCCAAGAGGGTTTTAAAGAGTTTATTTAGCTCAAGAAAAAGGATCATTTTCTTAACACATAAAGGAACATCCTTCAGTGTATTAAATGTCAACATCAACATATCTGGAAACACATGATTTTCACCAGATAGAAAGGAGATATAAAATTGTAATCTGAAAAGCAACTAAAGCTGTCAGACAAATGTAGTGGAGTAAAAAGTACAATCTCTGAGGTGCAGTGGAGTAGAAATGTAAAGCAGCATAAACTGGAAATACTCAAGTAAATTTAAAGTATCTACCTCTAATTTTAGACTTGAGTACTGCTAATGAGTAAATGTACCTAGTTACATTCCACCGTTGCATTTAGGTACCTACTGTAAGTTTGTTTGTTTGTTTTGAAGACTTGTTTCCCAAAGCAGCTTATTGGCCAGACGAACCTGTAGGGCCAAGTGGCTATAACTGTCACACTTAAGTGTAATTAAATCCAGAAATAGGACAAACCAGAGGGAACAAATGGTAACCAAACATGTAGTGAAAGGGGAACGTTTAAACGTATGGTACTCGTCCAGAAATCCTCCACAATCCAAAACATCTAGGCTGCTTTATTATTATTTATGCGCTGCTACTCACTCTCTCAGTTGGGAGTGGGTCTTATTTGCTGTTTGGTGACATGCACACAGAAGATAAGCTATCATAATGTTTCAACGACCCCATTAAAACAACTCCGCCTAGACTTACCCAGCTATCATCAATAAAGGACGTGTGGTTTGAATTCATTACATTTTGATAATTGAACTGTGCATTTCAGCAATGTAGCCTTTTTTTGAAGGACAAAAGTATAAATTGCAGCCGTCATAACCCTTTTTAATGTTATTTTTAGTGCCATGAGACTAAGTTGGAGCATCTCAGGAGCAGGTGTCACACGATCAGCATTCTGACGTAACAGGAAACAAACTCAGTGTTAGGTTTCTGATTGCGCAGGACACCTACACTGCTCTTTCGTTGTTTTACATAACAAGGAGACATAGACACTTGGCTGCAAGGCTTTTTAAAGGTTAGAAGACACCCCTGTGAAGTTTAGTTACAGAACGTTGTGTTCTCAGTTTGAAGTGGTTTTTTGTTGTTGTTCTGACAGGTGGGCAGGATGGGGGAGCGGGCTGTCAGCGGCTCCGTGGCTGCAATCTCTCCAGTGCAGCAGATGCTGGCTTCTGGCACTGGAGCCCTCCTCACATCTATTTTTGGTGAGAAAGACTAGCAAAAGCAACTTTTATGTCTTTCAGTGTCTTTTTTTTTCTTTACTTCAGAGTTTATTGGTCACCAAAGTCTGATTGTATAGCATTGTAATAACTAAATCTGACAATCCATGTGTTTGCAGTCACACCGCTGGACGTTGTGAAGATCAGGCTGCAGGCTCAGCAAACACCGTTCCACCAAGGTAGGACCTCTTCTTCTGTGGTTTTAGATCATACACTGACTTAGGTAATGAAACACTGGCTTTGATTTTAACAGCTGCTTGCGGTTGGCCTGTGTATCTAAATGCTTTTTTAACCCCACAATACTTTTGTGTCTTTTGCGCTGTCATCATCTATGTCCGTATGCTTTATCTGTCCTGCCTTTTTTTGCCTTTTCTCATAGCTTTAGCCTGTGAATCAGCCCCGTGGGGTGGCGTCATCCGCCCTTCCAAGTGTAAGTATCTGACCCACTGTCGCTGCATGCTAAAACTTGGCCGCAGACTTGAAAAAACACAGTCCAGTCCAACATGAGCGAGTGTGGGCATGTGCTCAGCTAACCAACGTCTGTTGCCCTTTTGCAAATAGATTCACGTGTTTGTTATCAGCCTAGTTTTGCATGTTTTTTTCCCACTTCTCAGTCTTCAGTCTTATTTATTTCTTGATATATGAAAGTTATGAGATTGCAGTTTTGTACCTAGCTGCAAACTGCCATTTCATGAGAGCTGTGGAGATTCTACAGTTTGGTAGCTTCAGGAAACACAAAACACTGACTATGTTCCCCAGCTCACTACTTACAATTCAACCTTTGACTCTGAAGGATTTTCTTTACTCACCTGTGATCCTGTCACTATTAGATGTTGTGTTTTCCTGTGATATTTCCACAGGCCCAAATGTGTTGTTGTAGGTTGTGACATTTTTCTATTTACAGTTTTTTGTCAATGGTGTTTCCTTTAATCAGCTATAAATAAACATGCAAAGTAAACAGTGACAAGGTCAACTGTTATCTCCTGAGTGACTCTGAGGTCATTGCCTTTGCATGTATTATTAATTACCTGTCTCTCCTCTGTCAAGGATTATATAATATGGCTTAGAAAACTTAACAGATCATACTAACATTCAGGTACTTGTTTATCTATGATGTTGTTCTTAGATTCTGTTTGTTTTTTGTGTGATTATCTGGTGATTGCTGAAAGGCTGGGGGCGCACAGTTATTTTTAACTCTGCTGACTGCGGGTTGTTCTGCCTCTCACAGGGAAATGTTTCCTGTATTGTAATGGACTGATGGATCACATCTATGTGTGTCAGAGTAGAACCAGTTGCACCAGCTGGTACAAAACACAGACACATTTCAGTGGGACTCTGGTGAGTACATCCACTGCTTTGCTTTTGTCACAGTCTGTTTTGCAGACTCGAGATGTGATTAAGTGTGGTTGTGTTCTTTGTGTTATAGGATGCTTTTGTGAAAATCACTCGCCATGAAGGACTCAGGTCTCTGTGGAGTGGACTACCACCAACACTGTGAGTGTCTAAACTGTCATGAATAAAATGTTTGAAATATTAGAATACATGTGTAAGAACTGAAATTCAGGTTTGGGTAAGAAAGATATGGGTGTTCAGATAATAACAACACTGATGTAAGTGAACTGTAGCTCTTTTATTCTGAGTCTGAGTTTATTCTAGTCCACCTCTAGGGAGAAAGTGTAGATATTTTTTAATATGAAAACATTGATATCGCATACAGTGCACAGTGGTGTCCTTAGTTTGTATGCATGTGTATATGCAGGGTCATGGCTGTACCTGCCACTGTCATCTACTTCACCTGCTATGACCAGCTGCGGGACTTCCTGAGATACGGTCTGGGTTTCCAGGGAAGCCACATCCCTCTTGTTGCTGGAGGTCTGGCCAGATGTAAGTCCATTAAACCACAATCACACTGAGATATCCTAACAGTAATATGTTGATGTGTTTTTGACTTCCAATGTGTGTGTGTTGCAGTGGGGGCTGTGACAGTGATCAGCCCTCTGGAGCTGGTCAGGACCAAGATGCAGTCCCGCCAGCTGTCCTACAGTGAGCTGCGGGTGTGTATCCGCTCTGCTGTGGCTCAGGACGGGCTGCTGTCTCTGTGGAGGGGTTGGGGACCCACCGTCCTCAGAGACGTACCTTTCTCTGGTGAGAGCAGAACCACATATGGCAATATAGTAGTACTTGGAAGAAGAATCTTGAGTCTAATTTTAGAGGGGTTGTACAGAGACAACAAATGCAGATTCATCCTGTTGACCTGAGTCATGCTTGTAAGAATATTGCTTTATGTTTGTTACAATTACTGTAAAATGGAAGAATCTCATCTTTCACAGGAACTTGTCAAACCTCTTCTGCCGCATATTTCACTCCTCTGCTGCCATTTAATATATGCAGTATGTCCTGATCAGATGTCCTTTCATCAGACCAGGGCTCAAGGCACTGTTACCATTCTGCATTGTTAAAAATCTACTGAAAGTATAATTTTGTGCCATATTTTTGTAAAAACTACAGTGAAACATTCTGAGCGGACTTATGGACAGTGAGGCAGTAACAGGCTGCCACAGTGCTTTGAGAAGTTAATGTGAATGTGTCGAACTGCTTTTATGGCCACCTTTCAGGTGTACAGAGGGTGTGTCAAGCTCAATACTATTTTATGTGTTTCTTTCAAACATACAGTATGAGGAAGGAAAGAACACATCACCATCACTCTTTTTGCCGTTTGTCTCTACCGTTATCGTGTTATCATTCACAAACTTTTCTTGATGACATACTTTTATTTATCAAATCAGTTTTATTTATATAGCTCAATATCAAAAAATACAGATATCCATCAAGGGACTTTACATCTGCTTGACATATTACGCCCTCTGTCCTTAGACTCTCGATTTGGACCAGGAAAAACTCCCTGCAGAAAACCCTTTAACAGGGACATAATGGGAGAAACAGCCATACTGGTTAATCCGAAAAGAGTATGATGACTGTATTAAGGAGCAACAAACGAACTGTTCCTGTTTGTGTGTATTTGCAGCGTTGTACTGGTTTAACTATGAACTGGTGAAGGCCCAGCTGTGTGAACAGTCCCGTGTGACTCAGGCCAACTTCTCCATCAGCTTTACAGCAGGAGCCGTCTCTGGAGCTGTAAGTACTCTGTTTTGATGAAATGACACACCTGTCCTCTGCTGCAACAAGTATCCTATATGTTAACATAACATTAGTGCCTTTTACACTGCCGGTTCAAAGCTTACAGTGTTGTATAAAAGGTACAATCGCCAAATGTAAGTTGTTCTGCCTTTTAAGGCGGCAGTGGAGGTAGTAACAGAGCCGAATCAAAGTCTGTGTCAAAGGGACAGCCGGCAGGATGTGACCATTGATGGGATGAGTGGGATGTTTTGATGATGTGTTTTGCGTGCGACCCACCGCCGGAAGATTTAAAAGGCAGCTGATAGCAGTTAGCAGCTAATGCAAAGAAGATGAACATTGCTGAAAATGTCCGCAACTTGGGAAAACAGTGATGTCCGTAAGCTCTTTACCCTGTGACAGAGGACAAGGTCAGCTGCCACATAACAGGGATGGTAAATTATTGTTATTGCGATGTCATGTTTGCTTAAGCAATGCTGCGGACACATATGTTATATGTCACACTAGAGGCTGACATTGTTGTGCTACAAGTCACGCCTTTTGTGCATCTGCAATGCTGGTATACTGTCTAAAATCACACACGGGCAGCGTAATGCCGCTGTTGTTTGATTCTGTGTAAACACAAAGCAAAAGGCAGCATAGACAAGGGACTTCATAATTGTTCTACAGCACAATCTCTTGTATAAAGGTCCATAGAAAGACAAGAGCCTCCTGGATAATGTAACAGCTCTACAGGTTTGTTTTGGTCACCAGTTTTAATCATTGAGGTTTGAGAAATCAAGTTTTTGATCAATCAAGCATATTGCTTTAATTACTGCCTCAGCTACCTCAGACAATTTTGTTGTTGTACTTACAAACAAAACATTGCACCATACTTACTGAATTCATCCAATATTGATCCATAATCCAAAAGGAAATTCATTTAGCAACACACCACACAGGATTTCCGTATTTTGTACTGAAATACACCTCAGGAGTCGTGGTGTCTTCTTCTTGTACATTTTTATGTACACAGGGTATTACTTCAGACTTTTTTTTAAATCAAAGAATGAGTTATTTTCTAACAGAGCTGTTCACCTTTTGTTCTGATGATTCAACCAAAGTTTGTGCCCATCCAAGTTGGAGAGGTGCTCCAACTGTGAGTCATGGGAAAATGGGACTTTTGAAACTAGTGCCTCCTAAAATATCTCCTCCCTTTTCGCAACATTGTTATTCTGGGTTGTAAAAGACTGTGGCATTAAAATTTATGACCATTTATCAGCAGATGGTTGAACCTGATAGCCGTTTGTCTGATATCCTGATAGGTAATGTTAATGACTTGATGTAGTAAGACTTAAATTCAAAGTGAGAACGAATACAAATAAAACCAAGCCTTTCAAATATCTGAAATAACAAGGTTTCAGCTGTGAGCAGTGAATGCATCGTCAGTGGTAAGTTAAGAGAGTCAGGCCAGTGTCTGCCCCACATTCACATTGTAATGTGTCTTGTGCAATAAGAAATCAGCTGCCCTTGTGATTTTGAAAATTTATACTTCCTCCAGCAGTTTGAAGTGTAACCTAACCTTTGGCTGCACCTGTGTATTGTCCATTAAATGACTCTTTTTGGCTGTCATGGTGTCTAGATTGCTGCAATCCTGACACTCCCTTTTGATGTGGTGAAGACAAGGAGACAGATCCAGCTGGGAGAAATGGACACTCTGGGAGGTCTGTACTTATATTTATATTTGTGTAATGTGAAATGCAATAACTTATGTGTTTGTAGCATATTTTAAACATTACCTTATTCCTATTTGTCATAGTTTCCTTCAAGAAGACCACGTCCACATGGCACATAATGAAGGACATATGGGCCGAGACGGGCTACAAGGGCCTCTTTGCAGGTGCACACTTACTGTATGCTGTCTTGTGCAAATTAAAAATGTTTGCTTGGTTCAAATGTAAAACCATTTGTATTTTCTCCTCCAGGCTTCATGCCCAGGGTGATCAAAGTGGCCCCAGCCTGTGCTGTCATGATAAGCACATATGAGTTTGGAAAGGCCTTTTTCCAAAAGATGAACCTCGATCGAGAGCGACTGGGATCCTGAACGCTGTCTGTGTGGTGCTGCGTGATCGTTCACAGCAGCACATGCAGACATTGTTATCAGGACAGTTGAGACAAAGTTTCCTCAAACAGAAGCTTGAGGAACATCTGGGCCTGGATCGGGTTTTTCTGTGAACATAAAAGGAGATTCAACCACATTTCAGGGATGTCTCTGTAGAATAAGACTGGAGACACCTTACATCCATGAGCATAACAACGAGCCTGAACAAGAAGCCTCAAGACTGATAGATGCTCTGGGACTACAGACCTATATGTATGTTGATTATTACCTTTTCAGATGACAGTGGTGTGCGGTATAAATGCTTGATGGGAAAATTCAAACCCTGTTAAGGGCTGAAACTGCATCAGTACTGTTGCATGAGTCAGAGACAAAAAGGTTCTCAATCCTACATTTTGCATTTGCCTGAGACCAACTGCATGGTGTGTACAGCTTCATTTAATACAGAATCCAAACACACTGCATCACCCTGCATTCCTGTAGCGCTAAGCAGGAAGTACTTCACACCTAAGTAGATGACTGACAAATCTGTTATGTGTGCTGGATAGATTCAATCATTTGTAGCACTTTACATTTCCAAAACACAAGCTGTGAAATGAAATCATAAAGGTAAGTACACGTTTTTATGTTTGTTAAATGTATGCATCTTTTTTGTTCTCGTAACTGGAAGAAAGCTGCAGCATACGAAACACAAACACAAGGCGAGCCTTTTTGGAATGTGTGTTTTCAATGGTGCAGGAATCTAGCATTTTATGCTATGAATATGTTCCAAGAATTCATAAACGTTTGAACACAATTTTCTGTAAAAACTGCTGCATCCAGCTTTAAAAAACCCCCACTTTTATTAAATCCTGTCAAGACTTTTTACGTGATGACAAAGAAAACACAAAAGGCTTCCAAAACATACCCCTGGTGGCATTCTGATGATGACATTCCTTGATTTTCAGGCCTACAATAAACACAGCATCAACAGTTGTTAAAACACTGGACCATAAAACAAAATATTGCTGCCTTATCCTGAAAGGTGTAAATGTGTCTTCTGTTTGTTTTTTTTAATGAATGACATGGTAATAAATTTTAAGACAGCTTGATTTTATACTATGTGTGATTTATTCCCAAAAGATATTGTACATTGCCACCAAAGAACAGAATAGTGAAGAAGATATGATTAAGAAAGGGTATTTAATACATGAGCAATAATATTTTTTACAAGAAATAAATAAATAACACAAAACAAACATTAAATTACAGAGTTTCTCACATACACACACCAAATTCATAGACAGTTTACCACCTTGATGGATAATAAAGTTGTGTTCTTCATTAAATTAAAATAAACTGCCCCACATCATAGAAGAATTCAAATAATGTTTGTCTCGTTAACTGCAAAATACAGATTTAAGATACAGATAAGAGGTGCAGTACTTGAATGAGAGCAGACATATTCCAAAAATATTATTAATTAGGATACATATCTCCTTATGTACCGTCTGGGTCAGTAATAACACTCAAAAAATGTGAAGTTTATTATGTGGTCATGTAACAAGTTTTAGTTGTTTAATGTGTTTAGATAATTTAACACGTCAAACAGCGACATCTAGTGGCTACTGGTGTCCAGAGACATATGACTGGTGTCTACTACTGTCGTCTACGTGGTGAAATACCGGGGGCGGATCCTTTCTGAGGGTGTTCACGAGGAATCCCGCGATATTTGCTTTATATATAAACCAACGGCGTGCTCCTCACAGGCCTCTTTCAGTCGGATTGGAGACAAAATGGTGAGTGCTCGCAACATGTTGCTGACACTTAGAGCAGGAATCTGTCCGCAATCAGAACCATCCGGTATATTTAATTCAACAGAGATACCTATATTACTTTTATAGAAAGTTTTGATTAATGTCCTAGATTCATTTCTATGATATTTTAGTTTTCGGTGATTCATACATAACCATACCGGCAACCGTTGATCCAAAATGGCAGCTTGACACAGGCCTCTAACTTAACTTACAATTTTCTTACTAACTATAACGCCAATATACTGCTTGTATATTATCTAGTTTCTTATATATATTTTCTGGCTACGCAACATTTAACCTTAAGGGATGCTGTGGACAGCCGCCAGACCTGCAAAATTCATGTGTCAAGCTAGCATTGCTAACAACGTGGTCAGCTCGTTCCCTACGGTTTACTGCCACTAACTTAACTTTAATGCTAACTGTACTTTATTGCGCACAACTGCACTGTTCCTAAGCACAACCAATCAGCCGCCCGTTAAGATTATTAAGGTCTCACTATGCTAAATGTCATATTGCAAAGTTGTAGCAGCGTGGTTAGCATATAGGCTGGGCTAACGTTAGCTAACTTGACCGGTTTCTTTCCTCCAGTCCCACCGTAAGTTTTCGGCTCCGCGCCACGGATCCTTGGGCTTCCTGCCCCGCAAGAGAAGTCGTCGTCACCGTGGTAAGGCCAAGAGCTTCCCCAAGGATGATCCAAGCAAGCCTGTGCACCTGACCGCCTTCCTGGGCTACAAGGCCGGCATGACACACATCGTCCGTGAGGTCGACAGACCTGGGTCAAGTGAGTGCGTTTTTATTTGTTCAGACATTTATTATTGAGGAGTTAAAGTTATGGATATGTGGTGTTCTGCCTGTGATGAGTCTCTCGACGGGCGGACAGAATGGGCCTTATACCCCTTGCTGAATGTCGAGCACTGAGCGCAGCCTGTACCATAAATTGCGGTTAATTATTAGAATGGAAGACCTTTTCATATTTAATGCTGAGCTGTTTTTCCTTTACAGAGGTGAACAAGAAGGAGGTGGTCGAGGCTGTGACCATTGTTGAGACACCCCCCATGATTGTGGTTGGAGTTGTGGGTTACGTCAACACCCCCCGTGGTCTGCGTTCCTTCAAGACCATCTTCGCCGAGCATGTCAGTGACGAGTGCAAGCGTCGCTTCTACAAGAACTGGTGAGATGCTACAATATAATAAATCCCAAGTGTGATCAGTGTCTGAAGCAGTTAGTTGCCCAGTGGAAATTTTAAGATCTGTGTTTTCACTGAGTGAGTCTAACATTACGGTGGCCTCGTGTGGCAGCTCCGCTCAGGTGCCATGTGCCCTGATGAGCTCCGGGCTCCTCTGGCCAGTGGAAAGTGCTTCTTAGAAACTGTGCCATGAGCCGAAATCATTAGCTGATTCTGCACCCCTGTCCACATGGAAGGGTGGGCGAGCAGCTATGCACTGTGTTCTTCCGCTGGCCCTTTGGGGTTATGAAGGACCAGTGCCAACCTATGTTCTTTCTATGCTGCGTGCGCTCAGGTACAAGTCCAAGAAGAAGGCTTTCACCAAATACTGCAAGAAATGGCAGGATGAGGAGGGAAAGAAGCAGCTGGAGAAGGACTTTGCTTCCATGAAGAAGTACTGCCAAGTCATCCGGGTCATTGCACACACACAGGTTAGTATGTGTATTAAACTAGCAATAAGGTGATGGTGTTTCCTGCTTGTCTGTCTGTGATGAGGCCACGGATCTTGCGTCAGGCATGGCGCCCGACACCTATGAGGATATCTTCCATGCTGCCTTCCTTCTGAGACTGCACAACTAACTTTCCACTTCACACACATGTTAAGTATGTTAGTGGTATTTTCCCTGTTCTGACCCTGTGTTGTATCATGCAGATGCGCCTGCTGCCCCTGAGGCAGAAGAAGTCTCACCTGATGGAGGTGCAGCTGAACGGAGGCAGCATCTCTGACAAGGTGGACTGGGCCCGTGAGAAGCTCGAGCAGGCCGTGCCCGTCAGCAACGTCTTCACTCAGGATGAGATGATTGACGTGATTGGTATCACCAAGGGTCACGGATACAAGGGTAAGAGCGGCTGCATTTTTTTTTAAAGTTCAATACTGTAATGGTTCATAAGCTGCAACACTGAGCCTTTCTGCAAAGTCATGTGTATTGTTTTAAATTACTATCCAGTCTAGACTCTAACATTCATCTCTCATCCTTACAGGTGTCACCAGCCGTTGGCACACAAAGAAGCTTCCTCGCAAAACCCATCGTGGTCTGCGTAAGGTGGCCTGTATCGGTGCCTGGCATCCTGCCCGTGTGGCCTTCTCTGTGGCCCGTGCTGGTCAGAAGGGTTACCATCACCGCACAGAGATCAACAAGAAGATCTACAAGATTGGCCAGGGCTACCACACCAAGGATGGAAAGCTGGTGAAGAACAACGCCTCCACAGAGTATGATCTGTCCAACAAGAGCATCAACCCCCTGGTAAGTGATGGTCATGCAGACTTTACTTGTTGTTGCCAATTTACCTGAATGCAGAAGATGGACTCACTTTTTTTTTTTTTTTAAGGGTGGATTTGTCCACTATGGAGATGTGACAAATGACTTCGTCATGGTGAAGGGCTGCGTTGTGGGGACCAAAAAGAGGGTGCTGACTCTGCGCAAGGTGAGGACAAATTGTGTCGCTGTTCATTTGTATAGTTGAACACTTTGAAATGCCATAGTAATAAATGGCCTGGGTGTGAAGCACTGTATGGAAGTAATGAAACAAGATTTAATTGGGGAGGAATTAATGTGACTGTTTTCTAAATTCTACCAGGAAGATTAAATTGCTCTGTACTAAACAAACATGATTCTTAACTTTGTACCTGCCAACTAGTGTTCTCAAACAAAGTTCTTGTGATCTTCCCCCAGTCTCTGCTGGTGCAGACCAGCCGTCGTGCTCTGGAGAAGATCGACCTCAAGTTCATCGACACCACCTCCAAGTTTGGTCATGGCCGCTTCCAGACTGTCGAGGAAAAGAAGGCGTTCATGGTAAGACTTAAAGTCACTTTATTTTTACTTTTTTTTAATATTATTTTTTACAATTACCTAGAATGTCTTAAAAAATTGAATTCAGCATGTACTCATTATCCCACCCTTTATTAAATTTATCCTTAATGGGATGTAGCAAAGGGTTTAGTTAATGGAGAAATGTAAAACATTACAAACATAGCTGAAGTCCTGCATGTTTCCTGTGACCGTTTCCCCGCACTGTTCGTAACCTGGTTCAGTCTTCAGTATGAACTTTGGGTTCCATTCCAGTGCCACAGTGAGCCCCAGTGAGGCAGGGGAGCAGTGCCTCTTTGTGCTCGCTCCCTGTTCACTCTCTGGGAACACGTGGCTGCTTTGAGCCAACACGTAGGCTACATGTGCAGCAGACTAAGTATCAGCATGCAACTGATTGTCCTTTTTTCTCTTCACACAGGGACCACTCAAGAAGGACCGTGTCACCAAGGAGGAGACTGCCTAAAGTCCACAACAGATGTCTCTGCTGTTTTGACTGTCACCATCACTGTCATACAGAGTTATTAAATAAAAATGAAAAACCCAAAGAATGTGTTGTGTATTTTATAAAAGTGAAAGTGAAATCACAGGAAAATATTGAGTGGAGGAAATCTGTTAAGTTGGTTGCAGGTCAAAGCTCAGCTTTATTAGGCACAGATCAGTAAAACACTTAAGTATGGAGGGCCAGGACTTGTAATGCAGCAATGACAAGCAAACTTATGTACAGCACACAAGTACTGTCATTCAGTGGTGATGGGAGTATTCTGTATAAATGTATCACACTTCTGCATTGAAGTTAAGTATATTAAGGAAAGTTAAATTAGTTGTCAAACCACAGAAAATGTTGACATGCCCACCACAAGAACCAAAGTGGTGCCTTCAAATTGCATGTGTTGCCTGGCCAGTTATTAAACCTCAATTACTTTGCTGTAATTTAGGACAGTAAAACAGCAAATGATCACTTTGAGAAGCTGAAACAATGAAATATATTTTTGCATAGAAAATTGTTGGAATTGAGTGCTCATTTCTATAATGCTGTTTTTTGTTGGCTTGTTTTGTATGTAAAATCTTGACTGCTAAAGTAAAACCTAGTGGAATAAAAAGTACAATATATCCTCTGAGCTGTGATGGAGTAGAAGTACAATGTAGCATGACAGAAAAATTCTCAATGACAGCACAAGTACCTCAGATGTGTACTTCAGAACAGTACTTGAGTAAATGCACTCAGCTGCGTTCCACCGCCGCTCACTGAGCTTGTTAAACGTGATCCGCCTCTGAGTCCAGCCTCCCGTGTTGCAGCTGAAAAGGTCGACATCAGCTGTGATGAGAGCAGCCACCTATGCAGAACTGATGGACAGTGAGACACTCGCTTTAGCTAACATTGCATGTTTTAACTGGCTATATGTGTCCTTGAGCTGTAAGGCTTGTATTCGGCTGACATCAGAACTCCAGCAGTCACAGTACGGTAATTAAGCCCCAACATCATCCATTCTGACTCATCCTGCCAAAACTAAAACCTCCACTTCAGCAGGTAATGAGGAAGACCCTGAGAGGGCTCCACAGGCCATTTAGGTGTCCTGCAAAACGCCTCTCAGAGACATCTCTGCATAATATTTAGCACTCTTAGCAGAAATGTGGATTTCCTGTAAGGATTTTCAAGGTCCCACCTACCTCCCATTAACCTGCAGTCGAGGGAGTTGAAGGACAATTGTTCTCCGTTGAGCAACATTTCAGGAGTTTGACATTTTCTCAACCAAAGCAGAAAATACCCTCCAAAGAACACTTGTGATAAACTGAGTCCTGGAAAGAAGCAGTGCATGTAGAGGCAGCAGGACGAGGCAGCGGGGTGAAGCCCTGTGTCACTGCGGCCAGAGGACAGTCATGGAGATGGCCCCGCTGTTACATAATAACCTCCAGAGGCTGTGACCTCTGCCCTGCTGCAGAGCTGCAGTTCAAAGCTCCCACACAGCTCCGCTTTACATAATGCCCCCTCTGCTAAATGTGACCGCTAACAGTCCACAATTAGGCCATTAATTGCTCCCTCTGTCCCATTCAGGTGAGTTTCGGTGTCCCGGCAGGCTCTCTCTTTATGACCCCGTGCATCTGCTCAAACAGCATCTCTGTGCACTTTTCATAAAGGCCCGTCTGCACCATTCCCCCTTATTAGTTCAGTCCTCCATCATCTCAAATGAGCTCACCTCAGAGTCAGGGACCAATGAGCCAGGGAGGGGGCACAGACTCAAAGAAGGGGGGCACATTTAACTCAGAGTGAAAGTGTCCTAGGAGTCAGATTTAAAGCCCTGATTCTTAGAAATAATGAACTGTTATTGTATTGTATTGTTTGTTAAATGCAATGCTAAAAAATAAATCTAAATATTCTAATCTGGAATAATATCAATAGTTGCTATTTGTAAATCCAAATAGCCCACAGCCATTGACAGATTATGAAACATTGAGCGCCTGGACACAGACCTGTAAAAGGCCCCTTAACCCTCCCAAACAGGAGCAAGGCCCTCCGACTAACAGAGACACAAAATGACTGTAAATGTTACAGCTACTTTTTTTTAGTTTTGGGTCTCTTTGTGACTGTTAAGTATCCCTTTGTTATCATTTTGCATCTCTCCGTGGTTGTTTTGCTTCACTTTGTCGCCATTTTGCAGCAATGTATGGTCGATTTCTGTCTCTTTGTGGTGGTTTTGCAGCATTTTGTGGTACTTCTGTGTTTTTTGGGGGGTCATTTGACTGACTTTCCAAGATGTTTCATACAGGAGTTTCGCTCTGGGTCCCTGGACCTTTGTCCAATGGGCCTGCCAAGCCTAACTAATCAAGTAGGTCTCGCTGCAGCTGAAGCAGTTACATGACTCGCCCACTATACCTACACGATCAGTCCCCTTGGCTTCTTGGTCCGGGAGCCCTGAAGAAAATACCAAGTTAGCGCTGAGCTAGCTATGAAGGGTTAGGTTACAAGAGAGGTGGTTAAGGTTAGAGTTAGGGTAAGGATTATGTCTTGTTATTTATAGAGTGAATCACATCTTCGTGTATAATAAATGAATAAAGTGTAATATTGCTACATTTGCCTCAGATGTTTTGTATTATTGGTAGGCACGGTTTGTAGAGGCGTATCTCGTAGGCTTTCAAATGGAATCTAGCTGCAGCTGTACATGTCTCCAACTTATCTATGTCACTAACAAGCCAGCTACCTATCACTCTGTGACTCTAGTAGGGGACACCAGGGGTGGTCTGACTGGTGGCGTGATTGGGGCCGGGGGGGCAGTGCCCTCACCACTCATCAGTTCAGTCTTTTATCATCTTAAATGAGCTCTCTTCAGAGCCAGGGGCCAATGAAGCCAGTCTGTGTCTCTACTTTGTGTGACCACTTTTGTGAATGTGTGTGTGTGTGTGTGTGTGTGTGTGTGTGTGTGTGTGTGCGTGCACTATCCTGCAGTGGAACCCCCAGTCCAGCCCTGAGATAGCAGCTGTTGCTAGTGGGACAGCGGCCAGGTAACCAGGGTGCATGCTGGGACAGCAGAGAGGAGGGCCAAGCATTTGATTTATGTGAGTGTGCGTGAGAGTGTGTGCAGTTGCTTGTGCGTGTAAGTAGGTGTGTACATCTGTGTGTTGGTGTGTGTCCTGGCACCGTCGTCAGCCGGCTGGCACAGAGTCAGTGGCGGGCCGTCCTGCAGAGTGAGGGAAGTGGCTGGGTGGTGCTGCAGTGTGGCGTCTGACAGGAGGACAGACTGTCGGAGGGGACGACCGCACACTTAGGACCATTATTACGCAAGATGGAGGCCACAGGCTCGGACACTGGTCTGGTGACTACCTGACTGCATGACTACTATTCGGATCTGTTACAGTGCCTGGACTAGGTGGAATTTAACAGTGGTGGAAGAAGTACTCAGATCCAAGTATAAGGAGAAATATCATGCTCTAAAAACACTCAAAATGTTACAAAAGTAAATCTAATATATTTAATATCCATAATATTCTTCACTATGCTTACATTAGTTTATAATCAAACTAAAATAAGAATTGTTGTGTTTTCGCTACCTTAGAATAAGACGTTTATATCTACATGCAGTGGATCCTCTCCCACACAGTCCACTTTGTTGCTCTACAGTAGCCCAAAATGGACAAACAAAACACTGGCTCTCGATAGGTCCATTTGGGTTTTTGCGTCAGCCACCATAGCCCTCTTACATGCTTAGCATACAGGAGAAGTTTTAGTTCTGCAGCCTCACTGTTAGATGCTCCACTTCTGGAGCCAGCCTCAAGTGGCTGTTCAAGGAACTGCAGGTTCTACATTGGCTTCGTTCTTTAGCCCCAGGTTGCAGCTTGTTTTTGTCACTACAGAATACAGAGAAGAGCTTTTTAATGTTGTAGTTAATCAATGTGGAGCCAGATTTAGATTTTATACACTCCTAGGTACCTTCATAGTAAAGTATTGCATCATGTTTTAGAGGCTTATCATGTTTTTTCCAATATTTCCCTCTGAAGTGGTGTAGAGATAAAAGGCTGCATAAAATGGAAATACTCGAGTAAAGTACAAGTATGTCAAAGTTGTGCTTAAAGTGCTTGAGTAAATGTACTTAGTTACATTCCACCACTGAAATTTACTGCTGAATAGGTTGATCAACAGATCTACAACAACTCTTTTAATTAATCAGTGAAATGCCCTGAACACCTATTGTCTCAATCAGCCTCTTAGTATTAGGAAAGGCCTCCTGCCAATATAACACATATTTGGTTATTTCACATGAGTGATTTCTGTATTTCTTTTCCTGGCTGTCTTTTCTCACTGGTTTACAGTCTGTGGAGCTCAGTGAGACAAATGTGATGTCACGTACTTATACATGCCAAATTTAGCAATGTTTGAATGTAAATCTGATAACATTGTGTGATTGTTTGATTACGTCAAACCACAGAATCACAGTTCCGATGAATAATATTTTGGGACGTTCTTTATCAGACTTTAGCTTTGATTGTTGCATATTAAGTTGCATATTAAGTCATCAATATTTAAAGCTTTTAGTAATTTGTCAGGCATAAATACCAAATTTTCCAGTTCCTAAAATATGAGGATTTGCTGCCTTTATTTGTTTCATATCAATGTAAATGGAATATCTTTGGCTTTTGGGCTGCTTGTCGGACAAAATAAGCAATTCCGAAATGTCACCTCAGGCTTTAGTGACATTGTGATTTTTATTGTTTTCTGAAGTGTTTTAAACTAAGTGATTAATCGATTAACCAAAAATATAATCTGCAGATTCAACACAAAGCATTAATCACAAATAATCACTATCTGGAGCTCCAGTGTAAGCCTCTTATTTTTACAAGGTGGAATCAAACGCACCACAGGTTGCTGCAGGGTGGAGGAGCTGCAGATGATGCTCTGTGTATATAATGTCTATGTTACGTGGATGAATGACTTAAACATAACGGCTTGTAATATTGAACACAAGTCTTTTTGCTTGATTCCCAACAAGACGGTTTCAAAAAAGACTATTTGATACTTTTGATTCTGAGCAGGAGTCAAAGCCAAGTCACTAATCATCATGTAAACAGGTGGAAATCACTAACAAACATGAAATGATTCCCATCCATATTGTATTTGATACTGACTAAAGCTTGGTTTAATCAGAAAGCAGGCAGCAGTCCTTTGTGTCTGTGTGTAAAGGACAGTGAATGTGAGGGCCTGAGTGTTCCTCTTGGGCCTGCCAGACTGCAGCTCCTGCACCCCTGCACTGTGGCATCAGTATTCCAGGCCCGTTCACGGACACAGCGTTCCCTGAGCTGACGGAGGCAGCCCTGCACTCCTCCGGTCTCCCATCACACCACCAGAGGGCAGAGCGCAGCGCTCCATTTGCTTCACGCATCCCAGAGCACTTTGTGTGCTGTAGCCTACTTTGGTTCCTCCTCTTTATCTCTCTGCCCTCTATTCAGAGCTGGATTTAAAAGCTTCAGATGATTTGTAAAATAGCAGTGACACAGCTCACACAGACTCTTTGGTCCATATATTTTTTATTCAGGAAATGTTGAAGCTTCATACTGCTTGTATCAGCAGAGGGGGCGATGTGAATGTGTCATGTCAGACTATGTTTGCTCCAATGATTTTTTTTTTTCTTTTGCAGTTGGTTGACCATGCTTATAGCTCTCTGTTGCCATTCAACTCTGCATGACCCAAAAATAACCCCGGGTGAGCGCAGTCAGCAACTGTTCTCTGGTCAGCACAAACAACAGGCCGCACACACACACACACACACACACACACAGAGGCTTGCACATGCAGATTCACTGTTTGCACGCACAGGAAAAAAGATAAACATTCCTCAGACAAAAAAAAAATCACACACACATTTCAGGTTGCATTTTGTTGCCAGAGCTGTAAGTCACAGAGAGTGAATGTCGAATGTTGCAGCCTCCTTCTCAGTGACTTAAAGTTGGCGGTAGCTTCCGAGGCTTCGGGTGACGCGCCCACACAGCTCCCATGGGTCCTCACTTTCTCTGTCCCGGAACGTTGTCCAGTAAAGTCAGAGAAAGATCATCCGTCGGTTTGACGTGAGGTTATGTAACCTCACAGCCTGCCAGAAAACTCAAAGCCAGGCTCGGACAAGAGAGTGTTTGCTCTTAATATTCACAGCCAGGAGGAGACAGTGTGTCTCTCAGGCCTCACCTCCTCACCCTGATACCTCTGCCTCCAGTGACCCCACCCCAACATCCACCAGCAGGCTGTTCTCCCCACTTCTCTGATCACACAGCACTGCAGAGACACTTTGATCCCCACAGCAGGAATGAGAGAAAGAGGGAGGGAGGGAAAGAGTGATGGAGGTGGAGGTGGAGGTGGAGGAGGAGGAGAACAGGGGGTCCTGGTGATGAAGGTTAATTCTTTCTCACACCCCAGACTGCAGATTTCGGGGCTTCTCCACTCACTTCAACATCGAATTTAAGAAATTCTTAGTGACTTTCAATGTCCTGTTTGCAGAGATCTAAGGACTCAAACGTGGAATGTTTTGGACCAAATCATGAGTCAAGTCAGAGAGGCCTCAGTTTTTGTTCTAGTTGTGATCTCATTATTTATTTATTTATTTTTTGTCAGATTCATTCATTTGCCGCCTGACAGCCAAATTTTTCAAAATTTGTGAAGTGGTGAATTGTGCACAGACCAATGCATTATCATCCCAACTTGTCAGATATTGCAGCTTTGTGGACTTTCACATCTACATATGACGCACTACGTATCATCCTGCATCTGTTGATGACGCTCGGGACGCTGTGTCAGTTACATGCATTGTGTCTTTTCAAAACACACCTCTGTTTTCACAGGAAATGTACAGGTTTTGCTCATAAGATGCATAAAGTCTTTTTCAAAATAGACTTACAACATCGTTAAAACACTTCGTATTTATGTTTATATCTTCGTGTACCAAAAAACATGTGGCTATAGGTTTAGGAAAAAAACATCATGGTTTGGCTCAGCATTCACACGGGAAGCCAACAGCAGGCTCCGGGGTGAAAGTCCAGGTTTTGTTGGAGCCATCAACCTCCTCTCTTGCTGCTGGGCGGTGAGTTTCGTCACGCCATGAAAGGTGCCTTTGTGCATCCTCACGCAGTTGTCCACTGACATAGTGCAGGTATTTGACGATTTCAGTTAGTGGCCATGGCATCAACAACTGCTATTGTCAGATGCATAAAAACACAATAGAAGGCCAGAAGAGAGGTTTCCCTCTGATCTCTCTTTTTCCTCCTGTCCCTTTTCCAATAAATGACACTTTGTGCCCTCTCACAAACAGAGCATGGAAATCTGGCCTCTGAGCATTATGGGGGACCTGCTGCTCCAGCTGGGGGTGGAAGCTGTTGTTAGTTTAGGGAACTTAAGTGCTAATATCATTAGTATTAGCACTGGAGCTCTCGCCCCTGACCCTACCTGACATCACTGTGCAGTGTCCAACTCGGTTAGCCTGCCAAAGAAACAACAACAACAACAACAACAACAACAAAAATCAGCTTTGACTCTTCAAGGGCATGTCTTGCTTCCTCCGGACTCCAACTCCCCTCTGTGAGGAGCTGGAGGAAGAGGGAGAGGAGGAGGAGGAGGCAAAGTTTCTTCATCCCACACCTGCACAGTGAATCAACCTGTCAGGAGCTGATGGAACGTAACACAGATTAATGTCACCTGCACCTTTAAGTCAAGTGATTTTTCCCAGTTTTCAGATATATTTGTGCTGTTTGTCACCATCTCACAAGTTGTCACTTTAAACCACGCATAGCTAGACCTGTCTTGTGCTGTGTCAGCCCCGGAGAGAGGTCAAGCTGAACCCATCATGATTTTACACTAAGTGTAGAGACAGGTCTTGCTAAGTGGGACTAGTTTCACATACGCTAGTGAAGAGGATTTAGAAAATGCCAACATGGAGGAAGTGTGTTACTGTCTGAGATAGGTGGCCAGTGACAGGCCTCATACCCACAGTCTACAAACTGGTTCAGGGAGGTTTACATTACAACAATTCTAGCCAGACTTATACACAAACATTAAAACATAAATCTGACCACTTTGTTCCTTGTCTAAGTATGCTACCCTACAGCTTCAAAACACCTAAGTTGGGCAGTGACGTCTGTGTCAGACACGAAAAAAGCCATCCTTTCATGTTGCATGATACACAGGTGGGCGCCGTTCCAGTTAAGGGGTTAAAAAAATCAGAGTAGGGTGGTTGGGAGCACATCAATTTAAACATGTTGGTATCTGTGGGGGTAGGTTACCAAGGAGGAAGTGGATATACGCTCCTATATATTCCAATGGCTTTAAGGCTGATAGGTGGCTATATGTAAACATCCAGGAAAGAGGTGGGTGTACCCCGTTTACCTGCGTATACCCTTTACTACACCACTGGTTAAAAGTAAGTGAAACTGAAAGCCAGTGTGAGCCTATGTAGGGCTTAACCTGAAGGTTAACAATTCATCTTCTCCTTAAAAAGAAATTATATTAAAATTCACATACTTGTTGTATTCAACCCACAGCACAATATGTGGAAAGGTAAAAAAAAAAAGTCAGCCTACGAGAGAGAAGACAGAGAGACAAACGGGGGGAGGGTATACTTAGTGTAAGAGGAGGTGAGGGGAGACAGAAAAAAAGACTTATTCATTCCTGAAACATATTAAAATATGAGATTCAGACACCTGCACCGGGGCCAGGTGCTGCTTTATGAGAAAGCCGGTATCTCTAAGCCTCCCCCCAAACACACACACACACACACACACACACACACACACACACACACACACACACACACACACACACACACACACACACACACACTTTCTCTTTAATGTAATCCGGGCTTGTAAAATGACTTCTGCTTATGTATTCTGAATAAAGATGGCTATACATAAAAAAGCCCTATTCATTTAGACTGCTACGTTGACATATTTTCCCCTCAAATTTATGGAGAGCGGCTTGTGTCAGTGAACTCAGATAATGGCAAATCAGGATCTCAGCACTTTTTCTAATAGAAACTTTTTCTTATTTGATGAATCTGCTGGCTTCTAAACTTGGGGGAAGCACATACTGTACATACTATCAAACAGTACTCCCTTTATTTTACTTATTTAGCTTCGTCTAGGAAAGACCTCTCTCTGCACTCATATAAAACACACCAAGGTCCTGAACAATGAACCCCTTTTGTCTCACAAATAGATGTGCTTTGTGTATCAGCTTCAACAGCACTTCCTCACACACAGGCACACTCACAGCGGTATGTTGGGTCCTGAAAGCATTGCTTTTAGGGCAGCGGTGTAGAAAGGTGTTTGATGTTCTCTTTACAGGCAAACCAGCGGTAGAATAAACCTGGTGATGTTATTGCAAACCTGTGTCTCTTTCTAAGGAATGTCCTGGAGAGATGCCATGACTGTGTATGTCTTACATGCTGCCTTCTCCGAGGCCTCTTAGAAAGAGAGGGGGAGATAAATACGCTCACGGGTGAATAAAAGAGCTGTATCTGTGTAGCAGGACTCAACACTACCACTTTGTTTCTGAGAAAACATGAAAAACTGGCAGTTTGAGATTCTTGATATTAAAAAAACAAGCTGCACATACATGAAACTCTGTCTGATCGGCAGAAAGTTGGAGTATAGATGTTGCATTCAAGGGCCAACACTGATATTTTTGGATTGCAACTCCCAGCAGTCGATTACAGCGTGTTATCACCATTTTACAACAGCAGGCAGAGGCCGTGGTTTTTCGCAGAGCACACAGGGTTTTATGTCTGACAACTCAGCTTTTATTTTTATGGCTGTATGAAGGCTGATGCCAATATATTTTAGAGTGAAGGTGCCAAAAGCCAATATTTTTTGTGTCGATATTCAATGTCTGGAAAAGTTGCCCATTTTTAAGATGAAAACAGTTTCTGAAAGCATTTCTTCATTCCATGTCTTTGTCAAATCGGTTCTTACCCACGTAGAAGTCCAAGAGCACACACATTTGTAGTGCTATTTCTGTGAGGACCCTCACTGACACAATGCTTTTCCTACCTCTAACCTTAAAGGCGTGGATGCACTTCAAACAAAGTGACTGCTGGAGCTTTCAGTAGTGTCTATAACCTTCTTTCCGCACACTTTTCCTATTCAGAACTGGAGGCCTGTGTCTGAAACTGACGATCCGACAAGCACGGCAGCTTTTCGTAATAATTGGCAGTAGGCGCTCGGAGGTGAGAAACTAGGCAGCGTCTCTCACATCTTTCTTTTTTTTCCTTCTTCACACAACTACTTGTCTCACTTTTTATGTGTTCAACTGAGTGCAAACACTGTGAGAGACTCTGTTATATCTGTTATCTCCATTTGTACAGCCGGGTTTTCGCCCCACCATGACGTTTGGGCCTTTACAACAGGTAGCATAAACACTTTGATATGACCAGAGACACTTCTTCATTCATGTTGTGCACATGAAAGGTGACAGAGGCAGTGGTGCAAAACACATGAAACAGAGCTTAAGGGGGAAGTGTAAAGCGTGGGTTATCCTGCATCAAATCAGATAGAGGTTTTTCTTTATATGTTAGATTTTATTCAAACCTATATGGAGGGAACTTGGAACTTTATTTGCAAAATGCCCACATATAAACTCCCTTTCTCGCTGATTTTCATTGTCCTAGAAATGAATCCGCACCTCAAAAAGGCGACAATTTGAAACCGTGGCTTGTCATTCTTGCCATTTGTACCATGGTCTAGGTGAATACTCATAATTGGCTGCAGGGTTTCCATTAATTCTTGATATAGAACAAATCACTGTGATATTGCGCTAAGACATGTTTATTTCTGTTGTCATTTTCAGCTGTAAATGTAATGTTTTAAGATGTTAAATTAAACATGGCGGTTCGACCTTCGATAAACAAAATCTACTGGCATGGTGGCTAAGCAATGTATGGCTGTGGATGGGGGCCACATACAAATGTGTTAGTTCCCTGTAAAGATCCACCAATAAAAATAAATATCAGTTTAAGTGTATGCTACAGTACACTGAAAAAATTCTAAATATAACGTACACTTAAACTGATATTGGTTATTTTATATGGGCCTTTTTTTAGGTGGCTAATAAACAAATCAACTGAGGCAATGTTTGCTCAGCACTATCTTATTTCATGTACATGACGCAGGTGTTTTCTACCCAGAAGTTATTGTAAACAAACATTGTGATTTGATCTAAGCATCTACTATGTGGAACTATCTGCTCACTGTTCTAAATTAATGCACTATCTACACAGTATCAGCCTGTATCTAACATGACCAGTTGCAACAGGGACGCGGTCAAAGCCTTTGTTGTACAGTTCATTGCAACATGTTGATGAGCTAACATGTAATTATGAGTGACTTCATCGTTTCTTAAAACCGGTAACACGCAAGCTGCAAAAAGTTATGCTACACTGCCCCTCTGAACTAACTTATTCTTTGTTATCACATCATCTCACATCGTATCCGCAATTCAACATGCTGCTCTAACATTACACGTGCCGAATCGTTTGTTCGCGAAATTGTTGATATCAATTTGGGGACATTGACATGGCTGGAAAGCCAGCTAGTTGTCAAACAAATTGTTAAATGTGACTCAACAGCATCAAGCCAAACACGGGAACTCATGCACTCACAGGTCTGCCATTACAGCCTCGGTGTGTTTATACTTGTGCACTTGCAAACTATTCTGTGACCTCCATCACTGACGGGCTTATGAGTAATTTTAATATTAGCATTATTTAGCTGTCATTATTAATAAACAGTCGTAAACTCATTTCTTTTTGTGTTGAATACATGAAGCTCACTCCAGACCTTTTCCATCACTGCCTGAGTTGACTGAATGAGGAGTTGATCAGTCCGGTCAGTAACATCCATCTCTACTGCTTCTGTTGTCTGACTGTCACGTTGATGTATAAAAACCTTTAAAATGCAAGTGCTGCATCCTTAGTTGCATACTATGCCCTACATATCCAATACGTATATGGTTTAATATACTTCTGTGTGAATAAACAATAGTATGCATCTTTCTTGGATGCACTGCGCTGTAATGACAACTTCACTTCCTGAGAGCCTGGACACATCGCCAGCCCAGGTCTATGGGCATCAGCAATACCAGTCACATACCCTGACACTAATTTTGGATAAAAAATTGCAACCACAATCCCATATGTGCTTTATGGGTTCCCAACATGATTACAGTAAAGTGATATGAACATAGACTGTATGTAAAGATGTGCAACATAACAGTTCCCCAAAGTGAGGCTAAAACATCTCGATTGCCCCCTGGTGGCTGGCTGCAGTAAAGGTCATAAACCCAGCCCCCTGCATGTTAGCGGATGGGACTTTTGCCGAACTAAAAACCCCCGAGTACAAGTCAAATACTCAAATACATTTTTCTAGAGATGGTTTCTGCCATTTTCAAGTAGTTCTCACCACGCTGATGTTTGTTAAAGTGCTCATATTTTTGATAAGTTTGCTTTTAACTATTAATTGGATGTTCAAAAAAGACGGATCGAAATCACGATTGACAGCTGTGTTAGCGGTATGCTCACTATCAATGGCGCTGCTCACAGTTGGTCCGACGGGCATGTGGGTGGGGACTCAACACTAGCAGAGATCGCCGCAGCTGTATCCAGGACATTCTCGCTTCATTTTTGCACAGTGGGAGGAAATGGAGATGCGTCGTCTCTCTTTATATACTGTCTCTTGATAAGAATGAAAAACATTTTTATTTCACACAATTTAATTACGTTTTTGACAGTAAAAGATCTAACTCAGTGTCTACTTACTTGCTTTTTCCGGAGCCATTGACCACATCTCATGGGGTTCCTGAGCGAATGGGAGCAAGTTGTCGGTGGAGTTGTCATCACGCATTCTGAGTGTGAAATTTTGGTTACAAAAAATTAAAAGGACAGTTTAAAGGATAAAACAAAAACAGATGAAATGGAAAAAGCATGTGGGCTTTGAGTTCAGATTATCATGTCAAAATTCAGTTTATTTCCTCTGACTCTAAGATTTGCTTGTTTCTTTAAGACACTGGGTTCGGTCATCTCTTCTGGGCCCCTTGAAATCCTTAAAAGGAAGCAACTGAGAAAAAAGAGACCATTTTGATTTTAGTGCTCAAAACTGATGAGACCATGACCTGTGGTAAAGGTCACATGTGGACATTGTTTCATATTTAAGGGGCCAGAAGCCAAGAAGGTTGGAAACTGCTGCTATAATTTACAGCTTGGCATGAAGACAAAAGTTTACTTTCAACCTCAGTTTTGTTTTTTTGCTGTCTGCAAAACAGAGACATCATTGCAGGTATGATGATGCGACAGACAGATGAGTGTTAGTACTGAAACAAAAGGTGTCAGAAGGTAAAGTGTGTTAGAGACACGCAGTGAAACATGGTGATTTGTTCCCCCTAGGGTTCGTATTTTATTCATCAGGACTTGATGCATCCAAGTATAGGATCATTCGGTTTTGGCACCTTTAAAGATTTCATTTTCAATTTGAACAACACATTAAAAATCAAAAGAAACAAAGAAATGACTAAGGCTGTGTGAGTTTTAAAAATAAAATACATACATACATATATTTATATATTTATAAAGAAATCAACCAAACCATTTTTAAAAAAGCAGTTTTGTTCAATGTAGATTGTTTGGTTTGTCTCACAAAAGCAAGAAGATAAAATGACCTAAATAAATAAAAAAAGAAAACATAAGAAAAGTACACATGAAAACATTAATACTTTAAACTTTAGCGTCTTTGCTTTTTTTCCCCTTATAATTATTAACCTTTAAAACTTAAGTTTCTCAAGAGCAGATTTGCTGTAATTTTATAGCATGCATTTAATTTCTGAAATTGTGAGTCACTTAGCTTCTCTTGTACTATTTCATATTTAACTTGTTTTTATTTTTGTGTTTGGCGTCCTCTTCTTTTCCTTCCCCTCTGCTCCTTCCTTTTTATTTTGTAGAAGTCGTGTTTGGAGTCTTTGTGAACTTTGACCCCTTTTGTTGGCTCTTTCTGTTAAGGGGTTCAGCTCTCCCGTTACGACCCCCCCAAAAAAGAAAGCGAACAGGGACTGAGAAAAAGACGAGAAGGTTCTATTAAAAGAATAGATATTATTCTACTGTTGACGGTCTGCGTCTGCCTCTGGCGGCACCAGTCGCTGTGCACTGCTGCTGCCTAGAGGACCTTCTCTTGTTGTCAACCTTCAAAACGAACAGATACTAAAAGAGTCTTTTCTCGTCTTACCAACAGCACTTGGTTTAGTTAACTTGTTTTTTTCTTTTTTGCTTCGGTAAAGTCTGTAACTCTTGATTATTAACGTAATAATTTATTTATAAAAGTAATACATATATATATAGTACCTTTGTTAGAGATTACAGATTGGGCTAATTCTTACTGAATCCCAAACTGTAACAATTCACAGTTTTAATGCAAAAAATGAACAAATGAGTCAATAAATAAAAGAGGTGTGTATCTGAGCGGTGGGCTTGCTGAGGGGGAGCTTGACCTGTTGCTCCAACCAAACTCGTGGGGCAAAACTGTCAAACCAAAGGGCTATGAAATCATGAAATCTTTGTCTCATAAATGCCCACCCTCCCCCTCCCACCCTCCCTTTCAGTGCCCCAAACCTCATAAACAAACCCTGCGCAAAAAAATGACAGATCTCACTCTCTCGGGACACCCTGACCCATTCTCACTGTTCTGCCATTCAATCCAGGAACACAGCAGACTTGTTGAAACTCTCTCAACAATGGTAATGGAAAAGTCATGCAGCTGAACAAAAAGAACAAATGTCTATAAACATGGAAATCCATCTTCTCCTGGGGCGTACCGCACCCACAGGGGTTCCCGTGTCTCCTGGTCTCCGCTCTCTGCCGGGCTGCCCTGGCCTGTGTCGACTCCCTCATACCGGCGTGGTGCGGCGGTTCGCTGTGTTGGTCTGGCTCGAGTCTTTCAGGTCCTTCTGGATGCAGTTGTGGACTTGCAGGAAGTTGTGGTCCCTCTCAGAGTTGTAGGTGGCGGTGGGCGTGCCGGAGGACTTGAGGGTGTCCCGGGGCAGCGTGTACATGGAGATCTCCGTGGATGGCAGCGCGCTGAAGCCCTTGAGGCCTACCGGCGAGGTGTCGCGGGAGTGTGACGGGTCTGTGGAGCGGGAGGAGGAGCGCGAGCGACGTCTGTAGCGGTAGCGGTAGCTGGGGATCCGCGTTATGGCCGAGCCTTGGAGGTAGTCGGCTGCGCGCGCCCCTATTCGGAGCTGTCGATGGCGGTCGATGAACATGTGCACGGCCAAGACGCCCACCATCTCAGCCATGATGAAGGAGAGGGCACCGAAGTAGAAGGACCAGCCGTAAGAGTAGCTGTTCTTCTTTGAGTCGCTTTTTGAAGGGTCCCCCGCGTTGGCTGATATGTACACGATGATCCCGATTATGTTGCTCAGGCCTGAAGGGTTAGGAGGTGCAGGATGGAGAGGGGTGGGTTATGGGTAATGGGTTCATGGGGGAGAGAACAAAGAAAGAAGAAAACAAGACACAAAGTATCAGTCAGGATGAGCTCATAGGCGGAGTTATTCTTAGTGTACGCTTTACTTAATAAGCAGTATTATACCATGTATGTTCTGATTCATGACTGTACACAATGTACTCCTGTCCAACTCTCCATCCAACATGACTGATCTGAGACCTCTTATCTTTGCCCTTGCAGCGGGAAACAAGGCAGCTTCAGTTCTTGATGCAGATCATTTAGGACAGTGTATAACATACTGCACATCTCTTCATGCATTCACATATTTATATATAAACTCTGACTTGCTAGTTAAGTCACACATGGAGAAATGTTTGACATGGTATGTCTGGGAAGATGGATCGTAGGGAAAGTGTGTCAGGGACACCATATTTTTAGAGATGAGTCCCAGTGGGTGGCTTTTAGCCCAGCAACAGGATCAAGAGAAAAGAAAAGAGGACAAGAGAAGGAAGAATAGACAAAGTGACTTGTAGCTGCAGTACAAGAGACAACCGGTGCATACATGGCCTTTGAAATTATGTTGTGACATAATGTTAATCAAGAATGGACTGAGTGAGCTACTGACTACAGCTGCAACGACTAACTGCTTAGTTGTCAAATATTACATTTATTGTCTATTAATTTGATGATTGAATAAGTGATGTTTGATTCCAGCTTTTTAATGCAAATATTTTCTGGTGTCTTTACCTCTATACTGAATGTCTCTGGGTTATGGACAAAACAAGACATTTAAGGACGACGTTTTCGGCTTTGGGAAACATGGATTTTCTTTTTTTCTGACATTTAATAGACCAAACAACAAATTTATTAATCAAGAATATAAGAGATTAATTTGAGATTAATTGGCAATGACAATAATAATTAGTTGGAACCCTCGTAATGACATTTGTTTGGATGAGAGGATTCATACCACTCTTAATGTCTGCAAGGTAAATATGAGGCTAACAGCCAGCGGCTGGTAGGCTTAACACAAAGACTGGAAGCGGGGAAATTTTTTTGTAGTGGCCATGTCTGTCAAGTGATGCACTTAGACCTAAAAAGACTTTTCCTATTGACTTACAATGTGAAAAAGTTGTCTGTAAATCAATGGATACATTTTATGGACTGTTACAACCCCTGCCGAATGAGTTGTTTCACCATCATGATTTGATCCATTCAGTACGATAACATTTGGAAGTCTAGAAGAGTCGCATGATTAAATCATTTTATTCCCATTCAAATTAGCAGAGTGCTAAACCAGAAGTAGCTGGTCTCTAGTCTCTAGTGTGCAGCAGTTGAACATTTTTCGCTTCATTCGCCGTTGTATCCAGTTCTCTTTGTACATCCATGGGGAAACCAGCTAGCCTGGCTCTGTCGAAACACAACAAAATATGCCTACCAACACCTCCAAACTTCTTTATTGTTTGGATTAAACAAACAATAAATGACGTTTTAACGGGTGAGTTTTAAGCCCAGTTCAGACCAATGATTCACGACGAGATGAAACCATTTTAGAACGTTTAGAGAACAGTTGCAGTGATGTGAACTGGCCGTGTCACCTGCAACTCCACTGGTCAAATCGCAGGCGGCTGGTTTTAAAACATGTGGCATGTCGCCTGTTTCTATAGCAAATCAGCTTGTAGTAAAGTCGGCTGGTTAAGTCAAAATGGCCGCAGATGGCATATTCGCAGCTCCCCACTAAGCCCTCTGTTTCTGTCCTCACGTGTGCCGGTGTTGGGCGGTGGGTCGCTGCTGTTGCCCGCTGTATGTCCCATGCCCCCCTCACACACACACACACACACATTCTCATTGACCAACAACTTGGCGCTGTTTACTTTTATTGTTGTGGTGTATTGATTGTAAATATAGTCCATCTGATGCTCATTTTCTTTATGTTTTCGCCATTTCATCACTACTTAAAATCCAACTGTAGCCAGTATCTGACTATCACTATCCTCATTCATATTTTAAGATGCTACAAATTAGATTCAGCCACAGAATAAGCCTGAAAAGCTAAAAACAGAACAAAGGTAGGCCTACAGAGAGCTGTTGCATAGAGATGATACACCGTCTCATCTAGTTGCATTGGTGTGAACCGCCAGGCATTTAGAGTGTTGCACAACAGTGCTACATTGCAAGCAGTTGCATGTTTCAACTTCTGTCGCCATGAGTCTTTGGTCTGAACTGGGCCTGAGAGGTGCTGGTAGGTGGATTTTGTTACCTTTGGGCTTAGCCAGGCTAGCTGTTTCCTCTGCTTCCAGTCTTTGTGCTAAGCTAAGCTAACTAGTTGCAGGCTGTGACGTAAGCCTAAAGAGAGTTAGATAACATGAAACCTGAATATCAGCTGACTTTGCTGCTCAATATATACTGGTGCTGATATCGTAAGCTAATGTTACTATTCGTGAACCAGTAAAGGGTTTTATTGTAAAACCACTACAGGAAGGTGTCATGGAGTTTTGCAGAGGTGAAGTAAGTACTCTTTTTCTTCTTCTTTTTCTTGAAGGTCCAGTGTGTAGGATTTAGTGGCATCTACATCTTTAAGTAAAAGAATGACCCAATTCAGAATGATACATTAAATTACTAGGTTATAATTATTGATTCATTAATATGTTCATTACTTTAATGTTGAAGCTACTAAAGATGGAGTTCATTTTAACTACTTCATATACTACTGGGTAGCTTAATCTATAATAATACATCATAATTTATTAGTTGATTTATATTTTGTATTAACCATCTGAATCTGCAAATAAACTAAAGCTGGCAGATAAATATAGTGGAGTAAAAACGACAATATTTCCCTTTGACGTGTGGTGGAGAAGTATAAAGTAGCATAAAATGAAAATACTCAAGCCAAGTACAAATACCTCTTCAGTACAGTACTTGAGTAAATGTACTTACAACATTGCACCACTAGAGGTGAGTGACTGTGGTCAGTTCAATAAAAAGTGGTCTTATTTAAAGACATTTGTAGAAAGAGGTACTTGCACATTGAACCCTCTTGTCTTGTGTTGTTGGCACTTACTCACCTGCAGACACAAAGAAGATCCCTGCGCTGAGGATGATGTTGTGGCGTGACTTGTAGAACTCACTGGCAGCTATACACAGACCTCCCATGAAGAGCAGGATGACACTGAGGATGGGGAAGATGCTGGAGGCTCGCACCGCACCTGGATATCAGCGGAGGATAGGAGGGGAAAGGAGGGGAAGGAGTGAGAGAAGGGAGAATGGGATGTGATTTTGGTGTTGAGGAGAACAGCCAGCGGGGGGGAACAAAGAAAGAGAGGAAATGGCAGCGGCGAATATGAGGATGAAAGAAGTGATGAGTGTAAAGAAACAAAGAGAGAAAAAAGCACATTAGAATCCATTTCAGCATCTGCTCCTTGTGTGTGAGCACATCCTAATCAACACCCCATCAGGCCTGTGAAAGACTCCATCAACACTGTCTAGTGAGTGTGTATCCCCACAGTGAGCCTGTTACCCAACCTTATGTAATCACACCGCTTGACTCTCCCTCTCTTCCTCCCTCTCCCTCTGCACACTTCTCCGCAGACCACAGCGCTAACCGGCTGCTTTATGTAGCATCATGTGAATGGCAGTCAACAGAAGTGCTACGGGGCTCTGGCATGTATATCAGCCGGGCCGCAGTGCAGAGGGATGCAGCCCGCGTCCTTGAAGCAAAACAGCGTCCTTGCAGCTAATTATCTAGAAGCAAAAACTGGAAGAGGGATATGATATTCCTTTTGAGGTCAAGCCAGGGTCAGAAAAGAGATGCACCCCCAGGTGTCAGGTAAAATTAGAGTCATACTGGAGTTCGAGCCGCAGACAGTTGTTGTTTCAGTCAAACAATGAGGAAGTCTCCCAAACCTGTCCATCTTTTTCAATCACCTGCAGCCATCCTTTCATATCCTCCCTCCCTTCATCCCCCTCCCTCTCTCTCCTGTTTAACATGCACACTTAAACTTTCATCAGGCTGGTTAAATTTTCACCACTTCACCTCATCTCCCCACGTGGCTGCCGCCTCAGCACTTTCCCAGCTTCTCCCCAAAGTGCTGACGCCGGGCTGGGTGGCTCTGTGCTGAACTCGGCCGCCTGCACCTCCACAGGGACCCTGTGGTGCTCCTGGCGGCCCATCTGCCTGCCTACCTGCTGCCATTCATCGCTCCCCTCCCCCCTACACCCTTCTCTCTAAAAGGGATTCACTTATCCTCTAACCCCCCCCCCCCCCCCCCAACACCCTGGGGCTTTGTGGTGCCCGGCCTGGATCGGTGGGAAAGCCACCCTTAGCCCGCAGGCTGATAGGCAGCAGTCAACAGATGCAGTGGTGGAGAGCGCCAAGCGGTGGCTACGGCTGGCTGGACCATCGCTCACCCTCCACTGGGCTCTCAACAGTAACCTTGACTTCTTTATCAGTTGTTACTCAGTGAAACTTTTAACCATCCCTTGATCTAAATGCTGATTCAAAGGGATTTATAGCATTAAGGCAGCAGGGTTAGAAAAACAGACATACATGAAGACCACAGAGATCCTCCTGAAGGAAGCACAGTATGGTCATACATATGAAACATGCACCCATTTGGAGTACAGACTAAATATTTGTGTTTGGGCAAGATGTGGAATGGAAACAAATGTGAAACAGTTGGTCTGGTAAAGTAGATATTTCAACAATAATCGACCAGATTGCCATGAAATTTGAGATTGTTGTTTGCGTTCCCCTCGAGGCAGAACAGTAATGATTCTGATGACCCCTGTGACCTCTCTGCTTCTGCCACCATCAGGCCAAAACCTTTCACTTGTGCATAAGAAATACCTGAATCTAATGGGGAGAAAAACACGATATTTACTGAAAGAATTTATGATTACCAGAGGATTTGACAGAAAACGTTACATTTTGTAATGGGCAGGTTGCCATGACATTTGATGAACACCTTAATGGACCCAAACAGATACATTTATTTGACTATAATCACCGGTAAGGGTCGATAGAATGATCATTCTCAATTATACGTCTATAAATTACCTTTATTATCTTCACATTTTTGTGTCTTTGTGTATAAAACCATGCTAAAAAGCAGCAGACCAAAGCTATCTGTTTTGTAACAATAGGATAGAGAACGTTTTGCACCACTAGCGAGCGCCTCTTTGAATATGTTTTTGACCCGACACCTTCCTGTCTCTGCTTCCTGTCCCACCTGTATTCATCATGTCATCATTCAACACAGTGATGATCACTTTCTTTAACCTTGACTGAAACAACCCGGCGACTGAGCTGCAATCTGTGTGATGAAGAAGACTTTAATGCCGATATTCACCATCCTCCATCTTTCTGTCTCTGTCTGCTGCACACAGTCATCTCGCTGTCTTTGTCACCCAGCAAATCTCATCTTTTCTTTCTCTTGCCATCGCTCTCTCTCTCACTTAATTCGCACTCAGTCAAAGCACAAGACAATTTGAAAGATAAAGTGTCGTCTCGCCCCCCCCTCCCGTCTTTCTCCGTTTCTCCCCCCTCTCCCACTTGTCTCCTTGCGCGACCACAGGGGATTGTGGGGTTTAGGGTTACCAGTGAGGTAAGTTGATTAAATATTAAGTTGTCCTGAGAGTTGACCCTGCTCCTGTGTCCCGCTCTAAATGCATCACTCTTCCTAAATTCCCCCCCGTCTGTGCCTCCATCCCTCTATCCCGTTAACCCTGAAGATATTGACACGGCCGTTCACAGCACATTACCTGGGAGAGGGCACCGGGGCTCTTTTTCATCCATCAGCTTCATTTGCAGAGACATAAGAGGGATAGAGGGCCAGACCAAATTTATTGATTGTTGACAGAGGGGCTGTTTAATAGTGCCGGATCTCAAGGTGACACCAAAGTTTAAGAAGCTTTAGAGAGGCTCCGCTGCAGGCAAATGTAGAGAGAAAAGGGTTTAAACTGTTCAGCTTTAATGCACGATTCTGCCTTTTTATTTCACCAAGCAGCTGATATTCATGGGCATTGTTTTACTCACTAAATCTAATCTCACTGTGGCATTAATTCAGACATAAAAATATCATTGGCAACATGTTTAATTTTGTCCATTTTGGTCCAAACTAACAGCTGTATGTCTTAGTTCCTAAAGCTGTTGCTAAGCCTTAATAATGTTACACAGCCTCACACAGTAGGAAATGTTGGCATTGTGCATTTCTGCAAACCACAAATATGTTACATTTGTCTGTTTCATGCACATTTTAACAGTTTAAAAATTACATAATATATAAGCTGAGCTTGTCACTAGGAGGTGGAGGGGCTGATGGATGGAGTGACACCTAGGTGAGACAGCCAACGGACTACAGACCACTGTTCGAGACCATCAAACAACACCACTGGTTGTTTTTTAAGCCACGCATCGCTGTGTTTCCTGTGGCTTTTGAGCCCCCAAACATGAGTGTTTCTGTAGCAACCCATTACTTTTCTTCCGGCAGAGATAGTGTCACAAAAAGTTGTTGTTTCTACTAAGACATCGCTGTGTTTCTTGCCAGGATTGTGCCACTAAGACCGGGGAATTTTAAGCCAAAAACATGATTTTTTCCTAACCATAACCACGTGGCCACATGGCTTTTGTGCACAGCACTGTTGAAGCATAAAGGAACCTAACATTTTAATAGGTCCGCTATAACAAAGTACAAATGTAATATGTTCATGGTTTGCAGAGAAACATTTTGTGGCAAGTAGGTTGGCAGTAGCGTACTTTGTTTAAATATTTGTGGCTCTGATCAACATTGCTGCGCTGCCGCCTAAAGCAAGGTTTATACTTCTGTGCACCTATGACGCAGAGGGCTTTGTGGAGGCGTTGCGTCCCTCTGCACCTCCAAGAAATTGTAACCACGCGTCGAGGCAACTCGGACCGCAAGAGCTATGATTGGTCCTTCAAACTACTTAATATCCGGCATTTCGCAAGGTTTCCCTTCCTGCTGCAATACCACAACACCACCTCGAGCCATTCAACATGCGTACAGACTATCGGTGCAGTCGCCTCTCTCTTTGTCGTTGTCGTAACATTTGTAATAAGAGCATTTGTTGTTCAGTGTCAATCATTTCGAACCCCAGCAACAGTCTTTCTCTCTCGGTCGCCATCTTCAATGTGACTAGAGCAAAGCCGGAAGATAAACAAACAAGGAACGAGCAATGACCATAGACATCACAGAGTCTAGGTAGGTATATAAAAGAACACCGCGCCCGCAATCGCTTTGCCGGGGAATTGCATAGCGACATAGACCAGCGTCTGTTATAAAGGTAAATGTCCAAAATACTTAAAAAATATTCTTTTACGGAGGTTACATTTTTCTGTACTTAACAAAAGAGGTGGTGTGTTCAAAGTTATTCTGAGCCATTCATCAGAACAGCCACTATAATAAGAACAAGACCCAGGTTGAAAAATACTGGAACGTTCCTTGTTGCTGTCAAACTCGCAAAAAAACTAAAATAGTCCTAGACAACATATTATTTTAATGCATGTATAGTCATTTCTTGTCAATTAATTGTGTATACAGAGGTCTAATGCCTTCTACAGTACTAAATGGAGGTGCTGACTCGTCCCGCCCTGAAGGGTTAAAGCGACATGACTTTCAGTGAAGTGTCCCATTAAAGTCTGAAAGCTGTTTTAGAAACTTTTCCTCCCAATAAGAATACACGTCTGTGGAGACACTGAACAATTTTCACTAAAAGGTGGGAAAAAAAAGCAGAAAATGCTGACTGCTGCCACATTTAGCATAATAATATGAATTATTATAAAAGTATCTGCTCATATTATTTGAACCCTTCTTCAAACCACATTAAATCCAGAGATATAAGAACTGTGTTTGGCAGCTGGTCTCTACAGAACGAGTGCCTCAGGTTCGGAGAGCTTCTGAGAAAATCTTGAAAGCAGTGATGGGGCTTGTGATGTCGGTACTTTCCAGGGCGAGAGGATCCGACTCATTTGCACGGCCTCGAGGGTCGGCTGGCCCTGCGGTGCTTCTCCGCTCCTATGCATTCTCTGCATTAACATCTATGTTTTAGCAGCACGCTGAGAAGTGCAGTGACCTTCACAGTGACCTCCCAGCATGCACTGTGCCTTCCCTAGGATCGGGTTTGTTCTATCTCAGAAGAAAACGCAGCAGATTTTTCCTGTCAGGGTGCACTCTGCGTAATACCGAGGGTGTCTCATAGTGTACGTGTGAAGCTCAGACGGCTGTGTGTCCGAACTGCTTGTTGCCGGGCCAACTATGGGAATTGTTGGATGAAGACGGGACAATAACTATGCCCCCGAGGCAGTGAGGCTGCTTCTATCTGAGAGGCCACCTATTTAAAATCAAATCCTTTCTCAACACATTCTGGAGGTTTCACATCTTCACTTTCCATCTTTTAAGGATCGGCTGTCAGAGTTTTGGATCCTGCCTGGAGGGATGTTTAAGCACAGCAGCACCCTGGGGGGAGGCAGGCAGAGAGACTGACAGGCTGACAGATAGACAGGGATGAGTCTCTGCTGTGGATGGGTTAGTGCAGAAACAGGTCCATGATACTCTGTGTTTAACAGTCCTGCACAGGGTGAGACAAATATATTGATTTGCTGATATATCGAGCGGATGTTGACCTTTTGTTAAACATACTTGCTGATAGTGTCGGCCACCTCTGACATATTGAAGGGTTTTGACTGATCAGACAAAAACCTGCAATGAACTGTGATGTTGTTGTTAATTTTTCTTTTTACAGCAACTCATGATGACTTGTATGCTGAAATAAACGATAATGCCAATTAAAGGTTCAGTCTGTATAATTTAGGTGGAATTGGGCAGATATGGAATAAAGTATAATGAGTATGTTTTCTTTTGTCTTTTGTGTAAATAAGAATTGCTGTGTTTCTTTACCTTAGAATAAGCCATTTATATCTACATAGGGGGCAGGTCCTTGTCTACACTGATTGCCATGTTGTTCTGCCATATTTCTACTGTAGCCAGAATGTATAAACCTAACGCTGGCTTTGGATACAGCCATGAAGGTTTTAGCATTTTTGCGTCGGCCACCGTAAAAGCCCCTACATGACGAGTACATTGGAAAAACACGCACTTTTTAATGTCAGACTGTTTTATTTCATGTTTTTACTGGTTCAAATCAGCGGGTTTGTTTTGGACTGGAAGAGACCCCTCTAATTTAGCTCCCTCTATAAACCTCCTGACATCGGGATCTTAAGTTATCAGAGAAAAAAGGTGGGCACACACTGACAGGTGCTGGGCTACTGGCCCGTCTCTGACATGCGAAACAGTGTTGGAGATGCACTGATTTGTAACGTGAAACTGCTTTTTACCGGTTTTAATTACTAGGTCCATTTGTTTTGGAGAGGCCTCTTTAGATAATTCGGCACATAGTGAAACTGTCCTGAACGTCTGTATCAGACAAAAAATGTGAGCACACATCAGCAGGTGCTGGGCTAGCGCCCTACCTCTGACATGCCAAACAGCATAAGAGCAACACTGATTTGTAACATATTCAGTGTTTTTCCTGGTTTAAATCACCATGTCCATTTGGGTTTTTTTAAACACTGAGGGAATTCTAATTGGGACAAGTTTCCTCACTGCTAGATACCCCTGAATTTTACACACTTTTCCCTTAAATAAATACTAACAATTCTCATTATTTTGTTTGATCATTATAAGTATGTATATTAAGTATATAACAATATCTGTCACCCAGATGGAAAAAGTATTCAGATCTGTACAACATATTAGCAGCAAAATGTACTTTTTCACTAGAAATTGGACTCTGAGACTGATATATTATTATATATGGCAAGCATCGTTTTATATCAATAACTGTGCCAGCGTCGGGCTAAAAGATTTTAAAAAGCCTCTCAATACTTTACTGATGGTTCGTGATATTCATTAACTGTGCATGAGATACAACTTGACAGCATATAAAGGAGGGCAGGTGATTGACGATGATCATAGCCAGGGTGACTTTATTTAGTATATTACGGCTGCTAGGATGGCTACAGTCCTGGGTAGGAGCCGTGGTACTGTGGTTAAAACGCTCTCCGGCTGCTGGAAAACAACGACCCCGTCCAAATGAAAGCTTTGACCTCGGTGCTAATAGCTAATGACAGCGGCGACCTCCACAGCGTCTTGTGTTTCTGAAGTCCTCGCCTCGGCCCACATGAAAGGATGTCTCCAGGGAGCCCTGTGATTAGCACTGAGGTCGCCGTTTTGATTTGGGTCGAGGTCACGATCACAAAGAGTGGTGCATCTTCTGCCCCCCCCCCCCCCCGACACTCACATTCACTGTGTTTTAACATGGTTTCTGGTGGTTAAGTTTCTATGTTGAGCTATATTGTTAATTATTGGGCATTCGCTAAACCCCTTTCCAGAGCTGTGATTGTCTGATCGTACCTTGTAAACTGTAACTGGACACAGCAAGGTCTGTTGTGTATTTCCCCTTCTGAAACAGAGTCTGGGGGCTCTAGTGAGAGTGCTACATGGTCTCTCAAGAGTTTGGAGGGTGTTGGTTTTAACTTTAACTTTTCCAAAACCCTAAATACAATGAAAGTGTATGTAGTAGTGATCTGGCATTACTTTAAAAGTGAAGAGGGATGTTTTTAACTAATTACCTTATTTCGTAAGTTACAGGTTAAGTAGAGTTCAGAGTAACATTACCAGCTTTGTATCCTGCTCTTTATGTCACACTGTTCCTCCCTCCAGCCATATTCTCCTTCAATACCATCCCCTACCTGTCCACCAGATGCCTGCTGACTTTTTCCACCTGTCCCAGCCACCTGACCTTCCCTGCCCACCTGCTCACCTGTTCCTACTGTCCTCATCAGCTATGCAGATATTTAGACAGCCTCGGATCTTCAAAGCTGCTTAGGGTGCTCTGTACTGCTCTGTTTGGTTCGGTTCAATCAAACTCAAGTTTGTTCGTCCCCTAAGTGAGGTTTGTTTGGGCAGGTGTGAACACAGCAATCCCACTCAGGAGTGCACCAAAACAGTCAGAACAAGACCTTCTTGATCTAGGTCCGGTTACATACAAACTCTGGTGTCGTGAGAACATGTTCCGAACTTGATCCGAACTGACTGCAGTTACGTTACGCATTGTTTGGGTTAAACAAACACGAGCATTACAGTCCTGGAGAATTATTAATGTGCGCCTCCTCACGTATTGCCTTAATATGTGCATTTGGTGCATCCAATGCATCGAAACATTGTTTTCTAGTTGGAGCCGCGCCTTGTTTTCAAACTGTATGGTTTGCCTAAAATGAACAATGACAGCAATATAGTACACGATGATCAGCACTAAAATCAACCTGCGTAGTTGTCCCTCCATTGTGACATTAGAAAGTGTCACATTTATCTTGCAAGTGTACTCTTCTTCAACGTTTTGTTTACTTCCTGGATTTTTCCCCTATAGAAATTCTGACCAATCAAGAGCAGCAACATATTATATGGTCTGCTTGCAAGACAACTCTAAATCTGAAAGCATGCGTAGTCCCTTTCTAGCCTCTGTTGAGCTTGGGCTTTTGGACTGTCTCTCTGGTTTTGACCCTTGCCTGCCTCATTAATGTGTTTGCTTGTGTACCTCCAGTTTTTACAATATATCCCTTAACTATCTCAGTCTGCCTGCATTGTCTACATTGTCCCTTTTGCCCCACTCACACCAGCTGTGACACTTTGTTTGATTTTTGGGAAGTTTATTCTACTGAAACCATTTCTGCCAAATATTTGCATTAGGTTGTGTTTACCAATCCATCGATAATTCTGCATTCTCAAATCTTTTTCTCACGTAATGATGAAAACTACAGTTTGAAAGTGTTAAAGCATAAAATGAACTGCTTGTTCAAGAATGTTGAAAGTATCCAAACAACATTTTAATTACATTTTTATCTGTTATACTCATATTTATGACACAAATACTGAAGCAAACTCGCTCCAGCCTGTAACACACAAACGCTGCCTCTTTATTTCCACGTCTTCTTTTCTGAATGCAGAGCATTAGCCCCAGTCTTTTAACATTTCGCCATGTGTGCAGCCACCACATGCTTTTTTAAAACCCTGTTCAGGATTTTTGTCTGTAAATGTTAAAAAGTCACTCAGAGAGAGTTTTCAACCATTTCACAGAGGTTTAATGTTTGCATTAGCTAAAGCTACCCAGTGACATCTGATGGAAATCTGGAACCAACAGCTGGAATAATTGGCTTTCGTCACCTACAGATGTGCAGTCTGCTTTCGTTTACTTTTGTTTCTCTAATTACTGTGAATTTTGAGGGTATATCTGCCACTGCTCCCATTAATCTGCAGAGATGGAGGAAGTATACAGACTCTTTACTTAATTTAAAGTACAAACACACTGTGAAAATACTCTGTTACAAGTAAAACTATAAATTAAAAGTACATGGAAAATGTATTCAAAGTAAAAGTAGTTTAGCCAGTACAGAGAATATATATTTCATATATAAAAATTACACTATTACAGATTATATCATTAGATTATTATTACTCACAGGGAGGATTTTACATTTTAATTGTAGCTGGTGGAGGTGAAACTAATTCCAACCTATTGATGATTTTTTTCATTGTGAATTAATCTGCAGATTATTTTGTCTGTTAATTGACTGATTTTTTGGTTTGTAAAAATTATAGTGAGAAGTGTTGTTACAAGAGCCTAAAGTGCCACCTTCATAATGCTTGTTTTGTCCAACCAATTGCCCAAACCTCAACATTATTACTAATACATTACAATTATTACAATTATTAAAAGGAAAAATAGCAAAACTTCACATTTATGAAGCTGGAACCATGAAATGTTTAACAATTATCAAAATAGTTGCCAATTCAGTTTCTGTCAGTCAAATAATCTTATAGTTAATGGTTTCAGATGTATTTATTTGCAGAAATCTTAATTTGTGAGGAACTTCACCAATATTTGCATCTTGACTGAAGCCTCAGTGAGGCACATTTATGGTATAAATACCAGGAAGTTGCACTATAGCTTAATTCAAATGAGGCTGAATCTTCAAAGGCAAAGAAAAACCAAAATTACAGCTTTTCCTCAAACTCTAACTGATTTATATTTCTACTGTTTGCCTCGTGATGATTGGCACTTTTCTATTTACCACCACCATCACTGGTTGTTCCTGTCAGTAAACCGAAATGAGAATTGGCACACAAGTTTACTTTCCCCCAGATGGAGGAAATCTCATCTACTTTGATTTTATTGAGCAAGAACACTGAAAATTGTCACTATTTGGTTTCTCTGATCCTTCATACACACATTTCAGAAGAGGCGAGGAGATACCCAGATTTTGGAGAGTGGAGGAGGATGGGAGAGTGAAAGTCAAACTCTAAATACTCCATTAAAGTTATGGCTTAAATAAACTTCCAAAGCTTCATATTCTGCCTACATTTCTGGGGACAAAATCCCTTTAAGGTCCAGTGTGTAGGATTAAGTGGCATCTAAAGGCAGAAATGGTGTATGATATTCACAACCATGGTTTCATTGGTGTGTATTCACCTGAAAATAAGAATAGGCCTAACAGTTTTAATGCCTTAGAATGAGCTGTTAAGGCTGTATCTACATACAGGGCGGGTCCTCTTCCACAGGGTATGCTATGTTGTTTCTACAGTAGCCTAGAATGGACAAACCAAACACTGGCTCTAGATGCGGCCATTTGTGTTTTGGCATCGGCCACTGTGTCCACGCTAGGCACACAGGAGAAGTTTCAGTTCTGCAACCTCACTGCTAGATGTCACTAAGTCCTAAATACTAGACCTTTAAAATGTACATGTAACTAATGATGTGACTTGTAAATCCAGCTGGCTGCACCAGAGATGATTTTACTGTGTCCCAATGAATTTTGTGAATTTAGATCACTTTTCTGTTGATCAGCGTCAAAAGAGCCACATTAAATCCCCTTTACACCAATGAGGAACATCACAATACAATACAGTGATGAGATTACTTTTTAAATTAATCGTGCGGGAATAGTTAGACATTTTGGGAAATATGCTTATTTGCATTATACCTTAATGCTTTTATGCTCATACCTCATTTTAAAGGTATAAAATGCAAGACTAAATTGAATAGACTCATACAAAAGTAATCCCCCTCAATCACGACTTGTGATCCACTAGCAGTGTGTGGCCGTGTATTTATCTTTATAACCTTATTATTATTTTGCTGTGTTTGGGACGATTGCAGTAGCGCTCATCCAAGAGGAAGCTTTGAAATGCGTAGACACAGTGCCGAAAAATGCAAAAATAACGAGGAGAAACGGCAGCAGAAATGCTCATTCCAAAACAAAGGTAAGTCTGGAGTTGGTTTTCACTTCTGCTTGTGAGCAGTGAAGGAGAGGATGGGGGTTAAAAGTGTCATGGAGGTGGCCTGTTTCCTGTGAGCCACTAAGCCTAGGTGCTGGTGGTTAGCTTAGTTATTGTGCTTAAGTATCGGCTTTTCATTGCAACAAATGCAAACACAACTTTTGGTTTTCATATGGATTAAACAAACAATATAATGTTTTAATTAGTTTAATTAGTGATTCTAGAGGTGCTCATAGGTGGATTTTGTTAACATTAAACTGAGCCAGGCCAGGTGTTCCCCCCATTTCCAGTCTTTATGCTAAGCTATGCTAGCAGGCTGCTGGTGGTAGCTTCATATTGAACAGAGGGTGAGAGTGCTATCTCATCTAACTCTTGACAAGAAAGTGAATAAGCGCATTTTCCTAACACTGAGTAAGCCTCTCCATGTCTGCACAGGCGCCTGGCCTGTTGGTGGCTGCACCGGGGCAGGAGGAGCTGTAGTAATGAGTGATGGAGGCCCGTTAGTCCCGCCCCGGCCCTGTCGTCCTGCCAGCCTGCGTGCCAACCTGCTCCCAGAGACACAGGGTGAGCGGATACTGTGTGTACTGTATTGATTGGCACGGCTGCAGCTCGGGCTGGTGTCCGAGCGTTGGCACTCTTCAGCGCTGGCTGACAAACAACTTAATGAGACTCAACACCCATGCAGGCCCCATGGCTGGGTTTCTGCAGCAGCTAGTCCTCCTCAATGCCACTGTGGCATCACTCATGATGAACCTGAGTAACAGATTGTAAATAATCCAAATATCCAGATTTGGGCACTAAAACCGAGACACGTGCTGTTTCACTGCTTTGATTTCCCAGAACACCACGACACAAACACATCCATTACTTAAGTAAAGGTAGAAATACTCTGTTTAAAGGTAGTAAAGATCCCGGATTCAAACCTTGAGTAAAAGCCCTCAAGTGTTAGCATCAAAATGTACCTAAAGTACCAAAAGTAAAAATATGTTAATTGTAGTGGAGTAAAAAGTACAACGTTTCTCATTGACATGTAGTGGAATAGTATGTATGTATGCCTAAAGTGCAGTACTTGAGTTAATGTACCTATCATTCTTTCACTGTACACATACAACTTATTATGTGACTTCTAAATCAATTGGCTACACCTGTGATGATTTAGATGTGTTAAATTAAAGGGGAAAGTGTTTTGTATATTGTATATTGTGATTAATTCAGATCACTTTGTAGAGAGCTATTTTCACTTTGACATTTAAGTTTTTTTTTTTCTGATAATCAGTGTTAAGAAAAGCACACAATCCCATTTAATTCAGTGGTGTTGTAAAAAGTTACACATTCTCATCCTAAGTCTTCACATATCGCTGCTTTGTCAGTGGCCTTTCATGTCTACATATGTCACTGCTGTTGACGTTCCAGGATACTGCTTACAACGCCAGGATGTCAACAATAGGTTTAGAAAGAAACATGTTGGCTTGGCTCTACATTTATACAGGAAGCGAACACTGACCTCCTGGGTGACAGTGCGGGGTTTGTTGGACCCAGCCACCTCCCTTCCCACCCCTCTTACAGGGAATTCCAGCTCCTTATATTACTCTGTTACTAGCAGTGTTTCAAACTGATGCTGACAGCAGGGTATCATAACAACGCGACAGGTTATGTCCGGCCGCGTTACAAACTTTTGTCGCCTAGCGCAGTATCATACCGCCGTCAATGGTGACTTATGGCGTCAGGTGTCTGACGCTGAAATCACTGAGAGAGCAGCAGTATTCGACGACTTCGGAATGAGAACGGGCTGGTCTGACATTGCATCCACTCTAACTGGGGAAGGAGGATTTGATTTTCATGAGCCAATCATTGCACACCAACATATCCGCCAGAATCTAACATGTCAAGTTAGAACAGCCTGTATCAGCCTATGTATAAAGCACTTGCCACTGAGCTCCGCCAAAAATACTTTACTTTTTATGGTTAAAAGTGTCTTTTATTTGCCATAAATGTGCCATAAAAGCTCCCCAAAAAACACTAATTAAAGTTCTGTGATGATGTTGGATGGTTGGAGATGTATTTAGAGCAAGTAGCTGTGCAGGTTGCTGTGTGGGTAACTTTATTAACTTGTTAGCTGTCAGTTGCGGCTAATCCAGGTGGTGTGGTTATTTGATTCGCAGTAAGCCTTACATGTTATGTTTCATTTTGTTTCAGTGCATGTTGAGCTGCACCGTAAATAGGAGCTAGCTGCGGGGCCTGATTGTCTTGTTTTATATTCACCAGTGCCGAAATAAATGTTGGTCCAAGCTAAACAGTGACTGAGAGTGGGTTTATGAAGCGCTGAGTTATAATGATATGAATGACATCTGCAGTATCATCACACATCTCCAAAATTAAAAATAAAACTGTATGAAGTCAGAATGATCCTTAGTGAGAGTGTGAAAGGTAAATACAAGACAAGACTAATGGTTGAAGGTGATAAGATGTGTTAAACTGAGAGCACACATTATTAAATTGGCCACTTGAATTTGTGGTCTTTTTTTTCATGAGTCACCTCTCAGGATCTGTAGATTTGTGTTCTTTGTGCTCGCTGGTAGAATGAAACAAAAATCCAAGGTCATATGGACCCATTTTTGGCAAAACTATACTTGTACCACACCTTTCCATATTTATCACACGTCCATGAAATGCATAAACCTGACTAAGTAAAGGCTCATGTGCACAAATAGTGACACTACACACATGTACTGTACATGTGAATAAACATCATCTTTACAAAGGCATCTCTCTGCACTCCTCTGTCTTTCTGACTTTCTCTCCCTCTCTTTTTCATTGACAGGGTTGAGAGGAAATTAGCATTGGCTCTTAATCAGCCTCCCCCAGCCCAGAATGTGCTGATGTGCAGGACAGGGTCATGCTAATCAGGTGCCTCAGCTCCCAGGCACATTGATTTAATACTACAAACGCTTATTAATCCCCTCCACGCCTCCTCCTCCTCTTCCTCAATACTGAGCCCTTGCATCGTCCTCGTCCTGACCAGGAGGCTCGTTGCCCCTCAACCCCAACTCTCACCCCTCCTTATCAACCTGGCATCAAACATCATAGGAAAAGAAAACACTGGGAGTGGCTGCCGAGTGCGTTAAAATGTGTGAAACAATGTGCATAAACAAAGGAAATTAGCTTTGGTGGCTAAATTCAAAATTTGCAAGAATGCTTACGCAGCGTTCAGCCTGCATCTAAAAGCTTATGTGTCCTGACAACACACCTCGCAGGCAGAATGCAATTTGACTTTGAATTGATTAGAAAATAAATGCAAAGTCTCACTCCCTGGCATTTATAAACTAGAATGAGAGTGAGAGCTGATGTGTTCAGATTTGACATTTTTAAGACACCTCTGGGAATTCATTAATGAGTTCATTTGTGTCCTGTTGTTTGTATTTACACTCATTTATGTTGTCTTGATTACTTCTTTGTGGCCATTTAACTATGTTCTTTATTCATTAATCATTCTTTCCACTAAATTCACTAATTCATTTTTAAATGTTCCTAAAATCACCAAGAGACAGAGAGCAAAAAGTGCCACAACAATTTTTCCTTCAAAAAAGAATCATGTAAACTGTTCAGCCATTTAGTGTTGAAAATGGACCTGAAGCAGCTTCATCTGACATGGATTAATCTTTTAAACTATTTTGATAAACTATTAATCATTTAAAGGAACAGTGTGTAAGATTCAGGGGGATTTAGTGGCATCTAGTGGTGAGGATTGCAAATTGCAGCCAGCTGAAACTTCTCCTTGTTAGAATTCCTTCAGTGCTCTTTGTTCAGGAGGTTTTTACCAGGAGCTGGATTATCCGCAGAGCTCTCTTCCTCTCTAAAACAAAAAGACCAGGTGATTTATACCAGTAAAGACACTGAATAAAGCAGTTTCACATTATAAATCAGTGTTTCTCTGATGCTGTGCGGCACATTGCAGACGGCCTGCTTGCCCAGTGCTGCTAATGTGTGCTCACCTCATTTCTGATCCAGACGTTCAGGAGGTTTTTATCATGAGCCGAATTGTTTGCAGAGGTCCTTCCTCTCCAAATCAAACACACTTGGTGATTTGAACTGGTAAAAACACTGAATAAAGTAGTTTCACTTTACAATTCAGTGTTTCAGTGCTGTTTGGCCTGTCGCAGACGGGTGACTAGCCCAGCACCTGTTGAAGTGTGCTCACTTTTTATCTCTGATAACTTAATCTCCAGACCTTCAGGAGGATTTTACCGATCCCTGAACTCTCTTCCTCTCTAAAACAAACACACATGATGATTTAAACACACAATAATGCAATTTCACCTTTAAAAATCAGTGTTTTCCTGACACTCTTGTTGTGGAGAGGCTGCTTACTATCGTGGCTGATGCGTTTGTCCATTCTGAGCTACTGTAGAAAGATTGCGGTGCAGCATGGTGATGTCCACAGATGAGGACCCACTGCCTATGTAGGTAAAATTGTCTCATACTAAGGTAACAAAAACAGAATTCTTGTTTTTCCCGGTGATTGTATGCTAAAGAAAACATGCTTATTTACATAGCCAAATCCTACACACTGGACCTTTAAGTATTTGTTTAATGCAACAGCACCAATAATGAACTGGTTCCAATTTTATTAAATGTCAGAATTTCCTTTTTCTTTATATTTTTTGATTGTTTTGATTTTTGATTGTTGGACAAGATTATTAAAAAAAACAAGTGCTCTTATTGGAGAAAAAAGTCGATGATGTCATTTATTTGCAAAAGCTCTCGGCTTGTTTGAAAAAGTTTCAGGCTCAGGGTGAAGACAGTATTTTATTTGCAAGTGCTTGTATGTCTGATTGAACCAATCCACATATAACGTACAAAATTCAAGGCAACAGTATTTCATGTCCAGAGTCCCTTTAAAAACATCAAAATCCTTCCACTAAGAACGTTCCCAGCCTTAAATTCAATGCAGATTTAGTTGGAGAACTTGAACTGAATCATATGTCATGATCAGAAATCATCAAAAGCATCGCAGAACATAAAGGCCGTGAAGAAGAGTGTTTGCTCGCAGAGACAGAGCGGAGGGATACTAACACAAAGAGGGAATTTTCTACTTAAAAGACTGAGACTTTGGAGCATACCCACTTGATTTGTCTAACTTGTGCTTTTTGATATTTGTGGGAGCTGCAGGATGCCCTCAAACAAACACATATCAAAGGGAAAAGAGAAACAAGATTCAGACTTTCCCATCACAAATGATAAATCTCTCTGTGTTTATCACGGAAGACGGTTATAGATCTGAAATCAACACACACTTCACACACAAACAAACCCCAGCCCCACAATGTAAAGATGTGCACAGTGGTGGAGTTTAACTACGTTAATTATATTTACTCGAGTCGTGTTCTTAAGTACAGATTCTAGATACTTGTGCATTACAGGAGTATTTCCACTTGATGCTATGGTATACTTCTCCTTCACTACATCTGAGAGACAAATATGTACTTTTTACTCTACACACTACATTTGTCTGACAACTTTAGCTATGATTTTTCATCCTCCTGTCAGACAAAACAGGGATGATATCCGCACGTGTGTGTTTGTGCACTATCAGTCCCAGTAATTCTCCCACTGAGCACTGCTCTGTCATATTAACATAACATCGCGCACACATACAGATGGGTCAGTGGAACACAGTCAAAGAGCTCCCTCACACTGAAATCACTTCACATGACAGTCCCGCTCAGACAATTAAAGTTCCCTCCACAGAACACATTTCAATTACTGTAATTACCCTCCACTCCACTGCTGATGTCCCCACAGATCACGCCTGACCGTCTGCGTGACAGCCAAAGCTGAGCGCGGCCAACATCGCACATCAGCGGGGCAGTGAACGCCACACTGAGCTGCCTTAGCAAGTTTTATCTTTGGTTACACCAATATAACGAATATATTACATATAACAATGTTTATACCGCGCAACACTGAGATGACAAATATTTACTCATACGACCTTTTACACAGGAAATCTGTGTTAAACATGATAATGACAGGTCTATACAATCCTAAAAAGTATATCTCTTCCATTGAATCCATTTTAAAAGTGTTAACAAAACAGAAAAATTATATTTATATACACACACTCACTGGCCACTTTATTAGGTACACCTGTTCAACTGCTTGTTCACGCAAATGTTTAATCAGCCAGTCACATGGCAGCAACTCAATGCATATAGGCATGTCGAATTGGTCAAGCTGGTGGTAGTGGTGCAATTGTATGAGTTATTTTCCTGATACACTTTGGGCCCCTTAGTACCAACTGAGCATGGTTTAAACACCACAACCTACCTAGATTGTTTCTTTGTTGTAACAATACTTCTTGTCAGTAAATCTTATACCGTTGGAAAGCCTGTTTATTTCCCTTTTAAATGGTGCCACATTTGTAAGAAAGGTGCATTTGTGGGATGAGCAGCAGAGCTGAGTATTTGGGTTGCGACCATGAAAAATTTGCCAGATCTTCTCTGCCAATTCCAAACAGCATTTTTTGCTGTTGCTACAGACTCTTGTTTTGAGCTTCTGGTCCCCCCCAGGTGCTGATAATCAGGTGCCTGAATTCTGTAGCTAATATTCCTCTTCACTGCCTTTGTTGGCGTATTAGTACATTTGTCTCCATGTTACCAGCATCAACTTAGGATCAGCAGAATAATGTGCAAAGGATGCTGCCTGTGTGCTCGATACAAAACCAAACGGACTCCAGAATGAAAAAAAAGCACCATCATCATCGAATCATCTTTTACAGTGCAGAAAAACCAAAAACTAAATCAAGGTCTGTGATCATGAAATATGCACACAAAGCACATTGCCATGATGTGTCTGATATCAGTTTTACCTCCACCAAACAGGTTATGTTTTAACTTCAGTTTGTCAGCAGCATTACAGAGAAATGAAATCATGATCATGAAACTTGGTGGAGGGGTGTAGCATGGGTCAAGGACGAACCCATTACATTTTGGAGTGGATCTGTATCATGGGCCAGATACACAAATATTTTTTCACTTTTGTTAACATTGCCAGATAAAGGACTCGGCCTTGGTGGAGGACTGTGCTCCCTCAGTGCCCTTCTAGTTCCTCATGTTGCAGCAGCTGGAGGTCATTTTGCTTTTGATCACATGTAGCATTCCTTCTGCTTGCGACACTCACTAAATATATTGTATATCCTCAAGTACTGTACTTAAAGGGCCAGTGTGTAAAATGGGTTGAAAACCGTTGAAAACAGTGACATCAGTGGTCAAATTCTAGATTGCAGGGCTCACTCACTCACCCCTCCCGTCGGGTAAATGACGGTGGCCTCGTAGGGACAAAAAGGCTTGCGCAGACACGAGTTTTTCAGGAGTAGGTCTATCTAGCGACGAGGTGAATTTTTATTTAGAAATCTAAACCATGTTACGATATTGTAATGAATCCCTCACAAGCAGGAGACCAGAGTAGCGTTCAGCTGCAATGGACGACTTTGAACGCGATTTTGAAGAGTTTCTTGTAGCGGACACAGAACCAGAGCCACACCTGTTTGAGCCGGAGTACACAGATGAGAAACTCCATGTGTTGGAAGCTGAGCGGGTGAGGAGAGAGGCCGAATCCTCCGCTCCCATTTTGCTGCACAGAATGGGATTCGGTGCTACCATTGTTGGGGAGATATATCATCAGGAGGAAAAGTGCCGCAGAGAGTGCATCACAAGGAGTGAAGTTGCATCTTCTTTTCCTCGCAGATGACGGTTTGGGTTCATTCTCTCCTGTTGCGTGGTAAGTGTGGTCCATTCGCAAACTTTATAACTAAAAAAACTTTTCACTACTTTCTATCGACGAACTGCTGACACTCTGCTGTTTCCTCCTCTTCCTCCTTCCTTCCTCCCGCTGTCTTTGTTGGTTTATTTATACACGCGAAACGCGTTCTCTGGCTGGCTGGATTGTCCGCTCTGTCTGCCGTACATACATGGCGGTGCAAGATGGCGACCTCTCTAAAGCAAGGCCCTTGCTATACATATATATATATATATATATATATATATATATATATAAAAGCATAATTATAAGACTACGAAAACCAAACAAATTTTATTTTATAGCGATTATACACTTATATAAACATATTAATGGGTAGAATATTCAGATTCAGATTCAGATTTGATAATAAACCATGCCAAATATTACACACTGGCCCTTTAAGTACCATTTTGACAAACTTGTACTTGAGTCTTTATAGTCTCTCCAAGTTCATTCTTCCACTTCACTACATTTACTTCACATACAATAACTTTGAACATAAAAAACACATGATATGCTGATATGACATTACTGCACTACTGATCTACCCAGTAATATACAACGTGACTAAAATTGTCTCCACATTGATGAACTACAACATTTAATTGCTGTTGCATGTATTTGTTTGTGATAAGAACAGAATAATGTAATATTCTTTTTTACTTAAGTAATATTTTTAATCCAGGACTTCTACATGTAGGCTAATGGATTTTTTATAAACTGTTGTATTTCCACTTTTACTTTAGTAAAGAATCTAAGATTGGTCAAAACTGAGTCTCTACTGTTTTATTTTTGGAGATTAAATAAAGGAGACAAGCAGATAATTTGCCGTTTCTTCTCACAGTGGTGGGAATTAGTAGCTGATGAATAAATGTGTGCATGTAACACTGATCTGTGAGTGTGCAGCCGTCTTTTGATGATGCCCCAGTGACAGCCGAACACCGTGTATTTTAATCTTGCTTTAATACGAAGACGCACTCTCTCACCTCTGTGTTTTACAAGCTGCTCCGTCTCTGTTTTCCCCGTTAATAAGATATAAAGTAAGAGTGCTAAAACACTCACTCGGTCAACCAGGACAAAAATGATCTGCTTTGAATTCATTGGCCCATGTCTGTGCACTGTGTGTTTTATGTATCAGTCAATGGATTCCTTATTTGTTGCCTTGGATACGGCTCCAGGAACAGGAAATTCAATGTCACTGTGACCGGCTGGGACAGCTGCTAAAGCAAACACAAGATGAGGATGTTAACTTCTTCACCTGTCATTAACACGTCATCTATTCGTCTGACAACCACATCTTAGGTCAACACGTGATCACAGCAAAGCCCTCCTCTCTCCACATTGATGTAAATGTACAAAATAACATGAGCTACTCTCTCTCAAAGCCAGAAAACAGAGAAGTAAGACTGAAACTTGTGATATCGTAGAGTAAAAAGTCTGGAGCAGCTCTATAGTCATTTTACTTACTTAATATACTTAATACCTATAATAATACATCATCATTTATGAGTTGATTTTTATGTGGTGATTTTTGTTACTGCAAAAGTAACCAAATGTATAAAATAGATGTTGTTAAATATGAAGTCCAATATTTGCCACCAATGAAAGTGGAGTATAACTACAAAGCAGCATAAAATGGAAACACTCAAGTAAAGTACAAGTGCCTCAAAACTCAAAAGTGCTGTACTTGAGTAAATGTACTTAGTTACATTCCTCCACTACAAACTGGTAGTGAGGCTCTGCAGTGGTCGACAAGCCAGCACTGCCGCCACCCCCTGCTCTGCCCTATAAGCCCCTGCGTGTCCTGCTCCAGACCCATTGATTTTATCGGGCGACGCCAAAGCCAGTTCAGGCCAGCGTCCAGTCTGCCGCGAGGCCTCAGGGTGACACAGGCTGTGACAGGCCTGCCCTTCTGTCATCAATGTCAACGCATACTCTCAGATGAATGCATGCAAACACCAGAGGCAGAGATTAACGCTGGCTCGGGGGCAAAAACGCCTGGGAAAGTTCATAAGGAAGTTAATGGAGGGGGTAAAAATGGCCTCGATGCTGCATCAGAATATAGCTCATACTTTTAAGTATTAGTTTACGGTACAGAAGTGGGACACACTGCAGGACTCAGGGTTTCTTTTCACAGGGCTAAGTGAGAAAAACAAAGCGCTTTGTGATCTGACAAGCGAATACGCAGCATGAAGCAGCAGAAAGTGTTGTGGAGTGAGAGAAACCCACACAAGCCTTAATAATAACCATACAAGTGGCATTAAATGAATCAGCAGTGAAATGATGGAAGAGTTTCTGCACACACACAGCTGAAAAATTATTGTCGTGTATTTTGATAATCAATAAATCACCTCAGTCATTTTTCAAGGAAAGAGTGTAAAAACAAATTGAATATATGAGTTTTGGATTGTCAGTCGAAAAAAACAAGACATTTGAAGACGACACCGTGGACTCTGGGGAGCTGTGACGGCATTTCTTCACTGCTAGTTTGACATTTTATGGACTACATAAATAGTCTTTAATGAAAATAATAATGCAGCCCTAATTTATTTTACAGAGCATAATGTATTAGGGTTGCAACTAATGATTTTCTTTATCACTGAATCTGCTTGAATGGTATGAATTATTTTTTTCAATCAGTTGTTTTGGACAGTGGTGAAGGAGGTATTTAGATCCTCTTGCAATGAAAGTCTTGCGATTAAATCTTAAGAAAAAGTATAAGTATAATCAGGAATGTGTACTTAAAATTTTAAAACTGAAAATAGTGCACATCTATAAAAAAAAGAAATGGACTGAAAATCATTTAAAATAAATGTACACAATTTAAAAAAAAAAGCATTTGCGAACCTGGAACCATCAATTAATTTGTTATATTTGCACAAAAAGTACTTAGCAAATAATTTATAACAAAACATGATATTTTAGAAGCTTTTTATATGTTTTGTGTGCAAAAATCTTAAGCTGTTAAGTAACTGAAGCCGTCAAATACTTGTTACAAGTAAGTCGTTACATTCAGCCACTGGTTTTGGTGTATAAAATCTTTTTAAGAAATTTCCATAAAAGGAGAATCCCTCAAATTGCTCATTTTGTGCAGCCAACAGTCCAAAACCTTGAGATATTAAATTTATTCTCACGTACGTCAGAAAAAAAGCAGCTGGAAGCAGTTGGGATAATTACTTTACTGATTAATAGTTGATCGAAATTGTTGCTTTAATTAATTATGATGATATATAAACCAGCGTGTATCCATAGGCGTCCCTCCTTCCCTCACATGATCTTCATCTCTGTATTACACTGATTTGATGTCTTTCAGTTTAGCATTAGTAGCTTGCATAACTGGGCGTTTTCTTCCCCTCTTTCTTCTCTCTCAGCTGCTTAGCGCCCAGTAGAGCAGTGGATGATGGGAGCTCCGACACGGCATGATCTAAAAACCCACTGGCGCTTTAGTGTGCCTCAGCTGGCTTATATAACCCCGTGTGGATGTGCAAACTGCCTTGCTATTGGGAGAGCTCACAGAACAGACACACAGAGAAGCTACTGATATGTGGTGTGTTTGTATGTCTGTGTGTGTGTGTGTGTGTGTCAGGGTAAGGACAGCGGATCAGAGTGTGTGTGTTTGATGAAGCGGGGGTGCATGTTTAGCAGAATATAGTCAGATTTGTGTGTTTTCTGCTCAGCACCAAATATCTCCCTCCTCTTCTCTGAACTGTTTGATGACATCACCGGTGTGTCCCCTCGATTTTTTTGGACCGGCGAGCTCCCCGACAATGATGTCACTTCCGCTGGGGCCTTCACCTGAAGTGACATCATTGTTGCATAACTATCCTCCCCCCTCTCTCTCTTCCTCTCCCGCATGTGAGAGCAGAGGCAGCTTTTCTCTGTCTTTGGCCACCCAGAGGCGCCGTGAAACTCCTCATTATGGAAATACCAGGTGTGTGTCCGTGAAAATGGAAATGGGCAGATATGAAAAATACATCAGTGGGGTTTAATCCGCAGACACCCACCAAGATGTCCTCTGTGACCTCTTCATGCCCCCATTTTTAAACAGCGTAACGTTTTGAATCGTCAGGTCCCTCTTTCAAGCCCGAGATGACAACAGGAACTGCACAACTCCTGACATGAAATATTCTGGGTGTGAGGGTGAAGAGAGGCAGAGTGTGAGAGACAGCGATCGAGAGAGGCCTGACCTATATAAGAAGGAGGCTGAAATATTTATGGATGTGAGTGTCCTAATTGGCAAGCCACTGGGAGCACTGCGGCCTTCTCCTCCAATCACAGCCTGGGAAGAGGTTAAGACACACACACATACTCATGCAGACAAGCGTCGGTGGTCCGAGGGCCCGAGCGAGGCCTCTACCCCGCGACCCTGTCATCCCCAGACTGAGAGACGCCTCTTCGTAAAGACAGATCTGCCTTCGCCAGGGCTCCGGCATTGTTAGAATCATTACCAGAGCTGTTATCATAACCGTCCTCTCTGGCACATATGGACGGGAACAACCGCTCAGAGCGCTAAGTCAAACACAGCCTAATTGGCTGGGCTTAATCTCCAGCACTGTCACGCACTGCTCGGCTCTCCGAGAGGCCTCAATTACTGTCCCCGCTGATGGAGACGAGGAGACGGACAGACACTTTCTGACTTCTAGTTTCAAACCACTGCAGGCTGCAGCAGAGCGGGGGAGGAGGAGGAGGAGGGAGGGAGGAGGGGGAGGAACCACATCACATCAGGGGTCAGCAGGGACTAAAGTTAGCAACTGTTGTGGCATACTATCAAATAAACCAAAGAAATCCATTTTACTCCACTGAATTTACACATCAGAGTCTGTCTCCAGGTGTTCAGGAGCACTACTGCGTGTGTGACAGTACTTGTGTAAAGCCTTTAGTGTCTCCAGAGAGAGCTGTGTGTAGTGTGCTAAATGTCCCCAACTCATGTGATGTCATTTAAGCCATCATCAGTTGGGTCTAAAGACTAGAAGTCCAAAGGAAACTCTCGCCCAGTGATATGAGGAGTCCTTTAACTGGTCTTAAACAAGTCCAGAGCCTCCACGTCTACATATCACGTGATATGTATTCAAAACATGTAGGAACTAAAAAGGCACTGAGAACACAGACCAAAGGCCATATCTCACCATTTAAAAATGCAAAACATAATTCATGTATCTGCCCCGAGATTTGAATCTGCTCCAAAATGTAATGGGTTCTTCCTTGACCCAGGCTACACCATTACTACAAGTTTCATGAAAATCTGGCCAGCAGTTTGTCTGTGATTCTACTGACACACAGACAATCAGGTGTGATGTTAAAATGGGGCTCAGACATTGATTAAAAGCACAGATATTTCACACCACATGCAAAGTTTAGATGACGTTCAGCTGAGGGGCTTCATGGCAAGTAGCAGACACACACAAGCCTGTGATGATGTTACTACGTTAACGAGCACATGGGCAACACTTCAACAGTGACTCGGTGATAATGTAGCTAGTCACCCTGCTGCGTTGATGCTAGTGGTGTGAACACAGCATTAAGCCTACCACTGGCTTACATTAGCGAGCCAGCTAAGAACACACAACATTAAATTACAACTTTGGAGTCTCATTTCTCCTTTGATTAGGCGATATAAATTGATTATAATGAAATACAAGCTACAAACTGTTACAGAGAGTAATATGACTGTATTACATGTGTTTCTTTTAAAAAATATTTTTCCAATGCACTGATGCTTTCCAAAAAATGTTCTTAATAAAAAGCTGTTTTAACAGATTGTCTCCCAACATTGGAGACGTCCAAAAAGAAATTCCCTCTGATTGGACCACAGCAGCAAAACTGCAACATTTCAGTTAAACTAAATTAAAATCTGCTGAAGTGAAAGTAGATTTACTGATCTAGTGTGTGCATGAAAAGTACATAAAAAGCAATTTAAAGTGTTTATAACTGGTTACTTTCTCTTTTCTACACAACAGCTGAGAAGAGCTGTAACCATAGAAACATTTTTTTGCTTGCCTCTGTTGCTACACTGTGACGGTGACCATAGAAACGACTGTCTTCAGCATCAGTTAGCTATAGTGCAGCAAAACAGTAACCATAGCAACATGAACATGTAAGATCACCATTCATTTTAACCATCATTTCTTTAAAAGCAGCACTGGATACAACTTTTCAGTGTGAGCACAAGACGTTGCCGTTTGACTCAATGGGTCTGTAATTCACAAGTAAACGTCTCAAACACATTAATTGGCCAATCAGAGGAGAGTATTGAGCTCATGATACTAACAGTACATCACAAGCTCAGAGTCATTGTTGTGATTTTTAGGATTAGCAGGCAAATGGGTTCGACAAGCATCTCTGTCTTGCTTGCACAAAGGGAAAGAGAGCAGAAATCAATGGGCTGTGTTTACAGGGTACACAGCCGACTGTAACACTGCACGTTATGTTACACACAGCCAAGCAGTAAAAACAGACGAGCCGCTTGGCAGGACTCAGCCTGGCCGGCCTCGTGCTAAGAGCAGGCAGAGACAGCAGTGACACACGGGCCAAGAGCAGTTACTGGCACCGTGCTCCAGTCTGGGACGGAGCAAAAAAAAAGTGGGACAGATTTAACCAGACTGATGTGATTTATCTTCATGGCCAAACACTTGAGCAGAAAAAAGGCCAACAATCTAACGTGTAGACAGGATTTCTCTGTGTGGAAATAGGGAGAGAAGATACTCACGTAAGAAGTACTCAGATGGGTCCGCTTCATAATCTGTTTCCTCAGGAAAGTGGTCTATCTGTTTACACATCCCTTTGAAGTTTCCTGTTGGGAAAAACAGAAACAAAAGTTCAGCGGAGTTCATACAAGAAGACACCAACAAGACAAACAGCTCATCTGTAAACTTTTAACCTTTTAGTCACTCTTTGCAGTTTCTTGAATTGTCAGAACAGTTAATAGAGGAGCCTGTTCTCTGGTCATGGCTCTCACACAGACCAGGAGATGCTCTTCAGAAAGCAGACCTGAGCACCAGGCCTCTCCGGCAGCAGGTGGCGGCTTGTAAACAAGAGCAGCGCAGCTGGTGCGACCTGGAGCCGCTCCAACTGCTGTGCACGGGGAACCTCATCTCTTAATGCTCGTTCATTTGGCTGACACCTCGCCGTCCAGCCACTCTGTCCGTCCAGGAAGCAGCATGCTGGCTTCCCTCTCCCTCCCACTTCCTCCTGTCCGCTCTCCTCTATTTGCAGCCTCTCAGCGGAGTTTTGGCGTTGATGAGGTCACTCAAGGTGGCGTGGCGGGGGAGGCGCCCATAAGGCGACCATTACGGCGACCTGCTGCTGCAGCGAGGAGGCAGATGCCTGGGCGTTTGATTGGACCAGATTAGCGTTTCATTAACTTCTTCATCTCCTCTCCCTCCAGTGTCCCTCTAATTAGGTGAACAGGTGTTGGTTACCATGGCGCCAGGTGTTGCAGAGAAGGTTTTGGCAGTGAAGCATGATGGGCACAGCGGGGTGCGGTTATTACTTTGTGAACGGCCCACATGCAGCGGAGAGAGAGAGACCCCCCGGAGATGACCACTCAGACATTAGAGAGAGTGTCACCTGGAAAAAAAGAGCCATCAAAGCATCGTGGAGCTGCTCTCCCACCTGCGCGCAGCGTTTGTGTCAGAGCTACCTGCGGGTTGGCAGCCGCCACCGTCTGTTCAGAGACTCAGCTCAGGACGGATGTATTTAGATGTTTGTTTTGATTGTCTCAATTTAATTTGGCAAGTTTCCAAACAAATGTGACACAAAATGTGACAGAATTTCCAGAAAATCAGTAAAGAAAATGAGATTTACTGTTGGATATACAGTAGGACCTCAAACGAGGGAAACGTGGTGAACATATTGCATTTCAGTTACTTTCTGGTGTGTTTTTTTACTGGAAGCTTGAGTGATGTTTAGGTCACATTCATCATTTATTTGCATTCCATTGCTTTTTGTTTTCATGGATACACCAACTTTTCCACCTCTTCCATGTATAAAAACTTTTTGCTATATTCCTTTTTTATGTCTCTGCACGGGCAGCAGCTGTGCCCGGAGGCATTATGTTTTTGGGTTGTCCCTCCGTCCATCTGTCCTATACTCCTGAACGCAATATCTTAAGAGGGCCTTTCTTCAAATTTGGCACAAACACCCACTTGGACTCAAAAATTAACTGATTAGATTTTGGTGGTCAAAGGTCAAAGGTCACTGTGACCTCACAAAACACATTTTTAGCCACAAGTCAACAATTCACACTCTGATTATGACAAAAAAAATCACATAAATGTCTGATAGGACAAAATGATGACATTTTATATCTCAAAGGTCAAAGGTCAGTTTCACTGTGACATCATAATGATTTGCAAAACCCCTTTCTCTCCATTATTTAATGTCATATCTCAGGAATAGAAGAACATTTGGTCAGATTCTAAATTGATGACACCGATCTTGGGTGTCTACCTTGAAACTGTGCTGACAGATCCTCTGTGCTGCCGGGTTGAAGATGTGTGAAGCATCCATGTTTTATAATTTGTAGTTTCTGTGCAGCAACATCCATATTTGAAGCGTTGTCAACAACTGTCAATTGTCATGGCTACATATGAGTCTGGACAGACATGGATGTCAACTGTAACTGCAACTTGACGCGGAGCCATACAACCATGAGGTGGTTATTCTTGTTTTGAATTTAATATATAATTTAATATTTAACATACATTTATATGTGCATTCAAAATAGGTGGATAGAAGCCCATATTTCTACAACATGTCTTTAGTGATGACTATGGGAACCTCTGCATGAAAAGCACACCAGCCCTCCTTAATGGACACATCATCTGGCAAGTGTCCATTCAAATGTGGCATGAAATTGAACCTAATTTCTAGAAAATCAGTAAAATAGAATGGGAATTAATATCCACTGCTGCTGGATGATCCGTCACACCTCTAGTGATGTAAAACCACATGAAAAACATGATAGAAATTTGATGTTTTTGTTTGTTTCATGTGTCAATATGAGGAAAATTAGTCTCCTCATTGCTACACACAGATCTGTTGTTTTGGTGGCAGTCACAATCTTAATGTATTTCATCATTTCATTGCCCTTTGATGCATTTTGCTTTTACGGACACACCAACTTTTCCACATCAGCCAAGCATAAAAACTTTTGTCACAATATTTTGTGACGTCACTCAGGAATTCTATGTGTAAATTAGATATATTTGCGCATATAAACAGGTGGATAGAAACACACACCTCTACAATGTTTCTTTAGTGGTAAGTCTGCATGAAAAACCCACAAATCCTCAATGGACACGATGAGATTTTGCAAGTTTCCACTCAAATGTGATGCAAAATTTAACATAATTAAAAAAAAATAAATAAAAGAAAATGAGAATTAATGTCTACTACTGTTGGGAGAATTGTTCAACCACAAACAAAGAAAAATCCACATAAAAATATTGCATTTTAGTGTGTTTCATGTTTTCATTTGAAGAGGATTACAGTCTCTTCATTTTGTTTTTGTCATTTGGGTGGATGCTTTGGTAATGTTTAGGTCACATGCATCATGTGCATCATCATTTATCTGCTTTCCATTGCACTTTGGAAAAATTATAAATTTAAAAAAGCATGACAGAACATTACGACAAAAATGTACACTTTGCTAAGGTGGTGTCAAAAAATAATTAAAATGCAGCACTCAGATTTTTTTTTTTTTTGGATAAAGCGGAAAATGTATATATGCATATGAACAGGTGGAGAGAAACACACACCAACACAACAATACTTTAGTGGTGAATGTGGGAACCTCTGCATAAAAAACCCACTAATCCTATATGGAAACAATCCAATGTACCAACTATGTGTGTGTGTGTGTGTGTGTGTGTGTGTTCAATCCTTTCTCCCACCGTCTCTATCTCTGGCCCATAATCAAAAAAACACTTATCGATTTTCATCAATAGGTTCTGTGGCAATTAGGACAAGAGAGCGGGAGAGATAAAGACAGAGGAAAGCAGGGAGAAAGACAACGTAATGGGACGGAGGAGGAGAGATAAATATAGGAAGGGCAGGGAACAGAGAGGTTTTGAAGGACAGAGAGGGAAGATGAAGTGGGAGGTGGAATACATCAAGTTTGAGTGTCACAGTTTAGGCCTCAGTAATTGCTGAGCCATGAAAAAGCCCTCCAGAGTTTAACGGACCTGCACAGGTTTGAACTTGATGCTCTGACACACGACATACAGCCCGTCTTTCAGCAGCAGACTGCAAGATTAGAGAGCTGGGCTCGTTCCAATCAGCTGGAAGGTGATCTCTGTTAACTAGCGCCGCAGCATAAAGCTCAAAGTGATCCTCCGAAGCTCCGGTGAAGCTAGCTGTAGCACGCCATCTTTCAGATGTGAGCTGGTGCATACTGTAGGTGTAACCCCGCCACCTCCTGCAACTACTCCCCCAGGCTGCTGCTGGAAATAACAATATGTTCCTCTTCAACTTGCCGGCTTAAATAAGCTCTAAGTAAGTTGTATTTCCAGGAGAGGAGGAGGGAGGGGAGAACACACTTGTGCCGCCTCTCCGAGCATATTTCACTGAAAGATGACTTGTGTTTACATACGACTACATTGCACGCTCCCAGTGGAGCTGTCTGAGCAAACTAGCAGCAGCAGCAACCCACAGAGCTCCGTGTGTGTGTTTGTGTGTGTGTGTCTTAACAACGTTATCAAGTGGGTGTAAGATTTGGTTTGCAGCTGGCCGTCCCATCCGCAGTTGTGCGATTTGTAATAGCAGCTGTGGAGAGTGGCCTGTTGGGGGAACCACTTCAATTAGCGTGCTGAAAGATTTATGTGACACTTAACCGCTCCAAACGGTCCTTTTCTTGTAAGACATGTAAACTCAGCAGGCTGGTAAATGTTTTATAATGGCATTTTCATTTCAGAGACCTCCCCACGTGAGTGCGAGCGCAGGGCCGACGCGTGGAGTGAGCCGTCTGGCCATTAGGAGCTTTGGCAGGGGGGGCCGCTGCTGAATGGAGAGGTGTTACCGGAGGCTCAGGTGTACAGTGGGTCAAAACACTTACTGCTTAAAGAGAAACACCTGTATTGCACTTTCAGCACTGGATTACTACAAAGGGCTCTGTGTTTAAAGTCACATGAAAAGGGGCAGGAGAGCGACATTTAAAAGAGCTTTAAAGATCCCAGATGTTTTGTTAAATATTAAATTAAAGCCTCAAGAATCAGGCTGCAGGATTTGGACTTGACACCAAAACAAGACTAAGGAGTCTACTTCCATGCTCACAACTCTGTGACGCTGTTCTTAAATCAGACTGTTAGCATTGTCGTTGTGAGAACATTAGCATTATAGAAATAGAATGGGTGGGAGAGGCAAAGAGAGACCGCGTGGATAAACAGCGTGTAGATCAGTATATTTTCACATCTAGGATTTATTTCAACCAAACCAGAGTTGGTGATACTAACTAAGTGAGCATAGCGTTAGTTCAGGCAGGACATGATGTCAAGCTCAGCTCACATCCCAGCTAGGAGTCAGCTGATAGATCACATGATTCCTTTCTATGCAACCAATTGGCAAATCTCATTCAGGGCACCCTATTTAAACTGCTCTGGCCTGCCTACTGTTGCTGCTTCCTCAGCAAGCCGCTTTACATCCTGCCTCCACCCCAGCTCCTCCTTTTATGTTGTGTCTGACTTATCAATGTCATTTCTGTTGATGCTGCTCTGTTCTGTTCCTGGGGGTCTTTGCTGCTGCTCTCCTTGCCTTACACCTTTCATGTAGGCACATGGAAGGGCAGGGATGTTTGACCCGTAGGCATTTTGTACCAGTCAAATAACCATGGCATACAACCCAATGTCCTTTCTACTCTCGTTGTATTTCATAGCAATCCATACAGTGGTTGTTAAGACATTTCACTCCAAACTGCAAGCATCAAGCTCATGGCATCACCAGAGGAAGAGTCACTAGAGAACCATCCCTTGTCAACCACTATCGGACAATCTGTCCAGTGGTGAGAATATTACAGTATGTCAGTCTGGATCAGAGTGGTGGACAGACAAATAGACTGTAGGATGGTGCAACCTGTGTTAAAACGTTTTTGAGCCTGAAGACAAACAGTAAAATTCAGCTCAGTAGGAATTAAATACAGTCAGGTTTTAATATCAAAATTCAAAGAAGCCAAAGGTTTTGTGTTAATTTTTCGGAATTGAATTCTCTAAAGACAAACATTATGACGTGAAGAATTTACTAACAAGGTGAAACATGCTTTTCCTGACTTTAAGGGCAGCGAGTCAAGCTTATTTTTGTAGTTTTTAATCACTGTTAGAGCCTCGGAGGATTTACCCTACAAATGAAAAATTAAACCCTCTGAACTCTAAACCCTCGTCGAGAACAAGGTTTTAGGGTTGGGTTGAAATCCAGACGGTAACTGTAGCCCGCTCAGCCAGACTGAACGGTATAAATCAAGTGGTAATAATTTGTAGAGCTGTCATTAAAAGAGGAGGCAGGTTATGTGAGATCTCCTGCTGGGATCAGACCATCACCAAACCCCCTCTGAGTTTGCGTTCAAGGGGAGGATGGGGGTTTTGTTCAGACTTACCCTATCAGCCCAGTCACCGCTGGCCACTGTGCCCCCCTATAGTGGGAATGAGCTATGGGCTAACCTCGTGCCCCCTGCGTCCCCTCCCGTCCTCTGCAGCCATAAAGCACTTCATTACCACAGAGCCTGGAGAGACACAGAAGCACTCAAGAGTGGAGTGCAGTGGAGAGAAGGGGGTTGTTGTGGAAAAGAGAAGGAGGGGGATGTAGATTTATCGTTGCCCACCACAGTGAGGCTCTGGGTCTGCTCCTGAGGGACCCGGGGTTTATCCGGTCAGCGTCGAGCCCATTTTCAGGCCTCCGTTGGCACATAACCACGAGGAGAAGCTATTCCTGGGCTGGTGACGTTGCTGTGTTGCTCTTTTTTCATGTTTTGAAAAAAGAAGCTTTCCCCTGGCTGATGTTCAGGTGCAGGGCTTTGGAGCAGCTCCAGCTGAGGCAGACCTCGGCATAATGTGGACGTCTTCCAAGGTTTAGGTGTTGACTGGTTAAAAGAGGTCTGTGATGCAGCTGAGAAGGCTTTTCTAATGTTATCGACACCATGCGCTCGTCCCCTGGCTGCTGGTCATTAGACGGGAACAAGAAAGGAAATCGCCCATATTCACTCTCGCCATCTTTCTCAGAGTGGGAAGTTTCTGGCCTGCTGCTGCTGCTGCTGCTGCTGAGGATTTCTGGCAACTTAAACCCATTTCTCCCTCCTTGACCCTCATAGTGGACACTATTAAATGAAAGTCATGAAAGTGTCATGCTGAAGCCTTCTGGAAATGACTTGCCTGCCTGTTATTATTTGTGCAACAGCTAAACATGGGCTAATCTATCTTTTAAACAATCATTAGGCTCTCTCCCTTGATGTTTTCTGTGGTTCTAACATGCTCACAGATGTATCGCCCCATCTGATCAGCTTACTTCTGAAGGTGAAGTAAATGATATCTCCAAACAAAGGTGTAAATGTGTCTACAAGTTCATGTACTGTAGCATATAATTTGGCTCTGTTTTTGTGGCGGCGCACTGCTCGACACAGATTTTCCTGGCCTCTGAATATGAAGAATTTTCTCTGCCCGTCTGTGCGGTATATGTGTTGCAGAGTGCATGTTTCACAGGTGGGAGGTTCATTCTAATGAGGTAGCGTGAAGATAGTTGTTGGTATTTCGGTGGGAACTGGATCCTAGACAAGAAAGTGAATAGACGTCTCAGAACCACCTTTGTTTCTGGCACAACGTCATTCCGCTGCTAATCTGATAATTTTATTAACAACAGTAAACTTTACACAGCTGCGCAATAACTTATGAAAAGCTTCTCCCTCAGTTCATTAAATCCCAGGAGGACAGCAGGACAGATACGTTGATGAATCTGCAGCCTCTGATTTAAGAAGTGCCGCGTCAGAGTGCAGTGTCATTACGCACGGCCGTCCATTGTGTTTACCTTCATTAAATCACCTGCAAATGACACCAGGCTGCTACAAATTAACCACACAAACCTCTACCTGCCCAGTCGGCACAAGAAAATGTTGGCATTATACATTGCTGCAGACTGTAGAAAAATGGATGGAAGAGATGGTGGATGACGTGACACCTAGTTGAGACATGATCTTTTCCTAACCATAACCAAGTGTTTTGTTGTGCCTAAACAACAGCATTGACGAAGGCATGTAAAGTTTCAACATATCTGCTTCATTATGATGTATACATTTTACATATTCGTGGTTTGCAGAATGTACAATGCCAACATTGATCCTTGTGATTGGGTTGCCTCTACACATCTGATCATTTCTGTCACAGTCTGACAATCACGCCCACCGGATGCAGTGATTGGTCAGGAATGTAGAGTTGAGTGTGTGTGTGTGTGCAGGGTTCTCAAGCTCTCTTTTGTCATTCTTTCATTTATTCTTTCCACTTTTCATGCAAACGACCGAGTGCAACACTGTGAATACCTCTGAGGAAAGATTGCCTGAAAATATGTGTTGTTATCTCTGTGTTTAAATACTTATATTTCTTTCCTCTATGACAGTCAGCCTTTCACCCCACCTGTAAACACTTTAGCCTGACAACATATTCAGATTAATCTCCATATGAACTTGGTTTTTTTTTTTAAAGCATAACTCTCGCTTTATAGCTGTGTGCTAAGTGCTTACAGCGTAACTACTGAAAGGTCAACTTCAGCTGTTTGTGTTTTGCTGGTGGAGATTGTTGACTGTGTGTTTAGCATGATGCAAGCTGAAGAACGGCTCGGTGATTTTTCCCCTCTCAGTAGTGCACATGAAAGACTGTACACACAGTTACTGTATGAAATGTAATTAAAGCATGATGTGGTCTGATCATGTACAATACGTCCATCTGGTGTTGCAGAGATGCTTTTGAGAGCTGAAACCGGATGCATATCAAAACTTGCACTGTGGTAAGTATCAACTTTGCCAACCTGACCTCTACACACCCAAAGGACACTGAAGTTTGGCATGGGATATAAATAATTAGGAATATAGACTGGACTGGAATTCAGGTGCAACTTTATGCAACAGAATTTTTTCCACAAAAACTGAATTCAAACATAACCAGATTCAAACACAAGCAAGTACTGCCGAATTTGAAATAACTGAAAACACTGAGTTGCCGCATCTCTAATAAATGTGCTGCTGTTGCACTTGTGCGGTCACTGTCACTGCCACTATGCCTGTGTCAGATCCAGCACACCCCATCATACCCAGAGTGCATAAAGTCCTATCTCTTCACACTGTATTCCCACTGGCTAGCATCACACTGTACATATCTGCAGGTGGGAAAAGTAGCAGAACCGGAAGAATCCTTCCTGGACGCCTGAGGAGAGAGACATCCTGGTTGGGCCTGCCCACACACAAAACCCTCAAACAACAATCAAACATGATCACAGCTGCCACAGTGCTGCAGACAGAGACAAAGGTTTGATGAAACACAAACACGGAGGAGGTGCATGATGGGAAGGGGAGGGTGGAGTGAAGGGGGGGGGGGGGGGGGGGGTCAGGAGGACTCGACTGAGTAGGAGGTGCCGTTTAAAAAGAGTTAGAGAGAGAGAGAGAGATTCAAGCCCACTTCTGATTCGTCAGTGGGCGGCATTCTCAAAAACTTTCCAGGCAGCCACAGAGTGCGTCAGCATCCAGAACCCCCCCCTTCACATCCTCCTACTCCCACCTCCATCCTCAGTCCCTACGGCAGCCGTTGCCATGTGGACATCAGAACTGTTCGCTTCGGTTGCCATGGATATAGCTATCTGGGATAGGGGAGGATCACATGGACGGAGCCGGCGAGGTGTCTTTAACCCCTGGACACACAGCAGCTTCTGTGACACAGCATGCAGCATTAGTCAGCTGCTGTTACAGCACCAGCGCGGCAGCCTGCGAGCTTGCGTTGGCTGCACACAGCAGCAACCTGCAGTCAGGTGTGCTATACGTCCTTTCGGGTCAAACACATAAGCGAGATTATAGCACCGGGCAGCCAATGGAAAGAGATATATTGCATGCACGGGTCATTTAACCGCACAAATGAACACAAATGGCCTCCTCAGGTCTGGCGTTGCAGCACTCTCATACATGCATGTATAGGTATGTGCTTATAAATCCCCTGTGGATGAAAAGGTAATGGGTTCACGCATGTTACACGCTGACATCTTCTCCCCCCCTAATGAACAGCCGCCCTAGCAGCAGTGACAAGAGCCCTAATCGCCTTATTCATCTTCATAATCACACCTTATTCATCCTTATAATCACTATATTCATCTTGGTAATGACCCCGCTAAGGCAGGGAGGCCCGTATGCACCGTCTCCCCCTCTCCCATCACACACACATTACACAGATGTAGCATCTCCGGCTCTGAAAACATGCTTTTTTCATGTCAGCGCCGCAGCAGAACTGTTGTGTGAGGACTTAAAGACACAGTGAAATGACAGTTAGAGCATCTTTAATCTGAGGTAATGTGACGTGTTTCAGAGTGAAACTGAATATGCAGGCAGGGTATAATTTCGGGAGGCATCCGATCAAATCGTTCCGGGATTTAAAAATGGACGATGCTCTATAAAAACCTTTGTAAAGGCCTGTTTGCTTCCACACACACCTCCCTCACTAGGAGGTGGAGGAGGAAGCACAAATGAATAAATCCCAGTCATTTAGATGGCAACCATTGCCTTTTAGAAATGTAACTGACATCCTGGCATACTTCCAACACGATATCATGAGCTACCAGCGTCCATCACTCTTAACTTTCTGTCTACACCGGAAGTGTGAATTTGTTGTGTGGATTGACATCTGCAGCTTGTCTCTACATTTGAATAAATATCTGACCAGTTCTAATGTACAGTGTGATGGTCTGGCAGAGCTGCAAGATCATGAGGGAGTTTCTTTCATGGCAGTCAGACAAACATAAACTGCTAATTACATACATGAGGTCAGTTCTGACATTTGACCTGCGATGGCATACAATCTAAGGGAAATGGTGTCTGTTAAAGGGTGCTAAAAACAGACATATAGCTGGATTTTTAGTCATTGATGTTACTACAACTTTCAAGGGGATTTTAAACAAGTGAACAAATTAGTTTTTCTTACTTCTGAAACATAACCCATAAGTTCTGCTTTCACTTCTCTCTCTATATGATGAGAGAGGTTAGCTGTTTTCTCCAGATCCCATTTGATAGGACGTAATTTATGCATTTATGTATACGCCCCCACATGCAGGATGAGTCATCAAAAATATTTCAGCATTATACAGAAGGAGGAGGGAGAGGGATTTATCATAATAATAAATGATCGAAAAATGCTTTAAAAATACATATTTGACATGTATGAGAGCCGAACAGTTGAAGCACGTGCACAGTTTAGGTGCCTGAGAATTTGTCTTCAAATCTTCAAAAAGTATTTTTTTATGACATTAAACATTCATGACTAAAAAAGCAGCAATACAAACACCTTTAGGTATTATTAATTTAGGTCTAAACTGTGTTTAAATGCTGCACATTGAAAACCTGGGAGCAACAAGAATACAATATTAGCAGCTTTGCAAATAAAGATGCATCTTGCAGGCGGTGGAGAAGTTGGCAGGTATGTAACGCAGCAGCTGTAGCTGTAGGTGATGTGGGAGGCAGACTAATGGAGGCAGCGAGGTGCCGTCAGGTTTCGGCTCGTTGGAGGATGACTGACAGATGTTAGACAGTCATTTGACCTCCCACGGCTCGGCTCGGAGCGCTTCCCCCAACAAAGCCGCTCCTCTCTGCCCTTAATGCTGGGATGTCCGCACCACATCTGCGTCTATCTATGAGCTGCTGCAGCGGTCTGTGGGTCTGTTTACTCCTGAGATGATGTGTTGATGGAAAAGAAATAGGAAGGGAGGAGGAGCCCGCCTGTGGTCCACCACCAAAAGAGCAGCGAACCTGTGGGGCCAGAAGCCTCTCCGTCATATCCGTTTCATCCCGCTGCTTTCTCGACTCCTCTCTTCAAATCACTCTTTATTTATAGCCTCCTGTTTTTATACTGTATCAGGCCTTTTCCACGAAGGAAACCAAATCTCTAAACTAAACTAAAATAGATATTGTTTCCTCTGTGTTTCCCTCCACTTTCAGGGCAAGTTCCTCAACCTTAACTGCTCAGGATCTGGAGCTAAACACAAGTTCCAGGTCTCGGGGGAAAGATATGCAACTGTTAATATGTAGCATGGCAGTTAATAATGCAGTCGAGTAAAGTACAAATAACTTAAATATGTACTCGTGTTAATGTACTTAGAGACATTCCACCACTGTCCAGGACACGTATTTAGACAAGCGATGCAAGGTAGATTGTTTTAGATACAGGTAATATTCAGATTTAAAATACCTGATTTAAAATTGCTGCCTGGTCGTTTAAAAAACGCTCCTCCCTGAAAGACAGACAGCATCAGGTGATTCAGACAGTGCCCTAAACAACATACTATGTTTAATGTGTTACATGTTTAAGTGCCGAAGCCCGTTAGCAGCCGGAGTAACTGTGACAGGAACAAAGGAGGAAGTCAGGTGGAGTTGTTTTAGAGCGACAAAGTCTCTGTACAGTGGGGGTCAAGGTGGTTGGATGGGTCAGACTCAAACATGGGAGCCTGCTGTTAGTTTCCTGTTTCCAGCCAACACCCAACAATGACATCAAAGCTCCGTGAATATCGGCAAAGTTGTCAATTTAACCCAAATTGTCAGAAGTGTGGAATCGAGTCACATGACTTGGACTTCAGTCAGACTTGAGTCACAAATTTGATGATTTTAGATTCAACTTGACAAAATCAATAGACTTGCAACCCGACTTGAACTTTAACACCAATGACATGTGACTTCAGTTGGACTTGAAAATACTTTTACTTGAAAATACCTTTACCCAAGCCTGAAGATTAAAAAGTAAGCTATTTAAAAGGTGTGCCATGAATCAGTTTATTCCCTTTAATTTTCAGAATCAACAAATGTTCATGCTATTCATTCCCAAGTCGACACTAACTCCCTCAGATCCACTTTGTTTGAAGCAGTCTGACAGCATCCAATAAAGTTGCAGGAGAGAACCACCAACACTAAAGTAACGTTACTGATTGCGAGTTGTAAAAAAAATGATTCCAAAGATAATTTCATTTGCGTACAAAAACTACACAGTGGGCAACAAGAACAAAGTACAAAGACTTGAGACTCACTTGCGACTCGAAAACAATACCTATGTACTATCTCTGCAAATTACATTTCCCTGAACCTATACCCAAGTCTTTTTTGTGCCTAAATATAAAATTAACATTAACATTAACTATAGCATTGTCCCATCGTAACACCAGTTTTATCAGTGTTTTGTAACAGTTTTGGAAACAGATGAATAATGGTGTTAGGCTGCAAAACACTTGTTTGTGTCCTTCTGGGGCTCCATGGAAAAACAATGTATTTTGTTGTTAAATTTTGGGGACATATTTTCTGTCTGCACAGTGTTTTGGAGTAACGTGGAAGCGGGTCTGGTGTACTCTCATTGCCCTAATCTGTAAACCTCCATATGTGTGTGGGGCTCATCTATTCATTTAAGAATACTGATGAACTACTGAACAGTCATCGAAACAGCATTAGATTCACTACTGAACAATGCTGATGTCTGTCCTGCATCCAAACTGATGTTGCCTTTTCAGTGATGTTATCCAAAATGTTCTGCTCTGTCAAACACAGCAGAAATGTAGTCAGACCCTAGAACCTAATGCGTTCTCAAAGGTTCAGGTTATGGAAACTCCAGGTAACAGGTAAAGTTCCCATAGTGAAAGAGTGATATATGTATGTATGTATGTATATAGATAAATGCTGTGTTTTTCAGCCCCTATTCTGAACCCTTTCTCCCGTCTTGCCTTTGATTCTTTAACAGGTCTCCTCTCTCTGCTTCTCTGCAAGGCGTCAGTCTCCTATAAACAAAGACCAGACGAGCAGCATCACCCTCAGCTCATGTCAGAGAAAGTGGGAGGGATTTCTCCTGCCTGTGGTCCGTCTGAGTGTCTCAGTCCAGACGTGTGGACACACTGGGACGTGTGAGGTTACAGATCGGGGCAGGAACCACGATGAAGGGTAGGATGAGATTTCACAGATCCAGGAAACATGGAACCAGTGAGTCAGTGGTGTCACAGCGGAATGCGTCACAGCCTTCTGGTCAGACGGGGCGAGAGCTGTCCAGTTCTCCGAAGAGTCCCTCAGCAGCAGAGAGACAGGCATTCCCAGAACGGGGGCCAAGTAAACACCTCATGCTAATAACAGCCACTGCAAAAGCAACACCTCACCTACGCCCATCGCAATCATGTAATCAGCTCTGCAGGAGGAAACTTGTTTGCATCTATTTTCTGATCCTGAGTCTTCAGAAGCATCCACAACCTTGTTTAAAACAGCTGTGTGGCCAGCTGTAACCAGCGAGGAAGAACTCACCAGTAAAATCACCTGCTTTGGTGTTTATTCAGTCATTTCATCCCTGGAGTAGGGCTTTGTCCAAATCGACTGAGAAACCAGATTAAAAAAGCAGCACAAACACATGCAGAGTCAGTAGAACAATGCGAATGCAGCAAGGTGGATGCAGTTTTGCTGCAGGCAAAGTTAAATGAGTCAAAGAGGAATTGACTCAGTCAAGACAAAGACAGTAAACTAGAGGAAGATGAGTAAGAGCTTGTAAACACTGAGAAATGGCTAAAGTTCTCCATGTTAAAATATTTGTCAACAACAACGCTGACCAATAGCATTCAGTGCTGCTTCCTATCTGCCAAAGCTGGTGTAAAATGATGTGAAATTCAGCGTCAGAATAGAGATTAGGATGCAAAGGCAGAGTCTGGACTCGTCAACACTGACTCATTCACGGCGTGATGTCAGCCGAAATCACAAATTATAATGTGGACCACAAAGGACGTCACTTAAAACAACTAATCCAAATGGCTCGGTCTGTTGTTCTGCGACTGTTGTGTCATTGCATCAGATTTGCACGTCAGCCAATTGAACTCAAAACTTTGCCAATAAACACAGCAGCAGAGTCTTGTTTCCCATGACAACATCTAAACACACAAAAATGGAGGTGCTTTTGTGTCTCCTGCCTTAGTCGCTTCCAAAAGTAAAACAAAACAAAACAATCCATATCAGATGAAGGCCCAATTCCTTTTTTCTACCCCTACCCCTTGTTTTCAGGTGCCACGTTGCCCCTCAGAACAGTCACAAGGGTTAGTGGTTGAAATCTTCCTCTACAACCCTTCAAGACCCTGTTGCGTCAACAGTATCATCGAAGCTGACGTTAACCTAAACAGACGACACTGAGAATATGCTGTGGTGATTTCTCTTGCAGAGCCTTTTCAGGTTTTCAGGATGCTCGCAATTTGTGAAGAGTTCAAGTTTCACGCTATTAATCGATCAAACAAGTCATCAAATTAAAAAGAACACTGCTTCATTACCAGGTCACTAGCAGTGCTCTGTAGGCTAACCTTAGCAACCTGTGCTGCTACCCTGCCAGTCTGCAATGAAATTTCAAGCACTGTATGCCATCAGAGGAGGGGGTAATGCACAAATTAGCAATAACAATGTAATGTTAGCTAGCTAGCCAGTCAGCTACTGAGACATCAACACAATACCATTATGCATCAAAATGACTTTAAACTAAGATAATACATGGGTTATCGTAATTCTGAAATCTTTCAATCTTTTAAATTAATTGAAGAAAATACATTTGTGTGTGTCTTGTGTTGCTTGTGCAGCAATCTTGCCAATGAGTTCTAAATGTGCCTCGAAAAACCTCCGTTTGGAGGGCCACGTAGCCCTTATACTCTGCCCGACCCCTCTGTGCCAACAAGAACTTGGACACCCTATACCTAAACATAAACATGCACAAGGGCCAAGTGGTAGAGGCAAGGAGCATAGACTATTGGGATTGGGCATAAGTCATCTTTAATAGATTTAATAGATTCAGCACCTTTAGACAATGCACCGACAATCATGCAGATTTATTACATGTCACACTGTGCAGAATGGGTCTAATAAAATATCTGTAGTAGTCTGTGTCAGACTGAATGATATCAGTTTGAGTTATATCACATATATAACAAAATATATACACAGTGTATGAAGTGTTTCTAAACTTCAAAAACAGCATTAATGAAAAATGTCATGCCAGTCAGTGTATTCTGCATCTCTTCCTGTCGAATTCTGATTGGCTGGTTTGTAGATGTTGTAGGGACATTGTGAGAGGTTGGTCCTGAATGAATTTTGACTCAAGCTTTTGGTGGATGTGTCTCATACATCGATCTATGGTCACCACATCTATTCCCAAAAATCTCAAAGTATAAAGCAACCTTCAGGGGCCAGAGAAAGACAAAGAGAGAGCACAGTACCAAGTCGGGGCCAAAGTGAGGAGAAAGACATGTAATGGTTTGTAAAGTCTCTATTTGACTGTGCAAGAGGCAGAGCTGTAAGACAGAGCTAAACTAACCATCAGGTGGACTCGCCACGCCGCTGTAGGACCTAAAGCGTCCTCTCTGCAGGGCTGATCTGAGTCCTGCCTGCAGCACAGTGCCACACTCCAACAAACCTCCACCTTAATCCCTCAGACCTGATTTACTGGACCGGCATGAACTTAAACGCTTCGCCCAGCAGAGACCAGAGCAACATGCTAACAGACTGGGAAGCTCTGTTTACAAATGGAGAACATGACAGGTAAGGATCCTCATGTATCTATATTTTTCATAAATGAAGTAAATGATGTGCAATAAATCCACATTACATTGTTTTCCCTTTCATCTTTAAATAATTTGTTTTTATCATAATCATTTTATTAGAGATGACATGAAATGAGGGGAGTGACAACTTGGGCTGCAACTACTTCAATTAATTATGTTAATGGTTTGAACTATAACATGTCAGATAACTATGAAAAAAATAAGGGCCACTAATTCCTAATGCCAGAGTTTAAATATTTAAATCCAACCTGGTCCAACAGAAATATGCGACATGATTATGACCTGTTAACATCACAACACGCAATGCTGGAACATGTTCTGTGCTGGCACCACAGAAACAGTGCCAGTGACAAGACAGTTTAGAGTCAACATCGACATCTTTTCACTTAACGTGCTTGTGTCCTTTATGTAGTTAAATCTCGTAACATGACGTAGGGTCATTTTACGATGTACTTACATGACCTTTATTACAAGTGTTGTGATTTTAACAGAAAATACCATTATTTTCTACATCTAAGAAAGCGGTTTAGGTGCCTAAACCCAACCGTGCCACCACCACGTAATGTGGTGTTCAGAAGTTGTGGCCATTTTATGTATTTCTGTGAGATCACGTTATTTAAAATGCTTGTTTTGTTTGATTAAAATTTTAAAATCCAAAAATCTTCCAGTGAAAATCCCAAAAGACAAGAAAAAACAACAAAGTCAGAAAATATTCACAATCAAGGAGCCCCAACCTTTCAATTTCTAGCAATTTCTCTTCAAAGATAAGTGCAGTAGTCCTGAAGCTGTGGCTCATAGCTGCGACAAGGACCCTGTCATACAGTTTTTTAATCGTTGTTTATTAGCTGATGCCAGGACAATACTAATTCAGCTCAAGATAAACAACAACATTCATTCTGAAGCCACATTTACACTTTTCGGTGTCGACCACCTCCTGAAATTGAATTCAGAAGCAAGCGTCTGACGTATTCCGTAGTCTGAGTTGTGTTTTCTGCTGCTCCAACTCTATTTTAAACAATTCAGCCTCAGCCCCAACAAATTAGATCAGGAGATGGGAGTCTGTTTTCCGTGAGGTGGAGCAGCGAGAGCACATAAGGACACCGACAACAGGAGATGTTATAAATAAATAAATGTTTACATGCATCCTCGCTTCAGGATGTAGCATGCGAGAAAAAACTCTCCGAAGGTTGTATTTCAAGTTCAGGCCTACGTCAGCTCTGTGAACAAACCCTCCATCCTCCTCAGCAACAAAACAGCTCAATCAATATCTTTCCCCGTCTAACTTCTTCCCTTTTATCACTTAAGGTTAGCCGAAGCTAATCAGATAGCTTTCAACTTGTTGTCAAACTTAGAGTTGCATAGAAACAAGAGGTGATGTAATGTGTGTGTTGAGCTCACAGCTGCGCTTTGCATCTGAGCAGGAGAACAAAGCGTCCTTTAAACTTTCTCACCTCGGGTTTATATCCACAGCCTGGAAAACATCACACTCAATTCAGCTCAGTTTAATAAACTGGCAGCAGCGCTGAGGTGGATTGTTCGCCTCTCTGCGCTGGTGATGATGAAGCTGTAGCTGATGCTCATTCGCTGTGATGAAGTCCTAAATGATTTGACCCCCTGCTGTCGGCCTTTTCCTGTGATTTACATCACACGGCCTGGATGTGAGCTCATGATATCAGCGCAAAATCTGCACAGTGAGCACAGCGGGACGGTTCCTGGGCGTCATAAATTCCCTCTTAAAACAGCTGCACATTGATCTTATGAAACGTGCCGCACTCTTATTTAAATCAACTGGATTACCAAAAGCCATCAATAAAAACAGTGGGTACACTTGAGGACAGATCTAAAGGGGAGAGGAGGGTTACTTTACTGTTGCTGGCGACTATAAAAGATCACAAATCAAAGGCAGTCGATGCAGCTGTTTCTAGATTATAACCATTACTGTGAGGAGGGATGATAGAGAGAGCTGCGAGAATATGGCACAAAGAAGAAGAGATTAAGTATTTACTGTGTTATATATCTGCAATCACTGACATATAATTTACTGTTTTTCTATCTCATGTCCTTGCAGAGCAACAGAGCTACACACAAATACATATACTGTTGAGGGAGACGAGACAGTTGTGCATTTTAGAATTGGAGAGGAATTTGTCAATAACCAGTAAAGTAGTGCCGCAGTGAATGCCTGTTTTGTCACTAACTGATCATTTAGTCAATTATGATACAAAGTCCATGGTCTTCAAAGTGCTTATTTTGCCCCACACACTGTCCAACACCTACATGTAAACACATTTAATTTACTATCAAATAAGACAAAGATTTTTTGAGGAATTTTTCCTCGACAAATGTTTTAAATAATTAGTAAAATGGTCGCAGACTAAATTTTGTTTGATCAACTAATCAATCAATCAACTAATAATTTCAGATCTATAGTTAATTACTAAAAAAAAGTCCAAACCTAGCAGCAGCGTTGGTTAGTAAATGTCTGGAAATGTGTACCGTGGAACTGAACTGGAACTGTTTTTGGGAAGTCATTTCCATTCTTTTGAACACAATATCTTAAGAACTTCATGAGGGAATTTCTTTGCTCAAAGGTCAAAGGTCAAAGTCATTGTGACCTTGCATCTGTCTCATTCTTGGGAATGTGAGACCTTGGGAGATTTTTTTTCAAATATGGCACAAACATCCATTTTGAGTCAAGGATGAACTGATGAGAATTTGGTGGTCGATATCTCAAGACCACCTTCAGGGAATTTCTTCAACTTTGCCACAAATGTCCACTTGGACTGAAGAATAAACTGATTCGATTTTACATTTGGTTGAAGGTCAGAGATTAAGGTCAGTGTGACCTCACGAAGCATGTTTTTGCCATAACTCAAGAATTCCTGGGCTAATTATGCCAAAACTTCAACGTCACTGTGACATCACAATGTTCTGAATAAAGTGCTTTTCTGGCTATCGTTCAACGGCACATCTCAGGAACTGAAAAGGAAATATTAAGTCAGATACTTAATTGATGATGAATTTTGGGTGCCCCTCTGAACCTGAAACTGTCCTGATTGTCTAGATCTTCTGTGCTGTTGGGGGGACAATGGTTATGAAGCATCTGTGTTTTCACAGACCTGGGTGCAAACTGTATGAGAAGCTTGACTGGTACACGGAGGTATACAACGACGGGGAAGGATTGTTTTTGTTTTGTTTTGTTTTTTTGTCTCAAGTAATAACGCTTGTCCAGACAATGCCCAAGAAACAGTCTGGCCTCTGTTTTAAAATGAAAGTGCTGACCAGGTTTAAAAGTCAATGTATGCTCATACAACAGTTCTTAGGATATCTAATGAATTAGGGCCACATGGATGATGTTATGTAATTAATGCAAAGTCACTTTAGTTTGGTTTAGGAAAAGAAACATGGTGACGACATGGTGACGAGTTCACCTGGCTTCACATGGTTTTGATCCATCCACTACCTCAACCTGCCTCTTTATGTGGACTATCACTCATTATACTACTTCCTTCTTAAGTGGTTATATATGAATTGTGGTGCAGCACAAAAACAGCCTGTAAAAATTGTAGTTTTGTGCAAAATCCACCCTCCAACAACTAAAAATTTCATCTTGTTGCTGAGCAGTAAAAACTATCAACTGGAAATAACAGTACAAATGTTTATCTTTTGAGCCATAAGATCCAGGTTTGGTTGGAAATGAATCTGAATTAAACTAAATTGAATTAAACTACGTTCCACTGTGTGCCCTGATGATTAACAGAAGCCTGTGTCTGAAAGTTCACGCACCCTGTCAAAGTGTCCTTGAGCACGACACTGAGCCATCTACCTGTTCGCTCAGTGTAAATCACTTTGAATAAGGTGTCAATTAAAAGGTAATGTAAATGTAAATGAAGAGAGGAAAAGATACTGAGAGTCAAAGAGGACACTCAAAGAGAAGAGGGCTTGCTGGGTAATATGGTCAGTGTCCCCACAACACTAGTGGCCTGTAGGAAACACCAGTGGCACATCATGACTACAGTGTTGTAAGATTAACTGAAGTTGAACTGCTGTTCCTTCTCTGGCTGTTGAGGTGGGTCGATTCAAAACTCTTCAGGAGGAAAACAGATTGTGCAAAGAGGAAATTGACTCCTATTTTCTTTTTGTATGACGATTTACGAGAGTTAAATTTTCATAAAACAAGTTGACATAACCCTGCAATAGTCTGCCGTACAGACAGTGGTGTAAAAGTACATTAGTAAAATTAGCATTACCACAATGTAAACAAACAGATCTGTTTATTGCTTAAGTTTAAAATCCATATTTAAGTAAGTATTAGCAGCAAACCATACTTAAAGTATCAAATGTAAACTCATTATGCAAAATGGCTCCATTCAAAGTGTTACATTATTGGAATATTATTACAGATTTATTACAGTCTGAGTTTATATTAACTGTACAAACTGTCAGGGTGTTAATCTATAACAATACATATTTCATACACTGATGTTTGATGCATAAAATCTTGATCTGAAAAGTACCTAAAGCTGTCAGACATATGTCATGCAGTAAAATGTTGCAGAAAATGGAAGTAAAATACAAGTACCTCAAATTTTTACTTGAGTACAGTTTCTGCATGAATGTACTTAGTTACAATCCACCTCTGCATTTATATTACGTGTAAGTCTCTGCCCTGTTTGTTGGTATATAATATATACAGCATTATCATGTTGTGTAATCTCTTAACTAAATGATCAGGGCTGCGGGCCTGTAGTGCAGGCTGACTCACTCTTGTGTTTGCAGGGCGTTGGGGGTCCTGATCGCCCTCCCAGCCTGTTAAATGCACTTCAGCGCTGCTCTCAGCAACACACACACACACACACACACACACACACACACACACACACACACACACACACACACACACACACACACACACACACACACACACGCACACACACACACACGCACACACACTCTACCGAAATATGCTGTGTATTCAGCCACCCGCCTACTCTTCCCTTCTCCATCTCACTCTGGCATGAAAACCACCACATGCACACACAAGTTTTCTCTTTAGCTGTATACTATTTATAAAGAAAATCCATCGCTCTGTCCTTTGTTCTGTGTGTTGTAGTGTTTGTGCGTGATCATCCAACACTCGCAGTAATATCACAAAAGTACTGCAGACCTGTACTGTGAACTCACTATTAAGGTTAGATCACAAACAGAGTACGTTGGCCTTTTATTACATAACAGTCATGATTATCTACCTCTAATATCATTGATATAATGTTGATAAAGCTACAGGCAGCAGTGAGTTACTCAAGAACTGTACTGAGCATTTTCTTTTTACTCCACTATATCTGACAGAGTAGGTCATAAGTTATTTTACAAATTATGATTTTTCCATTAAAAAAACATATAAAAATGTACAAGTACAGCTGAAGTAATTACAGCAAAAATGAATTGCCAAATATTTAATCTTTTTTTTTTCTTTGCAAAAATGTCCCAGCTTCTCAACTACAAAGATTTGCTGCCTTTTCTTTTAAGTATTTTAATAAATCTTTTTATTTTGAATAAATATGAATTTTGAGCTATCTTGGTTGGATAGTACAAACATTGTGAAGGTGTCACTTTGGGCTCTGGATTGCAATTAATGGAGAAAATAATGAGCAGATTAATCAGTAATAATAATGATCATTATTTAATAGTTCAAAATAAGCTCCACCTCAGCCAACTACAAGAGGAAAATCCTACTTTTACATTAGTTAATATAGAGATATAATATAGTATAACAGTCAGAGGGGACATTTTACTGCATTGAGTACTTTTACTTCTAATATTTTTATGCATTTTCCTGATCATACTTTTAACTCTGTAGTAATGTTAGTTCTTCCATGGTATGGAGAAGGTAAAAAGTCAAAAGTTCTTACTTTAACATGATGGATAGTTGCTAAATATTTAAGCAAGGGATTTGCCGTGAGTACCCTCCTGCAAATATTGTATTTGGCAGTGTCACAACTTGTCTGTTTCAGTTGTGTTTATTCTTCGGCCTTCATTGCCATTTCTGTCCCCCTCAGATTTTATCACCTGGCTCAGTCAGCTGACTCCCACATCCAGCCTCTCCCTTCTGCCCTGCAGTAACCCCACCTGACCTTCCCCGCCCACCTGCTCACCTCATCCGATAAAATGTAGCAAAACTGGTAGTTAATTTCAATTTAAAGGGGCTTTATTGGCTCGGAAACAAAAAATGCATGTCACTCCTGATTGGGTAACACCTCTAACACACCAGTGTTGCTTTGTGCCCTTGTTTTCCAGCCATCTTAAGCTACACCGGCACCCTTGTTCTGTGCCTTCCTGACCTTCAAGACTAATTATTCTCTGCCTTAAGCTCAATATACATTGTGCAATTTTGGGCTGTCACAGACAAAAGATGATCATGTGAAAAAAACGTGACAATATCTTTAGTCATGGCTCTAAAATGGTGGTCCTACATCACACAGAGGTTCAAGGGTGGCTGTTGTTACGGTCTTGTGATCAAAGACAGTCAGGGATAAAATTCTGACAGTGTCAGAAATTCGGCATGACCATCAACAGCTTTTTCAACCTATGTCTACTAACCAACCAAATGACACACTGATGCTAAACCCAAACAAACAGTTGGATAGCAGCTCGCCATGGAGGCCAAATGCGCTAAAAGAAACGTGTAGGATTCCTGCAAAGAGGAAAACCTTATCAAGTTGTGGCAGCAGAAGCTTTGCCTGTATGATGTGTCCTCCAGCTCTGACCATGATCGCGTAAAGAAGGACGAAGCGTGGAAGGAAATAGCGGAGGAGTTGCAGCTGCCTGGTGAGCAACGTAGCAACTAGCAAACACACAGACACACCATAGTGCCCACAAAACTTTAGGTTATTCAATAATGTGACCCTCTATGTTGTGCTGCACAGTTGGAGAAGTAATAACCCGTGCAGAATCCTTCACACTCAGTATGGGAAGCTATTGCATCGCAAGTCATAGCCTAGCCTAAGTTTATTAGTTTCATGTCACACAGTGTAACTTGCACCAAACTTGGAACATAGCTAAAATCTAACAGTCTCTAGGAGGCTTTACCTCTTTGGCTAAGTTTGCCTGTTTTTACTGCTTTCCTGGGGCACGTTCAATCTCAAAACGTGCACAGCTTTGCTACAGTTTCCGAGTTAAACAGCATGTGAGATGTCTGATTTCTCTCTAATATAATGGAACTATTAGAGGAAGCGTGCATCTACTCCTGGACCAGAGGCTCGTGCTCGTGCGAGATGTAAACATCAATGGCGTCCTCCTTGGCTGAGCTGCAATGTTAGCTAGTTCTGAGGTGCTAGGTGAGCTAGCACTAGATGCAGACTTTGTTCCAGCTAAATCCCTGAACTGTAAACATACACGGCAATGATACAGTACAGTAGTACAGCATCGTAATACTCAGGAACATAATGCCCTGCCAACAGTGGAGTATCAGGTTATAACTACAGAGCATCTAGAGCCAAGTCAGTCCACCTGATATATCATTGCTGCTGATGCTGTCCCTCTACACGCAATCAGAGTTAGATAACACAGTTATACAGCTCTTTTTAAAAATAATAGCACATATAGCAGTGGAAAAAAAGCTCAGGAGGCTCCTCTTGCGTGTTGATAAGCACTGGATATGCATCAATCCATCCATCCAGCCTGAATATTAGAGCCATAATGATATTCTCTGCGAGGGGGAGTGAGAGATACTTTTTACAGTTGGCTACATTTACAGTGATTATGATTCACTCCTATGTTCATATGTCAGTCTTTCTTTGCAGTGAAAACAGGATGTTTTGTGTTCCATCTCTCGCTAATAACACATGGAACGATAAGTCATCATCCGGAAAAAGGCTCAGTTACACCACATCCTCGAGGAAAAAAAAGAGGTCCAGTCGCTCGCTGCCAACTCCTCGAGAGATGCAGAGATAAATCCTAACAGTGTGATCAACGGTCTTATGCAAGATTTTTAAAGTTCAAGAATGAGCTCTCTGTCCTTTTATGGGCTCAGGGGTGGAGGAAGAACACAAATCTGTTAGTCACAACAAGTTCAGACACAGTAGGAAGGATTTCAGTGCCAGTGCTCGACACAGCGAGTGTTTCCTTATTCAGTCATGTCATCATTCACTGCAGTGTCAAAGCTTGGTATGACTGCAGCTCCTGGTGATCGAACACCACTTGACTGACTGACCTGAATTTGGCTCCTCATCACTGTGAGAAACATAACTCTACATAACTTTTCTAACGTCAAAGTAGCAATACAACAGTGTAGAAATATTGGTACAAGTGAAAGCACTGCATTCAAAATTATATCTAAGTAAAAGTACAAAATATTAGCATCAAAATACACTAACAAAAAGTAAGAACAAGAATAAAAACAGTGCTGCGGCCACTTATGGACACATTCCAAAGGTTTCGTTCATCTGTTTGTCTCATATTTCAGTAGGATGGAGCGCAACACTAAATTACTCTTCTCCTCAGTCAGATTTCATTACCTGGAGCTCATAACGAAGCCTGCAAGGTTTTCCTCTTGTCTGTGCTCTCTTTGCTTTGGCCTTGTCCTTTATATCCCTCCCCTCCCCAGCATATGATATTAATCTTAACACCCTCGCTCTCCTCTTTTGTACAATGCCCTCATCTCCTTTTTGTTTTTTTCACCTCTGAAAAGCGTCTGGTAAAATATCACTCCCACCATCACCGTGCCTGTGGAGACAGAGACGGAGAGGCCTTTCCTCGGGCAAACAAAGTCTACTTGCTGTTTTGGAGTGGAGCGAGAATTGGCAGATGGGCAACATATTCCCCTTTTTAATCCAAGATAAGGTCTAGTAGTGGAAATTGTCAGCCCACTTATTGTACACTTATATGAGGCTTTTTCTTTTCTTTTTATTTTGTACCATTTGAAACCACTGCATGTGACCTACCCTCTCCTATGCTCAATAAAATTGCAACTAGTATACAGGCAAGATGTTCAAACAACTATTCAATACATCGGTGTGTCCAACATGAATCCTTTAAATCCGTCATTTTTAGCTGCACTCTTCAGCCATAGTTTTCGCACCTAGGAGGTTAAAATCTGGCATGAAGGTCAAGTGTGTGTGTGTAGTTTGAGGCACAGGTTCAGATATAGCAAAGCAAAACGTTGCATCCGGCGGTTTTGACCTAAGAGATGAGCAGGGGGATCTGAGTGTTGGTAAGATGGAGGGAAGTTTACCACAGTTCACTGATACATACTATCCACATTGTTATGATACAATGCTGGTTGAAAATCAGCAAAGTGTCCCTTTAATTACCTTATAATAAACATTTCCCCCCTGAACAGTTGTTATGACGGATGAAATTAGCTATAGAGACCAGAACAAGTTGTCTTTCAAAGAACTGCAGTTTCTGGCACTTCCACGTTGGCTTTATTCTCCAGCCCCGGTGGTTTGCTGCTCGACATGTACATGGTCGCAGCTATCATAAATTTGTGCTAGTGTTTTGTTTTGGGAGGTGGAGGGGCCCACATTTGCTGCCCGATGAAATGGAGAGGATATGAGAACATCTATAGGCTGAGTGTTTACTTCAATTATTTCTTGTACCTAATTATTGTAACTGTTTATCCATCACTTCAACCAAACAGTTAGATCTCTCAATTGCAATGAGCAGAACAAAATAAGAATAAAAAAATTATAAGAATCCCAACAAAGCAACCGATGTGACCCTAAATAAGACTCTAAACTATGTGAGACATGTATCTGCTCAGCACTTCATACGTTTCTGTCATATAATGCTTTAAACAGAGGTTTCACTCGATTTGAATAATTCCATCAGCGTCCTCTTGTTCCTGAAAACTGCAGAGCTCAGCAACACTTGAGCAGTTTGGTAGATAAGGTTATTGAGGAGAGATAACAAAGTCTTAGCACAAAGACAAACGCACTGAGAGGCATACAAGCCAAACTCAGAGCTGCAATTTCCAATAAAGGTGAAGTGAGGTAAATGCAGTTAACGTCCGGGTGGTGATGAATATGACGGCAGGAGTTCGGGGCAGCTGGGGGGGGGTAAGCCTGCGAGAGTGACTAACGCTGGTTTAGTGTAAACACAATATCTCATGCCCACATTACAAATCTTGTGCCGTCTTGGATACTATTGGATGTCTCTCAAGTGGAAACATTACTCAGTTTACAAATTCACATGATTCCTAGGGCTTTGGACAGGCTGATCAATATTTGTGATCGTGAGCCTCTCTCTCGAGCCAAAGAGTCTGATGTCATCAAAACGTGCGGCCTGGAGCTGCTCCATCGACAGCAAATGGCACGCTGACTTCATCCAAAGGATATCTGAGCTCTCCTACCAAAGCCCAGCTCTATTTTAAAATCAGAGATAACAGTTGGGAATCAGAAAATGCATGCTCACACCGTCAAAGTCACCTTTCCCATCTCTGCCAATTACAGTAAGTTCTCTGAGGTGCAATACTGTAAGTCAGCCCGGCATCACACATCAGCAGAAGAGACAAATTCCAGCGCTGTGAGACAGCTGCTTTATGCCCAGGATTACAAATTGAATTGCGCGAGGTAGTATAATGTATACGAACACTAAAATACAGAGTTATTCATTTTTATTTTATGAAGTCTCAACCCTCATTTTAAAATATGCCAAATGCTGTGTCATAAAAAAACAATAACAGAAACCATAAATGAATAGTGACTGCTGAACATCTACAATGCACTGCGCATCGTCATAGAAAAGACAGACTCCCCAAATGATCTTTAATGTCTTTCATCTGTGTTTTCTACGAAGCAAATCTCTGGTCAAATACTCCATACTGGGCCTGATCTATTTCATGTTAACATGCCTGAGTAACAAAGTGTTTCATTTTTGAAGAAATACACTAAGACAGACATCAAAAAACTCATGTGTCTTCATATGTGATGTGTGACATTCGTGCTTTGTGCTCAACATTCTGAAAAAGGGGCATCATATTTTGAACTATCATTTTGAACTATTGGTTTCACATAGGACACGAACACTGATCTCCTGGATGAAAGTCCGGTGCTTGTTTGACCCATCCACATCCCCTTCTTCCCTCCCCCCTGAGCAGACTTTCTTATCCTTTATACTACATTGCCTGATTTCCTCCTTTGGCTTCCTTAATAATTACTACAGCCACTAGAAGACGCCGCCTTTCAAACATTATAAATATAGGTTGTAATTTCTGCTTGTAAAAACACCCTTTGTGGTCTTAATTTGGAGGAGGACAGTCTCGTGTTAATATTGCTTTTACCTGAGTAAAAGATATGAGTTCTTCTTCCACCATTTACAGCCACAATCTGATTGGGTCTATCTCATACACACTTTTAATGTGACACCTGTCAGCCATACAGAGACAAGTACTGAGCCAAGTTATATCTGAAGTACAGTGGGATATGTTTTCTTCTTGAATAACAGATGGTTAGGACTGAATGTTTTTACTGCAATATCTTAGACACTTACCTATGAGCAAAGACACTTAAGTTGCTTTCACACCTGTGGTGTGTACTGTACAGACTGACAGGAAACTCAGTGATCTGACAGTTTTGGTAAAGTCATCATGCATCAGGAGCACAACATGCACCCAATCAAATTCAGATGACGGTAAATCAATCTGCTTTACAATGTTTATGTTCTCTGATGTCACAAAGAGCACACAAAGAAGTAACTGACTATGAGCATTATTACTCAAGACTGTTCATCTCCAACTTGTAGCCTAACAACCTGCACACCTACCATCGAGTCAGCGCTACATTTCATCACTTGGTCAACACGCATCCTTAAATGTCTCCAAACTCTCCTGCTGTTTGTTGTCCCTTAAAATGCCCCCCAAACTCTCGTTCACAGCCGAGTTGCTTTAGTTTCAACACACCCATTGCAGCATTTTAACACTCTCTTCTTATAGTCAGGGTCCGTGTGAATGTGTGTGTGTGTGTGTGTGTGGTCCCAAAATCCCCAAATTCTTAACGTCTCGAGAAATCGCTCCTAATACCTCTCTATAGCTCTCTAAACGCCCCGCTCTCTGGCGCCCCCACTCACCCCCATCACCACCACCACCTCCTCCTCCTCCTTTGGACTGCCCAAGGCAGAATGATTAATTTGTGGCTATTGATTTCTCTTCCTGAGCTGAAAGTATGTGAGGGAGAGAGGGAGGGAGGGAGAGGGTGAGGTGGCGTGAGAGAGGGTCAGAGAAGCAAAGGGGTGAGGAGGGAGAGACTTGGAGAGAGGAGTCGAGGGTGGAGGGGTGGGGTGGTGGTGGTGGTGGTGGTGGGGGGGGGATACATCCAGTATTCAGTGTAGTGCTTCTCTGCAGTTCTTTTTTTTCTAATCTTTAATGTAGGAAAAAAAAAGCCAATGGTTGCAGTCTGGATGCGTCAAACCACCTCCCCTCAGTCTCCCTCTCCCTCTCTCTCTCCCTCTCTCGGTGGCGATTGGCAATTCACTGAGTGTCCACATGTCATCTCTTGCCCTGCTGCAGCGGCGAGCAGCGTGGCATGCTGGGAGGAGGAAGGGAGGGGGGAAAAAGGGGGGAGTTTAAGGGAAAGGCAGCAAAGGGAGGGCAGGCAAGATGGCTAGATGGATGGAGGCATGTATTCATCCATTTCCCTGTTTCATTACATCTATGTAAATGCTGCTGGGTATGTTTGTGTGTGTGTGTGTGTGTGTGTGTGTGTGTGTGAGCTCACCCCCCCAACTCACACACTCCCCCTCCCCTCCTCTCATATTAGACAAACGTCGTCTTGAACACAGTTTTCTTCCCCGCCAATTCTTCACTGCCTCTTTTCATTCCTCGTCCCATCCTTCCCTGTGTCTTTCTCTTCAGTTGAATCCCTTCAGTTAAATGTAGCTGCTGAGGAAATTTAATATCATGGCCTCTGCAAAAAAAAAAAAAAAAAGATGGGGGAGGGGGGTTGGGTTAAAGATGAGAAGCCGTGTGATCGGCACTTAATTCTATTGGGTAATCATTTTAATTAAGCCTGTATGTGGTTAGCAGTGACGAGCCCGTCTCTCTCTGCGTACTACAAGCACATTTCTGACAGGATGACGTTTGGAGAAGAGTATGACCTACATTTGCTGTTCGAGAATCACACTCACACACACGGAGAGCTTGTCTGACTCCATATAGTTAATGAGAGAAATGAAATACATAGAGTGATCGGCAAATGTCCGTTTTGCCGAGTGACCTTTCAAGGGCATGTATACGCAGCAGCGGTGCCGGTTGATGAAATGAAATCATATGCAGCACAGCGGCTGAATCAAAGGGCCGTAAACAGAGGAACAGAGTGGAAATGCAAAAATCCTCTAGATGAAAGTGTCAATAAACAAGGTCACTGTTTGTATTACTTCTGCTTCATTTTACTGTTCCGCCAATTACATCATGGCCTACAATCTAAGTACAAGACCAATTATTCTTTTATTTTAGACTATTTGTGCTGAAAAATCCATTGAGACGATCCATAAAGCGGTGCTTTCTGACAGCTACAGTGTTTTATCAAACCTGCACTGTGTGATGAAAGCTAGAAAATCAATGAAACACACCGACAGTTCGTCTCCTTCTATAGTTGTGAGGGATGTTGTCTTAGCACTGGAGTAGTTTGCTCTGAAATATGGCATTGAAAAAAAAGGCGGGCAAGTAAAAATCAAGTGTGGGGTTGGGTGTACATTTACCTTAAATTCCTCACAGAGAATTTTAGTTCCATCTGATGGAACAAGTACTCAGATCTTTAACTTGAGTAAAAGTAGCAATACCATGGTTCAAAAGTGGAATTTTATTTACATTAATTTAAGGCTATATGCTTATATGCTTATATATTTATGTTTTTCCTTTTGAACCTTAAATTAAGCAACACTTTTGACATAACATGACATAAAGTTACTTAGTGTATGGTTAATTAGTTTCCTTATCCCCTGGCACTATTGCTTTCAAATATTTATCTTCTGTGGATCAACTTTTCTTATTTAATGTTATGTCTGCTGAGTCAGAACAGTTTAAACAAATTGTGCTTTTAAGAGCTGATGGGGACAAAATTGTCTTTTTCTAAAACAGTGGTGGGGATAATGTCCCCAGCATCCCCAGCGTAAATGACACCTATGGCAGTAATCACATAATCTCTGTAGTACAGAGCGTCAGTGATAAGCTAACCAGTGGGATACACACAGAGAGACTCACATGTACTAGTCTCTATATACAGACTCTACATTCAGTGAATGAAGAGTCTGTAGGCTAACCCCAGAGATCTTGCCTCCGGAAGAAGAGCGGAAGAGCCCTGGTTTCTGGTTGTACGCTGTTTGTAGTCCGCGTGATATTGACCAATCACATTTGAGCCAGCCGCAGTTGTTGCCAGGTTAAACAGTCTGTGCGGTGAACTAACAAGGCGGAACATAATTGGCATCACTGCAAACTCTGAATCCAACACAATGGTCCAGCATATTTACTGCATATTACTAAACGCAAGTCAGAAACGGAAATTTGCCTCCTCCACCCAAATCAAACCGGAATGTCAAAAAATCGGGGCTCTGCCCCCAGAGGCTGTATCGCCGTCTGCCGGAAGTCAGATGCCAAACACAGCCGATGGGTTCCGAGAATGCACATGTACTGACATGAACGCGTGATCAGACCATCTACCACAGAGATACTCAACCTGCTTTGCCTAGAGACCAGTTTTGCAAAATGACAGGACGCCAGGGACCAGATGCACAGCCTGCACAGGTCAGGTGTACAATGGGGTGTTTCTCAGATTTGAGGTAAATCGAGCTGTAGGCCAGACCTCTTTTGGGGGGTCCAGGGGATCATCCCTGGCACTTCTTTTGATGAAGGATCTCTGTTTTGATGTTTTTTTTATGCACTCTGGCACCGTATTTATATTAAAAGTACAAAGAAAAAAAAAGAATGATCACCCCATGTTTGTATGCCTCTGCGCACCAGTCAAGTTTCTTTTACAGTTTACATCCATGTTGGTGAAAATATGGATGCTTCACAGCCATTGTCCCTCCGACAAAACAGAAGATCTAAACAATCAGCACAGTTTGAAGGTGGGCACCCAAGATGATTGTCAACAATTAAGTATCTGACTAAATATTTCCTCTTCTGTTCCTGAGTTATGACATGAAAATGAGTAATGGACAGAAAAGTGTTTTTACAGAACATTATCACCTCAGTGATGTTGACCTTTGCCCTTCTGATATAAAATGCCATCACGTAGTTATTTTATCTTGTTAGACATTTGTTTCAATGACCTTTAACCACAAGGTCACAGTCAAGGTCACTGTGACCTTGACCGTTGACTACCAAAATATAATCAGTTTATCAAGGAATCCAAGGGAATGTTCGTGCCAAATTTGAAGAAATTCCTTCAAGATTTTCTTGAGATACCATGTTCACAAGAATGAGACAGTTGCGCTCACATAGACATGACTTTTGACCTATGACCACCAAAATCTAATCAGTACATTGTGAGTCCAAATGGACATTTGTGCCAAATTTGAAGACATTCCCTTGAGGTGTTCTTGAGACATGAAGTTCACAGGGATGGGACGGACATAGTGCCGCTGGCCACAGCAGTTTATGTTTTATTGTGAATTAGAAAATGGTTGGGAGGCAAACCAGCAGACAGGCCAGATTTGGCTCGTGGGCCGTAAGTTGGGTATCACTGGTCAACCACAACAAAGAACAAAGAAGTCTGGATTACAACACACACAGAGGAGGTGTGACTTAATTCTCTGCTCACCATTACTATATCTTGACTAAGAAATAGTTATTTGCTGCTATATTAATGCTCTGAATGTCATTTAAAGCTCATTTAAATCCAAACATTTGAGAACCTCATTTTGTAAAAAGCTGTACAGAACAATGTGTTTGCAGACAGCAATAAAAGGAAGGAACTAAAGAGTGTTAGAAAGCTTGCAATCACATGACTAGACAGAGGGCAAATCTCTATACTGCTTGAACTGGATATAGAGAAAAGAGACTGCGTACAAGGGTTAGATGAACCTGCAGGCAGCAGATATCGTCAGATAACTGAAACTCATGTTGGATGTGATCCATATAAAACAAAGGAAAGGGATGTTTCCCACAGCTTGACCGATTTTCCCGGTGTGGACACAATCATTGTTACAAATGACCTCATCCTCTACCTCCTCTATTTCATTGACGCACCTGTGTGGTTGGGTCCATGACTGAAACATCTGCCATCTTGTTTTTTGGCCAGGTGAGTAAAGGTGCTTGAATTAAACTGTCTTTGATATTCAAACTGTACGTGGATGCACTGTTGTTGCTTACTAGCAAATACTAGCCAACCTTAGATACCATTTTCTACCGGCTAGGTCAACTGTTTTCAGTTATTGAAACGATCTTAAAAATCTAGCTTGTGGCTTTGTGGCTAAAAAACACAAGGAAATTGTCACAGCACATTGTAATTGCATCTAACTCGAGGTGTGTTTAATACAACACCTTACCACGCTTATCTTTAATACGAGTCGACTCTGCTTCTTAAGACTAAAGATGGACGTTTTTGATTCACATCTGCCAACTTTATTTTTTACTTCTAATATGTATGTGCTTCGCCCTCTAACGGACTTGGCTATTGGTTTTTCCCTTCAAGACACCGCCTTGGCACTCTTTTTCACCCAACGCCCAATCAGGAGGTGGTGGGAGAAACCAACAGTGAAGCCCGTTAGAGGGCTACGCACATACTCCTAGAACTGGAGTTACATCCAAGTAACTACTTTTTCTTTTCTTTACGACCCACTATTTTCAGGACATAAAGTGCCCATGGTTTTCCCATTTTGATCGATTGGAACGGCCATAAACAGAGCAAGTCATAGGCAATTGTGACGTCATCTGGACGGTACGCCAATGCATGACGTCATGTGTAAAGAAATTCATCTTGAAAGAACATCATGAAGAGCATAATGTCCACAACATGTAACCTGCATTTCACACTCTGTGCTCACTTCATAGAAGTTAATTAGACAGTTCTGCTAATTCTCACCATTTTATTATCTTAACCCAAACAAGCATGGTGCCATTAAGGGCAAAGATTCTGTTCAGTGATCAATGTAGACATGTGGACTGGGAATGCAGCCCCTGCAGGCTGTTATATTCAGTTTTAGTTCATTTCCCAGACACGCGGCCTTCGATAGTAGCTGCGTTCTGACTTTGTGGCCGAGCTGCCCCGGAGCGCGCGGTATGAAGAACACTGTGGGTAAATAAAAGATTCATTTTCACAACTTGTTCATGCAGTCATCCTAAAGACCAGCGCAATGTCGGCCCTGTCACGGCATGACACATTAAAGACACACACACACAAACACTCACACACACACACTCGATACAGGCTGATTGCAGACGCACAACTGTAAGGCAGTGTCAGTGTGTCACACTGCTGAGAGGAAAGAAAAGTGCACGTGGGGTTCACATCTGCAGTCATTTCCAGGTGAAGGTGTGTTCATACATGTGTGTGTTCATGTGTGTGTTCTCACCCAGAGCTGCCTGTGTGCATGCTGCTATGATCATGAGAGACTCCCTGTCCTGGAAAGCGATCTGAGGGAGCAAAGGGAAGCCACGCTGCTCCTCATTAAAAATTCATCCTGTTCCTTACTGCTTTCAGAAACACAGAGACGATGAAGGTGAACGCTCGCACACATGTCTACAGACACACACGCGCACACACACACACACACACACACACACACACACACACACACACACACACACACATGCAGGACAGAAGAAGGGGAGGAGGAGGAGAGAGGAAGCATGCTCGCCTGGAAATTACATCATCCTCCTCAGTGGACTTAGCAACACCTTATCCTCGCCTACATCAGGATGTTGCGATGATAACGGCAGCGACTTCATTTTGACGAATTCCCTGATTCGCTCTGATCTGCAGATTAGCGCGGCGTTGTCTTTTTTATCCCGGCAAAAAATCAGCAGCATCGTCAGCAGTTTGGCGGATGCTTTGTCTAAGAGTCACAGTACGCACCTCCACAGACGTGAATAATCGAGTGTCAGCCTTTCCCAGACAACAGGTTTACATCATTTCCTGTAGGAAGCCTATTAAATCATCATCCTTCAGGTTTAAACTTCCAACTCACTCCATCAAGCTGCTCCGGCGAGACATGTGACTGATAGAACAAACAGCGTCTCGATCAATTAAAGTTAGGTCACATTCAACATTTGATGAAATTCAGACACATTTTTGTTTGTGTTGTGACCTTTGACCTTCAGCTCTCTGCTTGTCTGAGTCAAGTTCTGCAGTAAAAGAAAACACTTGCAATATTCATATTCTTCTTTCTGTTAACAAATTTTATGTAAACATCAAAACTAACAATGTGTTTTGTCTGATTTCCTGTCAGTGGCTCTCAGCCTTAACCCTATTGGTTCCTACTGAAGATGTAAATCTTTACAAACACCTTACAAATATATTTCAATATACACCAAAAAAAAAAGGTCAAACTACTCTTACATTAACCTCGTCATCATGTGACATCACAACCTTTATCTCCTTCTCATACTTCTTGTGTTTTGAACCAGAGCACTTCTTTTTCAGCAGCCTCAATTAACAGATACAGTCTCATTACAACTGTTTGTTTTCCCAACAGCACCATTTGCTGTGACAGTGGGGTCTGCCAGCCCTGTCGACTGCAGTAAATAGTCACTCTGGAGTGCAGTAAACATGACCATCTGAGCAGCGTCACACTGACAGGCGGCTCCGACGTCCTCAGAGGCAGACAAGAAGGCACAAAGGCCGGTGTGGTGCCTCAGGGGGTTTTGCTATTAATAAGGACATACGTCTGAGGACACCAAACTTTTGTCATTATTTTTAATTATGTAAAATCGGCCCTGAAAGTGGTAAAAAAAATATCTATACTATATAAATATTAAAAACAGGTGTTGTAATTCAAAAACTTATTCAACCAGATACTGCGATTTCAAGTGCTCCACCACTTTAGCCCAGACTGAAATATCTCAAAAACTGTTGGATGGATTGCCATGAAATTTGGTACAAACATTCATTGGGATGAACTGTACACTCTTCGTTGATACTCTGACCTTTCATTTAGCGCCATCTTTGGGTCACAATTTTTGTCAAATATTGTTGTTTAGGACTAAACACTTGCAAAAAAATGGTAATCCCATCAGCCTCAGCTGAACTTTGTGTCAGAGCTAATTAGCAAATGCCATCATGCTAACATGCTAATCTAGCATGTTAGCATAGTAGCAGGTTAGCTCAAAGCACCACTGTAAGTCCAATGTATTAAGTATGTCTCTAAAGTCTCTGGAAGAAAATTAATCAGCAGCTAATTAGATAATTGATTACTCGTTTGAAAAATAATAAAATGAATAATGAGTTGCAGCCCTGGTGACATTCTGGAGGCCACAGGTGAGGAGGAGCACGACACAACCTGTTACTGTGCAGACTCTTAAACAGTAAAATAAAAAAAATCAATCCCATCAGATCGACAGTGTGTCTGAAATTACAATGCTGTCTGCTTTTTGCACATTGTTGCAAATTAGTCATGTATTGGATGTCAGATATCGAAAACATCTGATATCTAAATACACCATAAAGCCTTGCGTACACACTTCAGATGCAGACACACACCTGTGCTCTGCTGAGCCATCTGGACCGGATCACCTTCATCCTCTCAGACCGGCTGTTTAACATCACTGCAGAAGTATCATGCTATCTGTTTCCTTCATCCTTGCCCTCTATATTTGCCCTGTGCTCTCTTCTCCATCTGTCATGCTCAGACTCTGCCCTGCCGGCGTTACCTCCAGCCGTCCTCCACCCGGCCCCGACGGTGACCCACAGCTCAGCTACAGGAACCTTCAGCCCTCCCCTGCCTCGCTCCAGGCCTGGGACTCTGCTGTCAGCAGCTCTCCCACTGGGTGCTAAGAGGGCTTTGCAGAAGTGGGAACATCTCTGTCGCCTCTCTTCAGCCCTGTTTGTTTGTTTGTTTATCAGGGTACTATTTAGCTACTGTAACACAGCAGCTTTGTGTCTGCGGTATGTGTGAAAACCGAACACTGTGAATAAGAATTAATCTTAATTAAAGAGTCACTTTATCTAACTCACACTTTTGTTATACTTTTGTCTAGTCATTTAAATAATTTGGTTTTATGAGCTGAGGTTTTGACAGGGGCTGAAATTATGAATTATTTTCTCAATTAATCGATTTATTGTTTGATCTTAAGAATTTCAGCAAATTGCAAAAACAACCTGACCATCAAAGTTCCCAGAGCTCAATGTGAGGTCTTCAGCTGCCTTGTTTTGTCACAAGAGAAGTCCAGAACCCAAAGATATTTAGTTTGCTATAGTTTAACATAAAGAAAACCAGAAAATATTCACATTTAAGAGGCTAGAACTAATGAAATTTTGAAGTTTGTGCTTTCAAATTGCTCAAAAAATTCATCAGCACAATCAAATAGTTGCACTTTTTTTTCCTGTTGTTCAGTTAATCCATTAATCCACTTATCATTTCAGTTCTACTAAGGGCATCAATGTATATCACGAAATAAAATGCATTCAAATTCACATTAAAAAATGACTGTGAGTATATTGCCATGTAAAGTGAAGGCATTTTAAATTTTGCACAAACCCTACAGTGTACCTTGGATCATTTTTGAGGGAGACTTGCATTTTATTTTTTGACTGAGAGTATGCTTCACTCATGCAATGAACCCTTCGCAAGATGAAATTAACAAAGCACACCTGAAGTATCCGAAGAGCACCTGTATGTGACGACTATACAACCAAGCAGCGCCACAGTTTGGTGGAATCGATGAGTTGGCTGCAACAAACACTTATCGTCATGATCATTTTCTCGATTACCTGTTTTTAAAATGTCACAAATCCTTGTGTGAGAAAGGCAGAAAATGTTTGGCATTTGCGCTTAAAGGATGATTTAAACTAGCTATTAATCATCAAAACAGCTGTAAACACAGTTACTAACTAATCAATTCAGCTCCACTGAAAGTTATTAAATGATAATACCCTTGCCTGCATTGAGGTAATGCTCAAAGCTCCAAAAAATAATGTTTATTAAGTGTGTCTTTTCAGACAGTTTTCACTGGCACTGTTTCTTTGGCAGAAGAAATATTTCCATCTGAAACTTCAACACAAGTTAGCCAGAAAATGTGCTTTTGTTATTTAGGTGAACTGGCCCTTTAAAAAAGACAAACCCCAGACAACACACACATGAGCTCTGAGAGAATAAATAAGAATTAAAGCGCTAATCCTTACAGCCCTGATAGATCCATCACAGATCATTACTGTTATCATTATTATCGTTATTATTATTAGTGTTATTATCAGCAGGCGATGATACATTCAGCTGGTTTAAAGCCACCAAACAGACTCTAACTCTGCTCCTGTTCCTCCCTCCGACTCTGAGATGATGCAGTGTGTTTGGGCTGCGTTCTGACACAAAGCAAATACGGTGTAATAGATTGCAAATGAACTGCGCCACGGACACCACCAATTAATCAAAAGGCAGATTGTCGTACTTTCTCCGTGCCATGGCAGGGGGGGAAAAAAAGGAGTGAATCGCACCTCCTTAAAATGAATGGATTGTATCTGCAGTTAATTATCATTTACTACAGGGTCTCTTTGGGATGTTTCCACAGCTTAAGGATACGGCCGGTGAAGTGGAACGGAGAGGAGCTCTGCTGCGATGGAATCAGAGATTGGCCTGCTGGTAATTACACTTTCATTGTAAGAGGATCAATTCTATGTAATCAGAGTGCAATCTCACTGAAAATCGAGTGGTTATTCAAGCCACTTTCACATGGAAACTTTACATTTTCAAGGCAACAACATTTGTTTGATAAACAGCAGCAGAGGGCAAATATACATGTAAGAGGAGTCTCATCACACTGGATACACCACCTTTGCTCTTGACCTCTGAGTGCTGCAGTGGCTTGAAAAGCTATGTGGTTTATTTTTGCGTTGTTTTTTTTTTTTATCATCAATTAATCTGCAGATTATCTTCTCAATTAATAAATCAATCTTTTTATCTGTAAAATCTGAGAAAATAGTGAAAAATACTGGTATGATTTATAATTTGTCTTCATATTCTCCGTTTTATCTGATGTGAAGATATTCAGTTCATGATCATACATGACACTTGAGAGGCTGAATGTTTGGAATTTTTGCTTGATAAATGATTTAGATTATCACCCGACGGTCATAATTATACATAATATTATACCTGTTTCAGCTCTACACCTAACACAAGACCAAATTCTTTTCATGTTCTTATATTTCTATAACAATAAACCTAATCTTATACCCTGCAAATTTTGTGAAGCTTGGCTTATGCAAAGATTTAAGCCTATAATAATAATATGCAACATTTTCCACCAGTCCCCTCTCTTTACATAATATAAATCTGTAATGTTACACCTTTCAAACCCTTAAAAATGGCAACAATTTAAATATTTCAGGTGTAAAAAAACCCCTGAGCCCCCAGGACGAACGCCAGGCTTTAAAACTGATTTTACATAGTGCCCAAACCGTGTGATTACAACTTCCAGGTTCGTCACATGATGCCCCGCGGCGCAAAAAGGACTTTTTCCCATAGACAGACATCGTAAAAGAGACATCTGTAAAACGATGAGGTACACTGACTTTTTAGTTCAAGCTTAAGCACAAAACTTGACCACAAACACTTAAATAGCCCTTATTTGAATCATTATGTCCAGAAATATTTGCGACTGTTCTTCACGTGAGCAAGCCAGAGCCCGAGCCTGAGCCAGAGCCCGAGCCTGAGCCTGAGCCCAAACCCCGAGCAGCTGGCAGGCAGGGCGAAAGACAACACCAGTGCACTTACACTATGGGCCTATGGATGTGTAAGATTTGTAATTTTTTACACGGATGTCAAACTTTTCTTGGCTTCATGCGCCTTTGAGCAACTTCCATAGAAATGAAAGGACACACTATGTTTTGGTGGAATTTACTAATTCAAACCTACGTATCTGAAACTTGTAACAAAACAAAATACATAAAGCATTTTTAGAGTTTGATGAAAAGATTGACACGATTAAGATCGATCTTCTCATCTACTGTAACTCTTGGCAGGAAACTGAGTAAGTGTATTCCCAAAGTATGTTGAACTATTGGCTAAATACACTGCTCGTGTTTGATGCTAAGCTGTTTTCATCTGAAACCATGCTTGCTTACACTGGTTGCGACAGAGCCGACTTTCAAGCCAAGTGTTGAGTGTTTGATACTAAAAACAGATTTTTGGTGGAGGACTCCTTCAAGCTTCTGCATGTACATAAACTGCATTCTGTCCTCTGCCAAAAAAAAAAATCTTGCTTCAAAATGAAATATGTTGAATACCAGAAGCAAGACGACATGGAAATGCTCGTGCATACAGGCAGGCAACAGTCCGAGCCGGTGCTATCATGGTCGGGTGAGTTGTGGTGCCACACAGTACGCTTACACAAAGACTAGCCCAGGGTCTGTTTGGTATTGATTTGTTCTCTGGTCATGTAGGATAAAGATAGACCCCACCCAGCCAGGACCAACAGCAGCTAAAAATAACACGTGTAAATCAAGGCTAGAGCCACACACACACACACACACATACGCTAACACACACACACACACACGCAGTCCTGCTGGCTGTGTTGATGATGATGATGCGACGGGGGTCAGAGGGGATAATTATTGTGTAGTAACTGAAACGCTGCTCTTCTTTGACGCATGTCCCTTATTTAATGCTTTTATTTTTATTTATTTTTTTCTAATTTATAGCCGAGGCTCTCACTCTCTAGACTGTGAGGGGGGAGGTGAGGAGAGGAGAGGGGAGGAGGGGGGACGTCTCCACACTGAGCGGGTGACAGCATTTATGGGAGAGTGCCACTGAAGTTTACAGCCACTCTCCCATCGAACCAAAGCCATCTGAGCCATTAATCATACACTAAACCAATTACCGTGCCATCACAGCCGTCTACTGTCCATCTCATCTCAGAGACTCAGTTAGGACGGCCGAATGCTGCTTCACCAAGACATGACTATTAATATACAAGTGGGGAATCATAATGGTGTCTCCAAGTGTGTACTTTAAACCTTCATTGTCCCCTCAAGTTTGATAGAATTCAGGATATAAAGTTTTTTCTTCATTTGAAGCGATCAGATCCTGCGGTTGAGTCGAGGGTATAAAATGATCGACATGTCCAATAATAACAGTGATGATGGAACTATGTGCGTGTTTCCTAATTCAACAGCGCAGCTTTTACTGGCTTTGTGGGGACACGGTAATGTGATACCAGTGCAATATGTTTTTTTTTTTAATTTCAATGATGTGTTTAAAATGTAGTGACCTATGTAATTTATTCTCTTCAGAAAAGAAAAATGATAAAGTGATCCGATTTTATCTAATTTCAAAATGCTGATTTAAGGGAACTTCTGTTTTGTCCATGGATAGATTACTGAAGGAGCCTACCGGGCACAGGCCCAGGGGCCCAAAGTGTCAGGGACCCCATCTGGCCTTCATCTGCAGAGACACTTGATGCCAGAGGTCAGAGGACAATGGCCAGACTGTTTCAAGATGACAGAAAGGCAACAGGAACTCAAATAACCACTCGTTACAACCAAGATATGCAGAAGAGCATCTCTGAAAGAACAACATGTTGAACCTTGAAGCAGATGAGCTACAGCAGCAGAAGACCACACCAGGTGCCACTCCTGTCAGCTGAGAAGAGAAAACTGAGGCTACAAATCACACGGTCTCATCAAAATTGTGACCACAGTGTACCCATCTTCTGATGGCTACTTCCAGCAGGATGTCACAAAGATCAAATCAACTCATACTAAGACTTAAAGTAGTTCTGAAGGCAAAAGGGGTCCAAACCAGTACTAGCAAGTCCTGCCCTCAGAACCTTACATAAAAAGCATGTAAGTATTATCAGCTGCATGTACTTGAAGTATAAAAAGTAGATTTAAAGGCAGTTTTACAGTAAAGTGATGTAATTTCCTGAACTCACCAGGCTGTTCTAGCTGTTCTATGATTTGCCTCTACCTACTTATTATTATATCCACATTACCTATTATTATTTATCAAGAAATCTCATTGAGTAAATATTTTGTGAAAGCACCAGCAGTCAACACTACAATATCGTTGCAACATTGATATAAGATTTTTGTTCCCAGCCCTAATTTCACAACTGGAATTTGGATCGTGATTTGTAACGACCAGAATCAAGCCAAACTGTTAACTGGCTTGTAAACTTCCAAATATATCCAAGAAGTTGTTGTGGTTTCTGTTCCCAAGATATTTGGTGTATCTGCTGTCACTTATGTGTTTGAATGCCTGTTTTAAACGTCACACACAGGCTTCACATTGTCTTCTAGGGTTAAGGTAAAGTGTGATGCAAACTTGTCAGTTGGAGACTAACGATGAAATGTGCACGCTGTGCTGCTTAAGGAAAGGTAACATATTGTATTTGCCTAATGTGCCACACCACAACAGCATTGGTATCAAACCTAAACAGACCTGAGGCTGCACTCGAAACACAATCAATGAACTCTGCACTGACACCCGGGTACCAGAGTCTGTTGATGCACATCGCTGTAACTGAAGAATTAAAGCAAATGGCAACTTCAACAGCAAATCAAGCGAAGGCCAGAGTCCTGCACTGTTCTCCGACTGTCTCCGGCCTCATCCTAACCCAGTAATGTCTGGCCTGTAATTTGGCCTTAGTGGGCAATAGAGAGGGCAAGGTGGAGACCAATAAAACAGTCGTGTTCGGCAGTGACTGTCTGCAGTCTCAGCGGAGGGCAAAATGAATCCCATCCATCGCCGGCTGCAGGGCAGAGTGACAGTGCAGTGCAATAGAGCTCAGTCACTTTACACAAGCTGTGACCAGCTGAGGGGGAAGGTAGTGATACCATCCTGACGGAGGCTCAGTTTCTATTCCAACAAGTGGCTGCGAGGCCCCTGAATACACTTTCCATCCACTCGCAACTTGTGACTAACTGTAATCCGGCCCATGCAGCTGGATGTACAGTGGATCGTGTGTCATAATACAGTGTAATGCCACTTTAGGGCCGGGACATTAGCCTGGGTGGGCATACTCCAGCTGGGTAATCCTTATCTGATTGGACTATGAGACTAATCCTGCTCTTCTCTGCCGCTCTGCTCTGCTATCTGCTTTTATCTCCGGCCTGCCTCTCATCCTGCCGTACACACTCACAACATCCCCATTCAAACATGTACAAGTACACAGAAGCACACAACATACTCCCACATGTGTTTTCAAATGCATGAACGTACACTACATTGAGACTCCCACTGGCTTATACATAAAAACATGAGGCAGTATGTGTGAACTGTGATCTGTGGTGATTGACAGCAGCTGTGGGAGGCCACACTGAAGTGTGGTAGCCATTTTAACAAAAACAGGATTTTTCTGAATAATGTGAAAATATTTCAGTGTGTGTGATGGTGTTTAAAGTCTTACCAAGGCTTAAACTAAAATTTAAATCTACAGTCGAAAAGAGAAAGAAGACAATAAGTGAAAATGTTCACGAGGTCATTTTTCTACTGGATCTGGTATCATAATTTACTCAAATCTGTCCAAACGGTTATATCTATTGTCTGAACACCAGTTTAGTTGATAAAAATGCAGATATGTTTGTCCATGTTTCCTCTGACTGTTAAGGTGCACTCATTGCAACAGTGAGGATGTTGAGGACTTTGTTTGCCATGAATTCTGCACCCCAGGCCCCTAAGCATCTGATTGGTTGTACTTGTTGTGGCCTTTAAAAAAAATATTTCATATTTTTTTGACAGTAAAGTAGTCATAAGACCATAGGAGTAGTGCTGCCGAAGTGTCTTGCAACAGAGCCAATAAAAAACAGGAATGGTCAGATTTGTTATTGGCTATTTGGTAACAGTAGGACCTAATAGGGAAAAAAAACTAAACACTGTCAAAGATAGGTCCCACTGTCCTCAAATGAGACGATAATAAAGTCCCAATGTCCTTGAATAGGGACAATAGGTCTGAGTTAAGCAGAATGAAGTATAAGGTCAAGTAAACCCAAAATGTGTTCTCCTCATAAGGTGTGTTGACTGATTCATAATGTCAACTGATGCATTGACTAACATGCAAGAAAACATTCCACTTTAAAAGTTGTTGGCAGCTGCTGAGCGGTAGCCTTTGAATGACACAGCTAATTGATTTTCTTTTCTCAGTTTGTAAACTAGTTAAGATGTACACAGTAGCAAAACATCATTTAATTTTTAAAACAGCTAAGAAAGTAAAAATTTATGCTGCTGTTATGATAAAACCAGACCCATATCCACGTCGGGCTAACTGTCAAATTGGCTTTGACTTTAGCTATCTTGCTAACTAGCATTGATGACGCAGGCCCAGTTTCAAAACAAAATGCATCTGAAATTAGTGGAGGTGCACTTGTAGCTACAGTGCAGGCCTGCAACAGCAATGGAAAATAGTAGAAGCATTCTGCTGGAACACAGTTGTAAAAAGTTGTAAATGGTAGCGAGTGAACATAGCATGTCGTTCTTCAGTAGCAGTTTGCTTTATGAGTCTGAATGGCACCCGCCTCCTAAAAGTCCTATCCCCAGAAGAACCCTGGCTAAATACTAATACTACTACACAAAATTTGGTACATTCATGGTTTCCAGATGATGTATCCGAGAAACCTGGGTGATCCCGACATTTTCTCAGACTCCACTATGAGGCTTATATGTGCGCTTTTGAGCTCAATGTCTTGACGACTACTGGATGGTTTGCCATGAAATTTAGGACAGACATTCAGGTTCCCCTGAGGATGAACATTAATAACTTTGGCAATCCCTTAACAATTCATCTCACATCAGGTCATCGGGTCAGAATTTTTAGTGTTTAGTGTTTATGACCAAATTCATGCAAAAATAATGACAGCCCCTGCTGCACTTTGGGTCTGCCTATAGCGACTGTCCTAACATGCTAAACTAAGATGGTGAACATGGCAAACATTCTTGCAAAACATCAGCATTTTTGTTATAATTAAGCTCAAAGCACTGCTGCAGCTGCTAGCTGTTAGCATGGCTGCAGACTTGTTAAGCATAAATTCTAAAAACTGCCTGATTTGTTCTCTCAAATGTGGGATTCTGATGCTTTTCTCTGTCTTATGTAATGGTAAACTTAATATGGGTTCTGAAGACTGCCTTAAGGAAAGTGCGATGGTCATTTTTCACATTTTTTAGACATTTTATAGAGAAAATGGTTGAGCTAAATAGTAAACAGGAGATTGATGATGGAAATAATCAGAACTTGCTGTCCTAAATTATGTCAAAACAGTTATCCTGTGCACTGTAAATACGTATGCAGGACATTGTGATTTGCCAGGGAGGAACAAGCACACTGAATGATGAACCTAACAGAGTTCATACAACAGGTAATAAAAGATAGAAAATCAGACACCATGGTGGCCCTCCTTCATCACAGGGTCCACCATTCCTCCCCCACACCTCCTCCTCCTTACTCTGTCTCTCTCCTCCTCTGTGGAGCCTGAGGGCGGCGCTGTAATGAAGATGAATGCCTCAGATTAGCAGCAAACGCAGAGTGCTACACCTGGCTGAGAGCACAGAGGGGCACAGCGGCCGCTCTTACAGACGTCCCAGATAGGACGGAGGAGCGGTGGCCTCCAGGGCCCAATTCATCAGCAACACACATGTTTACTGCGTGCACCGCTCATGCCTCACCGACTGAACCTCCCTCTGCACCCACACATTCGTGGTAACACAATCACTGAACTTTAAATACTGTTTCAAGACTGTGCGACTGAACTGCACTCTTCCAAACTATTTCACAACATCAACCGTGGTGATGGTCTAGATTTTACCTTTAAAGACTGAAATAGTCAGAGCTGCCAACTTTTGGCTGTGGATATAATCAAACAAGTGAAAACATGGAGTCAAAGCGTTCACTGTGTCGTGATCAAACTCCCATCTTCAACTGAACTAGTTCACAAACGTCATACTCGCAGCAAAATCTGGAGAAAATGAACATCCAGCTGACAATAAAGCTTCTATGGGGAAGTAATAAAAAGTTGTGACACATTAACGCTGTAATATTTGTATTTTAATTAATTGATTAATCATGTGGTTTAAAAATGTTAGAAAATATTGCAAACTGTACAAAACACACAACAGAATAAAGCATCAAATCCTCTGACTGGAGAGACTGGAACCAGAGAATGTTTGGATGTTTTGCTGGGAAAATGAAACTCCAGTGATGGAAATACAACACCTGGGTGGCCCCTTCTTAGGCGCAATGCAACAAGGTGCCGCAACAAAATACTGTCCATCTCCATTCAAGCAGCACTCAGCGCTTGTTCAAAATTAGACACCAGGCCACTAAATAAGAAACAGACATAAAAAAGAATTGACCATTGTAATATTTTCATTAGCCTCTATGCTGCTTTTTACTGGTTACTAACCAGGTTTTGGCATGTTTGTGACGCTGAATGTGACACCAGCAGAAAGGCATACTTGTCTGCTGTATACAGCTCTGGTCTACTGGCAACGTCTATTTTTAGGGGTTTTCTGGCTTTTAAAAACAGGCATATATGCCCTAATTTTGGTGGAAAAGGGACATTACAGTCACCACCATGCAACACAAGATGCCGCTCCTGACGTCACTGTAATAATGCCAGGGGCTTCTGCCCAAGAGCCACAATATGACGAGTAGGTGATGAGATCACATTGAGCTCCACTCTGTTGGAGTTGTTGAAACTACAGATACACTCAAAATTGTACAAAATGGAGCCTGTTCCTGCTCTAACTACTTTATATTTGACAGGTTCATATACAGGCTCACAGAGCATACAAATACAACAAAAGCTGAATTTAATTTTGGGCTGTGTCATATGACCTGCTGCCAGGGACATGTGTTCCTTTTACCTTAACCTGACCTTAACCAGTTATCTCGGCTACACCTAACCATAACGTAAGCCCTTACCTCAAACACTATTTCGACTGGACAGAAACACTTTCTGAAAGGGGAAAAGACTTCCACCTGCTAAAATGAGAAACTGCTACCTGGATGTTTTGCTACACTTATCTTTGCTTATGGTTATTACCATTGTATCATAGCAAATCTGTGCATTGTGCCTCAGTGTTTATACTCAACTGCTTATGTGGTTAAATGCTAGCAGTGTAGAGCTCAACACTACAACATTAGCAGGCTGAGGTGTACAACCCCAGCAGAGTTCAGTAAAGAAGGGATTCTGATTTTATTTTAGCCAATACAATCCATTAAAATCTGTCCAGATTGGCCCAGATAATTCTTTCATTATATATCTGTATGTACAGATCTGACTTCATCTTGCACCCTCCACTTCTAAAACCAAACCTACGCCCCTGCACCAGATACACAATCCTTTCTTCTTCCAGCAGTGAGATTATTTCTCTGACGAGCAGTAAGCGAAGCAGAGGTCGAGGTGATGAAGCACCCAGTGTGGGTATTCCCATTTTGCTTGTTCACAGGTTCTCCTCTCCAGTAGCTGGTTATACAAACACAAACCGTCGCCCACCTGTGTCCACTCTGTGCAGGATGTGTGGGCCAAACACACAGTCTGTGTTCTCTGCTGCGATAAGGACGGAGCGACGGCTTCAACCATCAGTCGCTGCCTGCTCACCAGTAAGGCTTCATTTAAGAAGAGCTGGGGGGAAAGATGAATACTAGTCATCTTGGCACTTTGAATTAATTGAGCTGAGCTGCAAACTGAAGCCTAATTAACATCTGAAATGTTAAACTTCACTCCTCCTGACTATCTAGGCTGAATTTGCAGCCTGCTTATCTCTGCCTCTCTGCAGCTGCATCCGCTCTGTACTTTTCTATTTTCCAACCCCCCTGCACCCCTCCGATTTTTGGTTTAAAATGTGCAAACTACCTATAATTAAATGTACTTGCTTTTTAAGACCCAATTTCCTGAGCAGGAAGTCATTTGAATTAGAATTTAAATGAATCTGACCCCGGTAAGTAAATGCACTGGCCTCCTTTTTCCACTCCCTTGCCTCTTCTGGGCCGGGGATCATTCATGAATCACAAATGACAAATCTGGGTTTATTTCCTGCCATTTTGATCTCGGATTCAAAGGGAGAGGCCTCATTGTGCCCATACAAAAGCAACATACACACACACACCGAGCCAAGAGTGTGATGTTTTGATCTCGTCTTGACTCTGTGCCGTTTGGTTTGCCAATTAAATAATGGCCTGGCAGGGATAAAGGCCAGTCACTGTCACAATTACACTCCAGCTGTGATTAATCCCATGTGCATTTATGTAGGAACAGTTAATACACCGGAGCACTCTATCAGCATTCAGTGTTGTCTCTATATCCAGACAAGAAACACTCACATCTGGAGTTGTACCGGTGAAACCACAGTTGTCTGGTTTTGACACCTGAGCAGCTTCTCAGGAACAGCTGAGGTGTAAATCAGAAGTCAACTTCAATACCAATTAAACTTTTTTTTTGATAGCGTTGCCCCTGGAACATTCAGATGCTTAAATGAAAACTTTTTTCACACCTCACTCTGCTTGGTTTGAACACTTTTTCTCTTGTTTACCAAATCAGCAAATGAACATATTTATACATTTGATCCAAAGCATGTTACAATTCACATCTCAGTTCATCCATCTACACACAGCGGTAATGACAAGCTTCCATACAAGAAGGTGACAATGCTAGAAAGTAAATAAGTGCTGTTTTGAAGTACTAAGCTTATAAAATACAGTTCATTGATGTGGTCTCCAACATTTTTGGCTTATGACAAAAAGCAGTGCCAAGTTGGGGCCTTTTGTCATGATCCAGAGGTCTGACTTGTTAGTCGTTCCACCAGAGAGACATTCACCTGCAAACTCATCACACGGTTTCATTTAAATAACAGTTCAAGCAACAAAGCAGTAAAATTATCCAGTTCTTCACAAAATATGGGAAGCAGAACTCACGTTTCCATCTCTCTTCTACCATTAATCATCTCACAACTCTTTAAAGGGGTTTGACCTCTAGGTTAAGAACCACTGGACCAAACTAGCTAACTAAATATAAGTAGCTAAAACTAGCTTCAACTGTAGCAGCAACAACCATGAAATACTGCTTACACATTGATGCTTCAGTATTAACAACCTATTAATATCAGATATGATAATATATCAAGTCACAGAGGACGTTCTGCTGCTGAATGAGTCCTTTTACTTTTGATATTTTCAGCCCGTTTTGCTGATCATACTGTCCTAGATGACCTGTTCCACCTGCTGAGTCACAGCCGCCCCCTAAAGTGGGCCAGAGGTCTCAAATACATCAGTGTTTAAAGGTGTCCAAACACAAAGAGCAGTTCACAAACTTTGCCGGAATAAATCAAAGAATTGATCAAAGAATCTGTAAACAAGACTAAGAACCCGAACATGCATTCAGAGCCAACTCTTGGTGCTGGACAGATATCGACGAAGACACAATGCGGTCATCACACAGTACTGAGGTTTGATACCAAGTCCTACTCAAAGGTAGAGACTGTCCACTCAAGAAAAAGTCAGACTCTGATACAAGGGACCACTGTTTGTTTCCAATTTCCTACCAACAGTCAAGTCTGCCATTGCTCCCTAAATGTAACCACGCGGTTGTTGTTTTAACTATAACAACAAAGGTCTCTTGACCCAAACCCTGACCTATCCCTCACCTAAACCTAATCAAACCTAAAACCTGCAATACCTGATTTCTTTTTTTGGCCACTTGGGGGCAGCAGAAACAAACTGTGAACACAGCATTGACATATCATCACCTTTTAAGGTGATTGGGTGAACTTGTTGGCAAATAGATGCTTGTGCCCCTTTCACACCAAAGTCAGTGCGCGAACACAGGTTTTTAAAAATGGGAAAAAATGGAAAAACTGTGTGGGTTTTTTTTTTATTGGTGTGACGATAAATACCCATGACTACCGCAGAGTCATTTGACCCATTGTAACTTCCCCCGTTATATTAAAAAGACAAATGTTAGCGTGTTTTTTGTGCAGTGGTAAAGGGGCTTCATTCACACATCCAGCAGATATGGAGCAACATGATTATTCATTTAGAGTCGTGTTTGTGTCCACCTGATTAATGTAACTCCTCTAACTCTGTTTTGGTCTCCACCTACTCCTGAAGAAGATATCTATGTCCTTAGCTGCTAAATGCTAGACTTTGTTCACCAGCTTGTCTCTAACTGTGTCTGTCTGCTGTTAGGTAATGTACACTGAGGATTTTTAGAGTTCTATGAGAGCGTTGAAAGTGAACCAAAACAGTAAAGTTGCTGCTCAACAGCTAAACAACGAGCTGAAACCCACTATAAAGCTCCATAAAGCCAAGGGGAGTCCTTTCACAGTGCCACATAGCATACACATTGTCGTTTAAAACATTATTATTGTAAAAATATTGATTTTAGGTGCTTTAAATTGGACTTGCCACTTCAAACCCAGTTATTAGGCTTTGAACAGAAGGTGCACAGAGTCTGACTGCTCATCACAGGAGCCAGAGGAGCATGAAGGCTTTTCAGGATCTCACAGCTAAGAAGATGAGCAGATTTGTAACGCTCTGCACCCTCACAAGGTTAAAGTGCCGCACTCCAAGTCAGCACCCCAACGCCTCCGCTGGAACAGACACGACAGGAAACACGCTGCCTCCGTCTGACGTGGCAGACGTCTCGAAAACCTGCGTCCAGGACGTGAGGCTGCTCGACATCTCGGGTCGAAGGTCGCGTGACAAGCAGAGCTGGGGCCCTGTCATCATCGAGGTTGTCAGGCAGGTCAGCAGGCTGCACCTCTGCTACCATGACTTTACTTCTGGGGCTTCATTATGAAAATAAACACCCTGTCCAAACTGCCGGCCCTCTGTCACATCCTCTTTAACTGGATAGAGCCCCTGCAGCGTCCCTTAATTAGGGTTAGACCAGTGTATTGGTTTGCCAATATATCAGGCTGATATATGATGAAGCTTCCTCCCTAACTACAGCTCCTGACTGTGTTATTATTTCATTATTTACACTCTAATGTCTGACTAGAGAAACTGTTCCAGAGTGGTGTGGGAGGCTTTTATGCAACAGCTTTAGGCTGCAACCAGAAACCTGCTTCACCCTGCCTGCAGGAGCTGAACACACTAACAGAACTATATTAATCTGGATTTAGGTGGAGAGCTTTAGCGTTGATGGTCAATGTCCAAGTTGGCTTGTGAGCCCTTAAAATGAAGCAGTGTCTCGCAGCGTGTGTCGTTTCAAATGTAGGGGTGATTTCTCTCCTCTCCTACTAGCAGAATGATCTTGCAACCCATCTGATTTATCTCACGAAACATTCGAGTGGTCCTCCCAAAACAGCATCCTGCTTATCAGGACATGCCCATCCTGAAAGAATCACATCAATCTGGAGTTGAGTGGAAAGTTTTACTCGTAGTTGTCTTACCTTTCAGCCTTTTAGAACGAGGCAATCTTTAACTGTGACAAATGTATGAATTGTCAGTGCAAGAAGCACCTTTTAGGTGTCAGAATTTGTATTTTCCATACGTTATGTCCCCGTAATAACCGCTCAGATTTCTCTTGAGGAAAACTTGTGTGCATTTGAATTTAGAAGTATCGGTGCAGTCTCGCCTTTGAATACCAATTTCCAGTCAAACCCTGCTTTGCATTTCATGTTGGGGAACAGAGGCATTGAGGAGCATCCTTGCAATGCAAGTGGCATGGGAGGAAAGCACAGACGCACATGTGTAGTGGACAGCTTCACACCCCATAAGTGACACCCTGTTGGGAAAGTTTTAGCTGAGAGTCTTTTCCTCTTACCTTCCAAGCAGCACGTCCTCCACAGGCCCGAGTGGGTCATCACCTCCTCGTTCTTCTTGCTGGTCTCGTTCTCGCTCATGGACTTGGACCTGCAGACACCGCGGGAGTACAGCCAGTAGTCCGTGCCGACCGCGATGGTCATGAGGCTGAAGGCCGCGAAGGCTCCCACCGTGGTCAGCAGCATCTGGACTCCGCGGTCGAACAGACCCATGTTTCCGCATTCCATGAAAGGGGGACCCCCTTTCCTCTTGATGTACAGGAAGTAAATATTTGAAAATTTGCGGGACCAAACCAAACCGAAAAAACGGGATATACTCGTGCGGAAGGAGAGGGAAGAAGGAGGAGGAGGATGCGGTAGGAACCTTATGGTTGCGTTTGGGTGAGGACCAAAACAAGAGAAAAACTGAGGATGGAGGTTTTTTTGGTGGGGGGGGAGGAAGGAGAGGAAGAGGCAGTGGTGTCTCTCCTCTCTGGCTGTTCTTACTTTGATACAACAGAGGAAGATGAGGAATGAGGTGTGCAGAGGATGACAGCACCTCAGCAGGCCTCCAGCTGCAGATGTATGGAGACTAACACTGAGCTTTAAAGGATTAATTATCTCCTATAGTGGCAGCCTAAAGACGGGAGGGAGATAAACCAAAGTGAGGTTTATTCTCCACAGGCCTGCGAGAGGGAAAGAAAACTTGTAAAGGTTACAGCTGAGCACAGAGCTGAATTAACATGAGCTCAAATGGAGCACAGAGATGGTTAGAGGGGGGCGGTGTTAAGAGTAATGGCAGGCTTACAGTACAACAGTTCAATATGTCTGTTACAGTGAGTTACTTTAGTCAGAGGCTATAACATTGAGAATTCAGAATTATAACTAAACCTCTAAAGATTATTAATAATAGTATTATTCTAATGTGTCTTGTTAGTCAAAAAAGGGGGGAAGCAAGGATATAATAAAGTGGGGAGGTAAATGAAGGGCAGCGGGGGAATCTGTCATATTAGTAGAAACAAAAGAGACTAAACAAATGGACGGATTCAAGTCCTGTCGAGAAATAAAAGCGACTCCCGTGGTGTTTTTTTTTATATATATATAACGACCTATTGTGGGGTTAAAAGAAAATATCACGCTGGCTTCTCACAACCCTGCACACGGTGGAATGAGGAAATCAAGGCTCAACAAATAAATTAATTAATTAGCAGGCTTTAAAAACACACACACAGAGGGGAGAAAACAGAAACCGATAAAAACCTAAAAAAAAAGAAAGAAAGAAAAGAAATAAATTAACCGCGTAGATTTTCCTTTTTCCTAAAATTTTGATCCCCAGTTTCCATATGTAGCCCTATAGCTCTGGGAAGGTTTCCGCCGAAAATGGGGGTCTGCGGTCAGAGGAGGTTCGGTCGTCGACGATCCGGAGAGAGCGGGGAGCATCCAGCAAGGCAAGCCGACCATCACTCGACATAGAGCCGGCAGGAGGAGGACGAGGAGTCGGTGTGGGCGCCGCCGCAGCCGAGGATGCTTGCACCGCGGATGGAGGAGGATGCTGCCGCCGCCGCTTCTGCGTGGATATCCAAATTCACCGTGGCAGTATCACACCCAGGACGGTCCCGTTTGTATAGCCCTTGCGCCATGTAATAGGAAGAAAAATAAATTCTGATGAATGTTGCAATCCCCCCTTGTCTGTTTTCCCCTCCTCCTCCTCCTCTTCTTCTTCTTCTTCTTCTTCTTCTTCTGTTTCTCCTCTCGGATGCAGGTTTGGCCGCTTGCAGGAAGAAGAGGAAGAAAAAAAAGATATTACACAATCAGGAGAGCGAGTTGCACAGATCCACAGACAGAGCTGGTGTTGTCACGATGTCAGCGGCGCTATACATTCAGTGCATTCAGGTTACAGCCTCTCTCCCCCTTTTGTCGGATGATGAGTAACGTCAGTGTGAGGAAGATGCTCTGAAATCTGCGGGCTGCTTTTTCTTCTTCTTCGTTTTTTTGAAAGGCCCAGTGTGTGTGTGTGTGTGTGTGTGTGTGTGTGTGTGTGTGTGTGTGTATGTGTGTATGTGTGTGTGTGTGTGTGTGTTTCCTGCTGCAGCAATGGAGGCTCGTTGCTGGAAAGATATTAAAGATTTTTTAATTCCGTTTCTGTGAGTGGAGGGGGCGGAAGGAGGGGGTGTAGCGATGGTGGACTCTCACTGTGTGTGTGTGTGTGTCTCTCTTGGTTGGGTAGATGGAGGATGACTGAATTGCATTTGTGCATACAGGCTGAGATTTATGCATTTAAGGCTTATTATTGTCCGATCCAATTGTTGCAGCACTCTCTCACGCGTGTCCACCCCCTGAAGTAATCTCACTAAATGTCCGACTTGCGGCTCCACTTATCTCGCTCCTTCTTCTTCTTTTATTTATTTATTTTTTTATTTTCTTCTCTCTCTTGTCATGAATAACTGTGATTTTAGGATTGCAGATCACAGCTTTAGAGGCAGATACGGTGTCATCCTCTGATTAGATGGTTCTCAGTGAATTAATTAGCAACGAGGATGAATCTGAAATCTGATTTCGTTCAAGCTGAGGGTTGGAATTTATGAGATCAACACTGAATTTATTATTATTATTGTTTTAATGATCGACTTCCATGTAATTAGTGTGCAGTATGAGCACACAGAGGATGTGTGTGTGTGCCCGCGCGCGTGTGTGTGTGGTGCTGAAAGGACAGCTCCCTCCAGCTCTGCTCTCCCTCTGCGGAGTTTGTCGCCCCCTGCTGGTCAAACATCGTTATCACCACTAACAGCTTGTCAAGTTGTGGTGTATCTGTGGCTCAGATCACTTATGGTTTGACCATTAATACTATTACCACTAATAATAATAATAATAATAATAAAAGAAACATCACACAGGGCGTGGTTTACATGGTTGAAACAGGAACAAAAATCATTTTAGGAATGCAATGAAGTAAAATCATACAGTTACACACAATACAGATTTAAAATGGAAATAATATACCTGAAAGTAATGTAGTAGGCAACAACATTATTACTTGAGACAGGCATCTGTACGAGACAGGCCTTTAATTCCTTTCACACAAAACTGTTGCTCAAATACAATCAAATTGTTTATTTAAACCACTATGAATATTACTTGAAAAACCCTTTTGATTCTTTATCTGTGGACCCTCACAAGACTAAGGGAATATATCCAAGGTCATTGAGGACTGGAAACATAATTTGAAGTAGCCAACAACCTGGTTTTACACATCTCGATAAAACTCAATAATTGAGATATTGATAGATATTTGGCCATTAATATAAATTTACATGGGTTATATTTGTGTGGCAAAACTGTAAATTCAGAAATGTCCAAGGTGTCAGTTTGTCTATATAATGAAGTTGTCTGTTTTTTTTTTCACTCAGTGACTTAAGAAGAAGGGGTGGGATTTAATAAGTTTATACTTCCTCCCAATCCTTTTCGGATGTGTAAATCAAACTAACTATTCACTGACAATTTGGTCTTATATTATGCTTTTCATTACTTGCAAGTGTTACTTTCTGTCTGCATGTTTGTATGTTCATGTATTTTTTACATGTTTGAAATACATATCAAATATCAATATCATTTAAAAAAAAAAATGCTTTTTTAAAATCAAGTTTCAAGAAGTGATGTTAAAGATGTCACTGATTCTGTAAGTCTCAGATCTTCAGGCAGGGAGTTTCAGAGCTCAGGGGTCCTGACTGTAGAGGCCCAGTTGCCTCTTGAGCTGGGACTTGATTGAACAGTCAGCAGAGCCTTGTTGGAGGGTCTACGGCTGCACTGTGGCTCGTGGAGGAGCAGCAGCTGAGCAATGTAAGTGAGAGCTAAACCATGGAGTGCTGTAAAAGTAATCAGTAAATTCTTGAAATGAAGTCTAAAACTTACTGGTAATCAGTGAAACGGGGATAAAAAAGTACCAAGAAATTGGTACTTATTGCTGCTTAAGTTAATAGTGTTTCTTGAAAGTCAAAAAGTGTATTTTGTTATTGTTCCTTCACTTGGGTGTTTGAGCCTCACTGTGCAGGATGATGTATGTGCAGAGTTTAACACTTCTGTCAAAGGAGGAAAGGATCTCTGTACTCATCTTAATCCTGAGTTTAGACGTGCACATGCGTATGAACATGATTCTGTGACATTACAACTTGTCCGAAAGCCAATCCTGGTCCATTATGGAATTAAAACAAGTGTGAGGTGGAAACTTGAAGCCGCAACTGAGAATGTACTGCAGACTGACCAATACTGGATTTTTGAGGCCAATACAGTTTTGTTTTTAAAAGACCCAGTAATTAGAGTTGTTTCCTTTGATACTCTTATAGGATAAGTGCTCTGATCGATTAATTAGATAAAGTACGTACAACAATGCAGAAATACTGTTACCAGTAAAAGTCCTGCATTCAATTTCCTACTTAAGTAAAAGTAAATATTGAAAATATTAATTTTATGAGCGTATCATTAATGTTTTTATGTCAAATCTTGATCCGACCAGTGAACATAGTTGTAAAAGTAGTGGAGTAAAAAGTGCAATATAAGATATAAGATAAAACAGAAATACTTATACTTATATTTTTGCTACTTTTAGTGTCTTGCCTGTCTAATAGCTTTAAAGTGAAATCTCCTGAGTGACTTCAGACTTTTTACTATTGAATATAAGTCACTGAGCTAACAATTTCCTCTTTCATTGACTTTCATCAAAGATACTTCACAGGTTGCTCCCATGTTCAATATGACACATAACCAGCTTTCATCACTGTCTTAATCTTATGAAATAATGAATCATCTGAAACAGCAGAGACAAAAAAATTATTTCCATTGTCAGAGTCTACCCTCGTCCACATTTACGCCTGTGTCAGTGCATCGTGAGCAGGCTAAGCTTTGTTTTTTGGGTCGAGACCTGCAGCTCTGATGATGTGGGTGAAAAATGTTGTTCAGCTGTTCATGTAACCGACAACGTCAGAGAGAGAGTGCCTGTGCAGGTTGGACGTCTCCTCGTGAAAAAAAGTCCTCATCATGTTTCTCGCAGGCCTCCGGGCCACATGTCAGGTACTCAGATGATCCGGTCAGAGACACGTTTGGACAGGATGATTTCTGCTGCTCTTAGTTCAGCATTTATCGTCTCTGAGCCGCTGAGTAGCTGCATGTTGTAGCATGTTTGAGAAATGAAAGGTTTGATGCAGAGAGTATAATGATATAAACAAATACAAAGAAGATAGATCATAACAGGTGAAAAGGTAGATAAGGTAGATTCTTCTCACAGAGTGCAGATCATTTGAATTCTTTTTCTATCCGCCAATTTTCTATCCGCCAATCTGACAGAGCAGAGGACTCTGATGAGACAAGGAGAGGAGGCATGGGCTTGGCGAACGAGGACTGGTGTGTTGGTAGGAATGTGAGGTGCTGTCCTGATACTGCTGTGAATCACTTCTATACAACATCCGAAGACATGGACAATTTAAAGGTGCAGCCAACAATGTAAGAAGACGCAATATCCAATAATCCAATATAATGTACTGTATATGATTCTGAAAAGTAATTTTACATTTCTTTGATGATTGTATACTTTTACTGAAGGATCTTGAATGCTGGACTTCTACTAGTTACAAAGTATTTCTAAACTGTATTGCTACTTTTACTTAAGTAAAAGTTTTGAGTGCTCCAATATGGCAAAATTCGTTCACAAATCTTAATGATCCACTAATGAAGTATCAATACATGAGCAGCATTTTAATGTTGGAGCGGAGCTATTTGATCTACTTCTATTTTCATTATTCTGGGTTTATTATGTAAGAACACATTAGAAGTTGTTGTTAATGCACATTCTTACTCCGCATATTAACAGAAACTAGCTGTCCTATTAATGAAGTGGAGTAAGAGGTACAATGTTTAGTGGAAAGTAGCATACAAATGTGAATAAATCTACTTGTAACTACTTGAGTAAGTTGCTTTTTCACTACAGTTGAATGCATGTTGGTCCCTCACACATTTCTACGCTCACACTAAACTCACACTCTGTGCTGAACAAGAGGGACTATAGATTCAAAGATCTGTATAGTCTGTCGCTGAGTCCGTTCCTCAGCAGCCACATTATGAAACCAGCATTAATTCCACAGCAAAGTCTCACTGAAGCAGAATGAGATACCAACACTTGTCCCTGAAGAGAGACCTTGAGCTCTGACTAAAGACCTCTCTGATTCTCCTTCTCTGCCAGGATTTCGGACACCCTTCGCTTTCATTAAACAATTATCCCTGACAGGCGAGGAGGGTGCGCAAATCAGGTCCCAGGCCTGCACCCACACTGGTCCCACGTGGACTCTTTATGCCAATCTGACATTAACTCAGCAAGCTGCAAATCCAGCCCTAATCAGGGCCTTGTTAGAGCGTCCCCCGAGCATTGGCTGAGGGAGTGCTTCCAGTAAATGTTCCTCTGGAGTAAAAGAAGAGAGGGAGGGAAAGAAAACAGAGGCTCTCTTTAAGGTGGTCGCACTTTGAACGTTTCCATCCGCAGTAATTGAGCCTGATTAAAGGGAGTCTCTGGGTGAGGATGCACCCTTGGGCTCTGTGGTCCACAGGGTTAAAAACATTTCTTCCCTCCAGGAAAGTGAATTAGATTACACAGTGCATTATAGGGTGTTGGATTAGATGCTTTAACAATACATAATATATATACTTTTTAGGTTTTTATGCTGGCAACCACCAGGATTTTGTGCTCATCATCATCTTTGAATCAAACGATTTCAGTGCTGTGTGACTCCGGTTCTGCTGCATGTTCTGATGTTTTGCTTTGTGTTCTGTTGATGTCGTTCTGCTGCCTTGCGTGTGTGAGGACACCGCTATGTCAGCAGTATTTCCACTCTGATCCCAGAGTGTCTACACTGAGCTGGGAGCAGCTGAGTGAGCATTTTGACATGACAGACACACACACACAGACACACACGCACACACATACCGTCCTTCACACACCGCGTATGCCGCTCACGGCTGGGCTCTCCAGCTCCCCATCTTCCAGCTCACCTTCATGTTGCTAATTCCCAATAAGTCCAGTGCAACCAGTGCTTCTAGGCTGGAATACTACTTTTTTTTTGGATTTAACTTTATCAGGAAAATGCCTCATGTGAGCACAATATAAAATAAATGTGAAACATGAAATGAAAGATTGTCTAAGGTTGCTTGTGGGAAAGACACATAGTAATCACATAGAAACTTTATGGAGAAGACCTGACTGGGTATCTGAGATGTAAACATCTTCCTACTAACTATCCTTCACAATGGAACAGCATGTGCATTGTCAAGACTTTACATTTTACAAAGGAAACAAAGGTACTATTGAGAATACTATTTATTGCAAACTCTTAAGCAGATGCACACTTTTAAAAGCTGAGAATAATCACCTTAAAAGGCTCATCCACAATACTGCATTTCCAGTTCTGCTAGGGACGTGTGGAAACCAGTTGCAATGGACCAGGAGGGGCAGTGAGAACTGAAGAGTTGCAATTTCTGGGTTTCCAGTTGGAAAACACCCCCTGCAGTTGGATTTCTGATTCGAAACGTTAGAAGAGCCTTACCAGCCCTGACCTCAAAATGGCTGCTCGGTGCATCAACAGTAGCAAAAGCTATGTTAATTTACCATTTATTAGCACTTCAGCTTTATTTGTCTCTCATGAAAACAGTCGTACACACACAGTCTTGTCCAATTTCTATCCATGGTGTTTGTATGCACAAAATACAGCATAATGCCTCGTTATCAACTGGTATTGCTAATAATGGCTGACCCAGCTTAAACTGGTATCGCTAACAACATCTTAGCTTTCCAACTTGCTGTACTGGAATGCGATCAACTCGGGTGTGACGTCATTCCCAGCTCCGACTTCTGAGGTAAATGGAATGCAGCTTTACTGCTGCGATGCTTCCCACGCAGAGCCACAGAGGATCAAATTGTGGCTATTAGTTTGACCACTAAATATCTGGTCATATAGGCAATTGAATACAGGTCAAAAAGGATATTTTACTCAGCATCCTAACTTTTTTTTGTAATCAGGGGTGTAGTGTAACACTGCCAGGGGACATTTTACAGCACAATAAATACTTTTACTTTTTATACATTAGGTACATTTTGTTTTGTGTAAGGTTTTGAATGCAGGACTTTTTAATGGAGTATTTTCACAATGAGATATTACTACTTTACTTATTTGATACTTCCTCCACCACTAAGGGAACTTCCACCCTTGGACAGATTTGAAATCCTGTCCAACCAGTTATCCAGTGAGAGTCATACATCTGTTCTAGGTTAATTATTCTGTATGTGTTTGCCTCATGTCTTTGTCTATTAAGTCTCTGATGAGGACACAGTTTAGTGTGTTTCCCCAAGGCTACAGATTCAGCTGCATGCTGATGACAGTTTCAGCAGGTTAGTATGTGAGCTACTCAAACTTTTCCCAGCTTTGTGCACGTTTACTTTTAATAGCCCACTTTAAATACATTTTCTTGATCATAGTTTTGCTTCATAAATACTTATTTTCAACGCAGGACCTTTACTAGTATTGGAGTAGTATTACAGTGTGGTATTACCTAAGTAAAGCTTAATACTGAAGGTGCTTTACAAAGCTAAGTGACATTAGTCATTGCTTTGGGGAGAAGTATGTTACCAACAGCATTTGAAGGCAGCATGAGGAAATAAGTTTTAAACAATAAAGGTGTGGTGTGCTGCTGCCAAGAGTTAACATGTCATTATGGCTGTCACAGACAGTTTCAGCCTCCTGAATAAACAGGTCATACTGTCAGCTGTACAGTGCAGAGGTAGGTGTGGCTCATCCTGCTGTGCTGATGTGGAGGAAGGAATCCGAAACCAATCAGTGGCACCTGTCGAAGTCTTGTCAACAAAACTCTTGAGCAAGGTGTGATTCAGTGATTTTAGCAGATATAGTCAACACACAACAATGAGACCACGCGCATGATAAGATGAGACCTAGATAACGAACTGACGGGAGTAAACCGAAGGGACAAACATGTCTGCAAGGTAAAGACATTAAATCTTTGAACTACTTCTGTACAGAAAATCAGAGAAAGGCCTGAAGTAACAAGATGTCAAATAACGTGAAATAACTATGTGTACTGACTCATACACATAATAAACAACACAATTAATTAGGCCTACCTGTTAAACATGTTGTGAAACCTTCAATGTACAGGGTTCTTTTATTAGCCTATAAAAGTAAATCTTCATATTCCATAAACAATAGCACATATTGTTTTTTAAGTCTGTCATTGTGGTAATCATCACTGTAAAAAAAAGTCAGTATAAAATATATTATTCTGCAAATTATGTGCCCCTAAAATATTGTTGATAAATTAAGTTTTCTGATATGCCTTTAAACCATGAGTGCTCTGGCGACATCTGCTGGTCAATTTGTGTAAATGCAATAACAGACAAAAGTGATGGATCCTGATTTGTCCAGAGCAATGGTGAAGATGTGAAGATTTTCTGCTTTTCCTTCATTTTTTTAACTTATTTTTGAGCATTTAGATTTTTTTCTGCATTTAGCTTTTTTTTTTTTTTTTTTTAAAGCCCACTTCATATACCTCATCTAGACCATACTTAAGCCACATAAATACTAAGGTAACATTTTCAATGCAGGATTTTAACTAGTAATGGAATACTTTTACAGTGTGGTTTTACTGAAGTAAAGATAAACACAGAATATCCTCATGAGACCCAAACTTCTATTTGGGATCAGTAGGACCCGATAAGTGTAAATAAACTAAACATTGTCAATGATAATAAAGTCCCTATATCCTGAAACGAGACAATATTAAAGTCCCAAAGTCTTCAAACGAGTACTTCCTAATTAAAGTGTCTTAGCTTGTTACTGTTGTTAAAATTGGTCAAATATGTTGCCATATGAAACTACAAACATTATTAATCATAAATAAACAAGTTTCAACCATAAAATGTGATCAGGTTTTGTAGCTGGTCCACTTCTGTGTCAGGATCAGCTGCTGACTGTCTTGGCAGAGATGGCTGCCATCTTGTTTTTACATGGATTGGTGTATTGTTGTCTTACTATCACTAGATGGCACAAGTGTCCACAAACAAGGGCAATAGGTCTAACTTAAAGCAGCTGTGCGGAACTTTTTACCATTTATAAAACTGTCCCTAGTTCGTATCACCTCCCCTTGAAGATCCGCATATTTATTTGAACCCAACAGCGACAAAAAGCCTTTCTCTATGTGGCTATTTAGCGTAGCCTGGCTCGGGTCGGACACAGCGGAAGTCAGCAAACCACACGCACCTGGAGGCGGAAGTAAGTCTGCACACCCACAGCGGCCCGCAGCCATTAAACCACAGAAGAAGAAGGAGCCATGTTTATGAGTAGGATTTAAGAAACAGGCTAAATGACATGTAGTAGGGAGTAGTGAATGATTTCGGACACATTGCACACTCTTGTACAGTAGGTGGTGGTATGCACCTGGAAGTTGTTTGCGACCCACCAATAAATTGAGAGAAGAAGAAGAGCCGTGTTTACAGAGAGTGTTCTTTGAGTAAGTGTTACGCAGCAGACATTGCTGAACACATAACAGTTTTACCAGATGTATCTATAAGGACTTGGTTGTACTTTCAATGTCATGGCGGATAAAGAAGGAGCACCATCTAAAAGAAAAAGAAAAAGAACAGAAGAAGGCTAAACAGGACAGTGATAGGGCTCGAGCCCAAACGCGTGTAAACCTCGGTCGGGCATTCACCAAGAGGAGAGAGCTGAGAGATTTGAAAGGTTTTAAAACTGATCCTGAGTCGGGCTTTTCCTAATCGACAGGTATGTAATTTTTGTTTTTACTTAGAGAATATACCGCAACTTGTTAGACGCTGTTTTACTTCGATATATGACAACATGGAAGTTATAAGCTAAATGTAACGTTAGCTGATGTGAACCGCTCTTGTCTAGTAATGTTACAACAAACGCCAAAAAATTATCTGTGACTGTGACCATGAACACAAATATACAGCAGGCAGTTGTCCTCAGTTTATAAGAAATTCAGAGCGACACCAGAACATTTATGACTTTCCTCTCGCTCTCCAAAACAAACGCATGCGGTAATTGCCGGTTGCAGTCGGAACTTTACGACACCAGGCTGTGGGTGTCATACCGCTTCGACCAAAGGGGGCACTATAATCAACGGAAAGTTCCGCACAGCTGCTTTAAGTAGAATGAAGTATAAGGTCCAGTAAGGGGCAAATGCAGCTAAAGACACAACCTGCTTGAGATGAGTGGGTCCAGCAACACCAGGAATTACTTCAGGTGCCACAAAATCTGGCCCGGAAGAACCTATGTCATTGGAAGATCCAGGATGCTTGGTCACCAGTCTTTTACCAGGTGGTCAAGGTGCCATCATCGGGCAGGGTACACCCTGAACAGGTCGCCAGACTATTGCAGGGCTGACACATAGAGACAGACAACCATTCACACCTATGGACAATTTAGAGTTATCAATTATCCTAGTCCCCAAACTGCATGTCTTTGGACTGTGGGAGGAAGCCTGAGTGCCCGGAGAGAACCCACGTTGACACGGGGAGAACATGCAAACTCCGCACAGAGGGGCTCCCACACCCGGGATCGAACCAGCAACCCTCTTGCTGTGATGCGACAGTCGGTCACTGAATTGGTGACACTAATCTAGGGTGTCCACCTTGAAACTGTGCTGATTGTATAGCTCTTTTGTGCTGCTAGGGGGGAAGATGTGTGTGAAGCATCCATGTTGTCACAGGCATAAATGTCAACTGTAGCTGCATCTTGACTGGTTATTGAAGGCATACAACCATGAGATAGCAGTTCTAGTTTATAAATGTAGTCTGTGCAATAATCAGTTCATCTTGAATGCAGCATTGTCCTTTTTGTTTGTTGTTTATTTTGCAGTCGTTTTATGCCATTTTGCATCCCTTTTGGGACACTATTCTGCTGTTTTAAACTGCTTTACTAATGTTATTGTGCTTTTACTAAATGTTACCGTGACCTCAGTACGTTGTGAAGCTGTAATATGAAGTAAAAAACACAAACTGGATTTGGTTGGCAGATACTCAAAATTAAGAGATTTTGTTAAGGTTTAGCGATTTGAAAATCACTATAAGGATGTCCCAGCTTTTAACTGAGCTCTGTGACTTTCCACCAAGAAATGTTAACAGTCACTCAAAACAGATGATCTGGCCCTGGAGCCAAGGGAGTGGGAAGCCTTTCCTCAATTTTTTATTTATCAGTCATTGTGGAGTGGTTGCTCTAAGATCATCTCCTGCATTATCACATAACACACCTAAGGTGGAGATACGTTAAGGCTTGCACTGTGAGACCAACTATGTAGCAATGATTTAATTTGAATTTATGTTACAAACTCACAAACTGTATGATGTTTTGTGTTACAGGAAGGAACTTGAGGAGGCCTTGTGTTGCTACACCACAGATACTCTCAGCTACATCGACACAGTGAGAGGATTCTGTGAGAGGAACCCGAAATGGACGCTTGCGAGGGAGACAGAGTTGCACGTGATGATGGACATCAAAGACAGAGCTGACAAGATCCACCTAAACATCAGCCATGTTACCCAATCAGAGAAGAGGGGTAAGGCTATGTGGGAATATATGAAGAGCAAGGTAACCCAGGTGACTGCAGACAGCAGGCGTGCAGAGCTGGAGACAGAGCTGGCTGCTGTGCTGAAAGGCACTCTGGCAGGTCTGGAGAAGCTCAACTGCTTCCTGGATGCAGTGGAGAAACTGGCGGCCACCTCACTTCATGTGTTCATGGAGGAGAACCAGGTGCTACATCTGCCAGAAGGGATCAGCCCTGAACATGTTCAGGTTGTCATCAGTGCTGCACGGCTAATCTGCCCTCTCCTCCTCGAGTTTAAACGAGATGCAAGTGTCTTCTTCCTTCCCAAACTTCAGAATGTGGAAGTGCTGTCATATCAGCTGGACAGATACATTCAGACCACCAAGACGATCTGTGACAAGTTAGAGAAAAGGTAAACTGACATTTCCTCATTTTAAAAAAGGCAGGTTTTTTTTCAGAATAAGCATCTATTATATTAAGTGTAATTTTGTCTTACACAGCTCCCTCTGCGAGTTTTGCCTGAAGGAGAACACAGAGACTCTGGTAGACCTCGATGTGGATTTGTCTGAAGATGATTTTCAAAGGATGCTTTTTCACATTAATCAGCTTGATGAAATCAGGTAAGCATCATCCAAAACTAACATATACGGCACCTCAAGGGTCCGCTCAGAAATGAAGGGATACTTGGGTTATGCCACTTGTCCTGCAGGGGGTAACACCTCTGTCTCATTTGAAATTTATTTTATGAAATAATGTTGCCATTTCTGCTCATTTCAGTTTTATGTGGATTGATTGAATTGCATCTAATGTTGTCATACTGAATTTTAAAGATATTAACTTCTTAAAAATGTTTCATCATGTTTGGGCTGTCTTAATTTCCTCTTTTATCTTCATCAGGATGAACCAGAACTTCCGGATGGTGTTCTTGTTTCAGGATGAACCATGTTCTGGCTTCATTGATGAGTTCAGTGAGCGACAGCCCAGAATGCTGCAGTTTCTAGAGGACCTGGAGGAGTGTGCTGTTCAGCTGGACAGGATGAATACAGGAGCAAAGATCTCCAGTGTGGCAGGCAGCTCAGTGGGGGCAGTTAGCGGTGTGCTTTCCATCGTTGGTTTGGCATTAATTCCTGTAACAGCTGGAGTGTCTCTAACACTGACAATGGCAGGATTAGGGCTGGGAATTACCAGCGGAGTCAACAGTGCTGTAACCACTGCTGCAGAGATTGGAGTAAATCGCAAACATCAAACGAAAGCTAGTGAAGTTTTCCAGAGGTTCATGGAGGATGTGCAGAGTCTCCAGGATTGTCTTTTCAGTTCAATGGTTCCCAAAGTGGAAGCAAGTGGAGTGGATGTGGCTCTGGGAGTGGGCAAGATTGTAACTAAAGCTGGAACTGTTGGAAAAAGCATTGATTCATTTGCTGATGCTGCCTCTGCTTTGTTAAAAAGTGACGAGGTGGTTACAAGTGCTGGCAGAGTGGCAGTGCAGGAAGGAGAAACATTGCGTAATGTGCCCAGGGTGGCAGCAGATCTCCCAGATATTGGACAGGCAGCTGTCAAAGGGCCTCTTGCCCTCTCCAAGTCAGCCAGAAATGGTCTCATTGGGCTCAATGCTCTCTTCCTCGGCATGGATATTGTCTTCATCTATAAAGACAGTATGAGTCTGGCCAAAGGCAGCAAGACTGAAATCTCACAGTTAATCAGAGCCAGAGCTGCTCTTTGGAGCTCAGAGTTGGACTCATGGCAGAAGATTCATGACTCACTGAGCAAAGGTCTGCAGCCATCAGAGAAAAACAAAGGTATCCTGGAGACGCCATTTTATCCAGAGAGGAAGATGAAGAAACAAAGAGAAACAGAAACAGAAGTTTCATCTGGTAAAGAGGATGAAAAAAACGTAATGGAAGAAAAAAAACTGTCTCACACAGTAGTGCTCAGCGAATAGAGACAATTATTGTTGGTGGCAGCAATCACAATATGCCTTGTTACCAGCTCTGACACTAAAATCAGGCAAGAGATCCTTTTAGTGTGTAGAATTAAGTGGCATCTGGCAGTGAGGTTACAGAACTTAAACTTGTCCCATGTGCCAAACATGTCGGAGATCCATGGTGGCTGACGCAAAAACGCAAATGGCCCTATCTAGAACCAGTGTTTGTGTTGTCCATTTCTGGCTACAGTAGAGCCACACGGCACACAAGACCTTTCAGCTCAGCTTAAAGCTCACTTTTCAGCCTCAAATCGACTGTCAAATAAAAAATATGTAATTAGAACAATTATGAAAACACATTTAAATCTGCATTATTTGTATGTATAAATCAATTTGTGTGTGTGTGTGTGTGTGTGTGTGTGTGTGTGTGTGTGTGTGTGTGTGTGTGAGAGAGAGAGAGAGAGAGAGAGAGAAATTGCTATATAATGAATTAAGATTATTACAAAAATACTTTGCCCACATAGGTGTTTTCAATATTAATGCAGACAATTGCTTATGATTATTATGTAATTATATACTATTTTGGTGTGTGCTGTTATTCCATCATTTTACTTTGACATATACTATAATTTGTTGACTTTGCTGCGACTAAACACACCACTGTGTCACTTTACTTGAGATGGTATTGCAGGGTACACCCTGGACAGGGTGACCTTTTACTGAAGTAACCATAGTGTGGAAGTACACTGTTATAAGCAAAAGTCCTGCTTTCAAGATCTCAAAAGTACAAAGCATGTTAGTCTCAAAATATACTAAGAGCCAAAAGAAAAAGTACCTAATTCAGCTGAGTAGCTTGTCAGTTTCACTGAAGGATCATAAAGTCTTTATTCATAATAATGCATCAGTTTATTAGGTCTACATTTTCTTTATTAATCTGAATCTGCAAAGGTGTCAACTAAATGTAGGCTAGCTAGTTAAGTGAAAAGTACCAAAATCTTCTCTGAAATGTTGAGTAGAGGTATAAAGTGGTGCAAAATGGAAATAGGCCTATTAAAAGACAAGTACCTCAGTATTGTACTTGAGTCCAGTGGCCTACAGTAACTCTCCACCGCTGGAGCTCTGCTGCTAAATGCAGAGCTCTTTGGAGCATTTAGATTTTTAGCCTGCCTTTGTTCTGCTCTGTTCTGATGTGTGACAAAAGGTGTGGTCAGATGTGTAATGACAGCTACTTAGAGAAATCGTAGTTCAGGCTGCTTGTAGCAGTTTCTCTTCAATGTGACGCAGTGAAACTAATGTAACAGTAGTCTATACTGAGGAGTGGAGACATGGAAAGGTAGGTTAAAAAGCCTGTGTCCTCTTTTTGTTTTTTGTATTTAACAAGAATGTGAAAGCGAAAGTAAAACAAGAATGCAATGTGTAAACTTTTGTTGTTTTGAATTGGGCTTTGTATTAAGATCGTTGTTAGTTTACAGGTGTGTAGCCTGTAACTGTAAGTGGATAGCTTGTATTCGTTATTTGGGCTGTGTATTTTATGTACAAGAAAAAACAAAAACTTGTTACTTTCTATTTGATCATGTACTGCGTTTTTAGTGAGTTTGACAACCAGTCATTTTCTGATAGTGTTAACTTGTACGAGGCACCTTACTCTCGTAACCAAGCCTTAAAGTATTTTAACCACACACATAGCAAGATGAGTTTCAGATAAAGAACTGAAGACAGCTGCAAGGTGAAGACTGTAAATCTTTGAGCTACATTTGCACAGAAAATGAGAGAAAAGCCTGAAGTAATGACAAAATGTCAATAAAGTAAAAAGTATTAGGAAACAGATTTGTGAATTCCCATAACTCCACTATATTTAAACACACCTTAAGTATGGTAAGTATAATTAAGTACAAAGTTATGAAGATGTAAAACATTTTCATAACTTTGTACTTATAATTAAGTACAAAGTTATGAAGATGTAAAACATTTTGAAACCCAAGGTTGCAAGGTTGTTTTAGTAGGCTATGAAATACATTTTCATATCTTATGAACAAAGGCAACAAATACAGAAATATGCACCTTTTAGCTTTTGCTATGTCAATCATTGTGTTAATTACCATCATAAAATCTATTCACTATGTTATACTACAATTATTGTCTCCATAGTGTTCCCTCTGTATGTGTAGAATATTGCTGAAAAATTAAGTTTCAACGCAGGACTTTTGCAAGTGATAAAACATTTTTTACAGCGTGGTATTATAAAAGAGCTAAATATTGAGTGTGCTGTACAGAGCTGCTGTTTCCGACAGCATTTGAAGGCAGCATCAGGAAATAAGTGTTGAATAAATGAAGGCGTGGCCTGCGGCTATCAGTCCCGACCTCCTGAATAAACAAAAGTCAGCTGACTGTCCTTATATGAAAATATGTGAGAGCTGATATGGAGGAAGGAAAACGAAACCGACAGGCGTCAACCGCCGAAGTGTTGTCAACAAAATTCTCCAGCAAGCAGTGATTTTAACAGATTCAGTCAACTCATGAGATGGTGATCTTCAGCACAGTAGATTTACAATCTTGTTTTATTTTTATGTTAACCACGTGCATAACAAGACGAGGCCTCGTTAAGGAACTCAAAACAGAGAACCACAGGAAGAAGCATGTCCGCAAGGTAAAGAGTTTATGTCTTTAAACTACTTCTGCACAGAAAATGAGAGAAAAGCCTGAAGGAACGACAACATGTCAAATGACGTGAAATAAGTAGGCTACAGACCAGGAAACAGATCTCATAAGCCTAGACATGAACACATTTAAGCAACACAATTAATGTTGGAAATGTGAAACAGTGTTAAAACCCTCAGGGTTCTTTTAGTATCCTATTAAATAAATCGGCATATTATATAAACAAAGGCACAAATGAGCTTTTTCAGGCCAGTCATTTTTACTAATAATCACTATAAAATCATTTCCGTTTAAAATATTCTTTACTGCAAATCATTGTGCTTCTACAACTTGTAGAATACATGAAGTTTCTAAAACATTGAACTCATTATACCCACTGATATTCCATGTGCGCTTTGGCGACATCTGCTGGTTAAAATTTATGACTGCAATGACAATGAATTGAAATGTTTACAAACTGTAACCACCAATTATGAAATACAGTATACCTTTTGTCGTGCTATATCTCGATATTTTAGCTATTAATTCAGTAGTGAATTATGTAAAAGGGTAGAGATTAAATTAAAAAAGCAAAGATTGTTTTGTAAAGTATAAGTATGCTTTTGATGGTTTTATATCCTGTTGATCATCTCACAACCCCCCAGATTTATTTTGGAAGAGGTCTTGACCCCAGGTTTGGGAAATACTAATGTAGATCATATATGTTTTCATATATCGGTGGGTCTTGTGGTAATATCATGATATTTTAATAATATAATATATAATTTGCTATGCCTTTAGGCCAGTGACAGCTGTGGCCAGATCCATGATGTTTTTGGGTTGTTGGTCTGTCCATCTGTATGTCTGTCTGTCCCATTCTCGTGAACGCAATATCTCAAGAATGCTTGAGGGAATTTCCTTAAATTTGGCACAAACGTCCACTTGGACTCAACGATGGCATGATTAGATTTTGGTGGTCGAAGGTCAAAGGTCACTGTGACCTCATAAATCACGTTTTTGGCCATAACTCAGGAATTCATACACCAATTATAAAAAAAAAAATCACTCAATGATGGTGTTTTACATCCCAAAGGTCAAATGTCAACTTTACTGTGATATCATAATGTTCTGCAAAAACACTTTCCTGGCTATTATTCAGCATCATAACTCAGGAACAGAAGGGGAGACATTTGGTCGGATACTGAATTG